>OZ020530.1:1850875-4250875 GCA_963971445.1 Ornithomya chloropus
CTTGTGTGATAAATAAAGAAATAAAGAAATATATGCGACTAAAAATGCATGAAATCTGGAGTTTCCCCCCAAATACAATAAATTCAACGACTGTGCGCTGTACTCTGATTAACGTGCCGTTGTTATTGATGTTGTTGTATTTATTTTTAAATAATTTATCGTGTAAACAATTTCCAATCATCATAAAACTAAACGAAATAACTTGAAAAAATCATTTTAAAAAAATTAATTGAAAAACAATTTCACATACTTTACTGTGTAGTATAGAGTATAATAAGTTTATGAGAATGTTTGTAACACTGCCTTAGAATATCATACTTTGTATATATTGTATATACTTTATAAAGAAGTTGAACCCTCTGTTTACAGATTATCACCCTAGTCACTGTCACTCTGTTTTCAAGAGTTTAACGAAGTTGTAGATCGTAATATTTTGTTTCCTACAACATATATACATATTTATTTAAGGAATTTTTCTACTCTTGGAATTCACAATAAGTATTAAAACACTTCTATTGGGTTGGCAACCAAGTGATTGCGGATTTTAAATAAGAATAAAAATTCAAAAAATTTTCCTTAAAAATTACAACTTAATTCAATTAGGTACTGTTTGTACGAAATTTGCTGCTATGCGTATTCCAATAACCGACAGACACACAGACTATCTGTTATAGGTTTTGATGCTAAATAAACAAATATGATGCTTTGCTTTGTAGGGTTTTTAATGCCTCTTTCTGAGTGTTGCAAATAGAATGACAAACTTAGTATACCACCCATATTAAGGTAGGGTAGAGTAGGATATAAAAAGATTTTTATAATTAATATATAATTTATTAATTATAAGATTATATTAATTATAAGATTTTTAATAGCGATATGATAAAGATCTTAAACCTTAACTAAAAGTGTCTCATTATCCGTTTAGTTTAAGACTAAATCGTGTAGGGTATCAAATGGTTGAGATTAACAGTCATTTTTAAATTAGTTTTATTTTATTTAATCTGAAATTCACTGACCTCTATTTTAGTAATAACAATTTTTTGATGACCGTAGTACCACCCACCACAGTCAAGTCAGCCAGCCAGCCAGCCAGCCAGCCAGTCAGTCAGTCAACCAATAATATCAATGTGAACACCTAAAAATAATAATAAAAAAAATATTAATAATTTTATATTATTTATAATTTCATTACAATAATTAACAATATTATAGATTATCGAATATCTAAATTTGAGCAGAGAATACTAATTATAAATAGTGCATACGTGTGTGCGAGAATGTAAACAATGTGATTATGAATAATAAATGTAGAAAAACTAACAATACTTGTTATTTAATGTTTGCATATTAGAGACCTTAATTATTGATTGAAAATTCAATAATTATTTAAATGTTTTTGGTTTAAACTTTTGTTGGGAATGTAAAGATATTTGAGTTTTAGTTTAAACATATTTGAAACTCTGCACTTGCAAGCTCATACCTAATACTACATACACTATTAAGGGCGTAATCATATACCTGTCACGCCCACAATTGTAGATGTCTAGGGTATTTGAGATTTGGACTAAGCTAAACTTGGTTTTCTTACTTGTTTGTTTCTTTCAAGTTTCAACTTTAAATTAGTTACAAATTTATTGGCACGCCGGAGGATAAAGAAAAAACTACTCTAAAAATATAAGAAATTTTCCAAAAAAAAAAAAAAAATATAAAAAAAAAACACATAAAGCCACTACTGTATAAAAAATGAGCTGTTGTGACCTTGCAAACGCGTGTGTAATTTTAAATATATCATGAGGCCGGACCTACAGTCACGTACAGTGTATATATATACATATGTACGACTACTAATAATGTACTGCAGCATGCACGTGCATTAATGTTTTATTATTATTATTAATAAATAAAATAATTGATTTTTGATGATTTTTCGAATTAATGGAAATATTTCGTTTTCAATTTTTTTTTTGTTTTTTTTTTTTTTTTTTTTCATTAATATTTTATTTTGTATGAATAAATTATTTAACTTCCTTATTTAGGTTAGGGTTAAATGTTCTTCATTTACTATATTATATAATAGATTTCTACACAAACTAAGAAGGCTTTAGATATCCTACGTTACATAATACTACGTTCTTTATCATCATTGAAGATTAAGTTATGTGTTAGACGCACTTCTTCTATGTATCTGTCTACAAATAACATTCCTTTGGGTACAAAAATTAATTAATATTAATTTAAAGGGGGCCCAAATAAGCTGAAATTTATTTCAAATGAAAAAAATGAGTGAAAGGACACGCCCACAATAATTGATTGAAAGTTATTCATAAACTAGAAGAAATCAAAACTGATTTTTCATTCACTCTCAACTTGGAGGTTATGTGTTTAAAAGTAGGAAGGATCATGTACGCCCCTCACTCACTGACGTTAGAAGAAAACATTTTATTGGTTATTATTAAAGGAAACTCTCTGGGAGATTCTTTCTATGAAGACGACTATAATCCAGAAATAGTCACTGCCCGTCAAAAATGTATTATTTTTAAAAACTTGAATACAAAATGTTGTATACGTCACATATACTTTTATTTGCATATATACATATTATATATAACATGATAATATATCTTGCGTTCAAGTTATTCATTCATTTATTACATAATTGTTAAATATATTTACCCCAAGCCACTTATATGCTGTACAAACATGTAGTTTGAGTGGATATTGGAAACTCTCAATATAGTCCTATACCCAATATAAAAAGTATCTTATGCTATATATATATATGGATGGATACAACACCAAGGTGAGGTAGGTAGGGTGTTATGTGGTCGGTATAGATTTTTCATTTATTTGTTTTCATATCCTGCACCGCTTGGGGCAAAAGTTATATTAAGTTTGTGCGGATGTTTGTAACTCCTAAACAGCAAATGCCACGCCCACCTTCAATTATACCAATTTTTGGAATAGATTTAACGATATCTGTCTGTTCGTCGCATATTTCGATAAAGTTCGGTTCAATTTGTTTTAGCCCAAAGGCGAATCCTATTGCAAATGAACTTTTTTTTAGAATCCCTCCCCATATAAGGTCTTATTATAAAGAAAGTGGAGAAAATACACAATTCGTAATATGTTTGAACGAAATTTGGTGGACAAGAAGTTAATAATTTGGACCAGATCGCACTATTTTTACATCTCTTTACATACATTTCATATTCGCGTTTATTAATTAAACTGCTTCTAAAATAAGTTGTGGAACCATGTGGTGTTGTACTGTATTGAATGGTCGAGCTTGACCGACTATAACATTTTCACTTATTTATTTTTATTGTTTTTTGTTTTTTGTTTTTTGTTTTTTTTTAGGTGAGGAAACATTTTTAACACATTGTTTTTTATTTATTTCAACAACTCAACACACAATGGTTAAGGTTTTTGTGTGTGTAGAGATACAATGGTTTAGGTTTTTATATTTTCAAGATTTTTTTGGTATATTATGCGGTCTTTGGTTAATAAACAAATGGAAAAAATACCTACAATGCATTGTAAATAAAACAAAAATTATATTTATTCATTTGGCAGTGTTTTAAGGGTTTTGCTAATTTTCCTATGAAATCTATTATACGGTTCACATTAAGTGTATGATTATTTAAACAAGTAAGGAAAGTAAATCTGGCTTAGGCCAAAACTTAAATATATGGTTACGCCTTCTAATCGGGTATATATTACGTATCAGCTTACAGTTTTATGTAGAGTGGGGTTTTTTGTAAATTGTGGGTGCATTTGTTATCCGATCACGCCCATTTTTGGCACATCGATGGATGTAAATGCATGCCAAATTTCATAGGTTCAATTTTTGTTGCAGATATAACGATTTTTATCGATTGTGTGGGCGTGTCTGTTATCCGACCACGCCCATTTTTAACAAATCAAACAATAAGTTAATGATAAACTTGATAACTAAATTGTTGTGGCAGATAAATAGATTGTGGGCGTGGCTCTTGTCTGATTTTGCCCATTTAAAGTAGCGTTCTCAAAATGTACGCTCATGAAAATGCCAACAACAGACAGAAACGCGGACATACATGTCTAGATCGATTCAGTCTTTAGTGTTAGGGTCTCTGCAGATGGAAAGAAAACTTAGTATACCACTCATCTTATGTGAAGGGTATAATGATTAAAATAGTCTTGGAGGCAACCGTATAATTCCGTATAATTAAAAATGATTATTTATGGCCTTTGTTTGTAATTTCAACCACCACGAGTAATATCATATTTTATTGTAATTTCATTAATATCAAAACACAATAATAATAATAATATTCAATAATTTGTCTAAAATTGTTCAGTTAAGCTTTTTAATTTGATTTCAATTATTTATTCATTTCATTGATTAATTTGCCACATTTGCATAATAATTTGTTCATAAACACCAAAAATTATTGTTTGGTTTCTAAATCACTTGAACGTATAAATATCCATGTACGTATATAATAAAATTGTATACGCGTGTGAATTTCTAACACCTGGTTAGCAGCGTAGAATTTCTGGTTTCACTTAACCGCCCAACAAACTACCACATAGACGCGGCAAGAGCTGTAGCAATTGATCGTTATACATAATAACCTGATTTTAAATGTTTCTGTGGTTTGGTCGATTAATTTTTTGCAATCGTTCTTTTCAATTTGATTAAATGTTTTCTAAATAGAATAAAGTCTTAAAGGTATAAAGCTATTCTGTATTCTAAGCTATCACATAAATGCCATAATTAAAAATTTTCTCACATTCTGCTACTATATGCTAATTAGTTAAATGGCACCATTATTCATGCATTGTTCGGGTAGGGTAAAAGTAGGTTTGCTGTGATAATAACACCTGATTCTCATACATTACCTTGAATTTATAGTGGTTTCACACATTGAGGTCAGTAGCTTCATTTTATGTACAAAAATACAATATTTCTTAGGAAGTTTTCGATATTGATCTAGTTTCAGTTTATCATTCATTGTATATACGAGTATATGTATGTATAACCGCGTAGATGTGTTATTGATGGAACACATTGTAGTGGTAGAATATATTTGTGACCCAATATTTATAATCGAAAAAGCTAAATGTGTACAGAAGGAAAAAGGAACCATCTGACACTTGAAGTTTAGTTTAGTGACAACAAATACTTTTTATAATCGTACAGCTCCTGCTAGTAAATTACTATTAGTGGGTGAGCTGGAGTTGAGTGTTAGTCTTAGAAAACTTTGCCCGCTGTGGGACAAATCTAGCCGAGGGAAAAAGTGAAAGCGATATTTTCAGCTGGAATTTGAACTCATCTAACTACCGGTTAGATTGGTAGTAAACTCACCGGCAATTAAAAATATTATTCATGAAAGGTTGAGGTTGTTTTGACAGGCGATTGAACAATTTAAGGGGTCGTAAAATGTCATTCATTATGCATTACCTTCCTACGATCCCATTTATGATTATTTTATTATGAAGCAACTGAGAATTATGAGTTGAACTTATACACACAATGAAAATTAAATTAAGGCTAGTTTCTATCAAGTTAGACGTTGATTTCTATAAATTGTGGGCGCATCTTTTATCTCACACCGTTTTCTTTTGGCACTTCAAAATTCTAAATGAAAATTTCATCTGCATAGACTAACTTTTGTATCTACTTCGCTCTATTTTTATAGCATTCCGCTAGCAGAAGCATTCCCACAACAGACATGCATGACTAAGTCATTCAACAAAATTGAATTCAATGAAGAATCGAAACATATATTGTGCTGTTGACATCTCCTTCAGCGTGTTGCAAACGGGATGATAGTATTAGTACACCCTCTTATTTTGTGCAGATTATTTAATTTGTTATTATAAGTCAAACTCATAACAAAAACAACAAAAACAACAACAACAACAACAACATTTCAACCGATTTTGACTCTTTCCCAATTATTACATAATTTTTTATTTTTACGTTCACATCCAGGGTTAAATCGTTGATTAACAAAAACCGTTTTATTGTATAATGTTGAATAAACATTAAGAGTTGTGTTTGTTTAAATAATTTTAAGCGTCAGCAAATATTGTGTTGTTTTTGTTGATTTTATTTTTGTTTTTAAATATGTTGCATAGAAAGGTTTATAAAAAAAAAATTGTTGAAAATGAAAACGAATAAAAAAATATTACCCAAAAAATCATTCAACACAAATTTCATTACGTTTACAATAAATACTCATGCGCGTGAGTGATTGCATGTGAAAGAGTACATATTTGTTGTTTAGTTAGGATATGGATTGAATTCATGTGGAACAATGCACCAAAAAAAAGAAAAAAAATACCTTTCAATCGACAAAAATCCCCTCTCTCCCTACCACAGCCAAGCGTAAAACTTGTCAATGAGTAATCGCGTATGTAGGGAAAAACCAAAAAGCAACAACTGTAAAAATGATTTAATATTTAAAACTAAATGCAAACCACCTTGCACCCGATTAGCCCTATATTTCAAACTTTACAAAAATTTACGAAATAAACAAATCGTGTTTGAGTTTGAGTTCTGTTGTCAACATTTTGATTTACTATAAAATGTAAAAGAAGGCAATAGATCACATACAACCCTTTTTACGGGCGGACATTAATCCATTTTACATTTTTTTCTTATTAATAATAATAATGTATGATGTTTTACAAGCTTAAATGCTTATTCACCTGTTGACTTAACTGTCGCTGAGGTACCAATCCAACGCGACACAAATTCCAGCAGAAAAAACTCTTTCACTTTTTTCCTCAGCTGGATTCGAATCAGTGTCCTACAGCAGGCAGAGTTTACTAAGGCAAAGTCTTAGCCCCCTAAGCAACTTTTTTTATTATATAACTTTATTTGCCATTTTCTATTCTATGTGTAGTAGGGTAGAGTATGAATTGTTAAGGAATCGTTTTCGTTTTGCAATATTGCACAATATTGGACCAGCAATCGTTTACGTGAGCTCTGCAGTAACTTGTAATTGTTATTTACTATAATCATTGTTATTGTTGCTGTTGTTGTTGTTGTTGTTGTTGTTGTTTATGTATATGCAAAAACAATTTATTAACGGAAAAATATAACGTTTTTTTCTTTTTTCTTTTTACCACCACTCGTGCTCTGAATCAAGATTGTTATAGAGAACAACAGCAGCAGCAGCAATAAAGTATTGTTTTTTTTTTGTTTTTTGTTTTTGTTCTTCTACTCCAACACCACCAATACCTAAACAACAATAGCTGAGTCAAACAAAACGGAACCATGCAACCATGCATCTATCTAACTAACTATCATATTTGTCCGTCCGTCTGTCCAGTCATCTATTTATGCGCCTTTAAGCGCGAGACATAAAAAAAAAAAAAAAAAAAAAAACTAAATATAACAAAAATTTCTTAGAAGTGAAAGGGCGTCGAACCGGAATCACCAAGAACGTGTTTTTAATTTTTTTACAAAACTTCATAAAGTAACAGCAGAAATACAAAAGTTGTTACGCGCTTCAATAGCAAAAAAAGCAAAAACTTGAGCTAAGCAAGTAAGAAGAATGTAAAAAAAAAAATTGTCTAGCAGCAGTGGGTGTAAATGTAGCCTTTTATAAATTTTGGGTTTGTTTTAGTTATTATTATTGCAATAATAATAATGTCGAAAAAATATAGTTTTTCATTCATTTTATATTCGTTAACGTTATAGAAGTTAAGTCTGTACTGTACTTTTTTCCTACACATACACATACATAAATAATGTGTAAATAATTATGTTTACTTACAATAAGTTTGTGTTCTAAGTCTTTTGTTATTTAGAAGCAAAATTATTTTGTTGTTTTTCACCCCGTAACCCCTATTATTAATTTCTAATTGGAATTGTATACTTTTGCATGCTATTGCAATGTGCGTCAACATACGAGTATATTAGAAACACTTTTTTGTTCAAAACTCACTTATTGATTAACACATATTTTAGTAGTCGTTAGAAGAGGGCAGTATTATGTATATGCCACGCCCATAGTAGGCAAAATTTGCTTAAATTTTAACGAAACTTTTAGTAAATCTAAATCTAAACAACGTGATTAATTCAGAACTTTATCCTAAATCGATTAATATGATAAAAAATGTAAGAAAACTAAATGGTGAAAATGGTTTTTTGTCAATTGTAAATTGTGGTCGTATCTCCTATCCAACCATGCCCATTTTTTGTACATCGAAAAGGACTAAATTTAAAGTTTATGTTTAAATTTTTTGTGGAATATATAAAGGATTTTGTTGACTGTAGGCGTGTTTGTTATCTGTTCATCCTTTTTTTTGGTATATCGATGAAAGATATATTTATAGATATACATATCAAAATTCAAGTGCATAGCTAAATTTTTGTGGCAGATAAATAAATTTTTGTAAATTTTGGGCGTATCTGTTATCCTACCACGCCAATTTGGATAGGATAACTATAGATATAAACTTTTGGTTGGATAGGATAACTATAGATATAAACTTTTATGACAGATATATAAATTTTTGTCAATTGTGGGCGTGGCTCTTTATCGATTTTATCCATTTTAAATAGTCTGGGTATTGCAAACGAAAGAACAAATATTGTGTATCTTATGTGGAGGGTATAAATATACCCTCTACATATATCTTAATTACAAACACACAAGCTTAATATACTTTGTGTATAGGTGGTGTTTTGTAAGATGCAATATTGAGCAATTCAAATTGTCTTCATATAACAAAAGCAAAAATTATCGTACACAGTGTTGTGGGGCAACAAAAGCTTACCTTTTGTTTTGTGACATAAGGCGCTCTCTTAATATGAGTTGTGTTTAGGCCAGCCAGCACTTAAAAATGTTCAATGTATATTAAAAGTAAACAAAAAAAACTACAACAATAATAAGGCAACAACAATATAATCATAAGGTGATAACAAATATATGCAGTATGTGAAGAAAAGCAAAAAAAAAAAAAACTTTGGAAAATTTTACCGAGACACGCTTCCTAAGAGTTTAAAAAGGTTTACAACAAATTAACAAGCGTTAAATGATTAAGTAATTACCTAAGTATACCTACATATATACACATATACATAACAATATGTGAAAATATTGACAATGTATCTGACATGTACGAATTGTGCTTAAACCACGTCGATCTTAACAAAACTTGAGATGGATTAAATATGGGCGACATAGGATAATAGACATGTCATCAATTGATTCAAAGCTGTTCCATCTTATTGTTTAGATAAAGAGTAACTAAAAGTGACAAGTAGAACTTTCCATTTTTATAGCAAATTATTATAAATAGTTGTGAGTAGTCTGTCAGTCCATCCTCTGTTAATATCAATTACTTCTGTTCACAACCTCTAGAAACCTCATTTGAGAACAACAAAGTGCCCAAATATTATTTATTCCTTAATTACATAAACATAAATACATATGGGGGAAAAAATTGCTGAAAAGCATTTTCATTATGTATGTAAAGTGATGGATGTGTACATGTAAAAATAAATGTAAATATTTACCGTTTCCTCGTACACACGCATGACTTGACATTTTGTAATGATGTGTTTATGTTATTGTTGTTGTTATTGTTGTTATATTCGTTTGAAGTATTAAACCTTATTAAAGTTAGTTGTTTGGCTGCTCGATTGTTTGCAACCCACTATAAACACTCTTACAAACTTATATTTACATAATATGTATGCGTATATATATAAGTAGCGAAAATCTTTTTTTAAAAATATAATTGCAGAAAGTTTTTTGTGTAATAATTTGTTTTTAATGCTGTTGTGTGAAGAGGGATTTTTATGCAAGTTTCGTTAAAAATTTTCCTTTTATTTTGAAATTTCCATAATGACATATTAATGAGTAACAATATTTTCATTTCAATGTTGCCGAAATTGTTATTTTGCCTTAAATATTTTATCGGAGAAAAAAAAAAACTTGCTTGGTTTAGATTTAAAGTTTTAAAGTCTCGTAGAAGTAGCAAGAATCTAAAACGAGGTGTATTAACTAACGTGTCACATTTTAAGCATTTTTATACGTTTTACAACTTGATGCCTTGACTTTATGCATTCACCTTGAGGATAGCAAATGACAATCATCATCATCCAAAATTAATTTTCACAAACAAGCCGAAGCTTCCACATTTATAATCATGTGGAACATCGCATGATTATCATTCGTTTACATAAACTTCTAAAGTCTAAATTAAATGAATTTTTCATTCATAGCAATTATTTTTCTATTCTTGTAGACAAACAAACATGGACGAACGTTGCGTTGTATGTGTTGTTTTTATTCAATTTGCCATTTATATAAGAGTGTGTAATTACATAATAAGTGGAGGTAAAGCATCTGTGCCATGGTCACAAACAAAAGCGGATAATATACACAACTGTCTGTCTGTCTGTCTGTCTGTTAGTCCGTCCGGTTGCCTCTCTATCTGGCTGTCTTTACGATTTCATTTGCGTTTAATTTTTTTTTTTTTATTCTATTCAATACATACACATACACACAAATTTACAAAATAATATGCCAAGACATGCAATGCGAATGGCCGCCACCAACTATCAACCAACCAGCCAACCAACCAACCACCTTAATTTAGTACAAGTACGAGCTGAGTTATTGTAGTTATATCTGCATGCAAGCATGTAATACAGCGGCACCGCCACCACAATCAACCACTGAACAAAAATAAGGCAATTTTTTTTTTTTCTTAAATCTTTACAATTAATTTTTTTTTTCATATTCTCCTATTGTTGGTATATAAATACCAATTTTGTAAACTTTTTTTTTTTTTTTTTTGTTTTTGTAATGAAAACGTAATTTGAGGAAATCGCCTGTCAAACATGGATTATCGGTTAAACGTTATTATACATTTGTATCGAAAAATTCATGGCTTATTTTTTAATGATTGTGGGCGTGGCACTTTACCGATTATGCAATATAATGTATGTACAAAATTTCAGCTTAATATCTCAAAAGTTTTGACCTTAAAAGGGTCAAAAACAAACGGACATGTCAAATTTTGATAGTGATCAGAAATATATGCATTTTATTGAAGTCCTGCCACCTTCTTCTGGATGTCACAAACACACCAACAAACTTAATATACCTGCCATCTTACGTGTAGGGTATAAAAACACAATAGAATAAATTACATACAGTTAGATGATTGTATGAAATGATAAATTTTCTTACGTTACGTTATAAAACAGTGCCAAGTTATATAGTTTATGATTTTTTTTACAAATTCTAGACACATGGAATCAATTCACCCGCCATTCATGAAAATTTTTGGAAAAAAGCAAATTTAAAATCCCAACCATACAAATCATCACGAAAGGATTGAAAAGACGATTCACAAAATGCCCATTTGTATTAAGTCAAGCACGTCTTGTACCGACCTAACGAATCAGGCATCAACAGAAATTGATAATCATACATCGGAAGCGGCAAAAGTTAAACGAAACCGTGAACAGGCCTACTTCAACTCATATGATTTTGATGCTATTGCAAGTACGCCCTACGCCATCACACACGACATAATTCAAGATCATGATGTTGCTGACGATGTGAAAAAAGTCAACAGGAATCTGCCCTATAGTCAACCAAAAACGGCAAAATCTAATCCTCATACACAATTACAGACATATCAACATAACAACCATCATGTTCATGCCTTTACTGCTGGCCATAGTTTACATGGCAGTAGTGATAATAATAATGTCACTGCTCTTGGTAAACACTCATATTTACCACATTACAACAACAGCAGTAGTAACAGCAACAGCAACAGCAAATTCTTAAATCATAGCCACAGGGCAAGTAGAAGCAGCATTAGTAGCAGTAATAACAGTTACAATTCTACGATAACAGATAAATGCCAGTATAACAATAATAACAATGAGCGAACACCAGCAACAGCAACAACAATAACCAACATAACACAACAATTGGATACAATTTATGCGAGCGAAACTTCTCTAACCACCAAACCGACCATAAAGGATAACAACAAGAAAAATACATTCAAAGATGGAACAACAGTGTATAGCAGCAGTAACCGGCAAACGGATAGTTTAGCAGATGTCACAGCAACAGATAACAACAGTAACAATAAAAGCAACAAAAATGGATTTCTACTACCCAGGGCTATGCTTAAACATCAAAGGTAGGCATTTTATTTCTATACAAGCATGCATGCGTATGTAAGGAAAAGAAAATAGTTTAAATTCTAAACCAAGATGGTACGCTTGACAAAAGCGTTGAATTGCTTGTAGGAATTTCCGTCATGATGTACAAAGTAGTCATGTTTTAATAAGGTCGGTAATACCACAAATCAAAGGGGTGATGATAAAAATCATCAATTCAAACATTTCTCGGAATTTCAACAATATTAAAGTAGAGCAAGAAAGAAACTAGATTTGAATTTTAAATGAATAAATCTGTGTAGGGTGCCTACATGTTGTAACTTTACTTCGAATATCAGTATGTGTGCTAAAAACACCCGTATACTGTCTCACATGGCTATATCGATTCCGATTTGAAGATGAAGAAAAATTTCTCGCATAAATACATACTTTCTTCTCTGACATAAGAAACTTGCACGTGAAGAAATCTGTCATTAAGGTTATGATTATATTGTGGGCGTGTCCGTTATCCCATTTCGCTTAATTTAAACAAAGCATTGGATAGAGTAGCCTTTAGCTATCAGCTTTATTTTTTGTAATCGTAAAAAGTTTTCGTCCCTTCTGGGAGAAATCTACCCTTTTTTCAATTACTAGTACTTATTAAATAACGAGCGCATACAAAAATGGACTGATTAAAAGGCATTGAAGTGTAGAATGCAAAAAAAAGGGAAATCAATTTACAAGATAATCCTGAAACAGAATTATATGTCAGTATCAGTCATAACAGTTTGTTTATCCAATAATAATTTTCAAGTTTTTTTGTTGTTTAATAAATGTCCTTTATGTTACTGCTCATATCAATCACTTTTAATCCCATCATCTTAAAGTTAACTCTGTCAAAATGTTTGCAACAATCAGAAGAAGGCTTCGTAGTCCCTATCAAGTATATACCCTAGATAAGGATCGCATATAAAGACAATACAGCTTTGTCTGTACGTCCGTTTGAATGCCTATAAGTGGAAGTCATTATTCTAGTAAAAAAAAAAAACTTTCAAACTTAACAGTTACATATTATTGTGCAAAAAACAGACCAAAAAAAATATTTTTAAGACTTTTTCTTTATTATTGAAAAGTACTGGAAAATTGACACATATCACACACACACTCCTTAAGGGGCTTAAAGGTATCGGTGAAAGGTGTTTAAAATTTGATCTAACCTAACTTTAGCTTTGTCTTGTTTTTATCATCATATTGTATAATATACAGTAGTATAAACGAACTATTATCCATTACAATTTCATGCATATTAATTGAAAGGGATTTATTTTGTTGTTGTGAAATCTCCAAACAAACACCGAACACCATCCAAATTGAAATCCATACCAATCATGAAAATATAGAGCTATACAGCCCAACACAACACAACATAAAGAGAAAGAATCAAAAATAATATAAAATAAAAATTGTAAACAAAACAAAAAAATAAAAAACGAAAAAAAACATTCACTAAAAGTCGAGCCCAGCAGTGCCATGAAAGAGGAACGGGCTCAGATCAGATGTTAACAGAATGCAAAATACTCTTAAATGCAAAACATGACCGACATAACAACAACAACAACAACAACAACAACAAATAGATGAAATACCCGTAAATAAGTCATGCATGCATATGCACGTAGGTTATACCTTATGCATATGCACACGTACACGTACAAATGCAAGGGTAACCATAGACCTCTCCTCACATAGATGACCTTGCTAAACATACCAAACAGAGGATTGCCACTTATTTTTATTTCATTTTTTTTTTTTTTTTTTGCTTTTTTAATATTCGAATGAAGTCGTATTTATACGCTGTCGAATGTCACGATAATTACAGAAACAAATACAGAAAAAAAAACAAGCAAAATAAAAAAATTATTATTATTAGGCGTAAACTTAACCTATAAATACCCACTATCATCAATCATTTGCAAAACAGAGCAAAACAGAACAGATCAGAACGGAACTAAGATGATTAAATGGTTAATGAAATAATACTCGTTCAGGGTGACGATATGAAAAAGACCTCAATTGACTTAGCAGCATATAATGCTGATCAAGAATACGCATAATTTTTGGGGGGGCTGTGGAAAGTTTATAAACATTTCAACAACACCAATATATGTACATAAGGTGGCGCATCTAAAAGAAACTAAAACAACAACTAAACGCTAAACGATTTTGGTAGCCAAACAAATGTCAAAAGTAAGGTTGGCAGGCCGTCAAAGTTGCACAGTTAGTTAGTGGTTATATTCAAAATACGAGTACATACTACAGCAACATACACAATAATAACAACAACAACAACAACAAATGAACACTGTTTTAGAATTGTTAGAGAAACTTTACCCCTCAGAAGAGAGATAACACCAATAAGAAAAGGACAAATATACAAGTCATGTACACCCAAAAAGGAGGGTATACTAAGTTCGGCATTCCGTTTGCAAAACCGTGTCAAATGCCCTTGATCAACATCGAAATCTGAGTTGGTCCAAATTGTCCGCGTATTGTTGGCGGTTGTTAGTTTTGAGATATTGATCTGAAACTTTTCATTTTTGTATAACAGATACGCCCATAAAAAATTCACAAAAAACATTACTTTGAGCAGAATTCAACGCGTAACAAGTACCCGCCACGCCTACACTTTGTATATAGAAGTGGAGCGCATTTGAGATATGGCTTTAACAAAATTTAGTCTGTTATAATTTGAGTCTTTTATAACACAATACTGCTATAACGACTACTACGCGTAGGGCATTAAAATTTCACAGAAAAAAAGAAATGGATTGGAATTGTAGGTGACTGAGATTTTTTCATATATTCAGTATAGTTTCGCTTCGCTTCGCCTATTTGCAAACAGTCGCGGTCTTTTAAGATGATTAGCTTTGCATAAGTTGGGTTGAGAGAGCGTGTTTTGTTTTTGAAGACTTTTTTTGTTGCCAGTTTACAGCCAATTATTTACAAAAAAGCATTATGCAGCTGTAACAACACACATAGCATCGCGTAAACGCACACAAACACAAACACAAACACTCAATACAGCTATCATAAGGAAAAACTATACAAGTAACACACAAAACAGTAGCAACAGCAACACGGCTACAACACTATCAACATATTGCGTATGTCTTTGGATAGAATAATATCATAAAGAGGTGAAGGTTGGCGACAGGCGCCGGCATACCAAACGCAAACACACACACACACACACACTATAGTGTATTAACATATGGTGGTGACCAGACATAGCGTAAAGTGGGGAGGGGGCCTGCATCACATCGTAAAGCAGGTTGGTATGTTTCAACTAAAACTTGAACTTTGCCAAAAATAAAACAGACGCACATACTTCATTATACTTATGCGAGCGCACTTTTTGTATCTTTCTTGTTAGTTAGTGTGGCGGGTATTGGTGTGAGATGTAATTAGTTTTTTACTGCATTCGCAACATTTCAAAAAGTAGCAAATTCTTCAACTACACCAAAGTATGAGTTCATTTGCTTAATACCACGCTTATGTGCTCATCATTTTTCAAGTGGTCAAAAGTCAATTTTTCAAACACATCGATTCAGCTATTTTGGGTTCCATGTTTTGGGCAAAGATTTCTTAAATCATTCTCATTTATTAATGAACGCAGAATTAGACCGACATTAAATTTAAGCATGAACTGTTTATGCACAGAAACAATGTCAAGGGTGTTCGTGAATGCCTTAAACCGACTATATGAAAATTTTAGAATTTCGCTTGTTTGTACGAAATATTATAATTATGTGTGAAAAGGCAAAGTGCTCGTTCTCATATGTATACACATGTAGCAGACTTGAACACAAAACATAAGTGAAACTGTAAATACTATCTAATGGGGGTGGTAGTTAAACCTATGGTAAATATATTTAACATACATAAAGTTATAATGGACTATGAAAGCAAACGTCTGAATCACTAATTAAAGTTAATTGAGAGTTCTCATATTTTTATATTTATATTTTTAGTACAGAAATTGAAGTAAAAAAACGCATCTATTTAGTCAACATAATTTAAAAGAATTTAATCATAAAGCAAGTAAAAATGTTATAGTCGGTCAAGCCTGACCATTTTAATTCCCCACACCACTTGGCCCCTTAAACTATGCTACAAATAGTTTAATTGTACACTGCCATAAAAGTCACTTTGTGAAATATAATTATATGGGAAGGGGTTCTAACAATGTTGCGATCGGGTCCAAATTTGGCACAGCCCAATATGAAGCTAATTAACTATTCTTCAGCAAATTTTGTCAAAAACTATTAGGAATTTCGATTATTTTTCATATAAAGACTTTTATTATAATAGGACGTTACATGAGATAGGGTTCTAAAAATTATCCAATTCGGCCCATTTTCAATAGACTCTTTCGACCAAAACATGTCCTTGTAAAATATGTCAAAAAATGCAACCTGTAGTTTGTGCTGATGGACAGACGGACATGGTTAAATCGATTCAAATTCTAAATCGATCGGTATAATTAAATTGTGCACAAACTTAATATATCAAAAATTGCCACAAGTAATGTAGGGTATAAAAATATTTTTGTAATAATACTCTACACATAAGATGGGAGATATACTAAGTTTGACATTCTATTTGTAATACTCAAAAGGAGACGTTAGGCTCTCTACAAAGTATATATTCTTGATTAGCATCAAAAGCTGAGTCGATCTAGACATATATGTCCATGTGTCCGTCTTTGGTGGGCACTCTTTTTCACTCTATACATATTTAAAATTACGTCAACAACAACAAATCGGCATAGTCGTGATTTTAGAACGGACACGCCCACAATTTCAAAATCATTATTCAACGTAAAACTTGATTTGCTAGTTGATACGTAATATATGCACTATTAGAAGCCGTAATAATGTACCTTCCACGCCCACATACAAATTTTTTTTGTATATATTTTTGAAATTAAAAATTCGGTAATTTTTGACTACTAAAGTATTAAGACGAAATATTTTGGTTTGTTTAGAAAATCTCCATAATAATTTTTAGTACATAATGCTAAGAACGTTTAGCTACTTCTCTATATTTTTTAACTTTAGAAAAACTATTTGAAACATACATAAAAGTAAATAAATAGCAATAATAAAATAATAATAATTTTTCAAAAAGTTTAACAAAAATTCTCTTGAATCTTTCAATAAACAACAACAACAACAACAACAACTTTAACTGCATAAAATGTGACCCATAAGAAGCAAGAGGAAGAATGAAAGAAAAACACTCCTTAAGCTAACATTAAGAGAAATCAACAACGCATTAAAGTAGAACAGTTAATCTTCATTAAGGCAAACTAAAAAGTCAATAACAATAATAACAATATTAATAAAGTAAACTAACAACAACCCAACACCAACCAACCAACCAACTGTCCTTACTGTAGTACGGATAAAGATAAAAAAAATCACATTTTAATGCAAAATTATTAATCACACCACACGTTTAAAATGTATAAACCAACCAAACATATATACACACACACATGTCGGGGCACAAAAGCTTAAAGATAAAAACGAAGAATGCGAAAAATGAGGGAACAACAATGATAATGATAATAATGTTTATTGTTGATGAGATACCAGGCGATAACCTTCACAGAACATAAAAATAAAAAAAAGAAGCGAAAAACATAAAACCAAATATTCAACATATTTCAACATATCACACAGGTGAATTGCCAAACAACAAAACAAAGCGATATATTATATCCACAACAGCAACAATAACAACATTCATCAATGAGAGAAAACAAAAACAATAACACTGCCGGAATGTTTAATAAATTTAGTAAAATAAAACAAAAAACAATTCGACTTGGACCAAATCTGAAATACCCTACCATTACATACATACTACATCAAACTGTGGGCGTGGGCGTTGAGCTGAATTTTTGTACAGACAGTTGTCGTTTTTGCACGCAGATCGCTATTTGAAATCGGAAAAATCGGTCAAGAGCCACGTCCACAATCGACAAAAATCTACTTATGTGTCATAAAGTGGGCCCATCCCATCCATGGATGTTTCAAAAATGGGCGTGGTCATTTTTTAGACACGCCTTCAATTTTCAAAAAACTATATTCAACATAAAAGCAGACTTGAAAGCTGATGCATATACTATTATCATCATATATCTGCCACGCCCACCTCCCTGTGGAAGGTATTTAGGATTTGGCTTAAGCCAAATTTAGTCTTTTTACTTATTTTTATCTATTGTAGAAATGGCTTTTCTTTCTTATTTATGCACAATTTTAAATGGAAACGGACAGACAGGGTTTATCCATTTGGTTTTCCATATCTATCAAATATATATTCACATAAGCAAACGGAGTAATAAACTTAAAAATTAGATATACTCGTAGATGTAGATATAGATGTAGATGTTATGTTAGTTCATGATATTAAAAACCGCCCGGATACAAGTTTATCAGTAACAACAAACACTTCTCACTTCAATTAATTCACAGAAAGACACCGTTTGACAACTTTTTAAACAATCAAGGAGAAAATTGTTTTCATTCGCATATGCCGTACTGATAAATACGATATAAATGCAGCTGTTTGGCATCATGACATGTATAAGAACAGATGAAAAGGTCCGTTCATTTAGTCGAAAATGATTTTATTTTATTTTTACAGTTTCCTACGGCAAATGGACAAAGTCGGTTGAAAAGACACGCCCACATTTTGAGAAATTTCAACTTTCTAAGCTAGCCTATATATTTCGATTTCAGTAGAGCTAATTTTCATCTAAAAATTGAGTACTTTATTTGTACATTCTAACGGTACTTGAATGAAAATTGGACTAAGCATTAGGGAGATATCTTTTCTATATACATATATCACATATGTATTGTATATGTATGTATGCACATGTATATACATGTATACACGTGATGATTACTTTGGTGCAAATTTGCTTGCACAACGTATGGGTGTAAAAGATGGTGGGTCTCCTAAATTTGGCGTACGCCTAATATAGGTTTTTTACTCGCTTATATAATATTTTGATTATAATTACAAACTAACATCATTATAACTATAATGTAGGTGGGCTTACAAGGCTAACACTTAGTTGGAGGCGTTATTTTAATATTTGCTGGTTTCATTTATGTCATTAACACTTTATATATAACACTTATTATATAATTTTTATTCTTCATATTTTTCGTCATATTATCTCACGTTCTGGTTGTTGTTGTTGTTGTTGTTTCAATGTTACAACTAATGCTGCTGCTGCTGCTGTTGTTGTTGCTTCGACTATTACGTTAACTTTTAATTAAATCGTTAATCGTTATATAAGCTAGTGTTGTATTACAGCAAAAACAACAATGACTGTAAAAGAGTAACATACGAGTTTTATGTGTACCCTACCAGTACACCAAGGAACAGTTCATTTCATAAGAAGTACAGATTAAGAGCAAACACCACACCATAGCACAACGACTTTTACTTCTGCTCAATGCACACACACACACACATACAATAGCTACAATACACTGTGTTCTGCTTATACAATATATTAGATTAGATTTCATTTTTAATTCCATTCCCAAAAATTGACGTGTGCTCATTAATTATGATATTTTTATAACCTATACCACATGTGGTAAGAGGGTATATTCGGTTTGTGCGATTTGTAACTCCTAAACAATAAATGTCACATCCACTTACCTATCAAATCAGAATCAAAATCTGAATCGATTTAATCAAGTCCGTCAGTTCACATAAATTTATGCGCAACCTACAAGTCGCATTTTTAAGATATATCTATGAAATTAATGACCCGGCACAAGGAAATTTATTGGCCCAAAGAGGAACCCTATTGAAAATAAACCGAATCGGACCATTTTTCGAACCACTCCCATAAGGCTTTAAAGTATTGTACATGGTGGAAGTATTTATATGGCAAAAAATTACAATTCTTAATATTTTTCGAGAAAAAATGATAAAAAATAATTAAGTGACTTAGTATTTGGCTGGGCCAAATTTGAATCCAATCGGACCACTTTTAGAACCTCTTTCCATATACTGATATTTCCCGAAATAACTGATAAGGCAGTGCCTCGCGTTTGCAGATACAATAAAACGAATTGCAACACAAGTGATGTAGGGTGTTACCCATTATAACATTTTCACTTATTTAGTTTTTGTAGATTTCACGATTTTTTTTACAAATAACAAGAACAAAACCAAAAACCAAAATCATTAATTTTTTGACTATTAATTCTTAACTTAACTATGTATAAAACTAAAGTCATTGACTTGCCTTTGGCATGGCAATGGTGTGGCAGCAGCATAATATGATTATTGGACGTTTTATTAAACTATTCCGTTATTAGTTTTGTATAAATGTCGGCCTTGTAGTGGTATACGTGCACAGCTTAACATTAAATTAAAAGAGTTCTTGGTCGGACAAAACAACGCACACACACCTGATGGCTAACGAGTAGATTTTTGATTACAAATTATACGTTTTTAATAACATTTCAAATGTTAATCTACTGTGTCAGGCTTTGAAGGTTTATACAGTTTAGTTTTTAGATTTCTTCTATGACTAACTTTTTAAAATTTCAATTCTGTTGCAGTTAGAAAAAGCAAGAGTGGAAATCAAGTTGAAAATTTGAACGGTGATTAACCTCCTCCTTCAAAAACGTGAATAATATTAAAACATAACCTCCAGGTACTGATTGTTGTCTAGCATATAAATCACTGCTTAATTGAGACCATATAAAATAACATAAAATATTTATATAGGTATGTATAGATTTTTGCTGGTGGACATTTGTTTAATAATTTAAGCTCATTTTCAAGCCCAAATTTACGGCCGCTTTTATATGAAACAAAACCAAAACGAAAAAATTAATTGTAATGCAAAACGGATAGAGGGGTAGTAGCCTATAAAAGTGCCGGCAGTACTTTCAAGACTCTAAACATGTTTTCAAGTTTTATCACAAAGCATCAATGAATTTTTTACTAAACGACCAATGACAGCCACTGCTGAACGGAACGGCAATTAAATACAAATTATTTAAAAATCTATTCGGACGTTTATGATAATTTTGTGTACGAAATAATTTATTATCCATACCACGAAAAGAAAAAATGACCTTGATTCGTTCGCATGTAATACGTTAGATAGATGGTTGAACGAGTTTACGTGCCTGTGGTCAGTCACTTCAGTTTCAGTTTCCGTGACTAAACATTTATAATGAATAATTTCAAATTATATGCGCTGCTGCATGATATGTTAATAAAAGGCATATTATGCCTCATCTACCATAAAGCTCACCATGAAATGGTTTCCATATCAGAACTTTATTTAAAAAAACAAATTAAAACATTAATATATCAAAGTTCAAACTGAATACGTGAAGTGGTATTTCGAGTCAGAAAAGAACAAATTGTTGGTCAAGAACTTTTCAAATCAGTTTCATGCTGAAGAAGTTGTGCTTTTAATACAACGAGTTGTGATTTAAAATCCAAGACACCAAGCGGGAGTTTAAAGGAAGCCGTAATAGGAAAAATGTGTCATAAGACGACACTTTTACAATTTATTCTTTTTTAAAAAGTAAAAGTCAAAAGTATTCCCAATTTTGGCCTTAGCCATACTCTGTACATTTATATTAAAAAGGGAATGTGGAGTGCTTTCAGAGACTTTTAAAAAAATGAGACCTGTAGCTTGCGCACAGATTTATATATAGGCAGACATATGGACAGACGGACATGGTTAAATCGATTCATATTTTGATTCTGAATCAATCGCTTTAATTAAATAGGTGGATAGTACTTTTCTGTATAATAAGACGAACAAACTGAATGTACCCTTTGCCGCAGGAGATGCAGGTTATAACTATTTCTAATTTACTTAAAAACTTCCTTCCTTTCTAGACGTTTTCTAATCTTTCTTAAAAGCTAAATATGATATAATTTTAGTTGCTCTGTTAAAAAGCTGGAAAATGATTAATTATGACACCAGCCTCAGTGACTAGAAATGAGTTAATCTTGCTTGTAATATCAAACCAACGACGTAGAAAACTAAACGCGAGTAAAGTATTTAATTTCAGAAAAACCGCATACTCTGGACTAAAGTGAGACCATTACACCCACCATTATGTACTTACGCGGATGCACCAACACTAACACTAACCGACACCTCTCTAGTTGTAGTAACCTAGTTTTTGTAAACTAAAAACATACAAAGAGTGCAGCATTATATTACGTTTTCTGCACTATACCGTTACGAAGCATTATGTGTAAAGATATGAAAGAGATGACGAAGTATTTAGAGTTGGTAGTGTGATGGTGATGGTAGTTACCATACGCTAATGAAACCACTTTCAGTTTTACACTTGGTGTAGTTGTTGTTCTTTTTGCTGATTATTCTGGTTATTACTAAAGCTTTCAAGTCTCAAGTGCACAGTAGTAGCAGCAACAGCCAGCAGAAACGCGCAAATGGTCAGTCCAATGGTTCATTAATTTTCCTTTTTTATTTAACATTTTACTTGGTTGTCTTTATTTGAATATTCCTACTTCTGCATCTTCTTTTTATACTTTCATTCATATTACAGTGTGGGCATCTTAAATACAATGCCACCGGAGGCTACAATAAATGTTTCAATAACACCACCACCACCACCACCACCACCAACACTATCAACAGAAACGGCCCAAGCCGTGATAGACGTAGATATAGGCAACTTTAAATCGTCGTCGACACCACCATCATCTATCTCCCCGCCACTACCATTATCAGTACCATTAGTAACAACATCTAACCAAACAGGTTCGAGCAGCAGCAGTCTCAACAGTCTCGGTATATCTAAGGAGAAAACGGCGAAACTAAAAATCATACAAAATAGTAACGGAGATAATGTTACCGGCAACTTAGATAGCAAAAACAACAACAATAACAGCAGCAGCAGTAGTGCTAATAACGTGATGACCATTAGTAGTAGAGGCAGTAATGCCGGCAGTAAAACAAGATTAGCTGCTTACAACCACCAATACCAACTGCATCGGTATGGCCACTCTAATAGCCCTGATAAAAATACTGGTTTTACTTCTACAACAATAAAAACAACAGACTCCACACTAAACCACAATTTATATAGTGACGATGATTGTACGCCATCTAATCGTAAATCGTTCAATACAATGAAACATAAAAAAATATTGTCATCACCGTCAACCGGACAACATAATAGTGCGACCATTGACAATAACAGCACCATCAGCAGCAACAGGAATGCCATCAATCTACCACCAATTCATGAAATTAAGGTTAAGGGGTTTCATCAGTCTTTTGACCAACAGCAGGCAATAAGAGCATTAAAAAATATCCCAAGAGCAGAAACAACAACAACAACAACACTTGATACAAAAATATGTCGCTACGGTACAGGTGTTAATGGATTAGAACATGGTAGTACTTTATCCCATCAGTCACATTACTCAACCGATAAGAGTGGCGGTGGTTCATCTGGTTACTACAGCTCGAATGTATGCTCAACATATTCTTTAATGGAGGAGGAAGAACATATCTATAGTGAACCCACCGCCACTAATGCTGTGACACGAACGCTTAACCAAGCGTCACACAATATTATTGGAGTGCTGGATGTAAGAAATGAACGAAAGAAAAAGAAACAAAATTCAAGTCCAAACAAAGCTGGTAATGATAACAAAATTCCAAATAATCCTGACCGTCACAAACATGCCGTACCGAAGGTTGCCCACCCCAGACATATAACCCACCATGACAAATTCACTAGTCTCACACTGCCAGAGAAAAATAGTGCCATTCGTGTGTTACCTACCACAAGTCGAAGTCAATGTCTAAACGCAGTTGTAGTCGTTAAAGAAGAAGAAGAAGAGAACAAAAGTGAAAATAATGATAACGCTAACAATGAAAGTGGAGACGTTCACTATCAAATGAAAACTAACAGTAACAACATTAAGAGAATCACAGTGACGCCAACAATAGAAACTACTGCAACCGTATTAGCAAAGGAAGAGGGAAACTTTGGTGACAATTTAAAAAAACTAGAGCATAGCATTGAAAATTTGGATCGTCATCTGAAAAAGTTTCAGTCATTTCCACCAAACCAGCAACAAATCCCTCAGGAACAACAGCAAACGCCACATCATCAGCAACAGCAGCAACAACAACAATTGCAACAACATTATATAACAAATTGCTGCTCGGCTGCCTATACAACGCCATCTGTACATATAGGAAAGAAAGTTATCCCGCCGGATTGTCTTCTTAACACAAATGCCAACGACGACTCGTTGCTCGATATAGATTTCGATTCATTCCTTCTAAAATGTGACGCCAAATCAAAGACACAGCCGAATATTTTAAATCCTTTAAGCGCTGAGGGGAATGATTTGAATAATGCTACATTCCTTACCGCAGAACAAGAAGAGAATCATTTAAAATGTGCCAAATATATAAACTCCTGTCCTGAAGATGCTTATCAAGTTGATAGTGATATTCTAGTACATTCAAGAGGGAGTACCGAGTCTGAACAATCCTTAAACGAAAACATTGTAATCACTAAACAATTGAAGGCAAAATCCGCTCACTTTCCCCAACGTTATGAAGATCAGGTACATTTTCAAAGTACACGCGAACTGCTAGAGGATGTACGTGAAAAGATCAGACTTTTTACAACTTATAAAAACTCATCTTCCCCAACGCTGTCCTGTGCTGATGATTCGCCTTCACTGGTAGCAGCACCAACCATTACGCATCCACTCAATATTGAGCAATGTGAAGATTATGTTCCCAAAGAGTTGACGTGTATGATTAAAACTCTTAAACATGAATTGGAATTGTACTTGGAACGCTTAAATCAGCATAACGAAATAGAGATACGTCAACTGTGCACGGGTCTGGTTAAGAATCGGAATATCTTAAAAATGCGCAGAGCCTTGGGAACACGTTGCTACTCGTCCTCTTTAAGCAATGGCGATTTTAGAGATTGTGTAACTTATGAAGCGATCAAGGATACTGAGTTTAAGGCCACAGCCATTTCAAAGCCGCAGCCGATTACTTCATTACGTTGTTCAATATCGGATCCTAACTTTAAAATGAAACGTAAATCTCTAGCCGAAGTATTTGCTATACCTGATGCCATTGAAGCCAACACAACGCAAACAGCTCCTTCACCTTTAACTGACGACAAATGCCAGTCGAACACACAATTGCAACGTAATTTATCCTATCATCAGTCAAAATTAAGGAAATTAGAAAACTATCACAAGCCACAGCATCATTTAGCGACGGAGAAAAGTAAAACTGAAAGAGACCCTTCTGGTGATGGCACGGGTGCTACGAAGCACTTGAAAAATTTAACAATGCTTTCCGATTGGCATCGCAAAAAACCAAGCATTTGGGAACTATACTATGGCAGCAATCGTTTGCAACAAACCTTACTTGGTAAGCGTGACAGCTGTACCGGAGATGGTGGCAGTGGTATGGATAACGGCCATAATGGCAACAATCATCTCATCTTGGCTCACACCACAAATCCATTATGTTATGTAAGTACACACCATTTTCATGTCTACCAAATACATAAACACAGTACAGTACAGGTACATAAATCTATTAAACATTCTGAAGTTTAATCGAACATTTTTAATTGCCTCAATACAATGCCAAATACGTACACATTATAAACTTCCTCTCACAGTCTGCGCAATCTTTTTATACGCGCCTTTACTTATATACTTATATGGTAAGAATTTTGTAACAAAAATTCTTTACTCGTTTGTTTCAAGGCTGTGCAAACGCCAACTGTACAAGAAACCAAGTCACCAACCACCAACCACCACCACCACATCTAACTTAAACCGTATAATTGTTCATTAAAGTTTACCTTCTTAGGAATTTTGTGGTGTCAATATACATATTGTAGATTGTGTAAGTTTAAATTTAAGTAAGATCGTGATGGAAGAGATTTCGTTCAATAAAAAGAAGAAGAAGAAGAAAATCCTTCTTTGGCGGAAAGTATTAATTAAAATAAATAAGAAAACTAAATTTGGCTTAAGCCAAATCTTACACACCCTCCACATCTACCATAGTGGGTGTGGCAGGTATGTTATTACGCCCTCTAATAGTGTATGTTTTACGTATCAGTTTGCAAGTCGAGTTTTATGGTGAAAATGGTTTTTTGTAAATTGTCGACGTGTCTGTTATACGACCAAGCCCATTATTGGCATTACGGTGGTTAGGATAACTATAAATATATTCACCAAATTTCCAGTTCGTAGGTCAAATTTTGTGGCAAAGATATAGATTTTTATTAATTGTAGGCGCGTTTGTTATCCTACCACGCCCATTTTTGGCGTAGCGGTAGATGAGATAATCATATATATGTGCACTATATTTCAAGTTCTTAGGTCAATTTTTGTGACATAAATATAGAATTTTATCAATTGTGGGCGTTTCTATAATCGGACCACGCCCATATCGATGAAGGGTACATTTATAGATAAACACACCAACTGTATAGTTCAAATTTCGTAAGGGATAAATAGATTTTTGTCGATTGTAGGCGGGCCTTTTGGTCTATTTTGCCTTATTAAATACCGCGCTCATAATTTACTAAAAAAAACTTTGAAGCCACGTTTGTTGAAAAGCATCTTTTACAAAACTTAATCATCTCTACATCATCTGATGTCAGTAGTGTAGGTTGCAAGAAAATATACCACATATGTAATCTACCATATATCTCTCTCCCTCTCTTTTCAATTACAAATTTTGAAAAAAAAAACATAAGTTGATAACACCCCCACTAAACTAATGCAAAAAACTTGGAACAATAATTAAAACAACCACATAAATCTCTGTCTGAACATATTTGGTATAAAACACTGTGATTTGTTTGAAATGAGTAACACATGGCACACATGGCACACATGGCACACATGGCACAGCACGACACAATATCGTGTAACTCTATGTTATATTCATTCATTTTTATACATCCAACCGGGATGATCACGATACTATTATGACTGTACTAGAAACAATTTGCATATATACGCGTGTACATGTACGTATGTGCATACTTCAATATCGATTCTAATCTTATGATTGAGTTGACTATGGTTCCTATTCGTAGACAACACCATACAAATATTTCAATAAACATTTGAATTTCTCTCGATTGTTCGGTTTGTCAGATGTTGTGGGATTGCACTTAATTGTTACTATTTATAGAATTCTAAATATGTATTCTATTTAGACAGAGCATACATTCAGTAGATGATTAATCGTTTTCAATTATAAAGCGGACCCTGATACTAATTTGTGTTAAGTTGTATTTATGTTATGTTTCAGTTGTCATATGTCAGATATTATATGCAAATCTGTTTTAATTCTATTTTTGTATTGTATGTTGTCTTCATCTTGTACTTTATCTATTATTATATAAATACACAAATACGTAAATTAAGGAATCGTATGAATGAAATTTGCATTTGAATTGAATAAATTATTAAACAGCACGAACGAAAAGGCCATTGACTGAAAAACTGTTTAGAGATGACATGAAGCGAACATATTGGTAGTATCGCTTTGTTGTGTTATTAGAAGAGTCTAGAATTAATTCATATGAAAATTAGCCATATTATATCCTGTTAAGGTTGGATGTGAATATCCTTTATCTATGTAAATATTTTAAAGATAATTGAAAATAAATTTTGTGCAAGAAAGCCATTTGAGAACAGGTGAAGGATACAAATATTTTAATACTCTCCAGAGCTATATACAAACATAACAAGGCGAGGCAGGTACCTGACTAGTCCACTAATAGTTCCAAACGTCCAAGTCGTTTAGTGAATTTAGTTTTTTTCATTGTAAATAACGATTTGCGTGCAGAACCGACAAGGGTGTGTACAAAATTTCAGCTCAATGTCTCAAAATTTACGACCGTGAGAATGCCAACAACAGATGGACACACGGACATACATGTCTAAATGGGCTCAGTTGTTGATGCTGATCAATAATATATATAGTTTGTAGGGTCTCTGATGCCTCTTTCTGGGTGTTGCAAATGGAAGGACAGACTTAGTATACCTATATATATCTTATGTGGAGGATATTAAAATCATACTTCAACTTATTATAGTTTGAAAATAATGAACAGCTGCCCATGAGTGTTTTACGCTTGCCCACCTCTGTTGTATATTGTCCATAATTTTACGGATAATTTTTTTTTATAAATATTTTCAATGCTTGTAATACATTGTGTATAAAAGTGTAATTTATTAGCATAAATAGCAGTTTAAGCGGACATGACCAAGTCAAGCTGTAAATAACTGGTTCTTAACAACAACAATAACAACCATAATAACAAACGCAACACAAAACAAGCTCAAGTAAATATGTGTGAAATACAAGCATGAATTACATATATATGTATGTATGTATGTATAAATATTGTGGGTCATATACATATATACATATATATGTATTCGTGTCTAACCACCGGTTCTGACTACCTGACAATCGTCATGCACAAGCATGCATACCATTAATTATAATAGTTTACACTTTTTATTAGTTTTTATCGTGCCACATATATCATCTTATCTATATATAGAAATGTATACACACACACACACACACACACACACATATATACTCACATTGCACCATTATGATTCAGTCAGTTTCAATTATAATAATTCTTAAACGAATGAGGGGAGACGGAATGGGACAGACATACGGACACACGTACGTACGACTGGTACCATGATATACATATGGTGCTAAATGAAAATTGTGTATATATGTGTGTGTGCGTGTGTGTCATGGTTGAAATGTTGCAATTATTAAACAATCATGTTCAATCAATGTTAGAGTGGAAAGAACCTTGTCAAAAAGTCTTCTTAGTAATGTTGTTGTTATTGTTGTTGTTGTTGTTGTAACTATTATCTACGGAATGCACTAAATTACTTGAAAATAAAAAATAAAATAAAAATTTCCTATTCCTTCAAATTTATTTTATTATATAAACTATGAAGCATTAAAGAAAAATTACACACACACACACAATACAACGGATACACATACATACACACATTCAATATACAAACATGACATATTTATGTGCATGTAAGCATTTAAGTGATAATTACTGTAACAAATTATGTAGAAAATTAATGCCACGAGCTACAATGAATACACTGTTCAACATATGTGTATGTGTGTGTGTATGTCACAGTGTTTTTCTTCTTGATTGCCACGCAATGATTGAATTATTATACAAACCAATGAAATGACATAAATTGAAAAACATGTTGACTCTATCAAACACAATGTTACAACACATACAAGCACACACACAGACACACGACAACATTTACCACAGTCACTGATTATAGAGCAACATAATTTGAGGTAACCAAAGATATATAATGTATGTACGTGCGATTTAATACATGTGTATGTATGTGAATAAATAACCATTTTGTGGCAGCAACAATTAAGTGGAACAGTTTTGTATACACTACCTGGAGGTGGGGAATATACACACTTTGTCAAAACGTTTATAACACCCAGATGCCCAGATACAACTGGGCATCTGGGTGTTATAAACGTTTTGACAAAGTGTGTACCACAAATAACAAAGACTATAGTCTTTGTTATTTGTGGCCGACCACGACCATTTTTTCAACATTGATGAACAGATTCTTCATAACTAATTCTAAAGAAAATTTCACAACTTAATTTTTACGGCTCATAGATAGATTTTTGTTTATTATGGGCGTGGCTCTCTACTGATTTCGTTCAATTGAAATAGAAACCTGGAGATTGCATTTTTTACAATCCAACCAACAAGAATAAACAGAATAAATTTTATAATTTATATTTTAAATATAAATAATTACAAAAAAGTTTTATATAAATTTTTCTAAATTTTATAAAAATTTTGTCTTGTTTTCTGTACAGAATTCAATGTTTAAGTTGTTGACGAGAGAAATGAGAAATCTGCCACGCCCTCATTATGTCTATATATATATGGAAGGCATTTTCAGACTTTTTACATGTTTTCAGCACGATTGATTGGATTTTATAGAAATAAATAAAAGGTGAACCACGACTAATACAAAATATATAATATATACTCGTACATATGCACACACACATACAAGCATGCAATTACCGTTATTAAACATTGAAGTGTGTATGCAACCACTTTATAAGGATACTTAGTGCATAGTTTTTGTTATCCCCACCTACTCACGCCAAATAGCTTTGGCCTCTCCTAAATAAATAACGCTGTTATAGGAAATTTCAATACGTAAATGAACCTACTGCGTAATATATGTAGCTTAGCATCTGTATCGCTACTTTCGTTTAGTTCGTTTAGTTTCCTCCTCTCATCCATTGTTAAGTAACACACACTTAAATTACAAACTATACATAATAGGTGAGAAAACTAAGTTTGTCTTGGACGAAATCTTAAATACCCTCCACATCTACATATAAACGGTGAGCGTGGCAGTTTTTAAGTAAATTGTGGGCGTGTCTGTTATCCGATTACGACCATTTTTGGTACATCGACACACATATCTTTATCGATTGAGTTTTTGCTGCTGATCAAGAATATATATACTTTGTCTCGGACGCCTCCTGGAATGACAAACTTAGTATACCACAGAAATGCAAATAATATGTCACAGAATAAATGTTTTCCATTTTGTTTCTTTGCTACTTTTTTCTATTGTGTAATGTTTTGTAAAGATTTTTCCTTCCCGCCCGCCGTTGTTTGAGCAATTACGTTTAATTTTATAAATGCATTACAACAACCACAGCAACCGCAACAACATTAACAACAAACCCAAAAAACAATCTCAAGTAAATTAAATAAATATAAAGCAAAGGTTTAGTTTTAGTTTTAGTTTTAGTTTTAGTTTTTGCCTTAATGCAAAATCAGTCTAAAGTAATTTTTAAGAAGAAAGAAGAGGAAAAATACAAACAAACAAAAAACGGAGCAAAGATTTGTTGACATTGTGCACTTGAAGGGCGCTGACATGTAATAAACAAGATTGAGAAAAACTTGAAATGAAACGAAAAATTATTTATTCCATGTACATTATTTAGAATGAATGGGTTGCAGCTTTCACCCTCTTAACAACGCTTCAATAGGAAAAAGAAAGAATCTGCACTAAATTAAAGTCATACCATATATTACATAGAAGCAAACACAGTGGTTGATAATCTTTTTTCCAATCGAAGAATGATTTTTAAGATTTTTATAAAAACAAATACTTTTGAAGTCATTTTGCTCGCTAGGTTTACCTTTTGAAAAATAGCAAATAAAACAAGTAAGAGAACTAAATTTGTCTTGGATCAAATATTAAATATCCACTAAATGGGCGTGGCAAATATATATATATTGCGGCCACTAATAGTGTATGTCTTAGGTATCAGCTTGCAAGTCTACTTTTACGTTGAATATGGTTTTTTGTAAATTGTGGGTGTGTCTATTAGACGACCACGCCCATTTTTGGCATAACGATTAATGGTATAACTATAGATATGTAAACAAAATTTCAAGTTCCTAGACCAACTTTTGTAGCCGATATAAAGATTTTTGTTTATTGTGGGCGTGTCTATTATACGACCACGCCCATTTTCGGCATATCGATGAATATATTAATTGTAAATATTCATACCAAATTACAACTTAATAGCTTAATTTATGTGGAAGATAAATATATTTTTTGTCGATTGTGGGCGTGGCTATTGACCGATTTTGCCCTATTTAAATACTGGACTGCTATCTGTAGAAACTTGAAGTGTTTGTAAAAATTTTCAGCTCAATATCGTAAAATTTAAGCCCATGAGAATACCAACAACAGATGGACACACGGACATACATGTCTAGATCGACACAGTTTTTCATGCTGATTAAGAATATATATTCTTTGTAGGGTCTCTGAGATCTTCTTCTGGGTGCTGCAAACGATAAAACAAACTTAGTACACCCCCATCTTATGTGAAGGGTATAAAAAATGATGAAGGAATCTTAACGATGTGAAAATTAGAATGTTTTCAAGTCAGCGTGCGCTTTAATTCAATCATAAAAAAATATTTTTTAAACACTATAAATATTTGTCTTTGTTAAATGGTTGAAGTAAAGGGAGAGGGTAATTGTATATACCATACACATACATGTATAAGTATGAAGGAAGGAATGCAATGTATGTAGGTACGTACATATAAGCGTGAGTATAAAGTGGTTAAATTTGAGCTGCAAATATGTACGAAAATGCAAAGGCCCTCTCACACCAACACACACGCGCATACAAATAACATTGTGATGAAGTAGCATGCATTTGTCTGTCCGTCTGTCTGTCTGCCTGAGAATGGTTTTGCTAAGCAGACAATTGAAATTGTACATCGCTGTACACACGCGACATCATAATAAGAGAGATTGGTGGAGCTGCGGTACTCAGGTACCTAACAAACTTAAGTTAAACACGAATGCTATAAATCTGTCGGATAACCCAGTTTCAGTTAGCAGCACCCATACCCAAGTACCCTCATTTGTTGAAAGTTTGTATTATGTACGTATTTACCCAAAACGTTATTTCATGTGAATTGCTGATTTCATCATCATCATCATCTTCATTACCGTCATCGTCGTCATTATCAATATGCTGATTATATTGTATATGTACACAGTTGTACTTGTACTCCTCCTACGTACATAATAAAATGATAGTCGCTATAATCTTATGCTTAAACACGCTTTGCTTTGCGTGAATTTGTCAAATTTTTCATTATTCTACTTTAACATAAAATATGTAGTAGCTGCTCCACATCTTATCAAACCTCAAAAGGATTATTCATAAAGAGATGTGATTAAAAAGCGAGAAAAAAAAATAAATTTGGCTTAGGCCGAACCTTAGATACCCTCCACTACTATATACAAACGTGGGGCGTGGCTGACTTTTCCAAAAGTTATAAATAATTAATAATTAAAGTTTTGCTTTTCGTGTCTCTTATACTTTATATGTAAAATGGGAAAAATCTTAAAAAGGATACGTTTTGCAAAACTGTGGCAAGGTCCATGGTCCAATTTGACCAATTTTTAACAAAATCTTTTTAACATTAATGAAGCAAATGTCTACCAATAGCTCGATACCTTAAAATTTACGACTGTGACGGTTCCAACAAAAAAGAGCATTATTCATACAAACACACAGACACATTGACGGACAGGTTAACTAAAACAACTTTTATTTTGATGCTGATCAAGAATATATACACTTTTAGGGGTGTGGCTCACTCGCTTCTGGTATTTACAAACGTTTGAACAAAACGCATAGACTCGCACATCATTATGATGATGAGCGGGTATACATACATATAGAAAATTAAAAATTTAATAACATAATGACTTCTATCACAGTGAGGTGAAGTTTCTTAAAGTAACTTCATTTTGGTCAATTCTTCGTACAAATCGCAACCGTAGCCGCCAACTCAAATTTAACCGAATTATCAAAAGTTTGTGGAGTTATTTGAGATTTCTATTAAAAATCGCCTAAAAGGACCTTCTTACAGCAAGGCTTGACAAATTGGGAGAATAATGTGGCGTGTGTAGCCATACCATAAATTGTTGTTGTCGTTGTTAACTTAGCATACATTTAAGAATCCATCTTACTTTAAGTAATGTAATAAGTGCTCCCTCTCTATACCTACGCAAGAGTTAATCTCACTTGCTAGCTTTATATAGAAAGTTAAAATGTAAGCAATTTTTTCTATATTCTCTAGAAATACGTACATAGGTGTGTGTGTGTGTGTGTGTGTGTAATAACATGTTATTTATAGCATTTCATATTGTTTTGTACATAGCGTGTTGTTTCTTCTTCTTCTTGGAAAACACAATATTAACTGTATAGAAAAATAAATGCTTGTACATGTATGCGAGAATATATGGTGTAATTGAACGTCCTTAAAGGTCACCTGAATACGTGCTTATTGCCAACAACTAGCCTTTCTTCACCACATTCCGTGCCTCTCACTGCGTGCGTACATTTACAGGTTGAACTGGTTTCTCAGTACACTGCAACTATGTCTGAAATGTTATTTTTTCACTTTTCCCCCCCCCCCCCGATTCACTTAACACGTAGAATATGGAATGTTGTGGTGATGGTTGCCTGCCAAGCTATTTATGTAGATGATTTCTTAATGCTGTTCTGATGTTATTGCTATTATTGGTTGTTTTGTAACCTTTAGGCTGTTTTGAGAAACCAAAACGACAACATCATCATCTTTATAATATAATCTCTGCCAACACAACACAACACACAACTACGACAGCTACCATAACAACTCATCAAGTGCTACAATATCTTGCCACACGATCTGTTACTTTAATTAAAATTTTATTACTTTATATATATAATAATATATACTGTAGATGGAATGAGCCAGCAACAGCATCACTCTAAATGAGAAAAAACAATTTACAAAAGAAAACAATAAGTTTAAGTAATAAGTTGAGGTCAAAACCCTTGCCCGCCAACATACGAGTACAAATCACAAACACACCCCAACATACTTGCGTACACACATGTATTGTGGTAACTGGCCAGAGTCCGAGATTGTGCTTGGAGTTCTCAATTGTTGACGTTTAGTTTTATTATTGTTTTTATATATGACTTCTGTGCTTGAGTTTGAGTTTGTTTTTTTTGTTTTTTTTTGTTTTTTTTTTGTACACTTAACAGGCTACGCATTGCTATTGAGTTTAGTTATTGTAATGTTATGTTGTCGCTGCTGATGCTGCTGTTGTTGTTGTTGTTGTTGTTGTTACATAGTTGTTTACAATTTTCCATTTTTTTTTTCTGTACAGGTTTTCAGGCATGCGTCGCATTGTTTTGTCCCTTTTTTGTAAGGTAATAAATGTCGGTAGGTATGTTAAGGTCATTTACAACTGGTCCCTCGTTGAGACTTAATTTAGTTTTTTTTGGTTGTTGTTATTATTGTTGTTGTTATTGTTATTTATAAATAGACTTTGCTTAAATAAATCAATTTCTAAAAAAAAAAAAACGACATCTTGAAAATGTCAAAATTGTGCTTTTTTTTGTCAACTGTAAAAACGCTTCACAACACCAAAAACCAAAAAACAAAAAAATAGTAATAAACTTTTTTAGGATGTTACAATTCGCGTTTTGCATTCATTTAATAAAATAACAACAACAATAAAAAACAATTAAAATTTTTATTGTCGGTAAAGTCCGAATATTTAACACCCTACACCACCACTCCTCCTCTTAGAGCCAAGACAAATCCTTGTACAAAATGTCATTGAAATATGTATAGAAAATGGAATCCATAACTTGTACACAAGTTTACCTCCAACAACCCCATACACGGACAGACGCTCATGATTAAAACGATTCAGAACGACATTCTGAATCAATTGATACAATAACTGATATATTGGTATAAAATGATTGTGTCTTTAGTACACTTCTTACACCATGTGGTGTAGAATATAAAAAATAGTTTTAACTTCAAGCTGACTTAGAACCCAGAGAACATTTCATATATTTTTATATTAAAAAAAAAAACACACACATTTGCTATCAAACAAAACGAGTAATCGAGCCAACGAAAAGAACCACATTTCTGAAGTCCGTAAATGAGTTTGGGCACTAACTCCCAACAACAGTAAAAATATGTTCAGACACGAGTATGCGTCAAAGAAAAAAGTGGCAAAAAAAAACTTCTTCAACTATAATAAAATTTAACTTTAAAGTTAATTATACCCTCCACGCCAGATGTGGGATGCATTAAGTTTGTCATTCCATTTGCATTACCCAGAAGGAGGCGTCGAAGACTCTACAATATATATATATATTCTTGATCAGCATCAAAAACTGTCCGTGTGTCCGTTTTCTTTGTGCGGTAACATTCTCACGAGCGTAAATTTTGAGATAGTGAGCTGACAGTTTGTACAGAAACTGAATAGTTTTTGCAAAATCAACACAATCGGTCAAAAGCCACGCCCACTATTGACAAAAATCTATACATCTGCTACAAGAATTCATCTAGAAACTTGAAATTTGGTATGCTCATTTACAAGTACTCTATCCATTGATGTGCCAAAAATGGGTGTGGTTGGATAACAGATACGCCCACAATTTACAAAAACTCATTGTCAGCCTAACACTCGCTTTGCAAGCTGATTAGAGCGCATAATGATACACCTGCCACGCCCACCACGTATGTAGATGTGGAGGGTATTTAAGATTTGACCCAAGACAACATTCCTTTTTTCATCTTTTTTTCCGTTAAAAGGAAATTTCCTTACAACTGCGTAGTATGATGAAGATTGGTAGAAAAAGTTTTTGGTAAAAAAAAAAAAGAAAGCAAAAATACGATTACTGTCATTCATGTGAGTGGAATGGAATGGCAGAGACATCTTTTCCAATATACTTGTGCAACCTCTGAATTATTTTCAACATTAAGTAGATTTTTTTAAAAGTTACTGTAACCTAATAAACGGCTATTAAGGATTCTTAAGTAATGTAGAGCTTTTCTAATGATTACCGTCTACCGAGAGTATATGATACCTACCCATAAAATGGGGAGTATACTAAGACAGAAGTGGTCAAAAACCTTATGTTGTGCATCAAAATCTGAATCGATGTAGCGCCGGCCGTGTTGAGTGCTCTATGTGGCAAATTTTACCTATTGACACAGATTGGCATTTAAATTAGGCAAAATCAGTCGTCAGCCACGCCCACAATCAAGGAAAATGTATTCATCAGGCTTAAAAACGGACCTAGAATGATGAAATTTGCTGCACATATAAATTTGTAATTAGCCCCTCCGTTTATAAAATGTCAAAAATGGGCGTGGTCGAGTGGAAGAGCATCATTTACAAAAAAAAAATTATATGACGCGAAACCCTACGTACCAGGTACTACGTAATAAAGGTGCAATTAGGTACCTGCCACGCCTATTGTCGTTTAAGATGTAGCCTAAGCAGTACTTTTTATACTTTTGCCTTTAATTACTCATTATACGATATAAATGTAGTAAATACTCACAAATGCCACCCTACTTCCAGACACCACGTATAGTAAATAAAACTGTAAAGTGTTATCAGTCAAGTTAGAAGGCAACGCATACATGCGTATATAATAAAATATGATATGTTCATGCGTGTACTGGCATTACAAGTTGCAACACATGTTGCATACGTTTAGTACGCATAGGCACACGTACATATATTGTTAACCTTGAAAAAGCGAAATATATTTTTCGTACTCAATGCACATTTTCCGTGTGTTCGTATATGCGTAAAATTGCATATATTAAGCATAAAATTGTTTAGGTGCATAGTGTGCATGTGTGTTTGGTGTGTTTGGTGTGTTTGTGACTACGTGTTACGTTATCTTTATCGACATACATTTTTATCAGCACCTTGGCAATACATTTTTATACGTTCATACAAGTTATTACTATAGCTTACATGGTACATGCATAGAAAGTAAGAGAGAAAGAGAGAGAGAGAGAGTGAGCGAGGAAGAGAGAGACTCCTTTCAAACGGATCATATAACGGAATTTGGCAATATTGGAGGACTCCCCGACCTCTTGAAATTATGTTTTATATTTAGTCAACCACTTTTTACACTGCCACGCCCAAATTTTATTTATTTTTTTCATTCACTATATATAGAATTAGAGAAGTATAAAAATTGAACCGTATATTACTGTAAGAACTTTACACAAACCTATTAAACATCAATTCGTTTGATTTCATTTCATTTCATTTCAGCCTTCCTCCCGGCCAGAATCAGATTTTACATTGGATTTGCCGCGTGCAGAACAGTTACGCCTCAAAATGGACAAAGAGAAGAAATTCCGCCAAAGATGTCGCCTAATAACTACCTTTTTAAGTTTAGTTTTTTTTCTATTAACCGTTATGGTGGTGAGTTTAGTGCTAACGAGAGGCAAACGTATGTTCGGTAGTATGATTTAAAAAAAACGAACCAATAACGGATTTAATTAGATTTAAGGCAAATCTTAAATACCCTCCACCACATCCTTATAATTGGGCGTGGCATGTATCTAATTATGTTCTCTGTGGGTATAGCTCAATTTATTAAAGTTTACGACCGTGAGAGTGCCAACAACAGATGCACGAACGGACATGTCTTCTCAATGTTACAAAAGGAATGACAAACATAGTACACCTCCATCACCGATATGGAGGATATAAAAGGAAAATCTTAAAAATACACATAAACGCGCTTAAGAGCAAGAAGAGAAAGTTATAAATATTTGTGGTTTGCGTCAAAAACCTTCCATTTTGGGACGTTTGGTCAACATTTTTCATTCAATGTGAGCACATAGCTCAAAATTCTTTTCTAGGGTACATAAAATATCAGTTTTTTCACAAGTTTCACGAGTTTTAAAAACGAACGGACACACGGACATAATTACATCGATTTAGATAAACTGTTCTCTCTCTCTCTCTATTAATATAAATATATATTATATCTTAAGGTGGAGGGTACAACAACAACAAACAACAACAACTACAATATTGTTATAAAATAATAATAATAGGTGTAGATATAGTTAAAGCATATTAGGGCACGATTTGTTTAGGTGTGTACTAATGAACTAGAAAATATTTTACATCAACAACAATCAGAAAATGTTAATCGGTCACATATATGTACATACCCATACATATACACATATATAGTAATAATGATCGTCATGATATTTGATATTTTGCTTCTTCTTCTTCTTCTTCTTCTTCGATTTCCTGCTCATCATCATACACCTACATCTATCCCTCAGTAAACTGTATTATCACACACCCCATAAAAAAAATCATTTTACATATATTTTTTTTTTTTTTTTTAAATATTTCGATGACATTATAAACACAATTTTATGAATATGAAAATAGTATAAATTTTGATGTTTGTAAACAATTAATGTTACACATATCTCTTTGATTTTACTGTATACCCACACACACACGCACATGCATACATACAATTACGAGAATAGATGCTTACACACACTTCAAATTTGATGCTTCCTGTTGCTTTACGTTTACGAACGTAATCGATTCATTATTTTTACTACAAATACATATAAAACTAATAAGAAATCTACAATTACAGACAGAGTGGAGCAGTATTCTTAAATAAATTATTTTGTGATAGTTAATTTATAGTGTTTCTTCTTCTTCTTTTACTAGCATTTGTACATATAATACTTATGTTTTAATCATATCAAATTTGTTTGTATGCACAATTATTTCCTTGTCAAAGAATTGTATTATAATACATATATGCATAAATTAAATTTAATGTTTGTACGTTTAATTAGTTGGGGAGATGAATATAAAGAAATACAATAAAAATAAAAAAACAGTAAAAAACATTTGCTTTAACATTTTTTCTCTATATATAGTAAATTAAAAAATTGCTGACGAATTGACAGCGCCACCTACCATGTAATAGTAACAAACAACCGTAATCTAAAAATCATATGTAACATTCTATTATAAAACTTTCAGCGACACCCTCTTAATCTTGTAAAATAAATATTTGTTGGAGAGAGAAAAAAAAAACAAGACCGAAAACATATGACGAAATAATTACCAACGAATACGAAAATAGTTTAGTGCAAGATTTTATTTCGTTTTAGAAAAATTACTACAATTTTAATAATAATAAACGAGCTTCCTTAAATCAAATATAAAATTAAATGAAGAAATTTCCTTACACACGACAACATAATATCACACAAACCATTAAATGGAATTTCAACAACCATCACTTAGCCGCTATCGCCGCTTTAAATCCAACAACTACAACAGTTATAAATGTGCGTTGCTATTATTATTGATGATGACCGGCTGCTCAGTGTGGCATCCGAATATGTTAATACAGGTGCAAGCTTATGCCCAACAAGAGGCCAAAAATATACAAAATGTTTTGCCGGAGAAAGGACAGCCACTTACAAAGGGAGTTGTTAAAAAGCAACTGGGCGAATATCAACAACTACAGCAACAACAACAACCTGTATCGACAGAACCAATTGTAGCAAATGAAAATAATATCCAGGATGGCTCGCATGAGAGACAAAATAATGACGTTTTAAGTGAAAAAAGTTTAAACAATTTAAAAGAGATACAAACAGAACAGATAAAATCTAATCAGACGAGCGAGGCAATAGTCAAAGAAAAAACCAATTCACGACCAGACCGTATGGAAGAAAATTTGTATCAACGGAACGATGAGGATATTTCTAAATCATTAAGAACTGGTTTCTACTTCTTTTTGGCATTAAGCACAGCCGCCATTTTTGTTATACTCTATAGAGTTTTCAGGTGATTAATTAATTAATTATAGTCAACACTTTTTAGAAACAATGTTTTGTCTAAAATTTTAGGCTACGCTTGTCACGAGCGGAACGCAAATATGGTGTGCAAGGTGATCGCACAACACAAGAGCTTACCCCCCTGCCTATGGCTATCGATGACGGACATAGTGATGAAGACGATCAAACATTATTCGATATTCAACGTCAGCAATTAAGAATTTTTTAATTATTGTTGAATTTACGAAATGTACGATTTTGAAAATATTTTTATTGTCGCCAAATACTTTACATGTTTTTACATGCTTTAGCTTTATGTATGTAAATGTATAGTGTATTACCTGAATCTACGTATGGTGGAGAATGCAGTTGAGCAGTTTTCTTCTTCATTTCTAATATATCTAAATTTTTGTTGTAAATTCATAACAATCTTGTGATACTGATGAAAATTTTTCAATAAAAACCACATACATGTGGGTTTTTAGACAAATTAATATCTTCATACTCAAGGTCATAAGGAAATGGGGGGTATATTGTTTTGGTTCGAATTTTTGTAAGTACCAGAAAGAGGCGAGCCACTACACACCCAAAATCATATCTATTCTTACTTAAAATCGAATTTTTTGTTCAAAATTTTTGGTTTTAGCGCTTCTGCCTGAATTTCTATGCATTGAAATTGAAATCTCAAATATTCTAAATTTGACTTGTTTATATCAGTTTACTTTATACCTAAAATTGTCTCATTACGGCCTCTTAAATTCTACTTCAGAAGTGATTTCACTCTTTTCTGAACCATAAGAGATATAGAACTGAAATTTGGTATAAAACATTTCTTGGTATTGAAAATTGAAAATGGGTTAAATAAGTTCATGGACCTTCCAATAAATAAAATGGTAACCCTATGAAGGTCTGATATTTAGAGTAAGCATTCCTTTTTTAAGTCCGGAAAAAACTTGTAAAAGCAGGTGTAATAGGTTAACATGCATACACACCACACAGTGGTTAAAAACTTTAATTACATTTTACTTCCGTTATTACGGTATTGTTCCTAAGTCTGTTGCTAATAATTTTAAATTTATGGATAAAGTACACTCCCTCCCCACTCTATACACGGCCTTTTTTGCTTACATATAATAAAATAAAATTATGAAAATGTATAAAATTAGCTCAACTAGGAGTGCTTGTCCCCAATGTATTAATTGTGAATTATACGAGTGAAAAATTGACAACTTTTCCAAATGATTGGATAAGAATTCTTTTTATTGGGATAAATTACTAGTATTGCCACATCCAATAATTAATTATATTGTAGGTGTGTTTATTCAAATTCATGTGATGTACTTTTTTCCTTGGATATCCCACATAAGGCACACATCCTTTTTTATTTTGTTTCAATTAAATCAATTCGTATACATTATATACAATATGTATTATTATATATATAAGAATTATTAAACGGATTTGATTTGAGAATATATGAATTTGTGGTGAAAAACTTACCTCCTAACCTCAAAAATGGTGACATGAGTGCTTCCTTTAATTAGGCTTGTCACGGAAGTGCTTTTTTATGACATCTACACTACACTAAGGAAAACTATGTTCAATTTCACTTATCACTTATATTTTCTAATTCATTTAATAGATGTACATGTACGTATATACTTTTTAATAGAATTTAGCAATAATTTTCACTATTTCACAATATTTTCACTACAAGTATTATAAGCGAACGAAAATTGTTGGCGGTTTAAAACAAACTGTTCTGCTTCTTGTTTATATAATTTAAGCAATAGATTGACACTGCATTACTTTAAAGCTTTAAACAGATGAAAAGCATGCATAATGCATCGTTTTCACTGTTGCTGTATTTGCTGCACAAACATTAAAAGTTTAAAAAAAAAATAGCGGTATCTATGCATCTTGTTTTTGATTGTAGACGAATATCCAAGGCTATTAATCATCTCTGTGTATGGTCTCATATAGATTGTAAAGTATTTCAAATACTAAATAAAACAAATTCCACAACTTTTACTACTTAAATAAAAAGATATATTTATATGAACCGTATCATGCATTACGGTAAAGCATTAAAAATGCGACGCATATATTGTTCTATTTGCATCTTTACAGTAACAACACAGTCATGTTATTAATGGTCTATGATAACATTGTAACAAAAGAGACAAATATAGACTACATTTGTACATTTGTACAAGTGATTATTTCTCATACAATGGGTAGTTGCTAAAAGTAAGGAAAGATTTATACACGACTTTTTTGTTTTTTTCTTCATTAAAGAGACGAAGAAAATTTTCACAGAATATTTGTCTTTATGATTATATTTCAATTAAATAAAACGTGAAAAATCAAGGAAATACATTTTATTATAAAGGTAAATGGAAATATATAACAAAGTGAGCAAGTTTTCTGAAAATAAATTTCTAATGTGTCGCCTCCATATAAAAAATTTTCTGTTTATACCTGCATAGATTTTTACTTTATTGGAAAAGAAAGAAAGTTGCTTATTTTAGATTATTTAGTTAAAAATAAACACAAGTAAAAATTAATGATACAAAAAGTAATGAGCAATGAAAAGAAATTTACCCGAAATAAAATGTGTACACGCATATAATCTAAATGACATTAAAATGATTACATTCGTGATTGAACGCCACTTAAGCTGCGAAAGCTATTAATGTAAAGAAAGGAAGAACTTGTTCAAATCACTACATCGAACGCTAAGCTGAAATTTCGTTATAGGCCTAGTTTTAAATGCATACCATAACTTGTAGAAAATGTTGAAAAATAAACTACTGACTGAACTGAAAAACAAAGACACCAAGTAGCCGTTTACCGTACAAATATTGTGTAATAAGTAATTTCTTTTTTTGAAACTTCCTGGTTACTTTTTTTTCAGTATATGTGTGTATGTGTCAGTACAAATGTTTTTTTTCTTCCTCAGTGTTGTGTAGTGCAGTTTTCTTGGAGGTTCCTGTAATTTAATATAACGGTACATGTACGTATATACTAAATAATTTTTTCTAAATATGTACAGATATTTGTTAAACATGTTTTGTGTGCCTGAGAGTGTAGGTTGTGTCAATATATTGAAAATATTTCATTCTAATGTGTTTCTGTTTTTTTAATATTTCAGCTCTTTATTTTTTTTCAACTATTCTCCAGCTCTTCACTGCTTACTACGTTTACACGTACACACGAAATCCCGTACAGACTTTTGTGTGCGTTGACTTTTTAAAAATTTTCCAAAATTTCGAACAAAACATCGCAAAAAAAATCTCGGCCACAATTATTATCACCATCATCAAATAGACCATCCACATCACGAGCGGCTGCACAAAGGTCAGCCGCACAAAACGACAGTGCTCTATACCGAGCGACCAACTACCAAACGCAGCAGCAGCAGCAGCAGCAGCCACAACCTGAACAGCCGGGGCCGTCAACTAGAAAACGAGGAACCAAACGCCAGCAACAGGTACAAGACTGTGTAGAACATCCCCCAACAATACAAAGACGAACATACAAACGTAAAGCCAAAGTAAACGCGACACAAACAACAACAAGAACAACAACGGTTACTAACCCCAACACCAGCAGCAGCAGCATCAACACTAATCCCTATCAATTTCATTACCAAGCAGTAGCAGCGATGCAACGTCAAAGTGTTCATGGAGTTTCTCAGCCGAAGCATACAAAACTCGATGAAATTTGGATAGATCTGGAGCAGGGTATTAAGCAAGTGTTCCAACAGGAACAATCCCTAACCAAGGAGCGTTATATGCAATTGTACACGTACGTGTACAACTATTGTACCAGCGTAAATACGGTGCCGAAAAATGTGCAAGCACAGCATGTCAACAAGATTGGTGGTGCTCAACTGGTGGGCAAGAAATTGTATGAACGTTTAAAGGAATTTCTCAAAGATTATTTGAGCGGTTTATTAAACAATTTTAAGGCCATTAAGGGGGACGAAGTGTTGCTCGATCATTATACAAAACAATGGGTGCTATACCAGTTCTCTAGCACTGTCTTAAATGGCATTTGTTCCTATTTGAATCGGCACTGGGTGAAGCGTGAGTATGAGGAAGGTCAAAAGGGCATCTACGAAGTGTACCGTTTAGCTTTGGTTACTTGGAAGGATGATTTATTTAAAGAATTAAACGAACCGGTTACCAATGCCGTCCTTAAGTCTATTGAGGAGGAGCGTTGCGGCAAAGCAATTAAACGTTCACTGGTACGTGATGTGATTAACTGTTATGTGGAATTGGGTTTCAATGAAGATGAGCCGGAAGTCAAGAGCGCTGCTGAAGATCAGAAATTGCGCGTTTATCGTCAACATTTCGAGAATAAGTTCCTGAACGAGACGGCCACCTTCTATGAGCATGAATCGGATGCTTATCTGAGCCGCAACACGGTCACTGAATATATGAAACATGTGGATAAGCGTTTGGATGAAGAACGCAAGCGGGTCAATAATGGTGACTTTGATTCGGTCCTCACCTCCTATTTACATGCCAGTACTTTGGACAATTTAATACAGCGCTGTGAAGAGGTAAAAAAGATGATAATTTTTATACCGTCCACCTTAGGGAAGAGGTGGACGGTATATTCATTTTGATTATCCGTTTACAACACATCGAAGAAGCCTCGGAGACGCCCACATGTGTCCGTCTGTGTGTCCGTCTGTTGTTGGCACTCTCACGGGCGTAAATTTTGAGATATTGAGCTGAAATTTTGTACAGGCACTTTTAGTTTTTAGTTTAGTCGGTCAAGTCGGTGTGGGCCACACCCACAATAGACAAAAATCTCTTTATCTACCACAAAATATGAACTATAAACTTTAAATTTGGTATGTACATCTATGAATATTAGCTTCATCGGTTTGCCAAAAGTGGGTGCGGTCAGATAACAGATACGCCCACAATTTTTAAAAAACCATATTTAACGTAAAAGTAGACTTGCATGCTGATACGTAATAAGTACACTATTAGAAGGCGCAATATACATATATATTTACCACGCCCTTTCTTGTAGAGGTGGAGGGTATTTAAGATTTGGTTTAAGCCAAATTTAGTTTTCTTACTTGTTTTGTTAAATTTTTTTAAGACGTTCATCATAAACTCTCTTTCTCTCCCTCTCTGTCTCTCTCTCTCTCTCTCTCTCTGTGTACAGGTTTTGATTGAGAAGCATTTGGATATATTCCGTTCGGAATTTCAAAATCTCTTGAATGCCGATAAAAATTGCGATTTGAAGCGTATGTACTCGTTGGTGGCACGTACCCCGAAAAATCTCAGCGAACTCAAAGTGATTCTGGAAGAACATATACTTCAACACGGCCTACAAGCCATTGAAAAGTGTGGCAATAATGAGGCGGCCAATGATCCGAAAGTTTATGTTCAAACTATTTTGGATGTTCATAAAAAATACAACGCCCTGGTATTGACAGCGTTCAATAATGATAACGGTTTTGTGGCCGCCCTGGATAAGGCGTGCGGCAAATTCATTAATTCAAATGTCGTGACCCAAGCGAGTGGGGCTAACAAATCACCCGAACTTTTGGCCAAATATTGCGATTTATTGTTGAAAAAGTCTTCCAAAAATCCTGAAGAAAAGGAACTGGAGGATAATCTGAATCAAGTGATGGTGGTGTTCAAGTATATTGAAGATAAAGATGTGTTCCAAAAATTCTACTCGAAAATGTTGGCCAAACGCTTAGTAAACCATACCTCAGCGTCCGATGATGCTGAAGCGGTGATGATCTCCAAACTGAAACAGACCTGTGGTTATGAGTACACCATTAAGCTGCAACGCATGTTCCAGGACATTGGTTTGTCCAAAGATTTGAACAACAATTTCCGTCAGCATTTACAGAACGCCAACATGCCGATGGAAATTGATTTTAGCATAGAGGTGTTGTCGTCCGGGTCATGGCCCTTCAATCAGAGCAGCAGCTTCTCCTTACCCTCCGAATTGGAGCGTTCCGTACAGCAATTTAATACATTCTATGCGGCCCGCCACTCGGGTCGCAAACTGAACTGGTTGTATCATATGTGCAAGGGTGAGCTGGTCACCAATTGTTTCCGCAACAAGTATACCTTGCAGGCGAGTACCTTTCAAATGGCGGTACTCTTGCAATTCAACGACCAAACCAAATACACGGTTAAGCAATTAATGGAGAATACACAGATACAGCAAGAAAATTTAATACAGGTGCGGGAGAAGAAAGAAGACGGAAAAAAATTCTTTTATATAATTTTTCTTTTTGTTTACAGGTGTTACAAATCCTATTAAAAGCCAAACTTTTAACCAGTACGGACGATGAAAGTGCCATAACACTGGAATCGACCGTGGAATTATATGTGGATTATAAAAACAAGAAATTACGCATTAATATAAATCAACCATTAAAGACTGAATTGAAAGTGGAACAAGAGGCCGTACACAAGCATATTGAAGAGGACCGAAAGCTGCTCATACAGGCGGCCATTGTACGCATTATGAAAATGCGACGAAAACTTAATCACACACAATTAATTACCGAGGTATTGAATCAGCTGTCGTCCCGCTTTAAGCCTAAAGTACCCGTTATTAAAAAATGCATTGACATTCTTATTGAGAAAGAGTACTTGGAGCGTATGGAGGGTCAAAAGGATACTTACAGTTACTTGGCGTAAAGAAATAATAAATAATGACAAAAACAAAAAAAAACATCGTTCTGAAGGTGGTGACTTCGTATAGTCCTGCTACGACGCTCTACATACATATAGACGTATATTTATATATATAAATAAATATACACACACATGCAACAAATCATATGCCATGTACACATTGATTGATTTAAGTGTGCATTGTTGTATATGTTTATGTGTGTGTGTGTGTATGTGTGTGTGTGTGTGTTTGTAACTACACATATATTTGTTTTTGTACGTTCAATTATATGTTAAAAGGAAAATTGTAAGAAAAATATATAAAAATAAAAGATTCACAAAAAAAAAAAAAAAAAGAAATTCAAAATTATGCCAAGCTTAGTAATATAATCGTTAAAAATCTCGATACTTAAATAAGAACTCAACAGGAAATTTGCAAACACTTTAAATCTGTCTCTTTCGTACTTTTCAATTTCATCATTTTTATTAAGTGTGTGTGTGTGTGTTGTTTGGAAACAGTTCTCACATGTACATGAGTTCTCTCATTCTCTATGCCTTAAGATTACGTTAGTTTTTTAAGTTGAAAAATAAAAACCGTCTCGTCTCTCAACAAAAATAAACCGTTATTCTCATTAATTTTATACAATTATCAGTTGGGGAAAGGCTTGTCTGTCTCCCTAATAGAATTAAAACTAATTCAGATGCAACATATTTATTAATGAAAGTGCATGATGGTACATATGTAAATGAATTGAATAAAATGTCATGGTGAAGTTATAATACACTACCAATAATATATATAAATTATGAGATCAAACCTTTGCTCTAAAAAAAATATAAAAAATCATTTATGAAAGATGCTTCAATGATTATATGATTAAAGGGTTCTACAAAACAGGTATAAACATAAATTATGAATGTTTCACGAATGAAGAGTATTTTTTTCTTTTTTTGTAATACATTAATAGAATGTAGGATGCAAAGGGAGTCATTACAGTTAAAAAAAGAAAAATCTTAAAATTACTTTTTAATACAATAATCAAATAAATCACTAATGACACCTAAGAACAGTCTCAAATAATATCCACCAACCAACGCCAGTTACAACTGATCGTCCTCCTCCTCCAGTACAATGGTTTTGGTGTGAAAACGCATACGTTTTGTATTTTTAACTATACCATTGGGTAAAAGGTTTTTGCCAGCTGGCGGCACTTCACTCCAAAAACGCTTCAAATTTGCACTAACGGTAGCATTAAAGTCCAACCCTTTGGCCATTAATGATGGCGATGCCGGAACGGAAAAACCATCAATTTTACGTAATAAAATTTTCGGTATTTTCCGTACACTACTGGACACGGAGGTGGATGTGGGCAATTCAACGTTTTCATCACGTACTGCTACCATGGAGCAGCCACGTTTTTGTTGACATTTTGTTGTACTGACCGAACTTGTCGCTAAGGCATATGTTTCTGGCTTTTGTTTATTGTAACCAGGGTCGTAATTGGTAAATTGATCCCCATCAGAATCGTTTGATGATTTTCTATGAAATATATTTAAAAAAAATCATTCCTCATTATTTAGCAATTATGATTGTTACAGATTTATAGAGCTTGCCTCTTCGGTGATACGTAATCATTTAAGGTTGGTGGTGGGGCGGCATATACTTTACTGGGATCTTCGGGATGACAACCATAGTCAATGCCGTTTAACCAATTTTCATAACGTTCCGGTTGAAATCGTTTCACAAACGTTTCCATGGAGATTTTTACCATATCATTGCGGCAACGGCAGATGCTAGCCCGCTTGCCATACTCCACCCAACGTTTGGAAGCGAAATTCGTTGATTCGGCACCATTGAAGCCATGATTGAAACCGGCATGATAGCCATAGGGAAAGGTGATCATTATTTCTCCCTCCTCCTGTGTAATGCGATTGAATGGTATTTTATTTTGACGCAGCACATGTGGACTCAGTAGGGTCATTTTATGGCGCAAGTGCGCACTACAGTTTTGATAATTTTCATAGAACAGTCGATTGGCTAATTTTTCCAGTTGCCTGCCATGTGCTGGCGGTATAGCATACCAGGTCTTGGGCGCTCCAAAGTGTAAATAATTGATCGAATACAAATCCATATCCTCGGTATGCCAGGCAAACGTACTTTTCCACATACCAAAATACAGGTAAGCAGTATTAACGCCATCTATTTCTATGCCATAATCCTTATTAACCAAATCCAATATTGTACCCAAATGGTTAATATTCCAAACATCCAAATCCGCATCACTTAATGTGCCCTTGACATCGGCAGCATACAAGGGTGATATGTAGGTAACATTCTTCCAATATTTACGCTCCAAATCATCGTAATCGAAATGTTTGGGTGTTTGATGTCGTTCCGATTCTGCTATTTCCTTAAACTGTCTCAGTGTCATGGATCTCTTGATAACATTAATTTGCTGATATTCACCTTGTTTTCTATAAATATTTAATAAAAATAAAAATCATTTAAATTGAGGAAAATTTCAGTAATAAGCAGCTTACCCAGACACCACCTGACATATAGGAGCCGGTATGGTCATATTTATTTTATCTATATGATAGCCTGATTTGCGCGGCACCCATTCTCGTGGCGGTATTACCCTCGCCACACCAGCCAAATGTGCTCCTCTTGATTCCATGTATTCAATATAAGTTGAAAAGTTTTTAAATTCTTCAAAAGTGGGCATAAATGTCATTATACGGGGTTGTTGAAGGCCCCCATTCATTGAATTAAAAGACATTAGATATTTTATAATGAAATTTAAAAAACTGATGTTAAATGTTAGTTAAAACATATCTTTGACGACTAAAACACAAAAATTGATAAAAGAGAGCAAGACAGGTAACCTTCGCAGTAGTCGTTTCAATTGAAATGACACAAAGCGAATTACGCAGAGAAGAATTGTATGAAATAACTGTTCATTTATATAAACTAAACGTGCTAAAGTGAGATTCTTTTTTTTTTAATTATTAAAGGTGAGGTGCCTCAAATTAGCAGGTCGTAAAAAATACTTTGTCAGCGTAAAAAGTGAGCTTTATAACGAATTTTCTTTCTCTCTCTCACATCAAATGCTGTGTTAAACCGAGGATGCTTATATAGTAAAAGAACAGCTGCTTTTGTTTAATATTGCTCTTGTTCTTAGATGCGTGAAGTTAAAAAGTTTTAAAAAGTTATTATTCTCTGAGAGAGAGAAGAAGGAGAGTGAGAGAAAAATGAGAATCCGAGCCAAAAACCAAAAACACTTCCCTCTATACCATAGATGGTTCTACCCGGCCACGCGTTTAACTTTTTAACTTCATGCTTTATGTATTGTATTTTCTTGTTTGTTCTCTGGAGAGAAAAATTCTAACTTTAAAAAGGTACGTAATACGTAAAGCGTGTAGTTAAAATCATCTTCATCTATAGTATAGAGGGAAGTGTTTTTGGTTTTTGGCTCGGATTCTCATTTTTCTCTCTCTCTCAGAGAATAATAACTTTTTAAAACTTTTTAAAACTTTTTAACTTCACATACGTATTTTAATTTCATTTTTATTGATAAATTTATTTATTATTTTCTTTTTATTTCTTTAGTGAAGAAAGTGTAAACATATTAAAAAATAAATAATATGGAAACTTGTTACTCAATTAATTTAATATAAACAAAAAAAATTTTTTACCATTAAAATTTTACATTAAGCTTATGTCGTTAAAAATTGTTAAATATTTCTTTATTCTAAAAGTATTTGTCGGGTGGCATCTCTAGGCTTTCTAATGTAACAGGAAATTCAATATTGGCTGCAGTTGCTTAATGCCGTTTTTACACAATAATTTTATGCTGTATTGTTTCGCTCTTGTACGTCTTTGTTCTCTTTCAGCAGAGTGCACATGCCAAAAATAACGGCTTCTTATTGGATAAGATTACTATAGAAAGGGATAAACGTATTGTATGAAATGCTGCTAGTCCTATCTAAAGTATGGTATTTTTTTGTTGTTTATTTCGGTGTAAAACCGTCTTCGCTATGACGTGGCGTGTAATCAAACCGAGGTGTCTCGTTGGCTTCCTATTAAGTTCTCGTTCACTTTGATCAGGTATTTTGCCGGATAAGTTTGTGATTTTTGCACTCAGTTTGATTACTTTTAAAATGTAAGTTGGTTTTTTTTTTTGTTTTTTTTTTGTTCAATAATACCCACCCTAAGTGGTTTTAATTAAGACAAGTGAACAAAAAATTGAAATTAAATTAGTGGCAATTGAATAATTAAATATAAATGGAAATTTGTTAAAAGTGAACCGTAATGAAATGCAAAAGGATATATACTACTGCTGTGTAAGAAAGCACGTGGCATATAATACTTGTCCATTGCTGGCAAAAAAATCATGGGTTTTTTTTATAATGAAACGCCGTTTAGTAAATGAATAAATTCTGCAAAAGTTTAGTTAATTTTTTGTGTAAAACTTCTTTAAACCACCGTGACATGCGGCAGTTTTTCAAAATGGCGTAATAAGGCTGAAAAATTCTATTGAAAATTTGAGCCGGAAAAATATAACCTAAATCAGGTGCTCACTCCCTCTTCTGCACTTGGCAACAGGAATATTCATAAAATATTTTCAATATTCTTCGAACACGTTCTGCAGCATTACAATATGGCGTCCTTCTAACCTTATAGAATTGCCAGTAATCGCTGACTATGACAGCAACGAACGATATTAATGACGCATTCGCCATTTTTTTTTTTTATTCTTTAATTAAGCCTCAGTGCAGTGGCCATTGTTTCATTGCAAAAAAATGCACATTTTCTTTGTGAAGCTATGATATCACGATTTGTTGTTGCATTCGTTGTGCATGAGTGTGTGTGTATATAAGGGGCTTTCCTATTGTATTTCACAATATCTGGAAAATTCTGCACTACATACCCTCGCACATCATTGTCACTCTACTCTCGTTTTGTCGACCCAAAAATTATAGATAATTATAGTAGTTGGCTGTTAAGTACATTCTTTTTTCCATTTATGGTTGTTCTTTTTTACTCTATATGATGACAATAACAGTTCTGCTACTGAGTATCTCTAGTGAAGAGAAAAAAATACCAAAAATCACTGATTGGAGTTTAAAAAGAACAACGGTAATGGAGGTTTTACTTAACGGTATAATATCACTTTTTTTTATTATTTGTGGAGTTTGTGAATTTTATTACCGCTTGTTAACTAGCGACGTGCAAGTTTTTGTTTCAAATTTGAGGTTATGTGCACTGTGTTCGAGTGTATAACAGAATATCTAAGCATGCTTAATTTACAGTTTTTTTTCTTCCCTATATATTATTTTCTATGAGATTTCGTTTTATATTTAATAATTGCTAACAAAATTCATTTTCCCAATTTTTTTTGTTTCGTTTCTTCCTACCTTTATGTTACCATTGTCCATTCCCACGTACCGTGGCTATAATTGAACATTGTTGCTTGCTGTTGTATTTTATTTTGTTGTTGATGAACACCTCGCTTATCCCACCTGTACCTGTGCACCTGATTCAAACACATAAAAAACAACAACATCACTACAAAAAACATCCACACAAGCAGATCGTAAAAGTCAGTAAGAAGCAGCAGCATCAGAATGGGTAAGGAGAAGACTCACATTAATATTGTGGTTATTGGCCACGTCGATTCTGGTAAATCTACCACAACCGGTCACTTGATCTACAAGTGTGGTGGCATCGATAAACGTACCATTGAAAAGTTCGAGAAAGAAGCCCAAGAAATGGGCAAAGGTTCCTTCAAATATGCGTGGGTGTTGGATAAGCTGAAAGCCGAACGTGAACGTGGTATCACCATTGATATTGCCCTGTGGAAATTCGAAACCTCCAAATACTATGTAACCATTATTGATGCCCCCGGTCACAGAGATTTCATTAAGAACATGATTACGGGCACTTCGCAGGCCGATTGTGCGGTACTGATTGTGGCCGCCGGTACTGGTGAATTTGAGGCGGGTATCTCTAAAAACGGCCAAACTCGTGAGCACGCCTTGTTGGCCTTCACCTTGGGTGTGAAACAGTTGGTTGTTGGTGTGAATAAAATGGACTCTTCAGAGCCCCCATACAGCGAGACCCGTTACGAGGAAATCAAGAAGGAAGTGTCATCGTATATTAAGAAAATTGGTTATAATCCGGCCGCTGTTGCTTTTGTGCCCATTTCGGGTTGGCACGGTGATAACATGTTGGAACCTTCCAGCAACATGCCCTGGTTCAAGGGATGGAAAATTGAACGCAAAGAGGGCAACGCTGAGGGTAAGACTCTCATCGATGCCTTGGATGCCATCTTGCCGCCATCGCGCCCAACCGAGAAACCCCTTCGTCTACCCTTGCAGGATGTCTACAAAATTGGTGGTATCGGTACAGTACCCGTTGGTCGTGTAGAAACTGGTGTTTTGAAACCAGGCTGTGTGGTGGTATTCGCTCCCGCCAACATCACCACTGAGGTGAAATCTGTAGAAATGCATCATGAGGCTCTTACCGAGGCTGTGCCCGGCGACAATGTCGGCTTTAACGTCAAGAACGTTTCTGTTAAGGAATTGCGTCGTGGCTATGTGGCTGGTGACTCGAAAAACAACCCGCCCAAGGGTGCTGCCGATTTTACCGCTCAAGTTATTGTGTTGAATCATCCAGGTCAAATTGCCAATGGTTATACACCAGTATTGGATTGTCACACAGCTCACATCGCTTGTAAATTTGCTGAAATTAAGGAGAAGGTTGATCGTCGTTCCGGCAAGACCACTGAAGAGAATCCCAAATTCATAAAATCGGGTGATGCTGCCATCGTTAATCTGGTACCATCCAAGCCGTTGTGTGTGGAATCATTCCAGGAGTTCCCGCCTTTGGGTCGTTTCGCTGTCCGTGACATGAGACAGACGGTGGCTGTGGGTGTCATTAAGAGTGTCAACTTCAAGGATGCCAGCGGTGGTAAGGTAACCAAAGCTGCCGAAAAAGCCACCAAGGGTAAGAAGTAGCTGCCCCACCATCTTAGTATCCAACAACAGCAGAAGCAGCAGCAACAACAACAACAACTAATAATAATAATAACAACAACAACACAATCAAACGTTTTAAGCCGCCGCAACCATCAAGACATTTGTTATATAAAGAAAAACATCAACAACAACAACAGCACTAGTTGCGGCAGCAGCAGTAATAACAACAAAAATAACCGCAAAACCGGTAAGGTGAAGATGTTCCAGCATAAGCTAATTTTAATGGTCAAGGAAAAATTCAATTGCTTCCATCGCAAAGAGTTCCGCAGGAAACGAATGCTTCCGTTATCTTTCGTTCGTGTGTAGTGGCACCATCGCCAACAACAACTAACTATCTCTACGCACACACACACACACACACACACACACACACATCAAAGTGATTACTAAGCACAACAACAATACACAGATGATCTAGCATTTATAAAACATTTTTCTCTTCTTTTTATTATTATTGTTTAATTAATATATCATTAATTATATTAATAATCACACACACAATATATTATTATTTGTAATGCGTATTCTGCTCCCTCTTAATAATTAACTTATGTTGGAAGTCATTCCATCTCATGTAGTACTCGTCGTCTACATAAAAATAAAATGAATTGAAATTTTAAAATTGTAAAAGATGCAGCGGTGTGCTTTTTTGAATGTAAAAAAGCTAAAGAAAGATCCACAATTTATTATATGCATACACAACCACATTAAAACATGTCTAGAGGTGAATTTTATGAATTTCAACAAAATAAAATATTCAAAAAACATGTGAAGAATTGTTGTGTCTGTGATTTGATTAAAGTCTATTCCATTGGCAATCATTACATCCATCCACTTTGTGGGAAATATAAAGCTGGACTTATTTTCTGATTTAGAAATAGGTGCACTAAATTTCAAGTTCATAGGTCGATTTTTGTTGCAGATGCAAAGGTTTTTGTCGATTGGTGGGCGAGTCATAACTTTGAAAAGGCTGGACGGATTTTGTTCAAACTTTTTTCAAAAGTTTCTAAATTAATTCACCTTTCAAAAGATATATATTATTTGGGCGTGGCACCGCCCAGTTAGTTAATAAACGAGAAATATGATTTAAAAAGTAATTTCCTAAGCAAATGGGCAGTGCCACGCCCATTAAATAGATATCCTCCAAAAGTTAGAGAAATTTCCAAACGTTTGCAAAAAATTTGACCAAAATCGGAGCAGTAGTTTTCGAGTTATAAGCCATGCAAATTCACATTCATTTTTGTTGTTTGTGGTCGTAATTTTTGAAAGTCATGCAAATATAAAAATGTTAGTAAAATACCAGGCGCTCAGAATAGCTCAGTAAGCAAAACTAGATTTAACATATTTTTTAAAGTCTTATAACTTTGAAACGGGTGGACGGATTTTGTTCAAACTTTTTGTGGACGCTTGTAAATTAATTCACCTTTCAAATGATGTATATTAGTTGGGCGTGGCACCGCCCAGTTAGTTAATAAATAAGAAATATTTAAAAAAAGGTTATTTTTCAAGTAAATGGGCAGTGCCACGCCCATTAAATAGATATCCTTGAAAAGTTAGAGAAATTTCCAAACGTTTGCAAAAAATTTTACCAAAATCGGAGCAGTAGTTTTCGAGTTATAAGTCAAACAAATCCACATTCATTCTTGTGTGTGTGTGTGTGGTCGTCATTTTAAAAATCATGCAAATATAAAAATGTGAGAAAATACCAGGCGCTCAGAAACGCTCAGTAAGTGAATCTGGATTCAACATATTTTTTAAACCCTTATAACTTGGCAACGGCTGGACGGATTTTGTTCAAACTTTTTGTGGACGCTTGTAAATTAATTCACCTTTCAAATGATGTATATTATTTGGGCGTGGCACCGCCCATTTAGTTAATAAATAAGAAATAGTCTAGTTGTACGTGGAGTATGGTTTTTTGTAAATTGTGGGCGTTTCTGTTATCCGACCACGTCCATTTTTGGCAAATCGATGGATGGGATAACCATTCATATATGTACCAAATTTTAAGTTATTAGGTCAATTGTTGTGGCAGATATAAAGGTTTTTGTTGATTGTGGGCGTGGCATTTAACCGTTTTTGTCCATTTTAAATAGCGATCTGCACGCAAAAACAAAACAACAAAAAGCACCTGTACAAAATTGTAACTTTATATCTCAAAATTTACGATCGTGAGTATGCCAACAAAAAAAAAAATGTTGAGAATCCGCGCGTAATTAATAAAAATAAAAAAAACGATTTTCAAATTTTTATATATTTTTCAGTTCTTTCGAGTATACATACATAATAATGATAATAACAAAATGTAAATTGCGTGTGTGTCAAACTTTATTGCAGTGGAGGCTTTTTGGGACCAGCACTACCAGCAGCTCCCAGTGGTGCCGCGGCCTTGCATATGTATTTGTCCAATTTTAGTATTTGCATTTCGGTGATGCTATCCAATATCCAGTACGATGAGATGCATACCTTGTCATCGGGTTCAGTAGCGCAACCTTTGCTTTCACCAATAATGTAGCGAGCCTTCTGGCGGCTACTAACCAATTTACCGCCACACAACGTAATCAATTCTCGGGCATTATTTCGTGAAATGGGGCCACAGCGAGTTGATACATAAAATGGTCCAAAATTTTGAAACAATTCCGATTTGTAAGAAGAACCAAATGCTTGTCGTTCCGAACGACATATCTGCGAACGATTACAAAAGGTAGATGTAGTTGTAACTGTTATATCATATATATATAAAAATAATTTTTGTACTTACTTCAATAGCTCGTGAAAAGTTTTGCAGTTCGAATGGTTCTTCGGGAAGCCACCGGCCGGCTTTCATCGACTCTAAAACCCAGTCATAGCGTACAATCCATAAACCACGGATAAGAGCTCTAAGTAAATTTAAGGTTCGACGACTGTCTAAAGTTACCAAATGGCTGGACTCATCGCTGACTATACAATTCAAGCGAAAACCACCCAGTTTTGTGACGGCCTGTAATATATATTTTTTTTAATTTCCATTATCGCATTTAATTAATTAAATTAAATTAAATAAAAATTAAAATTACCTCGCGTATAACACTAACTTCCTCTTTATGCATATTTGTGTACACCAGCACGGGCAACGTTCGCTTAACAACCTTTTCTCCATTATCACAATTTTTTTTATCATTATTGTTAGTATCGGAAGTGGTCTTTTCCCGTTGGCTTTCAAAATCCAAAGTGCTACGTCTTGGTTTAGTAAGTGTTTCCGTCACACTATTGCCGTTGTTGCAATTCCCAGACGATGGCTCTGCAGCGTTGTGCAATAGTGACGGACGTGATGCTTGTGTTATAACGCTTACAAAGGAAGAGGTGCTTCGCAGTGGTGTTGTTGCGGAAGTGGCGGCCACAGGTGGAGGTGTCATTGTTAGCAATTCATTATTGGGCACAAATAGTTTACGTTTCTTTTTCGTTTCATCTTTGTTGAGAGAAGTTGTAGAAGGTGTTGCGGCCTTTACATTTATCTCGTCCGGTTTAACATTATCTTCTTTATCATTATTATTGTTGGTGTTGTTTTTAAAAAGATTACCATCACCAGTAGGTGTGCTGGCGTGATTATTACTATCAGCTGCCATAGATCGGCGGCTGGATGCTGTTCGATTAATGCATTGCAAACGTTGTGTTATAATATCCATGGACACATCAAATAATGTACGACGTCTGTTGGTGGTTGGTGGCCGTTTAGAGCTAAACACCAGTGGTGTCGTACAATTTGAGGTGGCCGCGTCTACAATAACATCTGTCTGGGTGACCTGGTTAGTTGGTGTCAATGTTTTAGATGAAGTTGATGCTGAAGATTCTGATGATAGCTGCAGCTGCTGGTGTGCATTTTTTTCCAAACGCTTAGTACCACTCAAATTTGAGGCGATTTTACATATATTGGCTGGTGTTGTACATATGCCGCCTCCCTTCATATCCTTGGAAATTGGCGTGAGCGAAGCAATTTTCAAGTGCTCCACCTCCAACAGCATATTCTGTGGTGTGTACAAAGTACGACGTCTGGTCGTCTTGCTGCGTCCAGGCACCTCTTCATTAATCGTCTCCAATTGATTTGATGTTTTTTTTGTTGGGCTTTCATTGCTTTTATTCGCCTCTTTAGGCGTTTTCACAGCGTTTGTTGGCGTCTTCGTATTTGTTTGCTTCTCTTGTTCATTTTGCAATTTCTCAACACTCTCATCCATTGGCTGGATACTATACAGGGTGCGTCTTCTTTTTTTGGCATCCATTTTCTTATTGTCTTTAATTACATTTTCAGATTCAGCTTTTATCACCTGTTGTGTTTCTGCATCTTTTTCTTCCTTACTGGCTCGAGTGAATAAAGTTCGTCGTCGTTTGGCAAGTTTTTCGTTTACCGGTGATTTCGCCTTATTGGTGTTCTCCTTTATCTCACTTTCACCCATTGTCTGTGCTGAGTATATTGTGTGTCTGCGACTTGTTGCTAATTTTTTATTCGTTTCAGTTCTCTTCTCTTTGGTTTTGCTTGTAACATCTTTTCGTTCCGTTAGGGTTTGTGTAATAGTGCTATTATCCACCTGCTCCAAGCTCATATTTTTTGTAGTATTTATAGTCCTACGTCGTGATTTGCGCAATTTGTTACTGGCTGCATTTGAAATGGACATAGTTTCCAAACTATTGGTTGCTGTGTCCACTTCAATCCATCCAGTCTCTGTTGTCTGCTTCTTACTAATGATCACTTTTATTGTATTATTACCATGTTTACTGTCTCCGCCTTGTCCCTGTTCGGTAAAGTTTAACATTTTTTTAACATGTTGTTGTTGTGGTGTTTTACTAATTTCCATATCAGCATCATTTATTAAAGTTTCGGCGTGAATTCTATAAAAAGCAGGAAAAAAAAGAAATAATTTTAGTAAAGAGAAACTTTTCTGAAATCTTATGTTTATACTTATTCAATAACCGGGTGGCAGGAGATTCGATGTGTGATTCATTATTTAATTTCTTAAAATATTGACTTATAGGCGTTATTTTTTGACTGATGGAAGAGGTAGGTGTATAATCATTAATTAACGTGGAATTCTTTTTTATTAATTCAGTCTTTTGTGTAGGAGTAGCTATATGGTTAGGTGTACCACCACCACCTCCTCTGTTACGCACCCGTTTATTACATTCTGAATCTGGTTGCATGTACTTTATACGCTAAAAATATATATAAAAATAAGAATTATTCGTTGTGGCTGATATGTATGCAAATTTAAGCATGAACATAACGGTTATTAAATAGACAGAGCATTTTTCTTTTATTCAAAACAACCCTGTTATAAAAAGAACACAGAGATGAAATGCTTTTCTAATGGGCAAAACAGAATGTACGCCCATGAACGCGATAATTGTTTATTTGTAGTAATATATGTGTTGGAGCAAAACCTTTGACATTTGCATTTATGGTTGTATTGTAATACAGTATAATAAAACACGTGTGGTTTTGTTTTACACCTTTCAAGAAATCATATAACATGTAATTTTTTTCAACATTTGACAAGAATGCATCAAGTAGATGCATGCAGGCGGTTAAGCTCTTAACCGTGTTAGAACAATGCACCGATTTGTATGTGAATGTATTGCACAAACAAACAAAAAAAGAAAGAATATGTAAACACATACACGCTGCGAACACAAAACAAAAAAAAAAAAATTGTACCAAAGAGAGCTCTGTTGCCGTTTGTAAAATAATAAAAACTTGTGCAAAGATAACGGAGCGGATTCGTTATTTAAATTTTAAAAAGTAATAAACTCCAAAGCAAGTGCGGATAATATTGTTGGATCGGAGACGTTGTGCCTTTTTGTGCTTTGTGTGAAATAAATTAATGTAATAACACAGCGAACGCTATTTGAACTCTATTAATGAAAAACAATTAATTGTTAATAGGTATATAATATAGAAGACAGTGGCTAAGGGATGCAACATTTGTGCAGATCTCTTTAATTAATTAATGAAGACAATCAAGTGATACTAAAAATAGACTTTTGCATGCGTTCAGGTGCTAACAATAAGAAGTTGTTATATATACCAGAAGATTTGCCCAAAAAAAAAAAAACCCTTTACTATGATTGCGGAATATGGACCCATTACTCAGGCATTGTTGGGCACACTTTTAACATGGGGCTTAACAGCTGCCGGCGCTGCTTGTGTTATATTTTTACGCGGCAATCAGCGGAAGTCCTTGGATGCTGCTTTAGGTTTTGCAGCCGGCGTTATGATAGCTGCCTCATTTTGGTCATTGCTAAGTCCCGCCATAGAAATGGCTGAGAATTCGAATCTATATGGAGCTTATTCTTTTGTGCCCGTTTCGTTGGGTTTTCTGTTGGGCGCTTTATTCGTTTATGGATGCGACAAACTGATCACTTATTTGGGTGTAAATACCACACACATCATGTTGCAAATGACACAAAACAATAAGGACAAGTGTAGTGTGGAATTGGAAGATAGATTACAACAACAACAACAACAGCAACAACAACAAAACCAATTAAACGGCATTGCAGAAATAAATCATTCGGGCATGAATTGTTTTGCTGATTGTATAAGCGCCCAACACCATGAACCTGAACCAGCAGCCAGACGCCGCAAAAATATTCGAACGGATGGTAGTAAAAATGCCCAAGAACACACATATATATCCGTGGGGGAAGAACGAACGCGTTTAGAAAGTGCCGCCGCTCAATGGAAGCGTATTATGCTGTTGGTGGTGGCCATAACCGTACACAACATACCCGAAGGTTTAGCAGTGGGAGTTAGTTTTGGAGCCATCGGTTCCAGCAATTCCTCAACATTTGAGGCTGCTCGCAATCTTGCCATAGGTATCGGTATACAAAACTTTCCCGAAGGGTTGGCGGTCAGTCTGCCACTACATGCTGCCGGCTTCAGTATATTGCGTTCCTTTTGGTATGGCCAACTGTCCGGTATGGTTGAGCCTATTTTTGGCCTTTTAGGTGCCGTAGCTGTAACACTATCCACCATTATACTGCCGTATGCTTTGGCATTTGCAGCAGGCGCCATGATCTATATAGTGGCTGATGATATATTACCGGAAGCACATGCCAGTGGTAATGGTTCTATAGCAACATGGGGCACTATGGCCGGATTTTTAATAATGATGTGTCTGGAGGTCACTTTGTCGTGATGTATTCAACAAAAGAAACGTCACTCTAAGTATAAAAGGGTACATCGGACGTCGTTTAATGCTACGTTCCTCCCAAGGTCAATGGCATTTTGCGATTATTATTGATAGCTTTTATAACAACAACAACAACAACAAAGAAAAAAAATTTCAAAACTCAGCACATATAACTTCCTATAGAAATCAATTTGCTTGCTGGTAGCCAAATAAAAGCAACACAGAATGGAACGAGAGAACGAGAGTAAGGGAATCGAGTTTAAAACTTTAATTATATGATTAATAATGATTGAATGTTTCGTCTTTGTCTAAATCTCACTTATTAACATAAATTTTACTCTCTTTCTCTTTCTCTCTCCTCTTTATTGATTGATCCAAAGGAAGAAGAATTCACCTCATTTACGAAGTATTGAATACAATAGTGATTCTCAATTTTGTTTTAAAGAAGAAAATATTTTAGGCAGTACTTAAAAATGTATGTAAAACAACTTGAATGTTTTGTTCACTATTTTATATCAACTGGTATATATACGAATTACACTCCATACGTACTTTTTTTTCTAATAACACAAACGAAACACCAAAAAAATGTGTTTCTAATTAAAAATATAATAAAAAGAAAATGAGATTTTTTAAAGCAACATTTACCAAGTTGGAATTGATATGTTTTATATTTCAACGGACGGACAGACATGGGTTTTCGCAGCCTTCTTCTGGATGTTGCAAATAAAGTAATTTCTACCACTTCTAGCCTTGGTGTGGAGGGTTATGTTGTTTGGACACTTATCTGTCATGTACATTTTTTAATTTATTTACACTACTATTAGTTCCTGTAGACTGAATTACTTCGTAGAAGTGTACAAATCTCATTAGCAACAACAAGGCAAGAGCAAATGTAAAACAGCAGATAAAAAAAAGCAAGTAAACAATTAAATTTGGCTTAAGGTTGGAACTTAAATACCCTCCATATTTACAATACTAGGCGTGGCAGATATATATTTTTTTGTATGTATTAGGCATCAGCTTGGAAGTTTGGTTTTATGGTGAATATGGTTTTTTGTAAACTTTAGGCGTGTCACTTGACCAATTTTGTCTAATTGTAATACCAACCTGTCAACCCTATGAAAACTATCAATACTTCTACCAATTTTGGAATTGATATTGCAATTATTACGACCAGAAGAGTGATTACCACAAAACATATACGAACGGACATACGGACATGACTAGATCGACTCAGTATTTGATGCTTATTCATAATATATATAATTTGTGAGATTTCAGAAACCTCCTTTTAAGCATTGCAAATGTTTTGACACAGTAATAAATACCCTCATGTAATGATGGTGGGTATAAAAATTTAATTAATCAGCATTTGCTAACATTACCAAGAACTAATAAATCAAAAATGTCTATACTTTGTAGAGTTTTATTGGACAGACGCCCTTAGCGTAATCATTACCGTAAAGTAAAGGCGCTACAACGTGTAACCGTGCCAGACAATAAAGGCAGCAACTATTGTAAATCAAACTAGAACGTAATACAATTTTACAATGGCTAACACTGATGATAGATAAACATTTCTCACTGTTATCATATAGCTACCTGATATTATAGTTGTTGTTGTTGTTCATGTTTTTTTTCCTTTAATTGTTTACAAAACTCGTCGATTTCATCATCATGAATTCATGTATCATTTTCATTAGTAAAATAAACAAATGCGCTCAAATTTAAATAAACAAATCATTGGCTGTGTACCCCCCTCGTACACGCCATCTACATGCACATAAACAACTGTAATTGCAACTCACCTTCATTTTACTATACAACTCTGGATTTTCATAACGATCTATATTAGAGATGGGATAGTCTTTGGGATCGCAAATGCGTCGTTGCGTTTTACAAGCCTCAATCCATAATATGGACACTACCGGTATATCCATTTGTTTGGCCTTTTTATACGTAGACAATAAACCATCCTTGAACACTACATGGGTGGTATCTCTATATGGAAAATGTATTACTCTTTGTCCACAATATGAATAAATCGTAATGAACTTACTTTAAGAATGTCAGATTAACTCGCGCTCCCATTGCCTCAATAACTTTACGTACACCAGCTGAACGATTATCTTCGCCAGAACGTACTTCTACATAAACTATAATATTACGCATTATTTCCAATAAAGAGGGCGGTTCCACGTAAGGTATGTGCAAACTTTGTTCAGCTAAGGGCACATCAAATTGGGTGTAACCATATTTAACGGGGTCTCTAACAAACGGAATAAAAACGCAATAAAAACTCTAGTTATAGGAGACTTTTAATTATTGAACTTACTTTGTTGCTTTCAACGCTCTCATGCGTACCGCAGCCGAAGGACTCTCCAAATCTTTTCCTATGCGTGCCCAAATGGTGGGATTATTATGCAGTGGCTTCTCTACTGGATTATCGGTTACCAGTTTGGCAATACTGACAGGGGCAGCTGGTACAGTTCTCCTTGAGGGTGTTGTTGAAATTTTTTTATGATGTGAGGCTGAATCCGTTTTCTTTTCACCATTACCGGGTATGATTAGGGAAGTGTCGTTTTCCTTATCCGCCGGACAATTCATATAATCACCCAATTTACCTTTTTATAAAAAGAATTTAAAAGGCGTTACAAAGCAATCGACTTTAGGGCTACAACAGTTGTAATAATTCTGTGTGGTTTTGCTTTCTTGACGTTAAAATTAATTAATTTTTGCTTATACTTTTTTCGTGATATTCTTTCACTATTTTTATTTAATATACTTGGCGGCACTGCCATTTGTGCATACTAACCGGCATAAACAATGAATTTAGTACACATTTTTAAGTACACACTTAATTTTGTGAAAGTTAAACATAAAAAAGCGAAACTTTTTTAAAGCTATTTCGACCAAAAAAACTATGAATATTGAATTAAATTGAATTGACATTCAAAGTAATGTCACAGAGACAATTTCAACAACCTTGTCACCCTTGTGCATGAATTTTGAAAGAGTTGCCTGTATGCTGGGATACAACTTGATTAAGATTTGAATCCAATTTATTTAATACCTGGGGGCGATAGACTCTTAGTGCTGCATATACCACTGTCATTGCTGTTACAATTATAAATCTCTTGAGTTAACGTGGACACTTTCTGTGTTTTTTGTTGCGTTTCATTCACTTCCTTGCATTGTCTCCCTTTTAGACGTGTTCTATTATCTGTATTCACAGATTTGCCAAGAGTGCCGCCAGTAGTCTTTGCTGCTCTCATTATATTCTCATTTCGTATAGTTGATAATCCTGACTTGGGAATATAGCGATCCATGCCTTGTCTTTTAATATGAACAAAATGATCTTTGAAAATTCGGCTCACAATTACAATTTCAACTGCAGTTACATAAACTAACTTTATCCTTAAAAATGTTTGTAAACTTTTTATTCATTATTTCATATTAATCATAAGTAAAATCACTTAATTATAACATATGTAAAACGTTATGTACAATAATTATCTTTTAAACAAGTTCATTAACATCTATAGCGCGGCTCTAGACGGCAAGCTGTTTATATTCAGCCAAGGGAGTTATTCGGAAAGTTTATGCATAATTTTGCTGAATGTGATGCATTTAGCAAAAAACATCCAACAATATTTGAAAAGAAATTCGCGTTTTTTATCATCTATTTTTTCTTGTGTTATTTTATTGCCAATCAATCAATTTTTTTAATGAAAAACAAAATAGCCGTTTATACATTCAAGAAGAGTTTATTTTGGCACAGTGGTCGGCTACCTTTTTACCTATAATAACTAAATATTATTATCTATTATATAATTTACTTATAAAGACATTTAAGAAGAAGAAGAAAAATACATTTCAATGCATTAAGTTCATATATTTGTTTTAAAATAGTTGAACTTTACTTTAAAGTAGAAATACTTTGATGTGAAGAAGAAGAAGATATGAAAAATGCATACAACTCTGTCACTGCAAATATCCGACTTTAGCAGCAAAACGGAAGTGACAGCTAATGTGGTGAATTTGCTAAATGCGTTGTCATGTTTTAAAAAATGTGCTCTCTTTTATAAAATTTTCATTTTTGATTAAACCATCAAAAATATTTCAATTTAAAACGTTTTTAGTAAAAATATAATCTATTTATGTTAAAAAATACATAAAAGGCGTGTGTGTGTGAATGTTTGTTGGATTTTGGAGCACTCACGGTTAAAATAAAAAGAAAAGTTAAAAATGATATGAGATTGAAGGTGAATTTAAACAAGAAAGTTATGTCTTGTAGAAATCGTTTGTTATTAAGTGGTTCAATATGTGATAAGCTATAAATGTCGTTGTTTGCACATTGTTACAGATTTGTTCAATAATATTTTTGCAGCAAGTGTAAAGTGCCGGCGCGTTGTTTTTTCCGCATAATGAAATATAAATAGAATATGATTTAAGAAAAAAAAAAAAACACAACGATATTTGCTTTTAATTGGCCGTTATGATTGTATAGTGAAAACACGCTATAATTCCTTATTCAAATCAAGTTTTATTGATAAATGTGAAATAAAAGTTTCTAAATGGTATGTACACACATATAACTGTTTAATATAGAATATTTACAAATATCTTATAAAGAAACACTATAGTAGAAAAAATATTATAATATAACTACAGCAACAAATGATTTGAATTGAGTTTTTCAATTCAATTTCTGTTTTTTGTTTGTTTGTTTGTTAAAACAACGGACATTTTCAGTCTTAAATACATATGTTGTTGTTGTTGTTGTTGCTGTTGTTGTTGTTGTTGTATGTAAATAGATGTTGATAATGAAATTCTATGGCAGTATAGAGAGAGAGAGAGAGAGAGAGTATTGTTCCGTAATATAATTTAATTATCATATTAATACAATGATGAGTATTAGAGTAGAGTAGATAAATATCATAATAATCTCTATTCTTAATCACATTATTATAGATAAAAATAACTAATGAAATATTTCCAAGTTCACAGCGTCCAGATAACATCCAATTATTCTGTAAAGTTAAAAAAAAGTTAAAAAAAATGAAAAATAAATAAACATTTTATTTATATACACACCGTTAGCACTTATTAGACTGTGATTATCCCATAATGATATTTGTGACTGAGACAAACGTTGATACTGTTGTGAATATAATTTATAGGGATAATAGTTCTGGGCTGGTAGAAATTGTTGTTGATGAAATGTTGCCAATGGTATTGGTTCAGTCGGCTGCGGTTCTTGCTCCTGCTGCTTACGTAATTGTTGCTTATTCGCCTGCATTAAGGGCTGCTGTTGGGATGTAGAAATTTTTCTAGCAATTTTCGAATCCTTTCTTGTTGACTTATTGGCCGGCTTTTCAGGGTTACTCTTTATAAAATTCGGTACCCTAGCCAATAGGCCACAATAATAAGGATCATCTTGTTTTTTACGTTGCTGCACTAATTTAGGCGGCCGCTTCGCTGATGTTGAGAATATTGACAAACTCTGATTGTAGATCTCATAGTCAGCCTGTAATGGTTTTTAACAACAGTTTTTTAGGATTGTTAATGTATTTTGGAATTCTGCTTAATATCGAATAGTTTAGTTCTTTCCATTAATGGACTTTAAAAAAGAAGCGACAAATATCTATTGAAAATTCTACTCTAAGTAATTCTCCTTTATTTGGATCAGGACCGGAAACACTTTAAATTGTAACTCTCTCAGCTAAAATTCTTCTTCAGTTTGTGTTATTTAGTTGCAAAGTGAAAGAGTTAACAATTAGAGTAATATGAAGGAGGTCGCTTCTGTGCTATTAAATAAATTCAGTGCGGTGTCGTGTTTTTTTAAATCATGCAAGTGAAAATTTAAATATTATAGAACATTATGATATATTACATCAGGGGTTCTCAAACTTTTTGAGCTGCGCAGCCCTTTCAAAGACATAATAATTTATATGGAATCTCAGTGGTTCAGTAAGGACCAACTGATAATGCCCCAGGGCTCCGCCGAACACACTTTCAGAAACACTGTATTACGTAGTTGTCTCAGTTGGTATATACGATATATATTGTAGTTATTATTACAATCAAAATCAACTTACCTTGGGCATAAAAGGATTTTCATCCATATAATTACCCGCACTATAGCTATTCCTGTGGCTTTTATTTTTATTACTTTTGCTGTAACTGTGCGATTGATTGGATTGATTGGAATCATCGGAGGTGGCGGGCGTTGGATATATTAAACCCACTTGACTTTCAATGGTCGAATATGGATCTTCACTGCCGGACGTGCCCAAAGATTTGGCAACTGCATGCAAACGATTCTTTAATATATCGATGGCAACCACATTTATGACCAGTATCCATAATGGACAATTGATTAGATTGTTATTTGTTTTAACCAATGATATAGCTGACAAACATTGACGTTCCAAACGTTTGGATTCGGGAAAGGTGCGCGAAAATTCCCGATTAATATTGGTGGTGAATTTGCGCATATCAAAAAGCTGCAAATTAGAACAAGAAAATACAATTTTACTTTACCACGAAATCCTCTCATTTTTATACCTTTGCTGAGGTACCCGCGGTTAAGGTCATATTGGCCAATTGTAAAATATCCGCACCCAAAACTGTCTCCTCATTGCTGGCACTAGTGTTATGTACAAACACACTACTTTTCCCATAACGCTTAACAAATATATTGCCCACATCATCCATTTTGATTTTGAAACCCTCACCGATCGATTTCTTAATCACCTTGGTTTCCGAATCGCGCATGGGATTGTCAAAACCATTTAAACCGATACGCACACCATCGAAACCATGCTTGGAGTTATTTATAGAAATCACCGAAGAGCGTGCATACGCTTTGGCAACGCGTCGATTCCTTTCAAAGATGATTATTTTGGCCCATATCTCATCATCGATCTGTTCCCATTTCGCCAACACCTCATTAATGTGATCCTATAAAAATGTTTTCAATTAGTGACATGTACAGGTGATAAACGGGCGTGGCAGATACAGCAATATTTTCAAAAACTATGTTTTGGAAGATGTTTCAATATTTGATCCAATTAAAATCTTAATATGCCTTAGAAGAGGGCGTTTTGCTATACATGCCACACCCACATGTTACATATAAATATATATATATTATTTTTTGTTTATTCTTCTTTCATTTGTTCTTACCCGAAAGAGTTTCTCTTTGTCATACCAAATATCTTCCTCTTCGGCTGCTGCATCTACTCCAATGGCATCCAAATTATCCAAAGAACGTGATATTATTTTACGTCGCGAAATCATTGTCAAATCAAACTGAAAATAAAATTGTACACAAAATGTGTTTATTTTCTCTCTCGTGCCCTCTTATTAGAAATACGTGCATAACTATGGTTCTGAATTCTTTTCTTTTTTAACAATCTGTTTGTTAATTATTTCTTATCAGTCGTTACCAGTGGCGTAATGAATGCTAATCCCGTTGAAGTAATATCAACAATTAGTTCAAAATGTGGGTTGAATGTAAGTCGTGTCTTAGGTAGTTAATGATACATGAAAAAAAAAAGATTGAAAAAGGATAGACAGAGTGCTCGTGTATTCAAAGACTTTAGAACAATTTTCTCATTATGCTTAAATTGTTGTTTTATGGCCTTTAAATGAATTTGAATTTGAATTTGAATTTGAAGCCCATGAACGCGCACAAATTATTTAAAATTTCAATTTATTGTAAATTATTATTCAACTCAGGTTATGTGTGTGTAATGTTTGTGATTTTTATTCATTTTCTCTTTGTACATACATACGACAATACACATATCATCTACATGGGAGTACTTTGTGATGGAATACTTTTAAAAAGCACACTATGTACAGTAGTAGCGTACAGATAAATAAGGCAGATATTTACTGGGTTGACATTGAAAGAATAACAGTACATATGTATATACATAGTGATGGCATTTGTAACACTAAGCTGACGTATTGAAGTATTTACGTGGGAGGTACGTGCGAGTTGGCACTTTGACAAAATTGCAAAAATTGAGAAATCGTCTGCATATTTAAAAACCGACATAAGCACAGGTGTTGGTGTCTCCAAGTCGTGTTAATAAGCGTAAGCGAACAGGTTACAAGGCAAAAAGAGACCGAGCACAATATTAATTATTTTCTATTTTTTTTTTTTTTTGACAATATCCGTAAAACGTAAAAAACCTAAAATGAGCTGAAGGATAAATGAATAAATATATATGAACCAAATGTAGACAATTTTTAAACTGTGGGTACTGATTAGTTCATTGGTCGATAGAATATTTGCACTAATACCATAAAATAATTGTTGTTGTTGTAAAATTATTATACTTTTCATATTATAGTTGAAGGTATATTAAGTTTGTCTTTCGACGAGCAAATACCAAAAATATACGAATTTTTGATCAGCATCAACACTTTAATCGGTTTTGCTAAGTTCTTCCTGTGTCTCTGTAGGCATGTTGCCGAATGGTCACGAAACTGTGATATTAAGTTAAAATGTGGCTCTAAGTTTATGCAGGCAGTTTCCTATTGAAAACGGTTTAAATCGATTGACAGTCACAATAGAGGTCAAAGGCTGCAGATCTTTATATATATAATAGGCTCAAATAATAAACGCACCCACAATGTTCAAAAAACCATTTTATGCAAATTTCGATCTTTGTGTTGAATATATATGCATGCATACATATGCCACGCCCATAAGTTAGTTATAGATATAGATGTGAAAATGCTCTACAATTTTCGTGCAACCAAATATATTGTAGATGGTTTCGATTTTTATTTGTAATTGTTGTTATTATTGTTATTGTTATATGACACGCCCACATATTATAAAAATATACATAGTTTTGAAAATTATGTTGTTTCTTAAGGTAGATTTTTTTTACTTGTTTTCTAGCATGTATGTTTGTTGTTGTTGTTGTTGTTGTTGTTGTTGTTGTTGTTGTTGTAATTTCTTGTTTTAATTAATTTTTCCTATTAAACAATTTTTCTTTTATTTATAAATTATTATTAATATTATTTATTTATTATTTATTTTTTTTTTGCATATTAAAACAAAACAAGTTTTATTGCTGTTGTTGTTTTTGCTGTCAATAAATTCTTTTTCTAAGCCAAACCCAAACCAATGTTTCTCAGCTCTTTATTGTGTCACATTTAGCTTGGCACACTGATACAAGCATATAAAGTTTTACTTACAGAGATACCCATACACACCCCATCACAAGTGTTCATTTCAAATGTTGCCGCATTTACTCTCAAGCATTTAATTTCTTATATTAAGGTATATGTATACAATATAATACAAGTTAAGTGTATATGTGTGTATACATATATATCGTATATCGTATATATAGGTAATGTTTTGTATAAAGAAACGGGTTTCATAAGTGTATTCTTGCATATATGAATATTTTTAGTACACTACACTTTCAAGGTTATTTGAATGCATAAAAAATAAAACCAGATTTTTGTTAATACGAAAATATACACAAATAATACTTCTTGCTATTCATTATATTCATGCAATAAAAGTTATATTATAACAACAACAATAGTAACAATATAGTGATCAAAAAATTTTGTTATTTTTATACATTTCAAATAAGCAAAAATGATTTATTTAGTGGCATAAATTTGAAGAGATTTTTAAAGATTTATAGCAACACACACACACACACACACACACATAATATTTATGTATTTTGTCAAGTATATATTTAAAATTTTAGGAAATTGTTTTATTTATAATGAAGACCAAGCTGACGAAACTATTGAAGCCATTATGTTTACAAAAGAATGAATTGATTGGTTAGTCTTGCCCGAAGAAATGTCTACTAGTGGTAGTTATAAGCTTATACAGCTATGTTGTGATAATTTGTATTTTGCATAACATCAAATTTAATGCAATATAACTGTACTGTACTAACGGATATTGATAAATTCGAGTTTTGATTGTTGTAGCCTGATTTATACTAATTTGTGTAACATGTCTTATAGTGTAAACAAGAAACATACAATATACAATATTACGATAAAATTGATCTCTTAATGCTATTATTATTGTATGTTTGTTGTTTTTATTGTTGTGCTTTACATTTTCTATTTGTATACGTTATATAATGTTAAGATATGAAAATCTTTACACGGAAGTTTTTATACTCTCCACAAAAAAAGACGAGAGTATGCTAAGTTTGTCATTCCGTTTGCAACATCCAGGAGGAGATGTCAGAGACTCTACAAAGTATTTTTTTATACCCTCCACCTCAGTGATGAGGGTATGCTAAGTTTGTTCTTTCGTTTGCAACACCGAGGAGGAGATTTCAGGGATCCTACAAAGTATCTATATTCTTGATCAGTAACAAAAACTGATTCGGTCTAGACATGCACATGCTTGTGTCCGTGTGTCTGTCGTAAATTTTGTTGTAAATTGTGGTGATTTTTAAAGGATTTGCTCGAAAATTTAGGTTTTTTTTTTCCAATTTTTTTAATATCTTTATTTGAGGTTTTTGCTATTTCGTATGTATACATACAATATTGGTATTTGTATTAGTATTTGTTGTTGTTAAAAAGGTACGTGTTATTATTTATAAGGTTTATATTTTTGGGTTTATATACATACATATGTTTTGTATTCGCTTTTAAAACAAAACATGTTTTCGCATTTAGGTGTTGTTGTTGTTGTTATTGTTGTTGTTGTTATTATTTATTTGATAAAAGTTGTACCATATTAAACAATAACCATAATTTATGATTTTTATATTTTTCCATACAACTTGTACTATATACATATATGTACGTACATACGCTACCTTGAGAATGGAACCGCACTCCTATGTGGCAAAGGGTATATTAAGTTTGTGCGGATGTATGTAGTTTCTAAACAACAAATGCCACACCCACTTTTAATAATGCCGATTCATTTAGAAGCAAAATCTGAATCGCTTTAATCATGTCCGTATGTCCGTTTATGTAAATTTGTGTACAAGCCATAGATTGCATTTTTTAAAATATTTTAATGAAGTTTTGGTATCAAACATACATGAGTCTAAAGAGAAATTCTATGGCAAATGAACTGAATTGAATTACTTTTAGTAGTAGCGTAGGGTAATAAATAGCCGACTTGACCCGGTATAATATTTTCATTTGTTTATTTTACATGTTGTTCTTGTTGTTCTTATTTTCATTTTCAATTTATAAAAATATATTTCTTCAACTATACATCCATCCTTACTTTGTCGACGCTGAATTTTTCACGTTTTCTTTACTCCTGCAGTTTATTTGTCGGTTGTCGTTATTATTGTATTAAATTGTGTAACCTGGTTTTAACGGTTTATTTATATATATATATATACACACACACACACACACACATTTATGTTTGTCAGTTTCTGTTGTGTTTTGTTTCACCGTTGTTGTTACCGTTGTTGTAAGGTGCCTGTTGTTTGTTACTGAATTGAATGTGTTTACTTCTGTATTTGGCTTTTACTCTTTTTTTTTTCTTTGGTCTTGTAAGCTAATCGTATTATGGTGTTTTTTTTTTTTCTTTTCTTTGGTTGTAATGTGATGTAATACTAGGTAAGCTATAAAATTGAGTTTTATGTGGCACTTACTTCTGTTGGAAATTTCGTTGTTATTGTTTTTGTTGTAAATAATTTTTGTTAAATATTAAAAACTCATAAAAAAATATTTATTGTGACTAAAAATACTAAAATTTTTTCAAAATTTAACTTGAGCCAATACGCCTCACCGATTCACTAAAGCCTTCCAATGTGTTTAGTGTAGTGGGTAGGTGTAGTTTTCATCAGTTTTTTGATTAATTTTTAGAAATTTATAAAAAATTGTGTGTCTTTGCTGAGAATTTTTTTCTTCCTTCAGCTTTGACCCTATCCACTGAGGGTGTGATGTATTAGATTGTGAAAAATTAATATTCGGCGACTGGGAGGATAGAACCTGGACCGGTTTCGAACTCGTCCTCATCAGCAGGTGTTTTACCAGTTGAGCCAAAAAATTGTTTTCTGTTGAAGAAATCCGAGAACAGAGACTACAAACTGCCTCTGAAATAGATGCCGAAATGATGTATTGATTTTCTCCAATAGACGTACAGACAAGTATATCGACTCAGTATTTGTTGTTAATTTACAACATATAGCCTGCGAGGCCCTCCTCCGAGTATTGCCAACGCTCCCCCCCAAGCCAGTGTTGTTGCCATAACAATACAACACTTTATCTACTCATCTTTTATTTATATAGTCATTCCAGTAGTATAAATATTTTATTTAATTTTTAGAAAAGTTCGCTTTAAATTGTATATAAAAGACTTAAGCTGCAAACTTGTTTGACATGAAAATGTCTGTAAGGTGTACGCGTGACTTCAGTAGTGTTTGTGTATGTGTATGTGTATGTGTACTCATGCATACATTACGTGCAATTGAGAATAATTTCCATGCGAATGAAAATGGATTTTTTGGTGTGTCTCAACTGTCTGTCGGTTGAACGATTATGACATTACTGCTTATGTACACATTATTCCCAGAAAAAAAAAGTTTATATTAATTTTTCTTTTTTTTTTTTAGTTATAAAAAGAATTTTCTTCTGACATGTTTAGAATTTTTTAAATTAAATTTTTTGACGTGTTATACCTGACAATTGCTGCTTGGGTTTTTTTATGTGACAAAAACAACTTTTACTGAAAGATATGAAATTTTTTTTGTAATGTGGAAGCGTTAGGAGTGGTTATAAATAGTACTGGCGTTCAATTGTCGCTTTATTGTTGTTGTTAAAGGGTAAATGACAACAAGCAGTAACAACAATATAATTGTAATCATCAGTGTAATCAATACCTAAAACGAATGAACATTATTGTGAAGAAATGAAAGGACAAAGTGAACAAGTAATTGATAGAAAGACAGAAAGAAAGAAAGAAAGAAAGAAAGAACAACAACAACAACAACAACAACAACAACAACGGCAACCACATAAAACCACATAGTAATAACGTCATCATTATTCTTCCCATTAACAACAACACAAACAATACTTTGGGAAGTATTGTCAAGTATTTTTAAATAATCTTTGTGTAAGGTGCAATAAAAACCTCTAAAATGGGAGTTTTTTACTGTAAAAAGTCATCCAAAATCTTTAATACTTGACACTGTCAAGGTACTAATAAGTCACTTAATGCATGAAAATGGACCTCGACCGATTTACATTTTAAAACTATTATCTGAAGTAGTCGATATTTTAGAAAATCTATAAATTGAAGTCAGATTATAATGCATTTAGTTGAATGTTTTTGATTGAACGCATCTCAGGTGGCAACTTGTTGTATGTATACTTTAGAACACCATTCACTAAATGTATTGCTCTTAGCCACACCTTTTAAATCATTATGCAATACATGCACGTGTGTGTGTGTGTTAATAACTTTGACATGCAATTTAATTTAATAATAAGTTTTTACTTAACTGCAATCACAATGTGGAACATTGACTTCATCAAATGTGTTCGACAAAAAACAAAAACAAACACAAATACTGACGCCAACGCCATGTCTCTAACATGATATTAAAATTGTGTTAACATGTTGTCTGCAATACAATAATACAGCAATAACAACAAATCAAAGGCTCAATAAAAGTAATTGTCACAAATAATGCGACATGTAAAAAGAGCAACAATAGCAATCATATTGGAACTGAAATCATTTTCATGTTTGAATTTAGTTTTTGTAATAAATTTTTAAATTCTTTTTTATTATATTCATAAAGTCAAATATGATCACGTACCATAATTGTCATTTGTAGCATTATGAGCATCATCAATATCTTTAGGTTGTTGTTGTTTGGTGTGTGTGTGTTTGTGTGTGTTTGTGTGTGTTGTGGGTTAAATGCTTGAAGATTTAATTAACTATGTGGTTGGCCTTATCTTGTTCGCTAAAGCTTATATGTAATCATGTGCTACATATATGTACAATCTGCAGTCAGATGTACAACTGCTTTACTTGATTAAGAATGTTTATGTATGTATGTATGTGTGTGTGTGTGTGTGCATTTCAATTGTTTATTGTTTAATAATAGTTGTTGTAAATGTTTACAAGCTGTTTGTATCTTAAAATAATTCATAATTCATTATAAATTACAAACACACAATAACTTATTATTTATGAACGCTGATGAAGCGATCGCTTAAATATCCCGAGTAGTGCCAGCTTAATGCCAAGTTTTTAAATCTTTTATGAAATAATTTGATACGTCTAAGTTTTTGATTCCATTTGAAATGTTTAGAAAAACGCTGAGTGCCTGCATGTTTGTTGGAATTGAAAGCTGATACTTTTTGCATCTGGTTTCTTCACAAAGCTTTTTATTATGTTTTTAATTTTTTTTCATATTTGAGTAAAAGTGGTTAATGAACCACGCCCACAATTCTATTATCAGACAATAAAACTTGAACCTAAAAGTTGACTTTCGGTTATCAATGTCCCATAAATGGATGGAGTCAGACAAAAGGCACGCCTACAATGTACAAAAGTTCTTTTTTTGTGACAGAATTGAACTTTTAAGCAGACTTAATATTTAGTGCGTCCATTTGATGTGCCAAAATTGGGCGTGGTCACTTAACGCATACGCCTACAATAACATACACACATGTTCCTGCCATGCCCACTACTTGTTTGTAAATATGTAGGGTGTTTAAGATTTGGTCAAAGCCAACTTTGCTTTTCTTACTTGTTATTATTGTAATTATTCATTTATGCCTTATACAACCAATTAGTCAGTTTTAGCTTTTCAATCAATCATGCACTTCATACAACTCACGCTAACTATGTAGTAGTAGTAGTAGTAGTAGTAGTAGTAGTAGTTTATTATCTTTATTTAACGCATGACCTTAAGCTGTATAGTGTCTGCTTTTGCCATTTGGTATAATACACAAAATTATATCTTACTCATTCTCCTTATGTGTTTGGGTGTGTGGTGTGTGTGGAGTTGCTGCAATTACTGCAATCAATTTAGGGAAATCTTCCGCAATCCTATGCATTCAAGCGTGACCTAGACGTACCTACAACACATTCATTTACAAATACAATTTTATATTGTACACTATAAAGTCGACTAAAACAAAGAAGAAAATGAAAAATTGAACAACAAGTGTTAAAAACGTTTAATCATTCAGTAAAAATTTTTCCTCTTTACTTTACTTTATCACTCCCTCTCCCCTCTGCTGTATTATTGTATACTTATATTGTGCACGTTTTGTATTAAGTGTAATAAGTTTTCCTTTTCTTTATCACACTTGTAGTCCATGTGTGTATACGATTAGACCTGTTTTGTGAATGTAAACGCAAGTCTTCTTTCAAGGTCGTTGTTTGTCGGCGTGCTCTTTATTTTGACTTTGTTTTAAAACCATAACACAACAGCATAACCGTAATTAGTGTAAAGTAAAGCTTTACTTATAACATGAGCTTCATGAGTTCATATACAAATGCACACACACGCACACGTACATACATAAAGAAACGTAAACCTTAAAGTTTAATAAAATAAATCAACTGAAAGCTGGTGAGAGTTGATGCTTTGTTAAGCAGCATAAAATTGCTCTTCTCTCTTTCTGGAGATTCAACCTTTAAACTGTTAAATTATAATGTAGCTGAATTATAACAATATCGTTATTTGGGTTACTCATGATTTTGATGATTTTGCATAAAGGCTCCTTTTGATGAGTTTTTTTTAAATTTTTTTTCACAAGAACTATATCAAAAGGCATTGTTGTGTGTAATTCAATTATAATCCACAATATATTAAAGAAAAGAAAAATTTATATACATGTGTGTATGATGTAACCAAGTAACAGTGGCGTTGATATATATTTTAGTACATCCAGGGTGGGCAAAACGCGGCAGGTGTCTTCTCTTAATAACAAATGTTTTGTGAGCAACTTTAATGAATCTGTTTATTACATCCCTCATATAAGGCATACTAAGTGTGTCATTCCATTTGCAACACTTAGAAGTATATAGAACATATAGTAACCAGCGTCTAAAATTGAGTCGATCTTGACATGTGTGTCCGTGTGTTCGTCTGATAATCGCTAATCCATAATTTTTACTTGTAATGATTCTTTCCATTCAGCTTCTGTTGTGACATTTGTGCGGCTTTTGGAAAAAAAACCGAATGCTGCCCATCCCTGGTATATTTTTATTATATGTATGCATATACTCATGTATTTTTATGAGGCCCGTCAAGGTCACTTGGTGGTCATAAAACAGTATTCATGTATGAATGTAAAAAATGTTGACCTTTACGTTATGACTCAAGTATGGGAACAAATCAAACAAACAGAGAGTAAGAACTGGATGTAACATAAAACGCCTATTACACACACACACACTAATAAAATTTGACATAGTTTTCAAGTTTGCTGTAATTTTGGTACAAATTCACTCGATTTAGTATTTATAAGGAAATGTGTCATGTTTTGGAAAACATTGAAAAAGGTTTCCTTCTAACTTAACAAAATTTCAAATTTTCGATTTTTTTATGATTTTCATATAAAATATTTGACATTTAAAAAAGACGAACAAGACGAGTTTCTTGTTTTTAAAATGAAAACCAGTAGAATTTATGATATCGAAAATTTTGCATAAAAAAAAAAAAAAAAAAAAACTGTTCGTTAACAAATCAATTAAAAGCTAATGGATGCTAAAACAGTTTTCTAAATATAACAAGTGTTGTGTTTGTTTAAACTTTTAATTATTGCATTTTATTAGCAACAATCAAAAAAGAATTATAAAATTATTATTAATGGAATTATTAAGAAGAAGCCATTTATTGTAGAACAGTAGGCTTAGAGATGACTCTATAAACGTATATCAAATAAAAAATAACATTTTTATACCTTGCACGACACACGGTGTGTATTAAGTTTGCAACTTTTAAACATCGAGCATCAATCACAATCTGAATCGATTTAATCATATCCATCTGTCCGTCCATGTAAATTTGTGCATACTTTGTGGAGATATTTTGATAAAATAGAGCAATTTGGTACAAGGACATGTCTTGGCTCAGAAAGGACTTGTTTTTGGAAAAAGTACCGAGTCAAACCATTTTTAGAACCCCTTCCCATATTAGTTCCTAATATAATGGCAATCTTTTTGTGGCAAAAAGTCACAATTCTTAACATTTTTTCACAATATTTCGTGAAGAATAGTTAATTAGCTTAATAATTGACTGTGCCAAATTTGTACCCGATCGGGCCACTTTTAGAACCCCCTTCTATGTAATAATACTTCACGAAGTGACTTATGTGGCAAAACCCCGCGTTTACTAAACTATTTGTAGGATGATTTGTGGGACTAAGTATTGTAGGGTATTAAATGACCAGGATTTGCTATATATAACTATTTACACTTGTTTTTAGAGAACCGCTTTTCTAGATATTAGATAAGTGTTGCACACTGACTCTCACTTTTATTCTTATCCGAACAAAACATATACACAAGCCAGCTAATAAAAGCAAAAGTCTGCTGCCTTCGTATATGTTTCTCAGATTATAAAAATACAGTAGATCCGGTTCACTTTCACAAAGGCTCACTAAAGCAGGACTCATCTGTCATATTATCATTAATTCATTATTTTATGTTAACATTGTAGTTTGATAACCAGTCGGAAAGTTCTGAATTGTTAAAACAATAATAATAATAAGCTGCACTATAAAAAAACCATTATAAATGAAGTGATCTGTGCGCTTGTCACGCTATAATAAAAGAGTATTTTGTATAATCATGGTGTATAAATGCATGCATGCATGCATGTATGGAACGGTGACCTTTGTTATATAATAATCGTTGTTTTTGACACATAAAAACGATTATTAATAAAACTGAAACGTGTAGCTATGTAGGCGACTGTTATAATCATGTGTAATGCCAGTACAAGCTCTCAACTTGAATCTCTTTATACATATACGAGTATACACACAACCTTGCTGGGCAATGGTTGATATTATGACCACCACCCAGTATTACAAGCAAAACGCTATGTGTACACACACAATTTATTACTCAATTATGAAAACTCTTTTTAGTGATTGTTATTTTTACTTTGTGTGATAATAATGAAAAGCAGAAAAAAATGGGTAAAAACCATATTAACCGCATTCAAGCGCCAATATATCGAATTACTAATGACAGGTAAACACAACAATTACTATTACAACTACAATTACAACTACAACTACAACTACCATCATATAAACAGATATTGCCACAGATGGTAAAGATTAACTTAATTTTTTCATAAGACGCGGCAGCCGCTATCTACATAGTTGCTCTGCTGAAAAGTTATTAATATTTTCCATCAGGTTTTTTATGTTTTTGAACAGGGCAAAGTTTCTTCAACATTTTGATGGATTTCTTACATGTCTGCTCCTATACTTTAAGGATTTGCTTAATTTGAATATTTGAGTTTTTGCTTTTAATAATTTTACATAATTATGAGCGTCTGCGTATTTTTTGGTTATTTACATAAAATTTGCTTTTTTTTAATTTTTCTTTTGGTTTATTTGCAAAACATTTTGCTTATATAAATACCTGTATTTTGTCAATTTTTGATATATATTATATATTTTGTTTGTTCATTGCATGTATGTGTTTATTATTATTGTATATATGCCTATATATGGCTGCTTAGTATAAAAGTTATTGTTGAGTAATTCAAAGTGATTTAAGTTTATTTCATCACTTGAAACTTGAAATTTTGAAGATTTAAATATTGTAAATATTGTAATGGCTTACATACATGTTGAAGCTAATAAGATTATTATTCTTATTCTATACAAATCAAAATATTTAATTGAAACGACAACTTAATACTTTGGAATTTGTAATCAGTTTTACTTTAGGAGGGATAGCAGTCATGGCACCGTGATGATGGTGATTTTATATACATATATATATTATATACCCTCCACATAAGATGGAAGAAGGAACTGAGTCAATATAAATATGTCTGTCCGTGTGTCTGTCTGTTGTTAGTACAATCACAGTCGCCCAGTTTGAGATATTGAGCTAAAATTTTGTACAAACCCTCTAAAAATTGAGCTATGATGGTGAAATTTGATATATATGGGATATATATATATATAAGGCATGGTCGTTTAACAGATTTACAAAAATCCTATTCTCATACAACTCGATTTGTATGTTAAGGAACAATATTACATGCCACGCCCCCTTTTTGTTTGCAGATATCGAGAGTATTTAACATTCGGCCTAAGCTACATTTACCATTTTTACTTGTTCTTATGTAATACATACTTGAAGGCAAGCGCGCAGCTGAGGGGAACAAATCTTAAGATGGAATAATTGAATAATATTTATAAACATCCACATTTATATCGATAAATATATTCAAGTACATGAAATTTTTTGTATTAAATTTACAACCATTTAATTGAAATCGTTCAAGAAATTTAAAAAAAGAAGAAGAAGAGAAAAAAACCTATAATTTTTATTATTATTATTAATGTAATTTTTTCCATTTATTTAGACCATTATCATTGATTGCTTGCGCTTTGTTAATTTATAATTTTCATATCATACCGTGAAACATACACCACGTACGCAAGTGAGTGAAAAAAATTAACTAAATAAATGAATAGAGCGAGAAATTGCACATGTTACGAATGTTTGTGTGTTTCCGTTTGCAACACAATACAGCACGAATACAATGCATTTATTTAATAAAAACACTTAAAAAATGTGCAAGCCAGTCATTTATTGTATAGTGGCTATAATTACAACAACAGTAGTAGCAACAACGATTGGACACACGTTGCCATTCCATCGTCATTTTAGTTTAGTCAAACAGTTAGTATGGTGGGGTGTGTAGTGCGGTGTGTATGTGCTTGTGACATAAAGTCATTTCAGCAGAGAATAGAAACCTTGACTTTTAAATTAAATTGTGTTTTATTTCTATATTAGCAGATATGTCTTGTTATTGTTGTAAATTGATAATTTTTCTTATTTTTTTTCACCTACTAACTCGATGAGTAAGATAAAGATTAACGCGAACTGGCAAGTGAGAGGTGAAACGTTTATTTTTAATAAAAATTCATTACATTCAACTACGAACTGTGCCGTAAATATATAAACGTGACAATTATGCTTCGAAAAGTATATGAAAAACAAAAAATTCATTTAATGTTAAAATATTTCTCATAGCTTTAAGTAGCGGCTCTATAATTCTGTTTAAGCACAACTACTTATATATAGAGCTAATGCTCTGTACTCTTGTGCATACGCATCTTTTGTTATTTAATGCTTTAAATAGCTCTTAATGTCTCGGTTATGTTTCATACCGCTTCATGAGGAACAAATGTGTCTCCCACACAAGCTACTTCAAATAAAGTACTTGTAAAACTTCAAAGAGAATTTCATAAAAAATTCATAAGAAACGCAACTTACTGAAGTTGACGGAACTATTTTTACGGGCATTGTAACAAGGCAATGGTCAAATGTGAATACACACAAAGAACATGTACGCTTAGGTGTAAACTAATAAGAAACCAAGTTTATATCTTAAGTCTTTTACTTAATTTCATCATATCTACCTAATACAACCTCCATTATAGTGATGATGTATTTATATATATATATACCTATTAAACGACTAATGGGACATCTAGTTATATTGTATCCATCGATTTAAAACCAATCGATGGATACAATACCAAGTTTTGAATCGATTTAAAATGTCTGTCTGTCCATGACGCTTAATTTACACGTGTTTAAGGTCGCAGTTTTGATTCGCTTCAAGACCTAATTCTGAATCCATTTAAAATGTCCGTCTGTCCTTCTTTTTGCTGTGTGTTTTTGATTTCTTTCTTTTTGTAAAACTTTTCATATAGATATCTTTTGACCGTAAAGATGGTGTCATTTAAAATGCAAATTTCAGCTCGAATATTGCAATTTTGAGAACCCCTCTTAAATATGGAAAAAGTCTATAACTTTAAAAGGATGACATTACAGAAAACCTACAGAGCAAACCATGGAGGGTATAAAAATTAACGAAAAAGGCAGGCACATACGAATCGAGTCCATTTGTTATTTTACAAAGCAAAACATTTGAATACCTTCATAAAAATTTATATAATACCAAGAACTCTCACTCATTTGCAAAGCAGGTGCTATGAATTAAGTATCAAGTAAAATTTACTGAGAATCACTTCTAAAGGAAATAGTGAAAGGTATTGTAGTACTGTTCAATTAACCCCACACTCAGCTCTAGTGTATATACTACACTGGGGTAGAAATAATGAATTTTACTTTTCTACATATTCAGAGTACTCACCCTTTGCTGTTTTATTCAAAATGAAATAAATCCACTTTTAGTTGTTCTCCGTTTTCTTCAACTTTGACTTCTAGGCTTTCAATTTTTTTCTATTCCTTCTCATACACAATGTTTTTTCTTAATGGTTCAATTGTATAACTCTCCGTGTTTTTATGTTGATAATTTTTCAATTTTTCAGTTTTGTGGTTTAAGTTGTTTATTGTTCAAGTTAAATATTCATTGCACACCATAAACACATTTGCAAAGAAAACAGTAATTAATGTGGTAGAAAATCTGTTGATGAAAAATTTACATAAAATTTATTTTATGATTTTTTCTTACAAAAAAAAAAAAAAAAAAAAAAAACTTGTAAACTTTTGTTATAGTTTATAACTAAAGCTTTTTATTTATATGTTATTGTTGTTGTTGTAGTTATTTAATTAAATTGCTTTGCTTCTTTAGTATTGTATGTGGCTGGGGATGGTGTGCAGGAGGAGACGCGTAACAACCACTCACCACTAAGTGTTAAACTAAACTAATCAGCTAACGGTGCAGATCCATACATAACACTCAGTACAGAGCAGTAGCAGACGACAAAATGCAGTCCGTTTTTTTCTTTTTTCTTGTGATATTTACCTTTGTTGTTGTTGGCTGAGACCGAAATATTAAACTTTTGCAATTTGTATAAGAAACAAACGAGTTGTTGCCCTGAAAAAGCTTCTCTGAACAAAAGTTTGCCTCTAAATGTTTGTTTGTTTGTACTTGTAGTGAGCTTTGTGTGTGAGACCACTTTACTTATACATAACCAGACTGACCAAAGTAACGTCATAATCAATGCTGGAATGACCCCTACCATGGCTCTCTCTCTCTCACTCTCTTTTGAACAAACCAATACGACAAGTACATGGGTGTGTATAGTACAAGATGAGGTGTAATATTTAGTAGTAACTCTCAGACACAAAAGCTTATGACTGCAAAGGATTATTAATCGTATAAAACCGGACCTAAGTCTAAGCAAAAGTATACAATCCGCACAACCACACTTGATCATAGTCATATAAGAGATTGAGTTCAAGTTATAACCGACTGTGGCCGCCGGCTGTGTTTGCTGTTGCTTCAAAAGCGCGTTGCTGCAAAGCTTTACTCTTGTTTTTTAAATGTTCTCTCAACTGTTGTTGTGTTTCTTGTGCTGTGTATTAAATATTACCATTTATTCACGTGCTTTTGTCTTTTAATTTATGAATTTTTATATCCCTTCACATCTTGATGTATATTTGAAAAAAAAAAATTTTTTTTTTAAATATTTTATTTTACTTTATGTTCTCTGCACACGTTATGACGCATACTTCTTTTGCGTTTTTCCTCCTAATTAATATTTATCTGTTTTTTTTTTTGTTTTTTTTTTTTGGTCGAATACTCTTCGAGTTGATATTTAAAAATCTGTCAGTATTTAATTTCGTCAGTTGTTGTTGTTTTACTTCTTATGTTAACGAACGGGTTTCCCCAGAAATATTACCTGTTTTTTTTTAACATTTTTTGTTTTTGAAGTTACTTCTACCGCCAAGCAATGTAAAAAGTTTGTTTTAAAGGTGCTCTTATATAGTAAGGGTTCAACTTTTCAGATATTTTCTCAAAATTATATCAAGTTTGAAGTCGCTTATTTCCCCTTTTTGCACTCGGGAATGGCATAAAGGTAACTGTTCCACCTGGCTTAGTTAGGATGACTTGCAAGTACCTGCTGCAAGAGAACACATTTCCAAATCACATTTCCAAATCATCTATGCCCACAATTTAACGATCAGTTACAAAAATTGTTTCATGAAGTTGAAATTTGTTAATTCATTTAAATGTGGTGAAAATGGGCGGGGTTCACAATTTACAAAATCTCTTTTACGGCACAAAGCCCAATACGCAAATGAACACTTAATACATGCAGAGGTCGTTAACCGTAGCTAAGCCCCCGCAAAGTGTTGAAGATTCTAATTTTTTCCACTTTTTTGAAATATTGCCTTTCTCTCTCTCTCTCTTTGGTAAATTAACCTCACTACAAAATACTTTTTACAAAGTTTCGTTTTTTAGTTTGTGCCTTAAGTCTTTCATCTAAAAGCAATTTATACTTGTCTACAATAAATAGTGCATTCACTAAATATTCTTAATAGAAGATCATGTTTTGTTTTTTACACCCTTTATGTAAGTGTGACGGTATACTAAGTTTGACTTTCCCCTACAAAATGTTGTATATTATTCTTGATCAGCATCCGTCTTTGTTTCTGTTGTTCTTAGAACTTTCACAGTCGTAAATTTTAAGATATTGAGTTGAAAATTTTTTAAATGACAACGAATTTATTAAAAAAATGGCGTTATTGTATACCTAACACATGTACAGTTATTTGTAAATGTAGGGGATATTCAATATTTGGCTTAAACCAAACATAACGCTTTCAATTAAGTGAATACTTATTAATGCCACAATTTTTTCTTGCGATACTTATCATATTTATGAAATGTTTATGAATGTAAACTTTAAAGAAAGGTCAGTATATATGTAAAGCGTGGGAGATTAGTGTTTAGGCTGACGCCAAACAGAGATTCATTCCGATTTGATCAAGCTTTCTAAGTAGTTTTTTGGGATTAAAGTTTTAAAAAAAATGCTAACAAGTGGATACATGAATAATTGTGTGGTCATGTGTCATTACTACCACCAACATTGCCTAATATTAAATATTTATCCTTTTTCGAAATTTATTTTATATTAAACATAAATAGAATTTTCTAGACGAATCTGTAAACTCACACTCTATTAAAATATGAAACATTCTTTTTTCGTTGCTGACAAATAGTTTTGTCACCTTGGCAACTTTTTATAGTAAAATATTGTAGCCAGATTATCATCATGTAATTGTCAGGTAGAACATTAAGCAGTTTGTTTTCATGTGGAGGCAACTCCTTCCCAAGTTTTATTGCAACATTAATCATTTAGCTATTTATCAAGGTTGTGTAAGCTTCTTGCCCAGCAGTTAGCTACCTTCCTCAATACCATACGCTGCTCATATTCACATCCTTTGACTGTTACTACAACTAAAAATGATAAATGTTATCTCTTATTTGCATATATGTTAACAAGCATAGTCTGTAAATGCAATTTAAAAGAAGAAGAAAACAAATTACGAACGAACAATACGGCAACGCGTTCAAGTGCCTGAATGTTACTACTGTTAAAACTGTCGCAGTATAAACTTGTATGCAGTCTAATGCTTTACAGAAATCCAACTCTTAGGGGTAGAAATTCGGCTAGTGCACCAAATTTTAATGAATAACTATGCAAACGCATTGATTGTGGGCGAGGCTATTGATCGATTTTGCCCATTTTAAATTGTGATTTGTGTGCAGAAACCAAGAGTGTCTGTACAAAATTTCAGCTCAATATCTCAAAATTTACGGCCGTGAGAAGGCCAAATATAGATGGACATACGGACATACATGCCTAGATCGACTCTGTTTTTGATACTGATTAAGAATATATATACTTTGTAGGGTCTCTGACGTCTTCTTCTACTTGTCATCATATGTGGAGGGTATAATAAGAGCAATTTATTTAAAAGAACATGTCTTAAACAGTAAGGAGTTATTTTAAGGAAAGGTATGTGGCACCTAATATATTTCAAATGAGACTCTAGTGTGTTTTTCAATAATTTCCATTCACACTACATGACAGCCACAGTGTAGCCTTTTTGATGTTTCAATTCAAGGAAGAGATATTGCTTTAATTGAAGCATTAATATCATCTTTAGGCCACACAAGTTTTTAAAAAATTTGGAAAGACATTCAAAATTGGGAACTTGATGTAAAATTTACAAAAAATAATCCATAAATTTATGATTGATGGATTATGATTACTACTGGTAATGCCATCTCAGTGTAATACACCTGAATAAAACTCATTCAGTGTACCTTGTGCTTGTTGGCTAAACCGATAAAATGTATAAAAAATGTTTCAACTTCTCATGAATCGTAATTTTCCGGTAAGTCATTGGTAGTAATTCAACATGATTCTAGTTTTTTTTTGTTTTTTTTTCGTTTCAATGAATTTTTTTTAGATTTGTCATGCTCTAAAATAAAGTAATCAAAAGTTATTCACCTTTTTTTTTGTTTGTTTCATTTTGTGAATTGAATTTAATTGAATTGTAGGTTTTTTTAAGGTTTTTTTTTTCGTTGATTAGTTTTGCTTAAGTTACTCACTCAACTCATGTAGTGACCTTTAAGAGTATTGCAGTCTCTTTCCTTCTTTTCTATTGATTTTATCAATGTGTCAATGATAACTTGAAAGTTTGTGTTTAAAAAGAGTTTGTTAAATAAATCACTGTCTCACTCTGAAAATGATATTCGGAACAACATTATTCATTATTTGTTTGTGTGTATGTGTAATTGTAATTGTTTATAACTAATGATTATTGAGCGTGCACACATTTACACATTTCATTTGTTAAATCTATTACCAAAGCTTGGGATTAAATATAGAAGCGGTTACTGTTGTGTTGTTATTGTTAATGCCACGCATTGTAAATAGAATAATTTAAGAATTCAATTTGAATTGCCTTTTCAAGTTGACCACAACATTTGATAGTAATCATAGTGTTTGCGGACAATCGTTCCATTTCTCAGCTATTGAAAAAATCATTTCAACAAAGAAGCTAAAAAATCACTAAATTTACACATGCATACAAACATTATGTATGTATGCGAGTATATTACATATTTGTACAAATATATAGGCGCATGATTTATTAGTGTGGGTAGGGGTTAGGGAATTCCTCAAGCTGAGCACATGACGTAAATTAACTTGACCTTGCTTTGAATTTGTAAACTTCCTCTTGTTCTTCTTCTTCTTCTTCTTCTTGCTCTACTGCATATCCATATTCTCTACTATACCTACCTACAATTTATTCCAAGTCCAAGCAATAATAATAATAACAACAACAACAACTATAGCAGCTTGAAATCAACAAAAAAAAAACTGCTCTAGCATATACATTAATGTGAAAACTGTGGTTTTATGCGTATGATGAAATTATTATTATAGTTGTTGTTGTTGTTGCTGCTGTTGCTGTTGTTGTTGTAACTTCTTAAAAACCACTCACAAACAACTGATGACGCATTTGATGATCTGTTGATGTAAAATTACTCATTACACATATGATGTATAACCTTTCTGAACAAAAGATGACACCTTCCGGCGCAACACTTACCCAAAGAAGTAGCATTGGAAAGAATTACAGAGATATGTATGTACAGCAATTTATAATATTTGCATTCTTAAGCAATTTATTAATGTCTGGATGTCCCGTATAAGTGACTTCTAGGAAATTGTTTCACTAAACTTTGCACCATTTACAAATCATTCATTTCATTCACACATTCATTTTACTATGTACTCGTATGCTTTGTTTTACATTTCGCAAGAATTATACTAATTTATTATATATAATTAATGATTATCAATTAATTGAATTTTGCTGGATTTTTTAAGCAGTTCTTGTCATAAAAAGGTTACTTTGTGAAAAAAGCGTTAAATGGAAAAAAGCTGAAAAAAAATTCCCCACTTTGACATGTTGCAGTCAATGATTAAGCTGATTAACAACTTTTTATTAAATTTTTTAAAAAACCATGAAAAAGAGGAATTTTCATCATAAAAAAAATTATTTTCAAATGTGATGTTATATGTGGAGGGGCACTAAAAATCTTATTAGTGACTGTCTCTAGCTCAAAAAAAAAGATTTTGCTGTACCGAAGTTCATTAAATCAAATCAAAATTTTCGATTTGATTCCATTAGATGAAATAGATTGATTACATAGATGAACGGGCAGGCATCAATCCAGATGTTGATTTTAAGCAAATTGTTGACATTTAGGAAGTCGGACATGCGCACAAACACAACATACTCTTACACCACTTTGTGATGGTATATATCATATATATAAACGAGGACAAATTACATTTAGCTTAGAGCAAATCTTAAATACCTTGCACCACCTCTTCCATAATAAGCGTTGTATGTATATGATTACGCTCTCTAACAGTGTTATCTGATTGGATGGAAGGTCTAAATATTAATATTTGTACTGAATTGATTTCGAAGCTCATTGTTTATGACTATTGTATAGACATTTGTCGATTGTGGACATGGCACTTGAGCGATTTTGCCCAATTTAAATAGCGATCTAGAAGCAAGAAGTGTCTATGAAAAACTTCTTTCTGGGTGTGGCAAACGGAACAAGAAACTTAGTATATACCCTGATATCTAAGGTAGACCCTCTACCTATATACCTATAAGTGATATTTTACTTTTCAGTATACTTGATGTTGTTGTTGTTGTTGTTGTTGTTTTTGTTGTTGTTAATATTGGCATGTATAACATATCGCATCATAAATTTTAAACATTGATTAAACTTAGTATACTCAGGTGGAGGGTATACAAATCAATAATCACATAAATAAAATATTTCCAAGGAAATTGTTTAAACATCACGTACTACAAGACATTCCCTTCGATTGCTGTATATGATTATATTATTAATATTGTTATTGTTGCTGTTGTTGTTGTTGTTGTTATTGGACATTTTTCTAGTAATCAATTTAATCGTAGGAATGTTGTTATTATCCACACACACACACACATATATATATATATATATATATATGTATATGTACAACAAGTAATTCGTGTGACAAGCTTTGAAAAACTATTGGATTTATATGGAGCTCCGTTCGTTCTAATTAAGCGTCCAGTTAATCAAACTGTTTTTGCATAACTTTAAATGAAATTTGGTCACGCTTTTTACTATTGTCGTTTTGTGTTATTGTTGTCCTATATACATAATAATAAATAAGGCAAAATTTGTTCTTTAGATTGAACACAGAAACGTAAATAGATTCAATTTCACTGGCATAAAAATGCCATTTGTGTCATATAGTGTATATATGCATAAATGTCTATTTGCATATATGTATTATATATGTCATGCTTCCTACGTATGAACTAATTTGTTTGGTGAGATGTTCTCCGAAACTGCTGGTTTCACTTTCACTTTAAGAAAAAAACTGCAGTTGTTTGCGTTTTCATGCGTTAGAATAATTGAAGCATTTTCTACAAGAACTCTTTAACACTAATATCTCTTTTATTTTGATTTGATATTAGTACAAGTATTTTGACATATTTTTAGGCCTATAAAGTATACTAATTAGTAGCATAGTAGGTAGGAGTAGTGGGCTAATTAAGTGCTTGTGTTTGTAAAGAATGCCATAAACATTGTAAGGCTTTTCTTCAAGTTTGAAATACTGAGCAAAAGGTATGTAAATGTAAGTGAATGGAACATTATTTTAAAAGAGACAAATGCCAAGTAATCAACTCATGACAATCACATGCAAAACTGTGCCGTGAAGTAGAGTTTCATTTCAATTTTATTAAAAGAAAAACGACACATATCACTGCTCGCATAGCAAGCATTATTGGGCGTAAGTTTATTTACCAAAAAAATTAAAAAATAAAAATAAAAAAAAATCTCAAGGCCCAATTTTTTTAGTCTTTATACCCTGCACCACTAGTAGCAAAGGGTTTATTAAGTTTGTGTGGATGTTTGCCACATTAATCTTCAATTATACCGATCGATCGATCAAAATCTGAATCGATTTAACCATGTCGGTCTGTCGGTCCATGTAAATTGTGTGCAAACTATTTTGATGAAATTTGAACCGAATCGGACCATTTTTAGAACCCCTTTCCCTATAATGAAAGTCTTTTATTTTTAATATTTTTTGACAAAATTTGGTAAAGATTAATTAATGAACTTAACTTAATAATTCATACCTGATCGTACCATTTTTAGAACCCTTTCCCATATTCCACATTTTACGAAGGGACTTATATAGCAACACCTCGCCTTCACTGATACAACTAATTGGAGCATAACTTGTGGGACTGAGTAGTGTGTAGCGTATTAAAGAATCGGACTTGACTGTCTGAAACATTTTTATTTGTTTTTTCTTTAGCACACTATAGTGATGGTGATGTTGTTGATGATTGTAGTGATATGACCGTCGCACTTAGCAGACTTTACTGCGCTGTACTTTTTCATGTCATATTAAAAAGCATTGTTCTAGGTTGTGGTCGGTTCTGTTAAGTTGGTCTACCTGTCTGCTGGCTGCCTGCCAGTTTGTCTATCTATCTCCATGGTGTGTCCGGCGTGATATATGCTAATTGCAATTATTTGTTGAGTGTTGTGTACAAATATGCATGAAAGCAATTCCTTGAAATTTGCAATGAAATGAAGTTCTACTTACTGGTTAGTGTACGTTTAGGTAGGTACAATACTTGTGTATGGGGCAAGTGATGTATGTATTCCATTATGGGTCTTGTAATGGTTTCATTACTAATCCATTCAGGGATTGATGTATGGCAAATGGTGAAAACGTTAAAAAATTGATAAATGCCGAATGTAAAATACCTTTTAGGTCTAAGTTAAAAATGGGCGTGGCAGAAAACCTTTTAATAGGTTACGTACAGTTGAATTTCGGTGGCAAAGAGCATTTGTTGTGATATTAGAAGCATTCAACATCTCGATGAGTAGACTAATTATAGCTCAGTATACGTATTTCATTCTTCTAGCTTTATAAGAGCTATTTGTCCATTGTGGGCATGGTAGTGTTTCGGTTACGCTCAATTTTAATAAAAAATTGTTGATACTTTAATTTTTGCGACTGTTAGAATGCCAAACCGGACAGACAGACAGACAGACACAGTTAAATCGTATTCAGATTGTTGGTTTACATTTACATAGACTTTCTTTCAACAGATTACGTTACGTAATAGCAAAGTTAATGTATCGCCCATCTTATCAGTAGGGTATAAAATTGACATCCTGTACTTAACCAAAACACATCTCTAGGATGTTACGATATAAACATTGTACAGTAGGAGTTTTCAACTAATTATTGCTTATTTTTTTATATTCAACTTGATACTTTAACTACAGTCGAAAGGACAAAGGACTTCTTTTTATGAATTGGTTCCAATTAAATATAATATTAGTGGAGTAGTAAAGAAAAAAATCCGTTTTATTTTTTTAAAATTGTACAACAACAATAACAACAACAGTTGGCGATGTTAATATTTGTTGTTGTTGTTGTTGTTGTCGTTGGTGTGGTTGTTGTTATAATTCGAACTCCTATTATCATAAATTTCATTGTAAACCGTGTTAGGCCCTAAAAGTGTCATTTTTTTCACTTATCTTAATCAACAACTTTTTTTTTTTTGGCTATGGTTACAATACCACTACCAAACTACCTATCCATGCGCACTCTGTCCAGTTTATACCCTCGTGCTGTTTTTGCTATTGTTGCGTTGCTGCAAATTATAAACAAAGGCCACATGTGGTTACTTGACGTGTTTGATGAAAGTTATGACTTGACAATGGTTTAAGCTGATGTGTACTTAATAGAAATGTTAGAAAAAAGAAAAGAAGAAGAAAATTATATAAGAAAACAAAATTTGGCTTAAGCCGAATATTAAATACATATAAACAGTGGGTGTGACAGATGTTCTCAAATAGTGTGCCCTCAAGACTTGAGCTTGCAAGTCAAGTTTTACGTTGAGTCACATCGATAAATGCTGTAATTATAAATATGTTCCAAATACCAAGTTCATAGATAAATTTTTGTGATAGATAAATAGATTTTTGTCAATTGTGGGCGTGACTTTTTACCGATTTTATCTACTTGAAGTGGGGTTCTGCGTCATCTTCTTGACTTTACGAAAAATTTATTGTACTTGAAAATTTTCACCTTTTTCTAGTTTTTGTTACATGGGGAGAGATTACCGCAGAATACACGGACAGACAGACAGATAGATCGGCTCAGTATTCAAAGCCGATTCACATTGTATTTATTTTATGGAGTCTCCGACGCCTCCTTTTGGACGTTGCAAACCTTTTGACAAAGCTATAACACCACACCCACATGATGGCTAAATATTACTTTGCCAGGACAACAACCCTTTTAAAGGTCTACAAAGCAGCTTCAGAAAATGAAGTAAAGTGAAATGAATAAAATCTAACAGCAACAACTGCCCAGAACCCAATGTCCAACAATCAAATCAAATTTATAATAATATCAAACCAATAAAATAGATCTTCACTCGTAGTGTTTGTTTCTGTGTTTGCTGTTTGCAGCTTTTTACATTTCTTAATCTTAATCTGGTGAAAAGAGACGCAATATGTGATCAACATGTTGCCATTAACACAACGCATACATGTGAAAAGGTTAGGAAATCACTACTTGAGCTGTTTATGAGTTTGTAGTCCCTTCAAAGTCATCAACATTAACAACAACAAGAAAAACCAATATTTATTAGAGATTAAGGGAACCAGCAACACACACCCACATGCATATACTTTCTACACCAAAGAGCCCATGACGAGTCTACTTAAGTTTTTATTCAATTATGCGGATATTTTTCGGCCACTTTTGCCCTGTTTTTAAATACTCCACATTAGATGGGGTGTATACTAAGTTTGCTATTCTTTTTGCAACACCTTGAGCAGCAACAAAATCTGATTCGATCGTCCGTACGTCTGTCTGTTGTTAGCACTCCTACAGGCGTTAATTACTTTATTAAGGGGAGTAATCATGATCCTATCGCGCCCTTAGTTTGCGTGTACGTATAGGAAAGTAGTTCGGATTGGCTCTACATCAACATAAAATCTCTTTCCGATGAATATGTTAAAATTTTTTTCATTTCATACTTTATTTATGTACGGATATGTACTTGGACACCATGTGCAGTAGGATTCCTATACACAAGTTAGCAAACATACAACTTATAAATTGATTGTATGTTTGTGTGATTTAACAGAACATTAGAATTGTATGGCTAAGTGCGCTTACGAGGCAATTACGGGCTATTTTATGAATGCAACTCAGTCGTAGTTTAGGTCTGATTGACAAATAAATTTAAATGCATGCCCCAGCACATCAGCGGACATTTTTTCTCAACATTTGCATACAGTTTTTATTGTAGTGCGAGATTGTTTTTGTTGTTATTGTTGTTGTTGTTGCTGTTGTTGTTCGTATCACTTTATTAACTAGAGTGTAAGCGCATACATCTTCGAACAAACAACTGCACTAAGTGGGTGCTGCATCGTAAGATGTGCGATTGGTAAGAAAGTGATGTTGTTGTTGGTGTGTTTTTTTGCCTCATAAATATAAGAAAAGTCTTCGCTTTCAGATTATACATCCCTTTCTTTCATTTTCTTTTATATTCTAATAAGTTTTCCATTTCACTTGCATAAGGCCTGTCATTGGTTAGACGTTAGACTTTTAATGTCGTTTTCTAAACTAATTAAACGGCAGTCGCATTAACTAGGTAGTGAAAGAATCTAATGATACGCGCATAAAAACATATTGAATAGAAGAATATTTAAGCAGCTGTTGGTTGCGGGAATAAGATTAATGGCGTTCTTCTGTTTTGTTTTCTAACTAGGAAGTCACCTCTGAAGGTGGTTTGTCAGATCAATGTCATTAGAATAATAGTTGAGGTTACTTGCTTGCTGGCTATCAAACAATTTCACTAACAACCATGATTTAGAATTCAATTGATGGTACGAGTACATGTTAAATAATTCTTTCTCCCTCTCTCTCACTCAGTCGAAACGAAAGGAAACGAGAATCAATGACTTTGAAGCCTAAAATGCTAATAAATTTCCTTTTCACTTTATCACAAACAAACGAAGCGTACATATATAGGCGCCCACATATGTTTCATTTTTCAAATGGCCATAAAGTCATCCAAAGAACATGAAGCGACAATTGTACAGCATTCCATGAAATGGGATAAAGTTATAACTTTAATCAAAAAGAATGCAGGGAAACAACAAAATAGTGAGTGAACTGAGAACTTAAGGCTTAAATAAAACATTTACATAAATACCCTGCATTTGTATGTATGTACACAATGTGGGCGGGGCAGGGATATGAGTGCACCCTCTTTGAAAGGATGCATTATTCGGCCTCTACGCCAAGTATAGTTTTTTCTGAATTGTGTAGGTGATATGCTATCCAACCACGCCCACTTTTTTGGTACACTGATTGAAAACAACGTTTATGAAATTTCCATTTTATAGATGGATTTTTGTGACTGATGAATAGACTTTTGTTGATTGTGGGCGTGGCATTTCGCCCAATTTTAAATATTTGTATTGAGTTTTAAATGAATTTTATTATGTAAGAAGGAGACGTTTTCCTTATTTATGGACGTGGCTGTCGTTTCGCTATTTTTGAAAAGGATTCGGAACTGTCCGTTTGTTTTATGCTGATCTAGAATACTATATGAGGTCTCTGAAACCTTCTTCCTGGAAATTGCCAACGAACTAACAAGCTTAGTATACTGCCCCCTCACTGCTGCATAATTGCTAATAATTGAAACCTGGATTCTTACTAGCATTTAAAAAAAAAACCAACCATACTCGAATACCAAGAGTATGCCTGTGAATCGGCGGACTATTGTTGCGTGTGTTTTGTGATGTCACTTTGCCATGGGACAATAGCAAAAAATAACACTGGACAACAGTAGATTTACTATAACGTTTTTAACATAATTTTGATTACTAATCAATTGTCTGTTTATAGGCAATCGTTTCAACCACTTCATATATGTAGATTCATATATGAAGAAGAAGAAAATCGTTGAACGTGACTTTTGACAACCACAACACTATCTGTTGGATTGTTGGCTTTCAATACAATAAAAACAACGAAGAATTGAAATTGATTTTATAGTCTCTGATAATAAAAATAGAGTTCGTAGAGTTTGCTGTTGTTGTAATCTTTGGTCATACGTCTTTGTTTAATTCAAGTGCTAACAGTCGTGTAAAAAACACGAAATATATTTTGTACTCCCCACCCTCTCTTTATTCTTGTATTTTTATAGCCACCATCTTAGTGATGGGGGTAGGCTAAGTTTGCTATACCGTTTGCAACATCTATAAAAAGAAGTCAGAGACACTACAAAGTATATATATTCTTGATCAGCATTAAAAACTGAGTCGATCTAGATATCTGTTCTGTTGTTGTCTCTCTCACGATTGTAAACATTTCCATTTCTCCATTTGCTATTTAAGTTGAACAAAATTGATTAAAAACCACGCCCACAATCGACAAAAATCTATCTATTAGTTACACAAATAGCTACGCAGTCAGAAAGTATTAACATTTAGCTTTTCCACTGATATACCGAAAAGGGACGCTACCGTACAACGGATCGATTTACAAAAAACTGTACTTGATGCCAAATTGTTCTTGTTTCTCAACCCATATTATATACATGATTAGAAGATGTAATCAGATACATGCCACACCCATTGCGAACACCAACTTTATCTTTTTTTTTATTAGTTTATTGCTTTCTACAAAAAAAAAAAAAAAAGAGAAAAAAATGAATATTTTGCTTGTTCAATAATTTGACCGAACAGTTCTTAACATTAACATTTTTATTACAACCATTAACATTATCATGACATTTATTACCCGTACTTAACATATATGATACATAAAAAAGTTTTGTCTTTAAATCGTATAAAATCTTTAAATTCCAATAAATGCCACACTGTTATATAACGGATGTTAATTTACTGTTTCATATATTGTAGCTTAACAATGTTAACAGTAATAATACTTTAACTCTGTAAATGACAAGATGGCGAAAATGAATGAGATTTTCAAATATTTTCTAAGTGAAAATTAAACTAAAGTTGAACCACCTTCGACATCTATGTATATACAAATGGTGGGCGTGATTACTCCCTTTAATAGTGTTTTGTAATACTTAACCCTCGGATTTTGCCTAAAGAAAATATTTTGTAAACGACGAGCGTTCTTTTAACGACTCTTAAAATATGAGTTTCACTACAACTGGAGCCAAAGGGGGATGAACTAAATTAAAATTTTACGATTTTTTCTTTAAGACAGTGACAAATGTATGACAATTGTGGGTGTGGCTGACACTCGATTTTAATGGTATTAGAAATTGACCGAGATCGTTAGCTATGAAATGGCTCCAGCTGGATCTTGTACCAATAAAACCTTTTGAACTATTAACTTTACGATTAGGGTGTAAGGGAGCTTATACACCATCGACATCAAAATTTTGTGAAAATTTCTTAACTCTTCGTAAGTGATCCGTTCAATACGACTGATACGTCTTAAAGATGTTTAATTTTTTTTCCCTTATAGTACCCATATATCCTTAATGCTTTTTGTAGCAAATAAATATTTCTATATTTAAAATTCTGTTTTATTTTTATGTTAATTTTAAATCAGTTTAGTGTGAAATATAAAACAGTATCGAGATGAGAGAGGCAAGAACAATTTCTCGTTTGAATACACACAAATCCATACACACATATAATATATAAGAGGGGATTGACTGAATGACGACTACCTTAACAATGAACTGGTATGATAAGCATGCGCAAGGTGCATGCAAAATTATTTCAATACATGCATATTTATGAATAACATTGTAGAAAAATCAGCTGAAAATGTTACACTTGGCAGAGTCCAACCATTTAATACCCTACACCACTCAGTCTCACAAATTATGCTACAATTAGTTTGCTTGTATCAGTACACGTGAGACATTTCCATATAAGTCACTTGTTGATATATTATTATATTGTAAAGTGTTTTAAAATTGATCCAATTTTCATGTCCTTGTCCATTAAAATATTTAAAAATGTACGATCTGTAGTTTGCGTACAATTTTTGCATAGACAGACAGACGGACATGGTTAAATCGTTTCAGATTTTGTTTCTGATTTTGAATCGTTTGATATAATTGAAGGTGGGTGTGGCATTTACCGTTTAAGAGTTACAAACATCCGTTCTAACTTAATAAACCCGTTGCCCCTAGTGGTGCATTTTAGAAGAGATTTAAGTAATGATTAATGCTGAATTGTAAGATGGTACTCATCTCCCCAGATATTGTTAATATTTTCAATCCATTAAAGCTTCAGTTTTATTTCTTCTCTTAACTCTGTTTCAATAAATCCTTTTCAACCTTTATTTATAATTAAGACAATACTTTATGTAAAGGAAAATGTCTCTCTATGCGTGAAATCATTAATCATGAGAAAACAGCTCTTACAGGATAATGTCTGGATGCTTATAATCATATTTGTTTTCGGGTTTCCATTATTAAAAATCTCTATAAATCTATAAAACTGTGGGGTAGACGGTAGACACCTACTTCAAGCTACGCACAATGGCATACAATTGTAGAATAGCTTGTAATACATACTGTGTGGGATGTATTCGTGCCGCGTATTCTTTAGCTCAGCTTGAAATCTATATTTGAGTGAATTATGTAGAACACAAAGCAAACAATAATCTTTCACACTTGTTGTTCCCGTCACATTGTATTCTTCTTAATCTACTTCTTTTTGTATTTTGCTACTTATTGCTCTATGCGCCTGCGCCTTCAATTTGTAGCTAACTTATGGTTAATGTGAATAAGTTAAAAGAAACACACACACACACACTCTCGCAATGTTTAGGTCGAAGGTAAATATATTTGTAGATAATATTTCTTTTTTCTTTGTTAAATTTATGAGAATATTGTTAATTTTTAGCATACAAACTGATTTAAAGTGACAGAACAGAGTAATTAATGATTGCTCTCTGGCGTGGAGAGTATGTAGGAGCCTGCTGTCATTTGGTTGTATATCGGTTTCAATTAAAATTATTTTACTCTATAAAGAAAATCAATTTAAAGTTTGTTTTTTACTTATTCCGCCAAGATCGGAAAGTCAACCATTAATAATATAAAACAATGAAATATTATTATTCGATGGGTAAGGTAAACATTTTGTATACCCTCCACGCCCATTTTTAGCACATCGATGGATAACCATAAATATTTGCAGCAAATTTCAAGGTCATAGGTCAATTTTTGTCGATTGTGGGCGTGGCTCTTGACCGATTTGGCATGTAAAACTATAAATCTTTGTACAAATACACGGACGAACATATTTACATCGACTCGATTTTTATACTGATTAGGAATATATCTATTTATAGGGTCTCTAATGCCTCTTTTTGGAACGGAATAGCAATAAAATAAAGTATTAATATAAATAAATAAAAATTATAATAATAAAATAATAAAATGAAATGTAATAAAGTAAATTAATTATTAAAAAAATATATCGACCTCTTTTATTTATTACATATATTATATATTTTCTCATCGTAACACTATTTATCCCTATTTATATAAAAAGTAAAACAAAAAAATTTGTTTAAAAGTAAAAAAAAGAAAAAAAAAACTAACTTGGAGATGCGGGGCATCGATCCCCGTACCTCTCACATGCTAAGCGAGCGCTCTACCATCTGAGCTACATCCCCATGTATATGTTAACGGTAACTTTTCCTAATTTTCAGCAACAAATCCACTGCCTTCAACAGGAGATTGGTTCAAAGCCACACCTTAAAATTGCCATAAACTAGCCATTACGCGGAATGTGTTCGCAGAACCACTAAAAAGACAACAGTAACAACAACATATTATTACAAAATTATAAAATTGTAACACATGCCAAGTGCCAATACTTATATACAAGTATTAAATAAAACTTAAAATCCGAGAAATGTGTTAAATTCATTGGATGATGAAACATATACCAGATGACAGCACAACCTTATCTAACAAGCGTTTGTTTATATTTAAATATTATGTAAATGATGTTCTCAGTGTGTGATGTACTTTTACTCTGTGTGTGACTTCCAAGTAAATCAGCCAGCAAGGTCGGGTAAAGGGTATTCCGAATTCTGTCATAAACGGCATAAATCTGTGCTGTAGCAAATGCTAAATACATAAAATAACATTTTAGTATATACTCGTATATAGGTTGCGTGGCAGCTAAAAATAACTTTTCCCATTCACTCTGAAATCATACTCGCGCGTATGCGTGTATATGAAAACGCTTTAACAACTTTCTTCCAGTAACTGTAACAAAATAACGTAAAAACATAAAAAAAAACGATAATAAAAAATGCAAATAATCACCACACCATGCGATAAGAAATCAAAACAAATAATTTTTAAGATACTAACTGTTTAAAAACGCTTTTTTGCTTTCTCAGAGAATTTTCGTTTATAATAAAATGTTTAAAATAATTGAAAAACAAGTGAAAATATTATAGTCGGTCAAGCCCGACCATCAAATACCCTACACCACTTGATCCAATATAATTGTTTTCTTTGAAAAATGAAAAAGTTTTTTTCTATACCTACTTGTATTCTCAATAATGTCGAAATGTCAGAAATTTTTTATTTTTGTCTATGAAATTATATGTGGAGGGGTTCTAAAAATGGTCCGATCATATCCATTTTCAAAAGGGTATATTTTTGGGCCAAAACATATCCTTGTACCAAATTTCATCGATATATCTCAAAAAATAATAGGACCTCATATGGGGAGGTGTTTTAAAAATGGTCCAATCCGGTCCATTTTCAAAAGGGTTTATTTTTGGGCCAATACATGTCCTTGTATTAAATTTTATCAAAATATCTCAAAAATTGCGACCTGCAGCTTGCGCACAAATTTAGATGGACAGACGGTCATGATTAAATCGATTCAGATTTTGATTCTGAATCGAACGTGAACTTTGTGAACTCAATGACGCTTACTTATTGGTGTTGCAAAAGGTATGAAAAACTTAGTGTAGCCTCCAGTACAAAAAAAAAAAAACGAATTTTATTTTATTTACGGTATTGGCGCAGGCTATCAACGCGCCTACAATCGACAAAAATCTATACATCTTTATAAGTACATGTGGAGGTGTATTTAAGATTTGGTCTCTCTAACCCAATTTTATTTCTTTAACTTCTTTAAAATTACTTGAGTGCAGTTTCTAGAGCTTAGGGTTGGATTTTTTAATTTTGACTTTAATTTTATTGATTAAATATAAATATTTTGACCTAAAGGCAACAAATCAATGAAAGCCAATTTAGTAATCATAAGTACCAACACACAGATTGATATACTGAGTCATTCCATGGCCCCCCAGTACACTCTAAATCACTCTAATTAAACAAAGACATGTGGAAGTGGTCATAGCTGGAAAACAAGCCCCTACTCCCACACACACCTGTGTATGACTTTTGTCCAAAAACAAATCTCCAAAAATATTTTGCATAGAAAAATATAATTCGTTGGGAAACTTACTTATCCGTAGTATAACTTTTATGGTTTCAAGGACAATCTGTTTTTGCTTTTCATTATGTTGTGTGTTCGTTCACTTATAAAAATCTATCGCAAAAAGTATAAATATCGCTTTGAAAAATGATCTTTTTTCAATGGAATGACTCACCATACAATGACGGACTGACTGACAGATATATGTTAGCAGTATAGCTACGTACAATGCACATGTAACACCAAAGCGCCTTTTCATACTTTTAACGTGCGCGGGTACAAATATCGATCACACCTTAAGAAAATGTTCAACAATAGCAACAACAACTGCAAATCTTTTGTGTGTTGATTAATTTTTTTTTTCGTTTTTTTTTTTGCAAAATATTTTTCAACATATTTTACTTTGTTTTTTTTTTTCTATTGCAACAAATATAATGTTACAGCGCCTTAAGTATAGTTTTAATAATAATAAAAATAACAACAATAACAACAACAACAACAAGTTGTCAAATTAGTCAGCTGGAAAAGTTTTTAGCGAAACTTTTCTAAAGACAAATATTTACCATTTCTAAGCAATCGAGTTGAGTTGAGTTGAGCTGAGTTGCGGGTGACATGAACATTTTCAAGTGACCTTGTATGATACGCTCGTTCATATGCTTGGAATATGGCATGTTAACGGTTTAGACGAAACGTGTTTTTGTGTCTCTTTCTCTCTGATAACCAATGCTTAGAAATAGGACAAAGTTCTTTATGTTGTTATAACGGTATTATATACGTTCAGGTTATTAATTGTCAAAGTCAATGTTTAGTTTAGTGGATAAAAGGTTTAGAGTGGATGGCTATTGATACTAAGCTCAAATTAGAGTAAACACCAGCATTACCAATGATAGCTGTTTTGTTGACTTAAGAAGAAAAAAAACGAACAAAACTAAAGGAACGTGTGCGCCAAGGCAGTCGTTAGCAATAATGGGTTTCATGAATAAAACAAAATGTCAAAAATTTCGCTTAGGTATCACAAACTTATCTTATGGAGAAGGACAAATATGGGTCTCCTTGGTAAAAAAAGATTGCCAACATCTGCTTTAAGCTATATATACGGTGTGAAAAGGTGGAAATTCTCAAGTAACGTCATAGGTTGCCATTTTTCCAATGATCTTCCCTCTTCCAATTCGACAACTTTTATGTATGACGTTTTTTTCAGAAAATTTCTCCATATGCCTTTTCTTGAAACGTTCCATGCTTTTCCTCACCCTGTACTTAAAGTTAATCAGTGATGATGGTGGTTATTGTTTTTGTTGTCATTCCTTGCTGTTTATTGTTGTTGTTTTTATTATTTTTCATATTATGCTGCTATGTTGTGTGAGTTGATTTTTTTCTATTCGCGTTTCCGCCAAGCACGAGTCATATTTTTTTATTATTTTCCATCCCTCTCCTTCTCTTATACTATCTCATGATAAAGTTCAATACGTTTTACAAATATTTTTCGTTTTGACAGAACATTAGGAACCTTTTTTTTTGTCAGATAATCATGAATAACTGTGACACGTATACACACACAGCTATATGTACCATCATACATGTATATGTATAGAGAGGACTGTCAAATGGTTAGTGTCAGTTATGCACAAATATGCTGCAAGAATTTGCAATGATTACAACAATAACAATAACAAATTAAATATATTTTTTTTAAATTAGACGAAATGTAGGATATTGCTTAAGGGCATGGTTTGGATACAACCTGAACATGAACATTTACATGAAATTTTTTTTCTAAATATAGCAGAAAATCATAATCCATTGCTTAGAATGACTGTATGTTTTATAGAGGACGTGGTCACTTGTAATCATATCAACTCTGATATATGTGTATATCTCAATCTGGTACGGGACAGACGGACCAAGGTACACCAACTCAATATTTAGTGCTGTTATAGTGACTTGTTCTTCTTTTCAAGTGTTACAACTCTTATGCCAAAGACAGTAAATCAACATCATTAAGTGTTGGTGGGTGTAAACAATTGAGAACAATGTATTTTTATATGCAATAGAATGTGCTGACCTGCAATGTTGACCTGTTCTGTTGATTTGTCGGTTTTTTTTTTATTGGTACAAAAAGCAACAATTTTGAAATTGTGTTACTTAAGTATTAATAATGATAAATGCGAATATAGAATAAATAAAATTGAGCTACATTGTAGTAAATGTTACTTTTTATTCAAATAGTCCTATTAGGCGACTGCATTAAAGTAATTTTTAAATCGAAGTAAATTCCATTAACCCAAATAATTTCACTATATAATCGTACAATTAACTTATGTTACTTGTTTGTTTGCATATATGTATAGTACTAAGAGAATTTCCTTTTCGTTTAAATATCCTAATTGATGAATTTTTAGAAATCAGTCTTTCTTCTCCTTTTAAAAGTTGTTCACAAACAACTAAGAAAACTAAATTTGGCTTAGGCCAAATCTTAAATACCCTCCACCTCCACAACGGTGGGCGTGGCAAATATATATATATTGCGCCCTCTAATAGTGTATGTCATACGTATCAGCTTGCAAGTCTACTTTTACGTTGAATATGGTTTTTTGTAAATTGTGGTCGTGTCTGTTATCCGACCACGCCCATTTTTGGCACATCAGTAGATGGGATAACTATGTAGACGCGTACAAAATTTCAAGTTCTTAGGTCAACTTTTGTGGCAGATATAAAGATTTTTATTAATTGTGGGCGTGTCTGTAATTCGAATATGTCCATTTTTGGCATATCGATGAAGGTAATATTTATAGATGTACATACCAAATTTCAAGTTTATAGCTCAATTTTTGTGGCAGATAAATAGATTTTTGTCGATTGTGGGCGTGGCTCTATTCCAATTTTGCCCATTTTAAATAGCGATCTGCGTGCAAAAACTAAAAGTGCCTGTACAAAATTTCAGCTTAATATCTCAAAATTTACGCTCGTGAGAGTACCAACAACAGACGGACACACGGACATACATGTCTAAATCGACTCAGTTTTTGACGCTGATCAAGAACATATATACATTGTAGGGTCTCTGACGCCTCCTTCTGGGTGTTGCAAATGGAATTTCAAACTTAGTGTACCCTTATCACCAAGGTGGTGGGTATAATAATTAAACTTTTCATAATGTGTCAATGTTTTCTAATATGCACCACGCAAAAGTGCCCTCTACATAAAATGGAAAGCTAAAGGTATAAAACTAATTATAGTTAGCATAAGCAACAACCTAAAATTATTCTAAACTATAAAATAAAATACACACAAAATGAAATAATGACCTTGATCAGCTGTTTTCATTAATGGCGCGTTTTATAATTACTCGTTAGTTGATTCGTTGTGAAATTCATTTATTTTATATAAATTTTTGTAGTTAATGTTGTATAATAAATTGTAAAAATATTAAAAATTATTAAGAATGGAAGATATCATCTCAACAAAGGATATATTTTCTTTGCGTTTAGTTGTAGCTGATTTTTATATGGAAAAGCCAATATTAGCATTGGATCCGTGTTATTCAGAATTTCGCGGCAAAGAAATCAGAAAGGTAATACATAGTTAAACTTCTTTGCAATTGCGTTAAATGGAATTGTTTTGTGTGTATGTGATGAAAAGGTTCCCATTATACGTATATTTGGTTCAACTGCTCAAGGACACAAGTGCTGCATGCACGTTCACGGTGTTTTCCCCTACTTTTACATACCATACGAGCACAAAGAATTTGATTCTATAAATAAAGCTGCTTATCAAATAGCTATTAATGTGGATAAGGCCATAAATATATCGTTGGGTCAGGCCACCTCCCCAACACAGCATGTTTTTAAAGTTCAACTGGTTAAGGGGATGTAAGTACTAAAGAAGATTCCGTGAACAAATATTTCATTTCATTTCATTTTAGACCATTTTACGGTTACCACCCTTCCGAACATCAGTATTTAAAGATTTACATGTTTAATCCTCGTTTTGTACGTAAAGCAGCCAATTTATTGCAAGGCGGTGCTATTTTGAATAAAAACTTCCATCCACATGAATCACACGTTCCCTATATTCTACAATTTATGATTGATTACAATTTATATGGCATGAGTTTTGTGCATGTACCAATGGAAGTTGTTAAATTTAGATGTACGGAAAATACTGTAGAAATACCCTACGAAAATGTATCGCCTGCTCAGCGGTTAGATTGTAATGTAGTGAAGAAAGTGAGCAGCAGTGCCTTGGAAGTTGATATAAACTCTAACTTTATATTGAATCGTTTTCAATTATTGAACAAAACAAATGCAAAAATACATACAAATCCTGGTGTAGCAGCCATATGGCAGGATGAGAAAGTAAGAAGACAAAAACTAAGAGAAACAATAGCAGAAAATGATGAGAATGTAATGTGTGATGATTATAGCTGGTAAAAACAACACTTATTCATTTAATTATTTACAGATTCCCGCACTGGAAATACCCCAAAACGAGGACAGACCTAATGCTGTTCCTACTGAAAGTGAATTTTTTCATAAAACAGTTTTATTAAGTAAACTATCAGCTGTGGAAACATTATCATTATCCGATCACACTCTTACCAGTACTCTATCAACGACTGTTACCAACAAATCCCTGGAGAATCCACAGAAGCGCAAATTCAATTTATCCAAACTATTGCAAAATGCAGTTTACCCAGAAGAATGCACCCAAGATGATAATTTAATTAATGCTTCTTATATTGAAAATCATCTTACCAACACTAGTGAGGATAAAGCCTTCAAAGAAATGGAATTATTAAAAAATGCTTATCAAGATAAAGCAGATGAATCTGTTTATATGGATGCTGCAACAATAGATGAACAATTGGTTATGAATTTAACGCAACCTACACAGCAGATACCTTTAGATGCCACCTGTAAATTATATATTCTTTTCTAAGTTGGATTTGTTTGGAATTTTTCAATTTTTTTTCTAGTACGTGATCAAGATATAGAACTGTTGGATATTTTACAGCAGTTGGAAGAAAATATTGATACAGATCGTGTTGATTTAGACAGTACTTTAGCTCCTTTAACTCAGCCCCATAAAGATTGTAAGTATTTACGCTAAAATAAAACAAAATAATTAAATTTTGTTCAGTTTATTTCCATAGTTATACAAACACCACAATTGCTAGATAAAGAGATTAGAGAGACGGTAGCAAATAATTTAAATACTACGCAGAGTTTGGATTCAGACAGCGATGGAGTTGATGAAGACAATCTTCCCGACTATTCTATGGTGATGGATAATGTAGACGATTTATTAAAGAATATAATTGATACGAATGCAGATGATGTTGAAAAAGATGGCAAATTGTTACCTCAAATAGATGGTACAGATGATTTGTTAAAAACACCAACAAAACCTACCAGAAATACCTTAAACGAGAAGCATTTGTCACCACGTTTGGTTCAAACACCTAAAGCAAGGCGTTTAACTGTTACAGCGTCACCTTCACGTTCACCACGTACTCCTAAAAGGCTGCATAAATATAATCCACTGCCATTAGTGGTGACTAATACATCATTAAATAAAGGTGTGTAGCGTCATATGGAGATGAAATTGATTTTGTTTTGATTTATAGCATAATTTTAGGAGTTGATGATATACCTGCTACCTCCCAAAAAACAGTGCCTCTTAAAATGAATTACAGGTAATGGAAGTAATGCTTTATGTGATGTGTAAATAAACATTTTTGGAAAATTTTTTCACCACAGACCAGGAGTCTCTAAACCTAAAATCATCAGTTCATCTAAAGAAGAAGTTAATAATCAGGATGTGCGAAACACAACGAAGAGTAACTGCATAAAGTAAGTAAAAGCTTAATATTTAAGTAAATTATTTTATTTAAAAATTGTTGCATATTTTAGGAAATCTTTAGATTTAGATAAAACTCATATAACCTGCAATCTAACACCTCAACGTCGTAAAAATAAAGATAAAATCTTAAAAGTGTATACAGTTGAAGACAATAAAAGACAGACACGACGTACAGACATTTCTAAAGAAACCTCTGATGATAGCGATACAATAATCGATTCAGACAATGAACAAAATCAATCATATAAACGAAGAAAATTAAAAGGTTCCACTGCGAAAATAATATCCAAGAAGGTGACATTTGAAAATAATCCAAAACAGCAAAAGGAATCCGTACAAACAATGAAAAGGTCACAAAATCATTCCAGTAAAGGTTGGATTAAACGAAAATGTCGCGTAAGACTTAAAAGATTACAAATAGCAAAAACAAATGACAGTAAACAGCAGGAAAACAATAATGAAAAATTAAATTTGAATGAATTAAAATCTGATGCAACATTACAGACCCCTAAGAGAGCAGAAATCATAGACAGTTCTGAAGAATCAAACGTTGAGTCCAATAATATGCACATAATGAGTTTTTATGACAATTCATTCCTATTACAAAGTCCCTCTGTATTCAGTCGTGAATCCAGTCCTTTTATTATAACCAATAATTGTCCTCTTGTGTCACCCTCTAATACAAATGAAAATGATAAACTTGTAACAATATCATCTATAACAACAACAACAACAATAGAATCTTCGTCGTCCCCTCCTCATTCTTTAGAGGCTTTAGTATGCATTACTCCCTTACAATTACCCCCTAGCCGTGAAGAAGTAGTGACTGGATGCCAGCAATTGAAATATCCCGAATACAAATTTCAACAACCGTTCTACAGTAATCCAGATGATATAACGAAACATAAAGAAGTTGGTCACATAACACTGCACATACCGGGTAATAAATTGAATGATTTGGAAGAATATCAAAGTATTCTGGAACCAAATATGTGCGGGCTGGCTGCATGGCGACGCCAACAAATGATACAATTGGGTGGTGTAGAGATTTTGAATCGTTATCGGACCAATCAACAGATAAGAGAATATATGGCGGATGAACGGTTAGTAATTATTGAACCTATGATTAGTCCCCCTAGTAAGCATGAAGCGAAAGTGTGGCTAAAGGCACGAGAACTCTTGCAAAAAAAAGATGAAGAATATAGTAAAAAAAATGTTATTGATGAAGATAGTCCGATAAAGGTGAAACGTCAAAAAGTAACCATGATGCTAACACTGGATGATCACGACGACAACGGTAGTGAAAATGATTTTAATGAATCGGCGTTAAAGTTTAGCTTATCACCTGTAACACCAAGTCCTTCTTGTAGACAAAGTACTAAAGGGCTAGAAAAACTCAACAATTCACCTGTATCCTCTTTAACACCTAGTGACAGAGTGCCAGAGAAAAAATCTTCATGTAAAAATTTGCTAAAACGTCTTTCATTAAAACGACATTCGAAGAGAAATATTACTAAACATTTACTATCCGCTGAAGAAGAGAACATGAACGTTGTTATTGAGAATTCCCATGAAAAAGCCAAAGAAGATACTACAGTACAAAATTCCCAGACCAGTGACTCAAGTATTGGTACACAAACTGTTTTGGCTGAATTAGAGAAATCATCTTTTGTAAGCAAAATGGCAGCGACCAAATCTTACGATCACAGCTTTACCAGTCTGGATAATACTTACGGTTTCAAAGTAGCTTTGGAGAATTTACAACAAGCCAAATCAGATGTTGAGGTAGGGATGACACAAGATAAAATTATTATTTAAGTTTTTTACATGGTTTTTTATTTACATCCCCAGTTTACTCATTTAACAGTTATGACTTTGGAAATTTTTGTAACCACTCGTGGTGACTTATTACCGAATCCCGAATTCGATGAATTGCGTTGTTTGTTTTACGCCCTTGACAATAGTAGACCGGACTCTACAAAGATGAAAAATAATGAAAAATTACCTCAACAAACCTATGGTTATATAATAGTCCAAAGTATAGATGACATCATACCAGAAGGTCGATTACATGGTTTAGATAGTGATGTTGAAGTTATTGTAGTTCAAAAAGAAGTGGAAGCTTTGGACGCCCTATTAGCTTTATGTACGCGTTGGGATCCTGATATATATGCCGGTTATGAAATTGAAATGTCTTCATGGGGTTATGTTATAGAAAGAGCAAAATATTTATGTGTGAATATTGCACCATTATTATCGAGAGTACCAACCCAGAAAATGCGAGATTTCATTGATGAAGATCGGGATCAATTCACTGATTTAGATGTGGAGGTTAGTTGATATTTTTATACTCACCATGGAGGATATATCACTTTGAAAACGCCCAAAAGGAGGCGTCGGAGAGTCCATAAACTAATAAATATATATTTTAAATCGGCAGCCATGTCTGTCGATCGGTTCATTTGTTCTTGTATTTATGTGTCCTGGTCGCAAAAAATTACATATAGATTCCAAAATTGGCAGAAGTCTTGGTCAAGCGACACGCCCACAATCGACAAAAATCTAATTAACTGCCACAAAAATTGAGCTATAAACTTGAAATTTGATATGAATAACTATAAATATTTCGTTGTGCCAAAAATGGGCGTGATCGAATAACAGACATGCCCACAATTTACAAAAAACTACATATCTGCCACAAAAGTTGACCTGTGAACTTAAAATTTGATATGCGTATCCAAAGTTATCTCATCCACCAATATGCAAAAAATGGGCATGGTCGGTTAACAAACGCCCACAATAGACAAAAAAACCTCATTCACTATAAAACTAAAATTGCAAGCTGATGCGTACATACATACACTATTAGAGGGCATTATGTATATACATATATTTACCATGCCCATCGTTGTGGAGGGTATTTAAGATTTGGCCTAAGCCAAATGTAGGCTTTTTTACTCGTTTAACTCTAAAATAATAAATATTTGAAAAGTTTTCTTTTCTTTTAAAATTCAGATGAAATTATGCGGCCGTATATTATTAGATGTGTGGCGTTTAATGCGTTCTGAAATAGCATTGACCTCGTACACCTTTGAAAACGTTATGTATCACATAATGCATAAACGTTATATTTGTCACAGTCATCGCGTACTGACCGAATGGTTTATGTCACCCTGTTCACGGTGGATTGTTTTGCAATATTATTTGGAACGAGTTCGTGGCACTTTAGCTTTATTAGATCAATTGGATTTGATAGGTCGTACCAGTGAAATGGCCAAATTGATTGGAATACAGTTTTATGAGGTATTATCACGCGGTTCGCAGTTTCGAGTGGAGAGTATGATGTTGAGGTAAAAACAAGTAAAAAAAACTAAACTTGACTTGGGCCCTCGACATATATATACACACGGTGGGCATGGCCCAAGTCAAATTTAGTTTTCTTGTTATCTTTACTTTGATTTGATCAATCATGACATTGTTTGCACGCTCTTAGGATGGCCAAACCGAAAAACTTTGTACCGTTATCACCCAGTGTTCAGCAACGCGCCCACATGAGAGCTCCCGAATATTTACCCTTAATAATGGAACCGTTATCACGTTTTTATGCCGATCCAGTTATCGTATTGGATTTTCAAAGCTTATATCCTAGCGTAATAATTGCCTACAATTATTGCTTTTCAACATGTTTGGGACGTGTAGAACATTTGGGACAGTGAGTGTTGTAAATGAATAAAAAAAAAATTAATTTTAATTCGATATTTCCTCCAGGTCTACACCGTTTGAATTCGGTGCCGCCCATTTACGTGTCTCGCCCACTGTACTGAACAAATTAATTGAGCGAGATCTTATCACCATATCACCTTGTGGTGTTGTTTTTGTGAAATCTTCACTACGTGAAGGTATTTTACCACGAATGCTGACTGAAATCTTAGATACACGACAAATGGTAAAACAGTCCATGAAACTGCATAAAACCAATTCAGCTTTACAGCGTGTACTGCACTCACGTCAGCTGGGTCTAAAGTTAATGGCTAACGTTACGTATGGTTATACAGCAGCGAATTTTAGTGGTCGCATGCCAGCTGTTGAAGTAGGTGATTCGGTGGTGGCTAAAGGACGTGAAACTTTGGAACGTGCCATAAAATTGGTAGAGTCCAATGAAGAATGGAATGTCAAGGTAGTGTATGGTGATACAGATTCAATGTTTGTGCTGGCTGCTGGTCGTAATCGTGAAGAGGCTTTTCGCATTGGTGCAGAAATAGCTGCAGCAGTCACACAAGAAAATCCTTTTCCGGTTAAATTGAAATTGGAAAAAGTTTATCAACCTTGCATACTACAGGTGAGGACTGAGAAGTATATGAGAATTATTTTTTCACATTGTGAGCAAAGTTTTGGGTTTTATGTTATTTTTATGACATAAATGGAAATGATTGCCTTTTTCCCTTTATTCCAAAGACTAAAAAACGTTATGTTGGTTACATGTATGAGAGTGCCGATCAAAAAGAACCAATCTATGAAGCCAAAGGTATTGAAACTGTAAGAAGAGATGGCTGCCCAGCCGTAGCTAAGGTATTTGCTTTAATTTTAATTTTAAATGTTGAATGAAATGATGAATTTTATTATAGATGTTGGAGAAAGTTCTACGCATTCTATTTGAGACGGCCGATGTGAGCCAAGTCAAACGCTATGTGTGCCGGCAGTTTACGAAATTGTTAGCTGGCCGGTCCAACTTGCAAGATCTAATATTCGCCAAAGAGTTTCGCGGTCTGCATGGTTACAAACCAACTGCTTGTGTACCAGCGCTTGAATTAACGCGGTTAGTTTATGAAAAAATGCATAAAAGATTTGTTAACCTTAAGTTAAACTGCTGTTATGTTTATCATGTTACCTAAAGAAAGTGGTTACAAAGTGATCCACGTCACATACCGCGCCGTGGAGAACGTGTACCTTTTGTAATAATTAACGGACCGCCCGGTTTGCCATTGATACGTCTGGTACGTCATCCAAGAGAGGTTCTAAAGGATGAAGGTTTAAAAATCAATGCAATTTATTATATAACCAAAGCCATTATACCGCCCTTAAATCGATGTTTGCTATTAATTGGAGCTGATGTTAATGAATGGTATGCTGCCCTCTTCAAATGAAATAAATTTAAAATTGTTTTTAATTATCTTGTCTTGTCACGATGTAAGGTTTGCCAACTTGCCCAGAAAACTATTCTCCACTCATACATTGACTGTAACTGGCGACAACATTATCAATCCGCATGGCAATAAAGTAAGGAAAACAACAATATCACAATTTTTCTCTACCGCCAATTGTTTACTGGATTGTGGTCGTCAAACGAAACATGAAATTTGTTCTGAATGTGAACAAGACACTCAACGGGCTGTTGTTGTTTTACAAATGAAATTAACTACATGTGAACGTGCCTTCCTAACCACACAACACATTTGTCAATGTTGTTGTGGTCGTGTTGGTGACATTAAGTGTAATTCGTTAGATTGTCCGGTTCTGTTTGTATTGGAAACGAAACGCAGAGATTTACAGCAAATAGCTCATATTAGCAATTTAGTACAAGAACGATTTTAAGTTAGGGTAAGTTTAATTATATATTAGCGGTTTTTAATAATTTAAATCAGAGTGCCAGAGAACTTGTAGGTTGAAATTTGTTTTTTTTAAATTTCATTAAAATTTATTGCCTGCCCTCTCTGGATCAAGAGATCTCTTAAATCTATAGAGAATGAAATAAAAAATTCTACATCTTTAGTATTTTATAATAAGATCTGGGGATAAGTCGTTTTGACATAAAAATTGAACTTGAATTGGATCAATTCAAACCTCTCTCATACAGATCCGTTTTACAAAAAGTATGTAAAATTTTTATAAATCATACCCATCTTGTAATGTAGCTTTTCAATCAGAAACCATTTGAAAGTGTCCATCTGTCCAGTTAACTCTCATTTCCAAGTCCATTCAAGTGTTTTTTCTTGCAAGATTTTTGAAAAAGTTAGCCAAGATCATTATAAAAAACCTAAATCGATCTAAGCATGTGCATCCAAGATTGGATTATACTCAGTTATTCAATAATAACAAACAATTGAAACGTTTTTATTTTGATTCTTTATTTAAAAAATGTATTTCTCATAATATAATGAATGGAGTAACAAATATTCATGCATTTCGTATAATTGTGTGTGTATGTGTGGCTATTAAAAAATTTAAATTTCCAACAAAAAAGCATACATTTGGGGTTTAGCACAACCAATCGAATCATTACAATTGCTTGGTGGCTTTCTCTCTAGTGTTTTTCCTTTCTATTACACAAAAACTCTCTTGTTCTACACAGTTTAAATGGTTGCTTAAAAAAAGCCTTATTCAGAAGCCACATTTTAAACATTGTTTGTATAGTAATTTTTAACAAAGAAGAAAAATGTTCTCGAAACAATATCAAAATAAATGGAAAAGTACAAAAATGAGTACAAAAACGCTTTAATGCGCTTCGTATATCATCTATTTATACCATTCGTAATTATTGTGTATAAAAATTATGATTTTAAGATAATTTTTCAGGCGATTAATAGTTGGCAACTCTCTTATTAGGATAATTTTACAAATCCATATCAAACATTAAAGAGTTTTTATTAGCATCCATATCAGAGGATGATTCCGAGTCCAGTCTTGTACGCAATCGTGCAGATTCACTCGAATTATTCTTATTCATGCTTCTCTGATTGTTATTGTTATTGATGTGATTTTTATTTTCATCATAGTCATCACTTGGACTGATGGTTGGTAATGGTTCAATTAACTGTAAAAAAAAAAAAAACATTTCACTTAATTATCAGATCACAAATAATTTATTTTTGCCAAAATTTCTCCCTAACCTAGGTAACATTTTTTTTTTTTTTTTTTTTTTGTAATACTCTTTATGATAACATGTGAAATGGTTGATGTAATTAATTACAGCAAAATATGAATGAAGAGCTTTAAATTGCTTGTTTATATATATTTTTTTTTAATATTTAAATTTTTTTTTTTTTTTTCAAAAAATAAGAATTTTTCCTTAATGAATATGAATTTCGCTTGGGATAAATGAACCGTTCAGTGCACACATTGATTAAATCCACTTTTTGAAAAATCTTCAATTTAGGTATCAAAGCACTTGGTATAGTCATAACTTTATTATTTCATCGCATTTCTCAACTTTTTTTTATGGAGTTAATCGATGTGTGCACTGAAAGGCTCAGATATTAAATACTTTCTACAAACAGTGCTCATGGTTGGTACCCTATATTATTATGTATGTGTATGTGTGTCTTATGTATCAATGTTCAAATCATTTTCATCAATTTTATCCCGTTCTTGTAAATTGGTAGAGTTAATACTATTTAACCCCGCCCACTTTTTGCCTAATAGACTAATGGGCTAATTATAAAAATGTAAAACAAATTGTAACTTTATGGTTCATTTTATGTGCCCATTAAAGGCGTGCCTTTTCATCTATATTATCCAACTGTAGTGTACAAAATTTCATGTAATATCTCCAAATGTACCTCAGGTAGCTTTTTCACAAAGTACAATCGAAGGCAAGCTGCGGACAGAGTAAGATCAAGTCAGCTTTAAACTCTTATAAAAAATATGTATACTTTGTAGGGTGGCTAACTCCTCTTAAGCAGCGTGAAGGGAATGTCTACCTTCGCTTTTTTATAAATAACAAATTTATGATTCCCCCTCTCACATATGCTTTATAGTGTAATTTATACAAAAAATATAAAATTACAAAAAACTGTCTGCATGTTGAAATATAAACAATTGCATAAAACGCACACATTTCCATATATTCTATAGAAATAGTTTACAATATATGGCATGCAGCCAATGTTTATATTTGGCTACTGAGAAAAAGTAAACAAAAACCGAAACCTAAACTTACTTTGCGATTCTCTTCATAATCAATCGAATCACTCTCGCTTAGGTGGCGCTGTAAAGCACGCAATTTGCGATCACGTCGTTTTTGATTCTTTTTACGTTGCCCCAAAATACTCGAATCCATACTGTGGGAATGAAAACATTGATTGAATACAATTTTCTTTTTTTCTAATCATCTAAGATTTTTATCAATTCAATTATTGCGTTATAAAAACTCACCGAAAAACTTGCTTTTTAATCACTTCACTAAAGCGTACAGTTTTTTTAGAACTTTCCGACAAAGTCGAATTGTTGGAGGCATTTTCTTCGGGTATATCGCTAAAGGATTGCGAAAAACGTAAAGTATCCATTGAAGTGGAATAATTGGATAATTCATCAATGGAGAAACTAGAATCTGATATAGAAGGTCGGCCAGAAGCATAGCGACTATTACGCTTAAGTATACTTTTGTACGAATTACTGCCAGCGCTACAGCTAATGGCACTATCATGTGATTCGGAAAAGCTGCGTTGTTTACGCTGTTGATTGGTGAGTAATGAGTTTTGAGTTGAGTCAATGACCAACCCCTCCTTGTTACCAAATGATGGTATTGCAATAGGTTTTGGTTTCGGTGATTTTTCATTGGAACGTTCAGGCGAAGAGTCTTCATCACCATCGACCGCATCCGTTTCATTCACTTCTGGTACGGGAGGTGGTAATAAAATGTTCTGTTGCTGTTGCTGTTGCTGTTGTTGCTGCTGATAGGCTTTGAGATCTTCACAGGCTGATTCTGACAGAGAGCGACGCTTCTTGTTTTTACGTTTCGATTTTCTATGCAATTTTTTTGAGATCGTTTGCTCCTCCGGTTCTTCTTCATTAGTCTGATTTGTCACATATTCATCTTCAGTGGTACTTAAAGCGTTGTATTCCTTATTGCGACTCTTAATTTCAATTTCCATTGATTTTCCATTATCTAAACGTTCAACGGTTATATCGAAATCCGATGGTTCTGAGGACGAGGAATTTAAATGATTGAACTTTTTACGCTGACGTGAGCGCCGAGCGACTTGTAACTTTTCATGGACATAATATTCCTTTACAGCATCCCCATCCAGACCAGCTAGATAAGTGGTGACTGCCTCGCTGCTGGTATTTAGATGAACATTCAGTATAACATTGTTTTCCCAAGCCTCAGCATCAGCATTAGTAATTTGTAGAGTGGCACAGTCCTCGGGAAGTTGTAGGTAGAAAGCATAATGCGAAGGAAAGTAACCAGATCCAATGGATGTGAAGCGCAAATGCAAGTCACGAGAATGCTGACGTATGTAGAGCGATTCGGGCTGTACATTACGTACTTGCAGCACCCAACACATGGTTTGATTCAAAGCATTGCAGTCAAATTTTGCCGGAAATTGATAATCAATGTCCGGCTTAAGAAATGCTTCATCACAAGCTACAGTCTCGGCATTAGCTATAATCGATAATGATATTTTATACAAGCAATCTAAGCTACATTATATTATGTAAGCTTACCCAGTGGCTCGGCAGCATCATTTTCCTCTTGTAAATTAATTTCAACTTCTTCAATGCCATTTTTCAACTCTTCTGCTGAGGATTCACTCACATGCGGGGACATATCCTCGCGCATATCACTTTCAACGCCACTATCTTCGCGACACAAATGCATTAAATGTTTGTGCATTTCACGCTTCTGTTCACTAGTTTGTTGGACTACGGGCAAGGTAATAGTTAAACGTCTGGTCTGCGCATCGAAACGTGCACTGCCCTCTTTGTCATTGACTTTATAGGGTAATTGCAAATTTAAACGATACCTGGCACCAGTCTTTTCACTTAACAGAAACACCGTTTTCTCGGTAACATCTAGTTGACATTCGGAGCTGGAATTTAAAAGCGGTAAATCAATGTCAACCACCAATTCACGTGGTATGGTGACATTCAATTTGGCATCCAGTTCGTTGGTGTACTCGGTCATATCTATATCGCGGCGATGCTTTATGGTATAACTGGGTTCATGGAATTCGGGTGTTTTGTTGGATGGTGCTGTGGTTGATAGATCTTTCATTGGTATTACTTTCGGTTTGTGGGACTCGCTTGTAGGACGGGCCGGATAAATGTTTTCAAGGGGATGAGGTTCAGCCGTTTCAGCAGGAGCATTTTCAGCCAATTTACGTATCACAGTAGGGCGCGCAACTCCTTTAAATTGCATTTTAGGAAATTTCAAATTGACACGATCCAATTTGGTCTGCGTTGAAAATAGAATTTCATCAGTTATTTTTTTTTTTAATTATAAAATTACAGAGATTTCGATGTACCTTAAATTCTCTTTCGACCGCATCCAAGGCGGTCTCCACCAGACACTTACGAAATGCTTTGTTACGTTCCGACATGTACAACGCCTCCGGATGGAAAATTACATCATACACGCGGCAGCGATTCCGTTTATTATCTAAATCATCACGCGGCGGTGCCTGAGCTAATGGTATAGACCATCTAAGACCACGAGCACCGCTTGCCGGATCCTGATGGACTTCATGTGATGGCTTACCTACCTCCGCACTTTTAGCACAGTTGATAAAACATTTCTGATTGCCGTCTTGAGATGTTTTAATCACAAAACCCGGTTCCGGATTAAGGAACACCACTTCAACGCCCCGTTCAGCCTCGATTTGCTTAATTTCATCCTCGTATATTTTACGATTTTTCGGATCTTGTATTTCATCGATATAGTCCATAAATAATTTACGGAATTCTTCCTTTTTCAACGCATCGCTAATGCGTTGAAACTCCTCCTTGGTTATGTCCAAGTCGGGCTGTCCGTACGTTTGCTTGTAATGCGGCGTTTTGCTATTCGTATTGGCCCTTTGCTGTTGAGAGTTCGGTTCATATATTTTGGATGTTGACATAGTCGATGTCGACTCTTGTTTGAACGTAATACAATTAGTGTCGGCAGTTTTTCAACTAACAAACTAATCTCGTTCGGATTGTCAATGTCTGCTATTGTGATGTGTTTTGCTTTTATAAATTAAAATTTCAAATTGACGCTTTTGAAAGCAATATTTTTCTTATTTATCTTTTTTTTATTTAAAATTTTTTTAATTTATTTTTTTTTATGTAAATGTCACTCAAATTTTATTAATGTTAAACTCGAAGATTTTTTTTCACCAGTTCTGTAGAGAATTAAAAAAAAGAGTTAAAAAACATGAATTTTCTAATATATTTATTCAGTAAAAGATGTTTGTCAGGCAACAGCATCTTTTAGCAAAATTTGTGCGATGGACTGAAAGACTGTTCTAAATTATTTATTTTACTTATAAACACACTTGTGCTACATCTATCGTAGTGATGATTTTTTTACGTTCTAGTGGGCGTATATTAAGTTTGTTATGAAATTTGTGACAAAAAAAAAAAAAAAACAAGTAAGAAAACTAAATTTGACTTAGGCCAAATCTTAAATACCCTTCACCTTTACAACGGTGGGCGTGGCAAATATATATATATATTGCGCTCTCTAATAGTGTATGTCTTACGTATCAGCATGCAAGTGTACTTTTACGTTGAATATGGTTTTTTGTAAATTGTGGGCGTGTCTATTATCCGACCACGCCCATTTTTGGCACATCAGTAGATGGGATAACTATGTATACGCGTACAAAATTTCAAGTTCTTAGGTCAACTTTTGTGGCAGATGTAAAGTTTTTTATTAATTGTGGGCGTGTACGTAATCCGAATACGCCCATTTTTGGCATATCGATAAAGCTAATATTTATAGATGTACATACCAAATTTGTAGCTCATATTTTGTGGTCGATAAATAAATTTTTGTCGATTGTGGGCGTGGCTATTGGCCGATTTTGCCCATTTTAAATAGCGATCTGCGTGCAAAAACTAAAAGTGCCTGTACAAAATTTCAGCTCAATATCTCAAAATTTACGCTCGTGAGAGTACCAACAACAGACGGACACACGGACATACATGTCTAAATCGACTCAGTTTTTGACGCTGATCAAGAACATATATACTTTGTAGGGTCTCTGACGCCTTCCTCTGGGTGTTGCAAACGGAAGAACAAACTTAGTATACCCTCATCACTGAGGTGGAGGGTATAAAAAGAAAAAGTTTCAAAGAACTTATAAATTATAAATATTAATGTCAACAAGTCTGTTGTTGATATGTTTACGAAAAAATTTAAAAATCTATCATGGATTTGCTTTAGAGCCCGCCTAGTTTAGCCAAAACATTTCCCTGTTTCAAATATAAAAAATTGTTTGAATGTCTCTCCGGGCTTTATAACAATATAACTCCACATATAAAATTGATTACAATCATCTCATATATCCTCTCATTTAGAGAGTATTCAAAATTTAGTCTAAACTAAATGTTGTTGTTGTTTTTGTTGTTGTTGTTGCTGTATTTCGTGTTAATAGATTTATTTGTGAAATGTATGAAATTTCATGATCACTAAACGTGACCGGCGAATATCGTATAAATATGTATAAAATATGAAATGACTATAATAACAAAAACACACCAGCCATTTGTCCTCATTTGTTTATATAATATTTTATATTGCTCTCGGTGCAATTGTCTATGTGTCGAATTTCATGGTACCTCCCCCACGTCTCCCTATATAGAACAAAACAAAGTAACGCAACTGCGATACAATATATTGCTTGCTGATAAAGAATGTGTAAATATATACAAATACTTATGCAATATTGTAAATATTATATTTAAGTGTTAGTTATATTTTCTATTAACGCATTTTTAGGTATTTAGGTAAATATATGTAAGATTAAATTAAATTAAATTAAAATTAGTGTCCTAGTTTTAGGGTAGGGTATAATAAGTCTATAAATGTCCGTTTTCATTCAAATGCTTTTTTTCTTGTTATTCATTTAAGTGCGTTATCGTTGTTGTTGTTGTTGTCCAATTTGAAAGATGCCAACCAACTATGTTTTTATAAAACACGCAATTTAGGTTTTTAGCGTATGAGCTCTTAATATAATATCTGTGTGCATGCATATGCGTTATACAATGTCGTCCACATTCATATTAATTCAAATAAAAGCATTATAGTAGTATTTGTTGTTTAATCGATATCACAAAAAAAAAAAAAAAAAACAACCATATGTATGTATGGTGTTATTATTATTATAAACACACTGCATAACTGTAAATGTTTGTTTAGGGTGAAGATAATTTAAACAAAGTCGTTCTATTGGAGAAAGTTATGTGCTAGAAAATTTCCTACAAATCAAATAGAAACGATTTTTTTTACAATAATTTACAATAATTGAGAAAATGAATCGAATCATCTTTTCGTCATATAAACAAGTTTCTTCTTCCTTCCTCTTGAAACTAAACAGTTTCAAGTAGTTTGGAGGTCAAAAAGTCATCAAACTTTTAAATCACGCTCAATGCAGTTGCAAATTACACGTAGTGCAGTGCTCTGCTTAGTTAAAACTTGTATATACTTGTGCAGTATATATGTATGGGCATGTAATCAAGCATAAGTGTAACTATCTATAAAGCGGAGATGCACTACTAATATAAAAAGAAAAAAACAACAAACATAGTTCACTCTCTCTCTCAATCTCTCTCTCCGCAAGTATTCTCTTTTCTGTCTTTTCACATAAAAATATATAAAATTTTAAAGGCGTAAATATAAATGACCGATTAATACGGTACGAGGTTTACTAAGCTTGTTATTCTGTTTGTGTTTTTGTTTCCAAAATTCCGAAAGGACAAGGTGTCAGTCCCTATAGATGATTTTTATATTGAAATTGGGCGAAATTGATTAAGTGCCACGCCCATATTTAAAGAAAATCGCATACAGCCTTTAAAATAAAACTGTAAAGTTGAAATACGAGGGCGGCGTGAGATAACAGACACGCCCAATATAAGAAACAACACGTATTTAGTGTAAAATTTGACGAGTACCGGGTGAAATGTAACAGTACTAAGTTGTTATTACTAATTACGCTTAATTCTCCTTTTGCACGAATTTTATTTAACACGAGTTGAAACGAAAAAAAATTCTCTTTTTACACGAATTGTTTTTTTTTTTTTTGGGTCTGGAACCATTCTACTATTCTTCCATTTAGCCAATATCTTTTTTTACACGAATTTTTTGAGAACGTATCTATCGTGTAAAAAGAGAATTAGTTGTATATACATACCACGCCCACAATAACAAAAAATGTAACTGCTGAAGGCGGCCGCTAAATGTGTAAAATGTCCTTAAAAAAGGAGGCGTAATTATAACTATGCCACACCCTTAATATTTATTATAACTCTGCAGGGTACCTCAAAGTTGTCTAAGCCGAAATAAAGTTTTTTAAATTGTTATCATATACGTGTGTATGGTATACGTGTACTTTAGTTGGATTTTATACGTATGCATGTATATGCTACTTACTCTCTGTATATATATGTTCCAGGTTTAACCGGTTAAAATTTAACCAAACATACCAACATCTTATACATACACTAATATATGCATATATACTCTTTTTTTTTGGAAATTTTTTTTTAACCTGTATGTATGTCACGGCAGTGTTGATTATGTATATTAGCTGTCATGTAATTTTTATTGATAATAATTGAACTTTTTTTGATGTTTTTTACATAAGAAATGTAATGAAATACAGCTGATCTGAACGGCTGACTTGAGAAGACTGTTTTAGGTTGCTATTATTTTCCAATTGCTATACCTATTGCGCACACATGCACATGCACACGTATAGAATGTGTTGTATCTGCAGACATTTTCATTTCACAGTGGAAAACGTTTGCGTATACATGTTGGTGTGTGTAACAAAAAAAAAAAAAATAAAACTTTTCCAACTTGTTTGCCGCTTTTTAGTATATAAGGGACTCGTGAAACAAACACTGCGCAGTTTAACAAACTTTTACACATAATATGATTTATTTCAAAGGGTTAAATGATAATTTTATATACTAGCAGGTATATATACATATATAGAGCTGCTGTTAACACATTTTCGTTGCAATTATTAATTTCAATTTCAGTATTTTTTTAGGGACGCACAAGAGACCATCCATTGAGCGTTATATAAGAATAAAACTTCCAACTAATATTTCATGTCTGTGTGTCCGTCTGAGTTAAACAATATCTCTGTTTGAAAATATTGCACTTGGCAGAAGTATATATATATTGTATGCTGGGAAGTATTGAAAATAGGTCCCAGTGTCCGTTGTAAGGAGCTAACTAAGCCGTGTCACAGTGTGAGTAATACGTAACAGATTCATAGTACACGTCAGATTCTGCACAAAAAGGTTTTTTGTTTTCGTAAATTATAGGCGTGTCGTTTTTCCGATTACGCCCATTTTTGACAAATCGATGTACAATTAAAACAATAAATAAATGAAGCACATTTCAACTTCACAGGTACATTTTTATGATTTATGGGCGTGGCATTTTTACTGATTTGGACAAATTTCAACTCAAGTTTATGACCACACCTCCTCCTGCTTCTAATCCTTTCTAACCGCCACCATGCATGCATGGTGTAAAAAAGATATTGGTTAAATGGAAGAATAGTAGGATTGGTTCCAAACCTAAAAAAAATATTGAAAATCGTGTTAAAACAAAACAATTCGTATAAAAAAAGAATGTTTTTTTCGTTTCAACTCGTGTTAAATCGAATTCGTGTAAAAAAAATTCGTGCAAAAAGAGAATTAGCTGTACAACCTCCCTTAAAGATATAAAAAAGTTGAAAGTTAACAAATTATTCCTTCAAGGGCTGGATATTCCAAATTTTAGTCAGGCTGAATCACTTTTCCACTAAAAATATTATTAAGCCACATCTATTTAGTACGTACGATATATATATGTATGTATATGGATCTATGGACATAAATTTGATTTTATGTTGGCTGAGGCTAAATCAATCAATAGTAATTCGACTTATTTTGAGAGTTACAAACATCTGCAAAAATTTATTATTCCACATATATTTCTATAGTTCTGAGCGAAATGAATTATAAACGTATTTCTATATATTTACATATGTATTGGAGATGTCTGATGTTCACGTAAAATGGAATATTGCACGGACACGTTCGCTTATTTATATAAAAATGTCGTGTTAAATAGCAGTCTGTCTGTTAGTTAATTATATACCTATAGTCTGCTTTATTTTCTTTCGTTTTTTTTTTTTTTTTTGTAATCTCTTTTCACGATTGCTTTCTACAAAACAAACAAAATATTAAACCGGCAAACAGCTGAAGTTTATGTTGATTAGGCGTGTGCATGTGTGTGAAAGACAGAGAGAGAAGAGAAAAAATGTGGTTGGTTTTGGTGGTGTTATAATAAGAAAGTGTGTGAGTGTGTGCGTGTTTGATGACACTCAAATTAGACAACTACCAGATTCAAATAAAAAACCAGCAATCATATGAAATTTCTAGAAGACACACAAAATCTTTTTGTCAAAGCTGACGCGAGGTTTTTGACTTGGTTTTGAAAGATTAAACGGTTTTTTATGAAACTATGGAAAATTTTTATGATATTTATACGAAAGTTTATTTCTTAACTTTAACAATAATAACTAAAAAGAAGATAAAGTCTTTTCTTCTATTTTTACTAAAAATAGTCACCACGAAGACGACATTTATACATGAATGCGGTCACTGTATAAATAGTATTAAATTAGTTTTTTTTATGTTGATATAAGAATCACCCACATGTATGTCATCTTATATACAAACCGGCTTTTTTTACGTAGTAGTTTTTCATGCACAAGACTTTAGTTAAGTTTTTAGTTTCTCCTTATTTTGTTAAATATATAATCGCTCAGTAATAATGTTGACGTGTTGTCACACTTTTTTGATAACCAACAGCCGCGAATTGATTTTCTCAACTAAAATTGCGGTCACATGAAGTGTCTTCTGTTCCACGCATTTGAAATTTGTATTGGGTTTTATCACGCAATTATTTCTCATTTCATTCTTTGATTTGTTTACGTTTGTGCCATTGAAGAGAGTACCGTACATACAGGGTTACCCGTTTACTACTTTACTACTTTTGAAATTTACTTTTTAAATCATACACAGAAGCAACTCTGGTTATTTTATAACCCTGGGGTTTAGGTATTGGAAAAAGTAAACTAAAATTGAAGTTCTACCGTTAATTCGTTTAATTTAATCAATCAATTAAATCAAATAAAAAGCTCGTTAGTATTAAATAAAATATGCGCGCTTCCAATGAGAAAACTTGTAGGTTCGAGTGCCGCAAAGCGCGAAGTTTAATTGCGCGCGGAAACATTCAGCCCACATTGCATAGAAATTCAAGGGTATTGATGAAGACAGATACGAAACATAACCGACACTTATATTACATATGAACCCTTCAGTGCACACTTTGATTAAGTCCACTTTTTGAAAAATCTTAAATTTAGGTATCAAAGCACTTGGTATAGTCATAACTTTATTATTTTATGGCATTTCTCAACTTTTTTTTATGGAGTTAATCGATGTGTGCACTGAAAGGCTCGTATAAGAATAAAATTGATGCATACATAGAAGCGTCCGAGATATTGTCAAAAAACCTGATTTATAATAATCGTTTTATTGAAACAAATTTTATAACAAATACATGTAGCGTGTCAATGAACTTGAAAATGCTTACAAATTTAAGATAAGAGTGACTGTGGTAAAAATAATTATTAAAGAAATTTCCTAAATATAGATTTGAATTGAACTATTTTTACACACTTCCTTATGTTATGCTTTTAATATAAATTCTAATATAGAAGAAAAATTCATAATTTTCAAATATTTCTTGACTGTAAGTACTACTTATGAGACAGCGCTTCGCATAAGGATTTTTTTTTTTGTAAAATCATGTCTTTTTAAGTAAAAAGCTCGTGTCCAATATGGCCGAACAAATATTTATAAAACGCAGCTAAATGTAGTGAATTGGAACCGCTTTCAATATTACTTAAAACCTCTGTCTATCAAAAAAAAATTCATATTATAACTAATGAAATGTTTGAAATTAAAGTGAAAGGATAAACATGTGCCGACTCTAACAATTTCTCCTGTTTTGCTTCAACATCGCGTCTTCTTAAAAAAAAAAAAAAAAAGTGAGTGGTAAAGCTTAAAGCTTAATATACAAGTGGATTTTTTTTAATAAATCACGTTTTTAAAAATAAATTATCAAACATTTCATATTTGAGTGTGATTCTCAGCGGAGTTCATAAAAAAAAAACCGGATAAATATGATTTTTACCATAAGACCATTGCCCAGTGAATTACAAGAGTTAGCTATAAAGGAGTTAAAGGAAGAGCCGGATCGTATATTACACGATATCAAATATTTTCGTGATTGGATCAATACACAGGCCCATCTAAATGCTAGAACGGATGATCAATTTTTGTTGGCCATTCTACGGGGCTGCAAGTTTAGTACAGAAAAGGCCAAACTGAAAATTGATCGATTTTATAGTTTGAAAACAAAATATCCGGATATGTTTGCTATACAAAATATAGATGATCCAAGAGTGCACGAATTTTTAAAGTTGGAGTAAGTGTTTACTGAGTATCTGTCCGTTAAATATGTTTTTTACAATTTTTACTTTCATTAAATTCAAGTTTGAGTCTAATTTTACCGGTGCCTCTCAATGGTAATGGACCGCGTATACAATACACAAATTGGGGTTTATATCCGACCAATAAGTTCCATCTAACCGATCTTCTCGTCTTGTATAGTGTTAGTGCAGAATTATTAATGCGTGAAGATGATTATGCTGCCGTCAACGGTTACATACAAATATGCGATGTCTCATTATTAACTGCAGCACATGCCCTACAAGCGACACCTCTATTAATAAAAAAGTGTGCTACATTTGCTGTTGACGCCTTACCGCTGCGTCTTAGAGCCATACATATTGTCAACAATTCGTTAATCTTTGAGAGATTGATGAACATGATTAAACCATTTTTGAATGACAAATTTCATAAAAAGGTAGAGAAGAGCTCTGTTTAAATATTATATGATTATCTAATGATTCATTTACAGATATTTATGCACAATAGTTTGGAAACGTTGCACGATCATGTTCCGGTAAAATATTTGCCCAAAGAGTTGGGTGGCGAAAATGGTTGTCGGAAGGAATTGCACCATCAACACTATAATTTGTTGCTGAAATATCGCGATTATATTAAAGATGATGTTAATTATCGCAATAATGAGAAATTACGAGCTGGAGCGCACCGCGATTACGATCAGGAGTTTGGCTTGGATGGTACATTCCGTAAACTAAATGTTGATTGATGTAGAATATATTACACATTACATATGAATACACATTCCCGATACATAGCTAACAAAAATTAATAAAACAATTTTATTTTATACACATTTTTTTATAATCGGGTCAGAGATCCCACTATTCTGAATCAGCATCGAACACTGAGTCGATATAATCATGTCTGTCTGTGATATTGAGGTGAATTTTTGTCAAGAGGTACTTCTAGTTTTTGCATGCAGTTTAAGAGCCACGCCCACAATCAACAAAAATCTATTTATCTGCCGCAAAAATTGAGCTATAAAGTTGAAATTTAGTACGCAAAGTTACAATTAACTTATCCGTCGATGTGCTAAATATGGGCAAAATCGGTCAAGGGTCACGCCCACAATCGACAAAAATCTATATATCTGACATAAAAGTTGACCTATAAACTTGAAATTTGGCGCATATATTTCTAGGTATTCCATCCATCGATGTGACAAAAATGGGCGTGATCGAATAACAGACGCGTTTACAATTTACAAAACACTCTACTCTACGTAAAATTCGACTTTCAAGCTGAAACGTAAGACATACACTATTAGAGGGCGTAATTATATATCTGTCACGCCTACTATTGTACATGTGGAGAGTGTTTAAGATTTGGTCTAAGCCAAATTTAGTTTTCTTACAGGTTTTACATTAAATTCTTACATTGCGTCTAAAGTCGAACTCCTTCCAATTAAAGCTTGGAATTTAAGCCGAGATTAAAAAAGTTTACATCAATTGTACAAGTGTATGTAATATGTGTACTGCAAACTAAATGTTGATGTTGTTGTTGATAATATTGCTTACTTGTGTTTTTGTTTTTTTTATTCGTTATATTAAATTAATTAAGTAAATACATTTACTTATACTACCTACACGATTGCATTCACATTTCACATTCATTTCTCTTATTTAGTAATTTTAAATCATTGTAAAAACACTTAAAATTAATTAATTTATTATAAAAGAAATTAATTGCTTTGATTACTGCCGTAATGGAGCAGTTGATGACGTGGCTCACGTGCCCTTTTAATCGGTGTCAGTAGCTTTTCTCCTTGCAAACCCGATGGAGTTAAATGTGTATCCTTTAAAAGACTGATTGTTGCTACCTTTCGAAGCTTAATATTACGTTGTGGTATTAAACCATCATTTGCACGCTCATTGGATAAGAAAAATGAGGAGGGGGAGGGAGAGGAAGAGGAAGAGGCGGAACCAAAAGCTTCTAAATCATCATCTTTGGGGAAAGGTTTATGTTGATCTTCCTCCACTGGTGATCCGTCGGGTTTGACTCGCACCACCAACGGTCCCGTTAAATATGGTCCATGCGGTGCTTGCACTGTCTGAGAGGATACAGCATCAATTTGTGAATCATGCGGTCGGCTTATATAACCGTAGGCCACATCCATATCCATGGCATACTGATGTTTGTTCTCGCTGTCGCTTTCAAAAAGTGGATTTTTTATAAATCCATTTGCCAAGGTGTCCGCATCCGTAGAGGTGTAGTCATTATTGTTTGTTGGAATTTCTGTAGCATCCCGTGGTATGAATGGTTTGCGAGTGCTTACCAACACCGAATCGGAGTGTTCACGCATAATGGCCGACCAAACTGTGTTAAGAAAGCTTTATTTGAGTTTCTCTCTACAATTAGATTGAGTGACTTGTTCTACTTACTCATTTCGTTGGCTCCTCTTTGATAGGGATCTATGGCGTCTAGTTGGTTGTCGGAAAATGTTTGCAATTTCTCGTAACCATAATTCAACAAATCGTGTTTACATTGATTTACTGGTATTTCAGCCGCTACTGCTGTGGCTTTACAGTGTGTGCTCACCAACTGGGCAAATGTTGAATACAAGTATGACATCTGAATATAAACAAGACAGATTAAAATAGATTATAATTAGGATTAAATTAAATGACGATGTAATCTAATTTTAAACTCTTTCTTTATTTTGTTATTATATAGAGTTATTCTCGTTCTTATTAGAATTAGTGCTAGAGCAGGAAAACAACTTTGTCTACGCACAAAACGCATACAACTGCCAAAAATAGTTGAAACTCTGTTTATAATCTGCACTCTGTTAAGTTTGTAAGGCCTAAACGCTAAATGCCGCACTCACCCGATTAATTCTTCATGCATTTCTGATTCGATTTAAACATGTCCGTCTGTCCGTCCATGTAAATTTTTAGACAAGCTATACAGATAGCACTTTTTGGGATATTTTTGCTGACATATGGTACAAGGATAAGGAAGGGACCCTATTGAATCATTTTTAGAACCCATCCTTGTACAAAATTATTATGAAGGAAGTCTTTATATAACAAAAAATATTAAAAATCGTATTTCTTAATATTTTTTGGCAAAATTAGGTGAAGAATAGTTCCCAAAAAATTCGTGCAAAAAAAAATTCGTATAAAAAAAGATATTGGTTAAATGAAAGAATATTGGATTGGTTCCAGGCCTAAAAAAAATTGAAAATCGTGTTAAAACAAAACAATTCGTGCAAAAAGAGTATTTTTTTTCGTTTTCGTTTTATCTCGTGTTAAATCAAATTCGTGTAAAAAAAATTCGAGTAAAAAGAGAATTCGCTGTATTGTTTAATAGTAAAGCTTCGTTTCATTTGGCTCCATTTCTGTTTGCCGCTTTAACCTGTTTGCGTAAAGACAGCCTAGCCTGTTAGCCGGTATGTTATGCTCCGTTACTTATGTTCAAAGTAAAAACAATTGCACAAGTATGTGTTGCAAATCTATTTTTGAAACACTTCCATTTAACTATTTCAATAGTCTTGTAGAAAGAAAAAAGGGGCGTGTTTTAAGTGTTTCATTTTTGTTTGTTTGTTTGTTTAAGGAAAAGAAAAATACGATCAAAACAAGGAAAAACGTTTTTAAGACCATGCCCATTTTCAGTCATAAAGTGCGTTCAATGTGATACCGATTCAAAAGAACTGCGTTTCAACTGCGGCTGTCCAGGCTACGTAATAAATATAAGCGTTCATAGGAGACGTACGGATTCCAACGGGGGAAGGGATTTGGCTTGAAAGTGCCTAACGGAATACCCCAAAGGAGAATTTTACTCCACAGACTATATGTAAAAAGTGCAAAAAGTGTAATTTGATCCTTCGACAGATATATATACAACCTCCAACCTTGGGGTGATGGGTACTCCACAGCCGAATATAACCTTTTTTCGTTTGTTGGATTAATTTTAAATGAAAAACAAAACTGAGCTTAGTTAACCATAAATGTTGCACCTAAAAATTATGAATGAAAACAATATAGTCACCTATACGTTGTCACATTTGTGCTTGTGTATTAATGGAGTCATTTTCTTGCACAATACATATTTAATGTTAATGACATTTTTCAACCAAATCGCGCAATTAATGCATTTTGTTGAAATTATATAGTACAAGTCACAGAAAATTAGTGAATACAAAATAGATATAAATAGTGTGCTCTGTAGTTGGCTGATACTACGCATTAGGAAGTTTCACTCTATGCATACCAAAGCTCATCCATATTTCCGTCTTACTTAACTTTGTCGCATTGTGAGCATGATTTGAAAAGCTCAGCCGTGGTTTATATAGGAGTGGGGATATTATTTAAAAAAAAAATGAAAAAATAAAAATGCCTTTGTTGTTGTTGGTATATCATGTATTGTAAATGTATTTAAATGACAATGGCAATGATTAAAATTTATGACCAGATAAACATCTTACACCTGACTGGTAGTCACTTATATGACATAATAACTGTTTGGCTAGTGTATACACGGCATGTACCTATATATGTATAATGTATTAAATTTGTATGGAAAACACCCTTTTTTATACCGATTAATTTCTTAATTCATTTAAATACGTCCGTCTGTCCACAAACTTTTAGGTTGAATTTAGTGTCTAAGCTGTTTTGTTTGAGATATTTCAATAAAAATTTCTTACAAAAACATTTCTTCAGCGATTCAGACTATTTTTAGGATACCTTACCATATAAAGTTTATTGATAACAAATTACTTATAATCATATACTTCAAGAAATGGTCCGATCCTATCCATTTTCAATAGGGTTCCTCTTTGGCCCAATACATATCCTTGTAACAAATTTCATCAAAATTCTAAAAATGATCCGATCCGGTCCGCAAAGACTAAATGATTACAGGGTAGTAAAGGATTCGACTTGGTACACGACAACACAATAATATTTCCATTTGTTTATTATATATAGAAATATTGTACATACTATCCGTTATAATATATAAATTAAAACTAATTTCATTGTTTCAATGTTTTCAGAACATTAAAACCGGGTGTGGGCTTATTTCAGGGTGAACTAATCGCAACGACCTTTAAATCGTCCAAGTTAATGTTTAAAGGTAAGTTGAAAATATATATTTTAAAAATTGTGCAACTTTTTACAAATGGCATTAAAAATTACCGTTTTTTTTTTTTTTTTTTAAACACTTTGTACAAACGATTGGTTATCTACGAATTTAGTTGTTGCGAAATTTGGTCACGTATTATAGTTTCGTGTTGGGGAGAGTGTGTGTTTATATATACGAGTATATGGTACTGTTATGTTTTGTTTTGATAAGAGGTGTGCGATAAATACAATAATTAACATACGAAACGAATCGAAAAACAAATAAATTATAATTTTTTGTCGCAACATTTATGGGTGTAGGGGTGGTGTCAGAGTTGTTCAAACGGTGCTTTTCCTAAAATTATTAACATATATATAGTTGGAAAATGTCCAATAAAGGGCAAGAAAGCATAGGAGACTTGGTGATACAATATAAGAAAGAGCGAGAGAGAGAGAGCGAGGTTTACTATTCGATTTCAGTTTTAGATAAATAGAACATATCACATATTACTCATTCAGTTTGCATATAGCGGTGAAATCATTTGATTTTCTAATAAGGAAATTGTTATCATGCACACATACATACATGTGTCATTTTCATTGAGTGTAGGAAGATTGTATATATTTGTTAAAGTTTTGAGTAATCATGCACTTTGTTAACATGGAGGAATGGTTAACTTTAGGAAACATCTCGAAGAGTTGCGCTGATGGTGGAAGGTACATCAAAAAACGCTCTTTTTAGTTTATTAATGCATTGCAATGCTTCGTTGATTATATGCATGTGCATGTCTATTACGTTCCACGAACAATGTGATGCACAATATATAATTATACAAATATATATATATATATATACGGCATACACATGTAGTATATATTGATCTAATTATACTTTTTAACATACAGTACAGCAGCGGTTGGCAACCTTTTTTCCACATGGAGTCAAATTTTTCTATTTATAAATAAATTTCAAAATCGGATCCGTACGAACAGGAAAAACAAAATTAAATTCCAAAAAAGCCAAAAAAAGATTGAGAATCGTAAAAAATTAGAGATATATTTTCTTCATCAGCATAACAATCTGAATAGCTTCACCCATGTCCGTCCATTTGTGTGTTACAAAATTTGAATTACAAAGATTATTATACCCTACACATAAGTTGGGGGTATACTAAGTTTGTCATTCTATTTGCAATACATAGCGGGAGACGTCAGAGATCCTACAGAGTATATACATGTGGCAACCATAAAACTACTTATCGATTTATCACCAATTTCTGCACACAAATCGCTATTTAAGATGGGAAAAATCGATCGGTCAAAAAATGATCCAGTTCGGTCCATTTAATAGAGTTCCCCTAAAGGTCAAAACATGTCCTTGTACTACATTTCATTAAAATATTTTTAAAAATTCGATCTGTACCAAATTTGCATGGACATACAGACGGACATGGTTGAATAGATTCAGATTTTGATTTTGGTGTATTTGACGGTGGGTGTGGCCTTTGCCGTTTAAGAGATACAAACATTCACACACACTTAACATACCCTTTTTTGGTGTAGGGTACAGAAAAAATGCTAAAATTTCAGCCTAAGGTGAGATTTCATTCGGTGTTGTACAGAATATAATTTGATGCTACCACTGTGCAAATGTGTGTGCGTATGTATGAATGTAGTAAGACTGACTTCCTCTGACAAGTGCTTCAGGATGCACACAATTGAGATCAATGTTTCAACAATAACTTGTAGTTGCATTTGGTTTGGGTGTTACAAGCTGAGCTCATTTATTATACATAAATACACACGCACACACACAATGCGCAATATATTGCGTATACAAAATAAATATAGAAGAACATAAATTTACGGCTTTGATCAAATACGTAAAGCTTTACATTGTGATATGGACTTGAAACGTATCGTGGCAGACGCTTTATTCCACCCATTTTTTTAAGGCTACTGCGTTATGTTTAGTGTTAACTCATATAAGGTCAGAATGTGTGACTTTGTGGGATACTTTTTACACCATAAATTATGTAATAATACAACAATACATGGTATGACCTAACGGTATATTGGTTGGCAGGGAACTTGTTTAATTAAATCGAAACAAAAAACAAAAAAAAAAAAACATAATAAAAAGTTAATAACAGGATTTGTGTTGTTGTACTGTAGTAATCGTTTTATGTTTCTTTGGCACCAATCTGTTTCGTAAAGATGGTTGTTTTTGTTGTTTATAATTTTTAAGACAATTGAAAAACATAAAAGTTTAAAGAAAAAAACGTTTTTCTTTATGTAAGAAAAACCAGTTTCTTTATTTTCATTTTTTTTTAAATTTTGTGTGTGTTTTGTTGTTGTTTTCACCCATAAAATCGATAACGAAATGTTATCATTTATCATTTTTTTTTATTGTTATTAGTTTAGTAAAAGAGTGTAAAGCAACAAAGTGACCGGCTTTACTTCCATGCAAATATAAACATACACACACACACACACACACACACACACTCGTTTGTACCCATGCAACTGTCTCTTACCTTTTCATTACGTGTTAAAAATTCCCAGATTGGTATCGACGAGCCATTGGTGTATGAGGGCATTATGGCAACACTAGCCATTAGGCATGCTGCCAAAACTTTCGCTATATTTATGTGTACCAACATAATAATGAAGTTAACGTTTTTAATGGATAATAAGCGTGCTGAACGTAAAAAAAAACCCAACAATTTGCGATTCCCTATAAACTATAACTCAGCTGAAGCAATTAATAAAATATTTGCCTGTGGATTGTTTTTAAGCATGAGTTGTTGTTGTTGTTGTTGTTGTTATTATTATTATTCACATCAGGTGTGTAGTACAACAATACATCAAAAATGTGGTTTTTTGTTAAAAATTTCTAAAAAAATTTCTCCGACCTGAACATATTTGCACTCAAACACACACACACACACACACACTTATTATGTATGTACTTTCTTTTTTCTTGTTTGTTCATGAAAATGTTAGCTTTTGCAAGATAATCAGCTTCGGTTGCGGTTAGTTTTGTTTGTATGTTTGTGTTGAGGCTTCGTTGTTGTAGAAATGACCATAAATTGCTTATGTCCGTACTTCCAAATTACTTTAAATAAACTATAATTAATAATTTATTAATTTGTTGTTGTTGTTTTTAATTTTAATTACACTGACAATCTGTTCCGTTTACTGCTTTCGTTGTTTTTGTTGTTTTTCATAGTAATAATATTTTTTCCTCTTAATCTCCTTTTGCTTTGATTTTTGTATACAGTTTATTTATATATATGCGTGTTTATTCTCCTATTATCTGTATTTTTTTTTTTAAATATTTTTTATAGTCACGCACCACAAATATTTGAATGATATTTTTATTGCAAAATCACTGTTTTTTTATTAATTAATCACGAACCATGGTGATAATGTTTATAAATATAAATTCATTAAAATCGATATAAAAGCGTTTTGGACGAATATTCCAATAATAAATGAGCAACATGCGAGCTTATTGGTTGTGTAGCAAAAAAGAAGATTCAATCTATTGTGAGATGTCTCGCAGCAGCGGCTTTCACATTTATAGTAGTGTCCCATACATATGTGTTAAATTCTCCACATTATTGTACTATTCGTTTTTACGCTCACGCCGTTACCGTTGCTCGCACAATTGTTTTGCTAATGAAAGCACTGCCAGAGAGCACTGCTTTCTCATTAATAATTTTGAACTCTCGCAACTCACTTACAACTAAGGCCATAATTAGTCAATTTTGACATTAATGTCAAAGTAGAAGTTTATTTAATTTACCATCTACCAGTTGCGAGCAGAGGGTTTGTTCCGATAGAAAAACAAAAAAACTGAGTATGCCTCCCTTTGTTGTCAAAGTGAAAAAAAAAATATTTCTTTGTATCTTATAGAGCACACAAAGAAGCGAATATGTTATCCTATCCCTGGTCCCCTCACAACTTCGCAAATTATTAGGAATAATTAAAAGTCAGGAGTTGGCTCGAAATATTATTATTATTAGAGTTATTTTAGAATTTGAGGGAAAATGCCATTAACAATAGAATAATATTCAAATCAGCAAAGTATAATAGAGCCATTTACATTTCTTCGCACCATTCATTTTCCTTGCGCACTTGCTCTTCCTCGGCTTGCGTAAAATCGTTTTTGATGTTGAAGGTTTTGCGTATTTCCTCAGGTGTCTTGCCTTTTATCATATTGGCAACCGTCTTGCACGTTACATCCAGCAAACCCTTGATGTCCAGATAGTTTGCAGCTAAAATTAGCTCGAACAAAGTACCTTGGTCCACCTTTAAGAAGTCGGCATCCCACGACGATATATCATCGGTACGTTTTTCCTTTTCTTCGTCCTCTGTAGGTTGAGGGTCATCTTTGTGATAATTGGCCCACTGTAAAACCTTGCGCAATATTGCTGAATTTACATTAGGTAATGGCACAACCGCATTATCACCATCTTCCATGCCGCAGTCTTCCAACATGGTTTTAATCGTGCCCGAACATTTAGCGATTTGTACGTCCGTATCGAATACTTCGTCATCGGAGGATTGCAATTTAATGTTCGGCATCTTTTCTAATCTTTAGCTAAAAATCGAATACCAAAAAAATTGACAACAAGGTAATAACTATTCCTAAAGGCTCGGTTAAATTAAACGCTTTCAATGACAAATACAAAAATTTTCTTCTTTTCGATCACAATTTGTCTAAAATTTAAATAATGTATGCCGTTCTATTTTACTCTCTCTCTCTCTTTCGGTGTGTTTAACGATGAGAACATTCCATAAAGCGAAATTGTTTGTTTTTCGTTCATTCTGTACGGCGGCATGTACATACATGATGATTTGTGTAGGATTTTTCTCAAAACGAGTTCTCTGGGTGGTTGTGTGTGATATTAAATAATAAACTTAAAGCTGAATTTTGTGCAGTTCAAAGTCAAGTTTTCTTTTTATGATAATGTTCGTGTAATTGTTGGCATGATTGTTTTATTTATGAAAATATAACGACTAATAGAATGCCATACTTTGGATGATTCCGTTATATGAATGATACCATAAATTCTTATATAAAGCAAATGAGAATTTAATTGAATTTCTTTGTTTTGTTTTGTTTTGTTCAGAGTTGAATTATGCAAATTGTGGAAAGGAGGCGGAGTAAGGGAGATGGATGTATTTTACGTAATCTTTTCAAAGTGACGTAATTCCTTTTATGCTGCTTTTAATTATGTGGAATTTTTAATGAAATATACATTTAATAGGGTGCTGATAAAGAGACTTTTTGTTTGTTAGAGGTTGCATTTCATTGATTACGTAGGATTCAATATGTAACAGTTAGTAAAAATGCTTCATAAATGCAAAAAGTCTTTCCTTTAAATTATGATTGCTATAGATGTCATACTTGTAATCGAAGCTTAAAGTTTTTTCAATTCCCCCCTCATACAAATCGAGCTTCATTAATAAAATACATAAATGATTGCAATAACGGATAAAGTGTGACATAAGAGGTTGTTAGTCTTACTAAATGGTATTAAAATAATAACAAGAACAACAAACACTCTTTGATTTTGGCAAGTTGTTCTGATACAACGAAGAAACACGAAAATAAAAACAAAATATTATGTTTCTGTTGTGTGTTACAGTTCCCCATTATATAACCGAAAAATATATACGTATAATGTGAAATGATAAGTTTATTGGCCGTACAATGAAAAAAAATATTAAAAAAAGTAATCAGGAAGATTGGAGATGCCGGGGATTGAACCCGGGGCCTCTCACATGCAAAGCGAGCGCTCTACCACTGAGCTACATCCCCTTATAATACGTTATGATTAAAAGTTGAGTAACTACTACAAGAGCATATTTTGTTTGATAGTCTTCCTCTTCTTTTTATCATTAACATGTTGTTTGATAACAGCATTCATACATTTGCTATGATTTTATTCGTAAACAAAGTAGAAAGAAAAGGAGCGCTGTATCTTTCGCGCAATTTATATTCTTAACAAATAAAAGTATAAAAGTGTAATTAAGATAAAAAGTCATTTAATTATGCCACAAAGTGCTGAAGATATTACAACGATACGGACATTTTTGAAAGAACGTTTACAAAACGACTACACAACATTTCGTGGTCATGAAAAGGAACGTGAATGCATCAGGCAGCTGCTACAACGCACTGCCGAATTAGGTGAATCCAATTCTATGTTGGTAATTGGACCGCGAGGAGCCGGCAAGACTACAGTAAAATAATGGAAACATTTTTCACAAACATTTTTCTAAATTTTCTAAAATATGCTTTTTGTTGTAGTTGGTTAATGCCGTTTTGGCAGATCTTTTGGACAATGAATGTTTCATACACAATACCATCATCGTCTATCTCAATGGTTATATGCACACGGATGATAAGTTGGCACTAAAATCAATTACAGTTCAAATGGATTTAGAAAATGCTGTCGATGGCAAAGTGTTTGGTTCGTTTGCTGAAAATTTAGCATTTCTATTGTCTTCCCTGAAAGCTGGCGATAAACGTTCGAAAAGTGTTATATTCCTACTGGAGGAATTTGATTTGTTTTGTGCTCATCACAATCAAACTTTGTTGTATAATCTGTTTGATGTGGCACAATCGGCTCAGGCGCCGATTTGTGTTTTGGGTATAACCTGTCGTTTGGATGTAATTGAATTGCTGGAAAAACGTGTAAAATCGAGATTTTCTCATCGTCAAATTTTTCTCTTCTCCAATGCTGAAGACTTTGAAGCATACAAGAGAACTTTTAAGGAATTACTGCTCATACCAAGTCCAGAAGAACGAAAGCAACAATCTGCTCGAGTAGAGAGTTTAAAACTATTACCTTCAACGAGATTACTTCTGCATCTTAATCATTATAATCCCGCTAAGTATAAATTTAAAAGTACTCTACGCGATGAATGGAATAAACATATTGAACAGTTGGCGGCAAGTGCTGCTGTTGAAAGTGCTTTGCAAACTTTATTCGATTTGGATGTTGGCCAACAACGTTTAAAGAGTTTTATATTCATGTTGGTGGCACAACTGGACACGGATGGTGAAAAACCACGACTTAGTGCAGGTCAAGTCACAAAAACCGTTGCCACATATATGATGGACGATAAAGTGGAATTATTAATAGGTCTCTCAGTATTGGAATTATGTCTCATCATTGCTATGAAACATCACTCTGAAATTTATGATCGCGATCCGTTCAATTTTGAAATAATTTTTAATCGTTTTGATAAGTTTGCCAGATCATCTACCAGTATGCAGAGTATAGAAAAAAACGTTGTACTCAAAGCGTTTGAACGCGTACGTAATTTGGAATTTATAATGCCCGTGATGGCCTCTGCTAATTGCAAACAATCCAAACAATATGAAATGCATAGAATGGCGTTGACGTATGAGCAAATAAATCAAGCGGTGCAGCGTTATGAAAATCTACCAACAGATGTAGGACAATGGTGCAAAAGTTCTTTAATTTGATATTAAAATTGTTCCATTGAATTTATTTTTACAAAACTTATTTTGTAATTTTATATACATGCTTGAAGAGGCAATCAATAGGTGCGGGCCCATTGAAGGGTTTTATCTTTTCTTATTTTGCGACAGAATGCTGAACATTTTCTACTGCCACAAGTTTCGCAGGGATACCAGCAGCCCGGGCAGTCCTCATACGGGCAATCACAGGGATCCGCTTCTGAAGATTTGTCAATAAGTATCCATTTGCGTTGAGCCTCGGCTTTTGCTTTTACATTGTCATTAGATTTTAAACGTTTATCCCCGTGCATGGTTTATTTTGATTCGTATATTCTTGGTAATCTTGTGATGAAATGAATAGCATATAAATCTAGATTGAAATTTTCTTATTGAATTGTTTGGCCAGTTACTTTTGGTAATGCCACTCCGTTTGAAACTGTAAAGTTATCAATCCCGGTGAATTAACTGCATAAAGCAGAAAGTGATGGAAAAAATGTACTTTAGTGTAGACAACCATGAAAAGGTTCATGTATTGCATAAAATTTATGGTTGGCAAAACCGTTTTTGTAGAATCAGCGTTAAGCACTTTGAATTTTTTTGTGCAAAAGAAAAGTAAACTTGGGAGTTATTGTCAAAATTGGGAGAATATTAAAAACGCAATAATTGAGAAAAAATAGACCAGCAGGAGCTGCAACGTCTTAAATATGATGAACTTAACTGTCAATGATGGTGACGCAGAAGGTCAGGATGCACGTGGGCGTACCATACAACGCTCTGGTGGCGGTGACACTACAAAATCATTCGCACTCGAAGGTGATGAAACAATAAAAAAGTATCAGGGTAATCAACTGAGCTGTAAAAATGCTTGGTCGTTTTCACTAAACGATACATTGGACAAATTACTTGACAGACATCACAAAGCATTGAACAATTTGAAAATAGCTGAAGGTTCTTTGGAAGCCTCATCCAAAGTATACAGTTTACGTGTGGACTCCGTATACAGAGATGTCTTGCATTTGATGGCGAGTTGGAATTTTAAAAAATTTGATGAGACACGAGTTGAGAACGATGATGATGACGATGATAACGATGCAGTGGCTACTGGAGGGAAGGTAGCGAATGCTGCTGCCTCCGAACAAGTTACTGTCCATAAATATGTAAAAGAGGCCAAGTTTGGGCGGCCGCGATGTACAGTGACTAAAAATAAAGCGACTCTCAATGCTCGATTAAATACTGTACCGCTCCAAGATCCAGTTTTTAGTAAACTTAATTCAATAGTTAGCGCTAGAAACTCGCCCGATCGCCTAATGAACAATATTTTAGTGACCACCAATTCAGAATTAAAATTATCCACCAACTTCCCTTTTTGGAAGCGTATCACTCTGCAAGATTGTGACTACACTGAGGAGTTTCATTTTAACAATGACAACGGAACTGAATGGGCTGCATGTGAACGTTTATTAAAAATAACAAAAAATTCAGAGAATTTAAAATTCCGACCATTGCATGGCGGCTACACAATAACAGATACTCCAGCACGCATAAACGATGACGAAGAACCAAATCTTTGCAGGGATTATGATGGTGGTTGCAATGTTTATAATTATGGTGAGAGAGGGGGAGGTGATGCTGGCACCGTTATGACGAATGTACACGACATGTCCATGGCTTTTGATATGAATGCCGATTGCGAACCTATACCGGTGGAAAGCGAACAAACATATTCGATGGACGTCGATTGTGCTGAATTGGATGATTTAACTCCCAATAAACGTACAGTAATCAGCCCAGGCTTACGTAGAGCATTAGTTCCCATTGAAGATTTACGATCAGTAGATGCATCATCCAATTTAGAATATTCATACCGTCCCAGGGATGAAATTTCAAATTTCTGGGCGGGTCCTTCACATTGGAAATTTAAACGAACAGATACATGGCTAAACTCGGAGGTCAGTATGGATCACAGAGCTCGTCGTAATCGACACAAACAGAAATCAGAGAATTTAAGTTTTGGTGAATTTCATGATGACAGCTTTACTAAGTTAAATCAGTTCACAAACCTCAGAGCCAACATACAGAAGAAATGGGACCAAGAGAAGCTGAAGCTGCCGGTGGATACGCAAGTGCCTCCCGATCTTTTTCAACATTACAGTTTGGCTCCCGGTACGGTTATAAATAAAAGAGGAAATGATACTAATGTAGTGGAAAGTGATGGGACAGTATTAGAGGTACCTATTAATTTTGAGGGGGCTCCAATCAAGTTACCAAGATTGTAGTACCTTTTGCTAGACGAGCACAAGTCATTGAAATATGAAAAACTTGAAGCGTAGTTGTTTCATATTGTTAAACAAACAGTTGCAACGCTCATCAACCCAGACAAAAGATGGACAATACCATCAGGCTACATTTCATGAAATTTACAGCAACTTACCACCATTACTGACACAAAAAATGAACGAAGCTCTATCACCATCTAAAGAATTTTTCGCTATACTCCATTTGGCCAATGAGTTGGATTTACGTTTGATACCCCACGTAGATCTAAATAATTTCACTTTACGTAAAATCGAATAGTTGACAATAATGTGCATGATAATTTTATCATAATGTCTCAAGTTAGATGTAAATTTAATTCAGAAAATGTGACTCAAGAGTTTTTGGTTTTTTTTAAATGTTATATGAGACGTTTCTTCTATTTGTTTAAAACCATCGTTACTTAATAAAATGAATAAAATTCAACTGGTTTGTATTACTCTCCACATAAGTTTGCTATTCTGTTTGCAACAACCCAAAAGAAGGCGTCAGAGACGCTACAAAATATATATTCCTGATTAGCATCAAAAACTAAGTCGATCTACAATAGCCATGTATGTCCGTGTGTCCGTCTATAGTTGGCGTTCGTTACTTTTAGTTTTTACGCAAAGATAGCTTTTTAAAATGGGCAAAATTGGTCAAGAGCCACGCCCACAATAGCCAAAAAACTATTTATTTAACATAAAATTTAAGCTATAAACTTGAAATTTGGTATGTAAATCTATTAATATTCCCTTCATCGATGTGCCAAAAATGGGCGTGGTCGGATAATAAACACACCCACAATCAACAAAAATCTATTTATCTGCCACAAAAATTGAGCTATAAACTTGAAATTTGGAGCACATATTTACCGTTATCCCATCCATTGATGTGCCAAAAATGGGCGTGGTCGGATAATATACACACCCACAATCAACAAAAATCTATTTATCTGCCACAAAAATTGAGCTATAAACTTGAAATTTGGAGCACATATTTACCGTTATCCCATCCATTGATGTGCCAAAAATGGGCGTGGTCAAATAACGGATAAGTACATAATTTACAAAAAACTAGACTTGCAAGCTGATACGTAATACATAGACCATTTGAGGGCGTAATCACACCATTGTAGATAGGAAGGGTGTTTACGATTTGGTACAAGCCAAATTTATTTTTCTTACTTCTTTTTATTTGTTTTAATTTACAACAAACATCAATTATGTAAATGAAACCTAATTTTAAATAAGTAACATATGTGACACATTTTCCTTATGTTGCACCCAAAGTAATGCGGGTTTTTAAGCTAAACGAAAATTCTTTAAATTTCATATAAAAACTAGAAACAACCGTAAAATCCACACATAGTACATAGGAAGAGTATACAGTTGGAAGAGAATCTCTAGTTTTCTTGAAATTTTGTTACATTGTCAGTACCGTACCATGAATTCTTTACCTTCGTTAGGCTGTGCTTTGATTTTATGTTTAAGTTATGGTGGGTTAGGTGGGAGAGGAGATGATAGTCCTGGTTTCTTTTTAAGGATTACAAAAAACATACCACGATTAGGGCGTGCGCTTCAAGAACAACATGAATACGATTTTCATAACAACAACAAAATAACGTCTCATAACGGAAAACAATTGTTAAATGTAAGTTGCGAAAATTTTCATCAAAAGCAAATCTTATTAATATGTTTTCTTTCAAGGACTGGTTATGGAGTGACGCTAACAAGGAACCTAATAAACGGGCTTATTTGGGTGGCTCATACCTGACGCCGGAACGTGAATTAACTGTTATACAGCCAGTAAATGCCAATACTTTGATTGAATTGTTGGACAGTCAAGCTATAGCTACTGAGGATGTTGCATTTGTCCATTGGAAAGATTTCGATTTGGCTTTACAATTGGATTCCGAACTCTATGCCAAAGTTATGTCATTAGGTCGCAAACCGGATCAACGTTTAAAGCAAGAACTTACAGCCGGCACATATACACCGATGATGATGAATCCTTTTGCTCATTCACCTCAGGATTCTAATTTGAATAATAATTATCCCGCTTCACATATGAATGGATTAAATTTTAATCAAGTATACTAAACGCATTAAGCTTTATGAGCAAAAGTCTAGTCAGTTTTTCTTAAAGTTATCTGTATACATACATAATATATGCAAAAAAATATTAAAAACGAAAAAGTGCACCAAATGTCAAGTTCATAGGTCAGTTTTTGTGGCAGATATATATATATTTATATCGATTGTGGACAGACACACAGACACACGGACTTACATGTCTAAATCGACTCAGTTTTTAATGCTGATCAAGAATATGTATACTCTGTAGGGTCTCGAAAGCATCTCTCTGGATGTTGCAAACAGAAGAACAAACTTAGTATACCCTCATCACTAATGGGGAGGGTATAAAAAATATTTAAAACAAATACATTACACGTGCATACCATCAATTGAATTTTTTACGATACATAAAATTACATACAGACGGATTGACAGACAGAATTAGTTTTGTCTATATAAAGAATAAAAATAATGTGTTGCATCATATGTGATTATTGATATCGAGGTTTGAGTTTTGAGTTTTGAGTTTTCAGTTTTTTGCATGTGTCCCTCAGATATTTTCAATTTTAGAAAGGCACGTAGCCATGTAAGACTTGGGTATGTCTCGATAGCTTAAAAATTATACTTTATGTTTTTATATTTGTTACGCTTGTACATGAATGCTTGTAATTGCATACAAACAAGGTGCGATTCTCACCATATTGAAAAAAGTGTTTTTTTCTCACTTACTACCTAACTGGTTAATGTTTGTTTAGTGTGGTGACAGCTATTGCGACCTTTAACAACTCTGTTACTGATCATCGATTCTTATTGTTGCTGTTGCTGTTGCTGTTGCTGTTGCTTATTATAATCATTGTTTGCTATTGTTGTTGTTGTTGTTGTTGTTGTACATTAGTAACGAATAAATAATTTAAGGGAATCATGCAAGTCATCCCTTAATTATTACATTTCATTAACAAACAACGGGTAGGTGGGGCAATGTGGGGGAAATTATTTAAATAATGTATGCGCACACACACACACACACACCTACCGGATTTATTTCTAAGTACATGTGAACCTGTCAGCCAGTTTTTTATAAGCTTTTTTTTTTCAAAGGAAAACTACGCCACACATTTTGCAAGCATTCATTTTTATCAGCCAACTGCAGTTAAGACATGTTGTTCAACAACCTGTTGAATGGTTTTATAGATTTGCATGTCAATAGTTAGGGCTGCACTGATTTTAATAATGTTCATAATGTCCCTGCTATGCGCTGTGCCGTGTGCGTACGTAGTTTAATATGCAGTTAATGGACTGGCAGCGTTTTGATTACAAACAATTTCTCATCTAGCGTCAAATTGCTGACAAATTATAAATAAATTAAAAATTTTCATACAATTTTTCTGTTATTGTTGTTGTTGTTTGTATTGTTTGTCTTTTGCAGTCTTTTGATTCTGTATGCATGTGAACGGCTGCTCTAAACATCCTCATACATATTCATAGTGTGTACATATAAGTCAATTTAGTTGTTAAAATGTGCTCAGTCACTTATTGTTGTTATTACCGCTCATTAGGGCTGTGATTAACTCAATTAAATGGAACAATCACAAAACTATTAGCTATAGCCCAACGACAACAAAATGCCTACCTAGTTACCGCTGTACATATATGTAGTTATTCTGGAAAGTTGGCAATTAAGTTTGTTATTGTGTTTGCAACAACACTTTGAAGGAGACGTCAGGCATCCTACATATGTGTACATATTCGTGGTTAGCTTTAAAATCCGAGTCGTTTTTGACATGTTCGTCCGTATGTCCATCTGTTTTTGTCACTCTCATGATTACAAATTTTGAATGAGCTGAAATTTTGTATCGACATTTTAAGTTGTTGTAGGCAAATTGCTGTTTGAATTAAGCGAAATCAATCAAATGCCACGCCCACAATTAAAAAAAACTCTATATGATCCATAAAAATTCATTTATGTAAATGAAAAAATTGATTACATGTTTATAATCCAATGTTCAAAAAGTGGGCGTGGTCGAATAATGGATTTCAAAAAACCTCCTTCCTTTTGTATAGATACCTGATTAACCTTACTAACCAAGGGCATGCTACACCCACAGCATGCATGTACAATAGGGTATTTTCGATTTGGCGTAAGCTAAAATTTATTATTTGTTACCTGCTGAAATTGTTTTAATTAAAATAACAGCACTACAGAATAACTATTTAGTTTCATGAATAACTATCTTCAATATTTTCAATCATAAATTATTTTTTAGACATGAAATGTGTCAACAGATCGTAAATGTGGAACAAATGGAGAGAGTCGGCTCACAACAAAGAACAAAGAAAATATTAAGTGAAACGAAATGAATAGGGGAGGAGAGATTTAGTACAACCCCCTGTTGAATATGTTGTTGTTGTTACTGTATTAGATAATATATAAGAAAAGACCTACCGCAGGTTTCCTTAATGAGGGACGTATTACATTATTTTTACGATTTGTTTTCCTTTCCTTAACATTTCTTTTCTTTTCTTCCATCAAAACCACAATTCTTGTGCTTGTGGTTGATTGTATAGGTTTTGTGTTAAAGAAAAATTAGTCATAAACTAACACATAATCGAGGGCATTAAACCAACTACATGTTGTGTTTTATATTGTAATTCTAATAACTTATTATGCATTAGTTAGTATTTGAATTCCTTTCCTAACAGTCACATTCGTACCCTTCACACCTGTTGAAATGTTTTCTCAAATTATGAAATTAATTAAAAGTGTATCAGAGGCGCTATAAAGACCAGATATTATCTTATGTTATATATTGGTTTAAAGGGCATTTAAAGTCAGTCAGAGAGCGCCAATCGTTCACATTATACATGTTTCACAAATAAAACAAGTTGGGCTTAGGCCAAATTTTAAATACCGATGCTATCACAAAGGATGGGCGTGGCAGGTATGTGATTACGCCCTTTAATAGGGTACGTATTACATATTAGGCTAGAAGTCGAGCTTTACGTTGAATATGAATTTTCATAAACTGTGGTAGCGTCTGTTATTTGACCACGCCCATTTTTGGCACATCGATCAATGGATTAATTATACATATATATACCAAATTGAAACTTAATAGCTCAATTTTTGTAGCAGATAAATAGATTTTTGTCGATTGTGGGCGTGGCTTTTAACCGATTTTATGCATTTTCAATAGCAATCTGCATGCAGAAACTAAAAGTCTCTGTACAGAATATCAGCTTAAAATTTCTAAATTTGCGATTATAAGAATGGCAATAATAGATGGACACGGACATACGGACACAAGTGTTTAGTATCAGTTTTTAATACTCATCCAAAATACTTACATATATTATATGGAGGCTATAACAACTAAATGTGGTTCTTATAAACCCCCCTTATATATACTAAAGGGGCGGGGCAGATACTTAAAAACGCCCATTAATAGTAACGTCCACATCGACTTCTATATAAAATAGCATTTTGTAAATTGTGGGGGGATACTATCACGTTCATTTTGTCCCCTAGAAAAACCCCATGTAAATATGTATCGATTTTATTGCGACACTTTGATGAGGAGCTTTTTGTTAATTGGGGGCGTTACTCTTGATTAACCAATTCAATCAATAGCTATCTGCGTCCAAATGTCTCTACAAAATCTCAAAATTTACGAACGTAGGGGGGCCACAAATAGAGAGCAATGTAAACGTGTCTACTTCGACTTGAATTTTAATCCACATATACTTGCATTTGAAATCATCTCTGACCTTGATCAAAATCAATTGAATTGATACATTTTTTATAGGCGAACAATATTTTGTTTATTATTAAAGCTAAGGAGCTAGGATTAAACGAAAGCTTTCGTTGGAAAAGGGTTCAGTTTAACCGGAAGTCGTAAATCAAGAAAAAAATTCTAAATAAAAAGAATTTTAGTGTTTTTAAGTGTAAAAAAAAAACAACCCGAATTAAAGTTGTTTGTCTTGTTGTTGTAGTTGTTCTTTTAAAAAAAAAAAACATGCAAGCGTATCTTTTCTTTTTGTTTGAGCACAATTTCAAGTTGAGACGACAGCTATAATAATAGAGGCCACTTTGCCGACACCCAATCTTAAAACAACAACGGCAACAACGGCAACAACAACAACAACAATACATTTGAAGCATTCTATGTTAAAACTAGAAATGAAAATACTACCAACAATAGCAACAATAACAATGTTTCTTGCACAATTATTAATAACAACAACAACAACAACAACAATATAAACATGCATTTGCTGCTTAATGCGAATGATCCAAAAACTAAATTGTATATAATTGTGTTCAAATGTATGTTTGTGTATTTTAAGAACAAGAACAACAACAACAGAAAGAAATCAAAAGAAAAACAATATGTTCACCTAAGATCAGTTGTTTTGACCGATTTAAATACCTACACACACACATATATATATATATATATATACAACAACAACAACAATAACAACAACAACAACAACATATGTGCACATTAACAACACTTGTGTTTATATGCGTGTATGGGTGAACGGATATTCATGAGACGCCATCATGATGTTAAATGTTGCGTTTGCATGTGTATAGTGAGAGAGCGACATACATACACATATAACACCATCATCGCCATCATACATTTCACACACATCAGCATCATTTAATGTTTCAACTGTTTCATATGTTCTTGTACTTTTTTTTTTCACTTGGGGAAGTGGTAATATTTAGATCCACGATCTATAGAATACTATGAATGATCTGTTGTTGTTGTTGTTGTTGTTGTTGTTTTGTACCTTTTTTTTTTTTTTTTTTAATCATATTGTGATCATGTGGCCAATCTGCCAACCAACCTATCTCTGGCATGCATGCACGCACATTGCATTGTGTGCCTGAATATTTACCATCCTTCTCGACAGTAGTTTGCATGCCTGCTGTTAACCTGCTTGGACTGCTTGTTTCATTTTTCATTTTTTTCGTATTTTTTCTTTTTTTCTTTTGTATTCCTTTTCATTATAATTGGCTTTTTTGAAATCGTTTTCAACTCTAGCTGTACCACGGCTTCCCATCCATTCTCATCCAATCAATGTAAACAGTGCCAGTGTTTACACTTATTTATATATATGTAAAAGTCCTATGTACATATCCCTATCATATGCACTTATATACGTAAACGTAAGTTAGTTAAATTCATTGTTTTCAAGTATCTGAGTTGTGTGAAACGCACAAAATATCTTCTAATGTGTTTCCTCTCACTGAGGAGAGTGAGGGGGGGGTAGAGGAAATTTTGTCAATCCGTTTGGAACACCCAGAGAGGAGCTTTAGAAAGACAGAATATATAGAAATTGTGAGTTAATGCATCTAGATTCGGTTGAATGGCTGTACGTCCGTCTGTTGTAAGAATGCTCTGGGTTGTAAAAATCATTCTGGGTTGTAAAAATTGGTGCAGATTAGTTTCTATTTAAAATCGACAAAAATTGATTTTATCCATTGGTCAAAATCTAATAACAGACACGCTCACAATTTCTCTAAGCTCTAAAATCTTTGCAAGTTTTTTGCAAAAATTTAGACAAATTTTAAAATGCATTAAAAACAATGTAATACTACTTAAGCCACGCCTACATTTTAAGTTTATATGAGAGCTTTAGCTACAATTTCAAATGCTTGGGGCTAAACTACTTTACAGATTATATACATCTGAATACTGAGTTCTTCGTCCCAGCGAAATATGTCTCTTCGTCCGTCTATCTGTCTATATGTGGGCTGATCTGCAATTACCAAAATGCGTCTTTTCGTAAACGTGCACATTAGGGAATATTATCTAAAAATGCTTCGGAAAAGCGGACATGCCTAAAAAGTTATTCTAGATGAAATGGTACAGTCCCAGCCAAGTCTAAATTCCTTAGCTTAACACCACCACTGCACTTATGAACTTACTTGCGCATTTTTTTTATACCATTACAACTCTATTTACATTTACATATACATTAATAACATATACAACATACTTGTCCAACAATAGTAAACTTTTTTACAAATATATGTCCAAGTAGAACTATAAAGACGGGCAGCCTTCTATTTCAAATTCTCTGAATTTCCTCTCATCTGATTCATTTTCGTTCACAATTTTCCTCCTTAGCCGTTTTGACTACGTGTTGGATGACATTGTTAATTAATGTCTGTACGTTTTCTATGATGCGGCGCACTTGAAAAATATCCTCCATTTCTTGGCGTTTTAAATAATTAACAAAATTGTAGACAAGATTCTTTCAGGAAGTAACTAATCAAACGAAAGAAAGTCTTTGTTATCGAAAATTTGATTTTTTTCACATTGATTGTATGATGTATATATTCGTATAACAAGTAAGAAAAGTCAATTGGGTTTTAGGCCGCATCTTAAGTACCCTCCATCGTCATATACAACTTATGGGCGTAAGTAAGAACCTAATTACTCAAGTATTTTCTAATCGGGCGGACCTGCGACCAAGTCAATTTGTGACAAATAGATTGTAGATACTAATTATAAGAATGTTTGCAAATTTCAACTTTATCGCTTCGATGAATCGATTTTTGTCGATTGCGGGTGTTGCGGTGGTGCTGCGTTCGTAGTTGTTGACCACTGAGGAATATTTCGCGTTTTAAACGGGACAAGAACTGGTGAACGATTTGCTGTACTGGTTATGTTTTGCATATTAACAGGTTTGGTGCATGTGTGATCTCCGATGGGACTTCTGTTTTGCTTACGGCTGGGGCTGGTATTACCCCTCATTTGTGTATGATTGATATGAGCTGGAGCCAATTGTAAATGTGACTAGAGTGGTGTTGGTATTTCTGCTATTGTTGGTGACGACAGCTTCTATCCGATTCCACTCATTTTTGGCAACTGTACCAATGTGTTCCAAATTCCAACTTTATAGCCAAATTTTTGTGGTATGTTTTTTTCGTTTATGAACATAACCCCATAAAGGATTTTGTTTGTCTATTAAACTAGAAATGTCTAAACAAAACTTCAGCTTTATATCACATAATTTACGATCGTGAGAGTACCAACAACAGACATACACACGGAGAGACAAATCTAGACGCGGATTTTGCTGCTGATCAAGAATGTATATATTTTGTAATGTCTTTCATGCCTCGGGTTTCGGGTGTTGCAAGCGTTATGACAAACTTAGCAAACTCTTATCACTAAACGAAAAAAAATGAAATTTATTTTTAAGGTTTTTCTCTTCCTCTGTCTGATATATGTGATTTTTTTTTTATAGTAAAATATTTGTTGCAAAATAACACCACTTCTAAGCTGTGCCTATAATGATAAGTGTATAATTGTGTGTGCTTGTGTTTGTATTTGAAATGCGTGCTAAAATGCCGTTGGCATTTGTTTCTGCTGAAGGTTTCCACTTGTTTCGTGTATGTCAAGTTTCATAAGTCCAACTAAATATTAATGATGCTGATGGATGGCTGGGCTGCCAACTAATATTGTTACAGTGTTTGTCTTACGCAGAAAATAGCATAAATTTTCGGTTTTAGAAAAATTTTTCTCATTTTATTTGAAAGTCTCATCAATATCGACAATTCCGAATTCAAAAATTTTAAACGGCTCTCGTGTTGTGTGATCATGTCGTTTAGTGCGGATGTTAATCATTTAAACTAATTTATGATGCGTTAAGACTTTATTTCTATTGAAAATGGTTTAAATTGGAAAATTTTTAGGATCCCTCCCTATATAACACCTTTTTTTAAAATAAGTCTTTGTGTGACGAAATTTTGCAATTTTTAATACTTTTTGACCAAACTTTATAAAACAAAGTCAATTGGTTTAATAAATAATTGGTCAAATTCGGTTCTTATGAGACCTTTTTTTGATCCCCTTCATTTTGTTATAAAAGAAGTCATTATTCTATGGCGAAAATTCTCAATATTTTTATACTTATACCCTGCACCACTTGTGGATGTTTGTAACTCTTAAGTGGCAAATGCCACACCCACCTCTAATAGGGAAATTTTTATAACCTCTCCCCCTATAAGGGTCACTTATACAACAATGACTCGTTCTTACTGATAACAGTAAACAAATACAAGTACATTTTTGGAAGTGAACGGACATGATCGACTGCAGCATTTTTACTTGTTTCAAAATAAATTATTGTTTTTCTGCACTGCTTCTATATTCTTAGTATGTTTTGCAGACCCCCTTAGAACCTTGGTGTAGGGTATGTTGTCTAATTATTTAACTAAACAAAGGATTTTTCATACTCACTTGAAAGATGTGGCTTTACATATATGCATCTCTACACATACTTGAAAAATATGTTAAGCCACCACTTCACATGAACACACCGCAACTCAGTTGTTGTAAAATAACTTGACGCCAGCTAAAATTCTCCAAAAAAAACAAAATTATGTTTTTTTACACACAGATATGCAAATTATGACTATGGGATATGGAATTAGGTAACTGTTGTTATGGAGGGAATGTTTGTAGTTGTGGCTAAATGAGGTCAAACCCGGTACTGTGGCCAAGAAGATGATGGAAGTAAGTAAGGAAAGGGCATCTACTTGTTCACATGTGGAGCACAGAACGGTAAATAGCTTGAATTGTTATTATAACACAAGAACGAAAATGCATAACTAAGTAGATGAATATTTTGAAACTAAACTCAAACAACAGTCGACCACGTCTGCTTTTGCACACGCTACATTAATCCAATTGTGCAATTCTATCCACCTACGATACAACCACAGTTGAAATTCAGAAATCAATTCTGTCAATTGAAATTGATAACAATTTATAACACAATTGTTGTAAATAACAATAATTTCGTGTCAAGTGTTATAAAAAGTATTTCTTTTAAAAATCATTACATGCTGAGCAATTCGATGAATTTAATTGTTATGTGAAGTGTTTTTTAATCACGTAATATTCTGAAAGTTAGACATTTCTACACAAACTTGATGACGTCCTCTGCTGGTGTATGCATTACGTGTCAATTTATAACATAAGATGAATTTTTGCAAATTTTCCATTTTTTGTACAATATTTATACTCTACAGCAGAAGGTATATTAAGTTTGTGCGGATGTTTGTAACTGCTATGATACTGATCGATTCAGAATCAATTTAACCGTCCGTCTGTCGGTCCATGTAAATTTGTACGCAAGGTATAGGTCACAACGCCCAAAATGGAACTCTTTTGAAAATAGACGGAATCGGACTGTTTTTAGAACCCCTCTTCATATAAGGTCCTATTATATTTTGAAAGATTGGGACGAAATTTGGCTCAAAGAGGAACCCTATATATAAGTGTATAAGTATAAAAAAGATTTCCGGAATTTCGCTTTTTTTAAATCAAGTCTATGTGTAGCTGCTAATCTGCTTTTTTACTCTAATTAAGTAAATGTATGTAAATACTTTTTCTGCCAAAAAGGCTTCCTTGTAGTAGTTGCAAAGGGGATAATAAACTTAGCATATCCCCTACAATGTAGAGTGCTTAGAAAGAGATTAACGGTTGTTATGAATATATACTCAAATGATATTTATGGTGGCATACGCCCCACAAGTCAGCCCCAAAAATGTGGCTACCACCGTTTGTGACAGCATCAATGACAACAACAATACCAACAACACCAACATCTCAAATCCGCATATACATTACACAAGTGTATACTAGAGTACAAGTACTTGTACTAGCTGTACAAGAAATGTGTGTTGGGTGTCTTAAGGTATGGTATGTGTAGATAGGTGCAGTTGTGGTGTTGGTTGGTGTTGGAGTCAAATTATTGTTATAAACACACAATATGCGATTGTGTGTATATGTGTGTGTGATTAGGTATGTTAAGGCGTTGGCGTACACATATATTTAAAATTACACAAAAATATTTTGGGTGAACACTTCCCACTAAACTCTTCGGCATGCCACACATTTTCACTATTTCACTTCTCAACCAAAGGCTAGGTTCACTATCACTTCAACTAATCTACAAGCAAAAGCAAGTGATGCAATCAGAGGCTGTGCACCTCCAAACAAAGTAGACAGAGAGTAGTTGTATTATTATAAGCTGGAAAGGAATTAAGAAGAGAAATGAATCTGGATGAGAAACCAGCTACCAGTTAAATATATATTGCGCACTTATGAGGCGTTCAACACACAAGGCATACAACAACAATGCCACAATGTATGTGTAATGTATGTGGCTGCATGATAACTGAAACGAAAGAAATATTTTGGATAACCACAAACCACATACACACACACACACACACACACACATACACACAGACTGACATATTTAAGTGAATAGTAGTGGAGTGAAAACAGGAAAAAGGAGCCACCAGTCGTATACCAACTGCATACATATTATTTGTTATATGCGTTTAAGAAGCTTCTTGGATTCTGGTTTAATGCCGCTGGGTAGGATGTTGCTTTTGTTGTGGGGAGGCAGTAACTGTGTGTGCTGTTCCATAAAACCAGAAATCACATCTCACAGTATTCTCAGTGTATTTTTGGCCACGAATGCTTCACTGTTGTTAGGCCACCTGAAGTCAGCCTCGCTATGTGCGTGTGTATGTGTAAAGTACAACATTTTCAAGGTTTATGATGGAAAGCAAGAAAAAAAAAAAGTTATTTTTGTTGTTGTTGTTGTATGTCGCTATTCGTAGAAAGGCCATCATCATTATCATCAGCCGCCGCCGTAGCAGCAATAGCACACAGCCATCACTATCACTAGAATTACTTCACTATGTATATGCCTGTATATCTCTCGTCAGACCCGCTCAGGTATTATTGTTCTAAACCGAGGAAAAAAAAATACTTGACTTTGTATAAAAAAACAAAAAAACAAAAAAACATAAAAAAAAAGTCGGCTACCGTACTGAAATTGTTATTGTTAGTGCTGTTGTTAGTGTTGGATGATTTTTTCCATATTATATTTTGTATATTATTATTATTATTATTTGTTGTTGCTATTGCTGCTGCTGCTGTTGTTGTTGTTGTTGTTGTTGTTGTTGTTGTTGTTATATCATTTTTTTCAGAGCATTTTTCTGCAGAGCAACAAGTGTTGCAAGCTATAATTACTGCATCCATGTCGTTGCATTTTTGCTACTTCATAAATTAGCATGCTTTTGTACACACTTAACCATTCTACACACAAACACCAGCACGCACATACACGCCTAAATACGCGTCCAACTGTATGGCAACATTTGTTCTTGTCTCCTTGTTTTGGACTTAGTAGAGTAGAGGAAAAAAAAAAAAAAAAAAAGAAAAGTTCTCATCAGAGATGCTGTCGCCGATGGTATATTTTTATATTCTCTACATTATAGTTAGAAGGTATACTAAATTGGAGTTATTGTTTGTGACACACAAAGGGAGGCCTCAGGCTCGTGTGAACGCTGAATGGTTCAAAGATTACTTGGTCGAGAGAGATTAATAGCCACGCCTATAGGCGACTAAAAATAGCTGCAAAGTTCATAACACGCATTAAGCACAAATGTGCTAAAAGTTGCCTCAAATGACGGCCCCACCCCCTTAATGTATGAAACACTCTCCTTGGACGGTTACATGACAGTAAAATGTATCAGAAATAGAAAAGGTCGTATGCTTGCTAGGCCCACAGTTTATATATACATATGTAGGGCATCTTAAATTCGCTTTAAATAGATTTTAGTTTCCTTTTTACTTATTTGCAATATTGTCTTCTTTAGTACTGAAATGGTCTCAGGGTGGTTAGTGGTGATTCTCAATTTTACTTATGACACTATATACGAGTACATACCCGTGCATTAAACATACTGCTATTGAAGTCTTTAGTTAACTTATGTGGTTGGAACCTCCCACCATCACCAGAAGACGTTTTGTCGTTTACGAATCCAAAAGCTCAGAGCGCTCTACCAGGCTAATGTCTCGGTACGCAAGAAAACTTCTCATTTACTTTCAAACACAACAAAATTATAGTTTTCTTAAAAAACTATATATAAGGTTGAAAAAAACTCGATTTAGAATCGGATCTGTTGGTTCAAAATTTAAACTTTTGCTAGAAAAGTATTTAGGAAAAAGACATGAAATTTGTTTACACTTCACGTAACCAACTCGAATGAAAATTGTTGCAGCAGCAGTTGTTATGACTTTTGTGATTGCTAGCGGGTGAATTTCATTGTTACTGTTGCGGCTGTCGCTGCTGCTTTTTGTGTTTGTTGGGCTGGTAATGAATGAGTCCACTAACAGATCTACTTGTCAGTTTTGTAAAATATTTGTGCTACTTGAGTGCTTTTCATGTGTGTGTTGTTGTATGTATGTACGTATAAATGTAATACAATTTTTAAATATCAAGAACGGTAAGCCCCAAATACTCAAGTTTTAACCTAAATATCTATATGTTTGTGTGTGACCACCTAGATTATTTTACGCACATTAATGTGCTTTTTCTTAGAAACGTACGGTACGTTATCTTAAATATTTGGACGTAATGAGAACTCAAAGAAAAATAAATAAAAAGAAAAAAAATTATGTAGCTGAGGCCAAATCCATTGATGCACCAAAACTTCCCGAGAAGTAGAAGCAGGTGACTCGACAAAAACCGAAAATGAATTAATGACACACCTGATATATGTTCTGTACTTATTGGGTAATATGGAAAATTTTATTTAAAAAATTCGTGCAAAAAAAAATTCGTGTAAAAAAAGATATTGGCTAAATGGAAGAATAGTAGATTGGTTCCAGACCTAAAAAAAAAAAATTGAAAATCGTGTTAAAACAAAACAATTCGTGTAAAAAAAGAATTTTTTTTCGTTTCAACTCGTGTAAAAAAATTTCGTGTAAAAAGAGTATTAGGTGTATATATTTTATAGAATCTTTCAAGCCTACTTTTGGGTGTTACAAACGGAATAACTAACTTTTTATACCCACATCTCTAAGGTGGTCACTTTTTGTTGCAAAAACCGTCAGTTTTTAGTCTTTAGAAAAAGGCACAGTGGTATACGGTATACGGTACCCACCGGTAACATAAAAAAAAAAACCAAATGTAAATGTTTTTAATGCTTCTTACACAATACATATGAACGCGTCACTAAAAATATATAATATTTCTGTAACTTTCAATGTGAAAGTAATGCCCTGAGGTGTATAAATATTTCAACAAGAAAGCTTTGAGTGAAAAACCACCAGCTCCCTACTAAGCAGCACACATTAAAGTAATGTAAATGGAGAGATTGATAACTGGTGAGAACACCTTCATTAACATTGCAGTAGAATGCCATATGTATGTATTGGTAGCATTGAAGAAAGCTTATAAATTTATTTTTATTATTTTTTGGGCAGTTTTCTGTGACAGACTTACAGTAAATTTATGATTCAAGGTTTGTTTCAGTGTTGCTGTGAAGGGCTGTGCTAACGCCTTGTTTAAAGACAGTTCGTTTGGTGTCCTTGTGTTAAATGTTTTCTTCAGCATTTAAGCTTTCCAAATTCTGTACAGGTCCCCAGGCTTTATACTGAAATGTCCATTGTGTTGTCTTGCTCTGCTTTTATGTTTTAAAATGATCATTGTGTGTGACTAACTGTACTCACGAGTTTAATTTTTCACGAAATCTGTTCGAAATTCATAAAAATACTGTGGGGATGGACTCCACATTGTAATGTGTTTTATATATATATATATCTTAGTATGTTAAATATTTCAAGCAACTTGATTTCAAAATAGTAAAGTAAAGTTTTTCATTTCTTTAAAGCTTTAGCTTAAGTCCACCCAAGAAATAAAATAATTTATCCTCTGGCAGAGTTATTGTTGATTCAAATGAAATGTCCAAACAAAACCGAGAATATATTGTTCTTTTTATTCAATCATTTGAAACATTTGAAACTAGATGTTAGAAGCTAGAGCATTAGTCAAAGCATTTAAATTCAAGTGAAATCATTAATAAAGTGAAATAAAAAGGATCAGCAACACACAAGTTACACACACACATACACACAGGCACAGAAAAACAACGGCATGTTCAAAGTGAAAGTAAAACAACATGAAAAAGTTTAAAAGGAAAAGAGAAACAAAACCCCAAACAAGCCCTTAAGCGGGGTTGTGGTGGCGGCAGCAATAACAGCAACATATCTCTCAGGCAAAAACACAAATCACCAACTCAAATGGAGGATATCACAGTATCCAAACGATGGATAAATGAAACGTAACAAAACAACGACAAGAGGATTTTGCACACACACACACACACACACACAGATACACACAAAACACTGTTTAGGCACGCCAACTTTTTTAAAGAAATACATGCGCTGCTACATTCAAGTGAGCAGGGAACAAGGAACAAGGAGCAACAGGCAATAAGGCAATAAGGCAATAAGATCTGATGATTTGTTTAGTGATTTGTTGTGTACGTTTTCAATTCACTGGCAAAACAATACATTTGCGCATATTTTGTAGTTCAGTTTATGCATAGACTTGAACGCGTGTGTGTACTCACACACATACACACACATGCGCACATAGATGTATCATTCATTTCAGTTGAAAGAAATCGCGTGCTGTACAGGAGGTCTCTACAAACGCTTACGACTGAATTGCCCTGCAGCGTTTTCATTTTTATTCGCTCTCGTATGCTACGTATTTATTTGTGTCCAATTCTGACTGCATCTGTATGAGTTTTAAACAAAAAAAAATTGTAATTTTTTTCTTTCTTTTGATTTAGTGAGAATAACAACAACAACAACAATAACAATTAAACAAGAACTGGGCGTAAACTAAGGGCAGAGGAAAAGCAATAGCAACAGCAACAGCAACAGTAGTAATAGTGTTGTTTTACTCCATAAGTAGAATGTACTTCAAAATCAGTAAAATGATCAGAAGTTGAAACAAAATTTAACCTTGAGTGAAAACATTCTTTTATTTACTAATTGGAATATCTAAATTGAGTGAAATCGGGCAAGTGCCATGCCCACAATCGAAAATATCTACTTGACCTACGAAAATGAACTTTTGCTTAGATACTCAGATAATTCCATCCATTCTGCGATCTGCCAAACATTTATAAACAAATAAAACTTATGCTAAATAAGTAAATTGCAACTTGTGAGCTGGTAACCAGATAACCGCCGCGCCCTAGGTGAGGGTAGTTAAGATTGGCTTTTCTTTATTGTTATTGCACTTGTTCAAGAGCATTATTGTTCCAGCCAAATCACAAACTAGACCATCGCAAGGCAGTATTGTTTGTTATAGTCCCACCCCAATAACATGTGATATTAAAGTTATAATATTCATCTAATTTAACGACTTAAATATGTAGGAAGCATCGGAAGATTGAAGCGTTTTTACAAATCATTGTCAGAGTAGAGAGCTGCTGGATTAATGATGAACAAGATACTGTAGGATAATAAGAGGATGTCAATCTTTCAACACGTAAACTCCGTGAATAATCAAGTGTGGATTTTTTGTCCAAAGTAGAGAAAAGTGTGTGAAATCTTTGTTTATTGTTGGAAATCAAAATCAATAACTCGCTTAACTTCTCTCTTTCAATATACAACAAAATACAATACATCACAACGCAACATCATCTATAAAACAACAACAACAACACAATTAATTTGTATGACTTTGAGTGAAATTCAATGCGCTGCACCACTCCTCGCATAACATTCAATGCCGTGAATAATAATTTTTTCTGATTTCTATTGTCCACAAGCTAACAACAACAAGTTGCAGCATGACTAGAGTATTTCCAGGCAGAGTGTATATATACGCCTGTCAATAGCCGACCATAAAATTTAGGTGGGTGCAATATTCGAAATTTTTAACAAGTGTTAAATTCGTCTGTTGTCTGCTGTTTGCTTTTTTTTTCCTTTTTAGTACTTTTCAGAGGATTTTTATATAGATTTTTTTGTAACAACCACCTTTAACAGGTGATTTGTTGTACGTACTTCTTAATCATGTTTTCTCCATAATTTATCTGCAATCATTGCAATAGGAGATGGATGGGTGGATGGATTGCTTCATTCATAAAATGTTTGTACCATAAAAAATCATATGTTTGTTGTTCAATATTTTGCTTAAAAAGTTTGCTGTTGTAAGTAGTGTGGTTGTTGTACATATGTACAAGACAGTGACTTCTGTATTATTTATTATACTTGGCGTTGAAATAATTGTTGCCTGTGTGTGTGTGTTGCATGACTTGCCAATAACATTTTTGTGTATTTCATTCATTCACCGATTCCGACCATAACGTTGACTAAAACCACATAATTAAATATTAAACTTTACCTTCAAATTTTTGTTCGTTCGCTTTATTATTGTATTTGCATGTTATTGGTATTGTTGTATTAGTTGAGTTTTTACTACCCTATAATACCTCAAAGTGGTAAAAGAGTTTATTGTAGTTGCAAGTGCCAGCCAAAATATGAATGGATTTAACTATGTCCGTACGTCCGTGTATTTTTTGTATTCAGAGATGTTTAGTACGGGGCTATGTTCTATTTTAAAATAAATCTTTTTATGACGAAAATTTGAAATTCTTAATATTTTATGATAAAACTTAGTAAGGAATAGTTAAGTAGATTTGTGATTAAAATCTGAACCTGATCGAACCAATTTTAGAACCCTTTTCCATATAATAATATTTCACGAGACTCGTATGCATTTACTAGTACAGCTCAATTAATTGTAGCATAATATGTGGAACTAAGTAGCGTACGGTATAATAAGGTCAGGTAGAGCTGACTTTAACATTTTCATTTGTTTTTTTGTTGTGCCAAGGCAATCACTCATATGATGATTGTCGAACTAAAGTTGTGCTAAATTTAACGAAAGTTTATATATTTATATATACAATATAAACTTCAGAATCAGTAATCTAAAGAATGTGAAATGAGAGAATAAGAAGTAAAAAATTCTATAAAACAAATTCTCTCAAACAGAATAACAAAAAAAAGAAAAAAATAGTGTCTTAGACTAAACCTTAAATATCCTCCACATCCAGACTGGGATCTGTTATTAATATGATTACACCCTCCAATGGTGTATTATGTATTACGCATGATCTTGCAATTCTACGCCTAATACGATTTTTTGCACATTATGGGCGCATCGCATTTTTGTCACATTTTTTGATGGGATTTTTATTTCAGCCGGATAGATTTTTGTTCATTGTGGGTCTGGTTACTTTAAATAGCAACCTGCGTAGAAAGAAGAGAAATATATACAAAAAATTTCGGATCAATATCAATTATTTATGATCGTGAGAGTGTCATAAATAGACGGACGTACGGACGAATACTTCTAAGACGACTCAGATTTTGATGCTGGTCTAAAATAATGCAAAAATTGTATTAAGACCCCGCCTATGTACATGTATGTATCATCATTGTCAGACAGGAAGGTGATTCGAGACATATTGCGCAAAAGTTAGTCGTCGCCCGTGACTTTGTATCACTCATTATCTCGAGCAAATTGCTACAAACACCTTTTCTTTTTATTCATAACATTTCTTGTCTAAGCGTTTGCATTATTTTACGCAGTTTTACAACACAAGAGGATAATATATTAGCGCACAATTTTTACCAAGTCACAAATGTTTCCGTGTATCCTTAAGCGGCTTGTCAACGCATCAAACTGAATAAAATGCTCCGTCATGATGAGATCGTCATCATATATACAATAGTCAACATAACATAAAAGTAAGGCAAGACAATCAATAAGTAAAAAAGGGGGCATGTACAAAATTGTAGCAGCTGACATTTGTCGTCAATCATTCGTTAACATTCTGTGTCTCCGATTTAAACCATATGACCAAGCACATTATTGCACTTGTTTAAAAACACTCCTCTACAGGTAGGAGTACATGTTTTAATGTTTATTATTATTTCAAGTTGGTGGCGCATTATGTTATCCTTGACGTATAACGTTTGCTTTTAAAAATTGTGATCATGATCCATAAGAAAAGTTAATGAGGAAACATTTTTATATATTTTCTCAATATGTTGCTTTGAGTAGTTCTTTAAAGTAATAACAAAAATAACTTAAACTGTGAAATCTTTTAGAATAATATTCACCCACCTGCAATCCAGCACAGCATGACATGTCACAAGTGCATACAAGAACTTGTTAGTCAAACATTATGAGGGCGTTCCTGAAACCCTTTTTAGCTTAATGTGTGAACGTTTGTAAATTTTGTTATTTTTGCACTGAATGTTACTCTGACCTCTTCAAGGAGTATTATCATTCCAGGAAAGTTTGATTAGGGAGCACAAAACATAAGCATTTGTACTTATCGGAACAGTCAAGTTATATGTGGATAATACCATTAGTTGTTAGGGTTCACGGCAGACAATAAACTGGCGCCACGACATAAATGTTTATGTTATCTTTCTAGTTGAGTTGAGGGCGTTAAAGTACTTAATACAGTTTTTCTTAAGCCTTCTTTTCTTAAGCTGGTTGTGTTTCATTCAATCAGAGATTTTTTTCATCCTTTTTTGCAATTGTTATTATCTGGTGAAAAGATTTCAGTTGTTTTAGGCCTAAGACAACCATCGTTCAAGATAAATAGAAGAGATATTGTGGATAACATTTTGAGTATGAAATAATTGTATTATGTGGGGAAAGGGGCGGATCCTTTTGAAGTTTATTTGATGTGGATAGATAGCCTTGTCCGTCCGTGTGTTCGCGTGTTCATGTGTTTGTTTGTAAAATCCTCGGGGTCACACTTTTGCACATGGACATATTCTGTAGATAAATTGTACAGAATCGATTGAGAAAAATTTGTTTCTTAGCGATGAAAATAAAGTTTTGATATAAAATTTTTAATATAATCAAACATGGTTTTGTGTATTAGCAATTAATACCAATCAAATCAATGGTGTACTAAAAGTAGGCGTGGTCAGGAATTAAATATTATTTTGATTTAATATTCAAGATTTATGCAAGATTTTGGTCTTTATGTTTTTTGATTATATTTAGCACGCCTCCTTTTTAGTAACCAATAACTCCAACTTTAACTTTAACAATGTTTTCGAGCCCAAAAATGTTGGCTCATATGCAAACAGTAATATTACCATGAAATAAGCATAGCCACGCCTTTAAAACTATTATGAAAACTAACAACATATACCCTAGAAAATATTCTTAAATTTTAAACTCATACCATTCAGTAGTTCCCGCAGTGTCCCATGACGCACAAACACTTATATTTATATATACATAAATAATGTTAATAGTTAACGGTATTATATCAATAAAATCAAATAAACATTTTTGTGTTTTTTTTATTTTTAGGTTAACAACAGGTTTTCGTTTTATAAATACAATAATTAATGTACGCGTATATGGTTGGTGTGTAAAATGTACACAAAAACAAAAATTATAAGTGTGTGTTGCCACGTTTGCCTGCTGCATTATCGTTAAATATTTCAACAATTCAATTATTGTCACCAGTTTTGTCAGTTATTAATTGCACCGGTAATATTTAACAATATTAAAACAACTACAACAACAACAACAATAACAATAACAACGTAAATAACACAAAGAGGAGACAAAAAATGTACATAAAAGGTGACATTTTTAATGAAAAGTAAAGTGGTGAGTTTTTACGATGATTATTATTATCATTATTATCATTATTATTATCATTATCATTTTGTTAAAGTGTTATTATGACATAAAATGATTTTTCCCATTCACATTCACTGTCAAACCTGATCGATATATGTGTTGAGGCTTAATTACAATTTTAAATATATGTTTGTAGTCTTGTATTATATGAAAATGTTATAACCGACCATTTAATACCCTACACCATACATGTCCATTTCGACTCAGTTTTTAATGCTTATGTATACTCTGTAGGCTATTTGACACCTCTCTCTGTTATGGATGAAATTACAAACTTACTACACGCGCCACGTTATGTAGGGTATTAAAAACCATTGAATATTGAAATTTTAATCTTACTCCTGTAAAAGAATCCTTAAAATCCCCTTTGAAGATTCTTCAAGTACTTTCGAGTCATTATATATATCTGTGCCACATACTTACGGAATGAACTGTTTCTAACATATGCCTAAGTATACCGCTCACGATTCCTTCTAAGCACGAAACGTATGTAAATACACATTGACTTGACTCTTACGTAACATATACAAATACACATGGTATCCTTCAGCTCCGGCTCGTCGCTCCAACTCTCTCGTCTCGTCATTGGCAATGTCATTTTCAAGCGTTACTTATTTGCATGTGCGCTTGATACCATTTATGGCAAACTCTTTCGTGAAATTATATTATTTTAATACGATAATAAAAAATAAACATGAAAATAAACGTTGAAACACGATTGCAGCACAAGTGTTTAACCTGCTGGGATAGGTGGCTTTGTTCTGGCCCGTTGTTTTAGATTTATGTAAAGCAAACACCTTTGCTGTTGTAGATGTTTTTAAGTGAACTCTGTGTATTTCATATTCATTTCAATTCACTTAAAGAATCGTAAGAATTGCGGCTAAGTTGGCGCCAATGTCGGCACCTTTTAAGTATTTAGCGGTTCTCTACTCTGTTCTGTTTTTGTTCTAGACGTCTGCTCTTCGTTGGCTTTTATAATGATGCGTGTTTGTGTGTGTGTGTGTGTGTGTGTGTGTGTGTGTGTGTGTGTTGCGCTTTTGTAAGCGAGTGTTATGTGGACCCCCAAAAAAGTGTATATTGTTGTATGTCGGAAACGAAACTTCACCCTTGTGGTCTATATTCACATAATCATTCATTAGATGGTGAATAACGTTTGGTTTTAACCGACACCAGCGACACTCCATCATCCGATTTATGGAATTGTTGTGATGTCCAGTTTTGTTTTTTTGTGGTCTTCTGTTGTTGTTGTATTAAATTTATTGATAATTATAAAATTAAGAGAAAAACATCACATACACAAACACACACACACGCAAATACATACACACATACCATAAATAATAACAAAGGTGTGCATGCGCGTTTTCTTCTTGAATTGTATTTAAAATCCCTTGTGAAGCAAATCGGAATTTTTAAGAACTGGCATGTTAACACCTACCGCTAGACCACATAAAAATGATTTAATACCCCAAACAAAAGTGGAAGAGAGAGCGAACAAAAAGAAAGAAAGAAATAAATAAATAAATAAAAAAGTCGATTGTGTGGAACCTGGCGCTACAAATAAAATTTGAAATGAAACAAAAAACACAACAAAAGTTTCAAGTGGCAGAACTAATCGTATGATTAAAGGAATCATTTAGTTAAAAAAATTAATGTGAATTGTTATGGATTTCACTACATAGGTTGTCTGTGCGTGCAATCGGACTTTCCGTAGCGTTCGCATTCATTTGACAAATGTTGTTGGTTGAAGTTGACAATGGTCTGGAAAATGCGAGTACGGTGTGCTCTTAAAAAGGAGTTATTGTTATTGTTACTAAAGTAAATTTTTTTTCAAATGGATTTGAAGCATTCTGGCTGTCATGGCTGGGTCCGTCTAGGTGTCCGTCTATTGTAATATGCTCACGATAATGAACTTTAAGGTATACACTCATTTATAGTTGTTTGGTGCAGGTTTCTATTTGAATTGGGTGAAATTGTTCAAGAGCCATGCCCACAATTGACAATAGTCTATCCATCAGCCACGAAAACGGAACAACAAAAACCCTGTACATAATCCCTTTGCTTCGATAAGTTATACGCCCACAATTTTCAAAAAGTACAACTTTTATAAAGCAGGTAACGATTCGATATTAGAAAGTCAGGCGAGCCCCTGATTTATATATATTATATATATGAAGAGCATTTAAGATTCTGATAAGAAGCAACCGAGTAGTTAGGACAGACGAACAGGATTAAATTTATTCAGAAATTACTTCTGATCTGACCGCTATAATTAAAGATGGGTGTGGCAAATGGTGTAGGGTACTAAGTATTTAATAGTTTTTTACCATGTTCATAACAAAAATTGTCTGAACCATAGCAGACCATTCTTCTCCTCTTTCCTTCTCGTTCTCGCTTTTGTTTTTCCCGGCTCCGAAATCCCAGCTAATAACATTATAAACTAATTTGTTATTATTTATCTGATCAAGCTGTGTGCATTCATTTATCACTCATTCTCACACAACTACCTGCTGTTTGCCGATTTATTCCTAATACTGTTGTTGTTGTTGTTGTTGTTGTTGTTGTGTTGTTTCCTTGATAGGAAATATGTACAAGTATTATCTTCTTATTTTTCTACCAATGTCCTTGTTTTTGTAAAAAAATCTTAAATTTTATTTTTCAAGTTCCATTTGTTAAGTTAGCACCAAAGATTTAATCAATTTGGTTTTTGCTTGTATTCTGAATTTATTGATGAATTATAACTGAGAGTGGAATTAGTTTTAGCTTTAGATTGGCTTTAGATTGTGGATCTCCTTTGAAATGGTTAACAAAGGTATTTGTAATGATGGAAGGACATGTTTGATGGATATTGTTGGATGGTTGCAACTCATTTTAATACGGATTAAAGATGCAAAGAAGGTCTGTGCATATAATGAATGTAAGGAGTGTTATTGAAATGGGCATAATTGGTTAACAACCACGCCCACAAGTGACAAAATTTAATCAAAATTTAAAGAACGCTGTTACATAAATGCCACTCCCATAGTTCACACATAAATGTTGAGGGTATCCCTGTAAGCATTTACAATAACAACTTAGTACCAGCAACGCGTGTATTCATCCTCTTTAACAATATATTGTTTAATTGAAAGCATTTGACCACCACAAAAATCGGTTTCTTTTATACAAAGTCTTTTTTTTTCTTTCTTTTTAAATTTCATCTGTTATGCATACCAGGTAGTTTTTATGGTAATTTCGTGTTTCACATGATTGCAAAGCATTTGTTTAGATCGGCGCGTTGTTGTGTTATAAATAAAGACATCATCTTGTAGCGTTGGTTCAGTTTCACCATCAATACAATACAAGTGCAATCACTACGTTTGTATGTGTACACTTTACTAATTTATTTAATAAAACTTTTAATGATGATTATTTTACATTTTCTAAAATTTTACAATAGAGCAATTGAGTGCGCTTGTATGTGCATTTTTTCTTATATAAAATAAGTCATAAGTTGCGTCTAGTTAATATGTGATGGATGAATGAATGACTGCAATAAATGGTCACTTGAAATCTGTTGCAATTTTCTCAACTTGTGATCATTTAAGGCAATAAAAAACCATTTTTCCCATAACAATAAGACGTACTTTTTTCTACATGGCATATAAACCGTTAATTAACATTTTTGTTAATGATGATTTAATTTAATGAAGATTGATGTAAAAGTTGCATAAAACAATATTTGAGTATGTTTAGAACAAATTGATATTTTTATACCCTACACTTGCATCATATACATTAAGTTTGTGTGGATGTTTGTAACGTCTAAACGGCAAAATCCACAAGTTGTATAAAATCTTTGGGTCAGTTCATGTTCTTGTACCGAATTTCATCAAAGCGCGACCAGTAGCTTGCACACAAACCTACATGATTAGACAGACGCACAGACGGACTTGGTTAAATTTATTCAGATTATCACTCTCTCTCAGATTATCATTCTGAATCGATCAATATAACTTAAGGTGGGTGTGACATTTGCCATTTACAAGTTACAAACTTAATATACCCTCTGCCACAAGTGGTGTAGGGTATAAAACTGTGGCATACAAATTTACATGGACAGAGAAACAGACTGGGTTAAATCGATTCAGATTTTGATTCTTTATCCATCGATATAAATGAAACAAAGGGGGGGGAGAAAAGTACTATTTAAGTATTCTGTTCTCTTTTTATAAGTTTTCGAAATAAATCATTGGAAAATCATTAATTTGATAATACACCAGACGTGTTTGATATTTTTCTATTAATTCGTCGTATGTTGATTATTTATTGCCGCAATGATGAAGTGAGTGCGAACAAAATATATGCTGACGATAAATGAAACTCATATTTTAAGCTAGTTGTGTTTCCATACTTTATTTCAGTCTGATATTCAAGTAATAAAAATTTGCATAAATAAATTATGCATTTATTAAAAAAACAAAAAAAAAAGGAAAACAAAAAATAGAAGCAAACAACTTTTCGAAGAAAAATAAGGAAAAAAAATTATAATTTTCACACGAAAGCACATACAGCTGTGTGTAAATGTTGGCCAAACTATGTAGATCCAAGTATATGTACATGTGCTCTACATATTACTTCGGGGGTATATAGAGTTTGTCATTCCATTTGCAACAGCAAAGTTACACATAACTCTATAATGATGAATCAAATCATTCATTAAAATACAGACATGTTACAGGTTCAGGAATGTTAGTGACATTCAGCCTATTTGGAAAAGTTTAAGTAAAAGAAAAACCTTCATTGAAAATATGAGAAGCGGTTAAGGGAGTCTCTGCATACGTCTTTTATTGAAACACAACATGATCGCAAAAAATTAAACATTGAGCCAAAAAAATCAAATAATACATACAAATAATTGGTCAACAGCCATGCCCACAATTAATACAAATCTCTTACCACCACAAAGCTTAAATTTGCCACAACTTTATGTTTATTTGAACTATTGAAAATAAGTGGAAGGCACGCCCCCAAATTTACAGAAAAACAGATTTGAACCTTTGACCCAATAAAAGTTAAAAGGGGAAGAAAATCCATATAAGCCACGCCCACAGTTTATGTATAAATTTAGACGGTATTTAAGATTGGGTCCAAGACAAATGTAGATTTTAAACGCGTCTTTTTTATGGTGGTATGTACGGAAGAAAGTTCTTAATTGTTTTTGTAGAATTATGATAAATTGTGGACATTATTGTTTAATCAGACTTTCGAGCAAGGACTAAGTACTAACTGTAAATAAAACAGGTGAAAATGTTATAGCCGGTCAAACCCAATCATTTAATTTTTTAAATTTACTTCATCCCACAAGCTATGCTACAATTATCATTGTATCAGAGGGTTCCAAAAATGGTCTGATAGGATCAAAATTAAGCTATTTAACTATTCTTCACTGTATTTTAAGATAAAGAATTGCAAATTTTCACTCATTAAAGATGTCCTTTATAATAAAATCTTATATGGGGAGAGTGTCTAAAAATGATCCAGTTCAGTTAGGGGTCTTTTTTGAGCCAAGACATGTATTAAATTTCATCGAAATATCTTAAAAAATACGGCCTGTACCTTGTGCACAAAATTATATAGACAGACAGACGGACATGGTTAAGATATTGATTCTGAATCGATCGATATAATTGAAGCTGGAAGTTACAAACATCTGCAAACAACTTAATATACCCTTTGCCACAAGTGGAAGGCAGTACAGAGTAGAAAGAGACGTTTACTATAATATAATGGAAAAGTATTGCACTGTGACGTAATATAATCACAAGTGGCAGGCAGTGCAATGTATGTATGTATGAAGGAAAAAGGAGAATTTTCAAACGTTGTACACAACGTTGTAATTCTATCCTAAAGGTATTGTACTTTAACTTTTTCTTCCTCTTAATCAGTTTATAATATTCCTGTATATATATATATATACGAGTATATACAACACAGAGGTGCTGCAGCTTGGTTAGGTAGTACAGTAGCTGAATGCTTTTAAAATATTATTAATGTGACTTAAATAAAAATCAAACGTTTAGTAAATTATGAGATGACTGCAAAAATTGCCGGAAAAACTTACACTAATAACACTAGTAACAACAACAGTAACAACAACAATACATTATAGACCAAACAGGAATATTCACCCTGAAGTACATTAAAGTGCATAAATTTTTATTATATAGCTGCAGTAAAAGAAAATTGAACAGCAGCATCGGCATCAGCAACAACGAAAACAACAACACCAACAACAACAACAACAAAAACTATTCATATAATAATGTAAAGACAAGTAATCCGTTCACTTTCTATTATACTCACTACACAGTACATCGTACACAGTACACAGCACACAGCACACAGGGTCTATTGGTAAATATAAGAAAAAGAATTATGTTTGTGTGTGTGTATATATGGTATAGGTTACTTTTTAATATTATATTTTATGTGTGCTTAAATTTGTTTAGTTAAATGTGGTAACTATGCGAGCATGCGAAATGCTCTTAAAACTTAATGATGCTACCAATTGGTTTTATTTTCACAAAGAATAAATACAAACAAATAAAAATGCACACAAAACCGCATCCATTCTGTTCGCTGTAATATCAGTTGAATATATTCATAAAAATATTCCTTATTTGACGGTGGTGGGCATACGCGGTCTGATTATTATACATAGAAACCCTCCAGCGTCAATTTATTAGTGTTTGTTAAGAAAATATTAAATTCGTTTAACAACAAAACTCTTAAAAGTTTATCAAATGAGTGAGGAAATGTATTGCGCTAAGTAGACGTAATAAATAAATTTATTCTACAATGAGTTTTATATGAGTTTTTTTAAGGAAAGTTTTGTATGAGAAAATACTTTAGTGGTAGGAAAAAATAGTTAAGTTTGATTGAAAATTGATTGAAAAGTAATTAATCAACGTTATACGTGACCTCGGGGCCAAATTTTGACTACTGACTACTTGAAGGCATTCAAATAAAAACGACGGGCATTGGCACAGACAGACTTAGGTTGTGTAGATCGTTTCAGAATCGCTTCATGACCATCAAGAATATATATATTTTGTAGTATCACAAGTCAATTTTTCATTTTTCACTTTCCCTCACGTACACAACGACAAAGGACTGTTCCATGAACAGAAAACATTATTGAATGTTAAATAAAGCCATGTCTACTATTCAACGGTACAATAATCATTACATTACCGTTATTATTTTAGTAGTAATAGCTTACTAACTGGAAAGTTACATAAAAATCTGGACCTTTTTCTAGAAAAACTCAAAAACGTTCTAATTTTTGTCTTCGTCTATCTTTTAAGCCAGTCAATGAAACTTCATTAATTCTACTCCTTTTACAGAAGCCCAGTTTGCTTATAGGTAGTAGGTAGTAAATGTAGTGATTTACTTTAAAATGTGCCCATTGCATACCAATTGTATCATTATTACCATTATTTTATATTGTAAGAACATGAAACATAAGCATAACATGTCACCAGGTCAGAGTCTTATATATTCTTTACTTGAAAATATTTTGACAGGCAGGTTTCATCGCCGCTTGTGCTGCGATCCTGAAATCATTTTGACAAGACAGATTTTAAGGTCAAACAAACATCTTGTTTGTATCGAAATTTTTATAACATTTTAATAGGTTTTAATTTTATGATTTTATTACACATTAGTTGTAGCTTCTGAATATAATATAATTTTTTTTAGAGGATCAGCAAATGAATGTGTTGTTTATTAAACTGTTCAGTGAACGACTGTAAGCCCGGCCCGACCTCCCGCTGTATGAAAACATTTAAATTGTTATAAATCATTTTTTAGCGACGACTTCATTGAAAGCGCCTTCTTTCCTTGTTTTTTTTAATGTATAACAATAACGAAAGACAACATAAACTAATAATAACAAAAACAATAACAGCAAGAGCAACACGGCAAACAGAACCATTTTACCGATTCAGGTGTTTATATGCATACTATGCAGCAAACCTAAGCTATACACATACATACACATAGATCATGGTGATGAATGATTAAGTGAGGCTAACTGATGAAGTTGAAAAGATAACAGTGCAGTGTGTGTGTGTGTGTGTGTGTGTGTGTGTGTTGGCGGTTATCTTCAAATATTTTACTAATAATATCTCGACTGATGATGCTTCAACGTAATTGCTGTTTTGTTTTAAGTCAGTGTGCTTGCTTGCTTGCCTGCCTGCCTGCCTGTTGCCGCTTTGGTGATGGACTCTATTTGTGATGGATTAACTGACTCTCTGATGGATGGATGGCGATAGGTAGACAGGATAGGACAGGACAGGACAGGACAGACAGACAGTTAAAACTAGTAGAATTTTTCATTTATTTTTATATATTACACACACACACACACACGCACACACAGATATTTTTTCAATTTGTTTGTTTTCTCTTCTATTCATTGTTTATTGCGTTGTTGTAGTTGTTGTTGTAGTAGTTGTTGTTGTTGTTATTGTTTTTATTGGCAAGCTTAAGCTATAAAATGTTGATGTTTTCATTCATTAGTTGTTGTGTTTAAATTTCATACTCGCAGTTACGCGCCAAGATGTGTTTATGTGTCTTTTCCTTAGCAGTTTATGTTGGCATTTTATGGTTTAGTGTTGCATTTGGTTGTATGTGTTTGTATGGGTGTTGTTTAAAACCTCATTTAAAGTTTACTGAAGCCACCGTAAAACGGTGTGGTTCGGTATTTTCAATATGCCGATAATGTCGCCGTCTTCGGTTGTTCTTTGGCATATGTAGTCACCACATTTATTAGAGCTTTTGATGGCTAAATTATGCGGTTTGGTATGCTTTCTGGCCATCATTTATGTCGTTTAATAATAAGTCATTTTGTCGGCGGTATATAAAAATATTAACGATTTATTATGCTTTTCAAAAATAATTCATTTACGAAAGCCCAGAAGGAAAGAGAGAAAGATAGGGTAAGGCTTTGTAATTGTAATTGTTTACTTTTTAGTTAAGTAGCTGCAGGTGTTAACCCATTTTTTTTTTTTTTTGCGTTTTAGCAAAACTAGTTTTATGCAAGCGTACGCGATGCTTATTTATATTTGCTTGTGTCAAATGTTAAGACATTCTTTATTATTATTGACCATATAAAAATGGCATTACTATCGTATTAAATTGTATGTATGTATAAGCGACGCAACTAAACGTTATTGATAGTAAATAAAGGATTCAATAACTGTTGTTGTTGTTGTTGTTGTTGTTGTTGTTGTTTATGCTTTTACTAAACTTGGCAGTTGGTAATATGAAACGCATGTTTATCATTTACTACAAGATCAGCTGTATTGCTATTAACTTGACACTATTTTTCAGTTTGTGACTTGAGTCTTTTAATTGTAATTGTAATCGCGCCTATACGTTTGCTTGTGTATGTAAATGTTAAGACATAGTGAAACTTTTTTTAGTTTCTTAATACAGGTTTAAGAGTAATCGCTTAACAGCCACGCCCATCTTCAACTATCACATATATTTAGATGCCACAAATATTTTGGTTACAATTACTTTCAAATATGCCCATGCGTCGGTCTTCCCAAAAAAGTGGGCGTGGTCATATACAAATACGTTCACAATTTACAATAAACTGAGAAAACAGCAGTTAAGCGACCTCAAATATAACCCCAAAAACGAACCACTAAGTACAGTATATAGAAATATGTTGATGTGTAAAAATGAAAATAATTCGGCAACATTTTCATATATTTGATAAATTTCCTCTTAAAGCTTTGAGGTGTGCATGTGTTTGTGTAAAATGTAAAAGTTTCAACACAAACACAATACGATGTATATTTGTAGGCCATTGCATGCTATTGTATTGTAGCTGGGTAGCTGGCTCTACTTGAAATAGAAACAAAAAAAAAAAAAAAAAACAAAAACAACATTAAACGACACTGCCACTCCAATTACATTTTAATGAGCTTTGCTTTGTTGTTGTTGCTACTACAGAAATTATAGCAGCATGTATGATACGAAAGTGTGTTACGTTTCCTTTGACCGGTTAATACGGTTGATTGTGTGTAAAAAAAAAAATTTTTTTTACATATTTTTTTTTTTTTTACTTTGTTGATGCTATGTGTGAATGAAAGGTAATAATACGTTTCGGTTAAATTTTCGATACTCTCCACAGTCATATATAAACCTAGAGCGTGCCATACATGTGCAGAATTGCATCCTGTTTCAACAACTATTCAAGTAAAAAGATTTAACATCAATATAAGGAGTTTTGCATTTCTGCGAGTATTGAAACTAAAAATGACTGTTTAAGTACTAAAACTTAGTATTTCATCTTCTGCAATCCTAAACTCAAAAGGCATTAAGTCTTAGTATTTGTTCAGCAAATATTAGAATTCTTGTACTAAAAATTAACACTAGTCTGGTAAAACGTTTTCTTGGAGTCTCTTTGGCTATTCCACATAATATGCAAGATTTGGGAGCTCTGAATCCAAAAAAACCTTCGCTTTTTGCTACGACGGTAGGGTTTTGTGCGATTTTAAGCTAATATTCTACTACTACTACGGTTGGATGTCTCATAAACTGTACAAGAGAGATAAATTAAGCCCTTATCTAGAATCACCTGGACACATCATATGAATGCAAATTTATCAAAATTAAATTAAGATTATATAAAAGAAAGCTATATTAGGTGTATGCCAAATCTAGGGTACCTTGGTGGTAAATTTCATTAAAAAAATACGAAATATTGCGACTTATAGATTAATTACAAAAAAATTCATGCACTGGCAGATGGATGATAGTTAAATCGATTCAGATTTCAATTTCTGATCCGATCCGTATAATAAAAAAAAGGTGGTTGAGGTTATTATCCAAGTAGCGCTATTGAAGAATCAAATAATAGTCAAGTGGCACCCTAACAACACATTTGTTAATAGCATAATGTTTCGTTTTGCTTAAGAGTAGTTTAATCGTTTCTTATTTTATTGCATTTTTATTGCTTTCAGAGCATTTCGTTGTACATGAGGTCAATATCGCTTGACCAATTAATTGTTTCATTGTTTAAGGTAAAGTAAGAGTGGTCATGATTTTGATTGCAATGAATTCGAGTTTATATTAAACATAATTAACCAACTGCATTATAGGATTGCAAAAAAAAAAAAAAAAAAAAAAAAAAAATCAAATTCTAAATTGTATTCAAAAACAATTAGACTTCTGGTTTTTTTTTTCTTATATTACAATATTATTTTATTGGTTTGTGCTTTAAACTAAATGGTAGCCTTATGCTGTTTGTGCAAGCTTAAGCGTTAGCTATGATATGAACTTCATTTGTTTCACGTCCTTATGATCAATTTTGTAATAATTTTGTACTTTGTGGTCTTGTGTTTGTGCGATTAGTTTTTCATAATTTTTTTTTTTCTTCTGCGTTAGATTGTAGATATTTTTCCATGACCACAAAATCAAGTAAGTAATCAAACAACAACAAGTGGTTGTTGTGGAACGCTTGGCAACATTTGAAATCTATTTTAAATATGTATGTTTCCGTTGGCTTTTGTTGTTGTTGTTGTTGTTGTTGTTGTTGTTGTTCTTATTTTACTTCTACTCTGTAAATTATGTTTAATGGCATTCGTAAAATAATACAATACAATCATATTGATATGTATTTGTGCAAGTATATGCAGGTTATGGTGCGGCTTACGGTGGTGTATGCATTTGCGTATTAAGAAGGAAAAAAAAACACTTGTTGACTTCTTATTTTAATATTTTTTTTAGAGCGGCGGTATACTAAGAATTGAAATTGATATCTATGAAACTATACACAAAACTGACATTACTTAGGCAGACTACATCATTCGTCAAAGCATCCGCATGGCTTGATTTGATCAATAGTGCTTAGGGGTTGTGGTTGTGCGAGTTTTAAAGCGTTTATCGCGTCCGTGAAAGCTCACAAAGTCTAATCCTAAATATTTAGTGTTCCTGAAATGTCCAACTTTCCAAATAATTAACTTAATCAAATGAAAAAGATGAAAATCTTTCTTATTAAGACTGCTTAAGCTAATTACCATCACCTGACTGTCAATTTATCGGTGTATACTGTTCGACTTGAACTATTTTATCATTTACTGACTGGTTTCCGTTTTAGAACACACATAACTGACTCGAAGACAAGTTATCAAGTTTAAATATTATTAAGAAAAAAAAAAAAAAAATTACGTAGAATAATAAGTTTCCTTTCACAATAAGTATAATAACTACAACAACAACAACAACAACAACAACTGCAACAACAATCTTTAGAACGGACACAGTTGTACCTGTTTTACGTATTGAATTTCTTAGTGGTTACAAGTGTAGAAATTAGGAGTTAGATGCTTGAACTGTTTTTCTTTGTTTTGTTCATGTAAATGTAAATCGTAGTAGTAGTATATAGACCAAGTAATATTTGAGATCTCGCCCATGGATAGGTTTAATAAATTATTAATAAAAAGAAATATATTTTTGTCGACTTATAAAAAATTATACACATGTGAACACAACCATAGTATAAGGAAGTGAAACTAAAAGGTGTTTTTTTAGGAGGTTTGTTTTTCAATAGAGGGATTACTCTGTTTCTTGACAGTTCAAAGTGACGTTTCTACTCAGTATTGTTTGGCAAATCATGCAGAATAGCTTAAGTTCAAAAGAACGCTTCCAAATCGTGCAAATTTATTTCCAAAATCAGAGTTCAATTAAAAATGTAAATTATACGCTGCACATAATCGTCCGTCTGAGACCACCGTAAACAATGTAATCACGAAATTTCGGTCTACATTTACTCGTTCGGATGCCAAGCTATCGACAAGAATGAGAAGAGTGCGAACAGAAGAAAGTATCGCTGTTGTTGTTCGCCGTCGTGCGCAAGAAGTTGAACTTTGTCCATCAAACGTATTTTAAGCGAAATACGATCTTTGAAGAAAATGTAATATAATGCCATGCCCACCATTTGCATATATTATTTCTAAAACCTTCAGAAACAAAGTATTTAGAAACCTTAAGTTCTACGTAAAAGTACGTTTCGTATACAGGTTAATAGAAAGATCTATATAATCATAGAAAATAAATTTATAAACCTTTACTTCGAATTGAAATACTTTGTACCCCAGCTAGTGTAGCAGTAGTGTATAAAAACCTGGCTAACACTGCATAAACAGCAAGTCAAGTGTATGACATTGTTCGGTTTTTAATGCTTTATAATTCGTATCTGGGTAGTGTCAGGTTTGATATAATTTTGCATTAGATTGATAGAGAAGCTAGTTTTTCTTTTCTTAATTTGTGTGCATTTTTTTTTTTCTTTTTTGTTTCTAATTCAGCTGTACAGATAACACATGTTTTGCAAGTCCATATATAAGTAATTATTAGTTGTATTACACTTGCGTAATAACTATCATACATGGGTGTATACGAAGAGGAAGTCAAGCTAGTAATCAAATCAAATGTGTCATTATTAAGAAAAGTGCTGCTAAGTTTAGATTTGGTTCTGCCTTGTACGGTACATATGTTGTACGTCAAGAAACTTTTATGATGTCAAATGAAATTTTTTTATTGTCATAGGAGTTGCGTTATGTAGACTGCGGCAAGCCAAACCACTCTTTCTCAAAAGAATACTTGTTTGAATGATCTTATTCTGAAAATATTCCAATATTCATGAAATGAATGCTGTGCTACTTGATGTCTTCATTAGCTGATGGTAGATCGTATTAAAAGTGAAATAATAACGAAGAAAAAGACATTAAACACTCACGTCATGTTAACGAATATATAAGATGAATAGAGAGCCGATGAAAAATGACAAAAGATTATACTTTATAATCGCCAACATAATCATTTCGTGTGCTGTTGCATTTTTCCGCGTTAAAGTTATGAAATCTTTTTTCCGTGAGTCTTAACATAAATTGTTTTCGTAGAAAAATGATTTTTTTTTTTATGATTTTCCTTACTTTTATACTTTTTTTTTTTAAAGATATGAAAAAAAAAAAATTTATTGTGCTGATGAAGACTGAATCTTATAAATGTGTAGACGGTTGGTAAAAAGTATAACTTTTATTTAAAATTCTTTAAACTTGCTGAACACATTCATACACAGGCACACAGGCGTTGCAATGCTGATAGAGGTGAACGTGTTCATCAGTCAGCTATGTGGCGGCAGTCTTGCCACTCAGTTGATGTATAGCTACATAACTACAGTACATACATTAAGAAGAAGGTTGGTGTCGATGTAACTTCCACCCTTACTTCCTGTTACCCTTTCCAATCAGATTCTCCATACACTCAAGTGCAACATTTGTTGTTGGTGTCCATATATGTGAACAATTTCAACAAAATTTTTGTACATCCTATATGCTACCGGGTGTATTAAGTAGATGGGCTTGCTTGTGGTTTCCTAAAATGTAAAGACGACTAGCAAAATAAGGTATTATACGGGAAGAGATTTTAAAAATTCAGACAAGACGCATTTTTGCTACAATTTTTCTTTCAATTTCTCAAAATTTACAACTTGAGTAGAAAACAAACAGTAAATGGATAAAAAGAAATAGATTTAAAAAAATGATACTGATTTGACTGGTGTAATAGAAAATGACTCATTCCCTAGTGGTTTAGGAATTACAAACATGCGCGCAAACTTTAAACGACTGATGTAGATCAAGCTCGCAACTTAAGGGGTGCTAAACTCCTTTAAAATATTCAGATAAATAAATCTTTTATCAAAACATTTGCTTGATATATCGCTTACGATTGATTAGAATGTATTCTTTACGACATAAATGCGAAGCCCTCCCTCGTAGAGACAAGGCATTTTCAATCAAAATTATGTTTATAATGGGATAAGAATACTTTAGATCCCTCACTGTTGAAGAAAATACCGCCCAAAATATTAAAAGCCTTTTGCGTGCCTACTGTACGATATAACTAGAAATAAGCTTGGCTTGTCTGTAGTAAGGTGTGTCAAGTGGTGTAGGGTGCTTTATTAGTTATTTTTAATAAACTTTACATTTATTTTTACATTTAGCTGCAAAATCTTTCCTAAAATAACTGCTCTCTCTCTCTCTCTCTCTCTCTTATATGCGTGAAAATTTTCAGCAAATTTTTTTTTTTAAGTAATTTTTATTTTCTATATTCGCCGTTTCATTCATTTTCTGTTGTAGTGTTATTGAGGACGCCATTTTTACTTTTTGACACCATTCTCCTTAGTGTTGTTCTGTATATATTTACAAATACAACAAAAACATTTTTATAAAAAAAAAAAAAAATCTGGCTGTTTAGTGTAGTTTTGTTGCTACTGCTCTCAGCTCTCTCTCTCTCGCTTTGTTTATATAGGGACTACTGCATTTTTAATTCAAACAAAAGAGAGTAACTATTGGAATGCTATAATGGGAGGGTTTTGTGCAAAGTTCATTCCAATAAGACTCCCATGTAGTTGTGTTTATGGAGAACAAATATTATACAGGGTAGCGTCACAAGGTGGTTGTATCAAGAGGAGAGAAAGAGAGAGAACTAGCTATACTCATAAACTTTCATATATTTAGAAGGCACCATTTGAAGGCGTGTTTGTGTTTGTTGGACTGCTAAGGTGCCACCTTTAACTTAATCGCAAACCTGCTTGTTCGCTCTTGCTCTTGCTCTCTACGCGTTGTGATATGCAAGCATCTACGTATTTAGAATATGAGTGTTAATACTGCAGGTGTCTTTTTTTTTGCTTGTTTTGTAATATTTTTGTCTCTTCGTAAGAGTTTGGCGCCTTTTTTCTGTGTACACCACACACACACACACATTTGCATAAGCAATGCTGTTAAATGGCTTTGTCTCCACACTAGGTGGCGCTACAAATGTGAAACTTTTTATTGCTTTGAATATTTTTCTATACGCGTAACATGGCCACGGTACTGAATATATATATATATTTGATACATGTGTCGCATCTCCGTCACCTTCGCTAAAATTTATTAAGTGTTGAATTGTTGATTAACCATTTATTGTGTTGCACAAATACATGAATATTTTACATGCACAGACACATATACGTGTCTTTAAGCATTTGCGACTTTGTGGATGATATAAAAGTGTTTTGATTTGTTTGAATTGTAACATAATTGCATAAAATCTGTTCAAAAAAAAAAAACAAATGAACTTCACAATTTATGATGACGCTTTTATGTACACACCATATTTATCATTTGTTATTTGTTGTTGTGTTGTAAAAATTGATGTTTTATTGAAAGTTTCGTGAGCACGTGTAAATTGTTTAATTGGAAGTTATTCTTGAGGCATTAGGTCACGTTTTCTTCTTTATTCAATATTTCAAGCGTTGAATTTCATAGATTTTATACAAACAAACTTTTAACATAGACAAGCTGACAAGTATGTGTGAAGATGTGGCGTAATTGGTATTTGAAGTTAATTAAATGGTTGGCAATTTGGACAATTTGGACATTATTGCATCTTTTATGCAATTTCTGCATGTGGTTTGGGCATTTTGTGTGTGTATATGTGTGTGTATTTGTGGTCAAGTTTTTTCTATTTTTTTTCACATTTTGTCACAGTGTAGATATTTTTATTTTGATGTTTGATTATTTGATTTTTATACCCAACTCTTCAAGGTTGGTGTGTCGGTGCCTCAAAAAAGAATATTGTATTCTAAACTAGCATGTATAGGTATATGTAGCTATGTCTGTCTGTCCGTTTGCGTGGAAATCGTTCTCCTGTTCCCAAATATTGAAATTTTTTTGAAAATTTTCTTCGTTGTGCATCATAAATCCTCTCCGGTAACGTAAAATCGTCTGAATTCTAAAACGTGGTCAAGCATAAAAATCGTTTCCACTGGAAGTAAGCAACCTTAATCCCGGTTCGAGTAGTAACCATTTCAATATCATGAGTACGTTTGGCTACACAACACCATGTGGTACAGTTTGTGCGGTCTGCCGTTATCTGCCGTTGTTGTCTGTCTGTCCGTCCATGTTTATTTGTACGCAAGCTAGGACACAACTTTTGAAATAATTTTATAAAATTTATTACAAAAACAGTTGTTGATCAAAAAGTGAATCCTCCCTTAAACGTCCCTATTTTATACTAACTTTTTATATGACGGAAACACTTCAATGTCTATTATTTTTTTATAAAGTTGATAAGGAAGAGTTAATTAGCTTAATAATTAGCTGTGCAAGATTTGAAGCGAACCCTTTCGTAAATGATTCTCATATAATGTGTTTTTCACCAGTTTTTCGCTTAATAAGCGACTTTGAACAGGTCTTTATAAGATAGAAACATTTTAATGCGGTCTATATTATACGCGCCTATCTCTTCTATATTGAATTATAGCTGCAACATATTCTCCATTTTGTGTTACATGTAACATGTTTTTGCAACTCTTTTATGATTATAGATATATTGCATTAATAAAATTCCTAATTGTTGCCGTGTGTTTGTTTGTTATATTTATTTCAAAATATGTACAACATACTTGTTGTATGAACATAATTATAATATAGATTAATGCACATTAAATTACCTGTTATATAATTCTATTATGAAAAATCTATATACAGTCCGTAGGGGGTGTACTAAGTTTGGCATTGCGTTTGTGACTACTAAGTACGTCTAAGTACGCCACAAAGAAGACATAAAGAGTACAAATTATTAATCAACATAAAACTTTCGGTCAATCTGGACCTGTCTGTCTGCATGTTTGCCGTTGAAACGCTTACGTTGACTAATTTTATAGGTATTCCCCCAGTCCATCTGGGATTCCAGTCCAGGATTCTTTTTTTTCAAGTTTATCATGTTCACATAATGAAATATACAAAATGTAATAATTTTTATAGATTTTTTCTCCACACTTTTACACAAACAAAGTGACCTGTTAGTTTACAGAGTAAAAGTGTAGGGTATTCTAGATTGAGTTTACGCTTAAATATAACTTTTAGTTGCTATTGAAGGAATTTGATATCAAAGTACAAATAGTGCAAACGCGTACCGCTAATTAACGCGTTTGTCACATTATGTGCAATAATTAACAAACATACAACAATTTGTAGAAACGTACTGGTATTTAGAGAGAAACGATTAATTATGGCTACTGTGGCCTTTGTACACTCAACCTTAGTGATGGGAGCATATTAAGTTTGTCTTTTCGTATGTAACAGAAAAAGACGGCGCTAGATCTCTTACAAAATATACTGAGCAGCGTTGCAATTACTAGCGTGAAGTTGGCCCAGAAAAAATAGTCCACAGTTTGATTGTCTCTGATACGGTATGTGTCTTCGATATTGTGGGCTATCTTCACACTTTTTGGGCTAACTTCACAGGACGAAAAAAGGACATAAAATAAAAATTTTGGCAAAAAAATGATTAGAATCGAAAGAAAAACCATTTTTTGACTTCTTTTTATAAGAAGAAGATATTTTTATTCTTTTTTTTTTTTAAGGTACAAGTGAAAGTGTTATAATCGTTGGTGAGTGTCCGATCATTTCTTATCCTGCACCCCTTAGTTCCACAAATACAGAGTAATTGATCAAATTTAAAATTTGATCCATTTTTACCCATCTTTTAATATACCGATTAACTTACTCAATCGATTTCGCCTTATCCGTCTGACGGTCCATGAAAATTTGTGTGTAAGATACACGTTTAACTTTTGGATATATTTCGATAAAAAAATGATACAGGTTCATGTTTTGGCCCAAAGAGGAAAAATGGACCTAATTGGACCATTTTTAGGACCCCCGCCGTGGTGCAATTCGCATTTACTAATATTTTGGGAACAAAAATTCATAGAGAATAATTAATTAGTAGCAAATTTGTAGCCGATCGGATTATGCTTAGATCTACTTTTCATATAAGGTTTTTTTAGCAATGAATGAATATTAAACGATATGACAAAAATTCGTAAATCCCAAAATTTTTATTATAAAAATTTGTTCGATATCATTTACGGAGTCTAAAAATTATAAAGTACTAATTGTAAATCAAATCGAAGTATTTTTAGAACTCCTTCTCCTAATAATAATACTTCAAGAAGTGATTTTTGTGTAGGAATGACTCGCCCGTGTTGATAATACTTGACGGAGGTGAATTTGTAACTGTGTAAATGCTCGAGCTTGACCGACTATAACATTTCCACTTTGTTTTCAAATAAGTTAGCGGACGTACGGACACCGTACTTACATTACTTTAATCTTGAATTTGTATCCCCAGAGAGCCACGGAAATCACACCTTAAAAGATTGCTCACTATTCAGCGATTTTTGTTGATCAGTGTGGTATAAAGATATATTTTATTTCATATTATTATAGGTAGCGGGACGTATAGACACGTGAAACTACGCACATATGGTTGTACATCCATGAATCGCCCATGTACCCATATTTTTACATTATTGCGTGATTCATGTATAACTATCCATAATATTAAAGCCGTTCTGATGAACATATTGTAGGGTATTTAAAAAAGAAAAGGACACAAAACTAAAACAATTCATTAATAAAACATTTCTCAGTAAACCGCTATATGGTAAACTTTATGGTGATTTAATGCACAATAATAACCAAGAGGAGGTGTTACAATTGTTAGACGATTCACTTTATTGTTAGTATTGTTGTGTTAATTATTATTTTCTGTACTGCTTTTTGTTTTGTTTTACTCTAAATGAAAAGCAGAAACAAAACAAAACGAATTATCAAACAGACAACAAACAGACATAAATGTGTATGTACTTACAAATTAATTATAACAATTATAATAATAAAGCAAAACCAAAACAAAAAAAAAAAAAAACAAAAAAAAGAAGAGCAACCACGAGCACATTGGTGGTAATAATGTCAAAATATTTACACTGCTCTCCATGCTGTTACATGTTTAATGGACAATACTAAAAGAAATGTATATATTAAATATGTGTGTGTGTGTGTGTGTGTGTGTGTTACTTTTTAACAATGGGAAAATATACCATATAACAGCAACAACAACAACAACAACAACAATATATGAAAGAAAGAGAAACGATTCAAACAAGAACAACAACAACAAATGAACAAAAAAAAAAACCGTTTCCATTAAAATGTAATATTTTTTCTTTTTAACGTAGAAATGTTGAAAGTATTTGATAAGATACAAACATGTGCACATACCACACAACGCAGTACATTTTGAGACAATAAATGGGAATTTCTGGATTTTTCTTTCCAACGTCCATTTGCTCCGTAACAAAAGGAGTTTGAAAGCGGAAAAATGTATAAAATATTTTTCACATTTTTAAAGCTTAAAGTCTGCATTCGTTTTAAAGTTTTTGCAAAAAAAAAATAATAAAAAATTAAGGAGGAGTCACTTCATATGGCCAACAAATTATTTATAATAAGAGGGAAAGAGAGAGAGAGACTGAGAAAGAGATAAAAAATGTAAAACGAACAACAATTATTTGAGAGAGTAAATATAATACGAGCAGGAAAACAAGTGCTTAAGTAGCGAAGCAGGCAAAAACCAATTCTTTCTACGAAAAGTATTTGAGCAAGAGTGAGATTACGATATAATATTATTCGTACTTGCATAACCAACGTACACACCGTTTCGTGTGCTATTTTCATGATGGGTGTGTTGGAAGAAAAACACTTTAAGCATAACACTATCGTGTGTATAAAATAGAGACAGTTATATAGAATTTAATCTGCTCTACTCAGTTTGCTGCTTTCACTCTTATTTGCTGTAATTTCAACGAGTAATATTATGTGGAAACTGGTTTTTCCAGTCTCTCAACTTGTAAGCTGTTCACTCTAACATCAGGGTAGAGACTTACGTACTCACTTACACACTACAGCTACACACAAGCGACAATACTACAAATGTTGTTTTAAAAGGGGAATGAGGGGGTGTAGTGTGTTGTATCCAACTCTCATATATCAATATATGTGGCATGACCATGATTGTGGTTGCTCAGATTTTACTGGTTGTTATTGTTGTTGTTGCTGTTGCTGTTGGATATAATACACAGTAGTGTATACTCTGTAACAGCAGCAGCAGCAGCTGTAGTAGTGTCAGCCGACGCAGCAGTACAAATGTTCCTATAATCACCTCGTGCCTAGTCGTTCACGCACTTTGTTCGTGGTTGGTTGCGCAGACGTACGTCTTCTGTAGCTAAGTAAGGTTTTTTCTTTACACACTATCTGCTATTTAATGAATTTTCAAAGGTTGCTCTCTTGAACTATTCCGCTCTCCCTCTCTCTCCCTCTCTCTCTCTCTCTCTCTCTCTTCCTCTATCTCTCAATAAACGTATGATAAATTTTAATGTCTAGCATTTTGTAAGAATGTGTGCCAGTGTGTGTAAACGCAACAGAAACAACAATGTTTTCTATTAGTGTAGTGTTGTGGTGGTGTTGTTGTTGTTGTTGTTTTAAACTTAATATCAGTTTATATGTTGATTTCATTGCTGTTCGCTCCTTCATTCGGTACAATTTTTTTATGTTGGCTCTCTCTTATGGTTTTCTTCCTCAGTTGGGGCTTTTTTTTCATGTGTGGTAGCGAAAGAAACAAACCAACACACATGCATACAAGTATAAATATGAAAATTTCCATGGGCAGAGATTTTCGTTCGTATGTGTGTGTTGTGTGTATTGTTATACTGCTCGCTCGTTTGAGCGACAGAGACTTTATACGTGGCCATGCACAGCCACAACAGTCATGTCCATCGTGTACGTGTATGTGTACACGCTTAACCAGTAACTGAAACGAACAACGTTTACTCTCACAATTGTTGCTGAAGTGTTTTAAATACGAGAAAAATAATCATACACCGTCGCAAATTGTTGATTACGGCTTTTAATGGTTAGTTGTTGATGTTTTTTACAGCGGTAATGTTGTGTTGTCGCCGTCGTCTCCGTACGTTCGTTCGTTGTTCCGTTTTTGGATTGCTGGTGATGATGATGATACCGCATCAATTCTCTGTTGGTGCTTATTATGATTAAGTGCTTTTACTTACTTACCTAACTACGTTTTTGCCAGGCAGGGCATACAAATTATGCGCGCGTTGTATACTGTTTGTACACTCATTATATATTTAATATAATAATAACTTGTAATGAAAGCGTGCGCGGGTCCTATGTGCGGGTCGATAAAAAACGTAATAAAACAATTAACTTAAATGTGAATGCGATTGCGATTGCGAATGTGAATCGAAAGTGAATCTTATTATTATTCTTCGTCTTCGTCACCTCCTTAAACAATTCCCCGGCAATTTCAAGCATCATAATCATCATTATCAACTTGAATTGAATTGTAGTGAAGTGTTATTTGGCTTTGGCTAACATCTCAAAAAAAAAAAAAAAAACAATAAAAAAAAAAAAAATAAAAAAGCAAAGAAGTAATAATAATAATTAAGATTTGTGTGTGAGTGCTTGCTGCACGTCAGGTCAAGTGTTGTTTGTTATGCAAACAACATCAAATTTATCAGTAACTGAACCTCAAATCCAATCGTAACTTGTGACGATTCATTTGGAAATTATATTTAATAATAACAACAGCAACAATAAAACAATTTAGCACAAATTGTACGCACCTAAGCCACTAACGAAGCAAATAAAAAAAGTGAAATTATTGCAACAAAAACAAAAAAACATAAAGTAATAAGACTTTAACAAAAAGTTCATGGTTTATGGATAACTGAAATAATCAACAACTGAACCAGCCGCCCGCCGCCGCCGTTGCTACCACCTCCTCATTATCTTAATGAAACAACAACAAGTTCAACGTCTGTGCGTTTTAGTGTCTGTTTGTTACAAAAAATATTCGGTTCTCCGTATTCCGATTGCTTCTTTCATACAATCTTTGTTGTTGCCTACGCAAAATCTAATTACTGTCGTCACAATAATTACACGTTACAATATATCAGCAACGCCAACAACAATATTTATATAATTATAGAATAATAAACGATATCATTACAACGGCATTGGCAATAAGTATCGCTGCAACAACAATCACAAAAACAGCAGCAAACAAACAAAATTATATAGCGATTAGGAGCTCTTTTGTGTTTACATTTTCTTTGTTGTTTGTGTTACTTTACAGCACCAAAAATATCATCTAAACCACGTGCTTAAAAGTTTTTGTAGTAAAAGAAAAAAGAAAAAAAAGGGAAAAATAAAACTTCACATAAATTGTTGGTGTTGACAAAAATCCAGTTAAATCGATTTTGCTAAATTTTGAATAAGTAGAAAAAACCGGAAGTAAAATTTACGAGAAAGTGGCCTCAATAGGCGCCAATACGCTTAACTTTACTGATATAGGGAGCCCCTACGAGGGGCCTCCCAGCACACCCCAATCCGGCATGGATGCTCCTGATGCCCCACATACACCAAAATTCATGGATGGCGGTAATACGGCCACCGTAACGCCAGCACCCGGCTCAAGTGGTGGCGGCGGTCCGGGCCTACCTGGTAATTTACCAGGTAAATCGGCTTTTGTCGAATTGCAACAACATGCCGCCGCTGGGTAAGTAATTACTTACAAATCATTTTCTCTTGAAAACCAGCGAAAGTTTTAGTGTTTAACCGTTCAAATGTGAAGTCGCACAAATTGTTATATTGAGCGGAAATTTTGATGGCGGCATTGGTAGTCCATGTGGATAGTTTTCTATCTAAGATTGACAAAAGTCTCGTCAGTTTATCAATGGTATTGAACGTGCCGAAGATACGCTAACAAACGCCTTAAAAAATGTATTAAAAAAAACATATCATGCAGAATTCTGCTAAATTGGTACAAATAACCGCAATTGTTCATATGCCACGCCCATTACTTTCATATATGAATAAAGGATACCCAAGGTTTGGGGTAAACCAAACGCAACTCACTTACTTTTACGCTGACTTAACTTTAGTACGTGTTTCCTTTCACAATAGTTTGGGTACTCACCCACTCATAGGGTAAATCAAACACCTTATGCTGGATTCTGATTCAAAGTTTAATATTTGCTTCAATCACATCCAAATAGAAGAGTTTGTATTTATATTTCTAATGATTTAAATTTACAGGCGTGAGTTTTTACCAAATAATAACATTGTGTGCACTGCTCGTGCAAAATTCCTCCAAGTTGAGATTTTCAAAAAGTATAAAAAAAAACTATATTTGCATTAAGCTAAATCTGAGATCTTGTTCTTCTCTTAATAACGTTATATATCCACCGTCTTGGGGTTGAGGTGGAATCTTTCATTGTCAACGGGTTTACGAGATTTAGAAGAAAGCGTCAGAAACTCCACAGATATCATTTATCATAAGATAAATAACAATTTCAACATTTAAACATTTAGCAAGTAATTCATTAATAATAAAAATATAATTGGTAATCATTAGAATTAGAGGCAATATCTGTTCATCTAATCATTTTTAGACTAATTATATTCGGTATATTCGATTAGAAGTTTAAACGATCTGTCTGTCCGTCTGGACGACAAACTTGGCAGAATTATTGGAAGCTATTGCACGTGTGTTAATATAGAAAAATTTAGGTAAAATTGGTTGAAAGATGAAATTGAAGATAGGTTCGTTTTTTTCAGATTTTTTTAAGGTTTTTTTCGTATCACTCAAAAACTACCGTAGGTTGGTTAAAATGAACTGGAAATTGGCTTACACCTTTCTAAGGGTCCTTTCTTAAATAAAACCACGCCCATCATTTGTAACTATTATTTTATTTTAAAGCCCTGAGATGAGGTGCATTCAAGATTTGATCTAAACCAAATATATGTTTTGTTGTTATAACTTGTTGTTACTTGTACATGCGACTGTTATCCACTCCATCGGTATATAGGATAATTATTTATACACACACCTAGTTTTTATTGATAAATTTTAATAACTGTCAGCAACAATTTCTGTATTGATGTCCTGGCATTTAATCGCTTTAGCTTAATTTAAATTATGAGACGGGCGGACATACGGATGGATATGCTTTTGACGTTTCTTAAGAATTTATATACATTTTATGGGGTCAACATAAAAACGTGGACATTTTTCAAAACTCAAAGCGTTAACCCTAAACATTTGGTTAATAAATGACCAGAAAGATCAACAAATTTTGCTGCGGCTTTACAGTGAGCTAGTTTAAAAGTGCTTAGCAGTTTTTTTTTCATCAAATGGAAATTTCAATAATCTGTTTAATGTAAGGGTTAGACTTACAATGGTTCACTTCCGCTAAATCTAAGAGAGAGAGAGTCGGATTACTAATGTGTGAAATATATTTTTTCCTAGTTTGCAGTTTACAATAAAGTTTAGTGTGATTCAGAAAAAAAAATATATATCAATGATCGGTTGGTGTTACCCACGCTATGTTATTATTATGTTTTTTTTTTTAATGCGTTTGCATTCTTCTCGCTATCTAATACCACACCAAACCAAAACCAAAGCCAAAGCCAAAGCCTGCTGTGGAAATGAAAACTAACATTAAACTAATTGTATGAATTATTGTGTGTGAGCATAAGTACAATGTACATGAACATGACTCCGTGCACTTTAAACATTTATTCATTCAGGGTGGTGTAGAGATACAGAGCATTTAACAACAACAACAACAACAACAACAAAACAACAATAAAATCAAATCATACGAGTATGCAATGAAATCAAAGTTAAACCAGCATAACACGATTGCTGTTGTTGCGTATAAATAAATCGAGCATATGTGTTAGTTAATGTGTATCAGTGTGAATTGCATTTTTATATAATTAAAGTAAAAAGCCTGTCGCTTATGTACGAGTATACCCATACAGTTGTCTGTACGTCCGTGTACATCAAAAATTATTGAAAACATCCGTTATTCGTATCATTTGTTCCGTAACTTGTTAAAGCTGCTGAGCAACTAAAAAAAAAAAAGAAGAAAAAAAGTAAACAATTTATGTAAAAACATATGAATAAGTTCGTGTGTGTGTAATGTTAAATAAATGTTTCGCCTAAAAATTTACTGTCATGGCGTACAATTTATTGTGTAAAAGTTTAAAAGATTTCTTCAAGAAGTTGTTGTTATTGTTTTGCGTTTATTACAATACATTTTTAATGTCATCATCATATTTTTCAAATGTGAGTTATTGGTGTAATTTTTATGTGTCTGTCAACTTGGGTGACAGGTTCTTTCAGCAAACTCCAGTTAAATTCTGTTTCTTCTGCTGTGTATATATATGTATGTGTGTGTGTGTGTGTCTGTCGGTACCATCCTATATTTTGCATGCCATAAGAAAAACTTTCCGCTGAATCATGATTTCATTTAAGTCACATATCGTTATAGTTGCATTGTGTCAAGCCTACAAGTCGTCGCTAACTGCAATGCCTCTAAAAGTTCAACAAAACAAAAAAAGTACAATAATAATATATGAAAACAAATGAAAATAAAATGCAAAATTTATTTCTAACATGAAAAGTGGACATTGAAGGATGGAACACCTAATCCAAGAGACGTAAGCACGGAAAATTTTAGAAACGCTTTTTTAACATTTCGATTTTATCGTGAAATCGTAAAAATTTTTAATGTTATTTTTAAAACTCCGACATCACAACTGGTTACCTTGTGTCATCGGTGAAATCTTAAAGAGACTAAGAGCAGAAATTAATCTCAGTAAGGTCTTATATAAAAGGCTGTAATCGTACCCCATGAAATCCAAACTGCTGAGTAAAAGATCGATTACTTGGCAACCTGTAAACACCGCCGCGTCATCTGACTGAATTTGAAAATTGTTTCAGTTCATAATGCTTCTAAACTACTAACCGTTGGCGATGTTGATTCTAACTTTTTTAATATTCGAATATAAATGGGACAATAATCCAAGCGTCTAGCTTGGAACAATACTTTCAGGGGCATGTTGTTAATGATCTTTTTAATGTTCACGAAAACTTATTCAAGGAGTCAATATGATTAGCCTTAAGCTTTTTCAAAGGGCCTGTGATAGCTTTTCAATACCAACTCAGACACTTCTCAATGATATAATATTACCAAGTTTGAAATCATTGTATCAAATATTATGACCAGGACGGGGCAATTATGATTTATGATTCGTTTCAGAATTTGACGTTGATCAAAAATATCAATAATATGAAACCTGTTCATGGGTATTGCAAACGTACTCATCTTATCCACCTAGTGAGTGTAAAAACAAAGTGCATGAGTTCAAGATTTAATACTTTACAGTTCGGTCTTAGAAGCCAATTAAGATTTTTTTATTATTTTACACTATTTCTACTCGTTGGGTGCTTCTATCGAATTGCATAAATGTGTGTGTGTGTTTTTTTGTTTTTTTTTTGTAATATTTTTTCACTTACAGTTATTATTGCTTGTAGTAGGCAATAAAAAATTTATGAGTTTTGTATATGCCGGGTAGTACAGGTAGTATGTACTAGGCGAGCACAATAAAATGGAATTTTTACACTTGTTTTCTCAGCTAGTAGCATTTCCCAACGTATGTAATGGCGTATTATGTAAATGCATTCATATGTAAATATTTTAGAAGCTTTAAAAACTTGATGAATTTTCTTCTTTTTCCCTCTCAATTACTCACCTGCTTACTAGCGCGTGTTTTCACATTTTACACCATTTGTATTACGCGGCCTATAATGTTTGTCCGTGTGCTTGTAGTTCGTTTAAGATATAAAATTAGAATCAAGCTTTTATCAAAAAAATTGTTTCAGTAAGTGAGTAATTTTGAAGCTATATGTGTAAGATGTTGGTTTTTAGATATTCGACTAAAATGTGCTCTTCACGCAGTTCACTTCTTCTTTGGAAATTCTATACAAACAGGTGCTTTCGATCTGATAAAAATGGTCTGATTTTGATTAGTTTAGCACCCCATCTTAGAGGGTTTTATTTGGATAATATTTTATGCTAAGACAAAAATTTTGTGATTTCAATTGTTGTCAAATGCCGATGTCTGCCTGCGTGTTTAGTGTTTTTGTTGTTAGAATGCTCGTGGGTGCAATATTTTAAATATTTTGCAGACATTTGTATATTTAGTCTTCAGATTTTTATACATATGAACCCAAATGATCATAAATTCTCGTCCACACTTGAAAAAAACGGTCAAAACTATAACATCCGAACCCTTAATTATAACTTCTAATGCAACGAAATACATTCAACGACTTGATGAAAATGACTGAGACATGCCCACAATTAAGCAAAGTCCTCTTAGAAGTAGAAATCTGTAGCTGTTAGCTGTACCAAATACTGATAATACCACAAGAGTTGTTAAAAGAGAAAATTTCATAAATTAAATAACAATTAAAACATATTAATTTCACGTGTAATAATAACAACAACAACAACAATCAAAACAAATACAAGTTTACTCATTTAAATGTTTGCTATAATGTAATAATGCGTACATATCATAAAATTCTATTCTATTTAACATACGGTTAACCCTGATGATACCTGCTCTGAATGCATTGCTGTTTAATCATAAAAAAAAATAAATAAAAATTATACGATAATAATGCAATATTATAACTTATAAATAGTAAATTCTATAAAGTGAGGTTTGTTGTATATTTAAAAAAAAAAAAAAAAAGAAGAGATAAAGAACGAAGGAAAGCAGGGATGCATCGATGGTGTACATTTCCAATGGCATTGTTGCCAGAGTGTTTTACTGATGTGTGTATGTTACTAGCGTGCGTGCATTTGTTGTTGTTGTTGTTGTTTATTGACCGCTTTACCGCAACTATTGCTTGTTTGCGTGTATGTGTGTATGCATTATTAACACGGAAACGGAAATGGTAACACGCACAAGTGTGTGTTTGTTGGCCAGCCGTACACATAACTTCACGTACATATACCCATTTGTTGATTGGCGCTGCTCATATACCACCGCCATTGCATTTGCTTGATTGTCTGTCTGTCTGTCTGTCTGCGTATCAGTCTGCCTTTTTTTCTTTTATTTATTTGATGTGAGTGCCATTTTCTCTCTTTTAACCACAAAATGTTGGTAAAATTTCCACAACCACATAACCTACTATGTGTTAGAAAAAATAGTGTTCACCTATGTGCAAAAAAGTATGTGTTTATACAGATGTATGTATGTTGATAATCTTTCATGTATGTAAAAAAATATCAATCGAACGGATATAAAGCAATGGTAGCGAATTCTTGGTAGCATATGAAAGTGGCGATGGCCTAAATCAATTTATATTTAATACGTATGCTTAATAAGAGCATTAAGCGCATTACTGCATACTGCCAGTTATATTAATATAATATCTTTGGATGTAATGCTGGACATGTGTTGACTTGCATCGAAAAAGCAGTGATTGATTTTTCATTCACAGATTATGCCGAAATTCTCAATATTTCTTTTCAAAGATATTTGAAATGTGTTAGCGTGTGTAAGCTGCATATATAGATATAGAATATTATATCAAGTGCGTCTTAGTATGCTCTGGCGCTGTACCAAGAACTTTACTTTAGTTTCCAATGATAATTTAGTTAAATAACAATACGCGCTATGATTAATCTTTCATGCTTTTCCAGACAAAAAGGCTGGACATCTTTCTTTTTCATAACATGTCTGTGTTGCAATGCTTACGGTCGTAAAATTTATGCAATTTTATATAAACATTTCTAATTTCTGTATGAAATCTATCTAAAGCTACAAAATGTATTCAAAATTTTCTCAGTCTTATAGAAGAAATCAAAATATCGGGTATTTCCCTGCAACGTTTTAAGACTAACAAGAGTTCTGTCCAGTTTTGATATTTGATTTTTTTGGTTACCAGGTCATTAATCTACATTGATGGACGTAAACTTTAGACACTTTCTTATAGATACAAAATATATATGTTGGTCATGATATCGGAAATCTTCTTCCACCCTAATGTATGATTTTAGAGCCGCATAACTTTCGTTGTAGTAGTAAGGACCTTAACAAGTTGTGTTTAAAAGTAATTTTAACATTTGTTAATGCAATCGAAACTAAAAAGCTTTGAAAATAAGCCCACACTTCTAAAAAAATCGCTCTGCTGGCTTGTGAAAAAGTTTCATTATGCTGCAGGACTCTCTTAATAGTGTAACGCTGACTTCAAAAGAGGCAAAAGTGTAGGCATGTCTTCTCGTAAAATTAATTTACAGCAAATAATTCATTATTTGAATAAAATTTTTATATTTTATCTTTTATTTCAGTTATGGCGGCATACGCGGTGGTTATCAACATTTTGGACCACAAGGTGGCCAAGATTCAGGGTTTCCCAGTCCACGCAGTGCTTTAGGTTATCCATTCCCGCCCATGCATCAAAACACCTATTCTGGCTATCATTTAGGTAGCTATGCGCCGCCGTGTGCGAGTCCACCAAAGGATGGTAAGTGGAATCATATTTGTAAGTAAATAAATTTTTTAACAAAACTTAACCAAATCGCCAAATATATATATGTAGTAGTCACATAAAGCAGCCATGATCAACATGAGGCGTTCAATTTTTCTTCATGTTCAGTTTCAATACCCTTAAGATTTCTTCTCAACTCTTAACTGCAACGTAGGAAGAAAAATAGATTTTTTTTTACGCAGCAAGCAAATTTTTACCATAAATAATGCGCCGCTATCGCACTCTTTATGCTTTTTTAATTCACCCATATTTACGTTTGAATTAAAAAAGTCATAAAGTTTAAAAATCGCTTCAAGCTTAATAGAATTTCACAATTTGTTGCAATTTTTATGATTGTTGTTAAAACATTTGCTTTTGTGTTATTGTTTAAAATCACTGCAAAGGCCATTACACAAAAAACCCATTCAAACACAGAGGGTGTACTAGAAAAACTGTTCATGTTCATATGGCGTAGAGAAAAAAAAAAAAGAGTTAAACTCAAGGTAACAACTTGACAATAGCTGTGCCTTGTCACTTCTCTATACATAACATTTATTCCGTTCCATGTCAATGAGCATGAAATACATTTCTGTTGCTATTCAATAGCATCCATTTACCCGCTCAATATATTTGTCATAGCGAATCTGCGAATATCTGTAAATATTTAAAAAAAACCGGATAAGCCGACGGACAGATGGACATAATCATTAAAATTTCATTATGTTTTGCAGCATATGAAAAATTTAGTTAAAAAGTTATATTTTTATACATAAACTATGGCCGCTTACACACTAGTAAGCGTTTTTCTAAGGAATTTAAAGCACTTGGTACGTGTCAACCCAAAGGTTGAATTCCACACTAAAAAGAGTTTCTACAGATTATGGGTGACCGTTATTCGATTCGTTATTATTTGACCACGCCCATTTTTTAAATATCGAGGAGGGTTTAAACTAAAATCGCTTCCAGTGATTTGGCCAATTTTAATAGGAGCCAATATCTCAAACGTTACGATAACGGACTTATTCATAACAAAGCAGATTTGAATGCTACTCATAAATATATAGATTTTGTAGGGTGTCAACTCTTATGGAGGATATAATGACAGCTCTTTCAAAGTTGCAAACATTTACACAAACTCAATATATCCTGTACATAGGCGGTGTAAATAGTGATAATAAAATGAAAAATTTTTATTATAATTTTCATGGTACATGGTTAAGGTATAAAGAAAAAAAGCATTTTCATTATAATTATAATTCACTCTGTCAAAGTGTATGTGTACTAGAATGCACACACACGCGCACACAAATAAAAATAATAAATGGTATTCTGTATAAGTAATAAACACCATCTTTTTATACGCTGCACCATTTATGACAGACGGTATGTTCAGATTGTGCAGATGTTTGTAAACTTCTAAACGGCAAATGCTACACTTACGTTCAATCATGCTAATCGATTAAAAATCACTTAACCATGTCCGTCTGTCTGATCTGTATGTCCATGAAAATTTGTGCGCAAGCTACAGGTCGCTGTTTAATGATGATTTTGATGAAATTTGGTTTAAGGGCATATTTAGGCCCAAAGGGGCCTTCGTAGAAACCCTCGCCATATAAGATCCTCCTATTTTTGACAAAATATGGTGAAGAATAGTTAATTGGCTTAATAGTTGACTGTACCCCTTACACACAGTGACTTATATGGCAGAGCCTTGCATTACAACTAAACTTGGCATAATTTGCAAAATTCAATGATGTAGGGTGTTAAATGGTCGGGTATAACGTTTCTACTTGTTTGATATAAAATAATTCATATTTTTTTTAAAGTTTGTTTTATGCATTTATAATGGTTGTCTATACATAATTATGTACGAATGAATTTCGAATATCTGTATGTCTGTCTGTCTATCCGTCTATTCTTTTCATATAAACATGCGATTGCTGTTACTGTTGCTTGTTGTTGTTTTTATATGCGTGTCAATTTTAGTAAAAAATTTCAAATTTTCAAACATATAGTGACGGCCTAAATGTTAGAGAGTAACAATATTTTTGTTAATACAACTTTGAATTGTAATGCCAACGTATTTGTCGGTACGTCCGTCCGTCTGACTGTCTATCTAGCTAATTATAATGGCTGTAATTAAGTTTTTATTTGACGTTGTAATTAATTACTACCGTTCTTCTTTCCTTAACCTTGTTTTCTTCTCTTTGTTGTTTATTTTTCATACTCATCTTCATCTTTAGATTGTATGTTAACTGTGTTACATGTATAGCGTATTTATATGTATGGCAGACACAAAGAGTTGTTATTTTTCTTTTTTTTTTTCTTTTTTAGTTTATATTGTAGTTTAACTTATCATAAAACATTTGCTGTAAAATTTATTCTAGCGCCAATAAATTGTGAGAATAATGTCAAAAATTTGTTGAAGCTGTACAGGTTTGGTCCGGGCTTTTGTATATTTCTTTCAAGTTTCAGAGTTAAGCCATTGTGTTTATTATTGGTAGCCAGTTGTGGTTATAATGTGTGGCATCGTGTACAATATCTTTCTGGCATATTTTGTTTGTGTGTTTTTAATCTTATTGATTTTGCAGATTTCTCAATATCCGATAAATGCGAAGATTCTGGTCTACGTGTAAATGGTAAGGGGAAGAAAATGCGTAAGCCCCGCACTATTTACAGTTCGCTACAATTACAACAACTAAATCGTCGATTCCAGCGTACACAATATTTAGCATTGCCTGAACGAGCTGAATTGGCCGCCAGTTTAGGCTTAACACAAACCCAGGTGAGTCATAACTTTGTATTCATCGCCCGTTCATAACATGTAAAATTGAACCATTCTTAAAGGAATTTGGTTTTCATATAGGAAAGAGTCTATGTTTCAATCTAGTTAGTCAGAGACTGAAAAATAATGAACAAATAATTGAAAGCTTAAAAAGAAAGTTAAGGAATTCAGAAATTTCGATCTGTATTTACTTATTAATCTTGCTTGTACATTATCTGATGAGGGCGTAACCAGTACTTGCCACTCCCACTTATTGTATGTAGAGGTGGGGATATTTAAGATTTGGTTGAAGCTAAAGTTTTATACAAAGAGTGAAGGTTTTAAATTTTTCCCTTTCTACAATGTTAGAAAAATAAAATTCCACAAGTCTGCATGTAAATGTATTCCTTAGTGCAGCTTTTTCCGAATTTTTTCTAGTTGTTTTATGGTTAGTTTTACGTTATTTTGAAGCTGATCTTTATGAGCAAACATCATCATATCTTGTTCTTATGAACCGAAAATTTGGTTTTTAGCTGTAATCGTAAACGCACATAGTAAATGCATTGATGCGCTGGAAGTTAACACAATATCTATTCCTTGGTCGTAAGCAGCACATTCGTCGCTTCTGTAACTTCTGCATTGATTACACTTTTGCAAATTCTTGCCTTCATACAAAACAGTGATGTTGTACTGTTACGTGAAAACAACCTGCATTTAGGAACTCAGCTTTTCTGCTTTATTGTATCTTTTCGTTGAAGACGTGTCTTTTTTTTTATTTTTCTACGAACTTTTTTATGGACAAGATGATTTCTCCGTTTTGTTTATTTTGAAGCTTTTGCGTTTTAGGGGGTTTTACTGGTTGTGGAGCGCACATTTCCATCACCACCTTCAACTCGAAAGATCAAAATAAGCCGATAAAAAGATAGGGTAGGCAATGATGTTGTATTTCAAAGGGAAGAACAGAACACAGTTTGTTTTAGTTTTTATTTGCAGTTTGATTCCTTCAGAAACTTGTTAAAAAGTTCACACGCTTAACGTTTTCTTTTTTAAGTCAGCATCATGTGATTGGATTGGACTGGATGAAAAGGGAGATGATGGTGATGGAATGGTGTTGTAGTAGGTTTTGCTTTTTTTGGCATGTACAAGGCAGGTGGGGTGGTATTTGGGTATTTGTTCGAAGATGTTTATTTTTAGTTGCACTTAACAATAGTGGATAATTATGGATTCTGTTAATGCTGCCAAGCATTGTAATTATTCAATTAGGATCATTTGCCTTGGCTAGATTGTACCTTCCATTGCTACCACATTTGTTCTGTTGTTAGTAACTGTTGCTGATAATTGATTTTTAATGAATGAAAGCAGGTTTCATTGTAAATACAGCACCTACTACAGTGTACAACAGTCGTATTGTGTAAAATATTTTTATGATTAGATAGTGAGTTTAACCAAATATTATTAATTTTAAACGTAAAGTGTAAGCTTAACATTTGTGAGGTACGTGTAACGATTTATTTATTGATAGGGGGCGTACACATCCTAATTGAATTAGATATTCTTTTCTCTTTTTCATGGAACGGTATACAAATTGTACGCAAGCAGAGTAAGCTTAAGAAATATCAGCAAAACAAAACTTATAATAACAACAAAAACTAAAAAACTCAAGAGGTACATTGGATTAAGGTTAAATCTGTAAAGAGATTGAAACATTTGTAAAATGTGGGCGTGGTTGTTATGTGATTTTACCCATTTTTTATTGTGAACTACTTGCAAGTAAGAAAACTAACTTTTGTTTGGGCTAAATTCACATTTACATATAAATAGTAGGTGTGGCAGTTATATGATTACACCCTGTATTTAGTGAATGTATTACTCATCAACTTACCAGGCGAATTTTACACTTAATAAGGTTTCTTTTTTGTGGTTGTGTATGTTATACGACCATGCCCATTTTTGTGTCCGATTAATATATTCCTATAGATTGTAATTAGTACTAAGGGTGAAATTTTATATCGACATTTTAAATGTCTGCACATAGATCGTTATAAAAATTAATCTAAATCGGTCAAGTGCCACGCCCATCATCTCCAAAAATCTACATATTGGTACCATACAAAGTAGTAAGAGAGCTAAAAATGGACGCAGTCGAATTAAAAACTGAATCGATTTAACCATTTCCGTCTGTCCGTCTGTCTGTCTATGTAAATTTGTGAGCAAGATATTTTGAGGAAATTTGGTACAAGGACATGTCTTGATTCAGAAAGAAACCCTATTGAAAATGCATCGAATCGTACTATTTTTAGAACCTCTTCCCATTTAATGATATTTCGACTACAACTACAACCACAACTCAACTAATTGTAGCATAATTTGTGAAGTTAAGTAGTGTAGGGTATTATATGATCGGGCTTGATTGACTATACCATTTTCACTTGTTTTTCCTTACCTTGGTGTTATTGTTGTATTTTCCATATTAAAGCTTAAAATACAGCAAATAAAAAACACAAAAAATTGCCACTTCTTTAGGCGACGTTATGGTTACTGCTGGTAACTGAATTAGTGAAACGGGTTTTTTGTTGTTTCTATTAATTTATGGTGTGGGTGTTATTGCTAGTTTATCACCATGATAGTTGTTGACTTGTTATTATTTATTATTGTATTTTAAATATTTTTCAATTTTAGAAATTTCTTGAAAATGCGAACATTTTAGTTGCTTTTTACGTTTATTGATTCGTTTCGTAATAAAAAGTATTCTAAGGGGTAAAAAAAAGAATTCCTTTCATACATTTGAAGCGTCACTGCCAACTTTTATAACATTTGCATACCACGTTTTATAGCTAAAAGTGTTAAAGGTTTACGGAAAAAAAAAAAAAAAATGAAAATGTTACGTTTGGTGAAGTTAGACTATTTCATATACTACATCAGTTAGATGTTTCCATCATGAAAACTACTTATCCCAGCGATCGAAAAACGGTGTTGTTGTTTTTCCGTTAATATTACTGCTAACGGTTTCACATTAAAGTTTTGATTCTTTAGTAGTTAATTAATTTCCAATAATATTAAAATCTTTCACAAGTACTCAATGGCGACCTTAATATTGAAAGTGGTCTAAATCACAATTTAAGAAACTATTTGCAAAATTCACTTTTTGTACTGTAGGGTACTATATTAAACCACTCATCCAATCTATAACAGAACAAAATGGCAAAAAATATTGTTAAAACAAAATAGACCATAAACGTTGGCAGCTGTCAATCGCAAACTTTTATAAACGCGAAAACTAATAAAAAGAAAACGAGAAACGTAAGACACACACACATTCGTACACATTTATATATATTATATTTATATATATGTATGCTATATATATATGTAACACACACACACACACACACACGGATACTGCAGCAAAGTTATATGAAGTTGAATAGAGGTAAACAGCGATGGTAACTACATAGTAAACTAGAATGGTTGTATGTATGTGTGTATAGACATGTGTAGGCATACAAGTATATCACGCGCTAACAAGATTAGACAACATTGTGGCCAAAACTAATAAAACAATAAAGAAAAAAAAAATTGCAATAACAACAACGACAACAACACCTACTAAAAGTACAAACACCCTAAAGTAAACAAGTAAAAAAAAACTTCATTTAGCTGAGACCAAATCTTCAACACCCACCATCGATGCAGCAAAATTTTCCGAGTAGCACATACACATATGTCACTATGTCTTGTGTGCTTCATAAGAAATCGGGAAAAGTTACTAAAAAATTAATTTTTTTGAGTTTTTGTTGCATTGGGGGCGTGTCGCTTGACTAATTTTGCCCTATTTCAATACTAACCAGCGTATGAATTTGTGTCCACAAGAGTTATTACAACACACACACACGTGCAGACGGACGGACTGACAGACATGTCTACATTGACTTAGTATTCGCTGCTGATTCATGATATATGACTTTGTGGGGTCTCCGAGGCCTCCTTTAGGGCATTGAAAACGCTTTGACAAAGTGGCACATATACTCCAAACGCATATGAGTATACAAATAAGAAATAACCACCACTACTACTACTACTACTACCACTACATATATAGGCCAAATAAATCTAAACCAGCCAGACATGCAAATAAAATGCAACAACAGTAGAAACAACAACAACAACAATGTTTTCTACTTTACGCGACACGCCCCTGCAATTTTTTATGGTTTTATTTACGAGTACACCTCTACCCACACACACATACATGCATACATACATACATAACATAATATACTCATATACACGTCTATACTACGTACCCAATAGACGTGTACAAACAAGAGTGCTTAACAAGAAGAAAAGAAAAACAAAACAAAAAAAAAACTTTAAGCAAATCAATAAATAACAAAAATAAAACAAAAAAAGTCCAAAGTAAACAGTTTAACTCCAACTAATATAAATGTAAGAATATCTATTGTAAGAAAAATCAAGTAAAAAAAAAAACTAAATTTAGTTTTGGCCAAATCTTAAATACCCTTCACAACTAGGTACAAGTGGTGGGCGTGGCAGGTACATGTTTCTGTCCTTTAGTAGTCTCTGCCCTCTAAATGTGTATCAGATTGAAAGCTCAGTAAGGTTTTTTGTAAATAGTGGGCGTGTCAGTTATGCGATCGCGCCCATTTTTGACATATCAATTAATGGAGTAATTTTAAATACACATCCGTATAAATTGTGGCACATGAATAATGGTATTGTTAATTGTGGGCGTGGCTTGCGACCAGCTTTGTCCATTTTAAATAACGACCTGCGTACAGAAACTTGAAGTGTATAAAAGAATTTTAACTTAATATCTTAAAATTTAGGTCCGTGAGAGACCCCACTGATCCCACACTCTATTTTTGGCTCATCGATATACAAATGCATATAGATCGCCTCAGCTTTTAATGCTGACCCAAAATATATACACTTTGTAGAGTCTCTGACGTCTCCTTCTGGAGTGACAAACTTAGTATGCCACCATCTTATGTAGAGTATGGAGGGTATAATAAAAAAGAAGAAACTTTTTACCTTAAACACTCACTACCTCGCTTATACTTACCATTCACAAATGTTAATAACGCAGAATAAAAGTGTAGAAAAATATGAAATGAAATAATTTTGTTTTGTAGGGTCTGTTAAGATGAATGTCTCCATTAATATTTTAAACAAGCCAAAGCAGTGTTAATTAAATAAACACCAAACACATTTTAAGCAGCTAAAGTCGACGTGTTTTCCAACTACTGAAATGTTTTGACATTAGGTTCTAATAAAATAAAATTGCGTAAATGAAAAAAATCGTTTAATGTTTTCACTCAATTTCGAATTAAAAAATAAACAATAACAAAATAATTTATAATATGAATAAAATTTTGTTGCATATGTAACTTGATATATTTACAAATTAAGTGTAAAACTAAGCCTCACCCAACTTATAATGTTTTAGTCACAGTAAGCGAAACGATTACCAGGAAGTTGATTTGAATAGTATTTGTGGTGGAAAATAGATGAATCTAATAAGTAAAGTGTAGGGGAGTCTACTATCTCCATTCCGGCGCTTAAATTTCATAAAATTTATTATGCTTCGTGTCCAAAAATGGGTGTAACTGTTAGCTTGGCTAGTAGACTGACCGGCCGTTTAACCCAAGAATACTAAAGACAAAAAAGCCAACAACAGCAACAATATCATTACATAACCATCATGAACGTCATCTTCAAAGGTTAATGTTGCACCCAGCCAACAACAACAACAACAATAAAATAATAAACCAACAAAAACCAAGTGCCCCGTGTGCATTCAGTTGTTGTTTGTTCATATATTTTTTTATCAAACACCAACTGACCCTTTACACAATTTACTGTAATATAAATGGTATATATATATGTATGTGTGTGTAAAGTGTTAATGTTGTTTTTTTTTGTATATATTTGTCGATATTCATTTTCGTGTAGTTTCAGTTTACTTTTGTGCCACTAATTAAAACCGCCTTCGTGTTCAACTTAAGCTCCCTTTTTTTTGCTTTATTACTTTCTTCCTCTGTCCCTCACGCTCTTCTGTGCTTGCGGAAGTTGTTTATTGATTGTTGGCAAGAGTAGACATTAACACACACATACTCTACATATATGGTGAAGCATTATCCTGACTAACTGTTTTTCTTATTTATTACTTTACATACATAAGACCCTTTTGTCCGTTAAGAGTAAACGTAGCCTCTGAAACTTATACACTATGTGAACGTTAGGTGTGCTTTCTTTCTACTTTAGGGGAAACGTTTTTGCAGTACTGGTATGCCCACGGGCGTCATTTTAAGAATTCATTTAACAAAAGTTTATTCGATTGGAATTTTGTGATAACTGACTGATAAATCGAAAATGTTGCGAAAACATTATTAAATTAAAAGAATATAGAATTTTATGAAATGAGGGGCAAACTGAAGCAAATGGTTTTATAATAGGACATGGTTTAAGGCGGATAAATAGGCGTATGCTTTTGGCTGTGGTTGGGCTTTCTAAAAATCTCACGTATATAAACTTTTTCTATAATAGTGAGACTTTCTTCTCTCTTTAAGTTTATACTACGGCATGCTAAACCTATTTAATTAGAGAAAGTTTGTCGTCTGTTCGAGTAATGTGAGTATAAACTAAATATTCTCACTAATAATCAAAAATAAACAAAAAATTAAATGTGGTTGGGACCAAATTTTAAATACCTGCACTTTAACATATAAATAGGGGGCGTGGTAAGCCCCTAATAAATCCCTTTCCAAGTGTATATATTACGTAGAAACTCACAAGACAGATTTTTTGCCAAATAAGGTTTTTTTTTTATAAAGTGTGGACGTGTCTGTTATTCGAGTACGCTCATTTTTGCACTGATTATAAATATATAAACCAAATTTCATTTTGTGGGTGTGGTACTTGACAATATCACACAATATACAACCTTTTGGCATAGACAGACTTACGGACATATGGACTGACATGTTTAGAACGATTCAGGCTTTGCTGCCGATCAAGAATATGAGTAGTTTGTGGAGTCCCCCTGCTGCTTCCTTTTCTTTTTTGCAGACGCATTGATAAGCTTAATAATAATATGCACTGCATTGTATATGGAGGGCGTGTATGAAGCATTAACGAACTCTAATCCATCATTACGGATAGATTACAATTTATATAAAGAGGTTTTAAACCAAATTGGTTTCAGTTTTGCGCGTAATTCCTTCAGTTTTGTGTGACGGATATTTAGAAAATCATATGCTGGCTTCTTGGCAAAGTTTTGCTCGATCTTCTGATGATGTTTTGATGGCCCTTGTCGTCATTGTTATAGATGTTCTGTATGATCTAAAGTGATGGTATTTTGTACAATAGATTAAATCAAATACCTGACGCAATAATTATCGCTTTAAATATATCATTGAGAGTCGAAAACATTTCTAAATACTACAAAGTACACACTTGCACAATATGTGTTTGTGTTTTATGAAGCAGTTTCAATCATAATGTGACACTAAAATGTTAGTGAGAAAAATTATTTCACATGTTCGTACAAGACGTGTGTATGATATAGCGAACGATATGACCCATAATTTAATTGACATTGTACGCGTTACTAAGCTATGTATACATGTATATACATACTGACAAACAAACACTACAATACATGACATGAACATGATAAGCGAGTGTTGCTAAATAATACTATACATACATGTTTGCAGGCAGCTGTAACAAAACAAAACAAAACACAAAAACCATAAGCAACCATGAGCCATAGATGACCCACCCAACCAATCGAACTGAGTAACCCACTAAAAATTTATATGATAATTAGATAAGATTTCAATTAATTGTTTTCCATAAACACGCAAATTCTAAGCACAGAAAACAGAAAAGGAAAAATACTCGTACATGATTGATTGAAGATTGATTGAATGACTAAATAAATAAAACAACAAAAACAAAAACATTCATTATATAGAAAATAGAATGGCCCGAGGTTGGCCAACCCCGTTGACATATCAAGAACAAAAAAATTGCAATCTCAGTGTGTGAATAAACACATTTATGACACAGAGGCAAGTGTCCATATAATGATGGATACCCAGACAATGTATGGCTTCATGAAAAGACAGAAATCTCACTAAATGGCATTATACGAAAAATACGTTACAAGAAAAAGAGAGAGCTATTCAGTATAGACGTATGGTAGCATATCCATTGTCATCATCAACGCCATGATCAATATCATTTAAATTTATTTTTTGCGCTTTGTTTTTATCCACAGAGTGATCATGTAACGACAGACACGTTGACATAGAACAGTAAAAAGACAGATTATTAACTACTAGGACGGAAAGAGAGAGAGAGAGAGGGAGAGGGAGAGGCATTGCAATCAGGTCTCAAGACATATAACATTAGCAGCACAGTGTGGCACAATACTGTTTCATGCATTTCTGAATATTTTACGAGTGCAATATATTTAAATGCGGTCAACAAGTTTTATGTTTAATATAAAGTTTTTTATGATTGCTACTACTGCTAATACTTCTATTATTATTCTTTTTTTGTTTTTTTGGACTTTTGTTTTTGTTTCTGCTTTTTTATTTTAGCCTTTGCAACGCATTTATTAGTTTAGTTTGCTTCAACTAAGAGTTGATTCAACATCTGTACATACACTGCATGTTTATATAACAACATTCTTATTCCTATTCATAGTCTATAATGATTGGACATGAATTTGTATTTGAATGATTTTTTTCGTTTAAATTTTAATCATAAACAAATTGAATGAATAATTTATTCGAAATCAAGTTGTACCGGATGTCTTTGTCTGTTCAAGTAATGTAATGTGCATAATTTTTTTTTTATAAATTATGATTTATATTTCCATAATATGAAACTTTCGAAAGGTTGTTATTGTTGCTTGTATGTTGTTCATCCAATTCATTATTATTGCATATTTAATGTCTTTGTTAATGATGGTAATTTGTGGAACCTGCTAGAGCCATTATGTATACTTCATAACATTATATAATTGTTGGCCTAAAAGTATGCTGTAAAAAGCAGGATTGTCTGAAAGTTTTATCAATATTATGACAATTTCACTGTTCTGGTGCAGTGCGTAGGACCGCATAAAAGAAAACGCATAAAAAATCGCACTTAATGACTGTTATCTTATTTCAGTAATTGCTGCAGCAGCATGATTTATGCTGTCCAAACTTCAGTCAAGGTTATTGCATCGTTTTTAAGTTTTTCTAAAATCTATCTAAACGTTAATCGCACACTTAGGGTTTCTTAAAAGCTGCGATTATGCCCTGCTGCTGTTATTGATAACTTTGTCAATTATGTTCCAATTTGATTGAAATTTTCATATACCGTACAAATAGAAAATCGCACAAAAACAGGTTTGAGCATAGATGGAATAAGGGCATGGGATATTAATCAAAACAAGCGAAAATGTCATAGCCTATAATACCTGACAATTCAACGCGCTACACCATTTAGTTCCACAAATGATTAATTATGCTACTAATCAGTTTAGTGATCGGTATATTTATAGGCGCATCTAGTATTTGCTTAGTTTAGGAGTTGCAAACACCCACACAAACTTAATATAACATTTGCCGCAAGTGGTGCAGTGTATAAAAAGCCTTGTGCTCCAATATTGGATTTTCTTTCTCTAAAGAACTCCTACCAGTGCTGTAGCATATTTGTCATTACAGCAACTTTTTTGAGTTCATTTCTAATCACATTTTCAACAGACCAATGGCTTAAATGTCGACATCTACGTATCTATACGTATGTGAAAATAGTTACTATTGCGGTATTAACGGTTTGTATATATTCATGTTGTAGGTTTTTGTGTGATACAAAAGTTTTGACAGAAATTTGTCATTTATGGTAACATCCTGATGATGTTAATTAACAGATAACATGCATGTTATTGGTTATTATGAAAAAGATAAAAACCAATTACACAGCCACAGCCACAGCCACACACTCGTATTAAAAAAGATAAAAATATCCATGTCAGGTACGTGCGTCCGTATATCTTCAGTTAAACCATGTATGCTGTTTTTTTTCTTGTTTTTTGGAAGACAATGACAATATTTTCATCACAAATTTTCTTTTTGTTGTATTTTTCATAGATAACATTGTAGTTATTTATTGAAGTAGTAGTAGTAGTTGTTGTTGTTGTTGTTGTATAAACCTAGCCCTACTTTTCATTTCCCATTTATTTTCCTATTAATTATGAGAAAATCTTACACAATACAACTACAACAGCAATTGTTCTTACGTCTTTGTACAGCTTTTTTCATTGCTGTTGGATGTTGCTGGTGCTGCTGTTGGTACGATTAGAATGTTTTCGAATGACAACATTTTTCGTTGTCAACGAACAATATCTTTTTGCATCAAACAAACTTGATTTTATTACATGGATTTTATGACAAACACACACACACACACACACACGTACGTAGTGCGCTTGCCAATGTCACACCCGTATTTTAGATTGTGCTCGTATATATGCGTGTACGTACTATAAATGTACTCGTACTCGTACTCATACTCGTACTTGCATTTTATGGTTGCATGTCAAATTAATGTCTTCTACTTAAACTCATGTATTTATTCATACACTGTATACGTACATATACGAGTATATATAAAAGTATTTCCAGGGTAAAATATTATGATAAAAAAGGAAAACATGAATTGATATTTTTGCAAGAAGAAGCGAAAGATGAAAAACAAATTTTGTTAGTGCAGCTAGCTAGCAAGCTAAATAGTTAAATATCTAGCTTTAGCATTTTATCTATTTAGCTGATTGACTGCAAACACAAACACAAACACAAGACACAGCAGTCAGCTAGCTAGCTAGCTAGCTAGTCAGTCAGGCTGGTAGGTAGGCAGCTAAACAAAGTTAACAAACCTATCGGTGATGAATGGGTGTGCATGAGTGTGTAGCACATGCGAGAAGGCGGCTGGTATGCATGCAAGCATGCATGCATGTACATGTACAACACAACGCAACACAACACAATATAGTCAGTACATGCAACAACAACATTACAGCTACAACTTTTTCGCAATATGCCCTCGAGCATTAAAACTAAAAACTAAAACAACAAATTACAATAACAATAGTAACAACTGCAACATTTTTACAACCGCAACTGATGCATAATACTGATGGATGGATGAATGAACGGACGAGCGAACGAACGCGAATGATGGAACTAACAAAAAAAAACAAAACAAAAACGTAGACAGACGTAGACACCGACTGTTATACCAGCCAACAGACAGATGGTTAATTTGGGAGACTGTGTCTGTGTCAGAGCAATATAACTGACAAACACTCCAAACGCCGTTTGGAGCGCTCGGTTATATGATGAATGCCAAGCAACAGTTTTTTTTTTCTTAAATTTCAAAACAACCAAAAAAAAAATGTTTTTTAGGCACGAGTACCTACCAACTACCCAAAATATGGAAAAAGAAACTGTTTACCATGAAAATGTATTTATGTGTGTATTTTTTTTGTTTTCATAATTAGTCAAACAAAAACAGAGATAATAATAATACAAACAACAACAACAACAACAACAAACAAACGAACAACCAACTTCAAGAACGAAAACTGCATAGATGTCTACCAAATCTCAGTGACGCGGGCATGATCAAGTAAACCATCTTGTGTCACATAGTGTGAATGGTAAATGGATTGTTTGAGTAAACTTTGACCAAAAAATTGCAACATTCTTCACATTTAACGAACAACCGCTTGTCTGTTTGCAAGAATTAAAACATTTTCAAAATAGGTGAAATTTGTTAAAACTTTTATTAGCAAATAAATCTTCTAGATCTGTAAGAAGGTAAAAAAAACCATGGTAGGCATTTAGTGTTAAATGCGTGCTTCATGGGAGATAGTATGGACGGGCGGCCATGTTATTAGCAACCTATGTTTAGTCTACAAAGTCCTTTCTGTTACGACTTTATCTCCTTTTGATGACCACAGAAGCAAGCCTTTTTTTTCTTTTTATAAACTTAATCTTAATTTGTTTTACGAGCTCAACACCCCGTATTGCAATAGTATTGCAATAGTAACTTAATAAAGACAATAAGCGGGTATACTGCTGTGATGCTGGTATCTTGTGCCAGTCAGTAAGCAAGCGTATGCGAATGACGCATTTATCCACACACTGACGTGCACTGTGTGTCCGCCTTTACTTGTTATTATTGTTTAAGATTCTATTAAATCATCATGACTTGCAGTCTAATTCTCACGTTGTATTCAATCACGTTACTATGTGTAACATGTGTTTTATGAGTATTAAATCTTAAATGCTGTGTAGAGCTGTGTGTGAACCACACACTTGCTCTGATATAATAAAACACGTCTAGTAGCATTTTTTTCCACAATTCGTACCCATATGCATATGTATGCCTACTCTCTAACTTTACACAAAAAAAATTGTGCATGTGTCCCCTCCTCGCATATTAAATGAAAAAAAAAAAAAAAACAAAAAAAAATGTCGTTTACTCGTTTCTCTAAATTTCATTTGAAGATTTCACTTCCGTTGCTGTGCCCATTAATGTGCACATCTATGCAGTATAGGTATGTGTGCGCGAATTGTGTGCGATTATGTGACTGTGGGCCTCTTACAAAGAGATTGATTGAATGATTTATATTTTACTAATTCACACACAGATTATACGAAATGATGCATGTGATCATGTTTCACTAACTGTTCCAGTATTTACGGGGTTTGTGATGAAATTTGATTTTTGTACTGTCAACCTTAGTGATGGGGATACACTGAGCTTGCTACTCCATTTGCTACATCCCGCAGAGGACTCTACAAAGTGTATAAATTCTTGACCAACAATCAACCAACAAAATCTGAGTCGATCTTGATATTTCCGTACATGTGTCTGTCTGTTGTTGACACTCTCACTTGTGAATTAGGATTTCCAGTTTCTGCACGTAGTCCGTTCTAATGAAATTCGGGCTAAATCGATTCAGAGTTACGCCCACAATCTATAAAATTCGAACGATTAGTTATAAAAATTGAGCTACAAAGTTAAATTATTAAGCTCTTCCATCGATGTGTCAAAAATGGGCGTGATGAAATAACCGACACGCTCACAACTTACAAACAAATCATACTTGTATGTTACCGCATAATATTTATTATGTTATGGGCTGCAATGAGATGCATGCCACGCCCACAATGTAGGATGTGGTAAAAAGTATTTAACATGTACTCGATTTTGATGTTTCTATATACAAACCTACAGTGGATCATATCCAAGTTTTATATCCATTTTCTTATTCGTCTTACCGACTACAAAGCTATTTCCATAGTTTTAATTTTTCTTAATTTTAAGTGGACTTAGTTCACATTCAATATAACGCACACAATAAGGAGTCAAATCGTTAAGTTAAATGGTCGTTAATGGCTGTTAATATCAGTTAAGTGACAGTGTTAGTCAAAGACCCACCATACCTGAAAGTGATAATTAATTATAATTAATCAGATTCCTTTTATGTTATGTGTGTGTATTGCAATTGTAAAGATATTTGGGATTGGATTTAAAGAAAATATTAACACTTTTTATGTTTATTTATTTTGATGTTCGATTATAGCCTTGATTGGTGCGGTGCACTGCACATAAGTACGTGTACGTGTACGTGTAGGTGTGCGTGTGTGGGGGGCTGCATAAATTTATGTGGTGATTTCTGTTACGCGATAATAACAATAATTATAACATTATTTTATTAAAAAAAAAAAAAAAAAAAAAAATTATACAAAAACAACAGTAACAACATCAACAGCAACAATGTATCCTTTGTGAACCGCAACAAATAAAAAAGGAACGTGACACCAGCACAACTTCAATGGAGGCTGTTAGGTTGGTTATCCGAGAGTGTCTGCCTGCCTGCTTGCCTGCCTATCTGTCTGGTTGATGGCAGCCCTCACTAACATGTGTCTGGTGGCATGGACTCTTAACACAGAGCGTAGAGTATTGGCATATGTAAACGTAGACGTGCCAACAACACTACACATACGGTACCATACTTGTATAATGTGGTGGCGAGGCTTACGTTTACTGGAGGCCCTTTTAAATGTTGCTGTTGCTGTTGCTGTTGCTGTTGTTGCTGTTTTTCACTAAATGTTTGCTTGTGATAGCAAAACTTCTCGTAAGCAGACTTTTTATTAAAAAAAGGCAACATTTTATAAGCAACACCCGTGGTATGGGAGGAATAAATAACAAAAAAAGAATTCTCCTTAACTTGTGTCATACGTTCATAAAACAACAACAACAACAACAACAACAACAACAACAACAACAACAACAACAACAACAACAACAGCAACAAAGATTTCGTTGCTGTTGGTAGTAGTGGGATGTTGTTTGAATTATTTCTTATCATTGTTGCTGTTGTTTTTATTCTCTTTTATACTTATTTTAAGAACATTATACACACGCACATATTTTTTTTGAATTTTGTGGGCGATCTCTGTATGCTAACGTGAACTTGGGTGTAAATATACCAACCACTACCAACACAACTGTCTCGTTTTTTACTTCTTATTCTTCGTATACATACATGCACACATTCACACATTCACCCATTTTATAGACGTTATGATCTGTTTATTAATTTACTGATTTTTGTTTGAACTTATCAACCGTTCATTATCAATTTTGTGTGTGAACAGAATGCAATGGAATGCAATAGATTTCTACTCCAATTAGTTATTAAATCTCTTAAACGATTGCCTCACACATGCACAGTAACTGTCTTTGGGTTGATTATGACAAAAATTTGTCAAAAAGAAAAAAAAAGAAAACCTCAGGTAAATATCCAAGAATTTGTGGAGTGTGCGTGTGTTTGCTTTAACACTACAGGGCAATACATCTTATCGTATTTGTTGTTGTTGTTGTTGTTGTTGTTATCTACTTTTATCATGTTGTCATATTTGCATTTTAAATTTTATTATGCAGCAGTAGTAACCGTAAGGCCTCAAGTAAAAAAGCATAATGTGGCGGTTTGTAAGGTATTCACATAAGTTGTTATATACACATGCCTCTCTACATATATGTATGTGTTTATATATTTATTGTATATTGTAGATATTTATAACAATATTTTGTAATTTCCTCTGCGGGGCTGATTTTTATCAATATTAATCAGTTAAGTAAGTGTGTGTGTGTGTTCGTGTGTTGGCAATGTTTTGGTTTAAAGAGTGGCATTGTTTTGTTTTTGTTGTTATATTTTTCTTGTAAAACTCCTCTTACCATAATGTTGTTGACAAAACCAGCTGCTGCTGCTGCTGCTGTATATATTACGAACGAATATTACCATCTTGTTGTCGCAACTTCTGCCACTCAAAACATAAGATGTAAGACCATAAGTAGATCCGGCATAACTGTGAAATTCTAAAAAGAGTTTAGTAAGGAAAAACCAAAAAAACTCAACTCATCTGTCATAAAATATCAGAAATTTAGATAAACTCAGAAATGCTAAAAATTTTTAAAAATTATTCTCATTTAAGCGATTTCTTTAAAAATAGTGTAATTGGTGTCCCAATGTGTCTTTGTCATAGGATTGTTGCACTCATCTGTTGGATGGTTTAACAAACTGCTTCAACTTGTGTATTTTTTTAGTATAAAGTGGTTCTATACTCATTACAAAAGTTAACACACTTGTCTTATGTGTAAGGCAATAAGAGTGAGTGTAAAATGTGCCGCATCTTATTGTAACAATATAACGCCTTAAACGGCAAATAATGTCAATATTATCGCTGCTTTAGAATCTCATTTAATAAACAATTTTTCAAAACTATGTGATCTAGATGAATGTGTGTGTGTGTGTGTGTGTGTGTATGAATGAAAATCTTGTTATATTAGTTTTAGTAGCCTTATACGTTGTAGTTACGTGTATATGTGGTAAATAAGTAAAGAGTAAAACAAGCACACTGTGCAACAGACTTTCTTAAAAATGAACGTTCAGTGTATATCGTATAGGTATGTAATGGATAGATATTGTTGGGGAGAATATTCTTTATTTATATTAGGAAGATGATCATAAAATGTTTGTAGCTTCGTGTACTTGCTCGAATTCGAATTCAATTCAATAACTGTAGGATTCGGAAATTTCTGTAGCTTTTCGGGGATATCCAATTGATGGGCGTGGCAAAGTGCATTTGCCTAAAAAATAACTTTTTTTTAAATATTTCTTGTCTCTGCCCTTTTTTTGCTTATAATGATTACTTTTTTTGCTTATCGTCTACTTTTGTTATTTGCTCAATATTTTTATCCATTTAATTGAATTGTAATAAAAACGTAAACGTGCATTAATCGTTGTTTTTTTTTCCCTCTTTTTCTTTTTTGGAGAGGAACTAACCACAAACTAAGCTCAATAACAATGAAATTTTATTAAAAATGTTTCGGTTTCATGGTTTAATGATTTGATAAAATGTTTTTATTTCGTTTAATTTTCTCCTGCTTTTAAATTTCGAGAAATACATGAAAATCAATCATATCGTACGTATGGAGTGCAAGAATGATCGTAGAAAAGTTGAGTGTTTTGGAGGAGTTCAAAAATTCCCGATTTTCCCGATATAACGATCTTTGCGTAGTAGGCTGCTGAGTAGAAAATAATATGTAAATTTTATAGAATTTACATTGTTGCTGGTTTTAAACTTAACTGAGACTTTTCACAATTTTCCTTCAATGTTTGATTACAACGGTTGGGTTCGTCGTATATCAGATGTGTGTTGGACAAGGGGAAATATGCCGAATGCTAATAGATTTCCTTTGCATTGTTAAAATTTATTCATCTCTTTATCGCTCTCTACTACGACTCCATCCTTTGCTTGTATAAGATCAAATTACAGGTTCAGTACGGTTCAGTTCAGTTGAGTTTTACTGCAATGTTCATGTTCATGCCTTTACACACACACACAAGCAAGTATTTATGTTGTTGCTTTCCTTATATTACACATAGTTACACATAGTGTCTCTATGTTATATTTGTTGTAATCAGATTTCTTATGCAACTGTTTCACTCACTCCATGTAATTTGATCAATTTTGTTTGCCAATTAGCTATAAAGCAACACAAGTGCACACGAGTGAGATGAACTCTCTTCCGTTTCAATAAAATACGAGTAGCCGTACGGAGGCAGCACTTTTTAAATAAAATAGATATTGATGAAATCTTCATGTTGTGATTGCTAAGAAACTGTCTAATTAACGTGTGCGTGTTGTTCTAGAAAACTATACAAAGTCTCTGCTAATGAAGCCAAACCGTTGCGTTTATTTATACAATTACAATGGAAAAGTATTTTTTAATGACCATTAGTGTAAAGCAGTTGTTATTAGATTATATTATAAAATATAATCATATAATCGACCATCTTGGTGTAACGTCAAGGATGGGTCTAGCGGAGAATGAGGACATTTTAAATGATTTGCATATTGTGATCGATTTAAGTTCAAGGAGGTACGAGAATTTGTCCTCCTAAGTATAGCCACAATATTTCCAATAATATCAGCATGAAGATGAAGCAGAGAATTATTATTGCAAACAGATATTACTTGTTGGAAAGTGCTACAACCTGGTTGGTGTTTGAGGCAGAAACGGTCGAATGTCGCGCAAGAAGAAAACTGAAACTGGGGTAGTGGTCAAAAGGGTACAAAAGTATAGAATGACGGTGACGTTATCTCTTTCATTTCACGGACGTACGGACAATGTTACTCTAGCATAACTAAAAATACATAAACACCGAACTTTTTGTCCGCACTTCCTCCGTCAATTTGCAAGTGGATTTTAACAAGTATCCAATTTGGTCAAAAATATTAACAGCATGCCTATAATTATAAATTTAAGTACAGTGGAATGAATTAGCGTAATCTTACAACTTAATAAATATTCATTCTGCGTACAGAATAACATGTGTAGCTGCTACGCATACACATATGTTTATAAATCATACATAAACATTTATATACATACGTACAATAATTAAATAGAAAACGCACTCTACGTTCCTGCATAAATGTCACTTAACTCACAACGACTCTCTTATGAATATTCAACGATACGACAACAAACCTTCAATAGACTTTAAACGGTAGATTAAGCGAAAGGTTAAAGGTCATTTTATTCATGATCAAGTGTTTTGTTACTTGTCAATAAATCACATTCGTTTATGTAAGCAATCAATCATTACAGCGGGCATTAGCGGAAATAAGTGAAACACTGTATAAAATATGAATAAATATGTTTTGGATTTTATGATGATTATAAAAACATGGCATCAACCATCTAAATACAAATGCCTATAATAATAAGCAAGTGTTTATATGAGATTTTTAAAGTTTTCCTTTTTTCCATTCATTATACAATATAAACGGTGATGTTGTTGCTAAAGCTTTCTGTCTGTTGTTGGAATGCTCTCAAAATTTTGCATTAGTTTCTATCAAAATTAAACCAAATAAGTTAAAAGTTACGCTCATAATTGTACGAAATTGAGGCATGAAGTTGAAATTTCGATGAATTTATTTATAACTAGCATTCCGGTCACAGCTGCGGCCGTAAAGCCACACACTTTCCAAATGCAACTTTTTGTTTCTTATATATTACAACGAAGTAAGCGTCTTTATTCGCTTGCGTCCACTTCTGGCAAATCGAAGACACCCCTTCCTTACTGTCAATATGTGCACCAGTACATCGTAAGTGAATTGTGACGAATGGATAGATTCTTGTCGATTTTCGGCATGACTCTTAACGGATTTTGCTTAATTTAGTAAAAAATTTTAGGTCTTTATCTTAAAATTTACTGCCTAAGGTGTGACAACGCTTATCAAGAATGTGTTAACATTGTACGGTGTCTGAGGTCTCTGCCTCTTCTGAATGTTGCAAACGAAATAGCAAACTTAGTAAATCTAATTCGATTCTTTAGTTGATTATATATATAATTACATAAGAGAGCTTGGTCAGATATCTGCCACACCCACTTTTGCTAAACATAAAGATGTGGAGATTGGAGCCTAAGCTTAAATATAGTTTTTATTCTTTGTAGGTACGTGATTATAAACATTTTCTATGAATTGTATTGCAAGTGAAACTTGTTGTTGTGTGCATTTGAACGTACACCTGTTGGTTAAATTTCGAAATATTGTATTCCACACAAACTAAAATAACACTAATAGCCCAACTAAATTATTAATAATTCAATACAATACTTAGAATTAGACAAACTGGTCGAATAGTTGGAAAAATGAAAAAATGAAAAAAAAAAAAATTAAAAAAATTCCGCAATATTTATTATGTTGCGAGGTATATAAAAGTACAATAACAATAACAAAGTAAAGTCAGTAAATAAAGTAAATAAGAGTCAGAGTATGTTAGAAATTAATTGAAGTATGTACCGTGTGATGGATGTGTTTTCTTGCTTGCTTTGCGAGTCGCGTACGCGTACGCTGGCTGCTGGTTTAGAAGTTTCAAACTGTGTTAATAAAAATAATGAAAACTTTTTTATATAATGCCGCACAAAGACGTGCACATGCGTGATATATAAATGCTATGTCTTCTGTTGAACCTCAAGAGCGTTAAACAACAAGCAGAAGAGGAACAATGTGAAGTAATTATTCACAAAGTAAAGTTTAATTGAATGGTAAATAATATAATAAATCTTCCTAATTTGCTTCACTTTACATTAAGAATTCACCTTTTATACAAATATTATCCCGTACTTGCATTAACATTTCAAATGCCAACCAAAGCACAACAACCACGTGACTGTTACCTCTCACACTGATATACAAAAAAAGTCATCCATTTATAAAGACGCCAAATACTAAATCCCAGAAGGAGGTATCAGACATCCTACAAAGTATAGTATACACATATAGCAATTGACAAAAATGAGGCTCCAAAGATGCTGTTTAGATGTCTTTTTTGAAGAGATGGCCGATTTAAAATTTAAGTAAAACACATTTAAATAATGATGTGACCAATTTTTTGATTTTATTTGGTAGATAATTTCTTGGCATTTAATATTTGAACACAATTTCTGGCATGTGACCATTACGACTACTTTTCACACAGGTTATTCTGGAGGTACAATTTTCCACCACTTGTTGAGAGCGTATTTCAGCAATGACACGTTTAATATTGGTTTCGAAAGCGTCAATGACTTACTTATACAATATAGATTAAACATCTTTTCCAATCCATCTTCCTGTATCTATAGTGACTACCTTCACCTTTTTTTTTGAATCACAACAACTATTAACAATTAGACAGCCAGGTGTACAGATCATATGCAAACCTCAAGAGTATACGCAAGGACCCTCATCTGGCTATTTCAAAAGTTGTAACAATGTGAGTTGTGCTAAAAGGAATTGAAGTTGAAGGCTTTGACACACTTAGCGGTACATGTATAGTTTCTTTTTTTTAACTTTCAAATGTAATAACAAGTCAAGTTTGTGTTACATAGATTAACTGCAAAGTAATAGCCAGCGGCAACATAATACAAGCAGCCAGTTTGTACAAGTAAGCACATGTATGTATAAAACACAAACGTTCTCTAGGGAAAGTTTTTTTTTTATTAAAACATAAAGTGAAATAAAAACATTTTAACTTTCATCCTCATCACAAGCGTCATTATCGCCATCGCCATCATCATTATCATAAACATTTGCTCTCTTTTAACTTATGTTAATGTGTTCAGGTATTATACCACGGGACTAGAGAAGTTACACATTTTTCCTTAACCACTACGCGAGCAAATGTTTAACGTTGAGTTGGGTTTATAGCCGTTGTTCAGCTTGTTCAAGTGTTGCAGCCTTAAAGTTTAGTTTGGTAGTTTGTAGCTGTTGGTTTTTCATTTTTAGTTTTATTTTTATTTTTCATATTGAGAGAGAGAATATAAATAAAGATATTGATCTTGAATGTTATGTGTTTATATGTATGTTTGCGTCTATGTTGTGTGCTACCATTTGAGCAACTGTAACTGCTACTTGTGCTATGGCTTTAACTATTATTACGCGTATTATTATTTTCAGCTAGATTCTTTGGCGTTGTCGTTTTTTAAGGTTATATGTGTATTTAAGTATGGTATGTTAACCGTTTACTTGACTGCACAAAATCTCAAGTGAGTTGGAAAACAGCAGCAAATGATTGCTTAATCGTTATGGCAAACACTAAAACGGCGAAATGTTTTAAACAAAGTTCATGCCTGCATATATAGAGAATTGTAATTCCCTGCAGCCCAAACACGTAACTCATACAATAAACACTGCATATATAAAATACAAAAGAATATAAAAACGGAAAGACGTACAGACAAATATTCGTGCGTTTTTTTTTCATGTCATTATTTATGGGTTGAGAACAAGAGCGACCAAACAACAGCAGCAACAACAGCAACAACAACAATAAGGACATGTACACGCGCTTTAAAATAAAAATCATGATCTTCAGCTTATTGATTTGTGGGTATGTGTGCGTGTACGTTTTTGATTTTTATTTTTATGAAAGTTATTTTATGGGGGCTTTATATTGTTAGCCTTGTACTCGCACATACTTGAAGCCATTTATAGCAACTGATGAAAAGCATATTAACTGCATAGTGCAGGTAAGCAAATGCGGTGCTGTGATGTGCTCAGCCATCTATCAATGGTTATGTAAGTGTAGAGAGAATTAAAAGGTATTATGGACCAGAGCCAGAAAGAAAGATAATTCTGTTCTGTTTTGTTCTGTTTTGCCTTTTAAGGTTTAAATGTTTTTTCTTTGGTTTTTTCTTTTTTTTTTTTTTTTTATTAAATTGTTCTGGCCAAGCAGCTTGTAAGCAATTGCACTCGTAAACAAAGGCACATACACTCCCGCGCATTTACGCACTCGTATGATCAGCACACACATGCACACCCAGTGGGTTAATCGTACATAACTTTACATCGTTTTACACAAAATTTATGTAATTGGATCAAGTTTGTTGTTACAAGATAATATGTATGAAAAAATTTCACTAAACATGAAAATTAATAGGAAATCGATTTCTATATATATGGAGATGATCTTGTCAAAGTCCTTTTAAAAGCATGAAAAACATTTGCGGATGTATACAAATACGTCTAAAAGATTATTGTTAGTTTATAATTACCACCACTTAATAATAATAGGTGAGCATTCCTATTTGTTGAGCAACTTCTCAGAATTAGTAGTGTAGGGTTGTAGTTATGCAAGCTGGCTTAGGCATGGCTATGAAGATCATTAATACCATCACCATTATTAGGTGTACGGCTGTATATTGTGGGGGGCTGTTGTTTGGTATACTGTTTAACTTTTGAGGCTGAGGCTTTTCACCTGTTGGTGTTGGTTACCAGGTTACCAGCTCAACACGTCAGTAACTGATTATTTATATACCATTACATATTATTGTGTAATTACACTGCTCAACAAATTTCAAACTTTCAAGTTGGCGCAGTCGAACAACAGACAAGCTTGCAATTTACAAAAAAACCTTATTTAGTGCAGAAGTCAACCTTTCAGTTGATAAGTAGTACAAAAACTGTAGAGGAAGCATTCAGATCTATGCCACGCCCACTGTTTTTTGGTGTGTTGGACAGTTCTATTAAAGTTTTCGATCGAACTGATTTATGCGATAGAGGAAACCAGATCGAGGCCTCTCCGCTTATGTAATTAATAATGTTTAATACATAAGATATCAACAAGATCCAGATAATTTATTAAAGCCTATAATTGTTTGTAATTAATAAGACATTAAATACGTCAACAGCGTTAATATTAATTAACTTCAACAAGCACACCTCATTGACTTTTTCGTAATTAATGAATTAAATAATTTTCTGAATATGTCGAGTGTGTATAATAGGACTTTTTTATGTTAATCTTTAATACATTTAGAGATTGGAAATCAAAACCTGAACATTTTATTTTTGCCACATGCTTATGGACACCATTTTTTTTAAATAGGTGTGGCTAGACATGTTCACCATATACTTGAATCTCTACAAGGGTTTCTCGGATTTTAATAAAATTTTTATTACCCTAAAATTTTTACCGATAAACTTGTTTAAAGCTTATAAAAGGAATTGTTTATTCAAACGAATGCTTGTTAATGGGCGGGGCACCACCCATTTAGTAAATAAACAAAAAATATTTAAAAAAGTAATTTCCTAAGCAAATAAGCAGTGCCACGCCCATTAATTCATAATCCCCCAAAAGTTACAGAAATTTCCAAATGTTTGCAAAAAATTTAACCAAAATTGGAGCAGTAGTTCCCAAGTTATAAGCGAAGCAAGTTCACATTCATTTCCTTTCTAATAAGTGCGCCATGAGAAGAGTTACGGATTTGGAAAACATTGACAATTCTCATATGTCACATAGACCCATAACATCCTTTACTCTAGAAGGAAAAACCTCTCAAGCTTTTTGTATACATATTCGAGAATATTCATTAACAACGCACTTGCATGAAAAATGACTCTTTTGAAACCGGATTAGAAATGATGCACAAATTACATGTTTTTAGAAAAAAGAGCAATCAGCGTCAAATATGTAAAATAGTTGAACATGTCGCCGGCACATTTTTAAACCATCCACATAAGATGGTGGTATACTAAATTTGTCATTCTGTTTGCAACCCTCACTCACCCTCAGCATAAAAGTCTGAGACGTTCTAGACATGTACGTCCGCGTATCCAGCCATACTCATTGTACACGATTTCGGCTCTGCTCACTATTTGGATATAGCTGTGGAGGGTATATAATGTTTGGCCTAAGCCAAATTTGAGTTTTTACTTGTTCCGTAATGTTTGGAAACATTCAACTTTGTATGACAAACTGGTCAACATGTAAAAATGGAATTTTATGATAAATTATGAAAAGTGGCCGCCTTTGAAAACACAACCCAACTCAACTCACTCGTTTGCCATAATCTGCATTCATAGCATAGCGTGGCATGCATCTCTAATAGCATCATTTTCTACATGGAAGCCGAAAAAGATAAGCATCGCTTGCCAGCTATTAAATTTCTTGAGAGATACCAGTGTGATGTGATTTAAATTAACATACATTTTATCTGTCTTGAGACTGTATAAATTTTAGCAACAATAACAACCACTAAGTGGTGGAATGATGCATAATATTGTAGTGATGGTGGTTGGTGGCTATGAGTGATGGTTTGTTGTCGTGTTTGGTACGGCTATAAAAAAAATATCATGTATGCAAGTAAACAAAACTGAAAACAATAGCAACAACAAAACGCTTTTGACTAGAATCTCTCACCTTGACAATTGTTTATATATATATATATATATGTGTGTGTGTTCAAGTGATCAAATGAAACCGACAATTGAATTGTTTCGTTTTCATTTTTACGGTTTTTCTGTTTTTGTTTAGTTTTATTGTAATGTGTTGCTAATCGTACTGTAATATGTTGTTAATGTGTTTGTTGTTCTTAATTGTTAGAGAATTAGATTTCAAAATAAAATTTATTCTTTGTATCGTGTATTCAAGTGAGTCAGCGGAAAAGAATTGCATGAAAAATCGCAACTTTGTTGATATCACACGAAAACTTGAACACATACACACACATGTGTGTATGTTTAAGTGTGAATGAGCATTGAGTAGGTGTATGACTAACTTACTGTTTACCTAAGCTGATCAAATATCTCGTTTCCTACAGCGGCTCGATTTGGTGATCATTTGATTCCAATTCACATCGAAAAGGTGATTTTTCAATTTCGTATTAGAATTTTTGACAGGTGCTGCTCAACTACACACAACCGTGCAAACCCAATTCATTGCGTTTCGTGTTGCTTTGTGTTTTATACAATAATACCCGTATCATCTAATGTGTTCTCTGTAAACACATGACTACTGAGTACTGAAATTGAAAGCGATAAAAATCTATAAAAAAATTGTATAAATGTTTAGATGTTGAAGCATGGGAACAGTTTCCGGATTTGTTGAGTTGTACTTTTGTTTAGTTATTTCAATGAAAATTTTGTAGACAACAACAACAAGAACAATATCAATAAATGAAAGCCAATAGATGTATACGGACACGTAGAGAAACGAAAAAAAACATAAAAAACAGCAAAATTTAAAGATTTGCAATAAACGTAAGGTATGACGCCATACTTGCATAGTACAACAGAACGAGAGAAAAAAAAGTAACAACCAAAACGACAATGGTAACAACGTACAACGGATGTACGTCAAGTGCATCCGTTGAAACCAGCTCTTATTCCACAATCTACAATAGCGAAAATTTGAAAAACAAAAACAAAAACAAAAACAACAACAATAACAAAATTCAATTACAATATTAACAACCACCGTCGCCCTATATAAAGTCTAGCTCAAGTCTTTAAAAACAATAAGAACAAATATCGTCAAGTCGTAATTTTCAAATTAACAATAAACAGGTAGCAACAACAACGATAACAACATATTAACAACAAAATTTTGTACGCAAATTCAAATTAATAATAATAATAGTAGCAACAACAACAACAATTTAACTAAACTAAGCAACAACAACAAGTAACAGCAGAGAAAGGAGCAAAAAAATCCTCAACAACAAATAATAATAGTATATAATTAGAAGTTAACAACAAGATCTTGACAAGAGCAAACTTAACAACAACATATTAAGAATATAAAGCTTAGAACAACAACAACAACAACTGTAGCAATAATACAAAAACAGCAGCAACATATATTTTTAGTAAGAAAATTAAATTGAACTTCGACCAAATTTTAAATACCCTCCATATGTGCAATAGGGGGCGTGTCAGGTAGGTGATTACACCCTCTTGTCTTACGCGTCAGCTTGCAAGTCAGTTTTCAAGTGCTAAGTAGGGTTTTTCTAAATTGTGAGCGTTTTGTTATTCGAAGGATGTAAAAAACAACAACACTGCTGCAAATCAACTATAACAACAACTTATTTCTAACCAATCACAATTTGTTTTTTATATTCAAATTGAACGAAACTAGCACGCTTGTGTTAGTTAACAATCAATAAAAAAATAAACAGAAAATCATTCCGATCAGCGTCATCAACGTATTTATGCCTTCCCATTTACAAGTGTCCGTTCGGTTGAGGAATATCCTCCATGGTGGGTAAGGAAATAACGTTAAAGCTATTATTTAATGGTAGCGCACAACATAGCACAACACTCTGACTCTGACACTGACACAGCTTATGGACGCGTGCGCTTAATAAATTATATTCTGTCGTTATACTCTTCCATTCCATTCATTCGTTCGTTTACTTACTTACTTGTTCATGTGCTTGCTGAGTGTGTATGTGTGTGCGCGGCGTTACGTTAAGCGTATGGTATGAACAGACGACCACCATATGAGCCAAACGGCTGAACATTAAACATTATTGTGCTGGTGATAATAGGCAACAGCAGCAGCAGCAGCAGCAGCAGTAATAGTAATAATGATGATTATTACAACTTTCGGTACCTCTTTCTCTCTCTCCCTCTCTCGGAGTTTGAGGCAAAATCTTTTTATGCCTGCCAATAAACGTATGGCCGCCGCGTTAACCTTATAGCCTTAACATAATATCAGAGTGGCAAGAGTTCAACGGTGAATCAGTTGCAGTTTGTACTTGGATGCAGGCAGGGGCTTGGCAAATGTGTATGTTCAGTTATCTCGGGCAATATAATGAAGAAGAAGAAGAAGAAGCAGCAGCCGCTTAAACCATGAATCGTGTGCATTGTAAATAATGTTTAAGCACAACATTGCGAATTAATAGATTTTCTTCTTCTTCTTCTTTTTCTTCATTTTCTTCTTCACCTTAACCATTTAACGCCTCTAAACGTGTTTACGCTTTATATTTGTTGCTGGCATGTGCGCGTGTATGCGTTAAGCAATAGTTAAAGCGTAAATGTGTTTATCGTTTAAAATCCATAATTCATGGTGTTGTTTCGCACTCTGCGTCTCTTTATGTTTTTGCTTTGCTTAGTCGTTTAGGTTGTTCGTTCGGGTGGTTGGCTTGATTGGGGCTGGAGTGATAAGTCATGTTGCAGTCGTCTGAGGCTTGAGTTGATTTGTTAACATATATCAGCCCAAATATTTTAAGAAATGAATTTCTTCTTCTTCTTCTTTTCTTTTTTCATACAATATTAACATAAGATCCTTAATCCATGCTCCCCGTCCGGCCATCTGCCTACCCGCCTGTCTGTCAGTTACACAGTTACTGTGACGTTTAGAGGTCTGTAGGTTGTCTGTTGTTATTTTTGTTATTTTATCGTGTTTCTTGTGTTGGTTGGCCTTGAAGCCTTTAAGGGATTTACATTTTGTGTTTCATAACTCAACGTTGTTTTTTTTCTTTCTGTTTGTTCTTCAGTTGGAATCTCTTGCTGCTCTCTCCCTCTCTCTCTCTCTCCTTCTCTCTGCTTCCATGCCCCTTTATATATATAGTGTACACTCTGTATTGTTTGCAATATCCGCGCTTTTCTTATTCAGTTTCCTTATTAACGTATTGTTGTTCTAGAAATAGAGGCGTGAGGGCGTTAACACAAACTGCCTTTAACATTTTTATTTGGAAATTTGTTTAGTTGTGGCCGTTACTGCTTGCAAAGCTGGCAAAGCTGCTTCGCTTACTTAAGAAAAACGAAACGCTTTGAATTTGAATGGATGTAATTTTTTTGTTTTGTTTCTGTTCCTTGAGTTTATGCGGAGATTTCTTTAGAAACAAAACATCAAGTAAGTTCGTACATATGAAGTGATTTTCAACAAGAACACGTATGTGTGTGTGTGTGTGTGTGTGTGTGTATAGCGGGGTATTTAAGAAACAGCTTGTTGAAACCGTAACCGTAACCTTATTTAGGTTAGTTAAAGTCAGCAATGCCTAAATCGTTTTGTACCCTGTAAAGGATATATTAAGTTTGTGCGGATGTTTGCCACTCCTCAGCGGCTTAAGGTGGACGCACTTTTCATTTTAAAATATTTCAATGAATGAATGGTACAAGCGTGCATCTTACCATACAGATGGATCCTATTGAAAATGGTTCAAATTGCACCATTTTTGAAACCCCTCTCCATTTATTTATATACATAAGGTTTTTATAAAAAGAGAATTTTATATTTTGACAACACTTGGTGAAGAGTAGTCAATTGGCATAATATTGAATTTTTCCAAATTTGAAGCCGATCGGAATATTTTCAGAACCTCTTCCCATATAATGATATTTCAGGCGGTTATATGAGAGCCTCGCGTTTACTGATTACTGACTAAACTAATTGAAGCATAATACATGGAGCTACGTATTAAATGGTCGGGCTTGACCGATTTTAACATTTTCACTTGTCCATTTGATATAGAGGTAGAATACAAAATCCCAGGGCTATTTACAGCTTTAAACTTTGAATCAAAGGAATTCGTCTATTTTTGAAATTATAGCGGACGACTTTTAAAATTTTGTCACGCGTTCAGGTTCTGATATAAATGTAGTCAAATTGTTGAGTGCCACGCCCGAATTGATAAGACTTTATCTATCATCCTCATAAATAAAGCAACAAAATAAATATTTCGTACTCATACTAACTCTGTCCATCGATATGTTACAAATGAGTGGAATCCATGCACTCGAATATAAAAAAATACTCATCCCTGCAGCTTCGGGTTGATCTGTAACGTACACTTGAATAGTCGCTAAATGAAGAATCTATTGAATATATGCCACGCCCACAGGTTACGCAAAAATATGGAGGGTGTTTTAAAATTGACGCAAGGCAAGTGAGGCTTTTTTACTTAGTTGACCCTGATTTTCTAATCAAACCACAGAAATTCTTCGCGGTTTTTAACATTAAAAAATAATTTTTTTTTTTAATGACGCGAATGGAAACGAAACTAGAAATAGTGATACACTTAATACCCGATTTATGTAGAATATGTTACAATGGAAGGAGGAAGTGCTGCGAGCGTAGACTACCGACACTTTTTTATCATAACTGCAGGCTTACCTGTAACGTAGATTCTGCGAAACGGCTAAGAACGCAAACTGTTGATATCCTTCACCTTAGCGGGTATACTTAGTGTGTTCCCTCACTCTTGTTCGTGTCATAACTGCTCTGAACGTGATTAAAAACCAAATTTAATACGGCATTTAATCAATCAGTATCGCCGACCCTATGGCTGTACTTGGTTTTTGCTTATGTATATTTCATATGCATAAAAATTGTACGTTCACGGTTGTAGTGATGATGATGATGATGATGATGATGATGATGATGATGAATAACTTTAAGCGACAAGATCATAAATCAAAATATTTTAAAATATTTAAAAACAGAGTCATACCTACTACATACCTACTTATATGTTAAGTGTACATACTTATCTTTTTACAACGTTTGCACTCTTTGAAATAAGCGAACAATAACAAATTTGTTGTTTGATACAATTTACGTATTTTTATACTTTTTATGTATGGAACAAAAACTTTAACCAAATCTTCACATGTATATCCAAATTATGGGCGTGACTTGTATGTAGTTGCCTCCTCTTCGAACAACCATTAAATAATACTCTAGGTCTCAACTCACTAATCGAATTCGACACCAAAGACGTGTCACGTAAACGGTTTATTTCCTGTCGGCCATTTTGTTATTCCAACATTAAATCACTTTTGTGACTGTACGAAATGTTATACAATTGTGGGCGTGGTTTTTAATCCGTTTCTCATAACAAGCCTTCAATGTCTGTAACAAATTTCAGCTGCGAAAACATTTCGGATGCCCGGACGGACACCACAAGATCGACTCAGACTCTGAACTTTGTTTTTTATTAGTGTGCAACAAACTTTTTTTTACATATTATTTACAAACATGCAAATCTACAAAAACAATGGCCAGCCAACCTGTTTGATTTGCTGATTTTTAGTGAAAAAATTCATATTTCGTACAATACAATGCAATGCATAGAAAAACACTGTGAGAAAATTATAATTGAAATTTGAATACTTTGAATAAAAATGCAAAAAAAGAAAAAAAAAAACAAAACGTAAAAACCATTAATTTGTTTTACAAAAACAATAAAAATAAAAATGAAAACTTTTTCATGGTTATTGTTTCGGTTTTTCTATGTGTGTGTGTGTGTGTGTGTATGTATATAAACCTACAAGGTATGTAAAAGTTTTATTACACAGCGACATACAATAATCGCTGAGTTTTTGTATTTTTGCGCTTGCTTCAACATTGAACACATACCAAGAACTGAACTAAATTGAATCAACGAACGAACAAACGAACGAACATTTTCCACTTGACAAATCTTGCGTAACATTTTAGTTCCTCTGTATAAAAAGCAAAACAAAAACAATATTAAATTAAATTAAAAAAAAAGAGAAAAATGGAAACAAGTCGCTGCCAAAAAAAAAAGTGGCAATGTTTTGCAACAATTCATTGCATTCTTTTTTTCTAAAAGTTAATGAAAACAATAAACATACAAGCACGCATATATGTACACACTAATAGGTGTGCATCAGAGATACAATAACAAATAAGCAGCAGTCGCAGCATTGACAGTGAACTTAGCGTTAATGAATTAACAATATTTTAGAAAAGTTGTAAAGTGAAGCTTGATTGATTTCAGCGTTAACGTTTTTATAAACAAACACTAGCGGTAACTTGTAAAAATAACAACAGCTCCACAATTTTTTTTAGATGCTCCACTATATTGTTATAAAAAGCGCTGAAATATTTTCCCACCATTAATGTTTTAATGTTTTTCCTTAAGAGAGTGTTGGCAGTAGTTGCACAGGGACAGCAATTGATGGAATGTTTTCAACAAATACAAGTTTGTGCGTCGGAAACGCTTTCTATAAGGAATGGCAATAGTTTAAGATATAATACGTACTTATAAATATTCATCAATAATGTTCTCTTACTTTAACAAATGATGCCCCTACAGCACTTGTGCGGATGTTTGTAACTCTTCTTCACTTACACCGAACGATTCAGAATCATTTCCTGAATCGAGTAAACAATGTCTGTCGATCCGATGTCTGTCCATTAAGTTTGGGCGCCAAGCTGAGCTGATCAAGCTAAAACTTACACTGTGGCATTCCAAAATAAACATTCAGAAATCTCCAACTTTTTGCCTTGCTAAAGCTTTTACAAAAAATGGAAAAAAAAAAAGATAAAAACCGATCGATTTCATTTAAACTGATTTTACCAATTTAAGTCCCGATATACGTGCCGAAACTTTAGTAGAAGTGTTTAAAATTACAATAGAAGAGTTCCAACAACAGACGGACACACGGACGTACGTATATAGATCGACTCCTTTTTTAATACTGACCAAGAATATATATACTTTGTAGGGTCTCTGATGCCTACTTCTGTGTGCTGCAAATGGAATGACGAATCATTTGTGGGGGGTTGGTTATAAAAATCGATTTCGTGATCGTAGAGCAACGTGTTCGCCTGAGCAAATGTTTTGTTTTAGATAAATTTCTAAACAAATAATATGATTTGAATGTAAATTTGACAGCACAATAACCTTATAAATCAACTTAACAAATTCTAGATAAATAACTGAATTATTCAGTTGTATTCAAACTGACACGTGCATTTAAAGCATAGACTTGCAAATCATGCATTTGAAGAAACAATTAATTAAAAAATAAACTCGCTGTGAATGAATAAAATAAATTATTTGAAAATATTATCAATTTAAATACTATTTGTACACTGGTGGCTAACTTAACATTATAAAGAATTCTATTCTGATATGTGTATGTTGTAAAAAGGGTTGAAAAACTATTGAATATTGTGAAACTGCATGGTGGAGTCTTTTCCACATACAGATGGAATTTAGTTCACAAATGTATGATTAGACCTTCCTTTCCGATTGTTAACTTAGACTGGGGACGTATTTTAGATATGCGCACGATGTGATCTAAGCCTACACTAGGTGTACTAGGCTTTACTTTACTTGTACAATCAATGAATATTAATAATGGCAAAAATTATACAAAAATTTTTTTGTTTTGTATACAAATTATTACATATGGATTGGTAGAGGTATTCTTGGTTTATCACTCCCTGTGTTTTACGGTTTATGAATGAGAAAAAATTTTAAATACTTTTCGGTTGAAGGGCACGACCGATGTGTTGTACAGTCTATACAGGATAACTCTATTTTACCATCGAAAAAACAATGCTTACAGTAGACAGACACACAGACATTTAATAAGAATTTAACGCTAATTTATTTACACTTATTTACTATGTTGGGTACCGGAGGTTTTTTCAGTAAACACTCCCTTCCTAACTTTAAGTTGTTAACCAGTTTTTGTTTATTCTAATATGTGATAGAATGTCTTACAAATTATAAGATTTTAATAAGATTCAAGAAATATGTATAACGTAACTACAGTTAAAACTTGAAATTAGTTTTTGAATCCTCCACAAAAGGTAGCGGCATCAAGGACCCTGCAAAGGATATATTACATATTCTTGATCAGCAACAAAAACTGAGTTGAACTGAGTTGAATGTATGGCATCTCAACAGGTATCTCAGGGTCGTAAATTTTAAGATATTAATCTGAAATTTTGTACGTACGCTTCGGCCACCAAAAAGGAGATACGAAATTTAGTATACTTGGTATAAAGATTTATAATAAGACGCGGATAATAGACGCGCCTGTAATTTATGTAAAATTCGACATGTAAAGGGATACGCAATGTACATGAGATGGCTAGATGTGAAGGGTATTTAAGATATGGGGAAAACCAAATTTAGTTGTCATACTTGTTCATGAATTGTTTTCTGCTGTCAGAGGTTCAACTATCAACTTCAACTTGTATTAACAAAAAATTGTCAGTTAATTAATATTTTCATATATTACGTTTATTACGACACAACAAAACTGGTTTCCAATTTTACACGTTATCAATAAAAACTGAATTAATTGTAGTGGACTTAACATTGCACGGCTGCATAAGTTTAAGTTTAAATTAATCGCGAAAATGAACAATTAGAGCAAGTGCAACTAAACTTAACTAAACTAAACTAAGCACATGTACAAATAGTGCATACCCCGAGAATGAACGTGTGGTGTGGTGTGTATTAAATGTGAATGAATTATAATAATAATAATAATATTAATATATATCATATTAACTGCGACAGTTGAATTGGAATCCTTTCCACTAACTAACTAAGAGTCAGGTGTCTGTTATTAAATCATTGTTGGGGTTATTCAATGTGCAAATAAATTAGTGCAGTAATGCTGTTTAGATAAATCTAGAATTGCAAATTTATTGTTGTTGTTGTTGTTGTTGTTGTTGTTGTTTTGGTTTTTTTTTTGTTTTTGTTGTTTTTTTCCAATAACTAAACCGGTTCCGGTCACATTGCTTTGCTTTTGTTATGGAGCACCCATAATTGATAGCATATGTGTACGTATGTGTGCGTTATGTTTAAGACTCTATTGCGCGTTTTGATTAATGAAAGTTTTTTCCTTTAAGTAGTTGTTTATGTTATATAAACGATATGTGACTATGTTGGGTGTGTGTGTGTGTGTGTGTCTGCATGCTTTAGGTAACAAAAAGATTTATGAAATTCCTATTAGGAGCTCAACTATATTCATAAAGTTTATGAATAGTTTTTTCACTTCCTTTTCAAAATCATTAGCAAAAGGCAGAGCGGCGAGAAATGAAAGGAACCTATTTACACACACACACACACACACGTGCATACATAAGGAAAATGTGAAAAGTAACTAAAAACCGCTTTATTAGCGCCATTGAGGTTGTAAATCATTTCTTCTTTTTTATGGCAAAAGGAAATGCCCCCTAAAACAACTTTATACGCTACCAGCTACCAGCTACCAACTCTAGCCATCGCCACCACCGCAACACACAAAGGAAGGAGATGACATTATATAAACATATGAGTTTGTAAGGGTTACAAAATCAACAAACCCAACAACAACATAACCACTAATACATATTAATAAAAGCAAACAACGGTTGGTACGTGTGACTGTGTTTGTATTTACACACATACTTCCAGCAACGCGGGCAATAATTTATTAAACAAAAGTCAAATATTTACCAAAAGCCATAGTTACGTGCACTAATAGTTAAACAACGCCCCAAAATTGTACCTTAAGTACACATGCACACACACACTCGGGCACACATACTCGCACCGTGTTCTGCCATTGCTTCGTTATGGTATTGCTTTGTAAATGCATGCTTTGTTGTTGTTTAATTTCTTTGTAGCAATCATTTCGTTCAGACTGCTTTTTGATACTTTTGCAACAACATTGAAAGATATGTGCTTTACACGGCATAAAGTTTGTTAATAAATTTATGGCTTAAATGGTTGGTAAAAGGAAAATATGCAGAAAAGCGTCTGAGAAAAAACTTCATTGCTATTCCGCTTACATGCATCCCATGTATACAGTCCTGCTCGGGCTGTTTTCCAATGACTTGGTGTAACTTTAAATTGCTGTTGAAAAATGCATTTGGCACTCGTCTCCAGCCCTGTGTGTATTTGCATTGCCTTCCCATCCCTATATGCATTTAGACACCTAGTTGCACACACTCGTTCACGTACTAGATAAACTTTTGTCAGAAATGTGCTATTAAACCGTTGCCGCCACCGCTGTTTGTTAGGTTTTACGTTTGCCTTGCTTATAGGAGTAACAACGCCGTCTTGTTATAGGTTTCATTCATAAATTCTTCACGGCTTTATAAACGTCAAGTTAATAACATTTTTGCTTTGCGTTGCTTTGCTTTGGTATTTTTGGTGTTTTTTCGTTTTGTTCGAGCATTTGATTCTTCTCAAAGCACAAAAACGTGCCGCCTCAATTGTTTCAATTTGGTTTTTTTTTCTCATAAGATTTTATGTCTTTCCACATATAGTAGCAGCAATGTAAGAAAATTACATTGAATGAAATATTTTGATACCCATTAGCCTAATGAGAGGAGGGTATATTATTTTTGTTCAGACCAGAAGCGGGCATGCCACACCCCCAAAAGTATATATATTCTTGATCAGCATCAATAGAAAAGTTGCTTTAGCCCATCTGTCCTTCCTTGTGAATTTCTTTGAGTTTTTCTACGTTTTCCTATTGCGTTTGATGGAAATCGGATAAAGGACACGCCTTTGGACTATATATTTCGATTCCAGTATAGTAAGGTCCGAGAAAAAGCGAAATTAGTCCGTTGTAGGTACATTCTAACGGTATATGAATAACAGAAATTGAACCAGCCGTTGCGAAGATATATTAAAAAGAAGATGGTATCATTTCAATCGAATAATCTCATAATGCATGATTAATATAAACAATGCACACGTTACGTTCACAGCACCGCTTTTTATAGAAAGTAAAAGTGTGCTAAGCAACATATTGATTAACCGGAAAGTAAAACAACATACTTTTTATGAATAATTGTTTAAACGAAAAGGCAGAACAAATGACAAAAACCATAATTAATTAGCATAAAGCAAAGAGAGGGAGCGACAAACTATATTGAAAAGTGCAGGTCCAGCAAAACGATGTGATGTGAATGGACCCCGGCAAACGTGTATCCTTTTAACCTACATTTTTTGTTGCATACGAGTATACGTTCAAGCAGCAGCACAATCAGTCACATGTTACATTTAGCAAAACCGAGATAACCAAGTCACGTCATACGTACCGTACAAGTATATAATAGCATACGAATAAGACAACCAACTGTGTACAAAAGTTTGCATATGTGATGCCAAGGAATAAAAAGCAAAAGATGAAAAACAAAGCTAGTTATTCACTTGATCACTTCCTCAACCTGTCAAGTCGTATAATTTATGTGTGAGTACGTTGGACTTGGTCGAGGCAGTGGTGGTGGTGGTGGTGCCGTTGATACTGGTGCAACTTCTTTGAAAGCATTTCCTCTTTTTCGCTCTCGGTTTGTTAAGTCTCAACCCAACAGATTACCGACATTTATGACAGCTACTCAGACGGCATATACCGCTGTTGCCTACACACCCTTACTGCTCTCATCTAAATACAATATTTAACAAATACTGACCATACCAAATGTGTTTAATGTTACTACAGCTCCTGTTGCTGCTGTTCAATTAGATCACAAACAAAACAACGTATCTTCTGTAGCTGTTCCTTGGCATTTGTTTGGGAGGTTGTTTTTTTAATATATTTGAATAAACACATTTCTCTTACATAACTTTCACATTTCAAAAATGTATTCAAGTCAGTGTGTTTATGAAAACACAGTCTCCTCATTTCAAATTCAATTTTTTTCACTTTCATGTTCATTAAAGCTTTTCTTGCATAAATTGTCATGAATGCTTTAAATCAACATATTCAATATGTGCAATGTGAAGCAAGCAGCACTAGTTTTAAAACCAATCCTTCCTTATGAAAAGGAATATATGTTTAATTTGTGATAAAGTTTGTAATTTGTTTATTTTACATATTTTTATACCTTCCCCTGGAGAGGGGGGTGTACTAAGCAACAACAATAGAGAATAACATCCAAGTCTATCTAGGCATGTCCGACCGGTTGTCTATCACTTGTTGTTACTTTACGGGCTTAAATTTTGCGATATTTAGCTGAAATTTTTCACAGACCCTTCTAGTTTCTGCACAGTCAATAGCCACACCCTCAATTGTTCAAAACGTTAATTATCTGCGACAAAAATGAACCTGTAAAGTTGAAATTTGGTGTACACATGTATAACTATCGATGTGCCTAAAATGGGCGTGATTGGATAACAGACACGCTTCCAATTTATAAACAAATCTGCATTCAGCGTAAAACTCAACTTGCAAATTATCACATTATATGATATAAACATCCTTAGAAGGCATAATTTTATACCTGCCGAGAAGACTTTTGTGTGCAGTTGTGGAGGGTATTTAAGATTCGTCCTAAACCAAATTATTACAGTTTCTTATATGAAAATATTTGTCACTAGCGCAGCTTGTTTGAAATCGACAATATGCGTATACAGCATAATACCAAAATATCATGGAAGCTTTAATGCACACTCACTTTTTCAAATCTCAAATGCACGTTACAAATTACAGTGACGTGCAATTCGCAATTAATTAAATGTTTTAGCATTTGATTGGTCTTTTATGCCCACATGCTTACGATCAAATTCATTCACAGGCAACCATTCTCCCTCTCTCTCTGCAAATTTTTAACCATAAAATCATTGAAATTTTATTTAATCGACAACTTCAGGTTCCCCTTTATTAAATTATATAAATATAATTATATCTGCGTGAAGTTACACTTCGTTTTTTATTAGAGTTGTATTAGACTTTTTTCTTTGAAGATGCAGTTATGTTGTAATAAAACGTATGGCACAAAAAAATACTTTGAAATTATCAAAAAGAAAAACAGTTGCGAAAATTGATCGCTCAGGAGCCACGTCCAAACGAGCCATAAAAGTTTGAAATTTATATTGGTCCGTCTGTCGGTTTGCTCAAAATGTATGTATGTGGTCAGATAACAAAAGCGTTACCTCTTCCAACTTACAAAAAACCTTACTAGTGAAGGAAGCATACATTGAGGTAAAATTTATCACCTCCACTATTATTTAGTCGTAGTAAGAAATGATTGCGCCTTCGCGAATGCTACGCCTTTAATTTATTTATATACGTAGAAGAATATCAAAGATTTCATTTATTTATTTAATTCCTTCTTCATTCACTTTGAAAATCAAGCATATGTAAAAATGTTAGCGTAATACCAGGCGTCTAGAATAGCTCAGCAAGCAAACCTTGATTTTAGATATTTTTTTAAAGTCTTATAACTTTTGAACGGCTGCACGGATTTTGTTCAAACTTTTTGTGTAAGATAGTGAATTAATTCAGCTTTTAAACAGCGTATTTTATAGAGGCGCGGCATTAAAAATTATAGAATATAAATTGAAAATTATAGAATATACTTTTTTTACTTGTCGCTCCTGCTCTTTGCTTTTGTCCCGCCCATATGATTTTTACAGTATTCAAAAGTCACTGTAACGTTAACTTCAAAATGTATCAAATAATTCAATGAAATGAAAGATTAGCTTAAAAGTGTGACATGCACACATTGCCAGCATCGATACCGGTTTCTTTTATTATGGTTTGTAACGCTTGTATAACGTGGGAATATTTTTTTTTTTTTTAAAGAAAAAATTTCAAATCTACACTTTTTCTAAAACACTTGCACAAAATTACATGAAAAAGAAGAAAAAACTATATTCATAATAATATGAAAAAGAAAAAATAAATCAACTGAATGAAACTCTCAAACGTAGCTCTGAGAATTATTGCCAATCGACCTAAATGTGATATCAAAATGTTATATCAGTACATAAAACACCACACACATACACATACATAAGTATGTACATTTGCACATTTACCTAATTTATAATAAACGTGAAACCACTTTCGCCGCGTAAACTACTTTTCCTACAGAGTCAGAGCAATCAAGCAACTTGAGTATGATAGACAGCTTTTTTATATCTTTCTACCAGAAGCTGCAGTCAGTTCTCATTCACAGCGACACACTTGCTTGCTGGTCTGCTTATAAATATTAAATGGGTTCTATAACAAGAATATCAGCAGTACAACTACAGCAACATCAATTACATGTAACTTAGTGGCCTAAATTGTCATGAAACTCTCTAAACGAGAATTTTTATAGTTTTCACAACACACCACAGAGGCTTTGCGTAAGCGACTGAGTGAGTGTGTAAGTGAGTGATATTTTAAGTAGTCTCGTTACGTGCAAGAATTGCACAAAAACCGTTTTCGAGTGGAAAATATAGTCAAGCGCAAATAAAACAAGTAAGAAAACTAAATTTGGCTTAGGCCAAATCCTAAATACCCTTCACATATACAATAGTGGGCGTGGCGGGCATATGGTTACGCTTTCTAATATGTATGTCCTACGTATCAGCTGGCAAGACCAGTTCTACCTCTAGTACGATGTTTTGTAAGTTGTGGGCGCATCTGTGATTTGATTACGCCCGTTTTTGGTACCTCGATGGGTGGGATAACTATACATATGTGTACCAAATTTTAAGTTAATGTGTCAATTTTTGTGGCAGATATAAATATTTTTATCGATTGTGGGCGTGTCTGTTTTTCGACCTCGCCCATTTTTGACACAACATCAATTGAGGAAATATTTATACCTATAATTTAAAGACTATAGCTCAATTTTTGCTTATTGTGGGCGTGAGTCTAGCTAGACTTTGCCCATTTTTCAAATAATGAAATGAAAAATGAAAATGCCAACAATAGACAGACGTACATATCTAGATCAACTCAGTTTTTGATGCTAATCAAGAATATATGATATATACTTTGTCGGGTCTCTGGCGCCTTCTTCTGCATGTTGCAAACGGAATGACAAACTTAGTATGCCGTCCGTTTTATGTGGTGGGTATAATTAAATATTGTCCATACATACCTATATTTAACACACTGTTGATGGACTAAAAAATTACGATTAAATATCATACTATAATGTAAGTTTTTTATGAATGTTCACTGCATGAACTAACCTGGCTCCACAATGTACATGACGTCGCTTACAATATTTTAAAAAATATTTAACATATGGTTTAATTTGCAGGATTTTTTTATTATTTTTTTAATAATAGAGAAAATGGAAAGAAAATGGAAAAGAAAGCCTTTCTCCATATTAATAATCATCGAAAATGGTTTTATTGTTTTTTCCATTTTCACCCATTCTCGAATTGTAAATAGCAACCTTCGTAGAACAAAAGCCAAAAGTCCTTAAAAAATATTGAAAGTGTATGAACTCGACTTTAAATTGTGAACAAAGTTGTGCTATACGATACATCCTCAACAGCTTTATTTAGCCTTTCCCCCCAAAAAATAACGAATATTTTGAGCGGAGTGTGTTGGTAAACGGACAGACAGACCTTGTTACATCGGTTCAGAATTTCATAGGTAGAATCTCTGAGTTTATACATTTTACGTTGGGACAAATTTGGTATACTTCCGACCTCAAAGTAATTTGTGTGAATAATAAGAATTCGAAAGCAGGTATTAATGTATTAATACGTTAAAATGTCGGAATGGGTTCCTTTTTATGTATGTTGGCATAAATTTTAATTAATCAATTAATTTATAGCATAAAATTAACCAGTAGTTGTAAATAAATTATACACCTGGAGAGATAACTTATCGCCTTACTTAGCGGAGTAAGTGTGGTTATAAACAAAAATTGTTATTTCAATACTCTCAGAAGTGGTGTGTGTGTGTTTGTGTGTATGTACTACCCCCACCATATTATTAATGATGATTATAAAACAAATCATGGAAAATAATCACACCATCGACAACATAAATGACCGCATACACACATAAAAAAACCGTATAGAGAAACACCCAGACAGACAGTCAGAGTAACTTTCAACTCCAGCTTCATTACAATATGTTGCTGATGCATTTGTTCATTTCTACACTTTACTTCACTTCACTTCACTTCGCTTTGCATTTATACACATGTGAGTGCTAGACTTTGTGGCGTCTTGAGGTGTAAAGGAAAACGGAATTGTTTGAGCAAATTACTAAAATAATTATAAATTACTTTTAAGCACACAATTTGACGAGTAGGTACGTCTGTATGCATGCATTCATGTATGCAGGTATGTTTCTAATTTTCTAAATATTAAAAACTGATTTATGGCTTTATTAACCGAAAATTATTAAGATAATACAACAACAACAACAACAACAACGAAAATGATTTAAACAAATATTGTTGTTGTATTGTCTGGCTGTATTTATAGTTTATAAGCCATAAATTAATTCAATAATAACATGAATTGAGTGGGAAGGTGTTTACTGTTAAATTAATAAAGCATTCAAATTATATGTATACCGTTAGTCTGTGGATAAAGCAATTATTCAATTTTTTAAATATAATGCAATAAATATACACATGTGTCCCTGAAATTTACATATATTCCATTCAGACTTCATTTACAACGTGTTTGAAAGATTGAACGTTTGTTTTTGTTTCAGGTGAAAATCTGGTTCCAAAATCGTCGTTCAAAGTACAAAAAAATGATGAAAGCCGCCCAAGGTCCGGGTCAAAATAGTGGCATGCCTTTGGGTAGTGCAGGTCCTAATCCGGGTCAACACAGTCCGAATCATAATATGCATACCGGTGAGTACCCGTATTATACAATAAAAGCCAATGAGAATGCTAAAAATTGGTTAGGCCCGATTATTGGACAAATAGCATCGTATAACTACATTCTACGTAAGTTTATAACATAAATAAACTACTACAATATATAGTATATAACAAAAATGTCGCTAAGCATTATTCTTGTACCATAGGAGAGGTTAGAAACGTTTTTAAAATTCCGTACCTTGTAATACTGCCTCCAAGGGAACTAACGAATTTTTCAGTTTCTTTCGAATTTTCAGTATTTTTGATTTTTTATTTTTAATTTTCGTACACAGGAACAGATTTTGTTAAAATATCCTCAGAATTAATAAGAATTTTACAAAAAAATTGACTTTTTTTTATAAAATATGCTAAAAAAATGCTTGAAGCAGTCTAAGTATCGATAAAATATGCAGAATATATGCATTAGTTATAAAAATATATTATATTTAATACGATCGTAGTATTTGAAAAGCCTGTCATGCACGCAATCCAAGCTACGGACTTTCAATTAGTTTTAAGAACTGCCTGCATTCAGACATCGGTTCAGTACACTTTGTAACGCCTAGAAAATGTACAGGGGATGTACAAAATAATATCAACACCTGACACATACTCAATATTTATTCATTAATAAGGGGTTATGCCACCACTCGCTTCTAGAACAGCCGCAATTTTTCGCGGAATAGATTCGTAAAGTGTCTGCCACAATTGTTTTTATTATTAATTTTTTACTTTTATCTCCCTTTTATTACAACTCTATGTTAATGATGCCCCATGCCCATCTTAAAATCTAGAGTAGGTTCATACAATAATGCTCGATTTAAAATGTTTCTTTTTTCTTTATTTTATTTTTAGGCGGTAATAATGGTGGTGGCTCTAACAGTGGTTCACCATCACATTATCTACCTCCTGGACACAGTCCGACGCCATCTAGTACACCTGTGTCCGAACTATCGCCCGGTAAGAATAATTTTAATATTTCTCTAAACAAAATATGAAATTTTATCTACTGAACCATGAAAGTTGAAATCTTTTTTTCATTAAATTGAAAATTACATGAAAATTTCTATTTTCTATAAGAATTTCCACCAACGGGTTTGAGTCCGCCAACGCAAGCACCTTGGGATCAGAAACCGCATTGGATTGATCATAAACCACCGCAGATGACACCACAGCCACCTCATCCCGCGGCGACGCATCCCCAAACGCATCATCATAATCCACCGCCTCAAATGGGTGGTTATGTACCTCAATACTGGTATCAACCAGAAACAAATCCGTCGTTATTAACGTAGGTAAAAATTTAATATCTAACGAATTCTTTTCATATTCTTTTATATATTAACAAATAAAAATTCTTAAATACATTACGAGGGTAGTCCCAGAAATACCTGACCTAACAAAGAGAAAAATAAAATTGAAAAAATATCTTTATTTCTCAACAAAGTCTTGTTTTAGCTGTTTCGAATGTGTAGACATTACCCAGCAAATCTCAATAGCTTTGCTCTGTTTATATTAAGAACAAGCAAATCGCAGACTTTCGCCTGATTCTTAGTCTAAGGTGGTAAATGATGAAAACGTATTTCATACATGTTTATAAGTTTATCGAAATATTTAGTTTCATTATTCTGAAATATCGTCAATAGATCCTCAGGCAGCTATTGTTGCTCTATTGTGAGCAAACGCGGTACCCCACCCATTTTGGATACAGCTTCCTTGTGTCCAAATTTTTAATCCATATGCGGCGAACTTTTGGAAATCCCTACCATGTTTTGCACCTCGCACACTTTCTGTCGTCAGTCATTTAATATTTCACTGTTGTGAACGAAGCAGCCTTCTGAGTAGAATCTAGACCGCTGGGTCTAATAACTTTCCAATACAACAGTTGTATTACATAACTCTTTCTAATTTTATTCAATTACAAATTCACTGAGAACGTTCACTATTGATGGATTCCAAATATATATTAAACAATAGAGCGCCTTCAAATTTGACCTTTATAATGTAGAGACTTTCTAGCACAGTAATTTTTTTTAAGCAAAACCTTCCATCCACACGTCGGGTCATGGACTCCTTGGACTATCTTCGTTCTTTTTAGAAATGTTGAAACAAAAAAAACAGAAACTTTAAAAAATGTTACAATAAATTGCTTTTTTACAGGGTATGGCCAGCGGTTTAACAGCCTGCTTTACACCAAACCGATCCTATATATTATAAATAAAAATCATTTATTATTACAAGAATATTAACAAAAAGCATAAAGAACAACAAAAACCAATTCACAACTATCGTTGATACTAGATACAATATAATTTGTTCGCTAGCACCGAAACCAATCAAAACGTAAATTATCAATTAAAACACAAGTCTCGGAAGGACAATGACACCGATCGAACACATTCCACACTGACTTACACACGATTCAATCCAGCCCTTCAAAGTAAACGTATTTATATTACATGTACTCGTATTTGCCCCTTTTTTGGTAATCGTAGGAAAAACACACATGTAAAAATAATTTTCATTTATGTATAAAAACAAATAGAATTATTCATTAACAATATTGTAGTTAACTTTTACAATGTTTAAAACATACGATATAAGATGAATAGATAAACAAAATATAGAAATAAGATGTCAATACAGTTTTAATGATAGATGTAGTGTTTAACTCCATTTCGAAAATTGAAAAACAAAAAAAAACAAAATATATACAAAATATTACGTACTTTGGGCTCTAGAGATTTTATGTTGTGTAAAACTTTTGTTATAAAGATAAATAAATACATATTTTAAAGCGGTTTCTTTTATATTATTGATTTTGTTTTTCTGAAACTTATTCAATTTTTTACAAATGTTTCCTGTATTAGTCATGGTAAGGGTTCTGACACAAACTCAATTCCGATTGGTGAAAGGGTTCTCGAGTTGTAGCGTTTCAAAAATGATTGAATTTACCTGCTACGCACTTATCAATTAATTTTATTCATAATTTTATGAAAATGGAAAAAAGTGAATGAAGTTTTTATGTGCAATATTTATTTATCTATACAGTAAATAATAATTGGCCACATAAAAATTTTAATAAAAATCAACTCATTAACGAACAAAATATGTCGGAATTATTAAGAAGGAAGCGTTTTAGGAATTTACTTTTCTAAGGGTGGCTTCTGAAGTGCAGCAAAAGGTTAGTCGACAGAGAAAATCATCCTATTTTAAAGTTTATGATTTGTTTGACCCTCAAAGCCTTTGATGTGGGTGTCGAATAAAGTAAAAATTTCACTAAACAATAATTTTCTAAAAGAAAATCGTTATTTTAAAAGTTTGTATATAATATATAAAAAAAAAATAAAAAAATATAATTTAAATTTAAGATTTTGTAAACGAAATTATATAGTTTTCTCAGCTTTATAGCGTGTATTGACCTTAAACTTTAGTATAGAATACAACACAATAATATACCACTTAAATAAAAACAATAATTATTAAATTAAGAATAAAAATTGTTTGTTTTTTCCTTTTGTACTCCATTATGCAGTGTTTCTAGAGAATCCTTTAGCAAAAGAAATATAAACACATTCTTTATAAGTACCCGTACTCTATATAGATTAAAAAGTAATTCTTGCATAAAGATATCAACGGAAAGAATAAAGAGATAACTGCACAGTTGTTCTAAAAAAAAACTTAATTGTACAATTGTTTAGTGAATAAGTTTAAGTCTAAAGAAAACAAGTAATAAAATTAAATTTGGCTTAGGCCGAACCTTAAATACCCTCCACATCTACATACAAACAGCTAACACGGCAGACACATTATTATGCACTCTAATAATGTATTCATAATTTCTCAACTTCCAAGACGAATTTTTGGAAGATTTTTGATAAATTATGTTTATCCTCCGATCACGCCTACTTTTGGTACATTATTGAATGGGGTAATTATATATACATATACCAAATGTCAACTTTATAATGCAATTTTTTTCGATTATGGGCGTGGCTCTTGACTTATTTTACCCAATTTAAATTGTGATCTTCGTGCAGAAGTTCGAAGCGTATATCGCAAAATTTACGACCTATAAGAAGCCAGTCTAGATCGACACGGTTTTTAGTGCTGATCAAGAATATATGCACTTTGTAGGATCTCTTACTGGTGTTGCAAATTAAGTAATAAACTTAGCATACCCCTCTTACGTGGAGGGTATAATGAAGAAGTATTGTGCATTTTAACAATATTAAAAGAAGATAAATAAAGAAATTTGAGAAAATAAAAAAAAAATTGGGAATTTTCATTTAGTCAGCGTATGTAAGTACACCAATCCTAACTCTTATCATAATTGGAATGAATATCAATTTGCAGGGCTCATAACTGGGGAACTACTGCTCCGATTTTGGTCAAAATTTTTGCAAACATTTGGAAATTTCTCTAGCTTTTCGGGGATATCTAATTAAGGGGCGTGGCTTTGGTCGTTTTTATAGGAAAGGACCTTTTACAAATACCTGTTTATTAACTAAATTGTTGTTGCCACGCCCATATAATATACATTTTTTAAAAGCTCAATTAATTCACTATCTTTTACAAAAAGTTTGAGCAAAATCCGTGCAGCCGTTTAAAAGTTATACGACTTTAAAAAATATGTTAAATCCAGATTTGCTTACTGAGCAATTCTGAGCGCCTGGTATTTCGCTCACGTTTTCATGTATATGGTTGATTTTCAAAATTACAACAACAAAAATGAACGTAAATTTGCTTGGCTCATAACTGGGGAACTACTGCTCCGATTTTGGTCAAAATTTTTGCAAACATTTGGAAATTTCTCTAGCTTTTCGGGGATATCTAATTAAGGGGCGTGGCTTTGGTCGTTTTTATAGGAAAGGACCTTTTACAAATACCTGTTTATTAACTAAATTGTTGTTGCCACGCCCATATAATATACATTTTTTAAAAGCTCAATTAATTCACTATCTTTTACAAAAAGTTTGAGCAAAATCCGTGCAGCCGTTTAAAAGTTATACGACTTTAAAAAATATGTTAAATCCAGATTTGCTTACTGAGCAATTCTGAGCGCCTGGTATTTCGCTCACGTTTTCATGTATATGGTTGATTTTCAAAATTACAACAACAAAAATGAACGTAAATTTGCTTGGCTCATAACTGGGGAACTACTGCTCCGATTTTGGTCAAAATTTTTGCAAACATTTGGAAATTTCTCTAGCTTTTCGGGGATATCTAATTAAGGGGCGTGACTTTGGTCGTTTTTATAGGAAAGGACCTTTTACAAATACCTGTTTATTAACTAAATTGTTGTTGCCACGCCCATATAATATACATTGTTTAAAAGCTCAATTAATTCACTATCTTTTACAAAAAGTTTGAGCAAAATCCGTGCAGCCGTTTAAAAGTTATACGACTTTAAAAAATATGTTAAATCCAGATTTGCTTACTGAGCAATTCTGAGCGCCTGGTATTTCGCTCACGTTTTCATGTATATGCTTGATTTTCAAAATTACAACAACAAAAATGAACGTAAATTTGCTTGGCTCATAACTGGGGAACTACTGCTCCGATTTTGGTCAAAATTTTTGCAAACATTTGGAAATTTCTCTAGCTTTTCGGGGATATCTAATTAAGGGGCGTGGCTTTGGTCGTTTTTATAGGAAAGGACCTTTTACAAATACCTGTTTATTAACTAAATTGTTGTTGCCACGCCCATATAATATACATTGTTTAAAAGCTCAATTAATTCACTATCTTTTACAAAAAGTTTGAGCAAAATCCGTGCAGCCGTTTAAAAGTTATACGACTTTAAAAAATATGTTAAATCCAGATTTGCTTACTGAGCAATTCTGAGCGCCTGGTATTTCGCTCACGTTTTCATGTATATGCTTGATTTCAAAAAATTACAACAACAAAAATGAACGTAAATTTGCTTGGCTCATAACTGGGGAACTACTGCTCCGATTTTGGTCAAAATTTTTGCAAACATTTGGAAATTTCTCTAGCTTTTCGGGGATATCTAATTAAGGGGCGTGACTTTGGTCGTTTTTATAGGAAAGGACCTTTTACAAATACCTGTTTATTAACTAAATTGTTGTTGCCACGCCCATATAATATACATTGTTTAAAAGCTCAATTAATTCACTATCTTTTACAAAAAGTTTGAGCAAAATCCGTGTAGCCGTTTATAAGTTATACGACTTTAAAAAATATGTTAAATCCAGATTTGCTTACTGAGCAATTCTGAGCGCCTGGTATTTCGCTCACGTTTTCATGTATATGCTTGATTTTCAAAATTACAACAACAAAAATGAACGTAAATTTGCTTGGCTCATAACTGGGGAACTACTGCTCCGATTTTGGTCAAAATTTTTGCAAACATTTGGAAATTTCTCTAGCTTTTCGGGGATATCTAATTAAGGGGCGTGACTTTGGTCGTTTTTATAGGAAAGGACCTTTTACAAATACCTGTTTATTAACTAAATTGTTGTTGCCACGCCCATATAATATACATTGTTTAAAAGCTCAATTAATTCACTATCTTTTACAAAAAGTTTGAGCAAAATCCGTGCAGCCGTTTAAAAGTTATACGACTTTAAAAAATATGTTAAATCCAGATTTGCTTACTGAGCAATTCTGAGCGCCTGGTATTTCGCTCACGTTTTCATGTATATGCTTGATTTTCAAAATTACAACAACAAAAACGAACGTAAATTTGCTTGGCTCATAACTGGGGAACTACTGCTCCGATTTTGGTCAAAATTTTTGCAAACATTTGGAAATTTCTCTAGCTTTTCGGGGATATCTAATTAAGGGGCGTGACTTTGGTCGTTTTTATAGGAAAGGACCTTTTACAAATACCTGTTTATTAACTAAATTGTTGTTGCCACGCCCATATAATATACATTGTTTAAAAGCTCAATTAATTCACTATCTTTTACAAAAAGTTTGAGCAAAATCCGTGCAGCCGTTTAAAAGTTATACGACTTTAAAAAATATGTTAAATCCAGATTTGCTTACTGAGCAATTCTGAGCGCCTGGTATTTCGCTCACGTTTTCATGTATATGCTTGATTTTCAAAATTACAACAACAAAAATGAACGTAAATTTGCTTGGCTCATAACTGGGGAACTACTGCTCCGATTTTGGTCAAAATTTTTGCAAACATTTGGAAATTTCTCTAGCTTTTCGGGGATATCTAATTAAGGGGCGTGGCTTTGGTCGTTTTTATAGGAAAGGACCTTTTACAAATACCTGTTTATTAACTAAATTGTTGTTGCCACGCCCATATAATATACATTTTTTAAAAGCTCAATTAATTCACTATCTTTTACAAAAAGTTTGAGCAAAATCCGTGCAGCCGTTTAAAAGTTATACGACTTTAAAAAATATGTTAAATCCAGATTTGCTTACTGAGCAATTCTGAGCGCCTGGTATTTCGCTCACGTTTTCATGTATATGCTTGATTTCAAAAAATTACAACAACAAAAATGAACGTAAATTTGCTTGGCTCATAACTGGGGAACTACTGCTCCGATTTTGGTCAAAATTTTTGCAAACATTTGGAAATTTCTCTAGCTTTTCGGGGATATCTAATTAAGGGGCGTGGCTTTGGTCGTTTTTATAGGAAAGGACCTTTTACAAATACCTGTTTATTAACTAAATTGTTGTTGCCACGCCCATATAATATACATTGTTTAAAAGCTCAATTAATTCACTATCTTTTACAAAAAGTTTGAGCAAAATCCGTGCAGCCGTTTAAAAGTTATACGACTTTAAAAAATATGTTAAATCCAGATTTGCTTACTGAGCAATTCTGAGCGCCTGGTATTTCGCTCACGTTTTCATGTATATGCTTGATTTCAAAAAATTACAACAACAAAAATGAACGTAAATTTGCTTGGCTCATAACTGGGGAACTACTGCTCCGATTTTGGTCAAAATTTTTGCAAACATTTGGAAATTTCTCTAGCTTTTCGAGGATATCTAATTAAGGGGCGTGACTTTGGTCGTTTTTATAGGAAAGGACCTTTTACAAATACCTGTTTATTAACTAAATTGTTGTTGCCACGCCCATATAATATACATTTTTTAAAAGCTCAATTAATTCACTATCTTTTACAAAAAGTTTGAGCAAAATCCGTGCAGCCGTTTATAAGTTATACGACTTTAAAAAATATGTTAAATCCAGATTTGCTTACTGAGCAATTCTGAGCGCCTGGTATTTCGCTCACGTTTTCATGTATATGCTTGATTTTCAAAATTACAACAACAAAAATGAACGTAAATTTGCTTGGCTCATAACTGGGGAACTACTGCTCCGATTTTGGTCAAATTTTTTGCAAACATTTGGAAATTTCTCTAGCTTTTCGGGGATATCTAATTAAGGGGCGTGACTTTGGTCGTTTTTATAGGAAAGGACCTTTTACAAATACCTGTTTATTAACTAAATTGTTGTTGCCACGCCCATATAATATACATTGTTTAAAAGCTCAATTAATTCACTATCTTTTACAAAAAGTTTGAGCAAAATCCGTGCAGCCGTTTAAAAGTTATACGACTTTAAAAAATATGTTAAATCCAGATTTGCTTACTGAGCAATTCTGAGCGCCTGGTATTTCGCTCACGTTTTCATGTATATGCTTGATTTTCAAAATTACAACAACAAAAATGAACGTAAATTTGCTTGGCTCATAACTGGGGAACTACTGCTCCGATTTTGGTCAAAATTTTTGCAAACATTTGGAAATTTCTCTAGCTTTTCGGGGATATCTAATTAAGGGGCGTGACTTTGGTCGTTTTTATAGGAAAGGACCTTTTACAAATACCTGTTTATTAACTAAATTGTTGTTGCCACGCCCATATAATATACATTGTTCAAAAGCTCAATTAATTCACTATCTTTTACAAAAAGTTTGAGCAAAATCCGTGCAGCCGTTTAAAAGTTATACGACTTTAAAAAATATGTTAAATCCAGATTTGCTTACTGAGCAATTCTGAGCGCCTGGTATTTCGCTCACGTTTTCATGTATATGCTTGATTTTCAAAATTACAACAACAAAAACGAACGTAAATTTGCTTGGCTCATAACTGGGGAACTACTGCTCCGATTTTGGTCAAAATTTTTGCAAACATTTGGAAATTTCTCTAGCTTTTCGAGGATATCTAATTAAGGGGCGTGACTTTGGTCGTTTTTATAGGAAAGGACCTTTTACAAATACCTGTTTATTAACTAAATTGTTGTTGCCACGCCCATATAATATACATTGTTTAAAAGCTCAATTAATTCACTATCTTTTACAAAAAGTTTGAGCAAAATCCGTGCAGCCGTTTAAAAGTTATACGACTTTAAAAAATATGTTAAATCCAGATTTGCTTACTGAGCAATTCTGAGCGCCTGGTATTTCGCTCACGTTTTCATGTATATGCTTGATTTCAAAAAATTACAACAACAAAAATGAACGTAAATTTGCTTGGCTCATAACTGGGGAACTACTGCTCCGATTTTGGTCAAAATTTTTGCAAACATTTGGAAATTTCTCTAGCTTTTCGGGGATATCTAATTAAGGGGCGTGACTTTGGTCGTTTTTATAGGAAAGGACCTTTTACAAATACCTGTTTATTAACTAAATTGTTGTTGCCACGCCCATATAATATACATTGTTTAAAAGCTCAATTAATTCACTATCTTTTACAAAAAGTTTGAGCAAAATCCGTGCAGCCGTTTAAAAGTTATACGACTTTAAAAAATATGTTAAATCCAGATTTGCTTACTGAGCAATTCTGAGCGCCTGGTATTTCGCTCACGTTTTCATGTATATGCTTGATTTCAAAAAATTACAACAACAAAAATGAACGTAAATTTGCTTGGCTCATAACTGGGGAACTACTGCTCCGATTTTGGTCAAAATTTTTGCAAACATTTGGAAATTTCTCTAGCTTTTCGGGGATATCTAATTAAGGGGCGTGGCTTTGGTCGTTTTTATAGGAAAGGACCTTTTACAAATACCTGTTTATTAACTAAATTGTTGTTGCCACGCCCATATAATATACATTGTTTAAAAGCTCAATTAATTCACTATCTTTTACAAAAAGTTTGAGCAAAATCCGTGCAGCCGTTTAAAAGTTATACGACTTTAAAAAATATGTTAAATCCAGATTTGCTTACTGAGCAATTCTGAGCGCCTGGTATTTCGCTCACGTTTTCATGTATATGCTTGATTTTCAAAATTACAACAACAAAAACGAACGTAAATTTGCTTGGCTCATAACTGGGGAACTACTGCTCCGATTTTGGTCAAAATTTTTGCAAACATTTGGAAATTTCTCTAGCTTTTCGGGGATATCTAATTAAGGGGCGTGACTTTGGTCGTTTTTATAGGAAAGGACCTTTTACAAATACCTGTTTATTAACTAAATTGTTGTTGCCACGCCCATATAATATACATTGTTTAAAAGCTCAATTAATTCACTATCTTTTACAAAAAGTTTGAGCAAAATCCGTGCAGCCGTTTAAAAGTTATACGACTTTAAAAAATATGTTAAATCCAGATTTGCTTACTGAGCAATTCTGAGCGCCTGGTATTTCGCTCACGTTTTCATGTATATGCTTGATTTCAAAAAATTACAACAACAAAAATGAACGTAAATTTGCTTGGCTCATAACTGGGGAACTACTGCTCCGATTTTGGTCAAAATTTTTGCAAACATTTGGAAATTTCTCTAGCTTTTCGAGGATATCTAATTAAGGGGCGTGACTTTGGTCGTTTTTATAGGAAAGGACCTTTTACAAATACCTGTTTATTAACTAAATTGTTGTTGCCACGCCCATATAATATACATTGTTTAAAAGCTCAATTAATTCACTATCTTTTACAAAAAGTTTGAGCAAAATCCGTGCAGCCGTTTAAAAGTTATACGACTTTAAAAAATATGTTAAATCCAGATTTGCTTACTGAGCAATTCTGAGCGCCTGGTATTTCGCTCACGTTTTCATGTATATGCTTGATTTTCAAAATTACAACAACAAAAACGAACGTAAATTTGCTTGGCTCATAACTGGGGAACTACTGCTCCGATTTTGGTCAAAATTTTTGCAAACATTTGGAAATTTCTCTAGCTTTTCGAGGATATCTAATTAAGGGGCGTGACTTTGGTCGTTTTTATAGGAAAGGACCTTTTACAAATACCTGTTTATTAACTAAATTGTTGTTGCCACGCCCATATAATATACATTGTTTAAAAGCTCAATTAATTCACTATCTTTTACAAAAAGTTTGAGCAAAATCCGTGCAGCCGTTTAAAAGTTATACGACTTTAAAAAATATGTTAAATCCAGATTTGCTTACTGAGCAATTCTGAGCGCCTGGTATTTCGCTCACGTTTTCATGTATATGCTTGATTTTCAAAATTACAACAACAAAAACGAACGTAAATTTGCTTGGCTCATAACTGGGGAACTACTGCTCCGATTTTGGTCAAAATTTTTGCAAACATTTGGAAATTTCTCTAGCTTTTCGGGGATATCTAATTAAGGGGCGTGACTTTGGTCGTTTTTATAGGAAAGGACCTTTTACAAATACCTGTTTATTAACTAAATTGTTGTTGCCACGCCCATATAATATACATTGTTTAAAAGCTCAATTAATTCACTATCTTTTACAAAAAGTTTGAGCAAAATCCGTGCAGCCGTTTAAAAGTTATACGACTTTAAAAAATATGTTAAATCCAGATTTGCTTACTGAGCAATTCTGAGCGCCTGGTATTTCGCTCACGTTTTCATGTATATGCTTGATTTCAAAAAATTACAACAACAAAAATGAACGTAAATTTGCTTGGCTCATAACTGGGGAACTACTGCTCCGATTTTGGTCAAAATTTTTGCAAACATTTGGAAATTTCTCTAGCTTTTCGAGGATATCTAATTAAGGGGCGTGACTTTGGTCGTTTTTATAGGAAAGGACCTTTTACAAATACCTGTTTATTAACTAAATTGTTGTTGCCACGCCCATATAATATACATTGTTTAAAAGCTCAATTAATTCACTATCTTTTACAAAAAGTTTGAGCAAAATCCGTGCAGCCGTTTAAAAGTTATACGACTTTAAAAAATATGTTAAATCCAGATTTGCTTACTGAGCAATTCTGAGCGCCTGGTATTTCGCTCACGTTTTCATGTATATGCTTGATTTTCAAAATTACAACAACAAAAACGAACGTAAATTTGCTTGGCTCATAACTGGGGAACTACTTCTCCGATTTTGGTCAAAATTTTTGCAAACATTTGGAAATTTCTCTAGCTTTTCGAGGATATCTAATTAAGGGGCGTGACTTTGGTCGTTTTTATAGGAAAGGACCTTTTACAAATACCTGTTTATTAACTAAATTGTTGTTGCCACGCCCATATAATATACATTGTTTAAAAGCTCAATTAATTCACTATCTTTTACAAAAAGTTTGAGCAAAATCCGTGCAGCCGTTTAAAAGTTATACGACTTTAAAAAATATGTTAAATCCAGATTTGCTTACTGAGCAATTCTGAGCGCCTGGTATTTCGCTCACGTTTTCATGTATATGCTTGATTTTCAAAATTACAACAACAAAAACGAACGTAAATTTGCTTGGCTCATAACTGGGGAACTACTGCTCCGATTTTGGTCAAAATTTTTGCAAACATTTGGAAATTTCTCTAGCTTTTCGGGGATATCTAATTAAGGGGCGTGACTTTGGTCGTTTTTATAGGAAAGGACCTTTTACAAATACCTGTTTATTAACTAAATTGTTGTTGCCACGCCCATATAATATACATTGTTTAAAAGCTCAATTAATTCACTATCTTTTACAAAAAGTTTGAGCAAAATCCGTGCAGCCGTTTAAAAGTTATACGACTTTAAAAAATATGTTAAATCCAGATTTGCTTACTGAGCAATTCTGAGCGCCTGGTATTTCGCTCACGTTTTCATGTATATGCTTGATTTCAAAAAATTACAACAACAAAAATGAACGTAAATTTGCTTGGCTCATAACTGGGGAACTACTGCTCCGATTTTGGTCAAAATTTTTGCAAACATTTGGAAATTTCTCTAGCTTTTCGAGGATATCTAATTAAGGGGCGTGACTTTGGTCGTTTTTATAGGAAAGGACCTTTTACAAATACCTGTTTATTAACTAAATTGTTGTTGCCACGCCCATATAATATACATTGTTTAAAAGCTCAATTAATTCACTATCTTTTACAAAAAGTTTGAGCAAAATCCGTGCAGCCGTTTAAAAGTTATACGACTTTAAAAAATATGTTAAATCCAGATTTGCTTACTGAGCAATTCTGAGCGCCTGGTATTTCGCTCACGTTTTCATGTATATGCTTGATTTCAAAAAATTACAACAACAAAAATGAACGTAAATTTGCTTGGCTCATAACTGGGGAACTACTGCTCCGATTTTGGTCAAAATTTTTGCAAACATTTGGAAATTTCTCTAGCTTTTCGAGGATATCTAATTAAGGGGCGTGACTTTGGTCGTTTTTATAGGAAAGGACCTTTTACAAATACCTGTTTATTAACTAAATTGTTGTTGCCACGCCCATATAATATACATTGTTTAAAAGCTCAATTAATTCACTATCTTTTACAAAAAGTTTGAGCAAAATCCGTGCAGCCGTTTAAAAGTTATACGACTTTAAAAAATATGTTAAATCCAGATTTGCTTACTGAGCAATTCTGAGCGCCTGGTATTTCGCTCACGTTTTCATGTATATGCTTGATTTTCAAAATTACAACAACAAAAACGAACGTAAATTTGCTTGGCTCATAACTGGGGAACTACTGCTCCGATTTTGGTCAAAATTTTTGCAAACATTTGGAAATTTCTCTAGCTTTTCGGGGATATCTAATTAAGGGGCGTGACTTTGGTCGTTTTTATAGGAAAGGACCTTTTACAAATACCTGTTTATTAACTAAATTGTTGTTGCCACGCCCATATAATATACATTGTTTAAAAGCTCAATTAATTCACTATCTTTTACAAAAAGTTTGAGCAAAATCCGTGCAGCCGTTTAAAAGTTATACGACTTTAAAAAATATGTTAAATCCAGATTTGCTTACTGAGCAATTCTGAGCGCCTGGTATTTCGCTCACGTTTTCATGTATATGCTTGATTTTCAAAATTACAACAACAAAAACGAACGTAAATTTGCTTGGCTCATAACTGGGGAACTACTGCTCCGATTTTGGTCAAAATTTTTGCAAACATTTGGAAATTTCTCTAGCTTTTCGGGGATATCTAATTAAGGGGCGTGACTTTGGTCGTTTTTATAGGAAAGGACCTTTTACAAATACCTGTTTATTAACTAAATTGTTGTTGCCACGCCCATATAATATACATTGTTTAAAAGCTCAATTAATTCACTATCTTTTACAAAAAGTTTGAGCAAAATCCGTGCAGCCGTTTAAAAGTTATACGACTTTAAAAAATATGTTAAATCCAGATTTGCTTACTGAGCAATTCTGAGCGCCTGGTATTTCGCTCACGTTTTCATGTATATGCTTGATTTCAAAAAATTACAACAACAAAAATGAACGTAAATTTGCTTGGCTCATAACTGGGGAACTACTGCTCCGATTTTGGTCAAAATTTTTGCAAACATTTGGAAATTTCTCTAGCTTTTCGAGGATATCTAATTAAGGGGCGTGACTTTGGTCGTTTTTATAGGAAAGGACCTTTTACAAATACCTGTTTATTAACTAAATTGTTGTTGCCACGCCCATATAATATACATTGTTTAAAAGCTCAATTAATTCACTATCTTTTACAAAAAGTTTGAGCAAAATCCGTGCAGCCGTTTAAAAGTTATACGACTTTAAAAAATATGTTAAATCCAGATTTGCTTACTGAGCAATTCTGAGCGCCTGGTATTTCGCTCACGTTTTCATGTATATGCTTGATTTTCAAAATTACAACAACAAAAACGAACGTAAATTTGCTTGGCTCATAACTGGGGAACTACTGCTCCGATTTTGGTCAAAATTTTTGCAAACATTTGGAAATTTCTCTAGCTTTTCGGGGATATCTAATTAAGGGGCGTGACTTTGGTCGTTTTTATAGGAAAGGACCTTTTACAAATACCTGTTTATTAACTAAATTGTTGTTGCCACGCCCATATAATATACATTGTTTAAAAGCTCAATTAATTCACTATCTTTTACAAAAAGTTTGAGCAAAATCCGTGCAGCCGTTTAAAAGTTATACGACTTTAAAAAATATGTTAAATCCAGATTTGCTTACTGAGCAATTCTGAGCGCCTGGTATTTCGCTCACGTTTTCATGTATATGCTTGATTTTCAAAATTACAACAACAAAAACGAACGTAAATTTGCTTGGCTCATAACTGGGGAACTACTGCTCCGATTTTGGTCAAAATTTTTGCAAACATTTGGAAATTTCTCTAGCTTTTCGGGGATATCTAATTAAGGGGCGTGACTTTGGTCGTTTTTATAGGAAAGGACCTTTTACAAATACCTGTTTATTAACTAAATTGTTGTTGCCACGCCCATATAATATACATTGTTTAAAAGCTCAATTAATTCACTATCTTTTACAAAAAGTTTGAGCAAAATCCGTGCAGCCGTTTAAAAGTTATACGACTTTAAAAAATATGTTAAATCCAGATTTGCTTACTGAGCAATTCTGAGCGCCTGGTATTTCGCTCACGTTTTCATGTATATGCTTGATTTTCAAAATTACAACAACAAAAATGAACGTAAATTTGCTTGGCTCATAACTGGGGAACTACTGCTCCGATTTTGGTCAAAATTTTTGCAAACATTTGGAAATTTCTCTAGCTTTTCGGGGATATCTAATTAAGGGGCGTGGCTTTGGTCGTTTTTATAGGAAAGGACCTTTTACAAATACCTGTTTATTAACTAAATTGTTGTTGCCACGCCCATATAATATACATTGTTTAAAAGCTCAATTAATTCACTATCTTTTACAAAAAGTTTGAGCAAAATCCGTGCAGCCGTTTAAAAGTTATACGACTTTAAAAAATATGTTAAATCCAGATTTGCTTACTGAGCAATTCTGAGCGCCTGGTATTTCGCTCACGTTTTCATGTATATGCTTGATTTTCAAAATTACAACAACAAAAATGAACGTAAATTTGCTTGGCTCATAACTGGGGAACTACTGCTCCGATTTTGGTCAAAATTTTTGCAAACATTTGGAAATTTCTCTAGCTTTTCGGGGATATCTAATTAAGGGGCGTGGCTTTGGTCGTTTTTATAGGAAAGGACCTTTTACAAATACCTGTTTATTAACTAAATTGTTGTTGCCACGCCCATATAATATACATTGTTTAAAAGCTCAATTAATTCACTATCTTTTACAAAAAGTTTGAGCAAAATCCGTGCAGCCGTTTAAAAGTTATACGACTTTAAAAAATATGTTAAATCCAGATTTGCTTACTGAGCAATTCTGAGCGCCTGGTATTTCGCTCACGTTTTCATGTATATGCTTGATTTTCAAAATTACAACAACAAAAACGAACGTAAATTTGCTTGGCTCATAACTGGGGAACTACTGCTCCGATTTTGGTCAAAATTTTTGCAAACATTTGGAAATTTCTCTAGCTTTTCGGGGATATCTAATTAAGGGGCGTGACTTTGGTCGTTTTTATAGGAAAGGACCTTTTACAAATACCTGTTTATTAACTAAATTGTTGTTGCCACGCCCATATAATATACATTGTTTAAAAGCTCAATTAATTCACTATCTTTTACAAAAAGTTTGAGCAAAATCCGTGCAGCCGTTTAAAAGTTATACGACTTTAAAAAATATGTTAAATCCAGATTTGCTTACTGAGCAATTCTGAGCGCCTGGTATTTCGCTCACGTTTTCATGTATATGCTTGATTTCAAAAAATTACAACAACAAAAATGAACGTAAATTTGCTTGGCTCATAACTGGGGAACTACTGCTCCGATTTTGGTCAAAATTTTTGCAAACATTTGGAAATTTCTCTAGCTTTTCGAGGATATCTAATTAAGGGGCGTGACTTTGGTCGTTTTTATAGGAAAGGACCTTTTACAAATACCTGTTTATTAACTAAATTGTTGTTGCCACGCCCATATAATATACATTTTTTAAAAGCTCAATTAATTCACTATCTTTTACAAAAAGTTTGAGCAAAATCCGTGCAGCCGTTTAAAAGTTATACGACTTTAAAAAATATGTTAAATCCAGATTTGCTTACTGAGCAATTCTGAGCGCCTGGTATTTCGCTCACGTTTTCATGTATATGCTTGATTTTCAAAATTACAACAACAAAAATGAACGTAAATTTGCTTGGCTCATAACTGGGGAACTACTGCTCCGATTTTGGTCAAAATTTTTGCAAACATTTGGAAATTTCTCTAGCTTTTCGGGGATATCTAATTAAGGGGCGTGGCTTTGGTCGTTTTTATAGGAAAGGACCTTTTACAAATACCTGTTTATTAACTAAATTGTTGTTGCCACGCCCATATAATATACATTGTTTAAAAGCTCAATTAATTCACTATCTTTTACAAAAAGTTTGAGCAAAATCCGTGCAGCCGTTTAAAAGTTATACGACTTTAAAAAATATGTTAAATCCAGATTTGCTTACTGAGCAATTCTGAGCGCCTGGTATTTCGCTCACGTTTTCATGTATATGCTTGATTTCAAAAAATTACAACAACAAAAATGAACGTAAATTTGCTTGGCTCATAACTGGGGAACTACTGCTCCGATTTTGGTCAAAATTTTTGCAAACATTTGGAAATTTCTCTAGCTTTTCGGGGATATCTAATTAAGGGGCGTGGCTTTGGTCGTTTTTATAGGAAAGGACCTTTTACAAATACCTGTTTATTAACTAAATTGTTGTTGCCACGCCCATATAATATACATTGTTTAAAAGCTCAATTAATTCACTATCTTTTACAAAAAGTTTGAGCAAAATCCGTGCAGCCGTTTAAAAGTTATACGACTTTAAAAAATATGTTAAATCCAGATTTGCTTACTGAGCAATTCTGAGCGCCTGGTATTTCGCTCACGTTTTCATGTATATGCTTGATTTTCAAAATTACAACAACAAAAATGAACGTAAATTTGCTTGGCTCATAACTGGGGAACTACTGCTCCGATTTTGGTCAAAATTTTTGCAAACATTTGGAAATTTCTCTAGCTTTTCGGGGATATCTAATTAAGGGGCGTGGCTTTGGTCGTTTTTATAGGAAAGGACCTTTTACAAATACCTGTTTATTAACTAAATTGTTGTTGCCACGCCCATATAATATACATTGTTTAAAAGCTCAATTAATTCACTATCTTTTACAAAAAGTTTGAGCAAAATCCGTGCAGCCGTTTAAAAGTTATACGACTTTAAAAAATATGTTAAATCCAGATTTGCTTACTGAGCAATTCTGAGCGCCTGGTATTTCGCTCACGTTTTCATGTATATGCTTGATTTCAAAAAATTACAACAACAAAAATGAACGTAAATTTGCTTGGCTCATAACTGGGGAACTACTGCTCCGATTTTGGTCAAAATTTTTGCAAACATTTGGAAATTTCTCTAGCTTTTCGGGGATATCTAATTAAGGGGCGTGACTTTGGTCGTTTTTATAGGAAAGGACCTTTTACAAATACCTGTTTATTAACTAAATTGTTGTTGCCACGCCCATATAATATACATTTTTTAAAAGCTCAATTAATTCACTATCTTTTACAAAAAGTTTGAGCAAAATCCGTGCAGCCGTTTAAAAGTTATACGACTTTAAAAAATATGTTAAATCCAGATTTGCTTACTGAGCAATTCTGAGCGCCTGGTATTTCGCTCACGTTTTCATGTATATGCTTGATTTCAAAAAATTACAACAACAAAAATGAACGTAAATTTGCTTGGCTCATAACTGGGGAACTACTGCTCCGATTTTGGTCAAAATTTTTGCAAACATTTGGAAATTTCTCTAGCTTTTCGGGGATATCTAATTAAGGGGCGTGGCTTTGGTCGTTTTTATAGGAAAGGACCTTTTACAAATACCTGTTTATTAACTAAATTGTTGTTGCCACGCCCATATAATATACATTGTTTAAAAGCTCAATTAATTCACTATCTTTTACAAAAAGTTTGAGCAAAATCCGTGCAGCCGTTTAAAAGTTATACGACTTTAAAAAATATGTTAAATCCAGATTTGCTTACTGAGCAATTCTGAGCGCCTGGTATTTCGCTCACGTTTTCATGTATATGCTTGATTTCAAAAAATTACAACAACAAAAATGAACGTAAATTTGCTTGGCTCATAACTGGGGAACTACTGCTCCGATTTTGGTCAAAATTTTTGCAAACATTTGGAAATTTCTCTAGCTTTTCGAGGATATCTAATTAAGGGGCGTGACTTTGGTCGTTTTTATAGGAAAGGACCTTTTACAAATACCTGTTTATTAACTAAATTGTTGTTGCCACGCCCATATAATATACATTGTTTAAAAGCTCAATTAATTCACTATCTTTTACAAAAAGTTTGAGCAAAATCCGTGCAGCCGTTTAAAAGTTATACGACTTTAAAAAATATGTTAAATCCAGATTTGCTTACTGAGCAATTCTGAGCGCCTGGTATTTCGCTCACGTTTTCATGTATATGCTTGATTTCAAAAAATTACAACAACAAAAATGAACGTAAATTTGCTTGGCTCATAACTGGGGAACTACTGCTCCGATTTTGGTCAAAATTTTTGCAAACATTTGGAAATTTCTCTAGCTTTTCGAGGATATCTAATTAAGGGGCGTGACTTTGGTCGTTTTTATAGGAAAGGACCTTTTACAAATACCTGTTTATTAACTAAATTGTTGTTGCCACGCCCATATAATATACATTGTTTAAAAGCTCAATTAATTCACTATCTTTTACAAAAAGTTTGAGCAAAATCCGTGCAGCCGTTTAAAAGTTATACGACTTTAAAAAATATGTTAAATCCAGATTTGCTTACTGAGCAATTCTGAGCGCCTGGTATTTCGCTCACGTTTTCATGTATATGCTTGATTTCAAAAAATTACAACAACAAAAATGAACGTAAATTTGCTTGGCTCATAACTGGGGAACTACTGCTCCGATTTTGGTCAAAATTTTTGCAAACATTTGGAAATTTCTCTAGCTTTTCGGGGATATCTAATTAAGGGGCGTGACTTTGGTCGTTTTTATAGGAAAGGACCTTTTACAAATACCTGTTTATTAACTAAATTGTTGTTGCCACGCCCATATAATATACATTGTTTAAAAGCTCAATTAATTCACTATCTTTTACAAAAAGTTTGAGCAAAATCCGTGCAGCCGTTTAAAAGTTATACGACTTTAAAAAATATGTTAAATCCAGATTTGCTTACTGAGCAATTCTGAGCGCCTGGTATTTCGCTCACGTTTTCATGTATATGCTTGATTTCAAAAAATTACAACAACAAAAATGAACGTAAATTTGCTTGGCTCATAACTGGGGAACTACTGCTCCGATTTTGGTCAAAATTTTTGCAAACATTTGGAAATTTCTCTAGCTTTTCGGGGATATCTAATTAAGGGGCGTGGCTTTGGTCGTTTTTATAGGAAAGGACCTTTTACAAATACCTGTTTATTAACTAAATTGTTGTTGCCACGCCCATATAATATACATTGTTTAAAAGCTCAATTAATTCACTATCTTTTACAAAAAGTTTGAGCAAAATCCGTGCAGCCGTTTAAAAGTTATACGACTTTAAAAAATATGTTAAATCCAGATTTGCTTACTGAGCAATTCTGAGCGCCTGGTATTTCGCTCACGTTTTCATGTATATGCTTGATTTCAAAAAATTACAACAACAAAAATGAACGTAAATTTGCTTGGCTCATAACTGGGGAACTACTGCTCCGATTTTGGTCAAAATTTTTGCAAACATTTGGAAATTTCTCTAGCTTTTCGGGGATATCTAATTAAGGGGCGTGACTTTGGTCGTTTTTATAGGAAAGGACCTTTTACAAATACCTGTTTATTAACTAAATTGTTGTTGCCACGCCCATATAATATACATTGTTTAAAAGCTCAATTAATTCACTATCTTTTACAAAAAGTTTGAGCAAAATCCGTGCAGCCGTTTAAAAGTTATACGACTTTAAAAAATATGTTAAATCCAGATTTGCTTACTGAGCAATTCTGAGCGCCTGGTATTTCGCTCACGTTTTCATGTATATGCTTGATTTCAAAAAATTACAACAACAAAAATGAACGTAAATTTGCTTGGCTCATAACTGGGGAACTACTGCTCCGATTTTGGTCAAAATTTTTGCAAACATTTGGAAATTTCTCTAGCTTTTCGGGGATATCTAATTAAGGGGCGTGACTTTGGTCGTTTTTATAGGAAAGGACCTTTTACAAATACCTGTTTATTAACTAAATTGTTGTTGCCACGCCCATATAATATACATTGTTTAAAAGCTCAATTAATTCACTATCTTTTACAAAAAGTTTGAGCAAAATCCGTGCAGCCGTTTAAAAGTTATACGACTTTAAAAAATATGTTAAATCCAGATTTGCTTACTGAGCAATTCTGAGCGCCTGGTATTTCGCTCACGTTTTCATGTATATGCTTGATTTCAAAAAATTACAACAACAAAAATGAACGTAAATTTGCTTGGCTCATAACTGGGGAACTACTGCTCCGATTTTGGTCAAAATTTTTGCAAACATTTGGAAATTTCTCTAGCTTTTCGAGGATATCTAATTAAGGGGCGTGACTTTGGTCGTTTTTATAGGAAAGGACCTTTTACAAATACCTGTTTATTAACTAAATTGTTGTTGCCACGCCCATATAATATACATTGTTTAAAAGCTCAATTAATTCACTATCTTTTACAAAAAGTTTGAGCAAAATCCGTGCAGCCGTTTAAAAGTTATACGACTTTAAAAAATATGTTAAATCCAGATTTGCTTACTGAGCAATTCTGAGCGCCTGGTATTTCGCTCACGTTTTCATGTATATGCTTGATTTTCAAAATTACAACAACAAAAACGAACGTAAATTTGCTTGGCTCATAACTGGGGAACTACTGCTCCGATTTTGGTCAAAATTTTTGCAAACATTTGGAAATTTCTCTAGCTTTTCGGGGATATCTAATTAAGGGGCGTGACTTTGGTCGTTTTTATAGGAAAGGACCTTTTACAAATACCTGTTTATTAACTAAATTGTTGTTGCCACGCCCATATAATATACATTGTTTAAAAGCTCAATTAATTCACTATCTTTTACAAAAAGTTTGAGCAAAATCCGTGCAGCCGTTTAAAAGTTATACGACTTTAAAAAATATGTTAAATCCAGATTTGCTTACTGAGCAATTCTGAGCGCCTGGTATTTCGCTCACGTTTTCATGTATATGCTTGATTTTCAAAATTACAACAACAAAAACGAACGTAAATTTGCTTGGCTCATAACTGGGGAACTACTGCTCCGATTTTGGTCAAAATTTTTGCAAACATTTGGAAATTTCTCTAGCTTTTCGGGGATATCTAATTAAGGGGCGTGACTTTGGTCGTTTTTATAGGAAAGGACCTTTTACAAATACCTGTTTATTAACTAAATTGTTGTTGCCACGCCCATATAATATACATTTTTTAAAAGCTCAATTAATTCACTATCTTTTACAAAAAGTTTGAGCAAAATCCGTGCAGCCGTTTAAAAGTTATACGACTTTAAAAAATATGTTAAATCCAGATTTGCTTACTGAGCAATTCTGAGCGCCTGGTATTTCGCTCACGTTTTCATGTATATGCTTGATTTTCAAAATTACAACAACAAAAACGAACGTAAATTTGCTTGGCTCATAACTGGGGAACTACTGCTCCGATTTTGGTCAAAATTTTTGCAAACATTTGGAAATTTCTCTAGCTTTTCGGGGATATCTAATTAAGGGGCGTGACTTTGGTCGTTTTTATAGGAAAGGACCTTTTACAAATACCTGTTTATTAACTAAATTGTTGTTGCCACGCCCATATAATATACATTGTTTAAAAGCTCAATTAATTCACTATCTTTTACAAAAAGTTTGAGCAAAATCCGTGCAGCCGTTTAAAAGTTATACGACTTTAAAAAATATGTTAAATCCAGATTTGCTTACTGAGCAATTCTGAGCGCCTGGTATTTCGCTCACGTTTTCATGTATATGCTTGATTTTCAAAATTACAACAACAAAAATGAACGTAAATTTGCTTGGCTCATAACTGGGGAACTACTGCTCCGATTTTGGTCAAAATTTTTGCAAACATTTGGAAATTTCTCTAGCTTTTCGGGGATATCTAATTAAGGGGCGTGGCTTTGGTCGTTTTTATAGGAAAGGACCTTTTACAAATACCTGTTTATTAACTAAATTGTTGTTGCCACGCCCATATAATATACATTGTTTAAAAGCTCAATTAATTCACTATCTTTTACAAAAAGTTTGAGCAAAATCCGTGCAGCCGTTTAAAAGTTATACGACTTTAAAAAATATGTTAAATCCAGATTTGCTTACTGAGCAATTCTGAGCGCCTGGTATTTCGCTCACGTTTTCATGTATATGCTTGATTTCAAAAAATTACAACAACAAAAACGAACGTAAATTTGCTTGGCTCATAACTGGGGAACTACTGCTCCGATTTTGGTCAAAATTTTTGCAAACATTTGGAAATTTCTCTAGCTTTTCGGGGATATCTAATTAAGGGGCGTGACTTTGGTCGTTTTTATAGGAAAGGACCTTTTACAAATACCTGTTTATTAACTAAATTGTTGTTGCCACGCCCATATAATATACATTGTTTAAAAGCTCAATTAATTCACTATCTTTTACAAAAAGTTTGAGCAAAATCCGTGCAGCCGTTTAAAAGTTATACGACTTTAAAAAATATGTTAAATCCAGATTTGCTTACTGAGCAATTCTGAGCGCCTGGTATTTCGCTCACGTTTTCATGTATATGCTTGATTTCAAAAAATTACAACAACAAAAATGAACGTAAATTTGCTTGGCTCATAACTGGGGAACTACTGCTCCGATTTTGGTCAAAATTTTTGCAAACATTTGGAAATTTCTCTAGCTTTTCGGGGATATCTAATTAAGGGGCGTGACTTTGGTCGTTTTTATAGGAAAGGACCTTTTACAAATACCTGTTTATTAACTAAATTGTTGTTGCCACGCCCATATAATATACATTTTTTAAAAGCTCAATTAATTCACTATCTTTTACAAAAAGTTTGAGCAAAATCCGTGCAGCCGTTTAAAAGTTATACGACTTTAAAAAATATGTTAAATCCAGATTTGCTTACTGAGCAATTCTGAGCGCCTGGTATTTCGCTCACGTTTTCATGTATATGCTTGATTTCAAAAAATTACAACAACAAAAATGAACGTAAATTTGCTTGGCTCATAACTGGGGAACTACTGCTCCGATTTTGGTCAAAATTTTTGCAAACATTTGGAAATTTCTCTAGCTTTTCGGGGATATCTAATTAAGGGGCGTGGCTTTGGTCGTTTTTATAGGAAAGGACCTTTTACAAATACCTGTTTATTAACTAAATTGTTGTTGCCACGCCCATATAATATACATTGTTTAAAAGCTCAATTAATTCACTATCTTTTACAAAAAGTTTGAGCAAAATCCGTGCAGCCGTTTAAAAGTTATACGACTTTAAAAAATATGTTAAATCCAGATTTGCTTACTGAGCAATTCTGAGCGCCTGGTATTTCGCTCACGTTTTCATGTATATGCTTGATTTCAAAAAATTACAACAACAAAAATGAACGTAAATTTGCTTGGCTCATAACTGGGGAACTACTGCTCCGATTTTGGTCAAAATTTTTGCAAACATTTGGAAATTTCTCTAGCTTTTCGAGGATATCTAATTAAGGGGCGTGACTTTGGTCGTTTTTATAGGAAAGGACCTTTTACAAATACCTGTTTATTAACTAAATTGTTGTTGCCACGCCCATATAATATACATTGTTTAAAAGCTCAATTAATTCACTATCTTTTACAAAAAGTTTGAGCAAAATCCGTGCAGCCGTTTAAAAGTTATACGACTTTAAAAAATATGTTAAATCCAGATTTGCTTACTGAGCAATTCTGAGCGCCTGGTATTTCGCTCACGTTTTCATGTATATGCTTGATTTCAAAAAATTACAACAACAAAAATGAACGTAAATTTGCTTGGCTCATAACTGGGGAACTACTGCTCCGATTTTGGTCAAAATTTTTGCAAACATTTGGAAATTTCTCTAGCTTTTCGAGGATATCTAATTAAGGGGCGTGACTTTGGTCGTTTTTATAGGAAAGGACCTTTTACAAATACCTGTTTATTAACTAAATTGTTGTTGCCACGCCCATATAATATACATTGTTTAAAAGCTCAATTAATTCACTATCTTTTACAAAAAGTTTGAGCAAAATCCGTGCAGCCGTTTAAAAGTTATACGACTTTAAAAAATATGTTAAATCCAGATTTGCTTACTGAGCAATTCTGAGCGCCTGGTATTTCGCTCACGTTTTCATGTATATGCTTGATTTCAAAAAATTACAACAACAAAAATGAACGTAAATTTGCTTGGCTCATAACTGGGGAACTACTGCTCCGATTTTGGTCAAAATTTTTGCAAACATTTGGAAATTTCTCTAGCTTTTCGGGGATATCTAATTAAGGGGCGTGACTTTGGTCGTTTTTATAGGAAAGGACCTTTTACAAATACCTGTTTATTAACTAAATTGTTGTTGCCACGCCCATATAATATACATTGTTTAAAAGCTCAATTAATTCACTATCTTTTACAAAAAGTTTGAGCAAAATCCGTGCAGCCGTTTAAAAGTTATACGACTTTAAAAAATATGTTAAATCCAGATTTGCTTACTGAGCAATTCTGAGCGCCTGGTATTTCGCTCACGTTTTCATGTATATGCTTGATTTCAAAAAATTACAACAACAAAAATGAACGTAAATTTGCTTGGCTCATAACTGGGGAACTACTGCTCCGATTTTGGTCAAAATTTTTGCAAACATTTGGAAATTTCTCTAGCTTTTCGGGGATATCTAATTAAGGGGCGTGGCTTTGGTCGTTTTTATAGGAAAGGACCTTTTACAAATACCTGTTTATTAACTAAATTGTTGTTGCCACGCCCATATAATATACATTGTTTAAAAGCTCAATTAATTCACTATCTTTTACAAAAAGTTTGAGCAAAATCCGTGCAGCCGTTTAAAAGTTATACGACTTTAAAAAATATGTTAAATCCAGATTTGCTTACTGAGCAATTCTGAGCGCCTGGTATTTCGCTCACGTTTTCATGTATATGCTTGATTTCAAAAAATTACAACAACAAAAATGAACGTAAATTTGCTTGGCTCATAACTGGGGAACTACTGCTCCGATTTTGGTCAAAATTTTTGCAAACATTTGGAAATTTCTCTAGCTTTTCGGGGATATCTAATTAAGGGGCGTGACTTTGGTCGTTTTTATAGGAAAGGACCTTTTACAAATACCTGTTTATTAACTAAATTGTTGTTGCCACGCCCATATAATATACATTGTTTAAAAGCTCAATTAATTCACTATCTTTTACAAAAAGTTTGAGCAAAATCCGTGCAGCCGTTTAAAAGTTATACGACTTTAAAAAATATGTTAAATCCAGATTTGCTTACTGAGCAATTCTGAGCGCCTGGTATTTCGCTCACGTTTTCATGTATATGCTTGATTTCAAAAAATTACAACAACAAAAATGAACGTAAATTTGCTTGGCTCATAACTGGGGAACTACTGCTCCGATTTTGGTCAAAATTTTTGCAAACATTTGGAAATTTCTCTAGCTTTTCGGGGATATCTAATTAAGGGGCGTGGCTTTGGTCGTTTTTATAGGAAAGGACCTTTTACAAATACCTGTTTATTAACTAAATTGTTGTTGCCACGCCCATATAATATACATTGTTTAAAAGCTCAATTAATTCACTATCTTTTACAAAAAGTTTGAGCAAAATCCGTGCAGCCGTTTAAAAGTTATACGACTTTAAAAAATATGTTAAATCCAGATTTGCTTACTGAGCAATTCTGAGCGCCTGGTATTTCGCTCACGTTTTCATGTATATGCTTGATTTCAAAAAATTACAACAACAAAAATGAACGTAAATTTGCTTGGCTCATAACTGGGGAACTACTGCTCCGATTTTGGTCAAAATTTTTGCAAACATTTGGAAATTTCTCTAGCTTTTCGAGGATATCTAATTAAGGGGCGTGACTTTGGTCGTTTTTATAGGAAAGGACCTTTTACAAATACCTGTTTATTAACTAAATTGTTGTTGCCACGCCCATATAATATACATTGTTTAAAAGCTCAATTAATTCACTATCTTTTACAAAAAGTTTGAGCAAAATCCGTGCAGCCGTTTAAAAGTTATACGACTTTAAAAAATATGTTAAATCCAGATTTGCTTACTGAGCAATTCTGAGCGCCTGGTATTTCGCTCACGTTTTCATGTATATGCTTGATTTCAAAAAATTACAACAACAAAAATGAACGTAAATTTGCTTGGCTCATAACTGGGGAACTACTGCTCCGATTTTGGTCAAAATTTTTGCAAACATTTGGAAATTTCTCTAGCTTTTCGAGGATATCTAATTAAGGGGCGTGACTTTGGTCGTTTTTATAGGAAAGGACCTTTTACAAATACCTGTTTATTAACTAAATTGTTGTTGCCACGCCCATATAATATACATTTTTTAAAAGCTCAATTAATTCACTATCTTTTACAAAAAGTTTGAGCAAAATCCGTGCAGCCGTTTAAAAGTTATACGACTTTAAAAAATATGTTAAATCCAGATTTGCTTACTGAGCAATTCTGAGCGCCTGGTATTTCGCTCACGTTTTCATGTATATGCTTGATTTTCAAAATTACAACAACAAAAATGAACGTAAATTTGCTTGGCTCATAACTGGGGAACTACTGCTCCGATTTTGGTCAAAATTTTTGCAAACATTTGGAAATTTCTCTAGCTTTTCGGGGATATCTAATTAAGGGGCGTGGCTTTGGTCGTTTTTATAGGAAAGGACCTTTTACAAATACCTGTTTATTAACTAAATTGTTGTTGCCACGCCCATATAATATACATTGTTTAAAAGCTCAATTAATTCACTATCTTTTACAAAAAGTTTGAGCAAAATCCGTGCAGCCGTTTAAAAGTTATACGACTTTAAAAAATATGTTAAATCCAGATTTGCTTACTGAGCAATTCTGAGCGCCTGGTATTTCGCTCACGTTTTCATGTATATGCTTGATTTCAAAAAATTACAACAACAAAAATGAACGTAAATTTGCTTGGCTCATAACTGGGGAACTACTGCTCCGATTTTGGTCAAAATTTTTGCAAACATTTGGAAATTTCTCTAGCTTTTCGGGGATATCTAATTAAGGGGCGTGGCTTTGGTCGTTTTTATAGGAAAGGACCTTTTACAAATACCTGTTTATTAACTAAATTGTTGTTGCCACGCCCATATAATATACATTGTTTAAAAGCTCAATTAATTCACTATCTTTTACAAAAAGTTTGAGCAAAATCCGTGCAGCCGTTTAAAAGTTATACGACTTTAAAAAATATGTTAAATCCAGATTTGCTTACTGAGCAATTCTGAGCGCCTGGTATTTCGCTCACGTTTTCATGTATATGCTTGATTTCAAAAAATTACAACAACAAAAATGAACGTAAATTTGCTTGGCTCATAACTGGGGAACTACTGCTCCGATTTTGGTCAAAATTTTTGCAAACATTTGGAAATTTCTCTAGCTTTTCGGGGATATCTAATTAAGGGGCGTGGCTTTAGTCGTTTTTATAGGAAAGGACCTTTTACAAATACCTGTTTATTAACTAAATTGTTGTTGCCACGCCCATATAATATACATTGTTTAAAAGCTCAATTAATTCACTATCTTTTACAAAAAGTTTGAGCAAAATCCGTGCAGCCGTTTAAAAGTTATACGACTTTAAAAAATATGTTAAATCCAGATTTGCTTACTGAGCAATTCTGAGCGCCTGGTATTTCGCTCACGTTTTCATGTATATGCTTGATTTCAAAAAATTACAACAACAAAAATGAACGTAAATTTGCTTGGCTCATAACTGGGGAACTACTGCTCCGATTTTGGTCAAAATTTTTGCAAACATTTGGAAATTTCTCTAGCTTTTCGGGGATATCTAATTAAGGGGCGTGACTTTGGTCGTTTTTATAGAAAAGGACCTTTTACAAATACCTGTTTATTAACTAAATTGTTGTTGCCACGCCCATATAATATACATTGTTTAAAAGCTCAATTAATTCACTATCTTTTACAAAAAGTTTGAGCAAAATCCGTGCAGCCGTTTAAAAGTTATACGACTTTAAAAAATATGTTAAATCCAGATTTGCTTACTGAGCAATTCTGAGCGCCTGGTATTTCGCTCACGTTTTCATGTATATGCTTGATTTCAAAATTACAACAACAAAAATGAACGTAAATTTGCTTGGCTCATAACTGGGGAACTACTGCTCCGATTTTGGTCAAAATTTTTGCAAACATTTGGAAATTTCTCTAGCTTTTCGGGGATATCTAATTAAGGGGCGTGGCTTTGGTCGTTTTTATAGGAAAGGACCTTTTACAAATACCTGTTTATTAACTAAATTGTTGTTGCCACGCCCATATAATATACATTTTTTAAAAGCTCAATTAATTCACTATCTTTTACAAAAAGTTTGAGCAAAATCCGTGCAGCCGTTTAAAAGTTATACGACTTTAAAAAATATGTTAAATCCAGATTTGCTTACTGAGCAATTCTGAGCGCCTGGTATTTCGCTCACGTTTTCATGTATATGCTTGATTTTCAAAATTACAACAACAAAAATGAACGTAAATTTGCTTGGCTCATAACTGGGGAACTACTGCTCCGATTTTGGTCAAAATTTTTGCAAACATTTGGAAATTTCTCTAGCTTTTCGGGGATATCTAATTAAGGGGCGTGGCTTTGGTCGTTTTTATAGGAAAGGACCTTTTACAAATACCTGTTTATTAACTAAATTGTTGTTGCCACGCCCATATAATATACATTGTTTAAAAGCTCAATTAATTCACTATCTTTTACAAAAAGTTTGAGCAAAATCCGTGCAGCCGTTTAAAAGTTATACGACTTTAAAAAATATGTTAAATCCAGATTTGCTTACTGAGCAATTCTGAGCGCCTGGTATTTCGCTCACGTTTTCATGTATATGCTTGATTTCAAAATTACAACAACAAAAATGAACGTAAATTTGCTTGGCTCATAACTGGGGAACTACTGCTCCGATTTTGGTCAAAATTTTTGCAAACATTTGGAAATTTCTCTAGCTTTTCGAGGATATCTAATTAAGGGGCGTGACTTTGGTCGTTTTTATAGGAAAGGACCTTTTACAAATACCTGTTTATTAACTAAATTGTTGTTGCCACGCCCATATAATATACATTTTTTAAAAGCTCAATTAATTCACTATCTTTTACAAAAAGTTTGAGCAAAATCCGTGCAGCCGTTTAAAAGTTATACGACTTTAAAAAATATGTTAAATCCAGATTTGCTTACTGAGCAATTCTGAGCGCCTGGTATTTCGCTCACGTTTTCATGTATATGCTTGATTTTCAAAATTACAACAACAAAAATGAACGTAAATTTGCTTGGCTCATAACTGGGGAACTACTGCTCCGATTTTGGTCAAAATTTTTGCAAACATTTGGAAATTTCTCTAGCTTTTCGGGGATATCTAATTAAGGGGCGTGGCTTTGGTCGTTTTTATAGGAAAGGACCTTTTACAAATACCTGTTTATTAACTAAATTGTTGTTGCCACGCCCATATAATATACATTGTTTAAAAGCTCAATTAATTCACTATCTTTTACAAAAAGTTTGAGCAAAATCCGTGCAGCCGTTTAAAAGTTATACGACTTTAAAAAATATGTTAAATCCAGATTTGCTTACTGAGCAATTCTGAGCGCCTGGTATTTCGCTCACGTTTTCATGTATATGCTTGATTTCAAAAAATTACAACAACAAAAATGAACGTAAATTTGCTTGGCTCATAACTGGGGAACTACTGCTCCGATTTTGGTCAAAATTTTTGCAAACATTTGGAAATTTCTCTAGCTTTTCGAGGATATCTAATTAAGGGGCGTGACTTTGGTCGTTTTTATAGGAAAGGACCTTTTACAAATACCTGTTTATTAACTAAATTGTTGTTGCCACGCCCATATAATATACATTGTTTAAAAGCTCAATTAATTCACTATCTTTTACAAAAAGTTTGAGCAAAATCCGTGCAGCCGTTTAAAAGTTATACGACTTTAAAAAATATGTTAAATCCAGATTTGCTTACTGAGCAATTCTGAGCGCCTGGTATTTCGCTCACGTTTTCATGTATATGCTTGATTTCAAAAAATTACAACAACAAAAATGAACGTAAATTTGCTTGGCTCATAACTGGGGAACTACTGCTCCGATTTTGGTCAAAATTTTTGCAAACATTTGGAAATTTCTCTAGCTTTTCGGGGATATCTAATTAAGGGGCGTGGCTTTGGTCGTTTTTATAGGAAAGGACCTTTTACAAATACCTGTTTATTAACTAAATTGTTGTTGCCACGCCCATATAATATACATTGTTTAAAAGCTCAATTAATTCACTATCTTTTACAAAAAGTTTGAGCAAAATCCGTGCAGCCGTTTAAAAGTTATACGACTTTAAAAAATATGTTAAATCCAGATTTGCTTACTGAGCAATTCTGAGCGCCTGGTATTTCGCTCACGTTTTCATGTATATGCTTGATTTCAAAAAATTACAACAACAAAAATGAACGTAAATTTGCTTGGCTCATAACTGGGGAACTACTGCTCCGATTTTGGTCAAAATTTTTGCAAACATTTGGAAATTTCTCTAGCTTTTCGGGGATATCTAATTAAGGGGCGTGGCTTTGGTCGTTTTTATAGGAAAGGACCTTTTACAAATACCTGTTTATTAACTAAATTGTTGTTGCCACGCCCATATAATATACATTGTTTAAAAGCTCAATTAATTCACTATCTTTTACAAAAAGTTTGAGCAAAATCCGTGCAGCCGTTTAAAAGTTATACGACTTTAAAAAATATGTTAAATCCAGATTTGCTTCCTGAGCAATTCTGAGCGCCTGGTATTTCGCTCACGTTTTCATGTATATGCTTGATTTTCAAAATTACAACAACAAAAATGAACGTAAATTTGCTTGGCTTATAACTGGGGAACTACTGCTCCGATTTTGGTCAAAATTTTTGCAAACATTGGGAAATTTCTCTAGCTTTTCGGGGATATCTAATTAAGGGGCGTGGCTTTGGTCGTTTTAATAGGAAAGGACCTTTTACAAATACCTGTTTATTAACTAAATTGTTGTTGCCACGCCCATATAATATACATTGTTTAAAAGCTCAATTAATTCACTATCTTTTACAAAAAGTTTGAGCAAAATCCGTGCAGCCGTTTAAAAGTTATACGACTTTAAAAAATATGTTAAATCCAGATTTGCTTACTGAGCAATTCTGAGCGCCTGGTATTTCGCTCACGTTTTCATGTATATGCTTGATTTTCAAAATTACAACAACAAAAACGAACGTAAATTTGCTTGGCTCATAACTGGGGAACTACTGCTCCGATTTTGGTCAAAATTTTTGCAAACATTTGGAAATTTCTCTAGCTTTTCGGGGATATCTAATTAAGGGGCGTGACTTTGGTCGTTTTTATAGGAAAGGACCTTTTACAAATACCTGTTTATTAACTAAATTGTTGTTGCCACGCCCATATAATATACATTGTTTAAAAGCTCAATTAATTCACTATCTTTTACAAAAAGTTTGAGCAAAATCCGTGCAGCCGTTTAAAAGTTATACGACTTTAAAAAATATGTTAAATCCAGATTTGCTTACTGAGCAATTCTGAGCGCCTGGTATTTCGCTCACGTTTTCATGTATATGCTTGATTTTCAAAATTACAACAACAAAAACGAACGTAAATTTGCTTGGCTCATAACTGGGGAACTACTGCTCCGATTTTGGTCAAAATTTTTGCAAACATTTGGAAATTTCTCTAGCTTTTCGAGGATATCTAATTAAGGGGCGTGACTTTGGTCGTTTTTATAGGAAAGTACCTTTTACAAATACCTGTTTATTAACTAAATTGTTGTTGCCACGCCCATATAATATACATTGTTTAAAAGCTCAATTAATTCACTATCTTTTACAAAAAGTTTGAGCAAAATCCGTGCAGCCGTTTAAAAGTTATACGACTTTAAAAAATATGTTAAATCCAGATTTGCTTACTGAGCAATTCTGAGCGCCTGGTATTTCGCTCACGTTTTCATGTATATGCTTGATTTTCAAAATTACAACAACAAAAACGAACGTAAATTTGCTTGGCTCATAACTGGGGAACTACTGCTCCGATTTTGGTCAAAATTTTTGCAAACATTTGGAAATTTCTCTAGCTTTTCGGGGATATCTAATTAAGGGGCGTGACTTTGGTCGTTTTTATAGGAAAGGACCTTTTACAAATACCTGTTTATTAACTAAATTGTTGTTGCCACGCCCATATAATATACATTGTTTAAAAGCTCAATTAATTCACTATCTTTTACAAAAAGTTTGAGCAAAATCCGTGCAGCCGTTTAAAAGTTATACGACTTTAAAAAATATGTTAAATCCAGATTTGCTTACTGAGCAATTCTGAGCGCCTGGTATTTCGCTCACGTTTTCATGTATATGCTTGATTTCAAAAAATTACAACAACAAAAATGAACGTAAATTTGCTTGGCTCATAACTGGGGAACTACTGCTCCGATTTTGGTCAAAATTTTTGCAAACATTTGGAAATTTCTCTAGCTTTTCGGGGATATCTAATTAAGGGGCGTGACTTTGGTCGTTTTTATAGGAAAGGACCTTTTACAAATACCTGTTTATTAACTAAATTGTTGTTGCCACGCCCATATAATATACATTGTTTAAAAGCTCAATTAATTCACTATCTTTTACAAAAAGTTTGAGCAAAATCCGTGCAGCCGTTTAAAAGTTATACGACTTTAAAAAATATGTTAAATCCAGATTTGCTTACTGAGCAATTCTGAGCGCCTGGTATTTCGCTCACGTTTTCATGTATATGCTTGATTTCAAAAAATTACAACAACAAAAATGAACGTAAATTTGCTTGGCTCATAACTGGGGAACTACTGCTCCGATTTTGGTCAAAATTTTTGCAAACATTTGGAAATTTCTCTAGCTTTTCGGGGATATCTAATTAAGGGGCGTGACTTTGGTCGTTTTTATAGGAAAGGACCTTTTACAAATACCTGTTTATTAACTAAATTGTTGTTGCCACGCCCATATAATATACATTGTTTAAAAGCTCAATTAATTCACTATCTTTTACAAAAAGTTTGAGCAAAATCCGTGCAGCCGTTTAAAAGTTATACGACTTTAAAAAATATGTTAAATCCAGATTTGCTTACTGAGCAATTCTGAGCGCCTGGTATTTCGCTCACGTTTTCATGTATATGCTTGATTTCAAAAAATTACAACAACAAAAATGAACGTAAATTTGCTTGGCTCATAACTGGGGAACTACTGCTCCGATTTTGGTCAAAATTTTTGCAAACATTTGGAAATTTCTCTAGCTTTTCGGGGATATCTAATTAAGGGGCGTGACTTTGGTCGTTTTTATAGGAAAGGACCTTTTACAAATACCTGTTTATTAACTAAATTGTTGTTGCCACGCCCATATAATATACATTGTTTAAAAGCTCAATTAATTCACTATCTTTTACAAAAAGTTTGAGCAAAATCCGTGCAGCCGTTTAAAAGTTATACGACTTTAAAAAATATGTTAAATCCAGATTTGCTTACTGAGCAATTCTGAGCGCCTGGTATTTCGCTCACGTTTTCATGTATATGCTTGATTTTCAAAATTACAACAACAAAAATGAACGTAAATTTGCTTGGCTCATAACTGGGGAACTACTGCTCCGATTTTGGTCAAAATTTTTGCAAACATTTGGAAATTTCTCTAGCTTTTCGGGGATATCTAATTAAGGGGCGTGGCTTTGGTCGTTTTTATAGGAAAGGACCTTTTACAAATACCTGTTTATTAACTAAATTGTTGTTGCCACGCCCATATAATATACATTGTTTAAAAGCTCAATTAATTCACTATCTTTTACAAAAAGTTTGAGCAAAATCCGTGCAGCCGTTTAAAAGTTATACGACTTTAAAAAATATGTTAAATCCAGATTTGCTTACTGAGCAATTCTGAGCGCCTGGTATTTCGCTCACGTTTTCATGTATATGCTTGATTTCAAAAAATTACAACAACAAAAATGAACGTAAATTTGCTTGGCTCATAACTGGGGAACTACTGCTCCGATTTTGGTCAAAATTATTGCAAACATTTGGAAATTTCTCTAGCTTTTCGGGGATATCTAATTAAGGGGCGTGGCTTTTGTCGTTTTTATAGGAAAGGACCTTTTAAAAATACCTGTTTATTAACTAAATTGTTGTTGCCACGCCCATATAATATACATTGTTTAAAAGCTCAATTAATTCACTATCTTTTACAAAAAGTTTGAGCAAAATCCGTGCAGCCGTTTAAAAGTTATACGACTTTAAAAAATATGTTAAATCCAGATTTGCTTACTGAGCAATTCTGAGCGCCTGGTATTTCGCTCACGTTTTCATGTATATGCTTGATTTTCAAAATTTCAACAACAAAAATGAACGTAAATTTGCTTGGCTCATAACTGGGGAACTACTGCTCCGATTTTGGTCAAAATATTTGCAAACATTTGGAAATTTCTCTAGCTTTTCGGGGATATCTAATTAAGGGGCGTGGCTTTGGTCGTTTTTATAGGAAAGGACCTTTTACAAATACCTGTTTATTAACTAAATTGTTGTTGCCACGCCCATATAATATACCTTGTTTAAAAGCTCAATTAATTCACTATCTTTTACAAAAAGTTTGAGCAAAATCCGTGCAGCCGTTTAAAAGTTATACGACTTTAAAAAATATGTTAAATCCAGATTTGCTTACTGAGCAATTCTGAGCGCCTGGTATTTCGCTCACGTTTTCATGTATATGTTTGATTTTCAAAATTTCAACAACAAAAATGAACGTAAATTTGCTTGGCTCATAACTGGGGAACTACTGCTCCGATTTTGGTCAAAATTTTTGCAAACATTTGGAAATTTCTCTAGCTTTTCGGGGATATCTAATTAAGGGGCGTGACTTTGGTCGTTTTTATAGGAAAGGACCTTTTACAAATACCTGTTTATTAACTAAATTGTTGTTGCCACGCCCATATAATATACATTGCTTAAAAGCTCAATTAATTCACTATCTTTTACAAAAAGTTTGAGCAAAATCCGTGCAGCCGTTTAAAAGTTATACGACTTTAAAAAATATGTTAAATCCAGATTTGCTTACTGAGCAATTCTGAGCGCCTGGTATTTCGCTCACGTTTTCATGTATATGCTTGATTTCAAAAAATTACAACAACAAAAATGAACGTAAATTTGCTTGGCTCATAACTGGGGAACTACTGCTCCGATTTTGGTCAAACCTTTTGCAAACATTTGGAAATTTCTCTAGCTTTTCGGGGATATCTAATTAAGGGGCGTGGCTTTGGTCGTTTTTATAGGAAAGGACCTTTTACAAATACCTGTTTATTAACTAAATTGTTGTTGCCACGCCCATATAATATACATTGTTTAAAAGCTCAATTAATTCACTATCTTTTACAAAAAGTTTGAGCAAAATCCGTGCAGCCGTTTAAAAGTTATACGACTTTAAAAAATATGTTAAATCCAGATTTGCTTACTGAGCAATTCTGAGCGCCTGGTATTTCGCTCACGTTTTCATTTATATGCTTGATTTCAAAAAATTACAACAACAAAAATGAACGTAAATTTGCTTGGCTCATAACTGGGGAACTACTGCTCCGATTTTGGTCAAAATTTTTGCAAACATTTGGAAATTTCTCTAGCTTTTCGGGGATATCTAATTAAGGGGCGTGACTTTGGTCGTTTTTATAGGAAAGGACCTTTTACAAATACCTGTTTATTAACTAAATTGTTGTTGCCACGCCCATATAATATACATTGTTTAAAAGCTCAATTAATTCACTATCTTTTACAAAAAGTTTGAGCAAAATCCGTGCAGCCGTTTAAAAGTTATACGACTTTAAAAAATATGTTAAATCCAGATTTGCTTACTGAGCAATTCTGAGCGCCTGGTATTTCGCTCACGTTTTCATGTATATGCTTGATTTCAAAAAATTACAACAACAAAAATGAACGTAAATTTGCTTGGCTCATAACTGGGGAACTACTGCTCCGATTTTGGTCAAAATTTTTGCAAACATTTGGAAATTTCTCTAGCTTTTCGGGGATATCTAATTAAGGGGCGTGACTTTGGTCGTTTTTATAGGAAAGGACCTTTTACAAATACCTGTTTATTAACTAAATTGTTGTTGCCACGCCCATATAATATACATTTTTTAAAAGCTCAATTAATTCACTATCTTTTACAAAAAGTTTGAGCAAAATCCGTGCAGCCGTTTAAAAGTTATACGACTTTAAAAAATATGTTAAATCCAGATTTGCTTACTGAGCAATTCTGAGCGCCTGGTATTTCGCTCACGTTTTCATGTATATGCTTGATTTTCAAAATTACAACAACAAAAACGAACGTAAATTTGCTTGGCTCATAACTGGGGAACTACTGCTCCGATTTTGGTCAAAATTTTTGCAAACATTTGGAAATTTCTCTAGCTTTTCGGGGATATCTAATTAAGGGGCGTGACTTTGGTCGTTTTTATAGGAAAGGACCTTTTACAAATACCTGTTTATTAACTAAATTGTTGTTGCCACGCCCATATAATATACATTGTTTAAAAGCTCAATTAATTCACTATCTTTTACAAAAAGTTTGAGCAAAATCCGTGCAGCCGTTTAAAAGTTATACGACTTTAAAAAATATGTTAAATCCAGATTTGCTTACTGAGCAATTCTGAGCGCCTGGTATTTCGCTCACGTTTTCATGTATATGCTTGATTTCAAAAAATTACAACAACAAAAATGAACGTAAATTTGCTTGGCTCATAACTGGGGAACTACTGCTCCGATTTTGGTCAAAATTTTTGCAAACATTTGGAAATTTCTCTAGCTTTTCGGGGATATCTAATTAAGGGGCGTGACTTTGGTCGTTTTTATAGGAAAGGACCTTTTACAAATACCTGTTTATTAACTAAATTGTTGTTGCCACGCCCATATAATATACATTGTTTAAAAGCTCAATTAATTCACTATCTTTTACAAAAAGTTTGAGCAAAATCCGTGCAGCCGTTTAAAAGTTATACGACTTTAAAAAATATGTTAAATCCAGATTTGCTTACTGAGCAATTCTGAGCGCCTGGTATTTCGCTCACGTTTTCATGTATATGCTTGATTTCAAAAAATTACAACAACAAAAATGAACGTAAATTTGCTTGGCTCATAACTGGGGAACTACTGCTCCGATTTTGGTCAAAATTTTTGCAAACATTTGGAAATTTCTCTAGCTTTTCGGGGATATCTAATTAAGGGGCGTGACTTTGGTCGTTTTTATAGGAAAGGACCTTTTACAAATACCTGTTTATTAACTAAATTGTTGTTGCCACGCCCATATAATATACATTGTTTAAAAGCTCAATTAATTCACTATCTTTTACAAAAAGTTTGAGCAAAATCCGTGCAGCCGTTTAAAAGTTATACGACTTTAAAAAATATGTTAAATCCAGATTTGCTTACTGAGCAATTCTGAGCGCCTGGTATTTCGCTCACGTTTTCATGTATATGCTTGATTTCAAAAAATTACAACAACAAAAATGAACGTAAATTTGCTTGGCTCATAACTGGGGAACTACTGCTCCGATTTTGGTCAAAATTTTTGCAAACATTTGGAAATTTCTCTAGCTTTTCGAGGATATCTAATTAAGGGGCGTGACTTTGGTCGTTTTTATAGGAAAGGACCTTTTACAAATACCTGTTTATTAACTAAATTGTTGTTGCCACGCCCATATAATATACATTGTTTAAAAGCTCAATTAATTCACTATCTTTTACAAAAAGTTTGAGCAAAATCCGTGCAGCCGTTTAAAAGTTATACGACTTTAAAAAATATGTTAAATCCAGATTTGCTTACTGAGCAATTCTGAGCGCCTGGTATTTCGCTCACGTTTTCATGTATATGCTTGATTTCAAAAAATTACAACAACAAAAATTAACGTAAATTTGCTTGGCTCATAACTGGGGAACTACTGCTCCGATTTTGGTCAAAATTTTTGCAAACATTTGGAAATTTCTCTAGCTTTTCGGGGATATCTAATTAAGGGGCGTGACTTTGGTCGTTTTTATAGGAAAGGACCTTTTACAAATACCTGTTTATTAACTAAATTGTTGTTGCCACGCCCATATAATATACATTGTTTAAAAGCTCAATTAATTCACTATCTTTTACAAAAAGTTTGAGCAAAATCCGTGCAGCCGTTTAAAAGTTATACGACTTTAAAAAATATGTTAAATCCAGATTTGCTTACTGAGCAATTCTGAGCGCCTGGTATTTCGCTCACGTTTTCATGTATATGCTTGATTTCAAAAAATTACAACAACAAAAATGAACGTAAATTTGCTTGGCTCATAACTGGGGAACTACTGCTCCGATTTTGGTCAAAATTTTTGCAAACATTTGGAAATTTCTCTAGCTTTTCGGGGATATCTAATTAAGGGGCGTGACTTTGGTCGTTTTTATAGGAAAGGACCTTTTACAAATACCTGTTTATTAACTAAATTGTTGTTGCCACGCCCATATAATATACATTTTTTAAAAGCTCAATTAATTCACTATCTTTTACAAAAAGTTTGAGCAAAATCCGTGCAGCCGTTTAAAAGTTATACGACTTTAAAAAATATGTTAAATCCAGATTTGCTTACTGAGCAATTCTGAGCGCCTGGTATTTCGCTCACGTTTTCATGTATATGCTTGATTTTCAAAATTACAACAACAAAAACGAACGTAAATTTGCTTGGCTCATAACTGGGGAACTACTGCTCCGATTTTGGTCAAAATTTTTGCAAACATTTGGAAATTTCTCTAGCTTTTCGGGGATATCTAATTAAGGGGCGTGACTTTGGTCGTTTTTATAGGAAAGGACCTTTTACAAATACCTGTTTATTAACTAAATTGTTGTTGCCACGCCCATATAATATACATTGTTTAAAAGCTCAATTAATTCACTATCTTTTACAAAAAGTTTGAGCAAAATCCGTGCAGCCGTTTAAAAGTTATACGACTTTAAAAAATATGTTAAATCCAGATTTGCTTACTGAGCAATTCTGAGCGCCTGGTATTTCGCTCACGTTTTCATGTATATGCTTGATTTCAAAAAATTACAACAACAAAAATGAACGTAAATTTGCTTGGCTCATAACTGGGGAACTACTGCTCCGATTTTGGTCAAAATTTTTGCAAACATTTGGAAATTTCTCTAGCTTTTCGGGGATATCTAATTAAGGGGCGTGACTTTGGTCGTTTTTATAGGAAAGGACCTTTTACAAATACCTGTTTATTAACTAAATTGTTGTTGCCACGCCCATATAATATACATTGTTTAAAAGCTCAATTAATTCACTATCTTTTACAAAAAGTTTGAGCAAAATCCGTGCAGCCGTTTAAAAGTTATACGACTTTAAAAAATATGTTAAATCCAGATTTGCTTACTGAGCAATTCTGAGCGCCTGGTATTTCGCTCACGTTTTCATGTATATGCTTGATTTCAAAAAATTACAACAACAAAAATGAACGTAAATTTGCTTGGCTCATAACTGGGGAACTACTGCTCCGATTTTGGTCAAAATTTTTGCAAACATTTGGAAATTTCTCTAGCTTTTCGGGGATATCTAATTAAGGGGCGTGACTTTGGTCGTTTTTATAGGAAAGGACCTTTTACAAATACCTGTTTATTAACTAAATTGTTGTTGCCACGCCCATATAATATACATTGTTTAAAAGCTCAATTAATTCACTATCTTTTACAAAAAGTTTGAGCAAAATCCGTGCAGCCGTTTAAAAGTTATACGACTTTAAAAAATATGTTAAATCCAGATTTGCTTACTGAGCAATTCTGAGCGCCTGGTATTTCGCTCACGTTTTCATGTATATGCTTGATTTCAAAAAATTACAACAACAAAAATGAACGTAAATTTGCTTGGCTCATAACTGGGGAACTACTGCTCCGATTTTGGTCAAAATTTTTGCAAACATTTGGAAATTTCTCTAGCTTTTCGGGGATATCTAATTAAGGGGCGTGACTTTGGTCGTTTTTATAGGAAAGGACCTTTTACAAATACCTGTTTATTAACTAAATTGTTGTTGCCACGCCCATATAATATACATTGTTTAAAAGCTCAATTAATTCACTATCTTTTACAAAAAGTTTGAGCAAAATCCGTGCAGCCGTTTAAAAGTTATACGACTTTAAAAAATATGTTAAATCCAGATTTGCTTACTGAGCAATTCTGAGCGCCTGGTATTTCGCTCACGTTTTCATGTATATGCTTGATTTCAAAAAATTACAACAACAAAAATGAACGTAAATTTGCTTGGCTCATAACTGGGGAACTACTGCTCCGATTTTGGTCAAAATTATTGCAAACATTTGGAAATTTCTCTAGCTTTTCGGGGATATCTAATTAAGGGGCGTGACTTTGGTCGTTTTTATAGGAAAGGACCTTTTAAAAATACCTGTTTATTAACTAAATTGTTGTTGCCACGCCCATATAATATACATTGTTTAAAAGCTCAATTAATTCACTATCTTTTACAAAAAGTTTGAGCAAAATCCGTGCAGCCGTTTAAAAGTTATACGACTTTAAAAAATATGTTAAATCCAGATTTGCTTACTGAGCAATTCTGAGCGCCTGGTATTTCGCTCACGTTTTCATGTATATGCTTGATTTTCAAAATTTCAACAACAAAAATGAACGTAAATTTGCTTGGCTCATAACTGGGGAACTACTGCTCCGATTTTGGTCAAAATATTTGCAAACATTTGGAAATTTCTCTAGCTTTTCGGGGATATCTAATTAAGGGGCGTGGCTTTGGTCGTTTTTATAGGAAAGGACCTTTTACAAATACCTGTTTATTAACTAAATTGTTGTTGCCACGCCCATATAATATACCTTGTTTAAAAGCTCAATTAATTCACTATCTTTTACAAAAAGTTTGAGCAAAATCCGTGCAGCCGTTTAAAAGTTATACGACTTTAAAAAATATGTTAAATCCAGATTTGCTTACTGAGCAATTCTGAGCGCCTGGTATTTCGCTCACGTTTTCATGTATATGTTTGATTTTCAAAATTTCAACAACAAAAATGAACGTAAATTTGCTTGGCTCATAACTGGGGAACTACTGCTCCGATTTTGGTCAAAATTTTTGCAAACATTTGGAAATTTCTCTAGCTTTTCGGGGATATCTAATTAAGGGGCGTGACTTTGGTCGTTTTTATAGGAAAGGACCTTTTACAAATACCTGTTTATTAACTAAATTGTTGTTGCCACGCCCATATAATATACATTGCTTAAAAGCTCAATTAATTCACTATCTTTTACAAAAAGTTTGAGCAAAATCCGTGCAGCCGTTTAAAAGTTATACGACTTTAAAAAATATGTTAAATCCAGATTTGCTTACTGAGCAATTCTGAGCGCCTGGTATTTCGCTCACGTTTTCATGTATATGCTTGATTTCAAAAAATTACAACAACAAAAATGAACGTAAATTTGCTTGGCTCATAACTGGGGAACTACTGCTCCGATTTTGGTCAAACCTTTTGCAAATATTTGGAAATTTCTCTAGCTTTTCGGGGATATCTAATTAAGGGGCGTGGCTTTGGTCGTTTTTATAGGAAAGGACCTTTTACAAATACCTGTTTATTAACTAAATTGTTGTTGCCACGCCCATATAATATACATTGTTTAAAAGCTCAATTAATTCACTATCTTTTACAAAAAGTTTGAGCAAAATCCGTGCAGCCGTTTAAAAGTTATACGACTTTAAAAAATATGTTAAATCCAGATTTGCTTACTGAGCAATTCTGAGCGCCTGGTATTTCGCTCACGTTTTCATTTATATGCTTGATTTCAAAAAATTACAACAACAAAAATGAACGTAAATTTGCTTGGCTCATAACTGGGGAACTACTGCTCCGATTTTGGTCAAAATTTTTGCAAACATTTGGAAATTTCTCTAGCTTTTCGGGGATATCTAATTAAGGGGCGTGACTTTGGTCGTTTTTATAGGAAAGGACCTTTTACAAATACCTGTTTATTAACTAAATTGTTGTTGCCACGCCCATATAATATACATTGTTTAAAAGCTCAATTAATTCACTATCTTTTACAAAAAGTTTGAGCAAAATCCGTGCAGCCGTTTAAAAGTTATACGACTTTAAAAAATATGTTAAATCCAGATTTGCTTACTGAGCAATTCTGAGCGCCTGGTATTTCGCTCACGTTTTCATGTATATGCTTGATTTTCAAAATTACAACAACAAAAATGAACGTAAATTTGCTTGGCTCATAACTGGGGAACTACTGCTCCGATTTTGGTCAAAATTTTTGCAAACATTTGGAAATTTCTCTAGCTTTTCGGGGATATCTAATTAAGGGGCGTGACTTTGGTCGTTTTTATAGGAAAGGACCTTTTACAAATACCTGTTTATTAACTAAATTGTTGTTGCCACGCCCATATAATATACATTGTTTAAAAGCTCAATTAATTCACTATCTTTTACAAAAAGTTTGAGCAAAATCCGTGCAGCCGTTTAAAAGTTATACGACTTTAAAAAATATGTTAAATCCAGATTTGCTTACTGAGCAATTCTGAGCGCCTGGTATTTCGCTCACGTTTTCATGTATATGCTTGATTTTCAAAATTTCAACAACAAAAATGAACGTAAATTTGCTTGGCTCATAACTGGGGAACTACTGCTCCGATTTTGGTCAAAATATTTGCAAACATTTGGAAATTTCTCTAGCTTTTCGGGGATATCTAATTAAGGGGCGTGGCTTTGGTCGTTTTTATAGGAAAGGACCTTTTACAAATACCTGTTTATTAACTAAATTGTTGTTGCCACGCCCATATAATATACCTTGTTTAAAAGCTCAATTAATTCACTATCTTTTACAAAAAGTTTGAGCAAAATCCGTGCAGCCGTTTAAAAGTTATACGACTTTAAAAAATATGTTAAATCCAGATTTGCTTACTGAGCAATTCTGAGCGCCTGGTATTTCGCTCACGTTTTCATGTATATGTTTGATTTTCAAAATTTCAACAACAAAAATGAACGTAAATTTGCTTGGCTCATAACTGGGGAACTACTGCTCCGATTTTGGTCAAAATTTTTGCAAACATTTGGAAATTTCTCTAGCTTTTCGGGGATATCTAATTAAGGGGCGTGACTTTGGTCGTTTTTATAGGAAAGGACCTTTTACAAATACCTGTTTATTAACTAAATTGTTGTTGCCACGCCCATATAATATACATTTTTTAAAAGCTCAATTAATTCACTATCTTTTACAAAAAGTTTGAGCAAAATCCGTGCAGCCGTTTAAAAGTTATACGACTTTAAAAAATATGTTAAATCCAGATTTGCTTACTGAGCAATTCTGAGCGCCTGGTATTTCGCTCACGTTTTCATGTATATGCTTGATTTCAAAAAATTACAACAACAAAAATGAACGTAAATTTGCTTGGCTCATAACTGGGGAACTACTGCTCCGATTTTGGTCAAAATTTTTGCAAACATTTGGAAATTTCTCTAGCTTTTCGAGGATATCTAATTAAGGGGCGTGACTTTGGTCGTTTTTATAGGAAAGGACCTTTTACAAATACCTGTTTATTAACTAAACTGATATTGCCACGCCCATATAATATACATTGTTTAAAAGCTCAATTAATTCACTATCTTTTACAAAAAGTTTGAGCAAAATCCGTGCAGCCGTTTAAAAGTTATACGACTTTAAAAAATATGTTAAATCCAGATTTGCTTACTGAGCAATTCTGAGCGCCTGGTATTTCGCTCACGTTTTCATGTATATGCTTGATTTTCAAAATTACAACAACAAAAATGAACGTAAATTTGCTTGGCTCATAACTGGGGAACTACTGCTCCGATTTTGGTCAAAATTTTTGCAAACATTTGGAAATTTCTCTAGCTTTTCGGGGATATCTAATTAAGGGGCGTGACTTTGGTCGTTTTTATAGGAAAGGACCTTTTACAAATACCTGTTTATTAACTAAATTGTTGTTGCCACGCCCATATAATATACATTGTTTAAAAGCTCAATTAATTCACTATCTTTTACAAAAAGTTTGAGCAAAATCCGTGCAGCCGTTTAAAAGTTATACGACTTTAAAAAATATGTTAAATCCAGATTTGCTTACTGAGCAATTCTGAGCGCCTGGTATTTCGCTCACGTTTTCATGTATATGCTTGATTTCAAAAAATTACAACAACAAAAACGAACGTAAATTTGCTTGGCTCATAACTGGGGAACTACCGCTCCGATTTTGGTCAAAATTTTTGCAAACATTTGGAAATTTCTCTAGCTTTTCGGGGATATCTAATTAAGGGGCGTGGCTTTGGTCGTTTTTATAGGAAAGGACCTTTTACAAATACCTGTTTATTAACTAAATTGTTGTTGCCACGCCCATATAATATACATTGCTTAAAAGCTCAATTAATTCACTATCTTTTACAAAAAGTTTGAGCAAAATCCGTGCAGCCGTTTAAAAGTTATACGACTTTAAAAAATATGTTAAATCCAGATTTGCTTACTGAGCAATTCTGAGCGCCTGGTATTTCGCTCACGTTTTCATGTATATGCTTGATTTTCAAAATTTCAACAACAAAAATGAACGTAAATTTGCTTGGCTCATAACTGGGGAACTACTGCTCCGATTTTGGTCAAAATTTTTGCAAACATTTGGAAATTTCTCTAGCTTTTCGGGGATATCTAATTAAGGGGCGTGACTTTGGTCGTTTTTATAGGAAAGGACCTTTTACAAATACCTGTTTATTAACTAAATTGTTGTTGCCACGCCCATATAATATACATTGCTTAAAAGCTCAATTAATTCACTATCTTTTACAAAAAGTTTGAGCAAAATCCGTGCAGCCGTTTAAAAGTTATACGACTTTAAAAAATATGTTAAATCCAGATTTGCTTACTGAGCAATTCTGAGCGCCTGGTATTTCGCTCACGTTTTCATGTATATGCTTGATTTCAAAAAATTACAACAACAAAAATGAACGTAAATTTGCTTGGCTCATAACTGGGGAACTACTGCTCCGATTTTGGTCAAACCTTTTGCAAACATTTGGAAATTTCTCTAGCTTTTCGGGGATATCTAATTAAGGGGCGTGACTTTGGTCGTTTTTATAGGAAAGGACCTTTTACAAATACCTGTTTATTAACTAAATTGTTGTTGCCACGCCCATATAATATACATTGTTTAAAAGCTCAATTAATTCACTATCTTTTACAAAAAGTTTGAGCAAAATCCGTGCAGCCGTTTAAAAGTTATACGACTTTAAAAAATATGTTAAATCCAGATTTGCTTACTGAGCAATTCTGAGCGCCTGGTATTTCGCTCACGTTTTCATGTATATGCTTGATTTTCAAAATTACAACAACAAAAATGAACGTAAATTTGCTTGGCTCATAACTGGGGAACTACTGCTCCGATTTTGGTCAAAATTTTTGCAAACATTTGGAAATTTCTCTAGCTTTTCGGGGATATCTAATTAAGGGGCGTGACTTTGGTCGTTTTTATAGGAAAGGACCTTTTACAAATACCTGTTTATTAACTAAATTGTTGTTGCCACGCCCATATAATATACATTGTTTAAAAGCTCAATTAATTCACTATCTTTTACAAAAAGTTTGAGCAAAATCCGTGCAGCCGTTTAAAAGTTATACGACTTTAAAAAATATGTTAAATCCAGATTTGCTTACTGAGCAATTCTGAGCGCCTGGTATTTCGCTCACGTTTTCATGTATATGCTTGATTTTCAAAATTACAACAACAAAAATGAACGTAAATTTGCTTGGCTCATAACTGGGGAACTACTGCTCCGATTTTGGTCAAAATTTTTGCAAACATTTGGAAATTTCTCTAGCTTTTCGGGGATATCTAATTAAGGGGCGTGGCTTTGGTCGTTTTTATAGGAAAGGACCTTTTACAAATACCTGTTTATTAACTAAATTGTTGTTGCCACGCCCATATAATATACATTGCTTAAAAGCTCAATTAATTCACTATCTTTTACAAAAAGTTTGAGCAAAATCCGTGCAGCCGTTTAAAAGTTATACGACTTTAAAAAATATGTTAAATCCAGATTTGCTTACTGAGCAATTCTGAGCGCCTGGTATTTCGCTCACGTTTTCATGTATATGCTTGATTTTCAAAATTTCAACAACAAAAATGAACGTAAATTTGCTTGGCTCATAACTGGGGAACTACTGCTCCGATTTTGGTCAAAATTTTTGCAAACATTTGGAAATTTCTCTAGCTTTTCGGGGATATCTAATTAAGGGGCGTGGCTTTGGTCGTTTTTATAGGAAAGGACCTTTTAAAAATACCTGTTTATTAACTAAACTGATATTGCCACGCCCATATAATATACATTGTTTAAAAGCTCAATTAATTCACTATCTTTTACAAAAAGTTTGAGCAAAATCCGTGCAGCCGTTTAAAAGTTATACGACTTTAAAAAATATGTTAAATCCAGATTTGCTTACTGAGCAATTCTGAGCGCCTGGTATTTCGCTCACGTTTTCATGTATATGCTTGATTTCAAAAAATTACAACAACAAAAATGAACGTAAATTTGCTTGGCTCATAACTGGGGAACTACTGCTCCGATTTTGGTCAAAATTTTTGCAAACATTTGGAAATTTCTCTAGCTTTTCGGGGATATCTAATTAAGGGGCGTGGCTTTGGTCGTTTTTATAGGAAAGGACCTTTTACAAATACCTGTTTATTAACTAAATTGTTGTTGCCACGCCCATATAATATACATTGTTTAAAAGCTCAATTAATTCACTATCTTTTACAAAAAGTTTGAGCAAAATCCGTGCAGCCGTTTAAAAGTTATACGACTTTAAAAAATATGTTAAATCCAGATTTGCTTACTGAGCAATTCTGAGCGCCTGGTATTTCGCTCACGTTTTCATGTATATGCTTGATTTTCAAAATTACAACAACAAAAATGAACGTAAATTTGCTTGGCTCATAACTGGGGAACTACTGCTCCGATTTTGGTCAAAATTTTTGCAAACATTTGGAAATTTCTCTAGCTTTTCGGGGATATCTAATTAAGGGGCGTGGCTTTGGTCGTTTTTATAGGAAAGGACCTTTTAAAAATACCTGTTTATTAACTAAACTGATATTGCCACGCCCATATAATATACATTGTTTAAAAGCTCAATTAATTCACTATCTTTTACAAAAAGTTTGAGCAAAATCCGTGCAGCCGTTTAAAAGTTATACGACTTTAAAAAATATGTTAAATCCAGATTTGCTTACTGAGCAATTCTGAGCGCCTGGTATTTCGCTCACGTTTTCATGTATATGCTTGATTTCAAAAAATTACAACAACAAAAATGAACGTAAATTTGCTTGGCTCATAACTGGGGAACTACTGCTCCGATTTTGGTCAAAATTTTTGCAAACATTTGGAAATTTCTCTAGCTTTTCGGGGATATCTAATTAAGGGGGTAACTTTGGTCGTTTTTATAGGAAAGGACCTTTTACAAATACCTGTTTATTAACTAAATTGTTGTTGCCACGCCCATATAATATACATTGCTTAAAAGCTCAATTAATTCACTATCTTTTACAAAAAGTTTGAGCAAAATCCGTGCAGCCGTTTAAAAGTTATACGACTTTAAAAAATATGTTAAATCCAGATTTGCTTACTGAGCAATTCTGAGCGCCTGGTATTTCGCTCACGTTTTCATGTATATGCTTGATTTCAAAAAATTACAACAACAAAAATGAACGTAAATTTGCTTGGCTCATAACTGGGGAACTACTGCTCCGATTTTGGTCAAACCTTTTGCAAACATTTGGAAATTTCTCTAGCTTTTCGGGGATATCTAATTAAGGGGCGTGGCTTTGGTCGTTTTTATAGGAAAGGACCTTTTACAAATACCTGTTTATTAACTAAATTGTTGTTGCCACGCCCATATAATATACATTGTTTAAAAGCTCAATTAATTCACTATCTTTTACAAAAAGTTTGAGCAAAATCCGTGCAGCCGTTTAAAAGTTATACGACTTTAAAAAATATGTTAAGTCCAGATTTGCTTACTGAGCAATTCTGAGCGCCTGGTATTTCGCTCACGTTTTCATGTATATGCTTGATTTTCAAAATTACAACAACAAAAATGAACGTAAATTTGCTTGGCTCATAACTGGGGAACTACTGCTCCGATTTTGGTCAAAATTTTTGCAAACATTTGGAAATTTCTCTAGCTTTTCGGGGATATCTAATTAAGGGGCGTGACTTTGGTCGTTTTTATAGGAAAGGACCTTTTACAAATACCTGTTTATTAACTAAATTGTTGTTGCCACGCCCATATAATATACATTGCTTAAAAGCTCAATTAATTCACTATCTTTTACAAAAAGTTTGAGCAAAATCCGTGCAGCCGTTTAAAAGTTATACGACTTTAAAAAATATGTTAAATCCAGATTTGCTTACTGAGCAATTCTGAGCGCCTGGTATTTCGCTCACGTTTTCATGTATATGCTTGATTTTCAAAATTACAACAACAAAAACGAACGTAAATTTGCTTGGCTCATAACTGGGGAACTACTGCTCCGATTTTGGTCAAAATTTTTGCAAACATTTGGAAATTTCTCTAGCTTTTCGGGGATATCTAATTAAGGGGCGTGGCTTTGGTCGTTTTTATAGGAAAGGACCTTTTACAAATACCTGTTTATTAACTAAATTGTTGTTGCCACGCCCATATAATATACATTGTTTAAAAGCTCAATTAATTCACTATCTTTTACAAAAAGTTTGAACAAAATCCGTGCAGCCGTTTAAAAGTTATACGACTTTAAAAAATATGTTAAATCCAGATTTGCTTACTGAGCAATTCTGAGCGCCTGGTATTTCGCTCACGTTTTCATGTATATGCTTGATTTCAAAAAATTACAACAACAAAAATGAACGTAAATTTGCTTGGCTCATAACTGGGGAACTACTGCTCCGATTTTGGTCAAAATTTTTGCAAACATTTGGAAATTTCGCTAGCTTTTCGGGGATATCTAATTAAGGGGCGTGGCTTTGGTCGTTTTTATAGGAAAGGACCTTTTACAAATACCTGTTTAGTAACTAAATTGTTAAGTTTAAGTTTGATAGGACCAGACAGCTCCTGCAAAGATTTCCACTATGCAATACAAAGAACTCACCCTTTGATGCAACAATATTATTATTAAGTATATATTTTTTCCATTTGATATTGATTTTAGATTTTTACTTAGGAACCATGCACAACAAATGGAGTGACTGACAAATCTCAATGGTTATGTAGAATTTAGGTCTAATTAAGACTATAAACAATGTGTAGGCTTGGTGAGAGTTTCGATAACATCGAAATATAAATTTCCCATAAATAGATGTATTTGTGGAAGTTGTAATATTCCTCTTTATTTTATAAATGCTTTCAATATTCACAACATTACACAACATTAAGAAAAAGCAGACTTTTTATGGTTCTGTGACCATAACATAATTCACATTTTTCAGATCGGACAGATCGCGTCATGGTACATTACACGGTCGCTTACCAATATCATTTATTTAGAAATGAATATCTGATTGTGTACAGACAATATATGCAGCTTTGATATTCGTATTAATTAATGACTGCGAAATCATGTTCATACTATTACAATACAATTATGGTAACAGAGAGAGACTTGGGCTGTCTCTGCTATTGCCTTGGCCTTTAATTATTAATAAGGCATAAAATGTTGTAAATGTAACATATTCTTCGTCTTCTTTTTTTATAGAATTCTGATAGGATCAATGATATAAAGCATTTGCATAAACGTCAGGTGTGCACAGTGGGTATAAATAAAATTTTATTAATTTAAGAGATTTTGCTTTTAAACCGCACTTGGTGGACAAACATTGATCGGTGGGGGCAACACTAAATGTGTCATTCCGTATGCACAACCTAGAAGTAAACCTCAATATTTTGATCAGCATAAAAAACTGAGACGATCTGGACATATCTGCCTTGTGTGTACTTTTAAATCGCTAATGCTCGTTCTTTTTAAGTTGAGTTGAAATTCTGCACATAGATTTGGTCCTTCACATGTTTATAATTATCACATTCTTACAAGTACCAAAAATGATCGCAGTCGGGTAATAGAAACACAACCAATATTTACAAAAAAAATATATTTGTTGCATATCCCGACTTGTTAGTTAATACATAAGTGTACTCAAAGTATTGCCAACCACTGTTTCTGCACAGGTATGAAGGACGTTTGAGAGTTGGCCTAAACTCAGTTTAGTTTTTCTACTTGTGCTACTTAACAATCAACATCATCATAAGTGTTTGGCTACAAAAGAGAAATATTTTAAATACAAAGTTCACCCCCTTCTAACACAAAATTATGTTTGTCGTAATAGCCGAAGGCATAATATTCGCTCTTCTAATACGGTAAGTAGTAGGGTATGAGAATTTATGGTTTCTGCTCAAAAGCTCAACTAATCCTCCAACTGTCATTCTATGTGTGAGAGGGTTTCAATTTTCAACTAAATATCCATTATCTCCGAGGATCAATCGTAGGCTAGATTGTTTGAATCATCTTTTCTTCGTTGCCAACCAACCGTATAACATAAATACGTAACACAAGTGCGTCCCGTATCTGTGCGTTTGTTAACCTAAATATTCTGTGATATTACAAAGGGCTTAAGCCAACAATAAAAACAAATATGTGCAGACTATATGACGGCACGTGGACAATGCTTTTTATAACATCACCCATCACCTCACTTTGTTGCTCCCGCCACCATTTCCTATAATGACAGTGTTGGTAAAGCCCACCAGAAATGATTGGCAATTGTTATATTATTTATGTGCATATGTGTGTGTGTGTAATTACATATTGTTGTTGTCAAACTAAATATGGTCAAATCAAGTAAAATTATAATGTTGCCACGTATGCAGCAGCATTTACTTGCAAACTCATACACACACGAGGTTACGTGTGCGTTTTGTCAATTACAATTATAAATCATCCACCCAGCCAGCTAGCCAGCCAAAGAGATAAACAATTCAGCAAATACTCGGCGTACGGTTTCATTTCAGTTTTATACAAATGTTTCACCGAGAGTGCAAATCGTCATTTCATGCTGAGCACACTCCACAATTTCAAGCGAAAATATGTGCTCACATACAACTAAAGAAATTATTTGTTAATTAATTAGCAAATGACAATCTGATGAGCATATTAATAGTCTCCATCACACCATAATAGCGCATCAAGCGTATCGAACAAGGACTTGTGCTAACAATTTATTACCAACAAACGGACAGAGCATCATAGACGCTTACCTTTGGTATGTTGCTGTTGTTGAGAAGAAAAATGTTGATCAAGTTGTTTGTTTTTATTTTTAACTTTTGCATAACATAGGAGCCCAATTATAATATTAATAATAATTAAGCCAACCAGAATATTAACACTTGGGAAGTATTGTACCTCCCGTAGAGATAACTGGCATTTACTCATGTCCCATGATATAATATATGGATCGTATGCAATGGCACCACTCCAATTTGGTATAATTGAGTTGCTGCTTATTTTTTTTTTTTTACTTTGAACGAATAACAATAAAAAAATAGAGCCAACATTTCATTTGAAATCGGTATCGGAAAACGGCCGTTTCACTGGGCAGGTACTCATAATAAAATATTAAAGTGTACCTTTAATTAGCTAAGTATAGCAGAAGAAGGCCAACCAAGGTTCCATGTGAACGGAATAGAAAATAGTCTGCAACTAAGGCACTAGGCTAAAGGTTCATTTTAGAGATGGAGATAGCCGGGCAGTGTTGTTGTTGTTGTCGGAGCTTATTAAATCTCTAATTATGTTGTATTTATGCGGACATGTCTTTTATTGTATTCATTATAAATGTTTTCCCATTTCCCAAAAAGGACATTGCAGTCTATTAAACTTTCCTTTTCGCCAAACATGTGGCAAATAAACAGAATTCATTAACAATTTCGTAACATGCAGGAACAGGGACTCATTTTATTCTACAAAAAACTCATCTATATTAATTGTGACTAATATTTTCGCGAAATGAAAATAAAAATCACACAAAACAGCAAAAAGTGTGCACAACACCAGGCACTCAGAATTGCTCAGTAAACTAATCTTGATTAGTTTTATAACTTTGACAAGGCTACACGGATTTTCTTCAAACTTTTTGTGAAAGCTTGTAAATTAATTCACCTTTTAAATAAAGTATAGTATTTGGGCGTGGCACCACCCATTTAGTTAATAAACAACAAGTATTTAAAAAAAGTCATTCAAAAAAAAAAAATGGGCAGTGCCACGGCCTTTAATTGAATATCCCCGTAAAGTTAGAGAAATTTCCAAATGTTTGCAAAAATGTTTGACCAAAATCGGAACAGTAGTTTTCCAGTTATAAGCCAAGCAAGTTCATATTCATTTTTGTGGTCGTAATTTTGGACGCCCAGAATTACTCAGTAAGCAAATCTAGATTTAACATATTTTCACAAAATACTGATACAACCAAATTAATTGTAGCATAATTTAAGGGGTTACGTGGTGTAGGGTATTATATGATCGGGCTTGATTGACTATAACATTTTTACTTGTTTTACAATTAAAAGACAAATAATGGGTGTGGAGCAAATATTCTTGACGTACTGTTGTTATTATCTGGCTCAGGATGTAATTTGATAGATAATTATGCTAATAATCGAGAATTGTTATATGTGTCGCAACACGTTAAAAATCAATTTAACAGCATCTAACACTTTATTATCTTATTAACTGAAAAAGATTGGAAATTATTAAATAATTTGCAACGTGTCACTTGAATCATTAAGTGATCCATTTAAAGACTCATTTATACGCACTGCAGAAACCTTTTATGAACACATAGCATTTAAACAGTACATTTATTAAACGGAAATGTTAACACTTGATTTCTTTTGCTTCCCCTTCACAATACCTTTAATGTAATTTGTGTCGCAAAACAAGAAGAAATGATGTGTACGCGATGACGGAAGGAAACATAAAATCTGTTCCATTAAATGTAAAAGACATTCAATATTGTATGAACAGAGAGCACTGCATGCAGATTATTATTTACACATTGCACGCACACAGCTTGCTTTGCATACACATACAAATTTCTTTACAAAAAGATAATAAAATCGGATTTGTAATGTGCTGTAATGTTAATTGTAATGTGCAGGCACGCTGTAAGGATAGGTAAAAGTGTCTGGCAAGTGTGTGCAGGGAAGTGGTTCTATTATGTACTTGAGGTTTTCAGGCATTCTTGTAACACGCTCATCCATTACCTAATACGAGATGTTCATGCAATGCTTTAAAGAGGATGTTGCAAAGTAGAACAAAGAGTCAAAATTGAGACATTTTTTTAAAGTCGATAAAACTTTAACCAAAATGCTTGATATGTTGATAATGCAAATGCATGGCTTTGAGGATAGTCGCAAAGTATTAAATGATGACGAAGGACCATTGATCATTATCATGTTTGTGGTGATTTAATCAAAGATCGGACAAAAGCTTCAATTTCTAATAAAATCTCGTTGAAGTAAAATTTGTTATTGTTGTAAAACTAAAAATGAATTTTCAAATAATTCGCAAGTATTACATTGTATATTATGGACAACGGCCATATAAACTATTGTACAATCGAAAATTGTACAACATTTCGCTCGTACTGTAGCTTTAGAAATATGTAAGGATCTCAACTACTGCATTACGTGCATATATGCCCGTCATGTGCATGCCATGCAAACTGCCAAAGTACTCAAACGCATATATTCACACGTACATCACAATAAATGCTTTTTGAGCACTATTCCCAAACCAAAAGCGAACATGTACGAGTAAATCGGTAAGCGGCAAAAGGCTTTTCTGACATACTCGAAATTATTGTACAGTTACATATGTTCACTGTGCCACATACCCACTGCTATACAAGTACTATGTGATTGGTTGTGTGATTGGTTTTTGTCGTATGATGCCCTTCTCATGGCCCCTGGCTATCACACCGTACTGAACTGTCAGAACCTTTTAGATTAATGTGAGTAATATTTGGAGGACAAATGGTGTTGTTTGTGTTGTATTTTCTATGCTGCAGTAAATTGTACTTTATTTTGTGACTAATTTATCAAACACATTGTTTAAATTTACATACACATGCACACCTTCACGTTCACGTTCACGTTCATATGTTTATATAACAATACAGTGCATTCAAATTTTGTGTGTATGCACGTATTGTTTTGTGTTTTATCAATGTTAATTCAGCCAGTTGGTTATAGGTACCATATGCACATGTATATAAATCGTCGTTGCTGCCTTATAAATTTATTTATAATTTTCACAAGAAACAACAATGAAATATTTTGTAGCAAGCGTTGTTGTTATATGAGAAACAGAGGGGGTGACAATGACCGTTGTACCACTTTTATAAAACACTGCAATAACAATAATAAATAAGATGCGAAAATACATATTCACACACTTCGAACAATACCTAACTGCCAACGCTTTAATAAAATTTATAAAAATGCATCCAATTGTACATTTTTGAAAAAAAAAAAGAAAACTTTAAAAGTGGTCCAAGTCAATTTATCGAGCATATGCAGTTTGTTATATTAATTGACCTAAATCATAAATTTTAAAATTTTTCTAATTATAAAATTTGAAAAAAATTCTTTATTTTTTAAAAAAATTTTCTTTTTTTTTTTATTTCAAAATTTTAATATTTTTATAAAATGTGACTGGAAACACTTTCAAAATTATACATACTTACTTATGATTTTCTGCATTGCGTTTAAATCTCGTATCGAGATATTCCTGCGAACTCTTTTAAAACTTACCTCAACATTAATTAATAATACATAATTTTCCTACTTTAATATCTCGTTTGAAGAGTTTCGGTCTTTCGATCATATTTGAGAAACGGACCACTTTACAAATTCGCCAAAAGCGCAGTTAAGTGGTTTTTTCACTAAACTTATCTCATGCATAAAATGTGATTGCATTCACAATGTCTTGCTGTTGTTGTTGTTGTTGTTGTAGTAGTATTTTTTGTCTGCTTTTCACTGAGCATGCATAAAAAACGAAAAATAATTGAATTACAAAAATTTTCCTGGTCATCCTTTTGATAGAATTCTTTTAAATACCAATAATAATTTTATTTTTAAACAGGTAGCACTTTCATAACACGGACTGGTAATTAACATCAAGTTACAGTGCCCATAAAGCTTCATTAACTCTCTTCACACAAGATGACATTAATTAAACAAAACTCATTGATTTCAAAAAAAGAAAATGATGCTCTTTCCAGTTTACATATTTGTAAATTTTTAACAAACAAAAACCAGACGTCTGTCAAATATTTGGTTTTCGCTGAAATCGTTTTAGTCGCGTCCATCTATCCGCCTGTTGTTAAGCTTAAGGTCACAGTTTTTTTAAATATTTCGATCAAGTTTAACCCAAAGACATGTTTTTATTTAAATCGAAATATTTTTAGAACATCTACCCACATGACGCTTTATTTTGAGACAAGTTTTTATATAATAAAAATTTCACAATTTTTTTAATTTTTTAAATAATTTTTTTTTTTTTAATTTTTCATACTTATTTTGTTAATTGTTTGGTATAAGAATTTGAAGCAGATCGTACTATATTTTAAACCCCTCACCATACAACAATCGTTGCAGTCGCTAATGTTCCTTAAAGAAAAATTATCAAAACTATTCGCTTGGTTCAATATTTGTACATTCTAAGTTAAAATCGGAGAGAACAATACTTGTGATTCCCTTTCGTGAAAAGGTTTTGCACGAAGTTCCGTGTGGCGTACAAGCTGAGGAACTGCAACCCAAGAGGCGTAGAGTAGTGTGTTAATTGGTTGGACTTGACTGTTTAATAACAATTTCACTTGCTCTTTACATAAATAAATATAACCATCATTCATTAATATTTCAATAATTATATGCGAAGAACATGACATTTATTATGAAATGAGCGTAAAATCACTGAATGGGTTCGTGTATGTTTCTACATGACATGCATTATGTACAACAAATTTATTACATGAAATAATTCTTAAAATGTTTGACAATATCCAAAATGTTATGTAAAAATATGTGAGTTATGCTTCGGTTCGCTTAGTTGGAAAGACAACAAGATCAGAATTATCAGTTATGCGCACCAAATCAGAAGCACTGCTGCTGAACAAAGAAGCAAAAATAACAAAATAAAATAAATAAATCTTCTTAATATGTTCAAAGTAATGCAGACGAAAAGGTAAGAATTTCCACGTAAAACTGATGCATTCCAATAAAAGGCATCCATCCATCCATCCATCCATCCATCCATCTATACGTCCATCCAGCCAGCGATCTCAACCCCCTTAATACAGCAAACAAGATAGAATAGCGTCATTGTGACTACCACTGACTGTGGTGTGTCTGCGGCGGTAAAGTTATCAAAATAAAGAAAGAAACCTTTATATATGTAGAATATGTGTAAGAGAGGCAAGGCAAGGCTGCCTACTTGCCTACTTGCCTGGATGACTCAAGAAAGCGCGTCCCCAGAATTGTCATACCAAATTGGTGTTCAAAATATAGTAAGCACGAAACTTGTATATACGTTCGTACATACATGCGTACGTACATATTTCTAAACGCATATGGATTGTACGCACAGCAGCAACACAAAAAAGTTTAAAATCCTTAAAAAGTTAAAAAGTTATTTGTGAAATGCATCCATCAAAGTCTCTTCACTAAAGTCAACAGCAGCAGCAGCAGCAACAACAACAACAACAACAACAATAAACAAAAACAGCAGTACAACAATACCGTACGCACAAGTCACAAGTCAGTGATGAGCACCTAAACCAACCAAACAAAATCCATAAAATCTCATCCAAACCATAACAAAACAAGAAATAAGAAAATTAACTATGGTCTAGACTGAATCTTAAATACCCTTCACATCTACATGCAAAAAATGGGCGTGTTGGGTGCATGATTACGCCCGCTAATAGTGTATGTATTACGTGTCAGCTTGTAGCTTGCAGCTTGCAAATCGAACCTTTCGATGAGTACGGTTTTTTTTCTAAATTAAGGGCGTGCCTGTTATCCGACCAAAGGCTTTTTAAGCACATCGATGGTGGTGGTAATTACAAATATGTATTCCAAATTTCAACTTTATGGCTCAATTTTTGTGGCAAATAAACAGATTTTTGTCGATTGTGGGCACGGCTCCTGATCACAATTTGGTCCAATTTAAATAGCAATAAGGATGCTTAAGGTAAAAGTGTTTGTACAAAATTTGTATCTCAGTAACTGAAAATTTACGATAGCGAAAGTGCCAACAACACCCGGACGTACGAACGTACATGCCTGGTTCGACTCAGTTTTTGCTGCTGATCCAGTTTATACAAACTTTGCCGAGTCTTTAACCCAGAAAAAGGCAAAGCGAATGACCAAGTTAGTATACCCCTATACATAACGTAGAGGATACATAAACACATGGAATTGGAATTGTTCGTTTGTGTATTTAGTGTGATGGCCAGTTCTGATCTATTGCGACTGCTACTGTGCAGAAATGCTACACTTTGTATTCTTGTTCTTGATTAAACGTAAACTTGTTTGTTTGCGGCGTAAAACTTGAAAAGCGTTCTTACTCGACTCTACCGCCTGCCGTCATACAACAAACGCACACTCATACATATATTCCTTAACGAATAAAAATACTAAATACAACGTCGAGTTGTAGATGATGTTCATAAGTAAGTATTCAATGTCGTGCTGTGTGCTATGTAATGTAATGTGTGTGCTCATGTGCAATGTGCTGCTGAAATTCTTTAACCGAAGGTCTTGCTTGGAATGATGAACGATGTGTCGCTGATGACCTGATCAAAGTGGAGCATCTGCACGCATATCGATTGCACTGGCACTACCACTGTGCGTTTGTATTATGTTTATGTTTTTGTGTGTGTTTGCGTTTGTGTTTGTGTGTAAAAGGCACAATATTAACTCTTCACAGTGGTCTGTGTGTCGTTTCCCACTGTTGCCCTCTCATGTCAATGCTCAAGTTATTCTTTTGAGTGTTTGTTTGTTTTTTTTTTTACCTTCCTTTCATTTACTCGCTTTTTTTATTGTTACGGAAAATATTTCCTTGCCAATGACGAGTATTTTTGACCACAAACACAAAACATCACAATAAGAATGGAAATAATTCTTAACGTACCAGAGAATCGATGGAAAACTAAATGAAATTCACTTTACAGCAAATCTTAAGTACCTTTCCTATCCATTTACAAGCTGTGGGTGTGGCATATAGCCGATTGCGATCGCTGTAGTTTATATATTACGTGTCAGCCAAAATATCAGATTCTACGCAAAGGTTTTTTGGAAATTATGAACAGATGTAATTGATAGATTGTGGACTTGGAAATTTCATATAATTTAGATTGGAACTTATGTGCGAATACTGGAATCAGCTGAAAGTTGTAACAAGGGCAGACTCATATGTTGATACATTTTTCCTTTACAGCGTCTCTGAAGTCTTGTTGTGAGTGTCTCAAATGGAAGAGCAAACTCAGCGTACCCTCATCATTAAGGTAGAGGATATAAGAAATAATGTTTAGCTTTGACCAAATATTGAATACCTTACATATGTAATGATAAACTGTGGCACCCCGATTAAACATTTAGCAAATTTAATGGTCGGGATTGTTTTAACACGAAGGTAAGATTTTTGTTCGATTTATAACTTTTACGTTTCTATATCAATCCATTATCGAACGGGCGAACTGACATTTTTTAGAGTACCAAAAGACTTAAGCAAGAAACTAGTTTTATAACACAATCGACATAAGCCGATCTTTGTATACTCTAACAGTATCTATAATTGTAAACTAAACTGGGTATACGAGTATATGTAAATAAAACTAAAGAAGGTCAACAAGGTCATGTAACTTTGAAAGAAAGAAACAAACGTTTCGTCACACTTTCACATACAAGTCCTTAACAAATCGCATCCAATTCCTTAACTTCCACAATTTATTTGCAGTTATAAAGGGAATGTACAGCAACAGTTTAACAATGGCCACAACTACATAGACAACCTTTATGATTCATGTAGTAAAAAGCGGACAAACGTACTTTAAAGCTGACAAAGTGAACGGCAGACTGCAGACAGTGGCTAGTAGCTAGTCTTCACTTTTCTTGAAGAAATAAAGAATCCTTTGGCCTACCAAACTTACAAAAAATAAAAACACAAAACAATACTATAAATCTTATAGATTGAAAAATGTCGAACTTTTGACAAGACAAAAAAACAACAAAAAACAAATGCGATAAAAAACTACATTCATGCAGGCAGCTTAGCTGCCAACCAAACATAAAAAAAAGAAAGCAAAATACAAAAAAATACAAAAAATAAACGTTTTTATGACAAATGTGTTTTATGAACTGTCAAAATAGGTGTTGAAAATGATTTAATTTGTAACTGTCATGTGGCTGCTGCTTCACTGTAGTACAAAGCTGTTGACTGGTAAGAGGTGCCGCACTGAAAGGAAATGAAAAATCAATTGATCAGTAGCTAATGCAAGGTGAAGAAAGAAAATAAATACATAAAGCGGTAACTGCATCAGTTGTCAACACAAGTACTCAATTTTTTTATACGTTATATACTCGTTACACGAGCTTCTCTATCCCACCTTCGTTATGTGTAATTTAACATACATACTGTACATACATATAGCAAGGGCAAGGGCAGAGATACATAGCACCAATAATAATAATAATTGCTTATCAACAAAGATTTGAAAAAATGTGTTTTTTGTATAGAAAAAAAAAACAGCCCAAATAATTAGATTAACCCTGCATTCACTGCCTTTTCGAAACAAATGTATTTGGCGAGTGTGAATTTATAAAAAAATCCAAAAAAATCTTGTAAACGATGAAGCCAATTAAGAATATCGCTGTGATATTAGGAGGGCTAAACGCAACGGAAGGTGGTAGTGGGATTGTAAGCGGGGCGTTTTTAATAAGCACGTGTCGGCTTTACAAACAAAGCGTCGCTGTTACATGAGCTTGGTTTCAAATTCTCTTCTACACAAAGACATTTTTCACTAATGACGATTTCTTGCTAAAGGTAACGGTATTTTTTTTTTTCTTTTTTTTTTTCTTTTTTCTAAATAAAATTGCACATGTATGTATAACCTAGTTCATGTAATGTCAAGAGTGGATTTGATTTGAATGAAATAAGTTCCGGGTGGATGAACGCACATGAGTGAATCGATTTAGTATTCGATTGTGATTCAGATATATACTTACAGTGGTGGGTCTCCGACGTCAACATATCCAATGGATTTACTAATTGTATAACAAGTAAAAAAGAACTATATTAGGTGTATGCCAAATCTAAGGCGGCCATCATCACTACTCTCTTCCAAAACAATATATAGTGGTATTAATATCATTTCTCCAAATCGTAAGGGAAAGAGTATCTTAAATTTATTTGAATAAACATACCATTTTGGGCATGGCAATATTAATATGGGGGACTCTTACCCAATGACCTATAAAAAATTTCAATTTTTCACTCACATAAGTCGCAATATATTCATCGTGATAATAAAATTTATCGACAGATTTAGATCAGCTCAGATTTTGATGTTATATACGTGATATGGTAAGTTTCCAATGCCTCTTTGTGGCCGCTGCAACGAAATATCACCCCATCTTATGCGTTGGCTATAAAAATGGACGGATTTTTATGTATACTTTACCGAGTTGGCGTTTGTCGCACAGACTTTATAAAAAAGTTTTAAATTCTTTACGCATACTTTCTTGATTTAATATATTTTATATACTCACCTTTACGTACATCAAAAAATGAAAATTTATTCATCCAAGAATATGTACACAATTGCATTAAGAATGGATTACATATGGAAGAACAGAACATTCCAATTCAATAACAATGACATCTGTTATTAAATTATGCAGAAATCGATATGTCATGTGCGCTGGGTGCCTTGTGTCTGCCTAACGCTTTCATATGCACAATGTAGAAGAAAAATGTTCTTTTGCTGTAAACGCATGTATTGTGTAAAAATAACTTGCCTGTATGTACCACTCATATGTTGTTTGTACGTTATTAGCTTTTATTGATGGTATAAGTTGTACAATATTTGTCATGACAGTGCTGACAGTGGGGTGGTATAGAAAGGAAGCTATTTAGTAAGAAAAGTTATATTTGACTTACATCAAACGTTGGATAACCACCATCTGGGAGCCTTCTACTCCTCACTACTGCAAGCCCATTCTGCATATGTGGTGCACTTACTCTATCCTTTTCACTTTCGGACATCTTTAGTAAAACCTTCTGAGAAATGTCACATATACCTGCACATATAAAAAGTATGTCACAATTTTTACACTGGCAGAAATATTTACCACATTTATACTTACTTAAAATGACAACAACGGACATACATGTCTAGATCGATTCAAGTTTTGATGCTGATCAAGAATATATACTTTGTAGGGTCCTTGACACCTCCTTCTAGGTGTTGCAAACAGAATGATAAACTCACTATACCGCCCTTCTTATGTGGTGGGTATAAAACATAGTTTGTCGTGTACCTACATATTAAGAGAACACTTTATGAATAGTACCAGCGGCACTGCAAGGTATTGTAATACATTTCCCCGCTCATATATTTAGGCGTGAATGTATGTAAGTTTTTTATAGTTGTTTGCGGAAAATTGCAAATATTTTCACATTATTTTAATAGAGCTAGACAGATAATACATTATACAAAAGAAAAAATCGATTTTATCAGGTCTGCTCGGTAACACTTCTGTTAGATATGTGTCCCAGATCCAATGCGTTCTTTATAATGTTTATATTTGTGTGTAAGTACTTCTTTAAGTGTAAATCTATGTGAAATATGGTAGTTATTTATGGTTGCCTCTACAGGATACACGTACAAGCATACACATGCATACGAACCTTAATTATACATACATATAAAAAGATGCTCATGTTTTATGCGCATGCTTAAATGTCAGTTTTTTTCCTACAGCCTTTCCTTCCAACCCAACCAAATCAACCAACCGACCGCTATTGTATAAATATATGCTACACATACACTCTTACGCGCGTATACAATATTTATAAGTGTATAGAAAATGTACCGGTAACAGCAGCAGCAGCAAAACCAACAACAGCAATAATTTCACAGACAACAACGCTATAAAGATATGAACGGATATTACACAACATCTTGTTGTGAACAAGTCAATTGCTTTGACACCTAACATTGCTATTGTTTTCATCTCGTACAAGTCTAACTACCTGGTACAAATCGAATGAGATATATATATATATATATATATAATGTACATGTATACGATAGTTGTTGACTTTTTCCAATGCTGAAAAGCTATCGATACGTGTTATTGTTGTTGTTGTTGTTGTTGGTCTTGTTGCTTATTTTCGCTTCCCATTTTTGTCATATATATTAAGTTCAGATAGTAGCCGAAGCTATAATGGAGTGAACAGTACCAAACGGCTTTGGCTTAGCTTTGCTTAGTTTTATCCCAGCTTAATCCATTTGTTCCCAAGAGATGAACGTACACAACCATGATTAGATAGAAGATATTCAATAAGAATAAACACATTAAAGCACTATATAGTTGTTACTTACAAGTTGATAGGAACCCTATGAGTACACGTAAGCAATAGTTGAACAGTTTAACTAAAAAAATTCTATTGATATTAACTGGACGCATACGTGTATATGTATATACCGCGTACAATATATAAAAATTGTTAAAGCATTCATTTACCTTAAGCGGATGTTAGATGTATTTATGTTTACAACAATCTGAATGACTTTTAAGACCTATTGAACTTATAAGTTTAATATAATGGAAAGCTTGGTTTGAAATTGATTTTTTTGCAATAAAGTAAAGCTTATCAAGTCACTTGAGTTATATTGTTCCCTTGGCTAAGCTTCATGGGAAATTAGATTAAAATCCTTCTCTTAACACACAAGCACAAATGTTTTTAAAATTATTCTTTTTATCTCAGAGTAAATACTGTTTTTCAGATGCTGAATTGACAAAAACACACATATTTCACATGGCCCCTAATTTTCGGAAGGATATCAAACCTACCGAGCCAAGCAATATTCGAATCTTTCACACGAAATCATTCTCCAACCAAAAATTTCACAAAGCGCATTCTTTGTGAAGGAGGCATAGACAGCATTGAGATATTTAAGGCAAAAATGTACATTTACTATATTTTTGGAAGGTGTCCCCGCCTTTGCGAAATCCGCATAACGCACTGTAACGAACGCATCGCCTTCAGAAAGGTTTTCATTCAAAATATCCATTCTCAAGCAGGCTCAAACCAATGAAAAAAGTTGTAATATATGATAGCGGTTATTTTCTTATCCCTATGTCGGCACAAAAGCTTTAATAATTGTTTCCAGTGCTAACCTCTCTTTTCCTCTCTCTCTCTCTTCTGTTGGATGATTTCTCAAAGTTGTTCACATGTAACACTATTGCTGGCGGCTAGTAACGTTTGATGTTGCAACAGCTTGTTTTGTAAGTTAAAAAAAAAGAAACAAGCCTCCGTTGGCATTGGAATTTCGGAGACATTTTTAACCTTGTACAGTTCGTTACATATACAAATGTTCATAAGCATTTACACAAACCCAGAATATAGAATAGCATAAAAGGAATAAGTTGAAGAAGAAAAGTAACGATATTAACACATAAGAAACTGAAACTGAGTACTATTGATAAATTTCATAAATTTCTTAAAGGATGTGGAAATTTGTGAATATTAAAACCATCTAGAAGTTTATTACATTCAAAGTTATAAAATACAATCCATCAAAAATCGATCAAGGCCTTCGTTGTTGAACTTTAATGACCTTTAAACATTACATAGAAATCACCCCAACTTTTATGTCAGTGACTGCCCTGCTTCAGGCATTGGACAACATTTGATTAAATAATAAATAAATGTCAATTATATTGAGAACAAGAAATTAATTGTGGGTGAGAGAAAAGTTAATCAACATGATCATCATCATCAACTAAACAAATATGCGATTACATGATGCGCGAAAGGACTAATGCTGCACATTGCACTGCGTTAGCGTATGTATGTTTGAACGTGTGTTCGTTGTTGTTTGTAAGCCAAAAATCATTGTGAAGGGACACTTTAATTGAGTTAATTGAATTTTCTGTAAGTTTGTGCTGTTCTCCCCCTCTGTCATTCTCTGTACCTATCTCTATCTGGGTCTGTGTTCGTTTCGTGTTTATGGTCACACGGCACAATATTTCTGTTAGGTTAACTTACATCTTGAAAATTGTCAATTGTGTGTGTGTGTGTGAGTGTTCTTGTATATCTCTGCTTAAGTTTGTACGCATTGTCGGTAAACATTTGTCTTCATTGTCTGTGAAATAAACATAAATCACTTATGTTGACACAGGCAAACATTCAGACAGATGCACAGACGGACACAAGATAGAGAGAGAGAGAGATGTCTTGGGGGCGGAGGGGGGGGGTACAGTAGAAATTGAACTTATATCGCAGCACTTGAGTTCAGGCTGTGCAGTCAGCGAGTAGTTAAGAGAAAGAGTTAAACACTTGATAAGTTTCGTGTATTGTTGTTACGCGACTTGATCAATTTATGACATTGACCGTACCGTTGACCGTTTGCATGGTATAACACAACACGGAGACAATGAAAGAACACAATTTCATAATGTTCTGGTTTTTCTTTTTTTTTTTTTTTCTTTTCTGTTTTTGATAATTGTGTGAAACTACAGCAACAGCAACAGCAACAACAACAACAATAGCCATCATTGCTACATCATTTGCTGGGACTTGCTATTCATTGTTTTTAATGATGCTTTGATAAAAATCTTGAGGTCTTCATCACATATTGTCAGTTCGCCCCTAACATAGACCGGTAGCTGTCGAAAGTGCAGATATTGCTTTAAAAATGAGTATGCTTTTTTCTCATATTGTATAGCATCAGATTATGAATGTGAGATGAAAGATGGGCAGACTATATTATTACGCTTGCGCAACAGTTCGTGTGAAATAAGTTTTCGAACAGAACAATTATGTAACAGTACCATAGATGGATAGTAAAAGAAGTCAATTTGGCTTAGGCTAAATGTACAATATCATACATGTATATATAAAGTGGGCGTGGCATTTACTTCTAAACTCACGTACCAACCAACAACAGGGACTCTGCGAAATATAAGATAAGTTGTTAAATAAATTTTGAGTTTTCAAGGTGAAGTAGACACTTCCAGTTGCCGCACTCAGGTCGCCATTGGGCAAATTTGGTCCCCTATCCGCTAAAATCCTTTTATCCGCCACAAAATTTGTACCATGAAGTAGGAAATTTGGTAATTAGATATTTATAATTATCCCATCAATAGATGTGATTGAACAACAGACACACGCACAATTTCAAAAAAAACGTATTCAACGTAAAATATTACTTCCACGACAATACGTAATTCATATTAAAGAAAGTACCTACCACGCCCACTGTTTATATGCAGAGTAGCTCTTAACCGTTTGCAGCCAACTTAAATAGAAACTAGTCTGCAAAAACTAGACCTTAAGCGTTTCAGAAGCAGACCGACACACGGATGGACACATCTAGATCAATTCAGATTTTTGTGACAACTCAGACATATTTAATATGTAGGATCCCCGACGCTTTCTTTTACGTGTTACAAACGAAATAACAAACTTACTATGACCCCATCATATGTGGAAGGTATGAAAATTTTGTTGCCCTTGTTCTCTAAAATGTAGGGTTAGTAGTATGTTTTAGTACATTCTGGATATCTGGGACTTATCAAAGCTGATTACTACAAACTTTATGAGAACGGCACCCATTACATTACATTACTGTGAACGTTGATTCCCTATATTCCTATGTTTTGCTCTTTGAGTAAACTCTCTGTTGTTCATGATAATTTTTACAAATAATATATAAAAACATTCCGCGCATAAAATGTTACTTTACGTATAAAAATGTGCAGAATTTATGTAATATTCGTTAATTGAACGGAAAAATTATGCGGGCACAGATTTAAACAAATGATGGTATGATGATGAAGTCTAAATGTGATTAATTTTAATTTCAGTTCGTTTAAGTTCATCGTTTATGGTGCTTAAGCCCATAGAACAGTGACAGATTAAGTTTAGGCAAGAGTGAGATTTTCAACTTATTAACTGTTCATATAAAATTGAATGCAAAATTGAGGGGCTGCGAAGTATAGGCATGATTTGAAGAAAATACAAAATGGTACAAGTAGCTGGAAATAGAATTTTTCCAAATTTAGTTTACATCTTAAGCCTGCATTTGCAACCTTTTCAAATTCTTGCTTTCATACATCAGCGCAAAGACTTTTAGTTTTGTTGTGAAGCACTTTAAAATGTTTGTCATTTTATTGTACATTAATGAGTTGTTTGTAAACATTGTTTGTTTGTCATTGTTACTTGCCTCTCTCTGGATAGTCTCCTTTGGCATTGCCCACCCGTTGTGATAATCATCATCCACCCTGCCAACCAGTGTCTAGATATGGATAGAAGTGGATATGAAATGAAAAAGTGTTTGGAGTGCTGAAGTAACGCCTTATGTTTAGCGATAACTGTGAGAAAAACCTTCTTGACACATATTGTGATTATTTTGGAATAACATATATTTTGGATTAAAGAAAACAATAACTAATATCTACTAAGCCGATTAGAAACATGTGAAATTTTGTAAAACAAAACTGCGTGGCAGTGGTGGTGGTGGTGGTGGTGATAGCAGCGTTAATTTTGAGAGTGATGTCGTTGGCCTGATAAAAGAGCAACAAGGACTTATTGTGCTATTTTGGTATGAATATTGCATATGATGGATTTTGGTTTGTTTCATCACAGTAGGTTATTATTTAAGTGTATTATTTGTAAGCGACATGGGTTCAAATTTTGCTTTTTTTGCTTTTGGGATTTTACAAAGGGATTAATTGTAAGCGAGTAAATTAGTTGCCGCTTTAAACCACATGCATTAATAAGTTATAAATTAAGCTGCTACAGGATGATTTAGGGCTACATTATTATTTTTTATTTTTGGTTTCGTTTGTTTAATTTTTATGTTATTTGTTTGTAAAACATATAAAATAAACAAAACGAAAATCATTTCTTATGCTTGCAAAGTGCAAGGAAAGGAACCAATAGAAAATTCTAAAACAATTTTAAAAAATTTACAAACTTTAGTCCAACTAACACATATTTGAGAAATGAATTCAGACATGATCCAATTTTTATACACATACCACCATCCAACCCAACCCATCACCACTACTTTTTCCTTTATTTCTTGTTAAACCACAATGTTACCGCATTAACTTATGAATCTTTCAGAATTTAGAGAACAAACTTCAAAAAGCTTCCCTATCTATGGAGAGAAATTTTGTACATAACTATGTTCACATACCAGTAACCAATTCTATGTATGGTCGTAGATGTGGGAAGAGAAGCAAAACAAAAAAAACAAAAAAATAAGAGAAAAAAGTATCAAAATCACGTAATAACAAAATTATATAAAATTACACGATCACCCCAACAAATACATAATTTGATGTTACCGGTATACTGGTGTATATTATACGTAAAAGTTCACCCAGAAAATAATAGCAAAAACAACAAAAATATCAGCAAATATGTGTATGTATGCATACATACAAATAACAATATTAAACTTTACCAAATAACCACAAAAACAACAGCAACAGCAATGAAAAAATGTTTAACGAAAAAGTCGATAATTTGAAAAATTAAATTATATGTTAAGTGCGCAAAAAGGATGAAATGTCTGGTGACCTTGAAAAAGAAATGTTGTTATGTTCGTTTGATTGGTTAGTTGATTGGTTGGATGGTTAGAGTTTATCCATCGCATCCTATCCCATCACATCCAATCATTAACGTACCGATGAATGAAATGTATAGAAAATGAAATGCTTAATAATGTGTATACAAATATAAATAACAACAACACTAAATACAACATCATTTTAATTGGAAGTTCAAGGTGAGTCTTAAACAAAAACGAATTTTGTTTTTTGTTTTTTTTTTTTTTTAAGCGAATAACTATTATACCAACCTTGCTTTGGGTTTAAGTTGAAAGTTTTATTCATTGCATATGCTTCGAAGCATATTAGGAATTCATTACCAAAATGGCTCAAGTCCCAAAACTAAACAAGTACATAAATGACACATCCTTTCATATGTTCAGAAATGTTTGTTAATCACCAACTCATTAATAAATAATATCTTTAACCAAATGTTTAGGCATTTACGGTAACAACTCTTGTACTTTACTGCACTACACATCATTACTACGGCTACAGAAATTTCCAAATGCAAATGGGCAGTGACGCGCCTATTAAGTAGATATCCCCGAAAAGCTGGAGAAATTACCAAATATTTGCAATAAATTTGACGAAAATCGGAGCAGTACTTTTCTAGTTAAAGGCCAAGCAAATATTTTCATTCTCCCGTGTTGTATTTGAACAAAAAAGTAAACTAAATTTGGCTTAGGGCAAATTTTAAATACCCTAAGCATGGAACAATGGTGGGCGTGGCAAATATATATATGTTACGCCCTCTAATAGTGAGCGTTGCAGCTTGCAAGTCTAGTTTTATGGTGGATATGGTTTTTTTGTTTTCTGTCTATAGATAGATATAAATTTTTGTGGACTGTGGGCATGGCTCTTGACCGATTTTGCTAAATCTTGCCAAATCTGGCGGACATATCTCAAAATATCTTCTGTACTTTATAAGTACTAGGGAATATAATAAGATACAGCTTTGGATTAAGATCATATTTTGTAGGGTCTCCGAGGGGCCTTCCTCTGGGTGTTGCAAACAGAAGGGCAAATTTTGTATACCCCCCTATCCTTTATGGAGGGTATAAAAATCATAGAACATCAGAGAAAGTCTAATTTTCAGACGACTCGCCTGCAGTATGTACTTTATAGTCAAAATTGGTATCATGGCATAATACTATTATCGCCCCATACAGCTGATGCTAATGCTAATAAACCATTCCGCTCAAATAGTTTCAATCTATTTATGGTAGATAAGGAAAATGTTGTTGATTATAGAAACTAAGTCACCAAATCCCTAACCACGCCCACAATTTACAAAGTCCTTCCTTGGTCACAAAGGTATGAAGTTGAAATACATGTACACGCGAACAAGAGTATTCATTCAACATTATAGATATTTTATCGATGCAAGATTTTCTCCTGTATACAATGTTGTTATTGGTGCTGGTGCTGGTGTTGGTGATGGTGATGGTGATGGTGATGGCGATGGTAGTAGTTGGTGGTTGTTGATTCATATGGAACGGAAATTCAATTCGTTGTCTAACATGACAGGAGCCATGTTTAATCAAATACGTGACTTGATTTCAACTTTTTTGGTTTCTTTTTCTTTTTTTTTTCTTTTTTTTTTTTGATGTGTTGCCTTGTATTGTGTTTTATTTTACTTAACGTCTCAAATGACGATCATACATGCATACAACCCGCTTGTCTACACGTACGCTTGCATATATAGTATACCAGTTGGTATAAACATGCAAACATTTGTATGACTATGCATTTTATGCATCGTTCAACTATTTTCAAAATGTATTAACCCTGCTGCAATATGTGTACGATGATGTTGTTTTCTTTTTCATTTTTTTTTTTTTTTTTTCATTTTCTATAACCTGAAGCATGGACGTATCGTTTCTTTACATTTTTATGATGTATTTACATGAAATCTATTAACGAGAGAGCAAGGCAAGTTCTACTTTTCGATTTTATGTGTACCTACATAATTAGAATTTTCACGATATCATAAAAGTTTTATGCAGGCCTACCATATATATTATATAACTCGCATGCTATTTACTTTTATGTAAGTATTCATTAGAGTCGGAAGTTCTATTAATGAATACAATTTTCCATATTACGAAGTGTGGTCCATAACATGTAAATTTCATACTTATAGGGAAAGTCTTGGTGCCAGTTCCAGCAGAGGTGAGCACCTTCTGGCAGTTGTTAAAGGGAAATAATGGGCAATGTTAAAAAGTTACACCAACACCACAGGTTTTTTGTGTTAAATATTTAACTGGCTAAAAGATTTCTTTTGTAATGTAAGAGATTGTTGTTGTTGTTGTTGTTGTTGTTGCTGCTTACGTTTTTATTCAAATATTTGAAATATGTAAAATGAGGTAAAAGGTTAAATAACAATTGTAACAACAACTACGTGAACGAAACAAGAAAATTGGCGCTGCCACCAAAAAGGATGCCATCTCAACAATGAAACTGGTGCAAAAATTTTACACACCATACACCCGTACTTCTCGCCATGCTAATATACATACTAAGATTTAAAAAAATTCACCAATTTTTTCTTCCACCCCTTCTCCTTCTTCTTCTTCTTCTTCTTCTTCTTCTTCTTCTTCATTTCCTTATACTTTTGTTGCCTACAACAAAACTCACACCCCAAGTGTATAATTACAAGGATGTTCGTATATGTGTTTTCATGCGTTTTTTGAGTGTTTAACAGCCGCAACAGCAACAGTAGTTGTGTTTGAATTCAAGTGTGATTGCACAACAATCAGAACTCGTCCTCATGCATAACAAAAAAAAAAAAAAAAAATTTATTTGATTGTCGTGTGTTTCTATGCGTTTGTATGCGCTTCAGTGAATGAGCAGTAAGTATGGTCGAGTACTTGCTAGAGAGAGCGGAAAATGTTTTGTTATAACAGGACCTTTATTGTTGTGTTTTTTTTTTTAATGCCATTGTTTTGTATTTCTTCTGTTTTGGTCTTGTGATCCTTTTGTTAAGATTTTGCTTCTGTGTGTAGTTGTTCACGTGTTGGTGTGTTGATGCGTCGAAATTCAGGCGTAATGTTTCACATTTAGGTTCATCTGTTAACGCTGCCTACGTACTCTTTATGCAATATGTTATATAACCGACAGAATGCATGACTCTAACAAACTCCGTCAGTCGTCAACATATTGCCAACTTGTGTGATTGTCGATTCTACATCATCTGGCACCTTCACTTCAGCTCATTATTTTTTATATAAAGATTTTTTGTTTTTTTTAGTTATTTAAAAAAAAAGGCGTATTGTAGCAAAAGCTGTTTTTAGTTGTATTCATAAAAATGAAAAACGACAACAACAACAACAACAACAATAGTAATTACAATGCATTTAAAGCTGTTTTATAGGTTCTGTATTTCATTCGCTGTATAGGGGCGTGTAAGATTTTTGTCAGACAATTTCCGGCTCATACATAAAGGCCCATACTGTGCCTAGTCTAATGTTACATATATTAGTTATTGCATAAAAAGTGCCGACATAAGCAATGCGGGCAAGGAAGAAATGTTTCAACACTTTTTTTAAGGTGAATAAGCATTATGAGTAAACAAGATATATTTAGCTTAGGGCAAACCTTGCAAACCCTACATATAGCGCCCTCCTTTAATGACTGTGTTACATTTTACCCAAATCGTCGAATTTTGCCCTAAATAAGGTTTCTAGTAAATTGTGGGTGTGTCTGCTAGGCGAGCTTGTTTATTTTTATTTTTACACATCTTAGATGGTTGGACTCATTATTATCCCGTAAATATATATTAAATGTAATTTTCGTTGCTTAAATTTTGTGCGTGACCCTTGAGCGATTCCACTTAATTTACGCAAATAAATTTTGTACCAACATTCAGTTGGATGTCTTAGTTTTTGTGAACGTGGCACAAGTGGTCCAGGGTATAAAGTATAAAGTATATTCAAATTGTGGAACTAAGTGATGTAGAGTATTAAATAGTCGGATACAATTTCAAGTCCTCTAAGACTTAAGAAAACACTTATTCTTATTATTTGGATACTGATGGTTATTTTCCGCCTAGAGAGTTGTCAGAAAGATCCATTAAAGTTTTAACCATTGGTAAAATTGAGTAAGAGACACGCCCACAATAAAGTAAAACATAGTTGTTATAAGAGGAGGCTATTATATGTAACAGGATATTAATTGTTTGTATATTTAAGTGTGATGGGTTTAACAGATGACACCCAAGTCAGGTACAGCCTTTTTAGTTTGTGCAACTTTTACAGGTTACCAGGTTAAATACTAGGCTGGAACCTTTCTAAATTTGAGTAAGTTAAGTTTTTTAAAAATTAAATAATAAGAAATATTTTCTTACGCCGCCCTCCAATATTTATATGCTAATAATAATGGACACCATTGCAAAATTTTACAAAATCCCCTTAATGCATAAATGTTTGAGCACGAAAAAAAGAAGAAAAAATGGCCAACATTAAAGCCACAAACGAAAGGCGCATTTTCACATATTATAACATACACACACACACACACACACACATTCCCCATATAACATAGTTTTCAATGCAAACGTATCGCTATCGCCTAAAACATATTTGCATGTCTATATACCATATAATAAGAAATTTTGTACGGTTTTCCAAATTGTAAGCCAATCGCCACCAATGTCTGTTGCTTGTAAAGTTGCTGGGAGGCTCCCCAAAACGTTATGCGATTCAAAACGCTTGCTAATATAATAATATACTACTTATGGTATGCAATATATACTATGTACAGCATATAAATATAGACGACATGGGAATGTGTATGCGTTCACATGTGTGTATAGGTACAGATGGTGGTTAATTTTGGGGGTTGTTTTTTCGTATTTTTCGAATGAGATTTGTTGTAGCTGATAACCTCGTGTATGGGTGCTATCAAGTGTATGTTGCCTATAGACTCGCTTATATATATTTTTCGGTTTTAATATTATGGTTACTACTCGTACATACCTATATAGGCATATGTAGCTGTTTTATATAATGGCAGCTACAAGTCAACTTATAATGCAAAAGGACACACATACATGTCATACATACGTGTTGTCTCATATTATGTACCTGCGCACAAATTATAATGTACTGACCATTTTTTTTTTTTATATAATACGTACGGAAAAATTTAACAGCCACCATATTGTTATTATGTATACGTACGTACATACACACGTACTTAATATAAAGTGTCTGCCTTGTAGGATGAATAGGTTTTATAATAAACTTGAAAAATATTAACGCATTTATGATCAAATACTTGATGAAATCTGATGGCAAGTGTTTCATAAGTATTATATGAAACAACATCAATTTATCTGTCTGTCTGTCCGTCTTTGGGTAAGGTATCATTTTTTTGATTGCAAAAATTTGAACATCGATTCCGAACTCGACCGATGTGTTGGTAATCATTTTTCGTTAAAAATATATATACTTCTCTGGGGATCCTTGAAGGGTCCTTTTAGTAGCTATATATGAAATCACAATTTTAGTACATCTCCCGGTTTATGTGGAGGGCAGCTTAATGATATTTCAAAAAATTCGATTTCGATTTCGATTTCGATTAAGCAGTTAAGTGAAAAACCTAAATTTGGGCTGGAATAAATCTAAGAGAGTCTGCATATTTATTTAAATAAGAGATCAGATGGTCTTGCCACTGATTGTTTTATGGAATCCTTAGTGTCTGGTTTATGTCTTGAAAGTCAAATAGGGAACTTAGTACTTTAATTAGGGGCAGGTTTTCGTTATGATATTGAAATTGATGTACGGCCACGATATAATTAATATTGTAACATCTCTAGTTTGCCTATTAAGGTCCGCATCTACCAGCGGTTTTAAGTTTTTACAAACCATGCCAACAAGTCTACACAACCTCACCTATTATATTAAAGTATAATTACCATTATGTTTTTCACTTGATAACATGCATGCCTAGTATGCATTGAGTTGATGAAAATTTCAGGAATAAAGTGTAAAAACTAGTAAACGGACAAATATATAATTACGTTTCTTAGTCTCACTCAGTCAACGCCATTTAGAAACATGGGCAAACGTGGCAGTAGTCAACTTTATCGCAATCTATTATAGCATCGATTGCAGTGTTGAGGGAGCCTTCATTGAATGTTCAACATATAAAATTTTGATATTACTCCAGTTTAGCCTATGATTTACTAGAGAAACCTGTATTTAAAAATGCTGCGTTTTTTTCTCTCCCACCTGATGCGTGTGTGATTTGCATCACAGTTGGTATCAAATCAATTAAAGGCCACTCTACAATATATGACTGGCTCACGAGGTATTTTAAACTTGAGCAAGAAACCTATAGTTAAACTGTTATAAGAAAAAAAACTTTTTTAATTGACTATACTGTTTCATACATTTAGAAGAAGTCTATAAAGAAAATATAAAAAAAATTTTAATATTAATGTTTGAAGATTTTCTGAATCGATGCAAACATTAATATCTCCGTCTGTGTGTCCACAGGTCGCATTTTTTGAGATATTTCGATGAAATTAGAACAAGGACATGACCTAAAGAAGAATTTTATTCAAAATGGACTGGATCGAAACATGCTAAGAACCCCTCCTCATATAAGGTCTCGTTATAATGGAAGTCCTTATATGGTAAGAAATCGCAATTCTTAATATTTTAGGACAACATTTAGTGAGGAATAGAATGGACTCGATCGAACCATTTTTAGAACCCCTTCCCATATAAGTACACAAACTAATTTTAGCATAATTTAAAGAGCTAAGTGATGTGGAGTACTAAATGGTCGGGCTTTGATTGACTATAACATTTTTACTTGTTTGCACTTAAAAAAGTTAAAATCGGTTAAAAGGCACACCCTCAAAAACCAAGCCATGGAGTTGAAATTCTGTATACAGGTTTAAAATTAACCCAATCCATCGAAATGCTAAAAATGTGCTAAAAATAATATCCGAAGTCGGATACCAGATATGCTCACAATTAACAGGAAGGCTAACATGACACAGAATCCGACTGACACAAAATGCATGCACAACCACAGGGTGTAATCAGTCCATTCTGTAAATATATTAAACATTCGTTCTATTCTCTATTTCTACCTCTTTGTTGTGATATCAACAACTGACTTGAACAATTTTTTATATAATATTTTTCCTATAAATATTGTATGAACTACCGTAAAATAATTACAAGCATGTGTAAGCATGATAACAAATATGCAATACACGACTGAAGTAATCAATAATCAATTTTTTTTTTTTTTTAATTTTCCCTATAATTATATTTTAAATCTTTAAGAAAGAAAGTGTTTTAAGTTGATCAAAAGATTTGTAATATTCAAAGACACCTCTTATGTTACGTGATCTACGAAACCTTGAGGGAGATTAGTTGTTATTCATAGTGAAAAATTTGGATCCGATTGGACTATTTTTAGAATCCTATTCCCTAGAACCATATCTCAGGAAATGACTTTTGTATGACATGGCCTCACGTTTACGGATCCAACTAAATTAATTGTAGCCTAATTTTCTAGAACTAAGTGCTATTAAATAAACGGGCTTGACCGAATATAACTTGTTCATGCATATCTTACTAACTAAATAGAGTCCATGCCATTGCATGGATCTATAGGTGGCGTACAATTTGAAATTTTAAAATATTTTAGAATTCTTGGAAAATCCCTTCCTTAGTTTGTTTTTTTTTTTCTTTGTTATTACTGAATAGCTTACCTAATTAACATTCATGTTTCAAGGGAAATAAAAAAAAAAAATTTTTTTTCTAAAACAATTTATTGAATAATAATAATAATTATAATACTACGTGCATGTCTGTTTATTTTTATCAATCATTAAATGTTGTTTAGAATTTTTCATGTTTTTTTAACATATATATATATATATTTATAATAAACCAATCCATAAATGTATGTTTACATATTATACACATACGTTTATTTTTACACCCAACACCTTGAAGCTCACTTTGTCAAAATGAAGCATCAGAGATCCTACAAAGTATATATTCTCGAATTAGCGTTTAGCTATATTGGTCCGTCTGTCACAGTGTTTGTTTGTAATCAAAATTCTCTTTATCGAAAAACTAATGATATCGATCCCAAAAAACCTGACAGAAATATTGCTAATCTTTAACACAGATCAGCAACAAAATGTTCGTCTATCCAGATCATTGCGAAAACCATCACAATCTCTGAATTACTGAAATTTAATACAAAAGCATTCTTTGTATATACATGCAGATTTCTATTCAAAAGAGGGGCAAAATCGGCAGCCATACCTACATTCGATAAAATACTATAAAACAGTTACAAAAATTGAGCTACAAGGTTGTAATTAATCATTGATTTTTAAAAAGTGGGCGGGATCTACAATTTACAAAAAACTTTGTTTTTTGCAGATTCCAATTTAAAAATTGTTTCATAATCAGGTCTAGATACCTGATACGCCCCCAGTTTGTACACAGAAATGAAGAATATTTAAGATTCAGCATAATCCAAATGTCCCTTATTGTATCCATTCCTAATTTAACAAGGCCATGATTTTCGAAAAAGCTTCTTTGCCTTAGTGCCGCCTATGTTTTCATTTTACTTTGTGTAGATAAATATGATTTAAATCTACTGATAGACACTAAATATGTTTTCTGTATAAAAAATTTATTATTAAAGCACTTGCTTTACAAAAATTCATATAAAATGTAACTTTAGTATCTATACCTGCAACATATGTTATATACCAGAGGTGGGCAACCTTTTTATGTGACGGGCCAGAATAAATTTTACATTTTCGCCGCGGGCCGCACTATATTTTAGGCTGTAAATATAAAATAAATAAAAATAGATTATAATTACCTTTTATAATATTCGTTTTCAATGAATTAAAAATCCAAAATTACAAATTTAAAATAAATTTTCGATGAATTACGAAGAATTGGAAAAAATGACTATATGACCATAAAACAATAAATGTACATGTATAAGGGAAAAATGTGCAATTTAATTTTTTAGATTTCTTAGCATTATAATATCTGGGTCAATTCGTGTGGTGCTTAAACCCGCCAGAACCTCTCAGACTCTGGTTTAAAGTTAAATAAATAAATTTCAAGTTCAAATAAATAGTTTTTTTAAAACCCTGCCACCACTTACTTAATTACTATAGATTAAAATATTAGATATTTGGCTTTGATCCTACGCATAGAAAGAATAAGAATATACTTGGAACATTTGAAGTGAAAGATGCTTTAATGGATGCTAGTTCTAATATTGCTACTAAATTATAAAAGTACATGTTGTTATAAGCGTTTAATGTTCCCTTTAAACTGAACGAATTAAACCGAAACATATTTATTTATAATATCATCGGGAAACTTTTGACGGGCCGGGGGTCGCCTATCCTTGCTATATACTACACAGTCACTTTATGGATTACATACAAATTGTAAACGCCCACTTAGTATACACCACCAGGCTTGCGTGTTAACTTCAAAGGCCTTTACTATACACACACACACACACACACACGCACAACACTCTAATATGTAAATGTTTGAATGTTCATGAATTTTGTTATTCATAAATGTTTTAAGAATAATAGGAATGGCGTTTGTCAATGTTACTGCTCGTTGTTTTTTTTTTTTCGTGCCATTCTACAGAATATTTGAAATGTTATTTAAGGAACTGCATATTATGAGACCTGTTTTCGTTCCATTTTTCTTTTGTTAATAATAGATGAAAAATAGGATATAATGGAAAATTACCTTGAAGTGTGTCTGCTGTAAAGGTGTACCTACTACAAGAAGTGAACTTATTTGCTCGTCTAACATGACATCCTTACATTTTTAATGACCATTTAAAAGTAAAAAAAAAGAAACCAAACCACCAAAGTAGTTAAATACATTTGTTAGTATATGTGCAGTGGTGTAGTTATCATTGGTGTTGGGAAACCGCAAATTCTTTGAAATGAAAACTTTTGTTAAAAAGTCCTCATGTAAGAATTGTGTATTATTTTTTCTCCTTAATAGTTATTTACTGGATGATGGGATGGATGGAGAACTGTTTTGTAAATACGTACAATCGCTGCAATAAACTTGAAAAGACATTGTGGCAGAAATATTTTTAGTGAAAAACTTCTTAAACAAATGAACTTCCTACATCATTAGTGCAACAATTCAATGCACAAATAGCAACTATTTCAATTTTGAATAATTAAGTGGAACATCAAGTATAAAAAACGATTGAATGAAGGAATGAATCAAGTAATGAAACACTTGCTTACAAAGCCATAAGAAAGATGTGCGAATACAATATGCGGCAATTACAAGTTTTATGGATTTAAGAAGTAAACCGCACCTTTCATTCATTCAACATGGAGGAAAGTTGACAGTGACGAACTAAGGCAAAGCGGGTTTATTGAATTTGTAGAAATGCTTTCAAATATCTCTCTATCAGGCTCACAAATGATGAGCCAACAAATAAAAGAACTATAAAAGAAGCTTAGGCCAAATTATAAATATTCCACACCTCCATACATAAACAGTGGGCGTGGCAGGCACCTGATTACGTGCTTTCATATCAAAAAACGAGTGGAATTCTGCATCAAATTCAGGTTTCTTGTAAATTGTGAGCTTGTCTGTTATCCGTTCACATTCATTTTTGGTACATCGATGAATGTCTCGATTATAAATATGTAGTTGTACCAAATTTCAACTTCATAGGTACATTTTTGGGATTGTGAGAGATTCTTATCCATTGTGGGCGTGGCACTAGACCGATTTTGTCCAATTTTAATATAAACCTACATACTAGAAATAGTTGTACAAAATTTCAGGTCGATATCTCAAAATTTGCGGCTTTGAGCGCTGCAACAACAGACGGACGGACGGACAAGTCTATATCAACTAAGAGTTTGTGATGCTTATCAAGAATATAAACTTGGAAGATTCTTCAAGGCTTCGTTCTGGGTGTTGCAAATGAAGTAGCAAACCTAGTATACCTTAAACATTACGGTATAAAAGTTTTTCTTGTGCATAATCACTACGTATTATGTTACATACACTACCATGACAAAGTGAATATACACCGAAATCTCGGGCAAATCATTGTTTGTTTCCTAATTCTCTTCTTTGGCTTTAACTCAATCAGAAGTAAGTATAACTGTGTACAGCTCCTGCTGCATATCCCTTAATAGAACTTGGTTAAGGTTAATGTTAATGCTTCAAACATACATGTTGAACCTTTACGAATAAATAATTTATGACCATTTAACTGTATGATGTGGTCGTATACGTACTTAAACATTAGCAAAATTTCCTTTTATTCAACTTTTTACACACCAACAACTTTTATTAATGCTGGTGACCTAAAAATAGTAATAGCAAATAATGTCATACTAGATAGTAAGCTGATTAAGTGACCGTCCATTAAATTGATGCTTTTTAAAAATTCATACAACATTTGCTTAGCAATTTGGTTGTCCCCTAAACACAAAATCAATTGAGCATATTATATCTGTACATGCAAATGGGTTAGATAACCACAACTCTAAAGCTAGTAATAAGAGCAATAATTTTGTGAAATAATGAAATTATTGAATTCATTCAAATACTACTGTCCGTGTACATTCATTTCTCTGCCATTGTCAACATATTTTTTAAGGTTCATTTGTCCAACACTCATTCGACAATCCATTAGTTCACATTCAAGTTAAGTCATGTGCAAAATAAAGCCTTTTAACAAACGCTGCCTTAGCGGAACCCATGACGTATGTGTGTTCACAATAGACCACACGACCAAAACACAAAAAACGGACATATTGTTATATGTGAACCGAACAGAATATAAGCTGTGTAGCATCCGCTAGAAAAGGTTTATTACGTTTTGAATGACTGTTTCACTGACTGCCTTTCTAACTGCTTATCATTACTTTTAGCGCATATAAAAAAAAAATATTTCATTCTCTGATACCTACTTACGTTACAAAGTAGAGTATAATTAGTATTTATATAACGGAGTTCCGAGGAGGACGATTCATCGGAAACAAATTTCATTTAGCCATGTCCGTGCGTCCATGGGTCCATATGTCTCTTGTTTAAAAGCTTACGGTGGCAAATATGGAGCGAAAGGCATTCTTGACAAAAAATTTCGTACCCAGAAAAATGGATTTAAAAAGTACACTTGATACACTTGCCTTAACAATAGACGGGACAGAGTAATATATGAATCCACAAAGTGCAGAATTACGATTCTTCAAACTAAAAACAGCAACAATCTCTAACATACGAGTACATACTTAAAGGAAGGTGCCGGCCTATAGAATATTGAGCATCAGGATATTTTAGTTTCTGCCTCATAAGGAGAAGGCAAACTTTAGCCCTTAAAAAGTTTATGTATTCTTGATCAAAATTCAGATCTAGACATGTCCGTCCAGGTGTCTGTCTCTTTCTCTTAAAGCCGCAAATTTTTAATACATAAAACTGAAATGCAGTATAATAAAGTTCTAGTATCTCTACGTAGGTAGGCTGCTATTTAAATTGGGCAAAATCGATCAAGTGCCATGCCCACAATTTAGGAAAATCCATTTAATCTATAATATTTTTTAGGCATAAAAATTTACCTATAAAGTTGACATTTGCTACACATATTCATAGTTAGTGTATTCATGGAACTGACAAAAAGTGAAGTGACCCATAGGAGTGACGTGCAAAATTTTGCAAATAAAAGGTTTTTTGTGAAGAATCGGACGCGAAATTTGATACGCATTATAAACGTAAGTGTAAACGGTGCATTAAGGTATCTGCCACGCCCATAGGTTTTATATAAATGAGAAGAATATTTAAGATTTCACCTAAAACAAAACTAAATTTTTGTTGGTTTTCTTTTCAAAATTTTGTTTAAGAACACAACACTAAGCAACTGTCTGAATATGATAACTGTGCATTTGATTAGCTGTAAAATTGCAATTTAATTAATAACCTTTTCTTTTGATAAATTTCTATTTAATTATGTTTTTTTTTTTTATGTTATTCCCAGAGGTTCGTTCCGTGTTTTCTTTAAAAGTCTATCCATTTATACACTTCTTACAAACAACCACCACACCCGACATTAAAAAAAAAAAAAAAAGACAGTATCCTAGACCACACTTGATAAAAAGAACAAATATGTTTATTGCTCTAAAGGAATATTACATTATACTGACTCTCTATCCTCCAAACAGCATATTATTTATCTATCTAACCTAATCAATTTATACACACTTGTAGGTTAGTGACTGGCTGACTGTGTATGTAGAGTAGTACTTGTGGCACATAAGAAATAGTATTTAATCTTTGTTTAAAGTAAATGTAAGCGGTATGTAATTAGTGTTAGTTCCGTAGTCACATTTAGCTGCAGTAAAAGGAACGCCTATCACATTTAAATGGTGTCTGTGGATATAGATGTGTACACACAACAATGCATTAGATGTAATTCATTCATTCGAATGTACATTCATTCATTCATTCATTCATTCATTCCTTCATTCATACAATCATTCAATTTTTGTACTATTACGCCCATACACAGGTACGTGCACAGAAGTATAAAACTTTTGTTGCTATTTAGAAAACTTACAAACGTTACATATAATATATATGTAGACTATATGTGTAGACATAATGTAAAGGACCTTTTCCAAGCATTTTTACCATTTATTTTGAAATATAAATAAGTAAGGACAGCATACTGCTACCGGTAGGTAATGGCGGCACTAATACCAAGCAGTCAACTTCAGTTGATTAGTTGACTGCTACCCGAATGTTATGACCCCATCAACAAATTTGTATAGAATATAAAGATGTTTGTGGTTTGTCATTTAACTATGCATGCCTTGCCAAGATAATTATTATAATTATATGCGTGAGAGTAGAAAAATTTAAAACAAATGCTACTTAATGCCCTTAATAACATTCTACGATAAATAACAAAGAAAAGACTAAATTCAGCTTGGGCCCCACACATGTAAAAAACATAAATAAAAATGTTATTCGACCATGTCCATTTTCGGCCCATGGATGGATAGACAAATTATAGCATGACTCTTTTTACTATAGACAGACGCAGTATTATTAAGAAATTTTACTAAAAGCACGATTAGTTATTTGGTGTCTTACTTAATAAAATACTAATCTAAAAAAAATAAGCCTAAAATTGTTTCTTGTCATTGAAAAGTTCTGCAAAAAGTTTTGTATGCAAATGTTTCACACAAAAAACCACTCTCAACAAATTGGAATATAACAAACAGCAACAATTGAATGGCTAATAATTTAAGTAATACAATGACCAAAAATAACAACAACAAGAACAATCAGAATACGTGTTGTCTTGTGTAAAGTAATATCAATCAATGGGATTTACGAGTCAATTTTAATTAAAGAACACAAATTCAATGCCAAATAAATAATACGAGGATGGATTAACTAATCAGAACTCTTACGAATTTCTATACGCTATGACCAAAAACATATATATATTCAGAACGACTGAGGTTGTGCACCAAACTGATCTTATCTTCATAGGTGATCCAATCAATAATAAAACTTGATGTTTCAGAAAAAACTAAAATCTATCCTAAAGTAGACAAAGGCCACCTACAGGAAGGTAGTTGCCAGGCAGAGTCATTAATATAGTTATTTATTTGAACAATATTATTGGAATTAAAAAACAATTGAAAAACCTTTTATAAAGTGAATTTTTATCAATTTCGGAACCCTTACTTGGACTGATCCCTTTAATAATTGTGGATAACACAACTATTATTCCACTTCGAGAACGCCTAATTATAATACCAACCTCGTAGATAATTCAACTTCCTCTACGTGACCGCAAAATATCTGTTGGAGGGAGAATAGAGAATAAAAATACCTTAGAAAAGCAAGAAACAGACAACAAAAACAACAACAACAACAACTATGAACTGTCCGTCAATGAGCACGACAAAATGTCTAAAGTTATTTGACCATCATTCGTTTGAAGTTAAATTCGTTACAAAACTATGTACATTGACGGCACTCATCTTCAACTGATCTGAAATATATTGTATACACAACATAGCATAGCATATACATATGTTATGTATAGTATATACAACGCAACGTACAATCATTTGTTGGTGAAGAAAACCAATCAAACATCGTGTTATTTGCTTGACTTACACAAAAGACTTTTTACCGCTTCGCTCGACCAACATTGAACAGGGGGCATCAACTTATATCCATGCATGCATGCATGCATCCATTCATTCGCACACAGTGTACCTAAGCATAAACAGCATTAGCAACATCAACACCAACAATAATAATAACAATAGCAATACGAACGAGTACGTTAATCTCATTGCGGAATTGTGGGAATTTCCTTTCGTTAGCAGTATTGTTGGCCAACTACATACATACCGTGTGTACGTGTATACATACATACATGCATGCATACGGTCCTCTATTTAATGTATGTTAGAGGGGAGTGGAATGTGTTTGTGCATTCGAACGTATAATGTGAAAATTGTTGACTTTGCTATTGTTGTTGTTGCGTTTATCATGGAGTACACGGATTATGTGAGAGCAGCACGTTGTTATAGTCAGTTGCCAGTTGTTAAGTGTTCGGTAAACAAAGTCATTTTGTTACAATTTCGAAGACTTGACTTTTTCTTGACGAAAAAATAACAATTGAACGCGAAAAATAAGAATGAGATGATGACGGGGTAAGAAGGGACGTCACCATTGCTTTGTTGCTTTGCTTTGTCTGAGCAACTGACTGACTGACTGACTGGCTGGCTGGTTGGCTGGTTGGCTAGCTGAGTGACATATGATGGACGTTGCAATAGAGTAAATGCCTTCATTCTATTATGGGAATTATAAAAATGTATCATTTCGTTCGTTTGTGTCAGTCCGTCCCACACACAACCAACCATTTTAACCAATTCGATCTTTTATTCGTATAAAGTTGTCTTTCTATCTTTGTCTCTATTCATTAAAAACCAATTTATACACACACACACACACACACACACACACACATACAGTTCAGTGCTTAAGTTTGTGTTTTGAGTCAAGCTGTCTCTTTGTTTCGTTTGGTGCGGTTTACTTGCTTGACATTTTTTGTATGTTACGAGCGACATTTTAACTGTTTGACGAATGCGTTTTATATCGGCCGCACTTCAAAGACATTCTCACATTGCGTATATTTCACCCTCTTCTTTTTCTTCTTCGCCTTCGTTCGGTTTGACTCTATCCTGACTCTCCTTGCTGTAGCTGCAATTATTGGAATTTGAAATATTCAAGTGACCGGTGTTTATTATGAGCCAGTATCCCGGCATGTGTGTGTGTGTGTGTTGGTGTGCTGTTTATAGTTACTTATTAACTTATAAACACATTTATAGAAATTCATATGGAAACCCTTCTCGCAGCCTTCACTCCCCATAATTTGGAAAAATTGAAACAAATAATATATACACACATACGTACACACATACGTACACACATACATATTGTGGTAGTTAGGCTATGAAGACATTTTATTTGAATTCAGATTGTTGCTCGAGTTAACAAAGCTCCTGCTGGGTGTTTGTTTTTCACATGATTCGTATATTTATGCGGATACTGTCGGCAGTGCAAATCCTTTTTGCTTTTTGTGGATGTTGCAACATTGACTTTTTTGTCTGCACGTGCCTCAGATTACACGTCTCAATAGCTTTAACATTGTGTAACAAATTATTTCTTATTTTTATTTAACCAAACGCGTCATCCTCGCGCTGGGAACGCACGTGAGTGTATATATATATATATGTGTGTGTGTGTGTGTGTATATTCATTAATCTAAGCCATTCCATTTCAGTTGAATTTCATTGAATTTCAGTTCAATTTGTTAGCTATTGTGGCCTTAATTATGTCAACACTAACATACATGCGCACATGAACGCACACTGGCTCGTACTTGACTTTTATTTTGCGGTGTATTCATGCTGTTCCCTTATACCACCGCCCAGGGTTTCTTTAACAAACTTATGGCTGCTATTCACAACATCAACATCAACATCAACATCAACACCAACAACAACATTTTTGTCCCTGTTTTTTGTTTACCCTATTTTTTTTCTCTCTATTCACAAAGCTTTTACAGTATTTCTGTTTAGCTTTTAATCAGTAATCGTTCAATTATTGACAATGGCGATGGGGTAATGATTGTTCGATTTAGTCTACATTTATATACATGCACACGCACAGAACGTTCACTGCTCTCACTTGATGATGCTGTTCATACACTATTTGTATAATCATTGTTCAAATTCATTGATGTATTTATAGAGATGTGTGCACGTGTGTGTGTGCGTGCACACCAATAATGAACTCCTATTCATCGTACGCCATTGGCGACTACATGTTAGACATACGCTGTGACACTATGTGTGCATGTGTTTTGTATTAGGAATGTTAATACATGTCACTTTATATGTCCTCGTTGAGTGAGGTCTGGTCTATTTTGTTGTAGTATAGTATAGCGTTCCATTCATATAAAGTCATAGGCGAAAAAAAACTCTGTTCTCCTCATTATAACAAGTTATTAAAGGTTTTCTATTATAATTCATAATTATTTCTTTAAGGTTTTAACATATGCACCCAAACTACTTGAAATCAAGTTTCATTTATTATAATTTAAGTATAAGCAGGTGCTTAAGCTGCTTATTAACTAATTAAGCAGCTGTAAGTCTAAATATTATAATTAAAATTTTTCTATAAAACAACACTCCTACTCGTTATAGTCATATATTACACTCGTTATATAAATAATTAACCCATTATTACTTAATTTGTTTATAAAAATCAAGCATTTGGTTGCATTTGCGTAACAAATGATAAGCGCCCTCTGTTAGCTGTGAGCATTTACCGTATATTAGTTGTACAATGATAAGGCAGTTTCTTAAAAGAGATAATGCAGTACTTACTTAAGTTTTAGTGACATATGAACCCTTAACAATATCCTTTTCGCTAAAAATAAAAATTAATAAAAATAAAAATTAATAAAAATAAAACTGAATTAAATTTAAAGTTAATATATTATAATCTGAGCGTATTCGGGTTAATATCGTGGTTACCGTCTTGTAAGCCAACAATTTTTGTATATGAATTTTTTCGAAAAATTTCCTGTGACGACTTTATTCAAGAGTTTCCATGTTTTTCTTCAAACTGTATCGAAAACAAGTAAAAAACTAAATTTTGCTTAGATCAAATGTTAAATAATTTCACCATCTATGTAAAAACTGTAGGCGTGCCAGGTACGTGATTACGCCCTATATAGTTTATGTATATGTTACGTTACGCTGTATATGTTTATCACGAGGTACACAACAAGTCGGAAGTTTTTTGGTAAATTGTGGATGTATATGTTATCTGACCACGCCCATTTTTGGCACATCTATGACTGAACTAAATACGAAATTTCATTTTCGTAGGCTAACTTTTGTGGCTAATCGAAAGAATATTATCGATTGTGGGCGTGGCACTTGCGAGATTTCGCTCAATTTAAATTAGAAGCTACGTACACACACTGGTTGAGGTTTCAAATTTTCTGATTTCAAAATTTGCACCCTTAAGCGTTTCGAAAAGCGACGGTCACACGAATTGACTACATTGGCTCACATTTTGATACCAATCAATAATATATTATATTTATATAAAGCCTTAATGTAGGCTTTACAAAGGGAATACTCCCCGCCGTATGTTATATATATTTTACTTTATTTTACAATGTTAAACGCTACGTATGAGTATTTATATTATTTATTACTCTTCTGTGTATCATACGTCTCCTGTACCGCAACGTTAGAACGATTCACTAGGAAGTTGATGGTAAAGGTATATTAACCTGAATTTAGCAAGTTAGCAAGAATGCAATTTATGACTAAAAGTATTCACCGTTATTGGAATCACATTATGCGCCGTGATTTGAAACTGGGTGTGCCTATGTAGCACCCCTATTAAACGACACTACAATAAACTTTTGAAAAAATAAATATTGCGAAGGCTTTTATAATGAAACTTGAAACTGAATTACATCCCATCAAGTACATTAAGTTAGAATTTATACTCAATTTCCTCAACCAGTGTCTTTCTATATTAAGCACCATTTACTATAATGTTATCGTGTTTAAATAGTGTTATTTAAGTCAATCAATAACACTTCAATTGAATTATTTGCAGCGGAATTACGCAAGTGCTCTAATAACAATAAATAGAAATGGCCCCAAAATGATGCGGTATTGGTTGAAGCGGTTATAAAAATTACTCCCTGCAGGAAAGAAAAATGATGAATTTATCGAAAATTGACAACACCAACCAACCAAACAACAGGAAAACATAATGAATCAACAACAACTTTTCTTTTTTTTTTTGGTAAAGAAAAAAATTAGTGTCGGTGTTAAAGTCTTTATAACGCTTTGCGGTGATTGGCTTTATTGCGGACTTATTTTTCCTATTCTCCTTGCATTGGGGTTTTTTTCCATTTTGTATACAACAAGTCGTGTATTGATTGTTGTAGTGTTATGTGTCGTTGTGGCATGAGTCATGATTTCAAAATATCGTGAGTTGAAGACTTGACACGACAATATCGTATTTTCATCGTTATTACAATATTATTCACTGCAGTCTCATGGAGGCAAATACAATGTAAAACACAAAACAAAAAATAACAACATCAGATAGGTCAACTGTTAGACAATGTAAATTGTTGCACGACAACCTCAATATGTATGCATGTAGAAAACATCACTGAACAATTCGAGGGGTTATAAAAACCAAACAAAAGCATTTGTTAGCAATGGCTGGTGGGCTTGTAGCAACACAAAAACAAATAAATAAAAATTAACAAAACAGGCACAATTGTCCAAACGAGACTTTAAACTTTATTTGTGATATTTTATTGATTTCTGCCTGCAAACATAATCCGTAACTCGGCCATTACCCATCGATCACTCACTCATTCATTTACTTAGTCACTATGGCCGTTTGCAAAGTACGCGTGTGTGTGTGTGTGTGTTGAAAGTGAAACATTATCCACACATATCGCATTAAAATTACAATTGAGTAGAGAGCAAAAAAACGAAAAAAAACCAACCGCAACACAAACACGATTTCCATTATAGATTTATCTTAAAGGTTGTTTGCGGTAAAGGGTGTTTGCTTCACCTCAATATTAAACCTTATGTTTTATATATAATACACGGCCCCACAATGTGGGCATAATGGGAAATAATGGAGAGGAAAAATCGCATTGATTTAGGGCGAAGTTTTTGGTACATTCTGAAGCATTTCAATGCGTTTACATTGTGTACTGATGTATAAAATTCTTTGCTATAAAACACTTTTTAGTTATTGTGAGCGTGGCCTATTTTGATATATCCCAACTAAAAATTTTTAAATCTTTCTTTTCGACTTAATTGCCAAATAAGGTGGGAGATATTTCTGAATTATAGGCGTGGCCTTTACTCTTTTTTATCATAAATAAATAAAAAGTACCTGAAAGATCTATCACAACAAGATGTTCGCATTGATAAAGGCTTAAGACGCGCGAACCAATAGACAGCGTTAGCCTGCCACTGATGAAAATAATACATTCCTTAAAGGATTTATGTGGAATATATCACTCACTATATATTTGACATAGTTTTCATGCACTTCTCCAATATAAAGGAATTTCAATGATAATTTTCTAATGGTATTGACTTTGAAACTTGTCCATGATGGGGAGGAGAAGCTGGAAAAAACAATTTCAATTACATCATCACACATTAAAAAGCAAGTATTCTCCTACGGGATAATATTTCAAACAATTCTCAATCATTCATCGAAAGGCATTATGACTTCAACGCCTCAATCACTTGTTGATCAATAAAAATTAAAAAAAAAAAAAAACATATATAACCGAACGTGTTAGGAGAAATATCAACTAGATGTATAAACAAAAAGCGAAAGAGTGTGGCCCATTAATATCTTGATGGCACACTTTCCCTTTTATAATAAACATACACACCCCTGAAAAAATCAATAACCGTTTAAATAATTAGAAAATTGTGAAAATTACTATAATTTTAAGATCATTGTAAAAAATGTGTGAAATGCAGCACAGCATTAACATTTTATATGATATAGATATACCGTACACTATATCATGCGCTGTGCATTGCAGAGTGGTTGATGTATGAAATTCAGATCAAGCCGTTCAGGCAGAGATAGTGATGTTCAGTATCAAGCGGTTCATCAAAACGTCCATTCATCATTCACCTGTCAAAAAATATCTCATTTTATCGTTGCTTCTAAAGTTCTGCTTCCTACGGAGTATACAACAACGAAGATAAGAAACATTTATGCAGTTTAAGGCGAATTTTAAAAGCTTTAACTTTAACTTGACTGGAGATTTCAAGCATAAAAGGAATCAGCCCGCATGTGGAAGAACCGGCGTTCCGTTCATCCTAAAAATTTGTTATTCTCGTTGCAAAATGTTATTAATATTAATAGGTTAAAAAAACAATTGTCCCGCCAGCTGTGCGCTTGAGAGAAATAGACTTAACGAAGGAAATGATTTTTTAGAAAATACGTTCAAGAACAAGGCCTACCATGGGTATAATAAAGAGATTTCATGAACTAGTCAATTGTGTCAAGGACCTCAAGATCTGAAAGTGAAATGAAATGGAGACATTACACTACAAATTAGATCACTGTACGATGGCTCAATTTGAATTGGAAAGGCTATTTTTTCGACATAATATATATTGTTCATTTGATAGTACAACATTTTCCTACCTTTCTGGCAAAAGGTGACAAAAAAAATCCTCAACTTCTAGAATAATCCATGTTGATTATAAGTGTAGGTTTCGACAAGCAAATGAAAACTTGGTGATACTCGCTTCTGCGGAAAAAAGTAAGCATTTCATAACATCAATAGACGTTCTGGAACATAATCTAAGAAATTTTGCAATCAATTTTATAACCAGCTATGCGCTGCATCTTTTCCATGATTTCTTCAGCAAAGTTGACTGATATGAAACAATTGTGCGGGGCCGCTTTGAATTAGAAAATGTTTGTCGCACGAAAGTTGACATATTAAACTTCATCCATAACTAAGAAAGTTAGGGACAAAATTAGAGGAAAAAGTCCAGTTACACATGAACGAATCTACCATTTGTAAAGTTAAAGACAGGTTACCTGTATGGGACGTTTAAGGTCTTACAAATCATTTGGATAAAATAAAAATGCCCTTAAATGCCACAAGATGGTGAGGATAAGAATTTCGTCTATAGGAGAACATCCAAAAAGGAGGCATCACTCCTTAATCAATGTGTAAATGAAGATTGTGCTTGTTAGAGACACATCGTTACTTTTTATTCTCATCACTCTTTTAAGAAAACGACAACAAAACAAAAAAACTTTCAATTTTACGCATATTTAACATCTTTCAAGGCACGTTGTAGCCATTTTTCTTGTATGCCTGTACGTGTGAATCAATTTAAATGGAAATGCCACACGATTAATTAATATTCAGTACAACATTATATACATAAGAAAGCCATTAACAATAAGAAAGAGAAAAAGCGAGCAAGTAAGCGGGTAAGAAAGAAGAAAAATTGTATGCAAAAAAAATAAAAATAAAAAATTACCAGAATCTCAAAAAAAAATTTATTATAAAACACCTTGAAGCTGTTGAAGTACTCCTCGGTCGTATGGCATATAAACTCTCCACTTCTATCAAACTAACACTACCACTACTACATCATGCAAACATGTCATAAATTTACTTTTTATATATATCATACAGATATCGGGCATATGAGATGAAGGCTTATGTGTCTGCCGCTTACTTTCGATGTTATGTTTAGTCATCTATCACACAAGTTGCAATCGATTAATAGCAACTTCAATTTATAATAAATCATTGGGATATCGATCATGTGTAGGTATCAATATACGGATATCTACATATATGGTATAAGGTATAGAATACGAGTATACAAGCATGCATAATAATTCTGTATATGTTGAGTTGGTTTTTGGTTTTGCGTTTTGGTAATGGCTTGGGTTAAAGACCAACGCATATTATTATTATTTATATTTGTTTAACTTTTTGCTTCACACTGGAATACAGTTCTGATTTTTAATACTTGCATCAACTTTCATATCATATAAAATGTATATAGTATTTATGAACTTGTATGAAAGTGTTCATGCTCCAAATGACTTAGGTCTTACTTGGGTGGAGCAAACTATTATTACTTTGGTGTGGTAACCAACTACAGTTAAGGAATTACTATAAAAATAAGTACGAACAAAATTGATTCAAGTATGTCCGTCCGTCTGTCTGCCTGTCTGCCATTTTATTGCAAACGTTTCTGAATGTATAAATTTCTATTAAGAAGTGATCGGTGGTTATGATCGTTAAAAGTGAAAATATTTTTGGAATAATTTTACCAAAGAATCCGAAAACAAAGTGTGCTTTATATAGAAACTGAATTGAACTATTAAAAAATCTATATCTCAAATGATTTATTCTGAATAATGATTGCGATTTATAAAGTTTCGAAATTAATATTAACGATTAAAGATTCGAAAATCAATATCTTTAAAACGATTAAAGGAATAAAAAGACAAATCCATACAATAGTGTGGATCAAATTTCAATTTAACGGACTTTCAATGGACTTCACATTTAATACCGCTATTTCTGATACACGACTCATACAATATAGACCAAGTGCCTGAGCACAACCATGTGTAAGGGGGCGGGAAAATTATCATTTTACTAAATTTTACAGTTATGGGCATTTACATTGATCTTAACGGAAAAGCATAAAAATATCTTAAATTTTAATAAATATTTTCACTCGGAACCGTTCAAAGTATATCGAAAACAGTCATCTAGTTTTTTGTTAAATTAAAGCCTTCTTCTGGCACTTACAAATGATATGACAAACTTAGTATTTCTACGAGGAATAATAGTATAACTGAAGTATAAAATGAAAAAAAAACCAAAAAAAAAACACCACAACTGTCACACAAGTCAGGTAAGCCATGTTATTTGTCAGCACATGACAATTTTATTGGTGTTTTTAACACAAAAACAACAACGTACAGCATATTCTTGCTGCAAGAACAGTCACACATTTGCATTTCAATATTTGTTTCACGTGCGAAGGAATCATAGGTTTAACGAAGACCATTACGTATTGGAATGAATGGTTATCGAACCGAAAGTACACACATTTATAAATGGATATAAGCTGTAGCAATACTTTTATATGTTGCATGCAAAAAAAGAAAAAAAAAATACAACAACCAACCACATATAGTGGGTATGTAAACAGAAACCACAATTTGTTAGTTTTTTTTTTTAGTTTTTAGTTTTTCCATACTACCATCATAAGCAAAGTAATGTAAAGTTTAGTATAGCATATGTAATCGTTATGTTTTAAAAACCAGAGACAACATTTAATGCATGAAATAATAAAAAAAATTATTCATTATTCATTTAATTAAAGTAAATGTCATTTACTTGCAATGGGAAGTTTTACAAATCAATGATATTATATCAATCAATAAAAAAACAAATAAAAAAATCAATAAAATCAGTCTAAATTTCTTTTTGATATGAAAACGATAAAAAAATCGAAAAAAAATTAAATGAATTTTCCAGAAATATATGCCTTTGACACGCCCATTCTTAATACACTTACATTTTTAAGGTAAACCAGGAGAATTGTTTAATGAACGGAATTTTTTTAATTTACAATATTTTACTATTATGGGCGTGTCTTTCATCTAATAGAGCATCTATTAATATTAAATTTTTGTATCCTAAATTTTGTTCCGATTACATCCAAATTTTGACTCCAAACCCGTTTTTCAAATATCGGACGTACGGACAAATTTATTGTAACACTATTTACTTGTAATAATTTTTCCCAGAATACAATTTTTTTCTTTATTTTAATGGATATTTTTCCATATAAAAATGTCTGCTTTTATGCGCTTTTCCCTTCTGTCCAATTCTGACGAATAGGATCTCCACCACTTTCAAGATTTCTACATATACACAAACAAGGCTCTCCGTTTCGACAGTGTGATATGCATTTATAACCTCTGACCCAAAATACCTATCATCGGGTATACAAAATTCGAATCCATCTAACCTTACCAAGTTCAAATATGTAATTCTTTCTTACAACCATTTAGGTAGGTGTGCAAAACAGCCCAGTTGTACGGATAACTTTCATAGTTATCTACATGGGTATATACGAGTATGTGTGTGTTTGCCAAGCAAGGGGTTTAATGACAGCACATGGGTGATATCGGTGTTTTATTTAAATATGCATTTGTTGTACGTTACTATTATTACAGATGTTGTTACAATTGTTGTTGTTATTTTCATTGTGTCTATATGTGTTTTTTTTTTATTGTGTTCGTTGCCGTTCGCGTTGTTTTACTTGAAATTTAAATTGTAGCCTTAGTTTTTTTCGTTATTGTTTTTGTTACTCCTAATATTTGTTGGTTGATTGCGCAAGCAAACGAAACCGCAAGTTGATGGACAGTTTGAGGTTTTGGTGTGGCAAATATAATCTACGTATATTGAGGAAATATACAAAGGAAAAAAAACATAGGATAGAGAGGTGAACACACAAACGAATATACCCCAAGACATAGATTCAACAAACACAGCGATATGCAAAATAAAGTTAACAAACAACCAGTAAAACAAGTCAGAAAACTAAATTTGGCTGAGGTCAAATGTTAAATACCCTCCAGATCTATACACAAATAGTGGGCGGGGCAGATATGTAAGGCACTAATATTATCGGTATTACGTATGAGTTTGCAAGTTGAGTTTTATGCTGAGTACGATTTTTGGTAAACTGTGGACGCGTCTGTTATCCGATAACGCCCATTATAAAGGCGTGTACCAAAAAATTCAACTTCATAGTTCCATTTTGGTGGCAAATAAATACATTTTTATCCATTGTGGGCGTGGTTCTCGATTGATTTAAATAGCGTGCAGAGACTAAAAGTGTGCGTTCATAAATTTCAGCTCAATGTCTCAAATTTAATGACCGTGAGCGTGCTAACACCAGACACACACACGGACCCACGGACATACATGTCTATATCGACTTTGTTTTTGATATTGATCAAGAATATATATTCTTTGTAAAGTCTACGAGGCTTTCCTCTAAGTATTTCAAATGCAATGACAAACTTAGTATGCACCCTATCTTATGTGGAGGGTATAAATAACGCTTAGGATTTATATATGAATATATGTATATGTACATGTGTGTGTGTGTCTAATTATACAAAGAGGTCCTTTTTTGCCATGCACCTACATACATATGATATGTTAAGTAAGTATTTTTTTTATGCTTGTTTAAATTTGAATTTTTGTACAAGTTGTAGAACGTTGCATGTGTTTCCTTTTCAAACGAATTACACAACAGTAAGAAAACTAAATTTAGCTTAGGCCAAATCTCAAATATCCTCCACATATAGTGGGCGTGACAAATACACAATTACGCCCACTAATAATGTGTTTATTACGTATTAACTTAAGCTGAATATGATGTTTTGTTGATTGTGGGCGCGTTTGTATTCCAAGTACGCCTATTTGGTATATCGATGGGTGGGATAATTATAAATATTTGTCCTAAATTTCAACTTTATAGCTTAATTTTTGTCTTTATGGTTTGTGGGTGCGGCTCTTGACCGATTTTGCCCATTTTACGTGCAGGAACTATAAATATTTGTACAAAATTTCAGCTTAATATCTTAAACATTTAGGACCGTGAGAATGCCACGCATTCATGTCTTGATCGACTCAGTTTTTAACGCTGATCAAGAATGTATATACTTTGTAGGAATGCCTTTGGTTGAATGTTGCAAATGGAATGACAAACTTAGTAAGCCACTCATCTTATGTGAAGGGTATAAAAACATAAGAATGTGTTCATTCCCAGGCTGTATTCCCATTTAATTGCCTAAAAATGAAGCGCAATTAAGTGTTGTAGTGAGGACTTAAAAACACGGCGCCCGGTATTCATTCCCTATGTATAGAACGCCACCGAATGGGGAAAAAAATATAGGAGTAAGGGAGTTAGACACCTTCAAATAACTATAACTTGATTAAAATTGACTTCAATTTAATGAAATGAAACCCTTTCAAAATGTTACTTAAGCACTTAATATACTGTGAAATGCTTAAATAACTGTCATATATAAAAACCGTAATTATTGAATCATTCGTACATTACAACAAGTGAAAATGTTATAGTCGGTCACGACCGATTATTTAATATCATACATTACTTAGCCCCTTAAATTATGCTACAATTAGTTTAGTTGTGTCTGTATATGCGGGGCACTGTCATATAAGTTACTTCGTGAAATATAATTATGTAGAAAGGGGTTCTAAAAATGGTTCCATTCCGAACTTTTTTAATATGGGTCCTGTTTGGGCCAATACATGTGCTTGCACTAAATTTTATCGAAATATCTCGAAAAATGAGATCTGTAGCTTGCGCACAAATTTACGTGTACAGACAGACGGACAGACGGATTTTACATCCACCATTATTAGTTTGTCAAAACATTTGCAAAGCTCAAAAGAGGGCATTAGAAACTCCACAAAGTATATATATTTTGAATCAGAGTCAATCTAACAATGTCTGTCTGTCCCGTGTGCGTGTTCTGTGGTTACTCTCCTGGTTGCAGTAAGTTGAAATATCCATTCCAAACTTGGCGATAGTGTTGGTACTTTTCAAACGTAGGTTGGTACTGAATTTTTGTCGCAATCAGTCTTAAAAACGTCTCATCGTTTTATGAAATGATGAAGAAGTGATGGAACTTTTTATATTGTAAGTTTTATCGACTGAGAGAGGATTTTGTTAGTGCCTATATTCATTCCCAAACTCACTTAAGGTAATTCACAATTAAGCGTTCTTAAAGTAAAATGCATAATTCAATATATGACGGACATATAGGTTTCGGATAAGTGAACGCATGAATCGCGGGTATAACGTTCGAGTCTCTCCTAGATCTTAGGTTCGACTCCCGCAGTGTTACGTTAGTGGTAATTAAAAATTTATGTTTTACATTTAACATTGACATGGTGCGCACTTATTAAAGTTTTCTCTCGAGCGTCGATCTTAAAAAAAATAGACAAACGTAGAGTAATTTTAAATCGACTTATATAATAAAGGATAAATGTTTCTAAACTCAAAATTTATAATTATGATTATAGTGGAAAAGGTCGGGATGATTAGACGTTATAAAATATCTGCGGAGACCGTAAGTTTGCTTTCACCATTTCCAACCAAATAAGACAAGACCATAGTTTAGAACTAATTCTAAATATTCATTCTTTCAAGCGTTAAAAATACAATATATTTTTTGACTACGAATAGCGCTCATAAATTATGGGCATGGTTTTAATGGCATTTATAAACCCAACTCTCAAGTTTGGCTTTGCTTCGACTATGATGGGATGAAAAAATTATTAAAAATCGATGGTATTTGCTCTACGACTCCATTTATAAATGCCCTAACAAATATTTTAGGGATTAAATGTGGGAATTTTTCATAAAATTCTATGAAAAGTCGCGTAAAATTGTTAAAAAATGTTTCTTTTTCAATTTTCATTGCATTGTAAACCTTCTTTAGACCGATTTTGCCAATTTTTTTATACCAACGCGTTGAGCTAAAAAGTCTTGCGGCCAGAAAAACCCATCAACCTCAAGATTTTGACTTTAAAAATTAAAAATTGACAGAAAAGTTTTATTCAAAAGACGTAATTTTACTAGATTTGACGATGCCATCGGATTTTCATTTTATAGATTTTTGCAACAGAGTACAATGTTTTTTAAAAAACATTTTTTTTCACCTTCCTTAGGCGTACAATTATTACAACTTTTTGTTCAAACATTTTTAAGAGAACCTTCATAAAAACGAAAAACACAATTTGCATTTTTTAACTTCATCAATAATAAATTATTGTTCATGTAGTGCTAACTCTAGGTATCTATGTACACCATCAAAATGTTACAAAATTCATACAACAGACGGTTTTATGGTTTCTTAAAAAAATATGTGTACTAAGTATACACCACCGCCACCATTACAATGCAATACGAAAATGGCGACCAACCGTATAGAGTAAAACAAAAGCCAGCAAAATGAAAAAAAGAAAAAACAAACTCAACCACAACTAACGACATCCACCAAAGCTTTATGGAAAAAGCATTTAGCTTATATCCACATATAGCGATACGTAGTCAGCTCCCACGCCTTCAAAACAACAAGACGTAATAGCGATTCCACAAACAACTAAACAATACAAAATAAAACCAAAAAAACTAAAACGCAAGACATATGTTGGGTTCTCCGCCATAAGACAATGCTTTATACATTTAGTGCAACACAGCACCAGAAAAGTTTATATAGAGAGACGCTAAGAAAAAAGGAAAAAAAAGTAACGAACACGTTATCCAGCAGACACGCAAGTCAGGCCAGACCATAACAGACCCAACCAGGCCAAGTCATGTTAAGTCAAATCTATGGTGCCTTAAAGTTGTAAGCAAAGAATAAAAATGGATGGTGGTGGTGGTGGTAGTGGTGGTGGTGGCGGCCAATAAGTAAAACAACCTCAGACTTTTTTTGTGTACTCACTGCAAGTCTTATGCACAAGGTAAGTCAAGGGAATACAGACAGCTAAATAAATTGACAGACGGACAGATAAATTTTATTTTAAATGTAAAAAGTATACCACAGCTAAGCACACTGAACACTGAGCACTGAACACTGCACACTGCACACAAACACGTTTAGTATAATATTTATACCGAAAATGCAATGCGGCCGAGGTTACATGCCAAAGAGGCTCAAGGGCCAGCCACTCACCCATCCAGCCAGCAAAGCATTCTGTCTATCTATCTGCCAGTCGTATAGGGCAGCTATACAGTCTGTCAGCTTTGGCACAAATAAAACGTGCCAAGATTTTCAGCAAACGATAAAGCACCCAATGAATATACGGACGTACACACATACGTACGTATGAAAGCAACTCCATAAAACTGAACTTGACAGCCTGCGAAGAGAGTAAAACATTAATGGAAAGACTTTACTGTTGTGTTGCTTGCAAAACCATGACGCCATTTTCGTTGAGGTTAAGATTGCAGCATCTGCGTATAATGGTGTATACGTACACACGAATGATTTTTTTAAAAAAATGTGCATCTCCAAAAATAAGACGCCTTCAACAAACATAATGTACACCGCAACTATACACTAAAGTACATTTTTTTTCTTTTTTTCATTTTTTTTTTTCATTTTCTACCAACATCATGATCATCATCCACAACTATGGCTGCAGTGTATGGTACTCGTAGGTAGTGTGTGGCCAGTGGAAAAAATCGAAACCAAAAACAGAAAAATAAGATCGTATTGGTTTCATAAGAAGATAAAGAAACGTTTTCTGGCTGGTTGGCTGACTGCCAGGCTGTTGTAGTCTTGTCTGGTTGAATGGTTGAATGGTTGACTGTGAGTTAGTTGAATGGCCGCATGTACATGTACGAGTACACGTCTCTACACAACAATACATAACTTGCAATATATTGATGGCGGATTTGAATGCTTGTAGTGGATGTGTGTGTGTGTGTGTGTGTGTGTGTGTGTGTATATATACCTAAATGAAACAACAACAACAACAAAATATTTGCATCGATCACGCCAATCTTAACACAACACCAACAATTTTTCATTTTAAACCTTCACATAACAATACACACGTTGATAAAAGTAATATATGCACTGCAATATATCTCTTGCAGGCAACAACAGCTTATGAACTTTAGTCATTTTTTGTTATATACATACGTACTATTAGTTTGGGAGGTGTATTCAGTTGGTTCTTGCCTATGCTTAAGAGCTTAAGAGAGCTTAAGAGACCCCATAGAGGATTTATACAAATGTGTCTGTACGTCCATTCATTGTTCGAATGCTTCAAACGGAGGAAAATTTGATATAAACAATGTTTTGTGTTAGTTTTCTTTTTAAAGTATAAAGAATTTTATAACAGCCACGCCCTTAACTAACAAAAATTGTTGTTATGATTCATTTATACGACATTATTGTCACTGTAGCCATTCCCAAAAGACAAACAATCAAAACCAGATATCAGCCACAACACAAAAATTACTTTCCATAACTGTTTGTCCAGCGACACATATATATTATAACTAGACGGACGTGTACGATGTCCTTAAGCGAGGGGTGCCTCAAATTTGTCCTAAACCAAATATATTTTTTCAAATATATTTCACTTGGTTTTTGTTTCTTATTTTCATATTTTATTCTGGCGTGATTTGCTAGCAACGTAATTGAAGTTCACGTTTATATTTGATATCTTTTTCTTCTTCTTCTTCTTCTTTTTTTTTACAAAAAAAAAAAAAATAAAACCAAGCGTTTTCTTCTTTTTCATTTCTTTGAGTTAACAAAAATTTCTTGTTTTATTTTTTTTTTTTTTTATATGTATATTTTTGAGATACCTTTGCACACTCATACACACCCAACATATGATTTAAGATTTCCTTTCCTTATGTTTCCCCGAAATCACGCGGCCACGTTTGCGATAAGGCCAAAAGTCAACTAGTCAGGCGTAAAGTATTCGTTTTCACCCAAATCACAGCAACAATAACAAATATGAAATAAAAAAAAAAAAAACACATTGCATTCCGCCTATATAATGCATACAAAACTGAACTTTGAAAATGTAGTGTTTTAAAGAAAATGAATTATTAAATAATTGTTAGAAAAACAATATGAAAATAAATGAATATTATGCTGAGACGGCGTTAATATGTGCTTTACACTCACTTTATCTCCATCCAAGGGCCTTCCTTTTTAAAACATCTTTAACTCCACTTAATCGTTAATTTTAAATGATTTCGAAAATCCATTTTGAAGCTAAAATTTAGTAGTAAAAGCTAATATCGATCATTGCGTTCCGGATAGTCTAGCTAACTAGCATTTATTAAGCAATACTTTACAGGCTTTAATTAATTTTATTTATCAATCAATTCATGAGAACAAAAGTTCTAAATCCCTAGTTCTACATACTTTCCACAAAAGATTAGTATACTTCCCAAGTTTGTTTTACCGTTTGCAACACTCAAAAGAAGTCGCCAGAGACTCCAGAAAGTAAATATATTCTAATTCAGTATCAAAAACTGAGTTGATCTAGTCTTGTGTGTATGTATGTCCGTCTGTTATAGGCGGGCGTAAATTTTGGTTATTAAGCTGAAATTTTGTACAGACATTTCTAGCACCCTTATTGCTATTAAAAATGGTTAAAATCAGTCAAGAACCACACCCACAATCAACAAAAATCTATTTATCTGCCACAAATATGAACTTGAAATTTGGTACGGATATTTACAGTTATCCTATCCATTGATGTGCCAAAAAATGGATGAGGTCGGATAACATAACACGCCCACAATTTACAAAAAACCATACTCGACATAAAACTCGACTTTCAAGCTGATACGTAATACTTACACTATTAGAGGGCGTAATGCCACTTGCCACACCCACTATTGTAGATTTGACCTAAGTCAAATTGAGTATTCTTAGTTGTTTTCCAATACTTCCGAACACTAGACTGTATAAAAGCTGCCTAAAGTACTATTACTCTTAATAAAATATGCGTAAGTATAAACAGGTCGTACAGGTCGAATTCGACACCAAATAGGGTTTTCTTATAAAATGGGGGAGTTTTTTGTGGACGCGGATCTATAACTATAGAAAAATTTTATCTTAATACTCCAGCTTTTTAGACCCTCCGAACATTTTCATTGTTGAACATTTTAATACTGATCAAATATATCTATACACTATAGAGTCACACTCTCCCACCTTCTTAAAGAAGTTTTAGGAAATAATATGGAGTTACTACAATTCCGATTATCAGATGGACTTAATAAATATACAGTATAGGCAATAGGGTCTAAAGTCTAAATAGTATGTGTAACATGAACCTATTAAAAGGAGAGTATTTCCTGATGGCCGTTAAGAATCTAGACACATAAAGTAAAGTTTCACATCTAATACGTTGAAACTTACGAGGTCCCCTTAAACTTACTTTAGTAAGGAAATCTATAATAGGCCTACTTTCAAAGGGAGATTTAACATTTGAAAATATTGCCATGGATCCATTTTAGTTGCATAATAATACCAAATAATAAACTTCCGCATTATAACCAACTGTCCATAACCATTCAAGTTGATACGTTACACCTTGCCACAGATGTTAGTTATACTACGCACTTGTATAAACTGTAACCATATCCCTGCGGCCAGCAGGTGCTTTAATCGTTCCAACCAACACATGTTTCGCTGATAGCCAATATCAATTAAGGTAAAACATGGTGTTTGTTTTAATGAATCATTCTATTAATTAAGACATTTGAAGATATTTTTACCAATTATTTTCTAAACCAAACAATAGAATTATTTAAGCAACCAGAAAAAAAAATTCAACAAATATAAACATTTCCTAACTTTAAACGAATCCGTTGATGAGATCTTCTCCTCTCTATCTACATACGAGATCAAATGGCACATTCTACATAAACACTAAAACAAACGCTAACCTTATATTGATGTTGAAACTCATAAATATTCATGTGTTTGCAATGTACAGAGGAGGAAGAAAAAGGAAAAGACTGATCACAAAATATTCCTTATTTCGCCAAAATAAAATATACTGTTGCCACAGATGAAACCACCTCCTTATGCGAGAACAAAAAACGCACAAAAAGGTGAATTTTTTATTATTGATTTATGGTTAGATTGAAGTCTACTCTGGCGTAAAGTCGATGTAGAGGAAAAATGTAAAACAAACGATCATAATAAATATGCAAAAGGTTTTCGTTCATCATAACCTAAGTACGCATCATAACATACCACACCACACCACACCACACTACACCGCATCACATCGCATTATATCGCATTGTATCACCACAAAACAATTTTCAAAGAATGAAAAGGTGGGAGAGAATGTCGGATTTGTTTATGCATGTATGTATATAAGTAAGCTCATCTAAAGGAAATATGTTTGATTTATATATTTATGTACGCATGTCCACAAACACATGGCATTATATGCAATACACGATATTTTATTTTCTCTACAAAAGCAATTTGCAGATTGATACGTGATGGAATTTTACACCAGTGATATATGGGTTTTTCGTTTTTTCACTCTCTAACCCACATGCCTAAAGATTTGGCAGTAGACAGTATAAATAAAATAACAGCGTACGGGCACAAGGAATAAAGGATTAAGATTAATAAATGGTTTGGTTAAAGAGTTATGGCTGAGAAATTTGTTACGACAGTCATAATACACACACACACACACACTCACACTTGCACGCTAAGCCATGATTTTTATGCCCATCATCTTGAAGACGTTTGCTATGAGGCCTCCGGTCTCACAATCTCTAAAAATGTACTTGAACAGCATAAAAATCTAAATAATGATTCAGTCCGCCTGCCTGCCTGCATAAATGTTATGCACAAAGTTTATACGTTGAGTTGAAATTTGATGCAGACATGCTTAGCCTACGAAGAAAGGTTTCCTTTTAAAACAACGCCAAATAGGTGAATAGCCATGCCCATATTTTTTTACATATCAACACAAACATGTTTAGTCCATCGGCGATGATTTCTATGTAAAACACAGCCACACTGGTTGATAGTCACGCCCAAGTGAATTAAATACGGCTGCAAATTATTTAAAATTTAAATTTCATATATTTACTGTTTCATCAATGTAGAGAAAATGGGCGGTGTCAAATTATAGAAACGCACACATATTCTAAAAATAACTTTATTTTGTACAGGATTTGACTGATGACACACACTGCAATAGCTTTTAAAAGAGGATGCATGCCACGCCCACAACTTACCAAATGCAAAATTTAATTAGTTGATATACTTAAATTAGTAGTTTTTTAATAGTTTGTTAGAGGATATCGGCCATACCGCATGTCTGCACATGGGAAGGAAAGAAATTCTTTACGTACACGTACAAAGCCATCAATCGTTAACTGTCATGGCAATATTGTTAATAATAGGGTCGCCAGTATACTGTCGATGTTTCTATATTTTTATACCCTCCCCATAAAAGGGGTATATACTTAGCTTTTCATTCCATTTGCGACACCCAGAGGGAGGCCTCATGGACCCTACAAAGTATATATATTCTTGATCAGCATCAAAAACTGAGTGGATATATACATGTTTTTTTTTTTTTGCAGTAGGTGTAAAGCATCGAAAGGCGGACGTGCGGGACTCTAAGCCGCTAAAACCACCTTTGCGTCAATTCCCTTTTTCCTGCGGTACTACTGTAAGGTATTCCATCACAAGTGGATATAGACATGTACGTCCGTGGGTCCATGTGTGTTTTCATTGTTGACACTCTCAAAAGATCACAAATTTTGGGATATTGAACATTGTACGCACCCTTCTAGTTTTTACACCCACGTTGGTCTTTACATTGGGCAAATTGGTCAAAAGTCACGCCCACAATCGGCAAAAATCTATTTAACTGGCACAAAAATTGAGCAATTAAATTGAAATTTCCATTCCAATTATAATTATCCCATCTATATGCCATAAATGGGCGTAGTCGCTCACAATCGTCAAAACACCATTTTCAGCATAAAAATCGATTTTTAAGTTAATATGTAATATAACGCATTATTAGAGAGTGTCATCGTGCATCTGCCACGCCCACTATGTGTGTAGATATGAAAGGTATTTAAGATTTGCCCTAACCCAAATCTAGTTTTCTCTCTTTTTTTTGCATTTTTGTTGATAAATGTTCTAAAATGTTTTTGCGTAATAAACGTCCGTCCAACATAATCATAATCATAATCATATATACATAAATGTATACAAAACAGCTTTTCTTCTTCATCTCAACTGTAACTCTTTCTGTCACACCAAATCCCTTCTATTTTCCCTAACTTTTTTCTGATATGAATCTGGATTGATTTTGGTTTTAAAGCAACTTAAACACAAATCAATGAATGTGTGCTTTATTCTTTTTTTTTTTTTTTCATTTTTAAGTTTGCAAACAAATCTTGTTTTGATAGTTTAATTGCTGAAATTTACTTGTACGTTTGGCTTCCTCCAACAAAAAAAAAATTGTCTGGTTTTCTACATAGTTTTTTTATTATATTTTAACCGGCAAACGATAAGCTTATACTTCCGGTATAAAACGTACAATAAAATAGAAGTAGAAAAAGATTTTATTATTATATCTAATACGTAAATTTATTGTATTTTGTGTGTGAAATGTGAGTTCGATAAGGAGGCTGCGATAGTCTTATAAAGTAAACATATTTCTGACAATTTTAAACATTTCTCTGTCAAAGTTTGAGTTTATTGATAACTGTGTATGCTGGGAGATGTGGATTCAAAACCAAAGTAAAACAAATGTTCAAATGAACTCGTCTGTCGTATTGGACTGATAACTCACCGATAGTTAAGAAGTATTACCGTGAAAATCCAGATTAATTCAATAAGTGAATGAGCTGTACATTGTAAAAAGCCATATATTTTTATATCCTCCACAGGGAGGTACAGTAAGTTTGTAATTCCATTTGCAACAGCCAGAAGGAGGCTTCAGAGACCCTACAAAGTATATTTAAGTTTTGATCAGCGTCATAAACTGAGTTGATCTAGACATGTATGTCCATGTGTCCGTTGTTGGTATTCTCATGGTCATATCTTTTGAGATATTGAGCTAAAATTTTGTACAGATACGCAGATCGCTACTTAAAATGGGCGAAATCGGTCAAAAGTCACGCCCGCAATCGACGAAAATCTATATATCTACCACAAAAAAAGGCCTATGAACTTGAAATTTAGTGCACATATTTATAATTATCCCAACCATCAATACGCAACAAATGGGCATAGTCGGATAATATAGACACCCAAAATTTACAAAATCCATTTTTGGCGTAAAACTCAACTTACAAACTGATACGTAATAAATATACTATACTAATCTACATGCCATGCCTACCATTGTGGAGGGTATTTAAGATTTGGCTTAAGTCAAATTTAGTATTCCTACTTGTTTTTTACCTTAGTGATGAGTTTCGTATTACATTTGAACGCCTAGTAGAAGACTTGACGTCTTGACGACTCTACAAATTATATATATATTCTTAAATAGCATCAACATCTGACTCGATCTAGACATGTCCGTCCGTGTGTCCATGTTGGACTTCTCAAAGTCGTAAATTTTGAAATAACAAACTGAAATTTTGTACAAATAGTTTTGAACGTAGATTCCTATAAAAAATGATCAAAATTACACAATCTCTCATAAAACTACAAACTTTAGTCTACATTTATGGTTGGAGCATTCCTTGATCTTTTGGACAGACACGCTCACAACTTCTGATGTGTGAGTTGAACGTATTACTTGCACTGTTACAGAGCGTAATCAACTACTCTCCGCGACCATTGCTTGTACATATATAGAGGTGGAGGATACTTAAGAGTTGACCTAAGCCAAATTTAGTGTTTTTACCTGCTAAAAACATGCATGATTACATAATAGAAGGATGGTTACATATGATGCCCATTTAGACTCGCTGCGGTACATGATTTTGTACGTCCACATATCTACCTACCCATCTTTTCCTCGCATTTCATTACAAAAGTGAATTGTGTTCGACTTGAGCCATGTGTGTGTATTTCATATTTTTTTGAAATCTTTTACTAACATTGCGTGCCGTACAACCATTTCCATTTGATTTTTTGTTTTTCCAGAAAATTGCTTTTCCACACTTTGCCAAATTGCAGACCCACTTTTTGCTTATAGGAAAAGTTAACTTTTACGGACTTTGTAGAAGTTTTTGTTTTCAACTTGATTTATTTTTTCATAATACCATAAAAGGATCATTAATATAAAAAAAAAAAATTTTATATAATTTTCGTTGCAAAGTGTGTAATAACAGAGTTTTTGCAAGGATATGTTGGAATAAAACAAGACAATACAATTTTCAAATTGAAGCAGAAACCCAACTAAATCCTGTCTAGATGCTGCTATTTATAAACCGTATAAAATTACAGAATTACAAAGCACCTCGACTTGAACTTATTCCTTCCGTTAACTGTAGATGCGAACGATTCCAAGAAAAGTTCACCGCCTACCATTTATTTTGTATATACTTCTGGTCGCATGGAAAGAGATTTTTCATAGTTCGTGCTTGGCACGTTCTATAGATGCCTATGAATTTGTATACGAGTATACAGCAAAAAAGAGCAAAGAATTTAAGCATATTTTTTATGACAACATTTCAAAGGAAACGTTCATCAACAACAACAACAATAACAACACAAATCCTACTAACTTTTAGTCGTTATAACGCCATGATTGAAGCGATGATGGATTGCCGCCACTATTAGGATTATTTTTACAAGAACAAAAATATTTTTTAAACTGTGTTGTTGTTGTTGTTGTTGTTGTTTTTGATTTTTTAGGGACATTGTCGAGTTGTACACATTATGTGTAGAGTGAGTGCTTAATTACCGGCCAGCAACGCAGCGTTTAGTCTTCAGCTACCAAATTATGGATCATTTCCGTTAATGCTTCAAGCGATTTATCAAAAGACAGACATTTTTATAAGGTTTGTGCCGTTTCAACCGTTTTTTTTTTTTTTTTTTACAACTTTTTGTTCGTTTTCATTTCGCCCTTAGAATCATTGAAACATTTATTTGTCTGCTATGTGCTAGTAAGTCAGACTCTGAATGAATGGTTTAGTCGAACTGCCTAACTGGTTGTTTTTCGTGTTTGGTTTTTTATTTTTAAAGAAGACACAAACCTACTAATTTCTTGTCGGCAACATAAAATTCAAACTAAAATGTAGCAACGTTACGCAGAAATTTTACGTGCTACGTTCAAATTGAGACCAAAATGTTGCCCAAAGCTTCATTTTTCAGTGGGTCTAACTAACTGCTACCTTCGAAACTGGTCTTCTGTTTAAAACAATAAAATTTTCTGCAGAATTTTACTTCATCTAACGGTTTCGTGTTTTTTAGAAGGTTTTTACTCAATATTCATCGATACTGAATAACAAATTAATTATGTGGTAGAGAGAGACACAAACCCGTACATTAAACAATATTTATATTTATATATAAATATGTATGAAAGGCGAAATGTTAAAGAAAACAACACACTGTGTCTGTCTATCCATCTTTGATTATAGATCAATAATGAATATTTTAGCAAATTAACATTTCATGGCAAACATAACAAATGACCGTCGGTTATAATGCCAATGAATTCAAGCAATTTTTGGCCATTTGTGCGAGAATACGTACCGACGTGTGCATTTGTTTAAAAATTTCGAATGTAAATAATAACTCGTACATCAAGTTTTATAAATATTCTTCACTTTCCCATTCGGACTGGGTGGGTATCAGTGATTTTTCTTTAGAAACATTTCCAAGGGGTTTCGGGTGAAATCCTAGACGAAAGTGTATGTGAGGACAGACCATACATATTCCAGCAAGTCTGTGCTCCTTTACACAAAGCCATGACCACAAAAGATTGAAAATTTCTTTGGCTAGATTAGATTACCCCAAACTTATGGCCACCTAGCTCCCCAGACCTTCATCCTCTGGATTATTACATATGGAGCGTAGTTGAGCGGGAGATCAACAAACATCTTCTTAATACTTTTTCATTAGTGAAGGACGCTATAACAACAACAATGATCAAAATGGACAAAGAGCACATGATTCGGGCATACAATCGTTTCCGATCCCGGATTGAGTCTGTTATTGCCGCTAATTGTCATTTATCCTCAAATACGGCACTCACCCTGTATATCATTATTCTAGGATCGTGTAAAATGACAATTTCCAAGTGAGCTAGTTAAGCGTTAAGAGCAAAACAACAATGATCTTTAATAGTCATTAAAATTCTGTATTTCGTATTATTGCGTGAAAAAAATTATATATGCACGCATATATTATATAAATTTTTCTTATGTTAACTTCACCCAACACCAGCACTTGTTTCAATATTTAAAAAAAAAAATAAAAATAAAAGTAAAAGGTTTTTGTTGGTCAAGTACGAAACAGTTCAAAAGGAGCAACAATAACAACCAAAATTCAACGGAAACCCCATAATTATTAAATTAATACCAATTGTGAGACCAAGTAAATTGTTCTTGTTGTTGGTAACTGGCTGGTTTTTTGCCAAAACAAAAAAAAATAGAAAAAAATAAAGGAGACGAACAATTAGTGACTTGAATTATATTAAACTTGGCATTGGTTTCTTTTTAGACGAGTACATGTGTACGTTTGTGTGTTTGTGTGGACGTTGTGTAGGGAAAGAACTTCAAATAGCTTCGTCTGATTATTATTTGGCAAAATGTTTAGGTTTCTGCATGCGCGCATGCACGAATGTATTTGAAATATAGCTTAAGCCTCAGGGCAGGATGTTGTCAGTCCATTTTAGTTTTCCTCTCTTCTAACATTCTTTTTCTTTACTTGAAATCTTAAAGTTGATGCGCAATTAAATGAAAAAGTTTCGCTAAAACCAAATTCCTATATAGGAAAAAAAAATTCTTACTTTGCACAAAGTAGTTAAAGTGGAAAATTAAAGTAAATTTTGTCAAGGATACATTTTCAATAAAAATAAACCAGAGAAAGTCTCTAAGCGCACAGAAACTAATCAGACGGACGGACAGACGGCCTGAACTGAACGCTTTTTACTAAACTGATCTATTTTATAGTAAAAAAGTTAACATTGTAAATATCATTTTTCATGCTTATTTTTTCCATACACCTAATTCTCTTTTTGCACCAATTTTGTTTACACGAATTTGATTTAACACGAGATAAAACGAAAAACAATTCTCTTTTTGCACGAATTGTTTTGTTTTAACACGATTTTCAATTTTTTTTTTAAGGTTTGGAACCAATCTACTATGCTTCCATTTAGCCAATATCTTTTTTTACACGAATTTTTCTTGCACGAATTTTTTGGGAACGTATCTATCGTGTAAAAAGAGAATTAGGTGTACATTTTTATTTTTTTTCAACAACACCTTCATGTTTCATAATTTTATGAATTTAAATATTAAAAATTAACGGCTTTACAAAACGTCACTCTAAACACAAACCCAACTAAAACAAGTAAGAAAACTAAATTTGACTTAGGCCAAATCTTAAATACCCTCCACCTCCACAACGGTGTACATATGTCTTACGTATCAGCATTCAAGTCTACTTTTATGTTGAATATGGTTTTTTGGAAATTGTGGGCGTGTCTATTATCCGACCGCGCCCATTTTTGGCATATCAGTGGATGGGATAACTATTTATACGCGTACCAAATTTCAAGTTTATAGCTCAATTTTTGTGGCAGATAAATAGATTTTTGTTGATTGTGGGCGTGGCTCTCGACCAATTTTGCCAAATTTAAATGCATGCAAAAACTAAAAGTGCTTATACAAAATTTCAGCTCAATATCTCAAAATTTACGCCCGTGAGAGTGCCAACAACAGACGGACACACGGACATACATATCTAAATCAACTCAGTTTTTGACGCTGACCAAGAATATATATACTTTGTAGGGTCTCTGACGCCTCCTTCTGAGTGTTGCAAACGGAAGAACAAACTTAGTATACCCTCATCACTGAGGTGGAGGGTATAATAATATAGAGCGCCATCTTCAAACTGCTAGCAACAAACTTGAAAACTAGTGTTTCTCTTGAATTTCTTCTTTCACAATTGACTTTAGCTATGCTATCAGTTGTAAGTGATTGAATTTTACATATAAGAATAAGAACACAACAAACTATGTGTAACATGCACAAAAGAATGTTCTATTTTTTTCACCGCGCTCTAGATTAAAAGAGAAAAACAAAAATATAATAATTTACTAAAAAAATCCACAATTTATAACCAGAAAAAAATTAAGATAAAACGATTCCAATAATGGATGCAGCACGTAAATCCTATGAAATTCAAGCACAAGTTAGGCACAATGCTGAGGAGTTTAAAAACACGATGAATGACTTGTATAATTGGCAGAAGGAAATCAAAAATCAAGAGATACAATTACAAGCGCAAGCAAAGCAAGAATTGAAAAATGAAGATGAGGTAAGTTTCACAAAAAAAAAATACTTCTATTTTAATTTGGTAACATAAAAAAATATGATAAAAGGAGACGCAAGGAATTGCCGTGCGTAGTCAGATAGTACAAAAGTCTAAGCAAAATGATAATGAAAGAACAATAACAGCACCGTCAAATGTACAAAATACAGCAAAAGATAACCGGGACCAATTAGATGATGGTTCAACTACCGAAAAATGTGATACACCAATAGATGCCGTAGAACGTAAACGTAAAGAAGCCAATGAGATAAAGGATAAAGGCAATGCACACACCAAGTTGGGTGCATATCAATTGGCCATTGAAGAGTACACCAGAGCTATCGATTTATATGATCAAGAAGCAATATTCTTTTGTAATCGTGCTCTATGTTTTTTGAAACTAGAAAGGTAAGCAAGGGCTCTACCGGAACACACGCAACATTTTTATAATCGTTTTTACAACTTTTCCAGATACGATGAATGTCTAAATGATTGCGACCGTGCAATTGATCTTGATAATATGGCTGTTAAAGCTTATTATAGGCGTATGTTGGCCAATGAATCTTTAGGTAATAATATGGATGCTTTAAAGGATTGCACTACTGTGCTAACAATTGAACCCAAAAATGCTGAAGCCAAACGCAGCTTGGAACGTATTAATGAGCGCATACGTAAAAATGGTAATATACTGAAATTGCTAACATTGCAATTGACTCGATTAATTGATGTACCGTTCTTTTAGTTAAATCAATTAATAGCCCCAGCTTTAATAGTTTAGGACCAAATATGGTGGACATTTTACCAATTGAAAAGCCGGTGTATAAACGTTCAAACAAACCTCTAAAACGTATACCTATAACGGATATAGTGGGTCCAAAGGAGAGTACAGATTATGAAAATTTGAAAATCTCTGACGAAGACATTGATAAGCTGTTCAATAGTAATTGTGGCCCATTTGAGGAAATTAAGAGCAACACTGTAACAAAAATTAACTCGTCCATAATAACAGATGTTACTGCAAAGATTAAAGAAGAGACCAAATATACCAATAATAATAATAATAATGAGGTTAAAGAAGCAACACAAATACCAAAAACGGCTAAGAAAGACTTTAACAGCAATCAAGTTGAGCAGACGAAAGTAAAAACGCCCCTAGCAACCACAACTGTTAAAAAAGAACTAGATACCAACAAACTTAAAGAAGTTAACGAGTTGCCATGTAACAATGCAGAGGTAAAGAGGAATAAAAATCAAATTATAATATGAGAAATATTTAAAAAAAAAATTCTTTCACAACTTAGCGTCCAGTACCAGCTACACCTACATCAACCGCTCAGTTTTACTGTAACTGGAAGGATCTAACCAAATCTCAGAAGTATCAATATTTGAAGGTAATCAATTCAACCAGCATCCCGCATTTAATATAATTAGAAAACGATTATACTATAAATAAATTTATACTTACAGTCCATACCGTTGACTCAATTAAATAAAATATTGGGAGCCGGTTTTGATTCAGATACCTTAAGCGATGTTATTCACACCCTGTATAATTATTATTTGCCTGATAAAGTTGATACACTTGGCAGCACTCTATTGGAAATAAGTAAACATAAACAAATTTCCATTTTATCGTTGCTCATGTCTAACGAGGAAAATAAAAGTGAGTTCATTTATCAACTTTATTAAATAATGATTTGAATTTTTTTCTTTTTTTTTCTTTTTTTTAATTTCTAATCAATTGTAGTTTTAACGGAGATTATTAATTATTTGAAAGAAACTTCTTTGGAAAAAACAATCATGGAGCAGATAACAAAAAATTTTAATTTCATTTAAAATAATTGCAATGTTTTGTATTTGAAAAAAATTGGCTATTGTGTGCGTTCATGTTAAATGTTAAATTAAATGATTTTAAAAAATTTAAAATAAAAAAATTAAAAATTCAATTATTCTTTGTATTGTATTTAATGCTTCATAGGTAAAGCCTATAAAATTATCCAATGGACGGCCTTTTCAAATTCTTAAAGCCCTGCATGAAAATAATTGAATGAACTTTGACTCCAAACTTCACCCGCTTCAAAGCTGTCTTCTCTTAACTCTTACACTTCAACAGTATTCTTATGCTCTTAAAATAGTCACAAGTTTCATACGAAACACATACTATTATATATGGTAGTAGGAGTAATTTGTCATATGAGCAAGTTTGTTTGTTTATGTGTTATGTATGAATAAGAGGCAGAGTTTTAATCTTGAGTTGAGCGTAAAGAGATTGAAAGATACACTTACACCTACATGCGAGAGGTTTATAAAATGGCATCGAATCAAATGGATGATGGTTAATATATACAGTAGGGCCTCTATGCAAGGAACATCTTTCAGAATAGTTACCGTGGGTGTTGTGCTTAAGCCGTGAATGAACAGACAGGTGGCACAAACGCTATAAACAGCCAGGAAAATGGGCTCATATGTATGAGAGGCTTTGAGAGTCGTCAAAGTCTCCTTCTGGGTGTTGCATATGGAATAGTAAACGTAGTTTTATGTGCAATAAATAAAAATAGAGAACAACCGTATGCATCCACCCAAGAGCGCACACAGTTCAACAAACTAACACATGCTTTAGTTGATATTAAGAAGAGGCGAGATCCGTAATTCATACGCGTATAGAGCAAAAACTGAGATTTCTTATTACTACAAATACCAACAACAACAACAACAACAACAACAACAACACATGTACGACTAGTCATAACCCATCAGCTGTACATTGGAGGCATAAAGAAATTTAAAAAAAAAATAGAGTATATATGCGAACATATATTAGATGGATCTGAGTGTAGAGTGTGTACAATACATAGCTGGTTAAATAAAGTGAGGCTTAGCTAAGGTTGCGCTTGATCAAGTTGATCCACTCGAGTAACAGCAGCAAACGCGTTTAGTTGTATTTACCGTCAAGTTTCGGCCGGTCCACGCGAATACTCCATCCAACCATCCAACAAACATGCACACGCACATACATATGTAGAAAGTAATATTTGTATATAATATACAAAGTGGAATTCGAAACGTTCCGAATATATTGTATGTGCATGTGTACATACATATACAGACGAAAAAAAGAGATCTACTCTACTCGTTTATTGTTGTTGCTGTAGTTATTATTGATGTTGTTTTAAAAATAAATATAATTCGGTGTGTTTGCGTGCATTTGGGAATATTTATTTATTTATTCTTTTGCCTTTTTATTTGTTATTGTTGCGGCTGCTGCTGTTGATACTTTTCAATATTTTATAATAGTTTTTTTTAATATTTTTTCCTTTAGTGATCAAATATTATGTGATTTTTTTTTTCTCGCTCGTTTCGTTAATTCCTGTGTGAACGTCAGTTGGTGTGAAAAAATTCCATAAAAAAAAACATATATACATATATATAAAATAACGTTAACATTCGTTGGCAATGCGTTTTTTAGAAAATTTCCGTTTTTTACACAACAGTTAACAAAACACAAAAAAGACAAAAAATACTTAAAAAAAAAAAATAAAAATATAAATTCACAATGTCCCTTAAGGGAAAAAGGAACATTTTATCATATATTTTTTTTTTTTTAACAAAAAAGAGAAAACTCAGATTGAAACGCTTAACAAGTGATTTTTCTACATCTGTCCGTTTGTTTGTCCGGCTCTCTCTCTCTCTATCTCTCTCTTTCTCTCTCTATTAGATTTACATTCAAATATTGGAGAGATATCGATTTCATGTTTGAGCAATACGAACACGCACACATGTACAATATGGTTGCGCAGACAAGTTAAAAATTGAGAATGTTGGGTATTTGTTTCGGTGGAGTCAAGATAATTAGTTTTCTGGCAATAATGTTTCAAAAAAAAAAAAACATTGCCCAAAACATTGACCCCAATAATAACAACAACAATAAAAGGATATAATACCAATGAATGTTTTATATCTTTAATTTTTTTTTTATTTTTTTTATTTTTTTTTTTTTTTTTTTTTTTTCATTTTTTTTTTCATTTTTTTTCCACTTTTTTTTAATTCTGATTTTTTTGCATTAATGTTATTCACAATAAATTTCCATATGCAAATATACATATACATATATACATGGGTACTAAAGTATTTATTATAAACAAATTATGATTAAATGTTGTTGTTGTTGTTGTTGTTGTTGTTGTTATTATTATTATTATTATTTTTATATAAGATAACAGCTAAATTAAAACGTAATTGTAAAATAAATTACGAAATGAAACAATGAACAATAACAACAACAACAATAAAAACAACAAATTATATGCAGCAACAATAACAAAAATTCAAAATAAAAAATATTTTAATGCAATTTATCAATGTATGTGTTTTGTGTGGAAAAGCCACAACAACAACAACAACAACAATAACAACTAAATTCTTTTAAACAATAAAAACAACTAATTTTTTCAGAATACTAACGCTGACAACAACAATACAATCAATGATTTAAGAAAACAAGCAACAAACGAACAAAAAAAAATACAAATTTCATACACACACATATATACAAATGTTATAAGTGAGTTATAAACGTGTGTACTACTTACATACAAATGTGTTTGTGAATTATTTAAACAAAAAAAAAAGAAAAACACAAAAACACAGCACAAATTCTTAATGAGAAGATTGTAAAACATTTGGAAATTTTTTTACTGGCATGTAAAAAGAATCAAACAACAACAAAACAGTTGGAAAATAAACACCGAGAAAAGCAGCAACCAAAAAATGACAATATCAAAGTAATTAAAACCGAATTTTTCATATCTGCATATACGAGTATACACTGTACACAGTACACTGAACACTTAATTTAAGTGATTTTTTCAAAGCCATTTATTTAGAATTTACCATTCCTTATTCATCATATGACAGGAAGCTTCAGGGCTCTTACAAAATGTACATACTCCTGATCAGCATCAACATCTAAGTCTATTTAACGATGTCCGTACGTCGTTATGTCCGTGTGTCAGTTTGGCTATTTCTGAGAAGCTAATGTTTGCAAAAATTAAGCTATTAAGCGGAATTTGAATATTCATCATTTATTTAAGCAATTATCTATTGGATCAGCCACGCCCATAATTTACAAAAAAAAACTATCATAGCTATTAAAATAAATTTACAAATTTGAAATTTAGTACATTTCAGATGCATTGATGTATAAAAAAAGGGGCGGAATTTGATCGAATATACGCCCACTTTCTAAAGAAAGAACTATTTTTGTTGCAGTATTGTACCCGGAGGAAATATAGACAGCCACTCCCACTTCTTACGTTTATACAGGTTTAAATAAAGGGTGTCCAAGACTTGTCCTAAATAATGTTTTTTTACTTGTTAATATTAACTTGAGCATAACTCGCACGTGTGGGCGGGAGCCTCTAATACATGTTTGGAGATTCGCATACAGCGAAAGGCTCTGGTGATCATATGTGACGAGGAAGTATCCAAATGTGAGCCGTGTCGTGCTTATGTACAGGTACTACTATGGCATATGTTCTAGAGAGATAAAAGAGATGTGTCTTCCGCTGAAACCCTTTAGTAGGACAACCAGACTTGCTTACCGATCTCACCCATTCGTTACGGAGTTGCCGGCGTATCGCACAACACATTACCGAAACGGTTCCTTCTTCAACCGGGGTGTTCGCTTCTGGACCATGCCTAGTGTGCGCAAATTCAAAAAAAAAGTACACAGACACTACTTCCTCTATCCTCCTCCTAATTAATAATTTATGTAAATCGAGAGTTAAGTAAAATTGGGTAAGCAGGTACACATCAATGAGGTGACAGGACAGCTTTTCTTTGAACTTGGGATAAAGTGTTATATGTGTTGTTGGCACGCCCACAATTTACGAAACCTTTTTTATGCAGAATATATTTATAGTATTAATGGGCATAATGCCACACCCAAGCCAAACTTAATTTTTTTTTTCTTACTACATAATAATTTCGATTATCCAACAAGAAAATAAATCAAGTTAAACATGGGCCGTAAACCCACTTCAATCCCCATACAAATAACTTTTCCTTCACTGTACAGTTAATTAAAGCTGATTTTCATATATTCTATATCTTTGGTAACACAATATATTTTATATACTATACTATACACATACAACATGCTTACAATAACTATTTCAACTATTGATGCACGCGACCACCCCCTTCGTTTTGTTTCTTTTTTTTTTTTTTTCGTTTTCTCATGTGCCAAATTTGTCTGAAAAATTCCATTAATTGCACACGATTCATGAAATGTGATGCGATGTTATATATGCGAGCGTGTGTGTGTGTGTGTGTGTGTGTGTGTGTGTGCAAATTAAACTTTAGTTAATTGTTAGATTTTTACATTTTTTGTCTATTTTGTTGATATAAAAGTCTCAGAGGTTAGAAAATTATAAGCAAATCACATTTTGGAAGAGATTTTAAATGATTTTCTCAACAAACTTGAAAATCGATTTTTGCGGGAACTGAAAACGTCCACTAACCGTGTATGTATCGAGTATCAACTTGCACGTTGGATTCTATGCCAAATAAGGTTGTTTTTTTTTGCTAAACTCTGGGCGTGACCCGCCCATTTTTGATGCAAGTGCAAATATAGCAAATACAACTTCATAGGTCAATCAATTTTTGTGGCTGCTAGACAGATTATGGGCACGGTTGTCAGCCGATTTAAAATCCTACTTAAAGTTTAAATACATATATTAGAAAAATTCCGACAAAATTCTCAATATGTCAGAATTTATGGCCATGAGAGCGCTAATAACAGACAGACACACAGACGGGCAATGAAACGTTCGTGTTCAGTCGACTCTGATTTTGATGCTGATCAAAAGTACTTTATAGGGTATGTGACGCCTCCTTCTGGGTGGTGCAATTGGAATAAATGTACATACTGTGATTACAAGACAACTTGGACCCTGGGGACAATATAGGATTTAGTTGTGAGTAGGTAAGATTTTAATTACACGTTATTTATTTCATCAATGGACTTTACCCTCTGCTCTGAGACAACAACTACAACTTTTTCTGTTAATTGTTGTTGTTATAAACGTTTTTGCAAAATTTCGATAAGACGTTACTAGTTTGATGGTGATTGTCGACATATTATTGTGACAAGATTATATACAACAACAACAACAACAACAACAACGACGACAAATAAATAGTTGTCTTTCTGATTGAGAAACTTACAAAGGCACATGTAAATGTGAATGTGGTGAATGTGTGTCTTGTGCACTCTGGCTTTATTTATATAAATATCTGTACGTACGTCTGTACGTATATGAAAAAGTATGAACATCAAATAAACACGTACAAAAATGTGTTTGTTTTTGTTATTATTGGCGTCATAATTATTATTATTATTATTATTATTATGATTGTTGTTGTTGTTGTTCTTGCTTTTAAGTTTAGCAAACACAAAAGCAACAAACAACTAGCATCTGTAAGCGTATGTTTTGTGTCGGCGACAGACAGTTATTGTTGTTGTCATTTTGTGCAATTGTTGTCTTTCTTTCTTTCTCCTTTTTTTCAATAGCAACACTAACTAATGCCTTCTCTTCTCTCATTATATTTACATATTTTTTTCTTATTGTTATTCAACAGACAAACACAATAAACAAACAAACCAGCAAACAAACATTTTTACATACTTTTAGTTTTTTTTTAGTAAAAAAAAAAAAAAAAAAAACTTTTTTTAATTGTACATAAAAAGAGTTTAAAAATAACACAAAACTCAAGATTTTCTTGTTATCACCGCTGCACACTCATCGGGCAACTATTTGCTATCATTTCTACAACATAACATATTATGTGTTTATTTATTATTATCATTAAAACAAAAAGAAAACAAGTACGCACATACATACACACATTTATTTATATTAAATAATTTATTCTAAGCATTTGACTTGCATTACTGCCAATTGTCCGCTCTGTTGCAATTGTTTCTTTAATTAATTTTCTTCCTTACTCTCTCTCTCTCTCTCTCTTTTTATAAAAAATTTATGCACCTATGTATATATGTGTGTACTTTGTCACTGATTACATGTTTTTTTCACTCTCGTGCCGTCAACCAAGATAAAAAATTATAAACAAACAAAAAAAAAAAAAAAGGAAAAATGTTATAATCGATCAAGCTCAACCATGCAATATCCTACACCACTTAGTTTCACAAAGTATGCTACAATTAATTTATATCGTCGTATGGAAAGGGGTTCTGAAAATGGTCCGATCGGGTCTAAATTTGGCCCAGCCCATTATTAAGCTACTTGGCTATTCTTCCCTAAATTTGTGTAATTTTTTTACCATATAAAGACTTTCATTATAGAAGAATCTTACATATGTGGGGGTTCTAAAAATGGTCCATTCTGGTCTCTTTAGACCATTACGTATTTTTGTAACAAATTTCATCAAAATATCTCAAAAAATGCAACCTTTAGCTGGTATTAACGTAGGCGGTTTAATCAATTCAGATTTTAATTCTGAATGGTTTGGTATAATTAAAGAGGGATGTGGCACTTGCCGTTTAGGAGGTACATATAACCCCACAAACTTAATATACCTTTTGCTACAAGTGGTGTAGAGTATAATTATAAACTGTTGGTCTGTGAAGCAGTGAGAGATGTTTCTTCAAAGAAATGCTGTTATTGGAACCGGTTAGATTAGGTTTTCTATGGTGTTTGACGTTTAATTTTAACAATAACAATAACCATCCATATGTAATCAAATAAAAAATATTTCACATAAATAGTAATTGGAAAATAGAGAGTAATATGAAATATATATAAATCTTAAATACTATCCACGTCTACATACAAACGGCGGGCGTGGCAAGTATATGATTGCGCCCTCTAATAGTTTATGTGTTCCATATCAGCTTGCAAGGCTAGTTTTATAAAGTTTATAAATTGTGGGCGTGTGTGTTACCCGACCACGCCTATTTTTGGTATGGGATAAATATGCATATGTATACCAAATTTAATTAATTCAATTTTTGTGACACATAAATAGATTTTTGTCAAATGTGGGCGTACCTCTTGACCGATTTTGCCCACTTTAAATAGCGATCTGTGTGCATACAAAATTTCAGAACAATATCTCAAGTTTCACAGTCGTGAAACGGACACAGGGTCCTATATGTCCACTTTCACAATCGACAAGCACAAAAAAAAATGCTTTATAATATGGAGACAGTCAAAATGCACGCCCACTATCGACAAAAAACTCTCACTATTAGAAAAACCAAAATGAAAAAAAATAAAAGTTTTCAAATTAATATTTAATACATAGGACTCGATTTAAGTTGATACTGTTCAATAGCCACGCCCATAATCAACAAAAAATTTCTTATAATCCCACTAATAAAACCAAATATTGAAATCTAAATAGTGTCCTATATAAGGCGGAAGTAGTCGACCGTCATGCCCTCAATCGAAAAAATGACATTTCAAAATCCACTATTAACGAATATCTCCCACAATCACTAAATTATAGGGGGGAAAATTGAAATGTCATACTTCTTATTCAACCACGCCCACAATTGCCAAAAATCTCTCGATAATGGAACAGAACGGAACATAATTTACAAAAGATGGTCATAATTCGATCTTCTAGTTGAAATCGATCACTCCTATAACCGTTAGCAGTAAGCATTATTATATACATGCCACACCCATAATCGGTGTGAAGAGCACCCAAAACTTCACATAAGCCATGATTTTTTAATTGTGTATTTTTTTGATTTTACCAAACATCTCAACCGAGAGGTTCTGGTGCCCGATTTATGTGGAATAAAATAATAATAATACGATATTAAAACCACCCTTGACCTCTAAATACTCTACATACATATTTACGAATAAAAAAAAAACATGTGATATAAACTTTACCTGAGCCGCTTAAATTAATTGCTGCTCTCTTTAGGTCTGCAAAGTTCAATGATATTAAACATTATGTACATGTGCATGTACATACATATAATAATTACACAACTATAAAAAATGTTAAAACTTAACTGCGTAAACGTATGTACAATTTAAATGGAAACTTAAGCTCACATGTATTATCCGTCCGTCAGTTGAAAGAAATCATAAATTCAATTATTTCGTTTATAATTTTACATAAATGCCTGCACAAGTATGCGCACATATCGCAATACAATGATTGTCGTGTTTGTGTGTACTCTTGCCATATACTTACTAAACTGTTCTTTATCTAAGCAGAAAAACAAACGCAAAGAAGATAAACTGCATGTATGGGTGCGCGTATAGGTGCCTTAATGCGGTTTGCATAGAATAGGTTCTTTAATTGAATTAACGCGCTTCTTTCAACTTCTTGATTCAATAATAAAAGAAGATACTCAGAGTGTGAAATGTGTTTTTCTTTTTTCTTTTTTTTTTTTCTTTTTTGTATGTGAGATACAATAAATGTCTGCGATGTTAACTTCAATAACTTGTACGTGTGTGTGCAATACACACAAACACACTTTCACTGATCCCATATTCACACTTTCATTGAGTGTGCGTGTGTGTGTTACTGTGTACCTCTATTACTGCGTAATCTCACTGTAATTTAATTGAAATAAATCCAAGTACAAATTATGTTAAATAGGAAAAGAAATTGTATTTTTTTTTTTTTATGAACGCATACTTCTGTGAACTCTGTTTTAATGATTTTATTTGAATTTTGTGTTTTTTTTTAGCACATCTACCGGCAATAATCAGTAAGGATGCAACACCCAACAACTAAACATTTGGCAGATTTCTTTCATGGACATGGACTTTTTTAACGATCAAATTCTAACAGATTTGGGTAAGTTTGCCAAGATTTTTGGATAGTATATGTACTAGGTAGAAAACAGATTCGCGATATATGTTATACGTTATTATATAAAAACTCAATAAAGATCTCATTCACACAGATTTTTCTATGTGGTAAAATTTTTCCTAATTTTGGACATTTTTAATTAATTTTGACACAAGGACGGTGCCAAAGCGGATTTCTTATGTATTATGTTTACCACAGACACCAAAGCAGACAGATAAACAGACATAACCTAATCAGAACTTCAGAATTTAAGGGGTGGCTGATGCTTTCTTTGGGCTGTTGCAAACGCTTTGACAAAATAAACGTATCACCGATGGCGGGTAGGACAGTTAAATGTTGCTTAGGCCAAATCTTAAATAACCTCCCCTTGTGGGCATGGTCGATCCAATGATTTTACGCCCTCTATAGCTGGCGTATCAACTAATAACTCGGATTCTATGCCAAAAAATTATTTTTTTTAAATGTTGGGCGTAATGTAAAATTCAACACAATTTTTATTCAAAAATTCAAATTCAGTATAATTTTTTTTCAACTGATCAACAAACATGAATCGATTTAACCATGTCCGCTTGTCCATGTAAATTTGTGTGCGTATTTTTTGATATATTTCAATGAAATTTGATACAAGGACATATATTGGCCCAAAGGAGAAACCTATTGAAAATGGACCGGATTGGACCATTTTTAGAACCTCTCCCCATATGAGGTCCTGTTATTTTTTGAGATATTTCGATGAAATTTGGTACAAGGACATGTATTGAACCAAAAAGAAACCCTATTGAAAATGAAGCATATCGAAAAATTTGTATAACCCTTCCCTACACAAGGTTTTATTTTAATGGAAGTCTTCATATGGTAAAAAATTCAGTATCGAATATGTCCGTGTCCGTGTGTATGTGCGGTGATAATCTCTTCTTAGTCGCAAAAATTTTAAAATACTGCTGCAGCGTTGGTAGCTTTCGGTATTGAAACTAAAAAATGAAGAAAAAAAATTTTTTTCAAGAATTTTTTTTTGAAAAACTTAAAAATGACACTTATGTATGTATACTAAATATCAAATAAAATATTACGGCCGCTGATATAAAAGTAGGTATTATTTGACAGCTCCATACACATAAGAATTCTTCTTCGTATTTAATTTATATTTTACACAGATACTCTGCACTCTTGACTGTTTTCCATTTTACTTACAGTTGCACGCAAAACATTCCCATTTATCATAATGTTGTTACTATTGCTATTAGTAGGCAGCACCACAATTTATTATTTTGTCTATTTTTGCCTTTACATACAACCCCACATTTGTACGCATATATATATATATATATATAATGTAAAAACTTACATATTAAAATGTAACTAAAACAAATTTGTTTGATCAATAAAATCCAACTGAAACTGAAACTCGAAGCTCTAGCTCTTGCTATGTACAACACTTGTATGCTTTCTGTTAGTGTTTTGTCAATTTAATTGTTGGCAAATCAAGCCAGGGCGAGACATCAGAGCCAGAGAGAAGACACTACCAGTATAAAGCTTTAGAAAAATATTTGAAAACATTTTAAGAAAATGCAAATAAATACATTCCACAAAAATTCCATTAATTGCACTGCAATACAATAATACCTAATAATTTCAAATAATGATTTGTGTGATTAAAAATCAAATGAACACAGCGCGTAACAATATAACATTGTGTGATGTGCAAACCAGTTGTTGTTATTGATTTTAGAAGAAATACAATCTAAAGTAAAAATAAAAAAAGTATTATTTTAATGTAAGAAAAAACCTAAACATCATACCGTACTGTACGTTGCAAGGTGAAACCAGTTCTCTAAACAGCAACATCAATAACAAATTTATTGGAAAACAATTGATAAAACAGTAAAACAATATGTAGCACATTTGTTACATTATTGGTGTTGTTGTTGTTGTTATTGATTACTTGTAATGATATTGCGAAACCATAATAAAAAGGAAACAAATTTTCAACAACCGTCCCCTCCACGAATTATTAAAATGCAATACTTTTCAGTTGACATCACAGTTACTGGAGAAATTCCTTTATATCCAAAAGTTTTGTGATCATGTTATCAGTTAAGTAACTTTTTTCAGTGTAAAATACGAGGGCAAATCAATAAGTATGTCCGCTTCGACCAGATATCTTAGTGTTGGCTGAATAATTGAGTGGAATTGTGGGCGTCTCATAAAGCGAACTTGAAACATTATTCCATGGAATTGATAGCACATTTGCCATGTAAACTATAAACTATAAACTATAAACTGTAAACTGTAATTTTGCTAAAGGAACATTCCCTTTCCCTAATCTATCATTGCATAACATACGAGGTAGAGTTATGTGTACATACAAAATACGACTAAACCCTTTAATGAAATGGCAAAACGGAATCGCAACGGAATGGCGAATTGTAATCCTTGATGAAATTGATAATTGAAGAGAAAATTTTTTTTAGTGTCTTTTTTAAAAGTTGATTTCTTTCCGCTAATTTAGGGATAGACGCATCAATATACATTTTATAATAAAACTAACGTTGTTCTGTCTATTTTTAGACGATAGCTTGAAAAAAATTAATCAGTTTTTGCGATTAAAGCAGGTTGATCTGAATAGTAGCGGTTATCACTACAAATCAACGATTGTATCATTTTTATACCTTTTACATAAGGTGTAGGGAATACTAAGTGTACATCCCGAAGGGGGCGTCAAAGATTCTATAAAGTATATATATTCTTGGTCAACTTCAAAAGCAGAGTCGATCTAGACATGTACGTCCGTGTGTTCGTGGGTCTGTCTGTTGTTGGCATTCTTACGGTCGTAAATTTTGAGACATTGAGCTGAAATTTTATGCAGACACTTTTTAATTGTGCACTAAAAATTCGTACATTCAGGTGGAGAGAGAACGAAATTACATGAAAATGTCTAAAAATTGTTGAATTTTTTAAAAATTAGAAATTTTTATTTAGAGCGATGGTATGATTAGGTTCTTAAAAGTCAATTGAGAGTTTAAACTCAAGTCTATTAGTGATGAGGGTATACTAAGTTCGCTATTCTTTTTGCAAAACCCAGAAGAAAGCCTCGGAGACCCCACAAAGTTTATATATATTTAATCGACATCAAAATATGAATCGTTATGGACGACATTGTAGATTTTGAGATATGAAATTTTGTAGACAGTTTTATATCTAATTAAATTAGACAAAATCGATCAATAGCACCGCCTACAATTATTAAAAATCTAGCTACCCAACGCAAAATATAAAGTTATACACTTAATCATCTTCTCCATCGATATACCAATGTATGGGCACCCGCATTAAACAATATTCTTTGGCGCAGAATTCCACTCATTTCTTGATCTGTAGAAGTCACAATGAGGTACATGCCACGCCCTCCGTTTATGTGTGAAGTTTAAGGATATTTAAGATTCGGTTTGAGCGAAATTTAGAGGTTTTTAATTGTTTTTTTAAGATATATAAAAAAATTTCATTACTCACTACAAAGTTTAAAATCTGACTGTACAATAAATCCTTAGAAATACAATACAAACCGTCGTACAACTGGGTAAGCTGGTTTAATAAAACTATAAAAGCTGTGGAAATTCTAAGCAAATTCTTGCCATGATCGATGAAAATTCCAATAACTTTCATACCAAAGAATTCTGACTTGTACGTACAAGGTTTTTCGGGCAATTTTTACAGCCATTAACTTCAATGCAGAATTTTTTTTACATAATATTAGGATCCTGCACTGATTCCTACAATGTACATAAAAAAATTAAGGTTCAATCCGTATTGGTTCTTAAAAAAGTTATCAATCAAATTCACTAATAATTTCCTTTGGCATTTTTAGCAATTCCAAATGAAACACAAATATATTCTGTTATCAAATGTGTGCAATGTGTGAATAAAATCATAAATTAAAACTCATTACAAATGAAATTATTTCCAAACCAGCTAATTATATAACTTTGATTATATTTGCAGTCTCTTCAAATAAAATTTTGATTAATTTGAATTTTTTACTTCACTTGATTATTGTGTTATAAAATGAGTTGCGTGTTGTGCATAGATTTTTATAATTAATATCCATTAAAATGAGAAATAATTTTCATGATCTGTGTGCAAAGAAAAATGGGTGGCAAGTGCAGCCTCCAATTACACTATACTGCAAGAAAACCACCACACTAAACACCAATGATTTTTTTTGGGAGGATTTTTTGAACATAAAGGTATATTAAAAAAAAAAATTATTATAAAAAATTAACAATTTGTGGGCGTGGGGCTCATAGAGTTTATATTGCCAGTCGAACTATAAGATTAGTATGAACGTTCGGATCACTTTTGAGAAAATTTCAATCTCGTTTAATTAAACTTAAACGTGAAATTAATTTGTGAAATTTTAGCCGCGCTGTCTTCTGTAACCTTTTACAATGTATCGAAAAGGTAATTTTAAAGGTCGAATATGAACCATTCCAACATGCGGAAAATCTAGAAAAGCAAATGGCGGTCAGTTTGTGCCAGGTCAGGGCATTATAATGAATAACCAAAAGACTAAATATCCTCCTTGCTTATTGAAGCCACGTGACACATTTTTTGCTTTTTTTTTTTAACCATTCCGTTAGCTGTATAGCTATATATAGACTATTTCAACTATCACAATCCCATGCAATAAAAAGGAGAACCATGTTTTGATGCAAATTTTCCACTTTCCGAAAACGTCCATTGTGGACCTACGCCAATTCAATAATTCAAATAGGATGAATTCGAAAATCACTAAGCAAAACTTTAACTAACCAACATAAGGCGGACGGATGGACATTTTTTCTACGCTGAATTTAAGCAAATAAAGACTAACTTTTAAATAGAGGAACTTTCTCGTCCTTATATCAGCTGTAAACCGAAATCCTTTAAGTATCTGTTATGAAACGTCAGTATTTTATATACCACGAGATTCACGTACAAACACTCGCCCAAAACTTAGCTTGACTTTGTTGATGTAGTGTTCAAAAAAAAAAGAAAAGAAATGAAGCTTCTGTGCCGCTTAAGAAAGCATAACGTGAGAAGTGCAGATTTTTCAAACGCAAAATATTTATAGACACTCGTACACATAAATGGATTTGAAGATGCTCAGCGAAGAGTAAAGAGGACAACGAACTTGTGAAAAACAAATAAAACATTTATACCTGTGTACCCACAACGAACAAGTAAACTGACGTGGTCGTGGATTAGATAATTGATGGATTGTCTATTACAAACATAAAAACCATACGAACGCTATACAATATTATTATTATTATTATTATTATTGTATATTATTATTGTTGTGAGCATTGTGTTTCTATAGTTTTTTATGATATTTACAAAATGTGTTTTATTTTCAGAGAATTGACTGAAAGCACTGCTAAGCTAGCTATTCATAGATTGTGAACAATATATAGACAACAAGTACTTATTCAATGTGTTGTGTTATGTGATGTCAAGTGTAGGAATTTAAAGCATAAGTCAAAACTTAAATAAACAACTTGCTATTGCTGCTTAATGGCTATTGTAAGCCAAGCTTAGTTGGTTGGTTGTGAATTTGTTTCACATGGTTTTTTTAAAAGGAAACCGTGCCTATGAGTATGTGTATGCGTATGTGTATATATATGTATAATAACAATAACAAATCGATTTCTAAATAAAACAACAAAACAGTCAAAACAACAAAATTTCTGTAAATAAATCAATAAATAACAAAATAAATGGATTATCAAAAATCACTTAACGGTTAGTACTCATGATAATGATATGGATTACTTGTATAAATCATTATCAGTTTAGTATTTATAGAGGAATGCATTAGTATGTACATGTGTGTGTTTCAGTATTAAATTTAAATGTAACGTTACACTCGTAGTTCATTAGAGCACAATTGCAAAACAATATTTTGACACACGCCCTTTTTATTTAAAAAAAAAAACATAAACATGTTTACAAACGAATACATGGCGAATACATTTACTGCATATGTATGTACATCAACAATACAATATATGACCAAATGTAAGTCATCACGTAAACAGACTCACAGCAAATGGATAAAGATTGGAAAACAAGTAAAAATGGTATAGTCGGTCAAGGCCGACCATTTAATACCCTTACAACACTTGGCTCCTTAAACTATGCCACAATTCGTTTAGTTGTATCGGTGTACACTGCCATAAAATTTACTTCGTGATGTATAATTATATGGGAAGGGGTCCTAAAAATAATCCGATCGGGTCCAAATTTGACACAACCTAATATTAAGCTAATTAACTATTCTTCACTGAATTTCGCTTAAAAATATTAATAAATGCGATTTTTTGCCATATAAAGGCTCTCATTATAATAGAACCTTATATAGGGAGGGATTTTAAAAATGGTCTGATTCGATCTATTTTTAATAGGGTTTCTTTTTGGTTCAATACATGTCCGTGTACCAAATTTCATCGAAATATTTCAAAAAATGCGACCTGTAGCTTGCACACAAATGTACATGGACAGACGGACATGGTTAAATCGATTCAGATTTTGATTTTGAATCAGATTTTGAGGCTGCATCGAAGGCGCGTGTGGCATATGCCATTTAGGAGTTACAAACATTCGCACAAACTTAATATACCCTCTTACCATATATGGTATAGGGTACAAAGAGCACAATATTTTTCAATAATATATTTTCATATTATCACCACAAAATCCACCAAGCATATATAACCATATTTTTACACCCTCCGTATAAGATGCGAGATACTTAATAAGTTTCTAATCTAATCATGTTTACAGAACCCAGAGAAAGGTGTTGAGGACTCTACATGCTGTATATATGTATAGAATATGATGATCAGGAATATTTGATCCGCATTGGTTGAGAAATGAGTCCATCTGATATGTCCAGATATGTCCGTCTGTTGTTGAAACATTCGTGGAACGAAAGAGATGAAATATTTTGCTAAAAATTAAGTACAAATATGTCTAGTATCGGTATGGAGGTTTCTACTTGTATTTGGGGAAATCGCTTCAGTACCACAATTTATCTATCTATCAGTCATAAAGAATAAAGAATAAGCTACAAAGCCCACAATTGCCCACAATTTATAAATATCTTCTTGTTGCAGAATCCGACGCGTAAAATGTTTCGCATGATATACACTTTTACGAGGGTTAATACGCCCACATTTTGTTTGTAGATATGGAGGGTGTGTGAGATTCGGCCTAAGTTAAATTTAGTTTTTTCACGTCCTGTTTTTTTTGTGTTATTATTTGAACTTATTTGATTATTTTCTATTTAGCACAAAACGCAGAAACGGCTTTTTCAAAGAGTTTCAATAAAAACAATAACATTAACAAAACAACAACAACAACAACAAGTCTCTAATGCTTATAATATTTTTGAATTTTACTGTTATTTCAGATCAGTCAGATTATGTGGGCGGTATCGATAATGAAGGGATCTTTTTTGATGATTTACATGTGGCAACTGGCGCAGCCGCCAACAGGCTCGATAACAATGTGAATCATCTCAATGACGGCACATTGTTCCTTTGCAATGGAAAATCGGAAACGCCTCTCACATCACTCACTTCAGGGGGGAGATGTGGCAGCAGTGGTGATGGTGGTGGGGGTGGTGTAACAGACACCGTGTTGCCATCGATGCCTTCAATCACTGCTAAAATTTGCCTACCCACTATTTCACAAATGGGCATATCTGTTAGCCATAACCACCACCATCACACGCATACACACTCCCACTTGCCCGAAAGTCCACCGGATTCAGGCTCAGAACCGCCTTATAGTCCGCCGCAAGATAATCATGGACTAACATTTACATCACGTGATTTCTATAACCCCGCCGCCCAGGCAAATGGTGCAGCAACATCAGCCTTGAATGAATTGCATTCCATACCAACATTACAACAGCAACAGCAACAACAACAACAACAACCACAACAGCAGTCGCATCTGTCGCACCAACATATCCAATCACCAACGCAACAACCACCTCAACAAACATCACACAATTCTTATGCGCATTTACTGCAAACGTCCCTAATCGCTAATTCACTGACAACAACAACAAATCATGGACACGACAACATGAATAGCGTTCGCGTGAAACATGAATCGGGTCTGCTTTTAAATCCATGTCACCTACCCACCAATACCAATAGTTTACGTTCCAATGAGAATGGTCTGCCATCAACATCCACGACTCCCCTTCTAATGTATACATCAACCAACAATCATATGGGATACGATGGACTCTTAAATGGTAATGGCTCCACAAACAACACAACTCCAACATCCACCTCATATCATATAAGCTTTGGAAATGGCGCAGGAGGAGGAGGTGGTGGTGGTGGTGGAGGTGGTAGTATGGATCATGGTATGGCAATGGCTGCAGCTTGCATGCTGAACACAGTTAGTGACTTGCCGCATGTTCAGGCTATAGGCACAAGTCACGCCAGTATACCATCCACACCCCAATTAAGTCGTACGCCCACACCTTCTACGCCCAATCAAAGTTTGTCGCGCAAACGAAAAATGATTGCTGACATCGATGACACTGCATACGTCAGCAGCATTAAAAGCGATCCCAGTATGGTCATGAGTCCCAGTCGTAATTCCATATGCAGTACTCCGATACAACAACAACTGAATGGAGCGAAATTATCTTCTACATCACCCATCACCATACAACTGGGAAATTCTATACAAAATGCAACCAATATCAATGATTTTGGCGGCACCATGTCGGTCCGTTCCACAGCATCTGTGTCACCAGCTCTGTCAACATCTAACACAAATACGGACAATGGCTTGGATTCTTTAGCCAGCAATTGTCCAACAAACAGAAGTTCCGAGAATGTTAGTGATTCGTTGAGTCCATGTATTCGATTTTCTCCATTCCAACCACAAAATTGGCACAAACTGTGCGATCAGAATCTTCAAGAACTGTCCGTTGTATACTATCGGGTAGATGCCGACAAAGGCTTCAATTTTTCGCTGTCCGATGATGCATTTGTTTGTCAGAAGAAGAATCATTTCCAAATAACTTGTCATGCCCGACTGCAGGGTGAAGCGAAATTTGTGAAAACTCCAGCCGGGTTAGAGAAAATTAAATCATTCCATTTACATTTCTTTGGTGTTAAGCTGGAAGCCCCAAATCAAACAATACGGGTCGAGCAAAGTCAATCCGATCGTTCGAAGAAACCCTTCTATCCCGTACCGTAAGTTTATTAGACTTTTTATTAGTGGAAGGTCTCACTTAAGTAAAAATTTAATGCTTCATTGTCTTGTTTTAGAATCGATCTCCAGAGCCACATTGTTAGTAAGGTGACAGTGGGCCGTTTACATTTCTCTGAGACCACAAATAATAATATGCGTAAAAAAGGCCGTCCGAACCCGGAACAGCGATATTTTCAACTTGTTGTAGCTCTGCACGTGCACACTGCGTCCGGTGACTTCCCCATTATAAGTCAAGGAAGCGATAAAATTATTGTACGTGCCTCCAACCCGGGTCAATTCGAATCGGATGTAGATCTCTGCTGGCAACGGGGACTCACGCAGGATTCTATCTACCATGTGGGCCGTGTAGGCATTAATACCGATAGACCCGATGAAAGCTTGGTAGTGCATGGTAATCTTAAGATATCCGGTCATATTGTACAGCCGAGCGATTCGCGAGCCAAACAAGAAATTGCCGAACTGGATACATCCGTTCAATTGAGAAACTTACAAAAAATTCGCATCGTCAAGTACCGTCTCGAACCAGAATTTGCCGCACATTCCGGTTTAAAACGCAGCACAGACACCGACACCGACGATATTGTGGATACGGGTGTGATAGCTCAAGAAGTACGCGAAGTAATACCGGATGCCGTTCAAGAAGGTGGCAGTGTCGTTCTACCCAATGGTGATGTTATTGAGAATTTTCTATTGGTTAACAAGGATCGTATTTTAATGGAAAACATTGGTGCCGTTAAGGAATTGTGTAAAGTGACGGGGACATTAGAGACCCGCATAGAGAATTTGGAACGAATCAACCAGAGACTACAACGTGCTAAGGAAACGGAAAAGTTGTACAAAAGTATATCGCATAAGAATGAAAATGAAATGTGCTCCAATCGAACATTACAAATTATAATTTTCCTGTTAGTTATAGTCATGGCCATATGGTAAGTGAGGCGGCATCATTATACCCTGTACACCTAAATACCTTTTTATACCCTCCACCTTAGTCGTGAGGGTATACTGTATAAGTTTGTTCTTCTATTAGCAATACCCAGAAGGGGGCGTCAGAGACCCTACAAAGTATATATATTCTTGATCAACATTAAAAACTGAATCGATTTAGACATCTATGTCCGTGTGTCCGTGTGTCCGAATGTCCGTGTGTCTGTTTTGTATAGGCACTTTTAGTTTTTGCACGCAGATCGCTATAAAAAATGGGCAAAATCGGTCAAGAGCCACGCCCACAATCAACAAAAATGTATATATCTGCCACAAAAATTGAGCTATCAAGTTGAAATTTGGTATGCAAATGTATAATTAACTTATCGATCGATGTGACAAAAATGGGCATGGTCGGATAACAGTTGCGTCCACAATTTACAATGAACTCCACGTAAAAGTCGACTTTCAAGGTGGTACAAAATACATACAGTATTAGTGGGCGTAATCACATACCTGTCACGCCCAATTGTAGAGATGTGGAAATTAAAAATTAAATACTTAAAAAATTATTGATCGTTTCAGTTTAGCGGCAGTGTCTGCTTTGTACTTTGTGGAGCACAACAGAAAGCAGCATATCTTTAAGCATTTGGAAAGTATTCAAGTACTGAGTAACAGTCACCTCCTATACAGACCAGATGCGGTCTCATTAGCCGATCAAGAAAGAATGTTTCTACAAAACCGTTTAAATAAAACCGTTAATTTTCATTATCAAACCACAAATGGCAGCACTTTGACTGCCGGGAAAAATTTTACTTTACATAGAGGACAACACAGTTATGTGGAACCTTTGACCGAGACTGCAGCACGAAATGATGAATTGACAGCAATTATGGAAAAGCCTTTAATCGAACAAGAACTCAAACAACCGATTAGCAGAACTACACTGCGAACGACAACGCTACCACTACTGCGCTTAAATAAAACGATTAATAGTAAGGGAAAGATTAAGCCTCAAATGGGCCGCAACACTGTTTATAGAACGATTTATAATCGTCCCAGCGAAGGCACTAACGCACCACCTCAACTAATAAATGCGGCAGACACTGCTTCGGAAAAAATTAATAGCAATAGTAGATTAACAGCTCAGCAAGACTGGGACAGTAATTCTATTGATGCAGACGTGCAGCATGCAGCAGGTGTACGGCCAAAGGGAACGCCCGTGATTAAGACGCGACTTCCACAAAGCAAAGACGCATTACGGCATGGGCATGGTGGGACGGATGGGCAAAAGTTGAGCAGTGACGCAGCAATCATAAGCACCCTTAATAGTAATATTTACAAGATGCCCGATGAAAATGCGGCCGTTCAAACCAATTCATTGCCAAGTGCTAATGCAGTAGCGGCCCCGCCTGTGCCGCATAAGACCAACTCTCCATTAATACAAGCAGCCGTGTCCTCCACAACAACGGCCACAAGTAGCACCAGTACCACTACCACCAGTCCAAGTATAACAGCCGCAACAAAAATAGTGCAGAAAATCCACACTGAAGCACCACCACCACCATCCCACAACAGCAACTACTCACTGGAAATACAACCCATCACCAACAAAAGTCGCACCGTGCTAGAACGTCCCACAGACAATTCCGAAGACTTGCAAAGCCTTAGCAATAACAATGAGTCGGCCTATAACATCATTAGAGATCCACTCGATTTAATATTCTACAACAATGTACGCAGCAGCGCTTCCATAACTGATGTTCAACGTTTGAAGCCACAACAACATCAACACAGGCAACCTGAATTAACCAAAGACGTGAACGATTGGGTGATTGAGGAGCATTTGTATGTGGAAACGTTTGGGGAGCCAGAACAATGTGCGAATAAAATCCATCCAGCGGATGTATCCAGTTGTCAGGTAGGATAATGGAAATGTTTTGAAATATTTCAAATATTTTTTATTGTTTTGCATTCCTTTCCATGCAGTCTATGTGCTTTGATGAAAACAATCAACTGTTGACACCCAACCAATTAGGTTTGGAAAAGAAAAAAGGCGACAACTCTGCAGCTGTTGTTGAAATAGTGCAAAAAGATAATCACAATCGAAATGAAGATGATGATCGGGGTACAATACTGAGCGAAGATGAAGATGAACTGCAAGCAACATATGATGGGACACCATCGAGCGTGAAAAGCACAGCCAATACAACATCACTACTGCTGGTGGGCAGTAAAGTTTCACATAATAGTCAAGCTCTAGGCAAGCATGAGGCTGAATCTGAGGTAGCTGACATTATAGATTCTCTGCTGGCACGAACATTTCCGGACGACAATGCCGACATCCTGGAATCCAAAGTTGTAAAAAAGACAAAAACCGAATTCAGCAAACAACAGCCCATTCCCACCCATTCGCTATTGCGCGAATTAAATCGACCACCAACCGATGATGCCGACTGTTGGACTGTGCAGGGTGTCTTAGTGGCTGAAACTTTTAATGAAACATTCTCAATGAATGAATATTGCCCGAAAACGGCCAAATCTGTAAACGCAACAATTGTTATACCATTGTCCCGTTATTTCAATCGGCCAAACATTGAGTTGCACTTGATGTAAGAACATGCTTATAATCGAAAGCAAATACGTTTTAAATATCTTTTCAAATATTCGAAATTTGTCTTCTTTAGATCAACGGTGCCGGCGGTGCAATGGACGATTTGCGATAATTACGAATTGGCTAAAAGTGATGGCAAACAGCTACAACAACAACAACAACAACAGCAACAACAAATACAAATATTGGAACGTTTGCACAACACTTCGGTCTTACTAATCAATCTACCCAGTCGTGGTGATTTTGTCAAGTATTTGACATTACGTGCCACCATCATCAGTGAGAAGAAAAAAGTATTGTCTAACAATCTACAATATATACAAACTGTTTATATATATATATATATATTATTTGTTTATTTGATTTGTTGTTTAAAGGAGAGCCTATGCCAGGAGAAAGCATATGAAACCAATCCTATACTTCAGTACAATTTTAGAATCTTAAGAAATTGTGATTAATTGTCCAACACACAACAACAACTGCAACAAAATAATGACACAGCTAGAGAGAGAGAAGAGATGCCTTGCCTGGCGATTACATTCCATTACAACAACCACAACCACAACAACTATAACAAATGATGTGTTCCTCTTTCTTTCTGTAACTGTAACTGTGTTTTACAAATTGAGCCTTTAGTGAAATATACTTTTTATTTATTGAATGAACGACATATTTATATATTACCTGTGGTCGGTTAGGTCGACCATTTCATACCCTACACACAAAATTAATGCTTTAAATTTGTTTAGTAGTAACGGTAAGCGCCAGTTATTGTTATGAAAGCAAGTGTTCGTGAACAATTTTTATGGAGGGGGAGAGAGAGAGAGAGAGAGATACCGCAGATGGTTCGAATTACATTTATGTTTTAAATTAAATAAATAGTTTTTATTAATTTTTTATTTAAAAAAAAAAAATTTAGAATTGCAAATTTTTACTCTATAATGCAACAATTTGAGAAAAATCGTTATATAGAAAAAGGTTCCAAAAATGGTCCGATGGGATTCACATTTAGCACAGTTAATTATTATGATAATTCATTTGTCTTTATCAATTCTTATTAAAAAATATTAAAGATTGTAAATTGAGGTCATTTGAATTTTTGTGGCAACACTGCTTTTAATTAATTTGTGAAAACATCACAAATTTTGTTTAGTTTTTTTTCCTCTTTTTAGTATAAAAATCGTCATAATTTAATGTTGCAAATTTGATATTTAAAAATTAAATAATAAATATTTAAGTGGATCACAACACAATTGAGTTGACAAAAAAAATATGTGGAAAGAAATCCTAAAGCATTTACAACAAAAGGTCTCATTGGGTTAAGACATGTATTTGTGCAAACTTTCAAGTAAATATCTTAATCCTGCCTGCTTATGAATATACACGAAAACACGGTGTTTTTATGTTATGAAACCTACCCAATACACATATATATAAAAATTTTATTAATTAATATGGTATCCTTCTTAAATTTACTCACTTTGAAAAATTCTATAGGTTTTGTTCTAATCTGGATCCTCTTATAGTTTTTCTTCACAAGTGCATATATGGTTATATTTAGGATGAAAGCTTTTCATTAAATATTTCTAAACCCTTAAATATACAAACATTTAAAAATACATTTGTGTACATTTTTAAATATTACCTTTATTAGCATTAACTATTAAATAAAAGTGCAGCATATAAATCACACAGCAAATGGCTGATCGGTGCCATCCTCATGATACTTGATGTAAGTTTCACCATGTGTAAAATCTTTTGTACCTTCTAAACGTCCGCGCGGTGGTGCTTTATTATAATCGAAAGCTTTTTGCGATTTACCAAACATACGATCCAACTCCTCGATTTGATCACGATATCTACCAACAACAACTGGCTTATTTGTAATAGGATCAATTATATCACCCAACGGATAAACAACTTTCTCCACAGTATGTGTTATAAGACGTGTCATACGATGCGGCAGTTCACGTATTAACACCACATCCCCCGGTTTGCATACTTTTTCCGGATCATGAGCGAAAAAGAATTCATCTTTTTTGAAATACTATTACAATTGTATAAGAAACGTGTATAACCAAGAATAAGAATATTCCAATTTTTCATATAATTACCATATTAAGATTTGTATCAAATTCCATGTTTCGTATTCTTATTTTGGAGGCATTTTGTTTTACGCATGGCATACAAGTGCCCAAAAGCATTAATTTACGTGCAGCCATTAAAATTATTAAAATAAATTCACTTTTGCTTAGAAATTTATGCGCTAAAAACAGCCGGCTTTATACTTATACAAAAGATTGTAAATGTGAAACTTTAAAATTTCATTTTTAAAACAGACATGTTATATGAAAAAAAGAAATGCTACAGAATAAACCAATGCCATCTAGCGAAGGTAAAGAAGTTGATGTTTTCATGACAAATGTTAGCGCCATCTTGCTAAAGAAAAAACTTGATTTCACAATTTTCCTTACAGTTGACAGTTACACAAAAAATCATTTGCGACCAACTCGTGTTGCTATCTTACCGTACAGGTTGTTATTACCTTTTGAAAATACCTCTAATATAAATAACTTACGAATTAAAAATATAAACAATACCTTAAAACTCTGCTATAAAAATAAATAAATCAAATATTTGCATAACAAATCTAATAAGCTCAACATCCTGTATTATCAGAAATGGTAAGTAAACAAAGGTTAACACCCTAAAAAATGCATTGCGTAGATTATCTCTTTCTATCAATGTCAATTATTCTTTGTTTCTGAAAGAGTTATGAAGAAGATGACTATCATGTGGATACATTTCCCAAAGAATATGGTTATGGAGCATTCGATCAAGATGGTTTAGACGCCACAGGGATTGGTAACGATGACATAGATTCGAAACCGCGCATACTGTTAATGGGTTTAAGGCGTTCCGGTAAGAGTTCAATACAAAAAGTGGTTTTCCATAAGATGTCGCCGAACGAAACATTATTTTTGGAATCGACCAGTAAAATTGTGAAAGATGACATTAATAACTCGAGTTTTGTGCAATTTTCCATTTGGGATTTTCCCGGACAAATTGATTTTATCGACCCCACCTTTGATTCGGACATGATATTTGGCAATTGCGGTTCGTTGGTATTTGTTATAGATGCAAAAGACGATTACAATGAGGCGTTAACCAAATTCAAGAATACGGTTATTAAAGCATACAAAGTCAATCCGCGCATTAAATTTGAAGTTTTCATACATAAGGTAGTAAATGGATTTTTTTAAAAATCATCCTAATTTTCATTAATTTTTCATAAACGCTCTACAGGTAGATGGCATCAGTGATGATACAAAAATGGAATCTCAACGTGACATTCATCAACGTGCATCCGATGATTTAGCTGATGCTGGCCTAACGCAAATACATTTAAGTTTTCACTTAACATCCATTTACGATCATTCAATATTTGAGGCATTTTCAAAAGTAGTGCAAAAGTTAATACCCCAATTGCCCACATTGGAAAATCTATTGAATATTTTCATATCGGTAATAAATCGTTTTGACGATAGAGGTTTTTATTTAATGAAATTTCTTTCTTTTTCTAGAATTCTGGAATTGAGAAGGCGTTTCTATTTGATGTGGTGTCAAAAATATACATAGCGACCGATTGCTCACCAGTGGATATGCAAAGCTATGAGTTATGCTGCGATATGATTGATGTTGTCATTGATTTGTCCAGCATTTATAGGTAAACGAATTAATTCTGGTTTACGGTTTAATACGTAATGTTTGTTTTTGTTGCTGTAATTTGTAGTTCTGAAGAAGCCGCCTTCGATGAGCAGAGCTCCAGTCTGATCAAATTAAACAACAGTACGATTTTATATCTGCGCGAAGTTAACAAATTTTTGGCATTGGTGTGCATATTACGGGAGGAGAATTTCAATCGTCAAGGTGTTATCGATTATAATTATTTGTGCTTCCGTGATGCCATCAGTGAAGTGTTTGAATTGCGTCAGAAGAAGAATCAAAAGTTAAATTATTCAAATAAGCAAAACGGTATAGATGATGTTAACGAAGACGATGTCGATGTAGATGAGAAAGATGACAAAGCATTAAAGCGTACTACGAAAATTCTCTAAATTAGCTGAATATCTACTTTCCTATAATTGTATGCTTTAACTTTTCTTCCTTTTCTGTTTCTACCCCGTTTATTTTGATTTGTACCATTTTTACATAAATCAGACTTTTTTTGCCATACTTTTCTAATATTATGTAAAAGTTTCCTTAATATCTTGACTCAATTGTGTTCCATTAAAAAAACAGTTACTATATATGTAAATCGATATCTAATAATGTGTGTTTATGAAACACAACCAATCCTTTATGCTGGAAGTGAAGAAATTATGTGAATGCAAATAATAAAGAGTATGCAATATTTTGTACAGAGCTGAATAAATAAAAATTCAATTATTGTTATGTTACCCCTACCAAACTGAATGCAGTTCAATATCAAGCTTCAACTTGATCACAATGCAGAGAAACTATATTTTTTTTTTGTTGGTTTGTGTTGCCGCTTTATTGTTTATGTTGAATAAGATAGAAAATTAAATATATGATAATATGTGTGCCACCGTTATTAATGTTTATATATGCGTAAAAATTAGCGTAACACAAAGGAAAAAACTCAAATTAAAAAAAGACGAGAAAAATATTTCAAAAGTGGTCAATAAACAAAAATCCACATTAGACGCTTTTTTCAAAGTTCAAGTACAGAAAGATGGCTTCTGTACCAAATGAAAATTATTAAAAATTACTACATAGTACGGTTTTTTTTTTACATTTTGTATTTTTAGTATATTTTTTTTTTACTTTTTATAAAGTTTTTTATTTTTTTATATTTTTTTTTTATTTATTTTTTTTTTTTTTTAGTACTTTATATATAGATATAGATACGATAAACTTGCTATTATGCTCTTAACATTGATTACGACATTTCTCATCGCTATAATATTAAAGACAGAGTTGATATCTTGTGAAGCAATTTAAGTAGTAGAATTCATGAATTCTTACTCAAATAGAAATATTATTTTTTACTTCTTGCTTCTTTGAAGAATCAACTCACTCTTCAATATGATAGATGAGAAAGAAATTCTCCGAGTCTTTTTCGGCGGCTGGTGGAGCTTCGGGAGCTTTTCTAGATAATGGTTCAAAGCCAATTAGTAAAAAACTCTCCAACAAGCGAGCACGATCCGAACGATTTTTACGTACGCACATGACAACCGCATCGACCTCTAGTTTGCATTCAGCAAATTCCAACAAGGAGATTAAAGTTCCCTTAGAGGCTTCCGGTGCTAAGGTTTCGGGCATGGCCACATACAAAATATTATTAACGGGATTTAGTACAGATTCCCATTTGGTAAACTTATTCTCCGTTACATGCAGCTTGATAACAATACGTATTGGATTCTCATGCTGTAATATTTGTTTTACCACCTCCTGGCAGTCATCGTCCGAATATAAAGAATTTATGTCGCCGTGCGATTCAGAGCATTCCGAAGCTGAAGAGCTACTGGAACTTCTGTTGAAGAAACTGCTGCCACCAGCTGAATCAACAGAAGATTTTCGAGTGTAACCTAATGTACCCATGAACACATTCTATTAAATATTTCTTTTTTTTTTTTTTCTTTATAATAAGATGATTTACCTGTTAAGAGAGACGCCCTATCGTGATCTGTTCTGTGGTGGGAAGGGACATCAGGACCACCACAGAGGCCCTACGCCGAGAGAGATACAGTAGGACTCGGCAGACATGTTAGTAGCACAAGACGATGTAGAAATAGTGCGCAACTTGTTATCAGCACCACCTTTAGCACCCAAAACAGATTCCGTAAACTCTCTTCTACTACTACTAAACATTGGATCACTGATAGAAAAAAAAAACACAAATTACAATATTCACAATTATATAATAACACCAACTTGCGAAAATATTTATAATAATTTAATTAAATTTATACACTTAAAACAACTTCAACTTGTATTTAAAGCACGCACTTATGTATAGAATACAACTCTGTTATATGCTTGACAATCATTACTTTACTCAGCTTATTCAGCAAAACGCCATGATGTTTATTATACCGTACACATACAGTATATATTACAACAAACCACTGCGGTGTGTTTTAAGTGAAAAAGAAAAATTTGTCTTACAATTAAGAAAGAAAAAGTTTTAACAAAATTAAAATTAAAATACAATAATGTCTATCGGTGTACCAATAAAAGTTTTACATGAAGCTGAGGGCCATATAATTACATGTGAAACCATAACTGGTGAAGTTTATCGAGGCAAACTAATTGAAGCTGAAGATAACATGAATTGTCAAATGACACAAATAACAGTTACTTATCGAGATGGACGCACGGCTAACTTGGAAAATGTTTATATAAGAGGATCGAAAATACGTTTTCTTATATTGCCGGATATGTTGAAAAATGCACCAATGTTTAAAAAGCAAACGGGCAAAGGATTGGGCGGAGCAGCTGGCAGAGGTAAAGCAGCTATACTTCGTGCACAAGGTAATTTATTATTATTATTGTAAAAATTATAGAATGTATATAAAATCTATGCAATTTACTTCTAGCACGTGGACGTGGTAGAGGTGGGCCTCCAGGGGGTGGACGGGGTGGACCACCTGGTGCTCCTGGTGGCCGTGGTACTTGGCAAGGTGGCCCCACCGGTGGTCGTGGTCGTGGCGGTTTGTAAACATAACAAAAATTGTGTCGACGCCCTATAATCTCACTCGGATTATTTGTATTAATAAGTTAGTAGATTTATATTTTGGTTTTTTGAATTAGCCTTCTCGTTCTTTTGTTTGTTTCCGTCTTTAAAACCGTAAAATTAAGATTATATTTGAAACGTACAATGAATAAAAGGAATGAATATGGAATTTAATGAAAATACCATAACCACACCCTGTAGTTATTTATACTTAAGCATATAATTAGAGCGTCGATTATCGAATACTATACAAAGAGAGCAATTCCATGACAGTATTATATATATGTTTTTTATTCACATTCTAACTGGACTGTCGACAGATAGCTCTCTTTATTTTGTGATTCGGAAAAAGCTAATTAGTGTACAAACAAGAAGCAAAGGACGTTTTTAACAAATAATTCAGATAGACAACATTTAAAGTAAAGTTAGTGAAAGTATGCACATATAGCTTTTGCCATCTGAACTGAACGAATATAACATAGAAAGAGCACTTCCATGACAGTGTTAAAGTGATTTTGATTGGACTGTCGATAGATAGCTCTCTCTATTTATTTGTTCGTCAACTTTCAAGGAGCTTATACACAACTACAAATTATACGTTTTGTTAGACACGCTGAATTACATATGTAACATAGATATTGCCAAACAAAAACTCGTAAATGTATTAACAATACTAATAATAATATGGCGTGCAGTGAAATTGGGTTACATAATAAATGACAAGCGTACTTGAAAGGAAGATCCATACCATTTAGAAATACAAAGTGTGCCTCATCCAACTTAATGTTCAATAAATAAATACTTAGATAAACTAGACACTTATTTATTAAAACATACCATTTCCTAGTATCACAGCAGATTGCAGCAGACATTATAGTTACAACTACGTTATACTGTCTGATAATTAAATAATACAAGTAAAATAACGAGTAAATAATTTTCTGCCTTCTTCTCAATCTTTATGTACAAATAATATCACAGTTATGTTTCAGTAAACTTAACTTCTTTGCCTAAAACAACATCACAACATTTAGTTAAATTTAATTTATTTAATTGATAATTGATAATTAATTTCAATTGCGTTTTAATTTAATAAATTTTTGTTTTGCTTTTCTGCGTTTACTGAAGTACTGAAGCTCAAACAAGACTGGCTAATGATTTTTATAAGAAAATTCATGCAACATGCATGCTTTTGGCTATTTATACTAAAATATGTGCAAGCGTAGACGGCCAGGCAGACTGAGGTGACAGAAGAAGATACGAAATGAAAATTGCAAAAAAAATATATAAATAAATAAGTAAACAACATCAGCAGTTTGCTGATATGGTCGATAATTTATTTATAATGAAAATAGAAAAAGGGGAACAATGTTAAGGTATGTCAAACCCGTTACTTAATGCATTATTTAGAGTCTTGTTTTAAGTAAAATATTTGCCGTTAAGGCTTTAGAGACCCCACAAAGTACATGCGTACAGGGTGTGACGAAAATATGGAACATTCGAGTAACATCATAGGAGACGCATTTTTAAAACAAAATCAAATGCAACAAGTAAGAAAACTAAATACATATCTAAATCGACTCAGTTTTTGACGCTGATCAAGAATATATATACTTTCTAGGGTCTCTGACGCCTCCTTCCGGGTGTTGCAATTGGTAGAACAGACTTAGTATACCCTCATCACTGAGGTGGAGGGTATAAAAATTGTTGCGTTATGCGAGATGGGAATGGAGGAAAGGTTTCATCCTATGACGCTTTCAGATTGTTTGCCTCCTATTTCTCCACACCATACGCTCTTGAAAAACTGAGACGACGATATCCATTATGTTACGTATAACAAGCATGCAACATTTTTCAGTTATTGTTATTGTTGGTTTTGTTATTGTTATTGTATTTTCATTAAATATTCTTTTTAAAGAAATTTTGTAATAAGATTATGAAAAAAAAATATTTAATAATATATAAATATGTTTAGATGCTTTAGATCGAATTTGAAATTCTCTATCTATCTTTATATAAAAAAATGGGCGTGGCAGTTATCTAATTAAAATTTTTAGTTTGACGCGAAAATGTATGAATATGCATGATTATTTTCGTCTTAAGCTATACAAATTTTGCGACTTTTATACAATCGATCGAACAAAGAAATTAAGAAAATAAATTTTGCTTCTGAACGATCACCATCAAAACATCGATTTTTTTTTTTTTGGTATCACAAATTTACTATATGCAGAAAACAAAATAGTTCATTTAACCGTTTACACCGTAATGTCGTATGTGTTTGGTGAAAACAGATGGTAAACCGCGCAATTGGCAAAGGGCCCCATTATGTGTAATTAATAATATAATAAGCATTTCTCATCACAAAATTTAATGTTATTGTTTATAAAACGTTTATAAAACAATAACATTTACGTACGCGTAAATCTATTATACTTGCAGTAAAATTTTTGTAAAAATTCTTGTGCAACGAAAAAGTAAAAAAATTTTGTATAAACAATGTCAAAATAATGAAAACGGCGGCCGCCTGATGTTATTTACAGTTGGAAAGAATAAGAAAGAATTTTATTTACACTTTGAACAAGGGTGGGTAATATTTCGGTTAATAACCTTTACATGGGGCAAACCTGTATGCGAATACTCTGCGATATTACGTATACAAAAATATCGATTTTTGCACAACGAACTAATAACGTTGTTTTTGAACAATGTCTGGCATGAAGCGATAAAAAAAAAATACTAAAAAGAACGCAAACGCTACAATATACATGTTCACCATGGCGTTACAGTTTATTAGGCATGTAAGACATTACACACTTAGAAAAAAAAAATAAAAACTATTAATCACCTTAAGGGAAGTGACATGGAAATTTATGACTGGCTATGATGCTTATAAATTGTGGGGTGTGGTTTGGGTTGGTACAATTTTTAATTAAACTTTTTTCTTTTTTAAGAAAAGCAAAACATGGTTTTTTGTAAATTGTGGACGTATTAGTTATCCGACCATGCCCATTTTTGGCAACTCGGTAGATGGGATAGCCAAAAATATATGATTGGTGCACATTTCCAGTTCATAGGTCAATTTTGTGGCAGATATTAGGGCGCGTCTGTTAACCGACCACACCCATTTTCGGCACATTGGTGAAGGGAATATTTATAGATATACACACCAAATTTCAAGTTTATAGCTCAATTTTTGTGGCAGATAAAGAGAATTTTGTCGATTGTGGGCGTGTCTCTTGACCGCTTTTGCCCATTTTAAATAGCTATCTTCGTGTAAAAACTAAAAATATCTTGCCCCATGAAACTGTCGAACCGAAACAGACCAAATAAAATCGATTGTGAACTTTAATAATAAATACGTTGTAAACGTTATGACAAAATAAGTATACCGCCAACCTCAACGTGATGACTGTAAAGAAATTACATTGAAAGACATGACACAAACTCTACTACATAAACACAATACAACTAAACGTTAAAAAATGAATAAATGAACTGTTTGTGAAATCAATAAATCATTGATGACAATTAAAGACTGAACTAAACGATAAGTTGCTTGTTACATATAAATAATAAAATGGAAATTTCTAGTTTTTCATTTAAATACTCGTTTGGTTTTCATTGCAAATGGCCTCAAGGTGGGTAGAATAAAAGCGTCAATGTTTGATGGCTGACTGTTCTTGTTATTATTTAGAAAAATATTTCTAGTTTTACACGATTCAATACATAATTAATTACATAAATGGCCTTGTTTAGTTAATTAACCGATGAATTTAGCAACCATTTCGCATTTTACTACGTTTGCTTAATTATTAATACGATATAACGAAGTATTGATTTTTGTGTATGTCCGAATTTAAAATTTTCTAATACAAAAAAGGCAATGTTATCATAAATACACACACCACCTTACCTTGTAATAACAAGTAAAATGTGTCATATGGTACACTGTAGATAAAGTGTTTTACTACATTAGGTTAGAACAACAAACAAAGCAAAATACAATTCTACGTATTATTATATAACGATAAACAATGAGAAATGTAAATATTATATTTTACTAGGTATATAAACGTGATAAGTGTATTATGGTAGAGGACAGTATGATATAAATAACAAATATGGCATCAAGCTGATAAGATTCTAAGGCTATAAATTAAGGGCAAGTATGTGTAATAAAACAGTTTTACAGTTTAGACAACAATAACATTAATTCACTGCATGTAAAATTATTGCGCTTTGGTTTTTAAGCTCAGTACTGTAGGTAAATAAATTATGCTTTACGGGAAAAACAAAAAAAACTTCTTCTTTCATACGCATGAACGAGACTCCGTTATTTGCAAATGATTGATGTTCAGAATACCAGATATTTAACAATAAAATCGGTTTTCCCCCATTAACCTACATTTTTATTAAAAAAAAATCGTAAAAATCTAAATTTTTTACTACCAAGCAAAATTCGTCTTAAAAAAAGAAAAAATATTTATAATTGCGAACCTCTAACATATAAAGCCTTCTTAAAAACGAGAATTCCCGTTACCTTTCATAAGAAACGAACTCATCAAACGTTACCGTAATTGTAACAATTTTTATCGATAAAACTGTAAAAATATTCTCTATGGATTTTTTTTATTTCTTATTTATTTGTAAACTGTTGCTTATAAATCATTTTCTTCACTTCTCCTTCCCACCCCCTTAAATATTATTAAAAACAGGGTAATCTAAGAACTTCTTTTATAACAATCACATAAAATTATATTATAATGAATTCGTTATCTTATTTTCATATTCTCAACACAACTGGATTAATATGCAAGGTTGTTGTGCAAACATTAATTGTTTGCATGTGTTTTACTGTACGCCTTGCGAAATTTTTATTTGCATTCGGAATAATATGGTATAAATAATGTACTGAGATAAGTTGGACAAGCGACAAGCCTGTACACACATATGCAGTGAAGTCAGTGTACATAACACATCTTTTTTTCTTTTATTGTTTAATGTGTGTGTGTGTGTGTGTGTGTGTGTGTGTGTGCATATATATATATATGCGCTGTGTTTATTTTAACGATAATAAAGTGTATGCATGAGTAGACATTAATTTATGTATAAATACACTTAAAAAAAGGCAACAAAAAAAAAAACAAACAAAGATCTTCTAGAAGCTTCTAGAAGTACATTAATGCTAATCACCCTTTGCAACACACATACATCATAATTCGCACAAGTTGCAATCGTCATTTTAAATTTGCTAAAATATTAATAAAAGTCAAGTTCCGTATATTAAAGGTATCAAGATTTATAAATCAATCAAGACGGTTTATAGAAGGAGTCATGGTGCGCCCAACCTTCTTGAATATACAAAATAATAGAAATTTAGAATAAATCGAATACCAAAGCACTTAATTAAAGGTTACTCAGTATTCGATGCTGATTCAAAATATTTATGGATCAGCTCAGATGTTTTGCATAACTATTGATCAACCTTAAGTTGATCAATACTGGGTCTTACGCTCGTTTACAAGAGTATTTTTCAAAATATTTATACTTTGTATGGTCTCGGACGCATCCATCCCCCCACATACACATGATGATGGGTTTAAAAACATACATTATTACAAAATTTCGTCTTAAAAATATCAAACTTAATAAAAAGAAGAAAAAAAAACATTGAAAATTTAAATCACCAAAGAAAAACTATCATATATCGTGTTATACTGAATATTACATTTTACATATAATACGTTAATCACTATATATGACGCGATCAGAACGAAGGCGTGTAACAGGGAACGTATCTAACCCGAGTTATAGGGTGTCTACTATTTATGCGGACTTGAACAGCAGCCTTAGACTTTTACCTTATTAGCTAAAATATAACTTTACTATATAAATATACACATATACATACAGCACCGAGCTTAAATTATAAAAAAAAAAAAAAAGAAAGTCCCCCAACAAAAATGGTATAAAAAGAGAATCGTTGCAAAAACAAAAAAATAAACCACAAGGTGATGTGTATACATTAAAATCTGACGAAAACAATTAACGAATCGCCGTACTCGTTAAAAAAGTTCGTAAAATGGCTGAATAACCAATAATTCATACAAATATTTATTTATTATGAAAAAAAAAACATACTTAAATAAACGTTAATTTGGTACATAGGGTAAAGTAAAAAGGAAATGAAATGAAATTTAAAGCATTCTCTCTCGAATTAGAAAACAAAGTCATTGAGATTTTTCTATTTTGTAAGAGTTACTATTAATTTGGAAATGAATTCGTTTACTTTACTTACGAAACGTTCACTTGCTCTTGATACACGAATTAAATTTATTTATCACGAACAATAAACGAGTGACCACACAGTATAAAAAAAAAAAAGGTGACAGGAAAAATGTCTCGTTTTGGACAAATATATAAATTTAACAAAGTTGATCTCTGTTAAGGATAATTAATTTATACAGTTGGTAAAACACCAAACCACTACCACCATCACCACCATCATCATCATAATAAAAATTAATTTAATATATTAATTATTAAAAATTACAAACCATTTGATTACCATCAATTCATATAAAATAATATTGTATTTAGGTGTCGTTTGCAATTCTAATTATTGTATACACACACTTTTGTTCACACACCACAAATTTACTTACAGTTTATTATTCATGGTTGATGGCATTTTCACGCGTAATGGTTGCAGTATACTTTTTTTTCAAACACAAAGTAAAAGAGAAAAATTTCTCAATCGAATGCAAAGCAATATTAGGTGAACTTTTGGTAAAAAACTTTATATTATTAACACTTTTTACTGGCTCAAATATTTTATTGATTAAAATCTTTGCTTTTCCTCCTCAAGTTGAATCGCTTGCCTGAACGTTCACAAAGAAACTGATGCAATATAACTGGATTTTCTTCGAATTTATTAGAAAATTCGTGTTGCACTTACTTTCGTCAAGTTTACATTTGTTTATCATTTCATTTATGTAAACGCGTTTGACGCGCTTCGAAATTTTTTGTCATATTTGTTAAGCACGCAATAGTATCGTTTTGCTGATACAACCAAAAAGCACATCTCTAATAAATACGACTTTTTTAAATAAAATAATCCCGCCATAATTATTATAAAGAAAATAAAAGAATAGAATATATTTAATATAATATCATAAGTATGAATAGTGAAGATTTACAAGAAAAATTATTAGGTTCTTTAAATGATGCATTAATAGCCAAACAGGATATTTCCAAATCATTCCAAAGCTACGGTTCTATCACCAGCCAAGATGATGAACAAAAGCAATTGCGATTTGCAGTAAAAATTACATCCATTCTCATAAAGTGCAATGGAGAACATTGGGAAATTTATCTTGATATATTAATAAATATATTTGGTACAAAATTAAAACCGCAAGCAAATGTTAAACTCTGGACAATGTATGTGAATCATGTCAGATATATACAACATACGATTAAAAACAAGGTTGGTACTTTTCATCAGAGAAAACTGATTACATGTATTTAATTTATATGGAAATTGTAGGCAGATCACTCCACCATCTTGCAGCTTACCAAAACACTGGCAACTTACAAGAACAAAGTACAAACGGAGATTATCGGAAGAATGTTACTAGATATATACCGTTGTCAATGGCTTCTGACAGTTTCGCGTTTGCAAGGGAATGAAGTAACTACCCTACGGCAAGTGCGTTTTTTAATGAAAGTTAGCATCAGTTTATACAAAGAAATGTTGGAAAAGAACAAAGACTTTCAATATCAATTCTTGGACATTTTGCCATATTCAATGCAATATTTAATACAAATGAACATGGCCAATAATTGTTTGTTATACACGAAACTGCCTGAAGAGGAAGTTAAAGATATGTTTGAAGCATTGTTCGAATTGTACAGCTACCAGGTATATACCGTGCCAGACGTGACAAATGCAATACATTCCTATATAGGGCAATATTTAACGTGTATCGATTGGCTTTTACAATTTGATTTGAAAACTGATTTAAAATTCGAAACAAGTCTTGTGCTGCTCTTGATGGAATTTGGCCAAAAGCATACATTGCTGCAATCCCACAAAACCATACATGAATTTAATTTATATTTCGGTGATTATTTTACAATGCTGAGGGCGAAGAATTTTGAAAGTAATTTTTGTGAAATATTTTACATTAAATGCAAAAATATGAAGACATTTTTATGCCATAATTTGCAAAGTTGTCCCAACGAGAACTGGTTTGGTTACATATATATATTGTTACAAAAAGTTTACACAAATCTTGTAAGTCATGAGATATTCGAAAATTTCTGGAAACACATGTGCGACCCCTTATGTTATAATATATTGCTGGAATTGTTATACGAAGCTGCAAAGGCGTGTGTTTGCATAAAGTCGGAAAATAAACTGTTTAAAGTCAAGTGTTGCCAGAATATGGCGGGTCACCTTGTTATAACATTTGCTCAATGCGCCTTGGCTATATACGAATTCTATGCACACTCCATTAGCGGCGAGAAAGAATTGCTTGCCTTATCTCAAGAGCAGGGCGAAAAGGTATTTAATTAATTTAGTGTTTGTGAGGAATTTTTAAATTGTATTAAAAAAAAATCTATTTCATTATACAGCACTTGGAGACTTCTAGTCACACAACATTAATAAATATTTTAAACAATGCCTGTGAGGAAATAAATAAAATGGACTGCATTACATCAATCTCACAAGATTTAACTTCTTTGATAATTCGCTTTAATAATATCACCCTGAAAGTACAAACTCAACAACAAGCCATCACGTGTACGGACATGTGTAAAGTGTTTAAGAAAATTAAAACGAAAATTTCCCCACAAGAATGGCCTCTCATACTGAGACGTCTGTACAAAACTGTTATTCAACATATTAAGGACGACAAAAAGCTGGGCAGAGAGTTACACACTCTTTACATTGCCTCCCTGTTGGAATTTGCCACAGAATTGGAAACTATGCAATTGCGCGAACAAATAAATCTCTATCATACAACAAATGTTAATGAAAAGTGTTTATATGAAATATACCAAGAAAGCCGGCACCCACTAAAACCCGTTTTGACGAAAGATCGTAAGACATTATTCTTCTGGTTTGAATCCAAACACATTCTAAAATATCATAAAAACAATTCTGAATTAATCGAATCCTTATTACACTGTAGTCCTAGTGATTATGATTTTGTGATAGTATTTAGAAATCTCGATGATCTGCCACAAATGCAAACCAAGATGATGTCTATAGTACACACATTGTATCAGACGCTACGTGGCAAGCGTACTTTAAACCGTTTGGAATATTTAGTATATGGTCATGTGGCCAGTATATTATTGCAACAACAACAACAATGTGATCTGAAAATAGATAAAATGAGTAAAACGGAAAACGATTTGAAGGAGTTGGCGGAAGATCATTTGCAAAAATTATTAACCTATAAAGAATTTGCCCAGATAAACTTTAAAGAGGAGCTCTCCCTAGTGGCTTTGGGCATGGAGGCTTTTAAAGCATTCAATAATTTCTTCAAGAATGTAAGAACTGCTTAGAAGACAAAAAAATTACACACATTATACCCTGCATCACTTGTGGCATTGTGGGTATATTCAGTATGTAGGGATGCTTGTAACTCCTTTATTCACTTTCAATTAAACCGTCACAAACTGAATTGATTTAATTATATCTGTGTGTCCGTCTGTCTGTCCATGTAAAAATGGTCGCAGTTTTTGAGATATTTCAATGAAATTTGGTACAAGGATATGTATTAGTCCAAAGAAAAAGCTTATTGAAAATGAACCAGATTGGATCATTTTTAGAAGCCCTCCCCATATAAAATTTTGTTATAATGGAGCTCTTTATACATCTACATCAAGTGGTGTAGGGTATATGATGGTCGGGCCTGACCGATTATAATATTTTCATTTGTTTTAAATTTGAACTTTTCTCTCCTTTTTTAGTTTGATGACGAATTCATATCTAGTGATGAGGCGTTAATCGATTGGAAATTGATATTGGATGATTTAATGGCATTAGCTCAACGTTACCAGATAAGTGGTTACATGGAGCACAGCTCTCAAGTATGGTTATTACATTTTGACATAGCTACACTCATACAAGACAATTATGCTGCATTGAGAAGCTTCACGTTCTTCCTAGAGTATGCGGAACTTTTACAACAACCCCAACCGTCTCAACCATTATTTGGCATTAGAACGTTAGAGGATGAAATCAAACATCAACATGCCTTTCTCATAACATCTCTGGATCAATTGAACACTTTAATCAAACGCCACCAAAACTACGTACTACTGTGTTTATTGCAATTGGCCCATTATTATGCACGACATTCGCATTATCAATACGCACAAATATTATTGCAGTTGGTGGAAACGACACATTCCAATTTAAATGATCGCCAGGGCAAATACGACATTATAACAGCCACTGTGGACGCAATTAAAATTCATTTACTTTGGAAACATTATGAAGGCGCGGCCACATATACCAATGAGACTCAGCAACGTTCCTACGCTGCCAACCAGTTAATGAATTGTGGCCTCTTAAGACATATGGAACAGATTATGGAGAAAATAAGTGGTTTTACATCATTTAGCTCCGGAGATAATGCGCTGTACAAGATAGTCTTAATACAACTAACTGAGATGTTTGCTGAATGTTTGGCGAATCGTTTATGTGATAATATTATGAATTCATTTTTTGTGGCTATCTGTAAAATTGTCGTACAATCGAGTTTGGCATTACGTTTCGTACGTCTTATGTGTTGCTGGATGTGGGTAAACTTGCAACAGGAAAATGTGGATAAAGCTCGGGTAGGTAACAAATTATTTTAACAATGTCTTGACATACTTTTATACCCTTCACCTTAGTGAGGGTATACTAGACCGTTTGCAACACCTAGAAGGAGGAAGACAAGAAAGTCGTTTCTACATCCTATTAAGAGAGAGAGTGATGACATGTTCAGTAATTCCCTAAAATGAATTTTGAATTTTCCAGATAAAACTGCAATTAATCGAGTGCGTCATGGGTTTGAAAAATATCAATGAATATACAGTTGAAACATGTACAAAGGATTTAGCGATACAAGAGATATGCCAACCCACACTGTCTCCCACTTATACCCCAATAATGGAATCTGTACGTAAAGTTGCTCAAGTTCAACTATCCCCTATACATAGCGTAAGTTTCTTATTACTAAACCCTTTAAACGACAGCATAATAATTAAACTTGTAAAACCCGTTAACTCAGAATAAACTGCGCCTGAGTCCTTCCTTTAGGAAGCTTGAATTAATGCGTTTCCTGCAATGTCCCGCACCTATCGAAATGGAAGAACACATTGAACTGTTGGACTGGACTAGCTTTATGGTTGGTTGTCTTATTGCTCGTCTGTATTTCTTGGTAGAAGACTATAATCAATTAGATGACTTTTATGAGCAAGCTTGCAATTGGCTGCACAATCGTCAAAATCTATTCAATAAAAAACATTTCAAAAATATTCATCTACTCGCCATCCAACACTATGTGAATTATTTGCGTTCACAAGGAAAGTACAGACGTGCTTTGAGTTGTTTAAAGGACAACATGGTGGGCGACAACGCAATGCGGTCTGATATTGACGTAGTGTATAGAATTAATTTTGAATTGCAATTGCAAACTATACATAAGGAAATGGCCGATATTGATGCGTGCAAGAAATCAATAAAGGTTTGTCTGGTTCCTAAAGTTTTACAGTTTAATGGTATTGAGTATGAAGAGGAGACAAAATTTAGTCGTGACCAAGTGCGCAAAATAATGCGTGAAGAGGCTTTGCAGCTATGTCGTACTCCCAAAACGAATAATAATAGTAATAAAGCCAGCCTTATGAAAATCGCTAAAAGCCAACCGAACAGCAATACAGCTAGAAAACCTAAAATTGATTATTTGAATACAGCTTTTGTATTCGCCGATTGTATGGACGATGGCGAAGCTTCGGAAATAACCAATCTGTTAACTCCCAAAGTACCGCGTAAACGTGATATCTGCAAAATGCCCAACACCACGTCTAAACTACAAATTGGCACCACTAAGCTCGTGGTGGATTTCCCAAATACCCCAATTATAAAAGCAACCACAAGAACCAAACTTACCGAAACCAAAGAGAACCCCAAGTCGGAGGAAATTACAGAAAAAATGGAAAATTTAGCTTTAAATACTAACGACAGAATTGCTACAATAAAGCGGTTAAAAGAACACAACCAGAAACCAGAGTTAATTAAGCAATGTAGTGCTCCGATTATAATAATAGAAGATTCACCAACTACAACCCAAACAGAAAACCCATGTGCAGTTAAAACGCGTTCCAAAAAAAATAAAGAAAGTTCTGTTCAAACTGTTGCTAACTCGGAAGCGGAACAACCATTAAATACTCCACGTACGACTCGTCAACGTGGCAAACCGGAGGATCAGAAAAACCTGGTAACTCAGAGAAGCACCAGGCGTCGTCCAAATATTTAATTTATTTTTAATTTTTATTAATTTTTTTTATCATTCAAGTTTATCTTTAAACGTTACACATATTTATAGTATCAATTTAATTTTTTAAATAAACAAAATAATGTTGATTTACGCCTTCATGGATATAAGTTTTTTATACCCTGCCCCACCTTGTGGAAAAGGGTATATTAAGTTTGTGCGGATGTTTGTAACTCCTAAACGGCAAATGTCACAACCCACCTTCAGTTATACTGCAAAAAATTTGACCAAAATCGGAGCAGTAGTTCCCAAGTTATTCTTGTGGTCGTAATTTTAAATCAGGCAAATATGTATAATAAGTAAGAAAACTAAATTTGGCTTAGACCAAATACCCTTAGGTATGTGTCAAAAGCTTCTCGTGCGAGCAAAGGGCATGAATTGCAATGAATTGAAATAATATTAAATCTCTCGAAATTCGATAACGCGCCAATTGCAACGGCAAGCTTAATATATAATATAAAAAATTTATATATTACAGCGCCCTCTTTAATATAAAATCATGTTTCATATGGCGTTGTAACTAAAACGCCCTCTTGTAGAATCACAACAAGCGTAATTCTACTCTAAATGGACATAATATAATTTTACCCCAGGAATACATCTCCATACAAACAAAACTTTCTTAATAAATTCCGATGTCAAGCGTGTTGTAAATGTTATAAATAAACAGAATTTTTTTAACCCAGTGGTTAAGAAATATTGTTCATATGTCATTTAAACGGGCCGCTTATGAAATTCAAACAAAAATAGAAGTTATCGAATGGATAAGAGATCACGCGGACGGAGTACCAACTCGTGCGGCAGTTGTTTTCCAATTGCCTCCAGCTACTGTTAGAGCGTGGTGGAAAAGTCGCAACGAAATTCTAAATGCAGACAACCAAGACTTAAGCCGCAAACGAGCTCGGAGCGGAGGCATGAAAAACGTAATTAAAAACGTCTTTTTGTGTATAAAACGCATATTTAAACGTTAAAAAGATAAAATTATGACTCGAAAAGCAATTCGTTGACTGTGACTGTCTTCATTTCAAAAACAACTTCTCCGTTATAAGGCCTTGTTTTTTAAGACGGACTTTATCTAACGCCGGCATTATATTCAAGATGGCTTATTACGTATTTGTAACAACAGTTACATTGTTTATTTAAAAACTGTGAAAAACATAAATAGTGATGTGCGTTTTTTAAACGTAACAAATTATTGTTCATTTTTTTCATTTTAGAGGAGCGTCTTAGAAAGTGCTATTCCAGTGAAGAAATACAAAGAAGAGCCGAAAGGCCTCTTCGAAAAAAATTATTCGTGTGAGGGAGAAAGCTATGAAGCTGTTCAGTTAAGCGAAGCTGAACTCTCCTCTCACAAAATCACCTCACAATATAATTATCTAGACAAACGCAATGTATGCTTAGAGGAGGACAAACCACTATTCCAGAGCAAATGTAGGCTGGATATTAACGAAAAGAAAAAGGAATCTTTTCACAACACGAACAATTGCCGAGAAACAACAAACGATCATTTAAAATATTCGGCAACTGTTGAAGAAAGCTGTGATAACGCTGAAGTTTATGGAAAAGTTTGGATAACAGACTTTAGAAAATTAAATGAAACACAAAAAAATTATGCCAAACGAGCCATTGACGAAATATTGTATCATGGCAAATTTAATAATCTATGCCATCAATCATCTGTCATACTTACAAAGGAGAATCTCGATATAATGTAAATATTAATGCTTTAGTAAATAGAATGGAAATGTACAAAAAAAAATTTTTAAATGAATCGATTGAGCTTACACTGTATATATATATAAAATAAAATGTGGCGGATAATAATATATTATATATAAAGAATAAGTGTGATTTTAAAAATATTAGAAACAAGTGAGGAGGGGCTAGTACCTTCAGCGTAAAGCGTAAGCTACAATATATACCACTCGTTTCCAAAAATGTACAATTGATGCACTTAATCCAGTCGTGTAGAGCATGAAAGATCCAATAAAATACGTAAATTTCTTATATTCGGTCTGACAAGCAGCAAATTATATGCTGCATATACACAATAGTTCTTAACTTATTATAAACCATAATTGATATTTATTTCTATTGTTATAACGTACCCATTAATTTTTATTCCAAGTATAATCCAGTCTGTTTAAATAAAGGGTTACCAGTTCGCTTAATCAATATTTATATAAAAAGCGTCAGGTAACCCTATAAAAACGGGGATATAACTAATGATATATAAAGAGCGTTGCCATTAATGTTCAATTATTTGCAATCTGATATCTATCTGTGTTTGCACATTTTTCTCGGTGTTCCGTAAAAATTATTATTATATTAATAGTAAAGAAAATAAATAAATATATATATATATTGCTTTATAAATGTATTATGAAGTGCAGCTTTTAAATGAAAATTCATCAAGTTATGTGCGTGTGTTGCATGCAGTTACGAATATGTGATGCAAAATGTTTTATAATATAATTCGGAGGACTACGTAATCAATAAGGGCGTTTATAATATAAATGAAGGTACAGATGAGTATAAATTTATTTATTGATAAATGAATGAATCGTTTATTAGTTAAAACAAAAGATTGTAACATGTGGAAGACTATGATTCATTGGTTTGTTTGCATTACATTTTGTGGTGTAATTGCAGATAAGTATGTATGTGTGTATAACATCCTAATACTTAGTTTATATATATGTATAAACGTACGTATATAAAATCCTTTTTATAGCCACCATCATATTATATGGGGGTATATAGAATACTTTGTTTGCAACGTCCATAAGGAAGCGATCACTCTGAGCCATATTTAACTTTTATCTATACCTTAAAAGCTTCCACATTAGAAATATAGGAGATAACGAAATAACGACTTAATTAGACTTAATTAGTAGTTCTACACTATTAATAGAAGGAGGCTACGATTGATAGGGGAACAGATAATATCTCCTTGTTGTTTATTTTTAGCCAAGACCGTTTCGCAATATTATAATATAACAAAATATTTAACCAACTGCCTTATGTATGTATGTGTATGTATGTTATTGACTTAAGTAAGTAATATATATAAATATATACAGTTTGTTTAGATAAGCATCGGGCAGATATTCGTTTTTGCTTCCCAGAAGCTCTATTCTGAATAATAATAAAGAATACTGCAATGGATGAAAGCAGAACGAGTGGATACTTTTCATATCAATTCTGCTGTATTTTCTGCTCTATTAAACTTAAGGCTGGAGTATTAATTGATATTATAAAACAGACATCTATGGCATAATAGATTGCATGAACAATTATATGTTAAATGTAATACTTGTTGACATCAGCACCAGCTTCACAGTGTCACCAATGTGGTTCAACAAATGTTTCACACACCATGACAAAACTTAACGCATATGTACATAAGGAATTTTTGATTGGAAATATTGCGCAAACGCATAATAAATCGGTTGCGAATAAACAAGTCTTTATTGATTTTCATATAAAAACTCATCGTGAATATAGAAACTTTTACCGTAACGCACATTTAAGTTTCATTACAGATTTACTCTCAGGCCGACAATCAACCTGTGAATACATAAGAAATCCATAAAAAAAAAATTCCTGTAAAATTTTCTTCCTCATGTACGAACTGAAGTGAATGCTATTGCAATTTGAAGAAAAATGTTAAAAAATAAACAGTCTCCGTTTTTTTCGAATTAACTAACACAAAAAATTTATAATAAATTCTATACCAACACAACAAATGAAGTGAAAAGTGTGCTTGTTTGTGTGAAAAAAGCAATAAATAAATTTCTGCGAAATGAACATGAAGATTAACAAAGGCGTGGATGGGAACCAAAACTGTGACGTTACAACAATTACGTGGATCCAGTTAAACAAACGTATTAAACAGCAGCTATTAAATAAGAATTTATTGTTAAAACAACAACAGCAACAGCAACAATTATTATTACTATCGCTATCAATTCTGTATAAATCACTGATAGGATATCAATTTCACAGTGGCCATTATATTAACGAACCAACCATCTGTTCCTTATTAAATTAAAAGTATACATAAATTTTTAGGAAAAGTGCACACAGAGAAGAACTAAAAAACAACATTTTTAATAAACTTATACTTATATAATATAAACGCAAGCGAAAGGTACTGTATCGTACGAGATAGACTTCTCTTTATATTCATTTAGTTAAATTTATAATTTGTTGCCATATTTGAAAAAAGAAAGAAAAAGAAAAAAGCGAAAATCGCTAAATTCTTAAAGAAAAACAATCGGTGAAAATCACGAGTGAAATATTAATTAATCACCCATCCATCTCAACTGCCAGCCTATACTATACCATAAAAAAGTTTTGAAAAAAATTCTTGGTTGAAATCGTAATGCATTCAGTTCAAAATTATCAAACGCAAAAAAGGTTTAGAAGAGAACAACAACAAAAACGCCGTTTTGGTACTGGTATCCCCGCTAAAGGTGCTCTTAAAACTAAAGGTGTCGCCCTCGTACACGGCATCGTGGTATCGAATCTAACGTTGGTGTTGTTGCAAAAGGAATACATTGAACAGTTCTATTTTGAGAAACGCAGCGGAGGAGGAGGACCCGATCCCGATCCCGATGATGACAATTCTCCTCCTGCCGGCAGCTGTTCTTTATCACGCAGAAGGCTATTGAAATATGCATTGCTGCCATCCCACCATTTGACACCCACTACACATCTTGGATGATTGACAATTGCTTGAAATTGATTTGAATTGATTTTGATTTGATTTATCCACCAGCATTTTAGCCTGAGTTAAAAGCGTTAAATGAACGGAGAGTATCAATGCGCATGACAATCGACAGCAGCTTGTAAATGGTAAAGGTGAGAGTAGAATAAACGTTCCACTTGTGTGTGAAAGCCCCCATATGGTTGATATGGAATAATGATGATCTTCCCATTTTTATTGTACTTGTTATTAGATCTACTGTGAAAAATTATACCGCCAATCGTTCTGAATCACTGATTGCTTGTACAATTGTTTTTGCTGTTGTGGTTGTCAGAGTCGTCATTGCTACCGCTGCTATTGCTACAAAATCAAAATGGAACTCAATCGACCAAGAGATTTATTAATTTGTATGAAACAATCCAATCATTGGCAGAATTCTACCATTACAGGCCACATCATGATGAATGGATGCAGCACCGTTAACTGTTATGTCGTTCTTGCCAATGATTTCGAGGATGTTGCAGGTGTCAAGAAGCTGCGAAGCTGACATTACCTACTGCTCTATGAAGATGAGCCGCGTCTAAACACGGTCACAAAATAATCTTATTTATACTAAACGAAAAACGATTGTGGTGTCGTGTCAGATAATTCTTAGAGACATAGTGAAAAACGTACGAAATATATATAAAAAAAAGAACTTGTTTAAAAAAAACGAGAATAACGAAAAAGTGAAAAACATTAGAGGAAAACTTTTTTGATTATCGAAAAAAATCAAAGTGAAGAAAAAAAAAAATAAATAAAATGTGAAATAATTGTTGTGAAATGTTCAACTTTCACGAATAATAAATCGGGTAAAAACGTAACATAACCTCACTTGAAACTCGCACAATTTGTGATAATACTTTCCCATCAGTCATCATGCAAAAATATACAAGTCTCAGCGGTGACATTGTGGTAGATAGTGGTGGCACCAATAATAATTTGGCCAACGGTAATATAATGCAGAAGGAAGATGAATCCTTCAATATGGATGCCACTTCTGAGCATTACAACAATAAAAGCAATTTGGCGAAATTATTATGGTGGAATGCGCCAATGCCCAAATTAACTTTACCCCTAACTCAGCAACAATCTATACCCAACACCAGCGAACCAATTGATTTGGCAACAAATGATACAATTATGAATGACTCTGTTAATGGTATAGATCAAACGCCCAATAAGCAACGACATCAGCCACAGCAGCAGCAGTCATCGGGTCGCAGTTCACGTCATAAATTACATCATTTATCTTCAACAATAAGTGATAAGGTAACCAATAGCATTGAATATCTAAATAAAATGCCATTCAGTCATCAGTTCAGCATTGAAGATGATCAGGATGAGATGCGTCAAGACTCTAAGCTTCTATTTAATGGTATGTATAAAAATATTTTGCACCAGTTTACCATAACAAGTAAGAAATTGATTTGTGGCTTAAGCCAAATCTGCTGTACCCTACTTGATACAATGCAGCGTGCATTGCATTAAAACATATTTGTTGGTTTTTGTAAATCGGAAACGTAAATATTCATCAATTCTGTCCTTTGTTTGCTTAACTATTCAGAATGCAATTTTTCCAAATGGCAACTTTGCAGCTTTCTTTTGGTTACCTCAATACCAACATTTTTGTTGCTGCTACCGACAGTTTACACATAGTATGATTATTTTAAGGACTGTCTTACCAAATAGATTATAAAACAGTTTACAAACGGATTAATTACATTATGTAGAGGGTACCCAAGATTTGCTTTAAGCTCAATTTATAACTTTATTGTATAATACCGCTATCATTAAACACAGATATGAAAATTAAATTTCATCTCTTTATGTTTTCACAAAAAAAAAAAAAAAAAGCTTTTTTTTCTTAAAGCTTTAATTGATAATGTTATTCTAACTGAGTGAGTGAGAATTATATGGATCACTCCACAATACATACAAGACGGCAATATATTCAATTCTTTTTTCCTTCGACCAGTTCTTTCAATTATTAACTTTGCGTAGCGGCATAGAGACAACAATTGCGAGAACATAACTATCTAAACAATTGAATTAAAGAGTAGCAATAGCAATAAAATGTGTCTACACATGTACAATCTATACAAAATGAGTGTGTCCAGCAAATATAAAATTTAGTTAACGTATAAATGTAAGTGAAGTCGAGACGGTTTTGTGCGTATGCACGCATTTCTGTTGCCATTATTACATCGATACATATTGTTTGTTAATTAAAATCAAACCAACAAAAAAAAAAAATGTATTTTGCTTAATTCGAGTTGAAAGCCGCCATTTTTCGTATGGAACGTAATGTGTGGTTTTTTATGACAAAACCATTAAAATGAAAGATAAATAAATATCATTTGCTCATAATATACCTCATAACAGAATGCTTCTACAAGCTGTGAACCAATTTGATTTCATTGGATTTTGGCTTATTAAAGCAATTCTTTAAAGTTCATAACACTCACAGAGCTTCATATTTTACTGGCTTTCATATATTGGTGGTGTGTTTCACAGGTGGGAGGTAGATTAAATCCAGTTTGATATGTCAAACTATTAAATAATATAATATTGAAAGTTGTGCCAATTCAGTAAATATGAGGTTTGTACGAAAAAGTTGACTGTCGCCGATAATGATAATATTTAAACAAGTGGAAAATTTATATTAGGCTTAGGCCAAACGTAAAATACCATCAACATATATGGGCATATGTAGAAAAAGTGGGCGTGACAGATCTCATGATGATGCCCGTTAAAAAACGTCGAATTCTGTACTAAAGAGGTTTTTGTAAATTATGAGCATGAATAGATAACAATCTATTTATCTACCACAAAACTTGAAATTTGGTTTGCATATCTTTTAGTTATCCCATCCATCGATATGCCAAAAATAGGCGTGGTCGAATAATGGACACGCTCACAATATACAAAAACAACATATTCATCATAAAAACTAGACTTGCAAGCTGATACGTAATACATACACTATTAGATGGCGTATTACATGCCACGCCCACTTTTATAGATGTGGATGATACTTCAGATTTGGCCTAAACCAAATTCAGTTTTCTTACTTTTTTTTCAATTTAGATTTGATTGATAACTTTTTGAATCCTTAACTGCGGACATGCTTTTATAGGAAAACAAAAGATTCGTATTTACTTCAAGTTTTCAATCAAATATAAACGAAAGCGTGCTTTATAAGCAACTCTGACAAAATTTACAAGATCACCTGTTGAAAATCGTTTTTGTAATAACACAAATTATCTTATCAATTAAGTGGGCGCGTATCTAACGAAGAAAATAATATTTTAGATAAGTGATTAGAGATAAATTAGAAATACGTAACTGTTGAAGACCCATTTCTTCTGTAGTGACCACTGACGGACGCACTGTCACACACTCTTATTGTTATATACTCTTCCATGGAATATAAACAAAAGGAATAAGGTTACGCGCTCTTCGCCATCTAATGGTGTTTATATGTATACACTCTTTGTGTACAGTATACTCTCTGAATCATCAATAAATATCGAATTCTGTTTGTTTAGTAATTTTATGCTTTGTAAAGTATTTATATATATATATGTGTGTGTGTGTGTGTATATATTAAGTAGACTTTGTCATTATTTCATATTATATGAAATTAAATATAATAATCATTATCAACATGTACGTACCGTGGTAAACTATAAATGTGCTCAACTCTCTTGTAGTCATATATAGTATTTATTATTATTTCTACCACATTATTCAAACAAATACACGTGACGTTCATTTTAATAAGTTCGTCTTATAACATTCATTACTTATGTGTTGGTAAACTGGGTATGACTCTACGCCAGCGTCTGTTGGAGATTTTGTAATTTTCTCAATTACATGCTCAAAAAAAAAAACCATAAAACATTACTTCATGGGGAAATAGTAGTGTACACTCACTCACTCACTGTATTTATTTATTAGCTGCTTAGTGATACCCTACATCAAGACGTGATCAAATGATATATTGTAGTTCTGCTAATGTTTGTAACGACGTGCTCTTAATTATACCAATTGGCACAGAATCTAAATCTGTCCATCCGTCCATTTCTTCTAATTAACTTAAATGCCGCAATGTGAGATATTTATTAATGAAATTTGGTGCAGGGATGTCTTTTAGGTCTAGAACGGCTACTATTGAAAATGGATCTGATCGCTCCATATTTAACACCCCTACCCATACAAGACTGTTCTTTTCAAGAAAGTCTTTATATGAAAAATTTGACAATTATTTAGTTAAAGATTCAGTATGCTAAGTTTGAAGTGGATCGGTGCAAAAATACTTGTCAATGTTTTAAACATATTTGGTTATTGTGCTGTAGGGTATTAAATAGTCAGGCTTGACTGATTACATGATTTATGTGTTTTGCCATTTTTAATAAATTATTACACTTTACTCTCTCTTGCAAAATAAATCTTTCATCATACTTGAAACGTGAGCTACCACTAAAATGAGACTTTAAGAAGTAAATATATTTTGTAACAGAATTAAAGATCTAAAGTCTATCTAACAATGTTTATCTAATAATCAGTCGTGTGTTTTTATAATTATCAACATTAATATCCACAAATAATCTTCCAACATTTTGATTATTCTGTGACAATCTACTCATATCGCCGAGGTAGGGTTGGTACTCAAATTGGGCAAAATCGGTTGCACAACGAACGAGCACAGTACACAGTATCACAAAAATCTACAAAGAAACATTTCATTTTTGTACCCCCCCTAAGGTATACTAAGGTTGTCATTACGTTTGCAATATGCAGAAGAGGGCGTCAGAGATCGTACCAAGTATATATGTTCTTGATCAGCATCAAAAATTGAGACAATTTAGTTATGTATGTCCGTGTATCTGTCTGTTGTTGGCATTCTAATGGGCTAAAATTTTATTTAGACACTTGGCGTGTCTGTTATCCGACCGTTGAGGGTACTCCATGTTTGTCCTTAGCCCCATATAGCATTTCATACTTGTTTACCTGTTTTATTCACTTATTTATATATTTAATAGCACTAATATAAAGTATTTATCTCGTTTCGCTTGCATCTGAGTTTAGTTGCTTCTAAAGTATAAAACAGTTGTTGGTTTTATACTAAAGGAAGTGGTTGATATTTATCGTCAAGTTGTTATGAATAGTGTACACAATAAAACTTGTAATTATATCCTAAATTGTTTCTTAAATAATGGGGCTTAGAACTCGATAATTTCTACGGTCATGCCAACACTGCCACTTGTATTATTTTTTAGTGAAGCCTTGTTGTGCTTTAAAATAATTTGGAAAAACGAACCGTTTGGCTCGCATAATGATCTTCTTTCAAAAAAAAAAAAAAGAAGGATTAACGGTCAGTATGCTCCAGTAGCTCTTTGTGGAATTCCAATTTACCACCTTCCGAATTTCGCAGACTTAAAGCCTTCGCTTAATACCAAGGTTTTAATTAATTTTTCTGAGCCAAACAACAGCCTCTCCTTAGTGGAGCCAAGAGTCAATAAGTAAATTGAAATTACCTGCAATACGGAGTTAAGCTAAATTGAAAAATTTATGAATTTTTCTAATTCAGTAGCAAACGTTTTTAAAACACATGTGAATGCCACAAGTGAGAGTTCTTTTTTAAACTTCGTCATTAGCTAAAATGGTTTATAGACGCGGTTACAATTAAACGAATCTAAAACAAGTTGGTTTTACTCGACCGTTCTCTGCACCTTTTCATTCCACAAATTAGTTTAGTTGTGTCAGTAGAAGTGAGGCATTGTCTTACAAGGCTCTTTGTGAAATATCGTTAAATAGAAAGAAGAAAGGAGTTGTAAAAAGCCTCCAATAGTCTAACTAGCCTTCAACAAATTTGTTAAAAAAATATTGAGAAATGCGAATTTTCGCCATATAATCTTTGGGCCAATCTAGAGTGAGATGCGGACTTGCAAACATTTAGAAATTTCGTTTGAAAGCTGAATTAATTTACTATCTTTCACAAAAAGTTTGAACAAAATCGGTGCAGCCGTTTTCAAGTTATAAGGCTTTAAAAAATATCTAGAATCAAAATTTGCTTACTGAGCAAGTCTGAGCGCCTGGTATTTTGCTCACATTTTTATATTGGCCTGAATTTCATTCACAATGACGACCACAAAAATGAAGGTGAACTTGCTTGGCTTATAACTAAAAAACTACTGCTCCGATTTTGGTGAAATTTTTGGCAAACGATTGGAATTTTTTCCAGCTTTGCGGTGATCGATAAATTAATGGGCGTGGCACTGTCAATTTTTTTAGAAAATAACTTTTTAATCATATTTCTCGTTTATTAACTAAATGGGTGGTGCCACGCCTACATAATATACTTTGTTTGAAAGCTGAATTAATTTTCAAGCTACCCCAAAAATTTGAACAAAATCCGTCCAGCCGTTTCTAAGTTAAAAGAGTTTAAAAAGTTTGTTGAATCAAGATTGACTTACTGAGTGCCTGGTGTACCTGGTGTACTATCGTGTTTTGAGTTATTGGTTTTAGTAAAGTTTAGTTCTATAAATCCTCTCGTTTGATGCACAAAAAAACATTAATCATAGCTTTGAAATTGTTTTCGTAAACACTGTTTTTTTGTACATTTCGTCATGCTTCCGAATAAGCTACTTGATGATATATAATCGAAATTGCTTTTGAAATACTAGGAATAATACTAGCACTTGCGATTTTTAAAATTAAATAAAGTTGACGAGAGTGGAGTGGTGCATTTATTTAAGAAAGTGTTTGAGCAGCTCTGCAGTAAATTTAAATTGTTATATTTCGCAATATTTTGTACAAAGAATTTATGTGAACAGAAATGATGAGTTTGGATGCGGAAAACGATTGTATCCTATGCGTTCTAATTGAGATCTGAAGTGAGCATGAAATGCATGTTTCAGTATCAGATTGGCGAGAGATCTTCAAATATTCTTGTGTAAATAAATAAAAAATAACGAAGCAAATAATTAAAAATATCAGTGAGTCCAGTGATAAAAGCAAATAATACATAAATGTACAATGAATGTATAGTTCAAGAGATAACGAAAAATCCAAGTGTTCTTTTTCGATTGTCTGTATAAACATGTGCCGGGCAATACCTAACATATGAGTAAAAAATATTTTGCTATTTTCAAGTAATTTATTAACAAGTTAATTTATGCAAAATAATTAAATAAAAACAAAATACAATCAGTTCCAGTATTAATGCTGTTCTTTGTTAAGTTAAGAGGCTCATTTATGTTATTTGTTGTCGTGTTTTATCAAATTATAAATCGAACCAATCGAACCAATGAGCGATACACAAAAAACCGAAAAAGGTAAAAATACAATCAATGTTTTATATTTAAAGAAAATGTAATTAAAATGTAAATAAGCAAGACCCCGTTATCCCGTTAGCCTACTCGATCAAGTTTTCGTTCTAAAAATAATCTCCACCGATGAAAAATTAGTGCAGTTGGGTCAAGTATTAATTTGTTTTTGAAAATTTCGTTTGAAAATCACAACCCTTTGTCACATGTACTCGTATAATGTTTCATTTCAGAAAATAGGGTTACATGTAAAGATATTCCAATACGGTTCGTCATAAACACACCTTCTTTGAGCATTGTTTGGTGAAAACCTTTAAAGTGTCCATTTTCAATACAATTCGTGGGGGTTATATGGACTAAAAACATACAGACATGGTTGAATCGATTCAGAAAGTTATTTTGAAATTTTTGAAATGGATCGAATCGGTCTAGTGCTACGGCCATAATCAAAAAATTCTTCCCAGCCCCCAAAATATAGCTACAAAGCTGAAATTTGGTATAAAGGTTTAAAAGTGGTCAATGTGGTAAAAGTGGGCGGGGTTGTATATAAGACTCCATATGATTGAAAAACGGTATACACTCTATTAGAGGGCGCGAGGTAATGCCGCGCCCACAGTTTGCCTATAGATTTCACTTTGTTCAATTTACTGTTAATTTTTACTTTTTTAAGAGCAAGACAGCAGATACTGTTCCTCTTACACAAAACGAATACATTTTAAAGAACGTTTACTTTAAATTAAATTAAATTTGAAGAACAAGAAAAATCATTTACAATAATCTTTGAAAGCAGTATACCATGTGCAACTAGCAGAATGCTCTGATCTGGTTTGTTTCCCCTTTGCACAATTACCACGTTTTGCTTTTATGTTACAGATAATAAACCATGTTATGGTTTTCTTAATCCCGGCGAAGATGATGAAATGAAAATAACGGGATATCGCCGGTCACTTAGCCGCACTCTCCTATGTTGGTTATGCATCTGTTTGACCGGTGGCTTATTACGTTTAATTATGCATTGGTGGCGTCATTTGTACTTAAAAGCAACGCATGTCGTCTGCACCTTAGAAGAAGCGGACACAATTTTAGTAGAGGAGGAATACAAGGGCAAACATAAAATCTATTATGTTAAACAAGTACAAAATTTGGATTATGAAACTTTAAGGTAAACTAGAAAACTATTTACTTTTAACACAAATTAGTACAAAATGTTTTTGGAATAAATTCTTTAAGGCAACAACAACTGAAACCGCTTAAACAACAAAAAAGTGCTAAAACGTTAGAGTCCAACACTAAAACAAATGTGGCTGATTCAGTACTGGATATGGATGCGAAAAGTTTCCATTTATCCATGCATTTTGCATCAGGACATTTTAAATGTAAGCATCGCTTGTAATCAAACCCATTTTGATAATAATAATAATTTGTAATCCTTTCCAAAAAAAAAAAAAGACTATAAAAGTGCACGCTTGTTTAACTGTAAGCAGTTGCGGTATGCTTGGAATGCTCACACTCAAACTTTTGATCAATTGCACGGTTTAGATTTCAATGTGCACAATTCATATTTTTATCAACAAAAAGGCTTAACCGCGCAAGAACAACTGGCTCGCCGCCTTGCCTATGGCATCAACGAAATTACAGTTCCTTACAAAGATATTAAGACTCTTTTATTCCTCGAAGTACTTAATCCATTTTATGTGTTTCAAATCTTCTCCGTTATTTTATGGTTCATCTACAATTATTATTATTATGCTTGCGTCATCGTGTTGATGTCAGTATTTGGCATTGTAATGTCCATTGTGCAAACGAAGAAGGTAACAACTGCAGCAAGTGAATAAAATGTTTTTTTTATTTTTGATAATTTTTTTTTTTATAGAATCAAGATGCCTTGCGTGAAACTGTACTTAATACCGGTGCTGTACTTATTGTGGGTGACAAGGGAGAAGTAAAAAGTGTCCCCACTCAATACTTGGTACCCGGTGATATTATTGAGATACCTTCCAATGGCTGTACCATGCAATGTGATGCTGTATTATTATCCGGTAATTGCATTTTGGACGAATCCATGTTAACCGGTTAGTAATCATTAAAAAAAGTATACAAAGTAATTTCCTAAGAATTCTGATTTCCAGGTGAAAGTGTTCCGGTAACAAAGACCCCGTTGCCGATGAAACGTGATGTTATATTTGATAAAAAAGAACACGCTCGCCATACGTTGTTTTGTGGCACTAAAGTAATACAAACGCGTTATTTTGGTTCGGAAAAAGTTCTCGCATTGGTTATTAATACGGGTAATATAACAGCCAAAGGTGGTCTTATACGTTCCATACTCTATCCTCCACCAGTTGATTATAAATTTGAACGGGACTCGTACAAATTTATTGAATTTTTAAGTTTCATTGCATTAATCGGTTTTCTTTATACACTAGTCAGCAAGGTAAACAAATTACCGTTATGAATCATTTCTATTACTCACATTACGGTATTCTTTATATCGGCATAGATTTTGCGGGGAGTTGATGCTGTTAAAATAGCTATTGAATCATTAGATTTGATAACGATTGTAGTGCCGCCAGCTCTGCCAGCCGCAATGACTGTTGGCCGCTATTACGCTCAGAAACGTTTAGAAGGCAACAACATTTATTGTATATCCCCACGTTCCATAAATGTAGCTGGCAGCATAGACTGCTGCTGTTTTGATAAGGTAACGGTTTATTCATGACCTAAAGTGGAAGTTTTATGTATTTTGTTGATTTCGTTTTCTTTAAGACTGGCACTTTAACTGAGGATGGCTTAGATATGTGGGGTGTAGTGCCGAAGTCCGCTACCAATCAATTTCAAATACCCATTAAACAAATTGAACGTTTGCCTTGTGATCACTTTCTATTTGGTATGGTCACCTGTCACTCAATAACAATAATGAATGGCAAAATGATGGGGGATCCGTTGGATTTGAAAATGTTTGAATCGACCGGTTGGATTATGGAGGATCCTCAGGAAATACCAGATAGCCGAAAATATGGTTTATTACATCCCACCATATTCCGGCAGCCTAAGGCAACCAACGCTGATCCAAAGATGAACGAAATAAAAGATAAAATGCCGGAACGTCAGTCATCAATGGATGATTTATTATCAGATGTTGGCCTACTAAGCGGTGAATCCATTAATGATCATGGCATTGTACGAGAATTTCCTTTCACTTCCAATTTGCAGCGCATGTCAGTCATTACACGACGCCTAAGTGAGAAGAATTTTAATGTTTATTGTAAAGGTTCGCCAGAAATGTTGCAACAGCTGTGCGTACCAAATAGTTTGCCGGATAATTACAGTCAACAATTGGCCGTATTTGCTAAACAAGGTTATCGTATAATTGCTCTGTCCTATAAATCTCTCAGTACCAAAGTAAATTATACCAAAGTACAGCGTTTGACACGGGAAAGTGTCGAAAGTGATTTGGAGTTTTTGGGTTTTGTTGTAATGGAAAATCGTTTAAAGCCCGACACTACGGAAGTAATAGGTGCTCTCACCAAAGCCAACATACGAACCATAATGGTAACAGGTGACAATATATTGACGGCATTAAGTGTGGCGCGCGATTGTGGTATAGTAAGTTCATCACAGGCTGTGGTCACGGTAACAGCAAGGCAACGTACTTATGACAGTGCGCCCGGATTAATGCCCACTTATGATTTGTATTACACATTGGATTTGGGTAGTCAAAATTGTGGCGGAATGGTGGCCAATGGTGGTACTAATGGAGCTTTAAGTTCTTCATCAGCTAATCGTTCATCTGTTTATGACAACAACTATCATTTACTAAATGGTGATGTGGCTTCATTATCGAGCACCACTGCCTCTGCTACTCTGCCTTTGAGTAAAAGTTGTGGTAGCGTAGAAACAGTTACCACATGGACTCACAATGATACTGAATTGGGCTTTAATACGCCCATTGAGGGGAAGCCGCCTCCTCTGCCATCATCAAACGCGAACGATGATGCCAGCTGGCGTCAAAATTATCGTTTCGCTATGGTGGGCAAAACATGGCAAATTGTTCGAGATCATTTTCCCGATTTATTGCCAAACTTTTTGACACGCGGCGTCATCTATGCTCGCATGTCACCCGAACAAAAGCAGGCTTTGGTCATTGAGTTACAAAATCTTGACTATGCAGTGGCTATGTGTGGCGATGGTGCCAATGATTGTGGCGCTTTGAAGGTTGCTCATACCGGTATATCGTTAAGTGAAACCGAATCTTCCATAGCCTCACCGTTTACCTCACGCAATGCAACAATTGCCGCAGTACCGAATGTTATTAAGGAGGGTCGTGCCGCTTTGGTTACATCGTTTGGTATATTCAAATATATGGCCGCCTATTCAATGGTACAATTTATCTCAGTGATGATCTTATACTCGATCGATTCGAATTTAACTGATCGGCAATTCCTATTCGTTGATTTGGGTTTGATATCGATATTTGCATTTTTCTTTGGTAAAACGGCATCATTTAAAGGTCCCTTGTCGAAACAAGTGCCACTTTCTTCGTTAATATCGCTGGCACCGTTAGCTTCGATTATTTTACATCTGTTGATTGTAATAGGATTTCTGGTGGCTGGTAAGTAAGATGACATATTTTTAATTAATTAATTAATAAATGCCCTTCCTTTACTTGGTCAGGTTGGCTTCATTTGCATCAACAGTCCTGGTTTAAACCCTTTGAATATTCGAATGAAGATCATTTGGGTTGCGTTGAAAATTACACCATGTTTGCTCTATCGGGATTTCAATACATCATCTTGGCCTTTGTATTTTCCAAAGGTGCCCCCTATCGGCAGCCCATCTGGACCAATGTGCCATTCTGTTTAACATTAATCATCAACTCAGCCATAGTCATTTATTTCGTAGTCTATCCAGCTGAATGGGTTCAAGAATTTATGCAGTTTGTAATGCCAGAGGATATGAAGTTCCGTTACTGGTTGCTAGGTTACGGCATAGCCAATTTTATGGCCCATCTGCTGGTTGAAAATATAATTGTTGAGCATTTACTATTCAAGAAACTGCAAGCAAGGCGAGATCGTGATGTACGCACTTCAAAACGCAAATACATGCACATAGAATATCAGATGCAATTCTATCAGAATTGGCCGCAAATTAGTGAAGAAATTGAGGCACATGATATGAAGCCAATTGAACAGCCGGCAACACCCGCTTACTTTGAAATAAGTGCTGAACAAAACTTTGAAAGCTGCCCCGTAGAAAACAATCCCTTAAATAGTTTCTTTGATTTGGATGCTGCTGGTGCAGTAAATCAAATGGTCCTGACCCATACCCATATATGACTAGAACATAATAATATCATCACATTGTGTGAGAGTTTAGGAAAAGTCATAAATGATAATTCAATGTATGTTTTATGTATATTTTATATTATATGAAATATTTCATTTTTAAAGCTCTTATGTAAAAGTTTATTTCATTTTCTGGGTACTTATCCTGAAAAGAGTAATATCGTGGCTATTTTAAAAGCATTGATAAAATATTCACAGATTTTTCAAGTCGATATTGCAGTATATTTTATAATACGTAACGAAATTGAAAGAGAGCTACATACAAAAGCACCGTAATTATATCAAAATTATATACAGTTACAATCGCGTAATTCACAATTCTACTCTACCAACTACCAACTATTTATATTCACTCATCTAACTACTTAACTTAAGCAAAGAACAAAAAAAAAATCACAGAATCTTGGTAATAATGTATATATGTGTCCCCTATCGTAGATTATCATTCTAAAAATACGCTGCACATGTATTAGTATATAAGATTTATTTAAATATTTCATTCTATTCTACAAAAACAAAACAAATAATGTATTGTTGTCAACACTGTGCATGTGTTATATATATATATATATGTAATATGTAATAATTACGAAATACATCCAAACGTAAAATACTGTTTTACTGCGTTTATTAATATATATTATTATAGATAGTTTATTAATTTTTGTGTTCTATATATTGTGTATATGTATGTGTATTGTTTTGTTAAAAGTATGCGTTTCAAAACTTATGCTTAGAAAAATTACTTGTATTCTGCAAAAAGTTGTATTCAACTCTCAAATTTCTTTGTAAGGAAAAATAAATAAAATAATAAAAAATTAAGTAAATAATCTCACGGTAACTTTGGGTACATATTTTCAATGGTTTATTTAGGTGGAAGGAAATATTTTTATAGCCTCCACCTTAGTGATGAGGGGTCAGAGACACTACAAAGTATATATATTCTTGCTCAGCATCAAAAACTGAGTCGATTTAGCCATGTATGTCCGTGCGTCCATGTGTCTTTCTTGTTGGTATTTTTACGAGCGTAAATTTTGAGATATAGAACTGAAATTTTATACAGGCACTTTTAGATTGCTTTTAAATGGTTAAAATCGGTCAAGACCCACGTCCATAATCGATAAAAATATATTTATCTGCCACAAAAATTGAGCTATTAAGTTGAAATTTGGTGTATTTATCTATAAATACTCCCTTCATCACGCGATGTGCCAAAAATGGGCATGGTCGGATAACAGCAACGCCTATAATCGACAAAATTCTATATATCTGCCACAAAAGTTGACCTCTAAACTTGAAATTTAGTACGAATATCTATAGTTATCCTTTACTACATCGATGTTAAAAAAATGGGCGTGGTTGGTTAACAGACGCGTTCACAATCCACATAAATCTATATATCTGCCACAAAAATTGACTTATGAACTTGAAATTTGGTGCACATGATTGTCCTATCCATCAATGTGCTAAAAATGGGTATGGACGGGCAACAGACACGCCCACAATTTAAAAAAAACTCGACTTTCAAGCTGATACGTAATACATACCCTATTAGAGGGCATAATAACGTACATCACATAAATAAAACGGAGTTTTTTTTCAGAGTTCATGTTAGTATGAGTGCGTTTTGCAAAAATAATTTTTAATAATAAATTAAATCGTCTACAATTGTCTATTAATAATAAACTACTTAAAACAATAATAACGACAATAACAATCCAATCCAATTAAACAAAATAAACAAAAAGTGATGCGGAGACAAGATACGTTTCTTAGGATATAAAAGAAAAACTCTTGGGTAATAATTCAGCAATACTGGTGCACAGTACACGGAATGGAGGAGATGTTGGTTTAGTGATATAAACGGGGAAATCCTTTTTGGCAGCAAATTCATATAAAAATTGACGGCAAACACCACAAGGCGTGGTAAAGGTGTCCTCTTGTAAGGCAACCACTGCACAAGCTTCAAAGACACGCTTACCATCACTACATCATTCATTGACCAAAATATAAATTGATTAAAAGTTGAGAATACTAACTGGATGTGCAGAGTCCTACCTTACAGCTTTAACAGCAGCTGTACGCTCGGCACATATACACGCGGTATATGCACCATTTTCAATATTACAGCCAGTATAAATGCAGCCGTCCGAAGTGCATATAGCAGCACCCACAGCAAAGCTACTATATGGACAGTAGGCATTCTTACGTGCCTCCACAGCGGCCATAATTAATTCTTGAGTTTTTACATCTGCAATGCAATCGACAACATAAATAAATAGGCTTTAGATTTAGATGTTTTTTTCATTCATATTTACCCAGACTTGAAAATTGTTTCACATAATTGCTGTCGTCTCTGGTACCATTCATATAAAGTTCAGACATTTTTTTTTCTCAGATATTTCAACAATTACGCTTAAGTTGTAACGAATGAATTGTACAAATTTTGATTAAACGCGTCTATAGTCTGTTTGACACATAAATCTATGCCTACGTCTATGTCACTGCTTTTAAAATAAAAATTGTTTCCATTTTTTCTTTGTGATTTCAGAGACAAAAGTCAAAGAAAATACCAGGGTGTGCGTTTATGCAAACATAGCATAGACAATGTAGCGTTTATGTGACAAAAATTAAGTATTGAGAAATGTCCAAATCCACTAATCGAGAAAGCGTCAAGTCATGAACGCATTAAATGTTAAAGAAATTTACAGTTATATGGTAAAAAAAAATATAAGTCGGTCCAACCTGACCATTTAATACCCTAAACCACTGCGCTTCTTAAATTATGCTACACACGAGGCACTGCCTTGTAAGTTACTTTGTGAAATAACATTATTTGGAAAGGGGTTTTAAAAATCGTCTGATTGAGTCCATTTTCCATAGGGATTGATTTTAGTTTTTTTCTGATAGAAAGTTTTGTGTGCAAATGGATAATCATACCTCGTCCTTTGGCAGTATGTCTTGGAGTTTTCTAAGGAGTTTTAGAAAAATATTCACAAAAAAGATTTAATTTGCCAAATAGAACCTGCCTTCTTAATATCAGCTTTATTAAAAGCTTTCACTACTCTGTCTTATACTTTATCATTACAAAGCTCTGGCATCCATTAGAATGTAATGAAATATAATAAAATAAAGATTAGACTGTTATAGAATAACGGGACTTTAGCAGGGAGATTCACCATATACGCGATTCTAATATTTTAAATGTTAACGATTCCTTCCCTACAGCAACCTTGTACTAAATTGTGTTGTTGTTGTAACGAATAATACGAAGTACTATAAGGAATCTTTGGTTAGTTAGAGGAAATTATTAGTTTTTAAATTGGTTGATTGTGTTATGGAGAGCTAATGAGGTAATCGTGATTAAAAACAATAAAAAAAGTCATTATCATGAATATCGAACATACTCGTACGTACACAAATCAATATTTACGTACTCTTCATTATGCAGTTATGTCTATATTCACTGAGTGTGAAAAATGAAAGGATAAACTGCCACCTCATTTATGTCAAATTTTACACGATACAAATATTTTTGTCAGTAGAACCGAAATTTTTTTTGAAAAATTCAAATATTGTCGTTTTATTTTTCTTTCCTTTTATTTTGCTTTGTGTTAATATGGATAATCGTTGTTATTGTGTGTGCGAATTAAAGAACCATGTTAAAGCTGAAAGCACCGGATGTAGAGCAACGTTTTTTTATCCGGGTGGAGGAACTTATAAAGGATTTTGGTTGCAATCGAAACATGATGGCGTTGGTGAAAAGGTGAATAAAAATAATTTAATTTATGGCGGCTCTTGGAAAAATGGGAAAAGGCATGGTCAAGGGATTATGCGAATACGAAAGCCGGATGGAAGTTTCGACTGCGTTTACTCAGGTTATTGGCGTGATGATAAGAAAAATGGTGAAGGTAAGCAATTTTACAAGGATGGCGTTTATTATGGATGGTGGAAAAATAATCGAAGGCATGGTTTGGGCGTAAAATGGTATAAGAATGGAAGCATTTATTTGGGTGAATGGGAAGCTGACGTTTATCATGGTTTGGGTGTATTCTTCTATGGTATGTAAGGAATTATATGAATTTTAAATAAATAATTAACTAAATTGAATGGTCTGATGCAGAGAACGGTAATCGTTATGAGGGACACTTTGCAAGAGGTTTCAAAAATGGTGAAGGTACATTTTACCATATGCACACTGGACAAATACAGAAAGGCATGTGGGAGAATGATATATGTAAAACATCAATTGTTCAGGATGAATTCCGTAATCAAGGTGATCGTCCAACACCATATCCCATACCACCTGTAAGTTTATTATATTTTTTTTTAATATCGATTATATATTTGTTTGATTTGGTCAATTAAGGTACGCCTGGCCAATCCTGATCAGTTTATTCATGACTTGTTTCAAAAGTATTTACCCAATGCTAATAAGCCAACCAAGTCTTTTAATGTAAGTTTTAATTTTATAATATTATTTAAATATATATATATAAAAATTCACGTTTTTTTATAATTCACATTATATAGGAATTGGTTTGTTTAAATTTTGTGCACAAAATTCGTAGATTTGCCAAATTCGAGCCAAAGCACTCATCAAACTCTAAAATACCACTTCATGACATTAATTACCCTTGCACTTGTAAAAAACCCGATAAATTGGTCACTTTACATGAATTATAAAATTGTTTTTTCTGGGCGTGTTAATAAATTCGTTATATTGAAAAAATGATTATTATATAAACCGTTAGGTATCGGAAAAAAACAGGAAATCCAACAGAATAATAAAATATCTATAAACAGCTGTGCGACTACTACTTTATCGATTGCACACACTTTACAACTGCATTACCGGCGCCGTCGATTACAGCCCTGCGTTAATTTAACATCTGTAAAAACTACATTTTGCGTTGTTATAAAAATAAGATTTTGCTATTATTTTATCAAATATTTGAAAAATGGATATCAACGCTTTATCCGAGAAAGAATTTGATGCCGTACAATGGATTAATGAGAATTTTAAGAAACATAAAGAGGAAAGCAAAAATGCCACTGCAGAGGACTGCAAGGAAACTGATATAAACAATAGCAATGAAATTGCTTTGGAATTTATCAATAGCTATCTAATGAAATTGCAGTTGCATATTCAACAAACGAATTATGCTGTGGAAGAAAGTACTCGAGAAATATTAACAAGTATGCCACGTGTTGTAAAGGAAGCTCAATCTTTACAAACCGATGTAGAACAACTAAGACAACGCATGCGGGAAATGCATCAGGAAGTGGCTGCTGTTCAAGAGGAAACTGGCGAATGTATGACAACATTAGAACGTTTAAATACAATACAAATTAAATTGCAAAATGCTAAGGAGTCGCTGCAGGAATCGGACGGTTGGGGTAATTTAATTGCCGGTTTAGAAGATTGTTTTGAAAAGAATGATTTAAAGGTAACATATTAATTAGAAAAATAATACATATTTAAAATTGCTTCTCATGCTTCATGAAATATAGGGCGTTTGCGATAAAATTGTGGCCCTACAAAAGAGTCTATTAGCTCAAGAGCAATTGCCAGGGCATCCGGAACGTCTGTCGCAAGTGGAAGATTTCAAAAATCGTTTAGAAGCTTTAGCCTCACCCAATGTGGTGCAATGTTTTGCTGGCGGTAGTGTAAGCGACGCGCAACGTTATGTGTCTATATTTGCTGCTATCAAGAGAAGTGCACAATTACTGCAATACTATAGAGCTGTACAGAAAACCTCATTACAACAACAATGGAAGCAAATACTGGATTTACAAAACACAGACAACGCTACACAGCAATGCCGATTTTTGTCCTTATTTTACGATCAACTACTAGAAAATTGTCGCCAGCAAGTTAAATGGTGTGCTCAGGTGTTTGAAGAGCCAGACGCGCAACAGCAACCATTTTTGGTGTTGGCAGAGCTACTGCCAGCTCTGCAGCCTACCAGAGATCAGTTTATATTGCAAATATTTAAAACCTGCAATGAACGTTTGGACTTGCTGTTACAATTCGCCCGCGACAACAAGTCTTTTGTATTGCAAATAAATGCTTATCTCGAACAGGCAAGAATAACACTGAGTCACGATTTGAAGCAACAACTAGGGGTGGCCGTATACGAATACTTTTACAAATTCATACAACAGTATCCACGCTTGGAAGAGACCCATCTATCCACCCAGATAGATCGTATGTTGGTTACACAAATGAATGTCGGTGATGCTGTGCGTCATTTGAAAGATTCCACCAGTAAATTGTTCAATTGGCTAACTGATGTTTTAAGCAGATGCTTGAATATTTCTGGTGATATGGCGTTATGCAAATTGATCAATTTATTGGGTGGTATATTTAAACGTTTATTGGAACAGTTTTCGCGCACGCAACGGCAATTGAGTCTGATTGGGGGGGGCTCGGCTACTCAGGCTTACTCTCAACGGGAGAGCAACTGGTCTTTGTTGCAATATACTTTGTCTTTGTTGGAATGTCTAGCGGATTTTCAACACAGATTGCAAACATTTGAACAAACTTTACATGAACGTCTGAAACAGTTGCAGGAGAAGCTGGTCACAGTAAAGGAAACAACAGCGATTAATTTCTATCAAGCATTGGACACGTCAGAGCAACAACGTCTGTTAAATACGATTGCGGAATTTCGCCAAAAGCACTCCGACACCAGTCAAGATAATCAAATCATTTCATTTGGCTTTTTCACAGCCACTTATGATTCACTAAAATCTCATTTTACGGAAACGCACGACATCACTTTAAATATTTTGCTGCAACCTTTGGAAATGCATTTATCTCGTATAAAGCCTTCCAATGAAATGGGTCAAAATCATATGCAAGATTATATGCCAACATTTAGTTTTACTCCGCAAGAATCCATAACACAAATTGGCCAGTACTTGTTAACATTACCACAACATTTGGAACCATTGCTGTTGGCTCCATCCGCACTGCTGAAGCAAGCATTGGAAATGTGTAACATTAAATACTCACAACCGGTACCCAGCGTTGATGTACTGTTAAGCTTAGTGGTGGGGCAATGTTGTATCATCTATCAAGCACAAATATTACAAATAAAAAGTTTGTCAAGCCTGGCAGCCCGTCAACTGGCCGTTGATATAGAATATTTATCAAGTGTTATTGAGGAATTGGGTTTAAACCTAACCACAGCTTTAAATCATATATTAATACTGTTAAAGGCACCATCAGACAATTATGCTACGTTGAGTGTTGGCTGTGAGCCGCGCTTGGTCAGTGCTATACGTCAAATGCGTAATATTAATATTATAACAACGGAATAATGCGGAAGATATATTAAGTTCACCATTCCATTCATACAATACAATATTCTTGATTCGGGGATTTTGCAAATGTTTCGTTAATGTGTGGTAAGAGGTAGATAGGGATATCTCACGTTATTTTCACTATTCAATGGAAATTAAGAATAAATATAACGGTAATACATACGCTATGCTTATCCTTTTGTCAGGGCTGTAAAGAATATAAACAGTAAGTAAAGTTTATATAACAGTTTTGAAAATTCCCATCTTCCTTATTAATCCCAATCTCCCTCTCATAATTTCTTCTTTTATATTAATTTAAAAGTACTCTCTCGTACAGCGCGTACACTCATTTAAATCTCGCCAAATCAATCTTCTATTTTAGTTGTTTGCTAACTGGGCGATTGAGTAGAGTCGCATTCGTTTTTTGGCTCACGCAAACATCAAATTAATTGTTAGAAAACAAAATAGAATAAATCATCTAATACTTGGTGGTGCCTAATTTACAAAAAACAAAAAAAAAAAGGAATTTTATAAAAAAAAAAATCATGTGTTGAACTCATTATGTTGAACTTTTTTTTGAAGTTTTTGTGATAAATGATCCATAAATGTTTGTATGAATGCATAATTAAAGGCAAGTTTAGTGAGGTAATGAGAAAAAAAAGAAGAAATTTTGAATGAAATCACACACAATGCTAATCAATAATATTAATCTGTATACATCTCCAGCAACTAAAACGATTGCAGCAGCAACAGCAACAACATCAGTGGCAACGACTTTTTTCTCCATTATCAACTATAATAATTTTTAAAAAATTTTAAATGCGGTTATTGTTACGCAGGTTTTTGTAAACATTTCCTAATGAAACAAGCATTTTCATTCTGTATGTATACACCACAGGCTATATTAGATGCCTAGTGCGAATAAGTTTATGTATATATTCGGTTAAGTTTCTCGTCAATGCTTTTTATTTATAAATTATACGTTTATATGGATATAACATCTTTCTAAAATCGTACAAATTATATAATATAGTATATATGAAGATACTACCCATACGATAACCAACCAAGTTGAAGAGGTTGAAGAGCATCTTTAATTTACTAATTAATTTAGGATCATTATGTGAGTTAAAAAACGAATGAAATCGTTATGGGGTTGGTCACGCCTGAGCACGTAATACCCTACATCACGTGGTTTTACAGAATTAACACAATTTATTGCATAATTATTTAAATACAGTTTTCCCAAATCATTGTCACAACAAAGCCTTTTGGGGGAAATACCTTCACAAGAAGAGAAGTTCCAAAAATTAATCAATCTGGTGCAAAATTGGAATAAACAAGTAAGAAAACTAAATTCGGTTTAGATCAAATCTTAAATATCCTTCACATTTACAATAGTAGGCGTGACAGGTACGTTATTATGCCCTCTAATAGGGTATGTATTACGTATCAGCTTGAAAGTCGAGTTTTACGTGGAGTGTAGTTTTTTTGTAAATTGTGGGCGTGCTTGTTATTCGACCACGCCTATTTTTGACATATCGATGAAGAATATAACTATAAATATGTGTATTAAATTTCAAGTTCACAGGTCAACTTTTGTGGCAGTTATATAAATTTTTGTCGATTATGGGCGTGACTGTAATTCGATCACGCCCATGTTTGGTACATCAGTAGATGGGATAACTATGTATACGCGTACCAAATTTCAAGTTCCTAGGTAAACTTTTGTGGCAGATATAAAGTTTTTTATTGATTGCGTGCGTATTTCTCATCCGAATACGCCCATTTTTGGCATATCGATGAAGCTAATATTTATAGATGTACATACCAAATTTCAAATTTATAACTCAATTTCTGTGGCATTTAAATAGATTTTTGTCGATTGTGGGCGTGGCTTTTGACCGATTTTGCCGACTTTAAGTAGCGATCTGCGTGGAAATTTCAGAATTTACAATTGTGAGAACTTTAACAAAAGACGGGCACACGGACATAAATAAAAGCGAGGCATTGTCATATATGGTGAACAGTACTAAAAATGGTCCGACCACTTCAAATTTGCCAAAATCAATTATTAATTCAATTAACATTTGCATCCTATCTAAATTCAGTATAAGGACATGACTTTGATTCAAAATTGATCGCTATAATTATGAATGAAGGGTGTTTAGGAATGAGTTACAAACATCTTTACAAACTTAATATACCCTTTGCCACAACATCGTCTTTATGTCAGTATGTGCATTTGTGTATAGCCCAATATGCAAAGAGTGCACATACTACAGATAATATGGACCAAAAGTGAAGGTGAAGTTCATTAATCAAAAACAGAAAAGTTGAAGTGTACTTGTATTGTCATAACGCATAATAGTTGTTTAGCTTTGTGTTAAAAGCAATGTGTATGTATGACCATATATATAAAAGGGAAGTCTTGAAAACACAAACAAACACACCAGTGCACAGTGCGCATGTGAGGAGTTGAAAGCACCGGAATTAAAGCGCATAGAGAATCCAACACACACAACAAGTGTGCTTCAGGTAGTTTCCGCATACATAGAAAGCCGTCGTGTGAATTACAGATAATGTTTAAAAGATTAATTCTTACTCAGTTGAATTTAGCAGCTCTTTCATTTTAAACGCTCCGAACGGAATATTTAAACAAAATAAAAAAGAAGGAAGTTTAAGAAAGAAAAAATTTTGTGCATTGTGTTAATTATGAATGTGTGACACTATTATACTACCACCTGGAGGGGGCATTTTAGACGCACAGATATATGTACATGTAGCATATGGTATGTCCTTAACGTGTTTATTTTAATTCGGCGCTTAAGAGGAGGGAGAATAAACTTCTCTAACTTTTCTAATTTTAGGTTTTTTATATTTTCTGTATATATAATAAGTGTGAGGTGTGTGTGCTTGTATATCATAATCTTATTGTGTACATACATATATATCGTCATCATATAAGAAACGGTTTACGGTTCACTGCTAATGGTTACAGTTCATTATAATAATCGATTCGTAAATACAAAGTATTTCTGCATTTGGTTTAATTAAATTTTCATGAAATTGTTATAAATAAATGTTTTATACCTATTAACACACTGTGAAATAAGGAGTGAAAGGTTTAAGTGAACACCTAATAAGTAGAACAAGTAAGAAAACAAGTAAGAAAAATTTGGCTTAAGCCAAATCTTAAATCTTAACAGCCACAATAGTGGGCGTGGCAAACATATATATATTGCACTCTCTAATGGTGTATGTATTACGTATCAGCTTTCAAGTCTAGTTTCAGGTGGAGTAAGGTTTTTTGTAAATTGTGGATGTGTCTGTTATCCGACCATGCCCATTTTTGGCATCACGATGGATGGAATAACCATATATATGTGCACCAAATTTCAAATTCATAAGTCTTTTTTTGTGGCAGATAAATAGATTTTTGTTGATTGTGGGCGTGTCTGTAATTCGACCACGCCAATTTTTGGCACATCAGTAGATGGGATAACTATGTATACGCGTACCAAATTTGAAGTTCCTAGGTAAACTTTTGTGGCAGATATAAAGATTTTTATTGATTGTGGGCGTATTTTTTATCCGAATACGCCCATTTTTGGCATATCGATGAAGCTAATATTTATAGATGTACATACCAAATTTCAAGTTTATAGCTCAATTTTTGTGGCAGATAAGTAGATTTTTGTTGATTGTGGGCGTGGCTTTTGACCGAATTTGCTCATTTTTAATAACGATCCGATCAATATCTCAAAATTTACGGCCATTAAAATGCCAACAATTCAATGAATAAGTCGACTTGTAAGCTAATAAGTAATACATGTACTATTAGAGGGCGTAATCATATACCTGTATGGGTAAAGCCAAATTTAGTTTTCTTGTTTTTTTTTTTTTTTTTTAAATAACATAATGGTAGGTAGGGGATAACGTTATTTGAAAGATAATACTGACCTTTCTAAATATTGCAATACATACGTTTATTACTCACTATCTCCCCAAAGTGTTTTATTATTCAAAATGTTGTTATGTTGTATGTATCTGGTTGACCTAAACACTAGTTTGTGTGGAAATGTTTTCCTTATGCACAAAGTGTTTATACACCTGTGTGAGTTTTCTTTGTATTCTCCTTCACTCTGACTTGATCAATTTACACGTTATACAATAGAAACTAAGATTACAGTATATGAACGATACGATTATACAAAGTGTGTGTGTGCAACGATAACACTACAGTAGCTGTAAGCATTCAAGCGCATGTTTGTGACAGATACTTGTTTGTATGTGTATGTGGTAATGTGGTAAAAGATATTTTCAATATCGAATATAAATAATTCACAATTGAAGAAAAACTTCGTCGATGAATTTCAATACATATTCCAGTTGAATACATTCTACAGAGTACAAGTGTTACTAAAACCAAAGTGTGTATGAAATCTTTAAAACAAAATGTTTCCACGAATCTCACTTTTTTGAAAATGTTTTTACATAAAAACAAGTAAAAAAGCTATATTTGTCAACTTGAATACCCACCATTTAGGCCAAAGCTAATCAGTGTATATACGAATGGGTCTTTGGGTATAATTCGGAAGAAATTCTTTTTATCAATTCTTCTCCTTTTTCACTTTTTTCGCACAGTGGGCGTTCTAAATTTCAATTTCAATACACCAGCGCGTAAAACCACACATCTGCCCAGTTTGGAATCGATATCTTACTTTTTTCGTTCAAGAGAGTGATTACCACAGAACATATGCACACGGACAGACAGACGAGGATAGATCGATTCAGTATTCAGGCGCTTACTTCCGAACGTTGCAGACGATTTGTCAAAGCTATATATACCTGCCTATGCATGTGTTGGTAGGAATACCAATTAGAGTGGGGAGGAATAACAAGCACATCCATTATTTTTTTGGTGCAGAATCCAAGTTGCCAGTTGATATAACCACACCCACACTTGGCATATATATGTGGGAGGGTATTCAAACCCAGAGCTCCAAAAGGGTAATAATATGTGGAACTAATTGGTGCAGGGTATTAAATGGTCGGACTTGATCGACTATAACACTTTCACACATTTACACTTTTGAAAAAGTTATGTATACGCCGCGTGTAACTGAATTTCTTTACTCATCTTGCCAATCTTACATTCTGAGTATAAAGGAAGGACATACACACACTCACACACACACAAATATAATTTTGTTTACGTCTTATAAACAAATTCAATTTCAAATACATATAGATAATCGTGTTGTATATATAGTAAGTATGTCTCTTGGGCGAGAGCAAACGAGGAAATGTTTTAAATGCACCATAAATGCAAAGAAATTCAGTGTCAATGTTAAGAGCATTAATAACTGAGAAGAAGAGAGACCGTAACAATCTTTATATCACATCAAAAATTTGTTTGCTATGGTTCTGTAGCACATTCTGCATTCTGCAAATCGTTCTTCACAATAAAGTGTTTTAAAAAAACATAAAAAAGAAAATTATGAAAAAATTTCCATTGTACGTAAGTTTTTGTCCTCTCCTCAAGAGCAAGGCTGTGTAGTTATAAGCTTAATAATCAAATTAAATTAATACCGATATATTCGAAATTATCATTTATTACCTATGTATGTGTCTACAGCAGCGCAATAATGGCCGATATTACATCACATGCTGGTATGCGCACAAAAATGAACGATATTGTTGAGAATAGTTCGACCAGTCTGAATGATCCCACCGAAGTCACAAAAGGACTCCGCAGTGTGGTTGGATGGTTGAAACAGGTTCAAAAAAGATTCCTAATTGTATGAGAAATACTGGTAAAAACGTGTAGAAATACAAATAAAAATTGGGTTGAAATTGTTGAAAACCCCATCAGCTGTCCATTCACGATCAAAACATTTTATTTGAATGACGTAAAGATCGATGAAGCTGTTATTATTAAATGCTGTTATCAATTAAATTTTTTTTACAACATTTCATTTTTACAAGGGAGGACGCGAAATACTGAATTCCATTAAAAAAATTTACCCTCTTTTTGCCCTTTATTAAGATAATATATATACCGGATGTATTATATAAGATAAGTGGTTTATTACACCCAGGACTTGTAGAAAGTGCGTTAAGTCCACTTTTCCAGAAATTTCAAAATTTGAAAAATTATAAAAAAATATGTCCAATGCTGTATAAGGAAAAAGGACATCCGCCACAAGTCATATATATATAAAATAAGATGTGACTCTATTCTTGCCTGTGTGCTCTATGTACCATATATGCTTGATGAACCCATCATCTGAATCGATTTAGCTATATACGTCCATATGTTCATTTGTTGTTCACAACTTTAACGATCTCATGAAGCGTTTTTACCAGTGTGATCAATCGTTATTCTCTCAACGTTTCAAAAAGAAATATTATGTTTCAGTTGCTTACTTTTGCTGTCGACTGTATAAATGTATTTTTAGTACCTTAAAATTTGATATTTTCTTTATTTTTTGAGTTAAATCAGAATAATTTTCTCAAGAGTAAAAAAAAAATAACCCGAACTACTGGGAATCTCTTATCTTCCAATTTAGCGCTTATTGATTTTAATTTTTTTGTGTAGCTTCTCTTTGCTTTTGACAAATAATTTACTAATCTATTAATCATTATTAATTTATGTAGGCTTCCATAGAAGTCCGCGAGGCTGGTAAACGGGCTGTTACACAAATTCAGACTTCTAATCCCAATTTTTTGACGCAAGACTTTGAACTGCTAACACCCGACGATCAGTTGGAATTAACCGACGACGATACTAAATCGTTGTCACATCAAGATCTTATACGTCCCACGCGACATTCATTTAGTCAGCCGCATAGTCCACGGACACGAGGGCGGGGCATTGATAATTTCACTACCGGTTATCAACGATCCACGTCCGTCATCTCACAGTTGGAAAAATCGAAAGTGCTTTTCAAAATGGCCGATCAAAATAATAAACCATTGACCATTCTGCACTACAATGATGTATACAATGTGGATCCCACAACGGAAACAGAACCAATAGGTGGCGCAGCACGCTTTTTAACCGCTTTTAAAGCTTTTAAAGATCATGATCCTCTAATACTATTCAGTGGTGATATATTTTCACCTAGTATGTGTAAGTTTGCATTTAATGTTACAATATTTTAATTAATTAATTAATTACTTCATTCCTTTTATACGTTTAGTAAGTACTTTCACTCAAGGTGAACAAATGGTGCCAGTACTTAATGCTTTGGGTACACATTGTGCTGTGTTTGGTAATCATGATTTTGGTGAGTTGGACATCTCCTAACCTTTCATTTTCATTTTTTGTAAATAAATCCCATTTCAGATCATGGCCTGGATGTATTGATGGAATTAATAAAAAAATGCAATTTTCCCTGGCTAATGTCGAATGTGGTCGACAATGAAACGGGTCGTCCGTTGGGCGGTGGTAAGATATCACATTTCGTATTTCACAATCAACTTTCTATTGGTCTAATTGGTTTGGTGGAAAGGGAATGGTTAGAAACTCTGGCCACAATCGATCCCAAAGAGGTCACATTTATAGACTATGTAGAGGCCGGTAATCGTCTGGCTGCCGAACTACGCAATGAAGGCTGTGAAATTATCATTGCTCTAACGCATATGCGAACTCCTAATGATATCAATTTGGCGGAAAATTGTACCGGTATTGATTTAATATTGGGTGGTCACGATCATGTATACGAGATTAGGGAAATCAAAGGTGTCAAGATCATCAAGTCAGGTACTGATTTCCGGCAATTCTCTAAAATCACCTTAAACAAAGAACGCGATAGTAGCGGTAAAATTAAGATTGATGTAGAACGTATAGATGTGACATCAACACAATTTACTGAAGATGCTGAACTCAAGCAGGAATTATCGAAATATTCTGAAGTTATAGAAGAGAAAATGACTGAAGTGTTGGGTATTTTTACCGTAGAATTGGATGGTCGCTTCTCTACCATACGTACTCAGGAAACTAATTTAGGTGATTGGATGTGCGATGTAGTATTGGCTGCTACCGGTGCCGATGTTGTTATTATCAATTCGGGTACATTTCGTTCCGATCAAATACATCCCCCGGGACCGTTTACTATGCGTGACTTGGTAAATGTTATACCAATGCGTGATCCCTTGGTTTTAATTGAAATAACTGGTAAATGCCTGCACGAAGCATTAGAAAATGCAGTCTCGGGTTATCCCAAATTGGAGGGCCGATTTCCTCAGGTATGCATATATGTAATATAATCCATTCTACTCATAAATAGCTAATAAAAGTGGGAAAAATCGGTCAAAGGCCACGCCCACAATTAACAAAAATCTCTATATCTACCACAAAAATTGAGCTATCTAGTTTAAATGTAGTATGCATTTTACTTATCCATCGATGTGCCAAAAAAATGGGCGCGGTCGGATAACATATACGCCCAAAATCGATCAAATTCTGCCACAAAAGTTAATCTATGAACTTGAAATTTGGCACGCGAATACATAATTATCCCATTCACCGTTATGCCGAAGTATGGGCGTGGTCGAATTACAGACGCGACCACAATTTACAAAAAACTATACTCCGCATAAAACTTGACTTTCAGGCTGATACGTAATATATACACTATTAGAGGAAGTAAGCACATAACTGCCACGCCCACTATTGTAGATGTGGAGAGTATTTAAGATTTGATCTAAGCCAAATTTAGTTTTCTTACTTGTTTTATTTAAATGTCCTGGCCTGGTGATTATTTAAGATTTAGCCTTTAGCCAACTATTTTTAATTCTTTTCATTTCTATGTGGTAAAGGTATCTGGTGTAACATTTGCTTTTGACCCCGCCAAGCCACCGGGTCAAAGAATTGATGTACAACTTATTCAAGTGGGCGATGAATATATTAAGGAGATGCAATTGTATAAAGTTTGTATAAAAAGTTATTTATACAGTGGCTGTGATGGGTTTACAATGTTTAAAGATGCTAAAATATTGGTAAGTTTAAGAAAATGGGCAATTAAATGATTTTCGAAAATTATAGAAATATGATCCTTTACATTAGATGGATGATGATTCGTGTCCAGAATTGGGACTGGCAGTACAAAATCATTTTAAAGCTATAAATATGCGTACCAGCAAAGCTGGTCATCACACCAAACATCGACAATCACTGGTACCTTTATCCCGCCGTCACAGTATGGTACAAATGTTAGACAATCTAGACCTAGATGGTCCTTCACCTATACGTAAACTGTCTGCCGGTCATCCTATGAAATCCATTGATCTATCCAATACCAATAGCTTAAAGGTAAGCCTGGCTATGTGCTTGTAACGTGATTTTTAAATGTAATTAATTGTTATTTTAGATGCTAAGACGTGCTTCGCTGGAGGATTTGGAACAGGCTAGCTGTCAGTTGGCTCCAAAGATACAACATCGTATTATACGGATTCAAAATGAAGATGTAGGTTAAAGCCAAGTCTAATATATGCAGTTATTTTATATAAATCCTACAAGTGGTTTTAATATCCTACACCACTTGTGGTTATATTAGGATGTTTGTAAATCCTCAAATCAAATGCCACACCTACCGGTCCATTCACAATCAAAATCTTAATTAAACATGTCTGTCTGTCCGTCCTTGTGAATTTGGTTGTATTTTTTAATATTTTTCAATGAAATTTAGTACAAGGAGGACGTATATTGTCCCAAAAAGAAACCCTATTGAAAATGGACCGAATCGGACAATTTTTAGAACCCCTCCCCTCCCCTTGTGGAAGTCTTTATATGGCGAAAGTTCGCAATTCTTAATATTTAAAAAAAAATTGGAGAAGAATAAATTAGCTTAATAATTGGTTTTGCCAAATTTGAACCCTATCGGACTATTTTTAGAACCTCTTTCCATAGAATGATATTTCTCGATGGCAGTGTCTTGCGTTTACCAAGATACCAATACAACTAAACTAATTGTAGGGTATTAAATGGTCGGTCTTCATCGGCCATAATATTTTCATTTGTCTTTCTTTCCTTAGCATTACAAACAGTTGTTAATGAGAAAAGAAACCTCGATTAAAAATGAAATAATTACCGAAGCTGAAGATGAATAAAGAGATGACTAGAGAAATATGGTAACGATTCGGGCCACAGCAGCATTTTCTTGTTATAAATTATTATTACAAACAAACCTCACTAGTTCTAACTTTATTTTGTGACTGAATTTTTAGAATTATGTTATAAATGAATTTATGAGTTAACTGCAACATATAAAACTATGCTTTAAAATTCAACTACAAAAGAAAGTATATATATTTTATATAGAATATATTTTTCACTTTTTATCCTTGATATGTGTATTGTGTTAAGGAAATGATCTAACGAAAAAGACGTACATGTCATCTCAGATAAAAACCGCCCAATTTTACATCTAAATACACTAACATTATATATATTTAGACAAGTCAGATACCGTTGAATCACAAGCTAAGTGTACGATATATATAAAAAATTACAAAATGTATATAATTTACTGCACAATATAAAACTAAAATTAAATCAAATACATTGTTATTATATTATACCTATACATGTACCATAAACTGTATGTGTATGCAAATTTAATGTTTGTATATGTTAATGTAATGTCGAGCAATGTGTAACGTTATGTTTCCTTTACCTTCCTTTATATGTCTGCCATATTGATTTTATTCAATAAAAACTTTGTTGAATTTTTTAAACTAAGAAAAGAATATCTACGAACATTATATAATTATATTTATATGTAAGTAAATAAATTTTTTAAAAGGATTTTTAAAATACGCAACACATCAACCTAATTTAGTTCATTTAACTTTATATTACACTACGCTACTACCTACATTCATGATTCAACACATAAACACGCTTAATATGTATACATAAATATTCACACATGCTTAAAAAAACGTTTAAAAAATATGACAATGAAAGCAAATTTTAACGGAATTACTTTAAATAAAAGAAATTGAGTAAATGCCGAAATGTTAAATAAAAATTATCAGTATAACGGCTTTTCCTATAGCAAAAAAAAAATTCATAGGGACACTTGGAACGATCTACACATATAAATGTCAATATAGTATATATTGTACTGAAGATCTGCTTATAATTAGAATAAAATTCGATTACTTCCTGAAAGGTGGGGTGATCCCTAAAACGTATTATGGCATAATTCACATAAGAAGTTGTACCAAACAATTTTAAGAGTAGCTAAGGTTACAAGGGTTACTTCAATTCGAATACGTATATAAATTAATTAATATTAAAGTAAACTCACCCATCCCGTACTTAATTTTTGCAATATTTCTAAATTTGGTAAAATTCGCCTGATATATTATTAGAGCACTGTTTGTTTGTCTTTTTAATTAGAACCAATCTATCAACAGGTGTGTTATAAACTAAAAACTTTACATTTAATATGGTAACTCGTTTATATTCTTCATTCCTTTTTTTCTTACAATCTGGTAACGCTTTTTATAAATGAATTGTCGGCTAGATTAAAAATTTTTACTGTGTAAAAAAAACCAACAACCATGCGATTTCACTTTACATTTAATAATTTAAATGCGTTAAAAAGAATACACATTTACACACATTAGCATTTTTCATGATTTAATGATTTGGAATAATATTCCAACCTTTTTTGACAATTTTTGCACATTTTTAAAATAATATTTCACGTTTGCACAATTTTTCGTAACAACACTCGATGCCGGATATGAAAAGACTAAAAGTTCCGTTAAAAATATGTTTATAACGTTGCCATATGTAATTTTTCATTTACGAAAAAAAAATTAATAAAAATATAAAATATGAAATATATTAGAGTATTATATATATATAGAGTATTATATATATATATATATATAATCTTAGAAGCGTAGATTAAAAAAAAACAATAATAAATTTCATCAACATTCTTTGCAAAAACAAATGGAAGTTTGTACAAAAAAGTCTATCATTTATGGCAGTGCTGTCTTTATTATATACAGCAATAACATAATAAGAGTAGCCTGGTAACCATAAACAATTTGTCGCAAAATTTTACGAAAAAAAAAAGAAATAATTTTCAAGAACAAAACAACGTTATATCAAAATTGTTGGAAAAATTTTCGTGTTGAACCAAATATCTCAAGCGAAAATAGAAAAAGTACTTTCAATAAAATAGATCACCTTCAACGAATGTAGGCGTAAAAATGTCGTATACAATAATAAGAACATTAGGTCGGAAAACTGGAAATGTGTACAAGGTGGGGAAATGTAATAGTTCAAGCATTCTGCAAATTCATGCTTTGCTAAGTAAAACTCAAAGAGCAAAATATTCTAGACGTAGTGATTCAAAGAATGTTGAAAATTCCTTCAAGGTTGTTAAGTCGAAAGTGCGTGTACAAGGTGGGTGCAAAACGCCTACTTTAATAAATGTATGTGTATAAAATTTGTGGCATTTTTTTGTTACCTAAGAGAATGAAGGATTCTTGGGAGTTGAATGTGGGCCAAATTGGGAAATTTTATCTCCACGAGGGAATCGATTTTATTTGCCACATGCTGTTGGTCCTGCCTGGCAAGGTGCTAACACAACCATAACCTTGGAAGCGCCTTTAGAATCATTGGTTGACTTTGAAGGAAAGGTAATGGACACATATGAGCTGTTTTAGTCAATAAATAATATAACAATTCTTGCAAAGGCTGATGAAGAAACCGCCATGCTTGCATTTTCTGTGAGTGCTTGCCCATCATTAATCAGAAAATCTCTTCATGAGTTATTTCCCACCGCAGAAGTGCTAACTAGTGAAAAGCTTGCCTTGGTAACTCTGAGTTATAATGGAGACACGGAATTGGGTGCAGGAAAGGTAACATTTGTCACAACAACCTGTGTCGAACGCAACGCGTCGTAATATTTAAATATTTGCTTAAAGTTTGTTTTAGCTGCTCGAGAAATAACAACACGTTTGCGTCTTCACGGCTATTGGGCCGATTTTATTAATCCTTTCAGTGGTAAACCTTTTTACTCCTGGGCCAGTGAAAAAAAATTGTACAAGATTGATCAACGATTTCGAGGTTTGAATATGAAGCTGATCCAAAAGAATAACTGTGTCTTAATAATGTCTGACGATGGTGAACAAAAGTTTTCAGGAGCCATTTTTACGAATGCACCAGGAGATTACTTGCAAGTAAAGAGCATAATTGACACCCAATTTAAAGTTTAAGTTTACTAAATTTATTTCCTAAATATTTATTCGATGGCTAAATAATATTTGAAAACGTTTCTCGGTTGACTTGTACAAAAACGGCGTTTCATTCCTTAGCAATTTTATCACATTCACGTTGAATTTCCTTTAATTTACTAATTAAAAATTGCATCTCCTCGGGGTTACAGATAAATTCTACAATCGTTTCTCTTTCGCCATTTTTCTGTACATAACGGCCCAGATTAATATTAAAATGTACATCTCCCGTACCTTTAGTTGATGTTGAAGATTTTACATCCGTTAGCATGCGCCATTGAACATCAGTAACCATGGGCAAATATTGTCCAATATTTAACTGCCTTAAAATGAAATCTTCGCGATTTTTGTCATAGGTTTTTATCAATTCCTCTAGAACTTCCTGTCTTATTTCATGCTCCTCCAACAATTGTCTTAATTCCAAATTGGTTAATCCGTATTTAGTGGCTAATGCGTACAATGTGATGACGGCGTATTCAATTTGCTTAACTTTATCGATGTTTAGCGCATCTAAATCGGGCATCGGTGGATGGCCTAAACAGCAAAAGCATATAAATGAAACTATTAGTTTTGCATCATTTTAATTTTTCTGTCTTTTAAGTTACTTTTATTAGTTTGTAAGGTCAATTGAACCGAATTTGATAATATTTTTTTCACCAACTCTGGTGTCATTTCGGAACATAGATTTCGCAAGCCATCAACAACCAGTGCTGATAAATTTATTTTATTCCCATCGCTCATGTGCATTTCAATTATTTAACAGAATATCCAAAGCATTTTTTACTTAATTCATTTCATGAAGGGTTAGTTTTGTTGTTAATATTTATAAACGAACAAGTCTGGTTTTGTTACAATATCAAAGTTTCATAGAGATGAGTTATATGTGAACTTATCGTTTATTTTAATTGAGTAACATATAACTGTTGAAAGAACTAGATGGCACTGCTTTCATTTCTCAAATTAAAGAAAAACACTTCTTCTCAAATCCTGACGAAACCAAAAATATTTTTTATAACTTATTAAAAGAAATTGTTATTCTTTTTTTGTTATATTTATTTTGATTGAATAAAATGGAAGATTTCTCTTGTTTTGTTAAAAAATGTCAACTTTTTAAATATATAAACAATTAGGTTAGGTATACATTAGAATATAGAGAAAATTATAATAAAAAAAGGAATAAATTTATATATAAAAATATAATACGCGATTATTAGAAAGCTATAAAATCTCATCTCATCAGTCGAGTTGTAAAACTAAAGTTTTCGTGGCACTAGCTATATAATATGCACACTCCCGTACATCTTTTATGTACTTGGCGATAGCAATCTTTTCATCATTATTTAATGAATTGCGTAAATTTTCGCAACTATGTTGTATTAAAATAATGTTACGATTCAATTGCATTACAGTCTCACGCACCGTTTCATTACAATTTGGCTATAGGTTGGTAAAAAGTAAATGTTTTAATTACTCTTTAAATAAATAAATAAATAAATAAATAATTTCAACTTACTAGTGAGCTAAACACATTGATTAATTCCAAGACAGCGGCCCTCAAACGTTCTGCGCAAGGTACTAAATTTTCACCATTTGCTGCATCTTGCATATTATGAATTAATTCTTTGAGGCGATGCGTTACAATGTCCGCACGTTGGTTGACTTCTTCCGTAAATGATTTATCAGCCGTCATTTGATACATGGAGCTAGTGTTGCGACAATCGCTTTGTGTTTTAGTTAACGTGGGATGAATGTTACGCCTTTCGTACATACTAGCCGGCCTTTTAATCGTCGATTGGTTCGAATTGGTGGTCGATGATGTTGCTGATGTTGATGAAGAGTTTGATGCTGATGGCACTGTATTTTGTATAACAGACATTGTTATGTTTTCCGGTGGCAATGAATGATGCTCATGTTCGCTCTCATTCATCGTTATATTTATGTGCCTTTCAACGCCCATTTAAAACATTGACAAAGCAGATAGTAAACAAAAGTATAATATTATAAAGGAAGTAGAAATAAACCAAATCAAAGTATAACAAACAAATAAATAAATCATAAAAAAAACTCTTCTCACAAGGGTTCATCGTAGATGCTATTATTCGCTGTATTTTGGTGACTTTCCGTTACATTCAGTAAAAATTTTGATTTAAGTTCCGAGTTTTCGGTTGATAACTGTTGAACTACATTTTTCAATTGATTTATTTCGCTCACATATTCGCTTATTTGTTTACGCAACGTTTCCATCTCTAAATTTGTATCCTCCGGCTGGGCTGATCGATGCACAATAGCCTTTTTAAACACCGGAAATCATAGTAATGGCGGGAAAGGGAAATAAAAAAAAAAAATTAAAAAAAAAAAGAAGAGAAACGGAAAAGTGTTATAAACGGATAAAATTAATAAATGAATGAATAATGAAAAGTTTAAAAAATTAATTAATTTAAAACAAAAAATACTGCTTTTGCTATTAGTATATAAGTAGCGGTACATGCATATAAACAATTCACATGTAAGCATTCATTTTCAGCATTGTATGAAATGAGACAGCATTCATGTCATTCAATATATACAAAATTTAAGCAAGAATTGCGAGAGTAAGAAATAGCTGCATACGTCTCTCACCGTAAAAATATTCTATTAATAAACCTTCTTTTTCTCCCGTTAATAATATTCTATAGCTAATGTTAAGTTCTCTTGCTTGTTTATTTAATTGAAATTAAAGTGTAAATTATATATAAATTTCAATGATATTATATTTCCCTGAAGCTTGTACATGTAACAGATGCATTAATTTCGAAATTTATGTGAAAAATAATGTTAGTGTGGTTTTTATTTCTATATAAATAATTTTTTGTGTATATAAATAAATGGTGGTTAATATTTAGGTTGAATTTAATCAAATCTATCATTCAATTTAAGAATTTCTTGATGCACACAATTTACCTGTTGAACAATCGGTGGCATAACTTCATAATCATCATCCGCCACTGGATCATAGATCGGTTCATCATCGGATAAATTTGGATCATGATAATTGACACTGGCACTGGGTGCTGTATTCAATGTATTGCTACAATGCATTGTTGTAGTGGTGGTGGTGTTATTATAATTATTCTGTATATAAGCTGATGATAATGATGAAGCTGTTATATCTAATGGACGTAAATTTGCCATATTTTCACGACGCCGTGCATCAATTAAAACATCCGTTAATAAACCATTAAATTCAGTGCGACTGAAGCGAGCTAATTTTTGACGACCCTACACACATAAACAATTACAGTTATACTCAATGAAATGAAAATTATTGCTACTAACCTGATTACGTGTGGCACTTAAGAATGGATTGGCTGGCAGAAATGGTACAGCAGCATTATCCGCATTTAAACCGGAAGTGGACCAAACTGCAAAGCAAAAAAATTATTAAAAAAAAAAAAAAAAAAAAACAATTTTTTAAAAAGTTTTATTAATTTCTTACTGGCTTCATTTTCTCGACGATCCACCTCATCGTATAGATCCATAACCAATTCTTCAAAGATTTTGTTGGGCATCAATTGTAAGCGTCCCCGCGCTATTTTCAATTGTTCACTAATCTCACCATTATTGCCCTCCGGTATGATTAAATGGCGACCCGTCTAAAAATTAAGAACAAAATATTCCAATATTCATAATTTTCCTTTTTTTTTTTTTGCATTTCCGTACCGCATGATCTGGTCTCTTGCCGCCTAAATACACAATCAAACGATCGGTTACTTCGTACATGGCATATAGTAAACGTTCGGCAATTAATGTGTGATTATTAGCTTTGGCCACTTCCAGGGGCGTTACACCATTTCCATCTATAGCATTTATATCCGCTCCGTACACAATTAACAATTCAATTTGGGAGGCCTGTCCAAATTTGGCCGCCATGTGTAATGGTGTTGAATGTTTCTCCTCATGATAGAAATTCGGATCCGCTCCTTGTGCCAATAAACGTAATGATGTTTCCAAATTGCTAGTACGTACACTGGCATGTAATTGTTTGCTAAGTTCTTGTTCCAAATTGGTTGTACCATTGGTGACATCATCCTCATCTTGTAGATTGGGTTTCAAAACGAGGCTCAATTGTACATGTTTAGCTTTAATGAAATCCGCTTTATTTGGATTCAAAGGATCCTTGGGTGTGGGTTTGCGTAGACGCATAGAATTTTTAGTGTTTGCTGAGGTGGTTCCATCCAACAAATGATGCTCCCATACGCTGTTTGCTCCATGAGCATTAAGAGAGTTGACAAAATTCAATACTGATGGCTCCCAAGTACCTTGACGCAATGACTTCACAATAGAGATGTGACGACCCAAACTGCGATGAATTGAGGAACAATCTGTACATAACAGAATACCCCGATTTATTGATGCCCAAGAGGGATCTGTAATTTTTTTAATATGTTTATATCGCACTTTTTATGGTTTAGTTTCAAATGCTTACCAGTGGCACCGCAATCCCCACAAACTTCCGTTTGTAAACGCGATTTATTGCGCGACATTTTTATACTTTTTGGATTATTTGTAGCAACAGCATTTAAACTGTTACGCTTATCAATGGCAGAAGTTGATTTTCTATTGCTGCTGATTCTGCCACTACTACTGCCAGCCGCTATAAATAGCTTTTTATGCGATTCCACGACACTGCTAGCGAAACACATTCATAACCCTTTTTCGGCAACGCACCCACTACTCGTTAATTATACATATACTAAGCAAATTTGCTTATGGCACAATTTGGAAAAATCACCCACAAACACCAACTTTATGCACGCTTTTGTGATTTCGAACTTTCAGCAATATCTTGATATTATCATATCAAGATGTTTCTATAAACTGTTCAATGTCTACACAATGATCACATAATTGTAATCTTTCTCTGTTGAACAAGGTTTATGCAAAATTAATACCAATTAATTAACACTAATTAAGTGTTGCAGATTTGATTAATAAAAATACCAAGTGCATTGTACAAATACGAAAGTGAAATGCACTCCAAAGCTGGGACCCCTCTTTTAATGCCATCACTCACTGAAAATGGTTAACACATTATCGCACAAAAAACAGTTAGTCAAACTTAAATATCTAGCCAGATTATGCAAAATCAAGTTATTCACTCTCGCAAGATGGCCACTGTTAATTTTCTTTTCCTTTTCGTATAATATTTTCTTGTTCTTCTCACTGCTTTTGTAAATAAACAAAATGACGTTTTTTCAAATATGTAAGAAAATGAAACCAGATAAAATTCAATTTAGGTAGAAACGAGACTGCAATATTTTCTTTTTACTTTAATTTTAGTTATTATGATAAAATAACCCGAAGAAGCATGATTCTTGATCAGTATAAAATTATCAATCAATCTAACCACGATATCGCTTTCAAATGTTGTGGAAATGCAGGGATGGGATTATATTCACCTCAATAATTTTATTTTAGATAAGCATTTACTTAAGCCAAAAAACACCAACACTGCTAGGAATTCATTTAATTATAACTGTATACCATAAATTCTAACTAGATGATCTTCACCGCAACTGGCCAATTCATAATAATCTGTCGCTGCTTCCTTTAGAGGACGATATTGTAAGCGCCTAACAGTCATATGATGGGCAAGCCTAGAATTTAAAAAAAAAATTAAAAAATTAATTTCTTGTTTTTTACACTCTCGTCACTAATGTGGAGACTTTCTAGTGGGAAACTTACGCTTTATCAAGCATTAACAATTTGGTCCAGTTGCCATCATATTGATAAATATAAATTAAACCACTTTCACAACCCAAAGCTAACGTGTAAGCTCCATTCGGTCTAGAATAAGGAGCAAATATTGCCGCTGTAACGGACTCCATTTTAAGTTCCAATACATTTTCCGCTTTCCATCCATTTAAAGATGTTGCCGTGGATTCTGTTTCGTTATTACATTTACACCAAATCACAACCTTGCCCTCTCGCGATGAAGTTACAAAATATTTATTATCATGAGACCAATCACAAGACCAAATAATTCGTGTATGGATACCATTCGTTTTATCTGTGCTGGCTGCCAATGCAAAGGTGGGTGGGGAATCATCTTTATCATCTAGTGGCTGACATTCAAATAAGGACCAACGACGATCGCGTGATACAGACAGCAAATAGTTTCCGTTAGGTGAAAACCGCATTTGGGTTACGGTTAATTGATGAGCAGGCAACTTTTGAATTTGCTTCCAACTGCTAGTATTCCTTTACGAATTTATAAAAACAATTTCAATCCAAGAAATGCAAAATTGCTCATCAGTGTATAACATACCACAAAATGATTTGAGCATGCTCTGCAGTGGTGGACTTGCAGGAAGAAGCCAGTAGGCGGCCATCGGAAGAGCTGGCCAAGGCAAAAATTTCATAGCCATGACCATAGAGTTTTTGCAGCTCCGGCCATAAAGTGTTTTGCATTAAGGTTTCCTCTTGAGGAGGTGCCTCCAGACTAATGGGAACAAAATAATTCTCAGGAAATTCATCTTTAATGTGACGCACTTCCGACGGCGGCTCATCCAATTTAGTGTTATAAACCGCTTTATTGGAAAGTCCCAAAGATGGAACCGATGCCCCTTTGGGCAGATCTTTAAAAAAAAAAATTACTGAATTATTCACATTTGTATAAAAATTAAACTTGATTTACTTTTTAACAAACTTTCTCCATCTGGGTCATCTTGGAGTTGGGCAATAGCTCTGAAGTTCTCAATAAAATTAGCGGGTGCTTGAAAAGCTCTAACAATCTTCTCCTCAGCTCCGCTAACAAACCTATAACGTGACAATATTGCCACAGCTTGCATATCATAACCGTGCACCTGAGGACGAGCCAATTCATGCCAGGTTTCCTCCACATCTTCAACACTTTGTACACATGTCCGCCAAGGTGCATAAATTCGTGTTGTTTGATCAGTAGATACAGACATTAAATATTCGCCCAGGGGCTCCCAAGCTATGTCCCGTACATCCCCATAATGACCACTTACAATAACCTGTGGTACCCACATGGTGGCAGTGTCCTTTTCTAGGTGTGCTTTCCATATGTGTAAGCCTCCCTGATAGCTGTGCCCCAACACAGATTCACCATTGCTGGCGAATTTGCCACCAAAGAAACCCAAAGAATTGCCACCCACTTCTCCTAAGCGTACCTTCTCCATCCATATGTTACCCTCCTCTTTGGCCTGCTGCCATATAATCAAAGTTTTGTCTATAGAGGCGGAGAGTAAACTTAACTCTTGGTCAGCGGACTTGTGCCAATGCACACTATACACCCAACCCTCGTGTCCATATAAAACCGATTCCAAGCTAACCGCATACCACATGTTTGAGCATGGCTGTGTAATTTTCTCTTCCATTCTTATGTCCCCAGTACTGCCACCTAATAAATTATACGCGTCCAATTTATTACTGATTACTTGTTGCTCACTGCGTGGACTTAAACGCCATAAGCGTATGAAATTGTCTTGAGAGCAACTGGCCAGCAGTAGTTCAGTATCATTCACCGTCACAAAGTCTAAGCCACGCACCCAATCTTCATGGCCCAATAATTTACAAACGAACTGAAACTGATCACCCTGTCTGTCTGTTTCCGTCCACAGCGCCACGCTTTCATCGTCGCCACTGAAAGCCAATATGGCCACATCTGTTTTAGGCAATTCGGTCAATTTCAGAGTGAAACAAAAACCGTTATTTAACAGCACAGTTTGTGTACACACAACTAACGATTCCGGTTGATTATCAAAACTCCACAATTTAATGCTAGAATCAGCTGCAGCTGTAGCCAACAGCCACTGATAATTGGAACGCTGTAGGCCAGCCACAGCATTAATACCGCTCTTATGACCTTTCATTTCGTACGTAACGGGCTCCTTGGATTGCGTAATATTCCATAGAATAGCTAAACCATCATCGGAACCACTAAGAAAATAATTTTCATTACTGCTGTCGTACGGTTGCAACCAACACACTGTGTTTACACGTTTTGTATGCTTCACATAGGTTCTTAGAATCTTGGCTGAATAATTTTTATACTAAGCGAGACTAAAACTTTATTAAAAAATAAAGGAAAAAATTTCCATTTCATCACATTTTACCATTGGATCATACAGGGCAATGGCATTGTTAGCGGCGAACAGAATGAGACCATTTTTTCCCCAATCGGCACTTTCTGTTGTTGGATTACAAGCTGTGCACGTAAAGATATTTGTTACACTCATTGTTCTCTTAATAAAAATTATAATTATTAGAAGAAAGTTATAAAAAAGAAATGCACGTGTGAAAAATTGTGAAAAATTAAAAAGATATTGTTTACTAATAAAGATTTCGCCAGAACACTGTAGGGTTGCCAAATTTCCAAAGTTCTTTTACTTGTAATCGATCATTACGACTTTTCAGAAAAGTCAGATTTTTTGGGTAAATTTTTATACCCTCCCCCTTGAGAGTATATGCTGAGCGTATTCTTAGTTTGTTCTTACGTTTGCAATACCCAGAAGGAACCTTACGAAGTTATATATATTCTTGATCAGCATTAAAAACTGACTTGATATAGGCATGTGTGTCCGTCTGTCCGAATGTTCTTGGCATTCTCATGGTCGTAAATTTTGAGCTATTGAGCTGAAATTTTCTATAAGCACGCAGATCGCTATTTAAAATGGTTAAAATCGGTCAAGAGCCACGCCCACAATCAACGAAAATCTATATATCTGCCGCAAAAGTCGACCTATGACCTTGAAATTTGATATGCATATCTACAGTTATTCAATCTATCGATGTAGCAAAAATGGGCGTGGTTGAATAACAAACACGTTTTGTTTTGGTACACTCCGCTCTGATTGCAATGTAACAAATTCCACCCACTTACACAATCGCGCGATCATTTATTCATTCTTTTAATAAATGTGTGTTCCAAGAATCGTTATTTAAATTCCCCGTTTAAAATTCGTATGAACGTGCCTTTATTGAACATTTCATTTCACTCATATTATTATATACAAATTACATACGAACTTATTTTTTATATATTTCAATTTTTTCTAACAATTCATCAGCTTCGTCAGTAGTTTTTACACGCAATAACATTGACGTTGGTTTTGATATATCTGGTGATGGCACACAGACCATCATTACATTATTTTTGCCCATTTTTTTGGTTGGTATAGAGGCATTCAGTATCAAATTGACCAAAATATTACCCAAGTTGGTATCGGCTCGTACCAATAGTTGAGTTTTATCACTACTATCAACTGGCTTCAAATATAAAGTGCCCACACCTTTGTCCACATAATTACCATCCTTTTTGACAAAAACTTTACATTTTTTCGAATAAATCGCATTCTCTTCCATCACTGGTTTGAATTCAACTTTTGGTGGTTCATCGTCATCATCATCATTTTCTGTAACAGTCGCCGGAGTAGACTCGGGCGGTTTAATGTTGCCAAATGAAAAGGGTGTACTAGTGGTGGGCGTAAAGGTGAAAGGCTTTGTTGGAGAAGTGCTTGGATTAGAAGATTTAACATCAAAACTAAATCCCGTGCTAACTGGCTTACTATCCGTTTTAGAATCTACGTTTAAACCGAAACTAAAACCATTTGTTTTATTACCAGCTGATGTTGTAGAACTGGGGACAGTCTTTGGACTAGCATTTCCTAATGAAAATGTTGTACTCGTTGGTTGAATATTGCTTATGGTTGTACCAGTACTAGTACTAGAAATACCCTTTTCGATATTAAAACTCTTAATCGATTCACCTTTTTCCTTTTGTTGTTCGATTTCTTGCAAATATTTTTCATAATCCTTAAAAATCGGTGTTAAGACACACAAAGGATTCTTATCTACATGCATTTTGATCCATTCACTTACAGCCATATTAAGAGCCTTTAATTTCCCACAATACTCTACTTTGCTTCCATTACTTTCCATTTCAGAAGCTTTGATCTCTTGCTTTGCGTTTGATTGAGATTTTGTGGGAGAGGTGGATGCAAATGAGAATGATGAATATGGTGTTGGTTTTGTATTGCTCAAGCTAAACGTAGATTTGGGTAGGTTTAGAGTTGAGGAGAAAGTGCTGGTACTAGGTGGGGAACTACTTTTCAGGGTATCTGCCGCCTTCGCAGAGCCAAAGGAAAATGTGGTTTTAGGTGAATTTAAGGTACTAGTAGAAGAAGTGGTGTCAGTTGGCGACTTTTCTGGAATTTTTGCGAAAGAAAACGTCGTTTTAGGAACGGCTGTTTGCGTTGAGCCACCAAAAGAAAACGTATTACTGTTGGGAATTTCCGTTGTTTTTGTGGTTTCTGTCGTTTTTGTCATACTAAACAAACATGAGGTGTTGGGCAACTTTGAGACAACATCCGTTGAAGTTGTACTAGAAACACTAGTTATTTCTGTACTTTTTTTGAGCCCCGAAGACAACGTACTGGAAGTGGATGCACTTGAAGCAACACTAAAGGAAAATATATTGCTACTGGATGCAAATGGAGAGGTTGCAGTGGTGGTACTTTGCGTGCTTGATGATAATTTAGATAAGAACGCAAAGGGTGATGAAGAGGCACCAGCAGTGTCTGTTTCGGTAGCTGATTGTTTGCCAAAACCCGTAAAACCTCCAAAAATACTTTTTGTACCAGAATTACTATCATCCGTTGATAATGAATCGTTGTTGCATTTACGCTTCGCCTTTTTAATTACACGATTTTTCATTTCATTCTGGGTAGCTAAGCGAAAAGTGCCGCGTTCTTCCGGTTCTTCATCTCTATCCCAATTTTCATGAGTCAATTCATGTGTAGCTGGCCGTTTTGCTGACATGATTTTTATTTGCTGGTAATTTTTTAGTTAACTCGATGATATTAAAATGAATCGAATAAAATATTTTTTCAGTAAATCATATAACTAAACCGGTGATTTCTTTTGACAAAAGCGAGTGCTTTGGCAGCATTGGCCTAAACTGAAAAATACTACTAATAATTGCTATTCATCTCGCATGCTCAGTTTAATTTTTTTTCTTACTCTCTTCTTCAATGAAACGCTCAGCATTCACACGTTTCAGATGGAAGAAAACTGCCAACCTTATTGTTATGTTTCTCTTTTCTCCCTGCTACCGTCTAATTAGGCAAAATTACTTCATTTGATATTAATTGTTATGCAATAATATTTATAATATAATTAATATGTGTGAATATTATAATCTTTTGATTCTAATAATTCTAATTTTGATAACTTGCATTTATTTAGTGTAAACCGATACATTCCGTTAAGGTTGATAATTTTCGGCATTTTCTTATTGTTACATTTTAAAAAGTATTTACCATCTCAATGTGGTAGTACAAAAGAGAAGCAAGACGAGAAGCAAAGCTCGTGAGTAGAATATTAAAATATTTTGCGCTGAAAAATTGCATAAAAATGATTCATTTAAAGAAAATATTTGTAATACCTAATCATAAATAATGGATTTTAGAGGAAATATAATAAGTGCGTACTAAAAAGTATAATTTGCGTGTAAAAAATGCTACATTTTAGCGCCGTCCGAGAAAAATGTTGTGTGAAAAATAGTGCTGGTGAAAAAGATATGCGTATAGCATAGAACCACTAAATTTAGTGAAAAATTAATATATATTATGTAAACTTCCTTGTGTTTTTTTTTGTTTTTTTAGAAAATCGTTAAGGTTTAAAAGGTATTTACTTTTAAGCAAACTAACGGGCTGAGCAAGCAATTTCCCGTAGAAAAATGGGTGTTGACACAAATACTACGACAGGATGTTGTTAAATAGTGGTAGTTATTGATACGAGTAGAAAAGAAAGCAGACAGTAATAAAAAACAAAAAATAAGAAATATCCTGAAGCATTCTGTAGTTCATGTATGTATCCACGTATGTATTGAAAAAGTTTACGCTATGCATCAATTACGTTACACTTTTGCACATGCAATCGGAGGAAAAAAGAAACAAAACAAAACAAAACAAATATATGAATGTAGAAAAATGCAGCTTACATAAAGTTTTATCGGATCGACGTAATCATTGCAAAAGCATAAATAATAAACAATAAAAAATAATAAACAAAAGCATTCTATAAAATTGTAATTATAGTGGCAGCAGCCTGATAAATATAGCATTGGATTAATTGCGTGTTATAAGTGTACATGCGTATACATGTGTTTGTGAGTGGTGTTTATGCATAGTCTTCAGCCTTCCTTACATATTGAGAGCACATTATACGTTCACTCTCGTTGCATTACTGTTAATAGTGTGCAGATGTGTTTGTAATTTCGTTTTCAATTGTAGAATTTTTTGCTTTTATTTCGTGTGTGCATTTCATATTCGTGTGTGTACAATACAACTCATATTTATGTAAAGATTTTTCAATGCTTACACAACCATGTTGTTTATTCTATTATCCTCTTTCCTTCTGTTGGCTGACTACCTTGCGTGAGAAAGTGTGTGCGTATAAATCAAGATTTGTGTCATTTCATGGATAATGTAATCCCAGACAAACAAACCAATTAAAACGAAAGCGAACGAATAAATATATAAATAGTGGTGGTGGTTGATTGCCATAAGAAAGGGAAAAAAAATTGGATTAATTTGATTTGAATTGGCGTGCATTGTATAATATTTGCAACAGCTTGCTGTAAGGAATTCAGCTCTTGTCGGAGTGTCTCCACACACACACATTGTAATAAAGGGGGAAAAATGCCACCAGCACTTATTGGCATCGCGGAGTTTGTCGAGGAAACTCGAGATGATTACAATTCACCCACAACGTCCACATTTGTGTCGCGTATGCCGGACTGTCGTCAAACCATAGCCATCTTAGAAGAGGTAAACTTTTCTTTTCTTCATTATAGATAAACAGATAGTTTGAAGGAAGACAAACATTGTACAGATTTGCGAGCACAAATAATACACAAAGTGTCCCAATTTTCTATTTCTGTTTGTTGGTTGTTTATGCAGGGTTAATATATATGTGCATATGTGTGTATGTGTGTATGTTACATATGCATAAACAAAAGATCGCAACCTCAATTAGTTAAAATATCAAATTGGAATTTTCTGATTGTTGCAGCCTGCACCACTTGTGGCAGAGGGTATATTAGGTTTGTGTGAATGTTTGTTACATAGGTGGCAGTTAGGACTGCCACACCCCCTTCAATTATACCAATCGACTCTGTATCAAAATCTAAATCGATTAACCATTTCCGTTTGTCCGTCTATGTAAAACTGTGTGCATTTTTTGAGGTTTCAATGGAAGTGAATCGAATTGAACCAATTTTAAAACCCTTCCTTACAAAATGTTCTATTATAATAAAAGTCAAAAACTACTCTTTATTAGATTACTTTCGTAACCTATGTAAGTATGTCTGTATGTCTGTCTGTCTGTCTGTCTGTCTGTCTGTCTGTCTATATAAATATTCTTCTTCAGATATTTCAATAACATCCAAAACGTGTCTAAATATTAAACGTCCCATTGAAATTAAACGTAATTGGACTATTTTTAGCTGCTCCATTGGAAGTCAAGAAATTTTAATTGATTTTTATTAAGTATACTACTTTGGCATCCATCCAATAGATAAATGAATGGCTGCTCTATACCATATAATGGCCTGACGTAAACGATCATAATTTTATTGATACTAAAACCAAATATGAAAACTAAATTCGTTCTGGGTCGAATCTTAAACACCCTCCATATTTGATAGGCACCGAAACAATCACAAGCGAATATTATGCCCTCCCTATTAGATGGGTAGCATATTAAGTTTGTCATTCCATTTGCAACACTCGAAAGGAGGCGGCAAAGAGCCTGCAAAGTATATATATTTTTGATCAGCATTAAAAATTGAGTCTATTTATATATCTGTTTGTTGTTGGCATTCTCACGAGCGCAAATTTTAAGACATTGAACTGAAATTTTATACAGACACTTAAAGTTTTTGCACGCAAATCCCTATTAAAAATGGGCAAAATCGGTTAGCCACGCCCACAATTCACAATAATTTATATATCTACCACAAAAATTGAGCTGTGAAGTTGAAATTTGGTACACATATTTATAGTTATCCCATCCATCGATGTGTTAAAAATGGGCGTGGTCGGTTAACAGACGCGCTCACCATTGAAATAAACCTTTCCATCAGCCACAAAAATTGACCTATGAACTTGTAATTTGATGCACTTATTTAAAGTTACTTCAGCCATCGATGTGCCAAAAATGGGCGTGGCCGGTTAATAAACGCGCCTACAATCGACAAAAATCTATATATTTGTTGACCTATGAACTTGAAATTTGGTGCGCGTATCTATAGGTATAAACATCGATCAAAGTGCCAAAAATGGGCGTGGTCGGATAAGAGATACACAATCGACAAAAAACTATACTCCACGTAAAACTCGTTTATCAAGCTGATACGTAATACCTGCAGTATTAGAGGGCGCAATCACGCCCACTATGGTAGATGTGGATAGTATTTAAGATTTGGTCTAAGCCAAATTTAGTTTTCTTGTTTTTTTTTTTTTAATTATTTATTTCATAATATAAACATGAAATGGTCATAATGGTCATTAAGGAATGCATTCAAATTTTCATCCCTTTTATTCTTACACTTCATCTTAAGAAAACTGTGTTAACTACAGTATGTAAACGAGTTCTGGTAAAATGTTTGGTTTGTGTCTTTACTAGTTAACGTTCGTATTTATCTTCACACCCTTATATTCGACTATGGCCGCTTTTAGCACCTTTCAATTTCAATTCAATTCATAGATAAATTCTTGTGACAGATAAATTGATTTTTATTACTTAAGGGCGTGTCTGTTACCAGACCATGCCAATTTTTGGCAAATTGATTTGTCCTACCTAGCTACCCTTTTTCATCTCAATATCACAAAAATTTCCAACCGTAAATATTCCATCAATTTACGGTCATGATGGTTGTATTTTTGTCGCTTGCTTTACATCAGCATTACTTAAAACCTACTTCAGCTTAAGTACACGCATACTTGAGTAAGCTAGAGTAACAATAACAACAGCAACAAAATCTAGCTTACGTAAACATTTGTTGTACTTCCTGTTGATTCTCTCATCAAATTGAGACAAAAGCAAACAAATACCAGAACGTTTACATACACATGTATGTGGCACAATATCGATATGTGACGTAAAATGTCATTTCCCTCAACTATTAAAATTTACAAAAAAAAAAAAAAAAAAAAAAAAAAGAAAAGAAAAGAAAAGAAACGATTATAAAATAGACTTGGCAAGGGATAGTTTGATGACTTGGTAGGACTTGTTTATTATAAATGTGTCAGTAATGATTTCGGGTATAGTGTTGAAAATGATCGTAATTTTAACTCAATGTAGAGGCCATAGAGAGCGTAATTGAATTAAAAAGTAGGTGTGGCATTTTTCCGATTTCGATCATTTTCAAGTAACAATCAATCTACTTGACTTTTGTAAACGTCAGCTTCAGAATTTTCTGCATGATACCCACCGTTTACAGATGTCTTTAATTTTTGATAATATTTTTTTAAATAGGAATTCAGTGGATCTATTAGAAGTTTGTACCTTCATCTTAATTTTTGTAACCGTGTCACAGACGGACTTATGGACATAGTTCGATCGTGGTATGCATAACGATTTAAATTAATGCCTCTATGGTAACATTTAAGTGAAAAAAATTTAATTTCTATAAATATGGATTTAATTGAAATTGCAATGCAAGTATAATGCATATGCACCCGGCCGCCTATGATGATTGTATTTGTGTCAGTCAGAGAAATTTTTTTATAAACACACGTAAAACATATGTAACGCATTTGCCACATACCGTACACTGTAGGCTGAACTAATTTGCATGTTAAATTACTAACAAAAAACAAGTAAGATGACTAAATTTAGTTTAGGGCAAACCTAGATGATAAGATGTGGGAAAAATTCTTCTACTTTCCCATTCCAATCCTTAAAAAATTCCATCTCGCTAACATATGATATATTGTCAAGGTGTTAAGTTTATGAAATGTTCTGTTAAATACAGTAATTAATTTAATTAGCTGACTATTACGATGATAACATACAATGTGTAAAATTGTGAAAAAAAAGCAAAAACATGAATTTTAGAAACTATTCTTTAGTATTAATAATTAAACAATTTCATTGTTATTCGCATATTTTCGTACAACAAACAAAAGCAAAAATATTATCTTTCGCTTTAACGTTTCAGTAAAGATAATTTATATCAAATGTTGGCCAATATACTGAATTCGTTCAATTTTTTGGAAAGTCATTGGATCGATTATTATACATACACACACGATGACAGTTCCGCGGGCGAATAGTTGACGCTGAGGGGAGTGTGTTTTAGTATGTAGGAATATATAAGGGTGGAGTCAGGTCCAGCCTTGTATAAGAGTTGTGCATGCCAACAGTCCAGCTGTCTGTTGGTATCCATAACATTTCACACTACCTAAACTAAATCATAGCTAGTATAAGGGAAGGACTGACAACATTACGGTTATTTATTTATACTCCCCGAAAATTTCTTACATTTTAAGGTTATTAGGTGAAGGCATAAAACTCGAGTTTCTGAGGTTTAAGAAAGGTCCTCGGTTTGATTTCCGAAGGGCGTAATGCCGTGCAACTGGAACCGGAGTATTTTAAATTAATTTAGTATACTTATAGGAGCGTTCTTCTTTTTCTTTTCCACTTCTTCTTCTTCTTCTTCTCCGCCTCTGCTTCTTCTTCTTCTTCCGCTTCTTCTTCTTCTTCTGTTCTTTTTGAGCGACGAGCTTAGGCCAAATCTTGAATACCCTCTACATCTACATCGGTGGGCGTGGCGAGTCAAAATTATGCCCTCTAATAGTATTTTTGTTAGCTTACAAGCTAAGTTAGTTTTATGCTTTGTAAATTGTGGGCGTGCCTGTGGTAACTATAAACATGTGTTCTGAACTTCAGTTAAATACCACAACTCTTGCAACCGTAAGAGTGACGGTCAGAATTTTAAGGAAGTAAGGACAGAGAAAAAAGGCTAAATCGACTCGACTATTGATAGTTATGAAGAATATTTGTACTTTTTGGAATGAAAGCACATTTTGCACAAAAACAATGATAAGGGGGTATTATCATTATGATGGTCTATATAAAATGTTTAATTTTATTATTGACCCAACTTTGGTCCACGTGATGATGAAATGTAATAAACTGTGCACCCAATCAAGTAATATTAGAATGATATAAATGCACACCACTTAAGAGCATATGAAACTGATGGGTTATTAAGTTTAATAACTGAAATGACCTTGGCACTGGTGTATATTGCACATGGGAAAAGCGCTGGATGTACAATACGACGCCACACCATAAATTATACAACAGAATATTGTACTCGTATACATTTCAAGTAATGCATAGCTACAACAAATAAATAATACAACAAATTGTCGTAACGAATGTCAAAGAGAAACTTGTGAACTATAGTTTTTTGTTGTTGTATTTATTTCATTAACAAATCAAAAAAGAAACTTATTGTGTATATGTTGTCCACGAACAATATTATTTTAACATAGTGGAATGTGTTCTATGTGTATACAGAAGGAAACATGAAACATAATTGGATACGACTTTTGATAACATAACAGTGCGATCAAGGTCAAATTTGGTAGCGTAACATACAAATTTCACTATTTTCCGTTTGCAACACCTGGAAGGAAGCGTCAGAGACCCTATAAAACATTATCATCAAACAGTGACTCGATCTAGAAATGTTTGTCCGTCTGTCCGTTCTTAGTTGGCACCCGCACAATCGCAAAATTTTGAGTTGTTGAGTTGAAATTTTGTACAGGTACTTTTAGTTTCTGTATTCAGATCGCTATTTAAAATTGGCAAAATCGATCAAAAGCCACGCCCACAATCAATAAAAACCTTATTATCTAACCCAAAAATTGACCTAAGAAATTGAAATTTAGTATGCGTATCCATAGTTATCCCATCCATCGATGTGTTAAAAATGGGCGTGGTCGGTTAACAGAGGCGCCCACAATCGACATAAACTTTTATATCTGGCACAAAACTTGACCTATGAACTTGAAATTTGCTGTACTTATTTAAGGTTAGTTCAGCCATCGATGTGCCAAAAATAGTCATGGTCGGATAATAGACACGCCCACAATCAACAAAAACCCTATTAACTGCCCCAAAAATTAACCCAAGAAGTTGAAATGTTGGTGCACGTATCTAAAGCTAGCTTGTATATCGATTTACCAAAAACGAACGTGATCGGATAACGGAGACGTCTACAATTTATAAAAACCATACTCACCCTAGAATCGGAGGGCATCATTATGTACCTGTCATGCCCATCATATGGTTGTAAATATGGAGAGTATTTAGGATTTGGCTTAAGTCAAATTCAGTTTTTTTTAGTTGTTGTAAATTCTTTAAAATTGTTTAGAATGAAGATCTTATACAACATTCGTTTTCCTTCAAGTCAATAAAACAAGTGAAACTTTTAATCAATCAAATTATTTAATTTTTACAGCGCTTGGAATTCGACCGTGAAGGGCTAGCTAAATTAAAAAAGGCTGTCAAGGCCATACACAATTCAGGAAATAGTAAGTTGTAAACGATATTAAACGATTAACACAAATCAAAAACAATTATTATTATAATCGGTTCCATTCCACCCTACACTACTTACATTCACAAGTTATGCTACAATTATTCAGTTGTGTCAGTAAATGCAAGGCATTGCCATATAAATATAAAATGGAAAGGGATTCTAGAAAATTGTCCGATCGAGTCCAAATTTGGCACACCCAAATATAAACCTAATTAACTATTTTTCAGCAAATTTAGTCAAAATATTACGATTTTTAGCCATATAAAGATTTCCATTAAATAGAACCGTATATGGTGAGGGATTCTAAAAATAGTCCGATCCGGTCCATTTTCAATAGAGCTTCTCTTTGAGCCAAAACATGGTCTTGTACCGAAATTCAACGAAATATGTCAAAAAATGTGACCTGTAGCATGCTTATAAATTTACATGGACCTACAGACGGACATAATTAAATCAATGTAGATTTACATTCTGAATCGATTTTTATAATCGAAGATGAATGTGGTACTTGCACAAACATCAGCACAAACTTAATATACCCTATATAAATATTAAATAGAGTTCTTTATATATTTTCCACACAAGTATACGAAATTTGTTCTTTTAGCTCATGTAGATAATGAAATGTTTCTAGTTCGGGCACTAGAACGTTTAGGTGGCAAAGTTATAGATCAAGATGAGCCTGATATTGGGGCAGCTTTTCTTAAATTTTCGGTTGTAACGAAAGAGTTGAGCGCTCTAATGAAAACTCTGGTAAGCTGCGACACAATACGACATTATATTCACTTTTCTTTTGTGTTCATTAATTTCGTTTAATTTAAGATGCAAAATATTAACAATATTGTCATGTTTCCGGTGGATTCAATGTTGAAGAGTGAGTTGCGTGGTGTGAAAGGTGAAATGAAGCGTCCATTCGATAAGGCAGCCAAAGATTATGAAGGAAAATTTATTAAAATTGAAAAAGAAAAGAAGGCACAGGCCAAAGAAGCGGGAATGGTGCGCACCGAAATTGATTCAGCTGTTGTGGCTGATGAAATGGAAAAGGAGCGACGCCTTTATCAATTGCAAATGTGTGAAGTAAGTGTAAATGCGGCGTAAGTGAACGATTACAATGGAATCAGAATAGATTTTGAAAGTATTTTTGTATCTATAGTCCGTCTGTTGATTCCATTTAAATAATATAGTATAAGTCGATTCTGTATAAGAATGCCAAGATGAGCCCTATTTAAAGTGGGTGGAAATAAAGTTTTTGGACAAAATTTGAATTTTTCAAATTTCGAACGTATCGCACTATGTTCGGATCTTTTGTCTTTGAGTAAAATGTAGAGTATACAATAGTAGGATTGGACTGACTTAAACATTTTCACTTCTTTTATTGTGTGTGTATTTACCTTATATGTCTCACTCTCTCTCTCTCTCTCTCTCTCTTCCTCTTTTGTTCCATTTATAGTTTTTGTTGAAATATAAAGAAATCAAAACAAAAACTGGCATCGAATTGTTGCAGCATTTCATCGAATACTATCACGCCCTGAATAAGTAAGTGAATAATTTTACGATAACTATAAAAAAATTTTTATCTCCAACTATGTGTGGACATGTATGCAAATGAATTTTTTTTATGTTCTGAATAATTAATTGTTGTCATCCCGTGGGTATTAAGTTGGTTTCAGTTTTTGTGTGAGATTACGTAAATGCTAAAATGTTCTCATCTAAATAATAAAATACCGCCCGCAATTTATTTGAGAATCATTTTTTTTCGTGTGATCATTTTATTAACTTTTGATTTTTTTTATCAGCTATTTCAAAGACGGCCTTCAAACCATTGAACATTTCGGCACTTATATCAGTGATCTGAGTGAGAAATTGCAAAAAATTAAACAACGTCAGGATGAAGATCGTCGCAGTTTGGTAGAGTTGCGTACATTATTACGTAGTACACCCGATTTTGAGCGTACAGATAATGTACCGGCTGCTGATAAAGGTGGTGGTGGTGGCGGAGGGGTTGGCGGTGGTAGTAGTGCTGGTGTGGGCTATTCCCTATATCAGTTGCAGGGTGATAAGCATCATGGGGTTACCCGGTCGGGTCATTTATTAAAGAAGAGCGAAGGTAAAGTGCGGCGGGTGTGGCAAAAGAGGCGTTGCCGTGTTACTGGTGATGGTTTTCTTGACATTTGCCATGCCGATGAATCCAAACCGCCCACACGTGTTAATCTATTGACATGTCAAATTAAGCCAGTTCCAGATGATAAGCGCGGCTTCGATTTAATTAGTTGTAAGTTTTCATAACATTTCTAAAAATGGAAAAATTTCAACCTCTCTCTCTCCCTCTCTCTCTGCTTGGATGTAGACAACCGTCCGTATCATTTCCAAGCGGAAGATGAAATGGATCAAAAAGCCTGGATGGCTGTTTTGGTGAATTGTAAGGAGAAGGCTTTAGCAAAAGCATTCCAACATGCCAATCCACAAATGAGTCCTAGTTTAGTGGAGTTACAAAAGACTGTTATAAGGTTGGAACTATATATAGTTGGTGCATGTATGTATGTCGGAATGATTGAATGTTGATTTTTTTTTTTTTAGATACGTCCAATTGTTGCCTGGCAATGATCAATGCTGTGATTGTGGCTCACGTAATGATGTCACCTGGATTAGCTTAAATTTTGGCATACTGGTGTGCATTCAATGTTCAGGCGTTCATCGTGATCTAGGCGTTCACCATTCACGCATACAAAGCTTAACATTAGATAATCTAACCACAGCCAATCTGTTGGTGGCTCGTGCTATGGGTAATCATACATTAAACGAAATTATGGAAGCTACACTGGGAAGAAGCAAAATAACTCCAGACAGTACAATGCAAGTATTCCAATCTGTAATTGCAAATTTCATATCTCAATAAAACCTTTACGGGATTGTTTGTGTAGGGAGCAACGTTACGATTTTATACGTGCCAAATATGTGGCCAAACGTTATGTGATGCGCACTTGTGCGGATGAGAATGATTTACGCTGTGATTTAGAACAGGCCATAGTGAATGCAGATATGAGTCAATTACTGCAGGTATGGGCGGAGGGAGCTGATCTCACTTGTTGTCTACCGTCGTGGGATGATGGTGAAACGGCTTTACATTTAGCCGTTTTAAGAGAAATGGGTTCAACGCTACATATTGTAGACTTTTTAATACAGAATATGCCACCGAAAGGTTTGAACAAAACCACAAATCCATCCAGCTCGCTAAATGTTAATGGAAAAAATACAGCACTGCATGTGTGCGCTCTGCACGATAGGCGTGAATGCATGAAATTGTTGTTGCGTTCAGGGGCAGACTATGAATTGCGTAATTCGCAAAATAAGACAGCGCTGGATATAGCCAAAGAAATGGGTCACATTGTATGCAGAGAACTGGTAAATTTTTAAATTTTTTTGCCTTAAATTTCCTTTCTTTAATACAATTATAATATAATTCCAAAAAAAAAATAATTAAAGATTGAATGTGCCATGAGACGGGAGAAGAGTGCTTTCGATCATATTCACACCGATTGGAATTTAAGTAATGAAGATGGTTCAACGGATTTTTCTGATGATGATACGGTCATCGATGAACGGGTTTGATATTTATTATTATTAATAACTCCTTGGGGAATATTTAAAAAAAATTTGTTGGTATTCTTAGAAGTCACGTTCACGCCCTCCAAGTTTTGCGGGTGGGGATTCACCCATTTTACGTTCACGTTCCTCAACTTGTGATTCCATACAAAGTAGTTCTAGTCTAGTAGCCAATTGTCCAAACCGGCAATATACTTTGCCCATGTATCATCAACAATCGGCGAGCACGTCGCCCAAACAGCAATTATCATTGGGTCAATATTTGGGTAGTGCTGGCAATGTGAATATGATGTCTTCAATTAATATGGCAGGCAGTGGGGGTGGTGGTGGCGGTGGCGGAGGAGGAGGAGGTGCCTCCAGCCCTAGTTCAGCATCCAGCCAAAGCGGTCGTTTGACTGGCCGAAATAATAGTGAATTTTCGAATGCAGCTCGAAAATCTACTTCAACCGGTATTTAGAATTTTTATATATTTTCCAAAAATGTTTCCAAATCACTTTTCGTTATAACTTCAGCTAATATGAATTCATTGAAAAAACGCAATGCACCTGCACCACCTCCGGTTCTCAGTTCAACGCCGGCTACTAGTTTTTATGGCACCTTACCGCATCCACCGCGTCATTCGCAAAATTGCGAAGCGAATGACATACGTTTACATAATCATAAAAATCAATCTATGGACAATTCTTCGTATGGCACTTTGCCGCATTTGCGTTCTGTGGATAGTAGTCCACGTATTATGAGTCATAACAGTAACATGGCATCACATCATGGCGGATTTTATGAACGATATGACAAACTGGTATCACAGGATCCAGGTGGTCCGTCCACTCACATTACACCAGCCATGACCACATTTGGACATAAACGTTCACCTAGCGGTGAGTCACTAAATCGTACATTACACTTGGCTGGAGCCAAATTAGTATTACCACCCGCTGGTGAAATACCAACACTAAAGCATGTGGACAAATCAGCATTAATGCGACCCAAAATACCACCCCCGGGTCCTCCGGCAGGTACAATTTAAAATCCATATACATAACAGCAGTAGCCATTATTGTGAGTAATTCTTTATATATAGCAGAACGTGAAATTTCCAATGGCCAGTCCAATGAAAGTATTAGTTCAATGGAAGAAGGCCCCATTGCACCACCACGCAAAGTAAGCAATACTTTTTTACTAAATGTTTTTATTGTATTTTACGTAAGGGGCCATTATTTATGCAGAAAATATCGTATGTTTTGTGGGTTATAGTGTCTATTATTTTTGGGAATTTATTTTTCGAAGAGAAAAAAACTCAAATTCAAAATTCACTATTTTACAGCGTAAACAAACCCGAGTTTTGAAATTGTCACAGTCCAGTGAAGAAACGGTAAAAATAACATTAAATAAATATGATAAATATGTTGCTAAATGTTATTGCTGTTGCTCATTGTTGTTGTTGTTATTGTTCTATTGTGCGCGCTCATTTACCGTCTTTAAAGACTTTATTAATACTCGAATAAGTTTTTCATAATTCTGTGCCATTTCCATACACACACATATTCATATCATTTGTTTTAATTGTTCTTGTTCAACGTATTTGTTAATTTTTTGAAAAAAAAAAAAACAATTTAAATAATATCTGCTTTATGAGTTTTGTATTTTTAATACGGTTTAAGCATGTCCATCAAGCAATTGTATAAAACAAACAAAATATATTACAGTCGGTTAGAAACGACCATTTAATACCCTACACCACTATACTATACAGTTGCACAAATTATGCTATAATTAATTTCGTTAATTGGCAGTGTCCATTTAAGTCCCTTTGTTAATCAGAAGGGGTCCTAAAAGAGGTCCCATCGGCTTATTAAGATAATTAACTATTCTCCACTAAATATTGCAAAAAATATTAATATTAAGAACTTCCTTTATAGTTGTACCCAATATAGGGGGGGTTTTCTAAATATGGGCCGATGCTTTCCATTTTTAATTGGGCCAAAACATGTCTTCGTGCCAAATTTTATTAAATTATCTAAAACAAGTAAGAAAACTAAATTTAACTTATTGTCATTGTCTGTTATCCGAATACGCCCATTTTTGGCATATCAATACCTGCTTTAATTTAATTTAGTTTTGGCACCAAGAGATGTAGGGTATAATGATTGATGAAAATTAAATTGTTTTCATAAAATATTGTAAAAGTCAAGTGAATCAAGTCGAGGATTTTTATAAGTGCTTGTAAGTTAAAGTAAAAGGTTTCAGCGAAAATGTTATAATCGGTCAAACCGGACTACTTAATACCCTACAACACTTAGCTCCAGAAATAATGCTCTTCGTGAAATATCATTATATGGGAAGGGGTCCTTAAAATTTGGCCCAGTCAATTGGGAACCTAATTAATTACTCTTCATCAAAAATAATAAGAATTACGATTTTTTACCATATAAATACTTTCATTATAATAGGATTTTATTTGGGGAAGGGTTTTAAAAGTGGTCCAATTCGGGCCATTTTTAATAGTGTTGCTCTTTGGGCCAATACATGTCCTTGTACCACATTTCATTGAAATGTAACCTGTAGTTCGAGCACAAATTTACATGTACACATAGACGGACAGACGGACATGGTTAAATCGAATCAGATATTGATTCTGAATCATGTGGAGTGAACGAATATGGTAACAGGAAAATTCAGTTAACCAACAAAAGTTATTTATCTTCTTTTGACCAATTTTATAATAAATTACTTTAATTACTTTTATTTTTGTTTTCTCTAGTTGGTCAATCAATCCATTAATTATACGGAATATGAAACCTGGAATACTGATATGGATTCATCAGGTGGTGGCGGCTTAGATTATTCTGGTGATTCTAATTTATCATCAAGTGACAATGATCGTTTGAATTCCCCATCTGACAATATGTTGAAAGGTTCCAGTACATCAATCACAACCAAATATAATTATGTAAGTAGGGTATTTCTGTCATGTTGTTTTTTCTTTAAATTATATATATGTATGAATACAAATATTTGCCATAGTCCGGTCCTGTTCATCGTCGTTGTCGCGCTTTATACGATTGTTCAGCTGATAATGATGACGAACTGGAATTCAAAGAAGGTGAAATACTTATTGTATTAAATGAACGAACAGATGATGAAAACTGGATGGAGGGCATTATTGAGGGGGATTCTACAAGGCGCGGTATGTTTCCCGTTAGTTTTGTACATATGCTACCCGATTAATATAGCAACAACAACAAATAATTTTATAATGTTAGTTAAGGAGGCATTATTATTAAAAATGAGTGGGGTTAGCAAGAAGTGAAAGCGTATGGTATATATATGGATTGTATATGTAAATTTCCAAATATTTTATTTTATATATAATTCACACTAATTTTAAAATTATGATGTGTGAGAGAAATTGTATTATTATTTTAATAAGATTATTTTTATGATTGTTTCCTATTTAAAATGCTTTTACTTTTTATTCGTCCTTATAATCGGATTTTATTCACAATTAAAAAAAAAATGAAATAATTAAATTTTAAGTCGTAATATTTTTAGAATTTAAAATTTTTTTGATTTTCTCAATTTTTTTAGATATGAATTTTTCAAATTGAAAGTTTTTTCACTAAATTTCGTGTAATTCGTATAAAATTCTTGCAATATACATTCAAAGCAAAAATTTCGAATATTTGTATTTCCAAATCTTTTAAATTTATTCAGAAAATTATAAAAACAACACTAATTTATTGCCAACAAGTAAGAAAACTAAATTTGACTTAGGCCAAATCTTAAATATCCTCCACCTCCGCAACGGTGTATGTCTTACGTATCAGCATGCAAGTCTACTTTTATGTTGGATATGGTTTTTTGTAAATTGTGGACGTGTCTATTATCCGACCACGCCCATTTTTGGAACGTCAGTCAATAGGATAACTATGTATACGCGTACCAAATTTCAAGTTCCTAGGACAACTTTTGTGGCAGATATATAGATTTTTGTTGATTGTGGGCGTGGATCTGGACCGATTTTGCCCATTTTAAATTGAGGTCTGCGTGCAAAAACTAAAAGTGCCTGTACAAAATTTCAGCTCAATATCTCAAAATTTACGCCCGTGAGAGTGCCAACAACAGACGGACACACGGACATACATGTCAAAATCGACTCAGTTTTTGACTCTGATCAAGAATATATATACTTTGTAGGGTCTCTGACGCCTCCTTCTGGGCGTTGCAAACGGAAGAACAAACTTAGTATACCCTCATCACTGAGGTGGAGGGTATAATAAAATAGAAAATAAACAATATTTTATACATTATGTACAGAGAAGCAGGGAAATACGCGTAAATATTGTGTAGATTTGTGTTGAAAGTGTTCTAAAAATAAAACGATTTTCCATATATAACGTCTATCTAAATATGCTTAAAAACAAAACAAAACAAAACAATTATTAACAAATTAAGCTGCCATAAGAGAATCACTGTTTATAACAAGAATCAAAAACGCTTTAAATTATGCTAAAACATACATTAATAAATAATCACTCTTCCCAGACACTTTTAATGTTCATATGGCAATGTTGAGCTATATTACATATACTCGTATACTATAAAAACAATAATCAATTAAATTTAGAATTCAACTAAAAATGTATTAAACAAATATTTAAACATGTTTATTAATTATTAATTAATTAGAAATTGTCGAATACATTTTTATACCATTCATATAATAGGGAGGTGTGCCAAAAGGGCACTGTGAACCTTGATTGTTTGCAAGGACTTTGCAGTCTCCTTCTGGTATTTGTAAGAAGAATAGTGAACTTCAATGTAACCTCCATATTATGTGAGGGGTATAGAAAAAGACAAAACCTAAGTGCTTAAGTTTGTCAGTTATCGGTTATTATTAAAAATATTGAACATTTTATTCATAGTATACTAAAGATATAACCAGAATAGTGTACCTCACATGCTTTATAATAATTAACAATAAATAGCGCCACTACACAAATGAAAGGATACTTCCAAAGTTTCTAAAGCAGAAAACACAAATTTTATTCATAATATAAAAAAAGAAGCTTATGCTTGGTTTGTACCAGTTTACACTTTATAATAGATACATAAGAAATTATTTAAACAAATTAATTTTAATTAAAATTTTTAAGCTTTCAAAATAATTTAAAAAAAAACTATTACATATAATTATTAAAAACGACTTATGTACCATGTTATTGACAACAAACAAATGTTGCACATATTTAAAGCATATCATTTATATATAATTCATATATATATAAAAAATATATAATTTTACTTTATTTTACAATGATTATAACTCTTGTATGCTCGCGCTTCTCAAATATTATTCCTTCTACCAAATGAAAGAAAAATAACAACAACGGCAACACAAAAACATAATTTAGCTTTATGTAATTGAAATTATGCACTAAAATAGCAACAACAATAACAATAACTGTGAATATAGTTTATGAAAAATGTATTAATTGTTTATAATTTATAATGACAACTAATTCTTTAAGTTATCAATATGTAGCCATAAAGTCAGACATATAAAGCAAAATGTATAAAAAATTTATTATATCTCAACAAAACACCATATTAAGACAAAAATAAATTATATAGTCATCATAAAGGTTTCCATTTTTAACTATTTTAGGAACTTAATTTAAAAACAAGGTGCATATCCTAATTTATGATTAATTCGTTACTAAAACAGGGATGTTATAATTATAGCGTTAGCAGTGTTTCCCCGTTTTTATTGGATTAGTTCTATCAAATGCAAAAACTGGGATGTTTCTTAGTCAGCTGATTAAATATTTAATCAAAAACTGTGCCAATTGTTTTTGTTTCTTCCTTTTTTAATCAGTTAGCTGAATTTCTTTGTCTTATCACTATATGTGTTTTCGTTGGTTAACTAAAAAATTTCATAAAAAGAAAAGAATTATGGATATACAAGACCTGGAAGAGGAGGCTCATCAGGCTGCTCTCAAAGATGTAAAAAATATGCTGCAACGACCAGGTCAGCTGGAGAAAGTTGAACAGTATTGTCATCGGGTAGCAAGAAAAAAAGCATCAGTAGAGGCATTATTGAAGACGGGTATGCAAAATCAATTGGAGGGTGTACGTGTTGGCCTTAAGCAATTGAAAACGTGCCTGGAAGATGTACGTGAGGTACGTGAACGTATGACTAAAGTGGAAAGTTTACTTCAAGAGGTACCTGAAATATACGATGCCTTGGAAGAAGTTCGAGCAGAAAACGCCAAACATTCCCAATATGCAGCTGCCATGGAAAATCTGAAACATATATTTAATGTAGAGTCTAGTGTACAGAAAACAATGACCTTGATTGAAGAAGATAAATTATTGAATGCCCATCAAAGTTTAATGGACTTGGAGAATTCACGGGATGACCTGCTGTACGAATTACATAAACAAACAAAACAACATGCTTCTGATAAAATAACATTGAAGCGTCATTTCGAAAAAGTTGGTAGCGTATCGCAAGCATTGGAAAAGAAATTACGTTTGGTGCTAAGTCGAACTTTAAATACGGTACGCAAAGAACCGACAGTTATTGTCAGTGCTTTGCGTATAATAGAGCGTGAAGAGAAAAACGATCAATTTGCACTACAACAGCAAAAGGTGACATCATTTTTGCCACCTGGCCGTCCGAAGAATTGGCGAACTATGGCAATGGAGGTGCTTAAGAATGCTGTCGTGACTCGTATAGAGGGTTCAAAGCTGGAGGAGAGAACCGATAATCGAATGTGGCTGGTGCGTGATTTGGAGATTTTAAGACAAATCATATTAGAAGATTTGCGTGTGGTGAAGTCCTTGTGTGTGCCATGTTTCCCACCGCATTATAATATATTTGAAGAATACGTTAAAATGTATCACGAAGGCTTATCAAATTATGTAAGTGATAAATACTGGATTAGCAGGAGTTAAAATATAAATGGCTCAATGTTTTTAGGTTGACAGTATTGCGCGACAAGGCTTGGAAGGCAATGAATATGTTACAATGCTCTCTTGGGTAATTAACACGTATCCCAGCCAAGAGTTGATGGCTCATCGTGATCTGCAAGTGGACATACAACAACTGACTGGATCTCTACTACAACCAGAACACCTGAGATCCCTAGAAGATGAATACCTTAATATTATGAAACGTAACTTCCAGGAATGGATGAGCGCTACAGCCGATAAAGATAAATCGGACTGGTTCTCAGATCAAACACCCGACCAGGATGAACAATATTATCATACCCCAGCTCCTGTAATGATATTCGATATGATCAATCAATTGCTGCAAGTGACCAACACCATACACAGTGATTTGACCTTTAAAGCGCTAATAATGAGTATCCAACAAGTGGATGCATTTGGTCAGAATTATTTAAGACAAGTAGTGGAACTGAAGGAACATCATTTTCGTAATAGAGATCAAATTAAATTTTTCACTCACTACATTATTTCCATTGTGAATAATAGTCAACAAATGTTGGATTTGGCCAATCAATGTAAGCAACTGTATTGGCCCAAGTCGCGTACCGAACATTATGAAGATTTTGAAAAGCTTTTGGCCACATTCCAACGTATACGTTTACAAGCGGCCGGGTATTTGCTGGAGGAAGCTTTTCTGGACTTGGATGGACATTTTCATGATTTATTCACACAAAAATGGTTAACCAGTTCCATTTCGGTGGATACAATATGCATAACATTGGATGATTATTTTCAGGTACGTATGCGATAATATTCTAAAGATTAATTTTTTCAACTTTTCTTATTAGGATTACAATCACTTGCGTCCAATCAACTTTGAAATGGTTATAAGTGAGGCGCAAAAACAATTGGCCAAACGTTATATACGAGCCTTACTCGCCAAGCGCTTGTCACGGCCTTTGGCCGATTGTGAGGCAATCAAGACGAAAATAAATATGGAGGCGAAACGTCTGAAACAATTCTTTGAGAAAATTGCACCAAATATTTCCTTAAGTGATTCACCATTAGATCTAATACCCATGTTGTCGGCTCTCTTGGTTTGCGATCTAGAACTGTTAGTATTAGATTTGCACACCATCCTCGGTACATATCCCTCACTGAGTGAAGATCATATTGTGCGTTTATTTTTTATACGTAATGATGCCAAAGCATCAGAAGTACGGGAAAAAATTCAAGATGCCATGAAATCGAAAAAAGCTATGGTTAGTGTAGCTAAACAAGATTGTGTATTTAAGGAAATTGTGTTTAATGACAAATTGTGGTAAATGTTTTATAATAAGTGTTTCTGTATAAGTTTACCTTAGATTATGATGACAGTGAACAAATTAGCGTTTAAGGGGAATTCCATTGTTTATCACAAAGTATAATTGTTTACATTATAAATAAATAAATAAATATTGTGCAGCATAAATGTATGTAAATACACTGCTCTTCAAATATTTCAATAAATAGTTTAATGCATACGTTGACAATGGCTCTAATATTAATAACAGGCAGCGCTTTGTTTTCGAAGCTTTTTGTTTTACTCTCCTCAATCGTCTCAATTTGTACAGAATTCGTACGCGTGCGAGGAGATTAATTACAAAAACAACGGGTTCATTGCCATATCTATTCTATAATACCGCATGGTAAGTTACTATTTCATATACAAACAAGTGAAAATGTTACAGGCGGTCAAAGTCGAACTTTTAATACCCTACACCACTTACTTGCACAAGTTTTGCTACATTTAATTTAGGCCTTGCCATATAAGTCTCTTTGTGATATATCATTATATGGGAAGGGGTTCTAAAAAATGGTCCATTTCGGTCCCTATTAAAAAAAAGGGATCAGCTTCTTGAGCATAACTTTACATGGACGGACATAGTTAAATTGATTAAAATTTTGATTCTGAAACGATCGGTATAATTGAAAATGGGCGTGGCATATGCCATAAGGGAGTTACAGATATCCGCACAAACTTCATATACCCTTTGCATAAACCTTCACATCTTCATAATTATAAGCAAATTGTGGGCGTGGTATATATATAAATGGGCTTCCAAAGCACATGTGCTACATTTTATTTCAACATTTGAATTCTATCTGTTAACCCATTCCGCCTATTTTGTAGCTGTAAGAGATTTGTAACCATTGTGGGCGTGGTATTTGGTGTATTCTTACATTGTTTGAACAAAATTTCAGATCAATATGTTTGAGTACTAACAATAGACAGACGGAAGGAAGGACATGGAGGCCTTTTTTTAAATGTTGCAAACAATTTGAATAAACTTAGTAAACAAACTTTTACCTTACGGACAACATTTAGATATGTAACTAGTAGCACGTGTTGACGTACGCTTGGCATTATGTTTATAGACAGTTAATACGTTTCTGTGATAAACTACAATGAAAAAATATCTACAGTGATTTCGAGAATAAACTTCCGTGCAGAAAGAGATGGTATATTTTTAATAATCTCTCTTGCTATGAGCTTTTCTGTGCATAAGCATACAGAAAGGTTGTTGCAGTCGTAGTTGTTTCGTTATCTATTCGAAGCGTTACAACAATAGAACCAACCTTTCAATTTAAGGCTAGTGAGGTGCCGAGCATAGAAAATCAAGTTTAGTTTATTTTGGGAGAGGTGTGCACAAGTTCTGTTGAAAGCGATTGAAGTTAATTTAAATAGAATTAATTTCTTAACACACAATTCAGAATGTTTATGCAAAGTATTTAATTATTGAATTTGGCTAAAAGATTGTAAAGATTTGGCACAAAAAAGTAAGTTCTTCGCCATTACGAAATTAAATTTAACAAAAGTGTAAGTGCGTGAGGTTGATGAAAAATAAAAAGCGTGCCTAAATGGAATAATATTACAAAATTAAAATTTAGTAACACGTGAAACACTGTGAAGACTGAACGCGAGAAAAATAAAAGAAAACCGTTTCTCTCATTCTTTCTCTATAATATGTATATACTGTGGTAATGGTAGAGTAAACATATTGTGGTTACGTAGTAAAAGTTTATTAGACATGCAATAGTACATGTCATGGCTTATACGTGCTGTGTGAAAATGTGCTTTTTATGGGAATAATAAATAATCAATTTCCCTTTGTTTTTGAACACATGGCAGACATTGCCTTTGTCTCCTCTTAGATTTTGCTCCGTTTCATGTACAAGAGGTGCACAGTTTTGTTATTTGTGGTGTGTATGTGCAAGAAACTTTTGCCGCATAAGACAGACGCGTATAGATGCGTTTCAATTGTATAAATTATAATCATTTTGCGTAATTGCTTGAATGTTAAATTTTATATTAATAACAATAACAACGTTTGGTGCAATTTTATATGTGCAACACTGCAATGCTTGTTACAAGTTAAATGATTAAATTAAAATACGTTGAAGAGAAATCCAACTTACGCTGTGCATATATTGTAACTTATAATGCAGTAGACCCTCCTACAATGCGGTAGATAGTGTTGCCCGAGTTTCTCTCAGTTATAGATACACATGAGCCGTTCACAGTCCAAAGCTCTCAAAGTGGTAGATATATATTGACAATATTATTTATAATTTATTTAATAATCACGCAGGCTTAACATATTACCCTCCACCTTAGTGATGAGGGTATACTAAGTTTGTTCATCCGTTTGCGACACCCACAAGGGGCGTTAGAGACCCTACAAAATATATATATTCTTGATCAGCGTCAAAAACAGTCGATTTAGACATGTATGTCCGTGTGTCCGTCTGTTGTTGGCACTCTCACAGGCATAAATTTTGAGATATTGAGCTGAAATTTTGTACAGGCACTTTTAGTTTTTGCACGCAGACCTCAATTTAAAATGGGCAAAATCGGTCAAAAGTCACGCCCGCAATCGACAAAAATCTATATATATATAATACAAAAATTAAGCTATGAACTTGAAATTTGGTATGTGTATACATAATTATCCCATTCACCGATATACCAAAAAATGTGCATGGTTGGTTAATAGACACGCCCATAATTTACAAAAAACCATACTCACCATAAAACTATACTTGAAAGCTGATACGTACTATACACACTATTAGAGGGCGCAATATATATATATGTGTATATAGACATATTTGCCACGCCCACCTTTGTGCATGTGGAGGGTGTTTAGGATTTGGCCTAAGCCAAATTTAGTTTTCTTACTCGTTGTCAGCTTAAATATTTCAAAAATTACTAATATACACTTATGTACATATTTACTATTTTAAATTAATGTAGTTAAAAAGTAGCGCAGGCGGCATTTTTGAATTTTTTGAATTATGGTTATTGCGGACATGTGCGGCCACTTTAATTTTAGTTCTTCATACTACACCGTCCCATATTCAGCCTATCCTTTTATTGTATTTATATTATTTGTTGTAGATTCTCCTGTAGAAATAAATATGAATGGACCGAAAATTGTTATAGTGGGAGCGGGACCATCGGGCATAGCTTGTGCCACTAAATTACTTGACTACGGCTTTCAGAATGTAATTATAATAGAGGCTGAATCACGCATAGGTGGGCGTATATATACGTTACCATTTGCAGATAATGTTATCGATTTGGGGGCACAATGGTGTCACGGCGAAAAAGACAATATCGTTTATGAACTGGCATATAAACATAATCTATTAGAATCAACGGGTGATGTCTATGAAAGTTACCAGTGTATACGGTCAAACCGTGAAATAGTGCCGGACAGCGTTAGTAAAAGGCTAAAGGATATTGTGAACGATAGTTTGGTAACACGACAAATGGAATTACGCAATTGTAACGGATCCTTGGGTAGTTACTTGACCAACAAATTTTACGAGGCTTTGCGAAGACCAGAAAATTCCGATATTGATATGGCGATAGCGCGAGAGTTTTTTGATAATTATCAAAAATTTGAAAATTCCGTAGAGGCCTCTGATAGTCTATATGAGGTATCGGGTCGCGGTTATTTGGAGTATTGGGAATGTGAAGGCGACATACTGCTAAATTGGAAAGATAAAGGTTATGTGGAATTTTTACGCTTGCTCATGCATTCCCAAGAGTACTCAAATACCGACTTTGGAGTTTTAACCAAACGTATACTCCTTAATCGCCGTGTTACACATATCGATTGGAATCGTAATGATTGTTGTGTTAGTATACGTTGCGATGCAACTGGTGATAATTTTCTGGCGGATCATGTGATATTGACAGTATCCTTAGGTGTTCTCAAAGATCAGCATTTAAGCCTATTCGAACCAAAGTTGCCGGTGGAAAAGCAGCGCGCCATCGATGGTCTAGCATTTGGTACGGTTAATAAAATTTTCATAGAGTTTCCGGAACCATTTTGGCCCAAAGATTGGACTGGTTTTACAATGTTGTGGCGTGAAGAGGATATTAATGAAATCCGTGGCACCTCGCGGGCATGGTTAGAAGATGTTTTCGGTTTCTATTGTGATCGCAATCAGCCACGTTTGCTAAGCGGCTGGATTATTGGCGTCAACGGTCGCCATATGGAAACACTGCCTCAAGATGAAGTATTAGATGGCTGCATGTATTTATTTAGAAAATTTTTACAATGGGATATACCGCAACCGTGCAATTTCAAAACATCGACGTGGTATACAAATGAAAATTTTCGTGGTTCTTATTCATTTCGATCCATGTACACCGAAGAAGTGGGTACAAGTGCTCGCGAATTGGCGCAACCTTTGTTTGTTGTAACTACTAAACCTTTGCACAATGGTCAAGCGACGGCCGATGCTGGTAAAGGTAGACTGTTTACACAGAATCGTTGTGACAAACCGATAGTGCAATTTGCTGGTGAGGCTACAAGTGATCATTATTTCTCTACAGTACATGGTGCTATAGAGGCCGGTTGGCGAGAGGCTGCACGATTGGCCAACTTTTACGGTATTCTTAGTGGAAATGACAATAAAACGCACAAGTCACAATTATAACAGTTTTAGGACTTTAAGTGTCATTAGGTCAAATATAGGTGCGTATAAATTTTATAACGAAACTTAATCTCGCCTTAATGACATTTAAAGTCTTTATAAAAAAAATCACCAAAAAGCAAAAAAAATTTACACATATACCCTAAAATAATCTTAAATCAACGGACAACTAATTTTACTTTATATAAATTATACAGGAATCACTAGAACGCTTTTAAAGATTTGTACAATAATATGGATTGCTTACTCCTAACACTTGTATACACTAAAAATTGGTTATCGCTGGGTGTTTATAACCTATATACGTTCGTAATATATCTACTTCCCGATCAAATAATTTATATTGTAAAATATTTGTCTAAATTATTGTTGCTATGCAATCACAACGAACGTGGGCAGCTAGCTTAAATACATACCATAAATATAGCTGCAGTATCGGGTGTTAGGAGCCTTAATCGATTATACATATTTACGTATTATATACAATTTCACTTTAGTATTTATATAGAATGAGACAAAATTAAGAATAACTGTTAATGATACCACACAATTTACAAAATTACCTAAATATTGATACATTGGTTGCACAATGAACTCCTGCAAAATACAGGTGAAAATTCATTTACAATTCGTATACACATATATATGAAGTTGGAAAAAATATTTCAAATTTTTATCTTAATAAATGACCATAATGTGCAAAAGAGTGTTTAAATAAAGACTGCTTGGGAAGTAAGTATCATGATACTAAAATGAAAAAAACAATTAATTTGGCTTGGGCCAAATTTTAAGTATCCTCCACAGTATCCTCTATAGAGAGTGAACGTGACAGGAAATGATTACGCCTTATAATAGTGTATGTCTTCCGAGGCCGCTTGCAAGTCGCTTTATACGCTTAATACGTTTTTTTTTTAATTATGGGAGTGTCTGATCCGTTATTGTACCAATTTGTATAACAGCAAACAGCATTGAAAAGTTTTTCTATAAAAATAATATCATTTTTATTGTGATGCTGAAGCACGGACGATGATAGAAAATGATGAGACTCTTTTAGACGCGTTCGAGAGAAAAATTCTCCGAAAGGTCTTTGGCCGTGTACGCGTTGGCGAATCAGAATGAATGAAAAGCTGTATGACCTTTATGCCGACATTGACATAGTCCGTCGCATAAAGATTCAACGTCTGCGATAGGTAGGTCATCTCGGCCGTATGGATAAAAGTGCTCCAGCTAGGATGGTGTTCGAAAGGGAACCGGAATGACTTCGCGCAAGGGGCAGGCCGAAACTCCGGTGGAGAGTCCAAGTGTTTTACGCCTGCAAACACTTGGTGTACAAAACTGGAGAAGACGCGCCTAAGACCAAAGCGCGTGGCGTTCTCTTTTGCAACAGGCCAAAGACCTACATAGGTTATAATCGGCCACTTTTGATGATGATAATGATGATCTTTATTGTAATATGTCTTCCGAAAAGCTTTCATTTACCGTTAGAATGGTTGCAAAAACGCAATTGAAATTTGCTTGACTGAAATTGGAATAGATAGATTTAATCGAATAATAAGATAGTCGAATTTGCCCCTTCGGACCAAACTGTAAACGAAGATAGAAGAAAGATTATGTGTACGAAATTTCAAATCGAATTTTAATGTTTGCTGTGGTTAAAGTCGTAAAAAGAGAAGCCTACAAAGACCCGGACACACGGACACGGACAAAGGGAAGGGCATTAGGGCTATTCAAGAATATATAAAAACTGCCTTTTGGGGCTGTATCTTGGCCCCACTATACAACTATGTATATCATTAAGAGGGTGGGAATAAGAAAATAAAATGAAATTTAAAAAAAACTATATATCCGCATATATTTATCTGCTCTAATACCATCCATTATTCTTTTGAATAAAAATAATTATTTCAAATTTTCATTTCATAAATAAACATCATACGTTTAGCATTACTGGTTCCCTTTCGACTTGACATTTACCGGGAAGAAAATGCTAAATTCGTTACTTTAATTTAAATGTGTTTGAAAGCAATTTTCAATAAAATAAATTTGCGCAAATCTTCTGGCACTAGCCGTAAATCTTCAAGGAAGGGTATACCAAGCGCTACAAGTTCGGTTATTTTAATACAGGACGGTGGTCCTGAAGTCGTTATCATTGGGGCTGGCGCTGCAGGTCTTAGCTGTGCCATGCAATTATTGAATAACGGTTTCAGCAATATTCAAATATTGGAAGCTGAAGATCGTATAGGTGGACGCATTTATACGGTACCATTTGGTAATAATGTTGTCGATTTGGGGGCACAATTTGTACATGGCGAACACGGTAATGAGGTCTATAAAGTGGTCGAACATTTGAATCTATTAGAGAGCAGTAGTGATATATACAACAATTATCAGTGCATACGTTCAAATGGTGAAATTATATCGAAAAAAACTGTGGATAGTTTGAAGAAAGCTGCTGCACACATTTTTGAGGAGGACATTAAGGATGTGCGGCGAACCTTCAATGAGTATCTGAGAATGCGATTTTTTAATTGCCTTAAAACCTATTACTCTGACGTTTATGAGAATGAGACCGAAGTTGCTGAAGAATTCTATGAGAATTTAAGAAAACTGGAAGGGGCAGAATCCACTTTTGGTGTGGAAGAAGTTTCATTAAAAAGTATGGCCGATTATCAATTATGTCCGGGTGATTATATGCTAAATTGGAAGGATAAAGGTTTTATAAGCTTTTTACGGGTACTCATTAAGGCCAATGACGATCATACTTTGGGTGCTTTAGAAAATCATATCGTGTTCGGCAATACCGTGGAATGCATAGAATGGGATTTTCCTGATGGCAAAGCGAGGATTAAGTCCAAAAACGATCCTAAAAGACGTTTGGCTGATCATGTTGTTTTAACTGTCTCGTTGGGTGTCCTTAAAGAACGTACCGAAACTCTGTTTAAACCAGAACTACCCATATCAAAAAAACGAGCCATTGTCGCTTTGGGGTTTTCTAGTATGTGTAAAATTTACATGGAATTTTCGGAAACATTTTGGACTGAAGATTGGACTGGTTTTGCAACACTTTGGCGTAAAAAAGATTTGGAACATTTGAGGCGTAGTCCACATGCTTGGCTAGAGGATATATTTGGTATTTATTCTGTTAAATATCAACCACGTCTTTTGGAGGCCTGGGTAGTGGGAGCAAGTGTTATCAGACTGGAAAAATTGCCCCAAGAAGAAATAAAAATTGGACTAATAAAGCTTTTGAAAGATTTTCTAAAATCGTGGGTTATAACCGAACTTATTTCCATACAGGTGACACGTTGGGCAACACATCCCAATTTTCGTGGCGCTTATTCGTTTCATTCCATGTTAACGGAGGAGTTACAGGTGACTCCCCTGGACCTGCAAGAGCCGCTGGTAGTTGTGGTGGAATTACCCAGACTTGGTCTTGATTCCGGATCGGACCATAGCTTAAGAACGCGTGCTATTAAACCAATCGTTCAGTTTGCTGGCGAAGCAACCAGTGAGAATTTTTTTTCAACTGTGCATGGTGCAGTCGAGTCCGGCTATCGCGAAGCTAATCGTATTATAGAGTATTATACACGTGCTTTTTACCCTGATACGGAATAAACTGAATCAATATTCACATATTTGTATTTAGATTTAATTGTTACATGGCATTTTCTTTTACAATTTGAGGCTTAAAATCTAATTTAGAGGCGCGCGTAAGAGAGTCTGCATACAGATCTACTCTTTGAGTCATTGGGAAACCCCAGAAATCTTTCACTTGGCGGCATAAATTCAAATCTATTTCAGCTATCAACAAACCATCCCTATTACGTGAAAGACCCTGGAAAATAAATATTGATAACTATACACATATAAGCGTGTAAACAATCTCTTACCGGTGTCCGAGTACCATCAGGTGCTGCTATATAACTGGAGCCATAAAATGGCCCAAATTCTTGATGCGCTTTTTTACCATCACCTGAAGTAAATTCATTCGGAAATGTTTCAGTGCCAACACGATTAATAGCCACCGTAAAATAGCTATTAGCTATTGCAGCATTTCGAGCTTCTATAGGCCATAATGGTTCACTTAATCCCCCCACCGTGGCTGAGGGATTGAAAACAATTTCAGCTCCATTTAAACCAAACATCATCCAATTTTGTGGATGATGCCGCCCATAACATATATTAATGGCAATTTTACCAAAATCTGTTTCAAATACCGGATGTCCGGTATTACCTTCCATGTAATAAGTGGACTCGTTAAAGTCACCAACACGTGGTATATGATTTTTGCGATGTTTTCCGATAAAGTTGCCACGATTCGATATTACTACAGCTGTATTCCATATGGTATCATTATGTTTGTCATCACGTTCCAAGATGGGTGATATAATAACCATATTATACGTTTTAGCTAAATTTTGCAACATTTTCGTGGTAGGACCGGTTTCAGCTGCTTCGGCAAATTCACACCAGGGAAATTTTTCACGAGTGCAAAGTGCAAATGGCATCGCTAATAATGGTATACAATATTGGTAATTTGAAATTCATTGTTACTTTATTATACATACTCCAGGCTTCTTGTAAACATAAAATATTGACGCCCACCGAAGCAGCTCCTTGTATTATTGCTTGCACTTTAGACCATATAGCTTCCCGTTGCTTATCAATTGGTTCAATTGTTGGTAGACATATTGAATTTTGTACGGCGGCAACCCTAATTATACGAGGTTTACGTGTGCATTCCTCTTTGGCAGGAAACCGATATCCTTTGATGTCGAATTTATGATTTTCCGCGTATTGTTTAACATTTTCGGGCAATTCCAAGTCGTTGCTGAAGTTAAAATTATTAGATTAATTCCATTGAAATTGAAATTGTGAAAACTATGTAGAATATGGGGAAGCATCTTGTCAATGAAATATGTTACAAATAAAACGGATAAAGGGTTTGAATTTAATTTTTATACCCTCCACCTCAGTGATGAGGGTATACTAAGTTTGTTCTTCCGTTTGCAACATCCAGAAGGAGGCGTCAGAGACCCTACAAAGTGTATATTTTCTTGATCAGCATCAAAAACTAAATCGATTTAGACATGTATGTCCGTGTGTCCGTGTGTCTGTCCATTGTTGGCAATCTTACGGGCGTAAATTTTGAGATATTGAGCTGAAATTTTGTACAGGCACTTTTAGTTTTTGCATGCAGATCGCTATTAAAAATGTGCAAAATCGGTCAAGAGCCACGCCCACAATAGACAAAAATCTATTTATCTACCACAAAATATGAGCTACAAACTTGAAATTTGGTATGTACATCTATAAATATTAGCTTCATCGGTGTGCCAAAAATGGGCGTAATCGGATTACAGACACGCCCGTAATTAATAAAAATCTTTATATCTGCCACAAAAGTTTACCTAAGGACTTGAAATTTGGTACGCGTATACATAGTTATCCCATCTACCGATGTGCCAATAACGGGTGCGGTCGGATAACAGACACACCCACAATTTACAAAAAACCATATTCAACGTAAAAGTAGACTTGCATGCTGATACCTAAGACATACACTATTAGAGGGCGCAACATATATATATATATATACGCCCTTTCTTGTACAGGTGGAGGGTATTTAAGATTTGGTCTAAGCCAAATTTAAGAAATCGTTTCATTATAAAAAAAAGTTTTTTTAAAATAGAGCATTACGCTTATAGTGCTTGCGTTGTACTCTGCCTTCTCTGACTCTTGTTTAAATTTTATGTATGGAATGTTTTGCCTTTATTTGCGTGCCTCTATACTCGTATATGTGTGAGTAAATCATATTAAGGTGTGCGCAACCTAATGCTGTTGATCTTATATTATAGATACTTGTGCGTATCTTATCTCTTAATTTATTTTTCCGCTAATGTTGTACACTGCACCAAACTCTAGATTTACACAATTGTCCATCCCATCATAGAATTTGGTATAAAAACCTTTTTTTAATAAATGTAAGACAGTGCCTTTGAAACAATTTCAATTCATAAAATTTACGTACGTGTTTAAATTCATTTTATAAAACGCGTAAATTGAGAGTTACGTTTATAACATATATAAGAAATAAGGAATCTGTATTTGACTTAGAGCGACTAGAGGGTTCCCATTATATTTACATGTAAACTACGTGGCATTTTTACTTAAGTAATTATTGAACCTTAAGGTACATAACAGAAGTATATGTTTTAACTCTACGTTAAAACAAATACTTAACTCTACGTTAAAACAAATACTTCTGTTAAGTTTTAAACATTGGATTATTTTGATTTTTGGAATGCCGAGACAGTCATATGGACATTCAGACATCATTAAATCGACTTTCTAAACATTTCTGTTGTGCCTTGTTCTTAGAATTGGAGCGAAATGGCTACAAAAATGTAAATTTTAATGAAATCTTTACTTACTCATCGGATCGTCCATATAATAAACGTTTCAGCTCCTTCAACTCATCCGCGGGAATATATTCATTTAAAATTTCCTCCAAGTTTTTTACACTTAATTGAGCCATTATGTAGTATAAATTAAATAAATTTTGTTAAATAATAAATGCACACGACCCGTTCGACGATGATGTTGATGTTTATTGCAAAATGCTTACTCAAGTAATGACAAAGTGCTAATATTATAAAAGTGTTTTGCACTGGGAGAGAGCAAGTGACTGTGAGTGAAGAATATTGTGCAATAAATCGTAAGTTTAAAACGATTCATGATTGAACTATATTGGTTAGCTTGGGAAGCATTTCAATTTCCTTTCCTTTCAAAAAAATTATAAACAAATCTCTTCTAAATTATTAAATTATTTACATCCATTAATTTTCAGAGTAGTCTAAGTCAACTTTATCAAAAACATTGACATTTTAAAGTTTATGAATTTCGGATACGATAGAAACGTAGTATGTGTACACATAAGTACTGCCTAAGGTATATTTTTATTATGCTCATAATATTGAAAGTGGTTCAAGTCAATATTTTTTTTAAGGAAAAATAACAGGAGATTAACTCCTCCGTTTTTGATCTCTATACTACAACATACTACTGTACTAACGTAGCGCTAATATCCTGTACTCTATACCATAAAAGTGAGTCCCTTCAGTTGAGTATGAAAAGCTTTTCTTAATTACTTACTACCGTGTCCAGCAGCATCGCATCTAAATGTGCAAAATAAGTACGAAAATTTACGCAGTGATGGGTGATAATAAAAATTGATTGGATTTTTCTGATTTCATTTTAATGGAATACAATTACAATGAAGTTGTTTATAAAGTTCTTTATTTATTGCAAAAAAAGTGTAATTAATTCTCTTTTTAAGAATATGTTAAATTATATTGTATATGAATTTTATACATGTAATGTCTTACAGCACTGTCGAACAGTTTTATAATGTATTATGCCCACGCATAATAAGTAAGTATATGCATATATGTATAATAAATATGCAACGGAGATTAAAAAAAAACATGAAATATTCGGCTGCTATTTATACAATATTTATATTAATACAATAGTTGTGATAAAATAAATTCCTTTTTATCGTTTTTCGTTTATATTGTGTACAATAATTAATTACAGAAATACATAAAAGCCAAACCGGATGATTTTCAATAGTCCAGTAATTTTGTAGTCTTGTGTTTGTGGTCTTGTGGCTGAATTTGTTTTCTCTCTTTAATATATTTTAAATATTTTACTTTTATACAATTACAACAATTACAGTATTTTACTGTTAAATAGGTACAACAAATTTTAAACAACTCTGTTAAATATTTGAATTGTGAACTGCATTGAATTGCTTTCGCTCTGTAATATTTGGCGCTCATTGCTGTTCGATTCATTTAAAGTATTGTTTTTATAATAATTTGATTTATATAGTATAGAAAAGAAAGCTTTGCAACATTCGTTTTTCTAAGTGTTCTGTTAATATGTGTGTGTGTGTGTGTTTTATATTTTTGTTATTAACAAAGTAACCACATATGTAAGCTTTTTATACCCTCCATATAATAGTGCGGTGTGCACTGAGTTTTTTAGAAAAAGTCTTAAGGAGAACGAAATTCTAACTTAAATGATTTTGTTGAAATTTGTTTTTATCCGTTAAATAATTCCGTTATAAAAATAGGTATAAAAAAAAGAAAAATCGCGTTTTTTCAAAGAATTTAAAACAATAGACAATATTTCAATACACACCAAACAATTCAATCAAGTTGGTTAAATATTTTGGCTATTAAGCCCTGCTCTCCCTCAAATACGTGTCTGCTTGACGCACCCTTTACAATAAATATATTTTTTTGTTCGATTTAGCAATGGGCGGATTTCCAGGAGAATTAAGAGGGTGCGTTGAAATTTGGTATTTAGCATTTGTAAGCGGTTGAGATAGTTTTTCTATTTAAATTAGCCACATCAACTTAGCGACACGTCCACTACAACAAAAAGCTTTCACGTTTGCAAAAATAGAAAAACTTGTATAAAGTTGAAATTCAGTATTCTTCTACAATTTTTTCATAAACTTATTTTGAGCAAGGGGCGGAATGGACGATAAACACGCTTCATATTTTACAAGAAACAATAGGCGTTTATATAAACCATGTACTTTAAAGGGTATGAAAAGAGATATTAATCATAAACGTAAACATGCCGCGCTATGCATTGTTGTCATGTGGAGGGTATACCAAATTAGGTCTGAACCAAATATAGTTTTGTTGCTTTTGATGTACTAGCACATCGCAGGCTGTGGTCCTGGTACATCAATAACAACACTTGTTACTAATATTTATGGTCTGGTTTGAGTAATCAAACAATAACCACAAATATAGATTTGTTACATGGTTTCCAATTCATTGGTTGTTGTTGTTTTATAATGTTGTTGTTTTTGTTTTGTTTTGTTTTGTTGTATGTATTTGTATTTATTTGGTGTAATTAAGTAATTTATTCCAAAATATTTTCAAAGTCTTTCCAAGAGTGGAATTTGTTTGGTTTTTTGTTTTATATTTTTTTGGCATAATTTTTGTAGCAGTTTTTGTTGTTGTTGTTGTTGTGGTTCTTGTTATCGGTGTTGTCTTTTATTTGTTTTGGGCAAGCTTGCCCATACATATATAAATTCGTATCACTCGAAAGCATTTTTTATGTTTATTGAACCCATGATGCCGGTGCCCATAATGCCTCAGTTTCAATGCGCTGTACTGTATGCACAAGTTTCTCAAATGCCATTGCCAATTCACTATTAATAATTTCTTCATCAAAGAAATGTCCATATAAAAAATCGATGCGTTGGCCCGATTTCAACATATCATTGAACTCATTATCCTAAAAAGGAAAACAATAAAGAAAGTGTTTTAATGTAAAATTCATATATATGTAGATATATGTGTCCAAGTTGCATACCGTAAATCCTCTGGCATTAGTTTCATCAAAACTAGATTTGGCTCTAGCTTCGGTGCGCGTCTTTTTCAAAATCTCAAACTCGGGCGGTTTAATATGAATAACAAACGGTTTCAATTGAACGGTACGTAATGCTTTGATAGCCTGATAATGGGGACTCAATATGCACACACAACCCGCATTTATAATCGATTTAACACTTTCCGCTGACGTGCCATACAAATGCCCTTTGTATTCACCATGTTCAATGAATTTACCCGTTTCAATGTCCGCTTCCATTTTTTCACGAGTCACGAATATATATTCCCTACCAGCCACTTCACCCGTTCGCATTGGACGAGTTGTATCTATACATAAAATATACATAATTATAACAGGCTTTTTGAAAACATTTCCATTCTACTTACACGGCACAGGACTGCGATACTTCTCTGGATCTCGAGCAATTAAACGTCTGCGCAATTCATTGCGGCCAACACCAGGCGCTCCTATCAATACAACAGGCCGGTAAACACCGGGTCGTGGATACAGTTTGGCAACCTCTTCATAGGTGGCAATCATTTCACGATCAAAGTCATCATTCTCTGTTAAATCATACATGATTTTTTTAGTTTTCGGTTGTCGACAAGTCAAGCTACTACTACTCGAGCGTCTTAAAGGTGAATCGGGCGGTGTGGTACATATGGAGGCACAGGAACCTTCTATTTAGCCAATTGATGTTTTTTGCATTTGTTGCATTTGTTGCATTTTTTGCATTTTGGTCAAGTAATTTTAGTTTAATTTGTTTTGAAATTATGGCTCCAATTATGGATGAATATGAATGATGCATGTTAGTAGTAAGGTGGGCGTGGTTAGTAATGATGGCGCCATTTTAATTTAATTTTATTAGAAAAATAAAAATTCATAAATAAATTTAAGCAATTGTTGTAGAAACCGTGATTTCCCAAAGACAACTAATTCTTCAGCACTTAGTCTTTGGGAAAGCACAATAATTGAAAAGTATTTCGCTATATAATTGCTGCTATGTAACATACGTTTCATATCGCTGTTGCTATTTTCTTGTTGGGAGCGTTCATGTATTAGACGTCTCTCTTGCAAGGCACGACTCGGTATAAGGCCAGCTCTAGCAGTGCGTTCAGATTCTTTACGCGCTTGCCACCAATAGGCGTCATCCTGGTAACATTTGATTCTTATAATTAAGACATTAAGAATGAAGTGTAAAGAAAAACCTGGGATACGATGTGTAAGATATCGCCCCGCTGAAACGCTAAGCCGGCCTCTTTACAAGGTATATAGGGGTCTACTTCAGGATTGTAATCAAAGTGGGCACGTACACGTACTTTTGATTCGCGTTGAGCCCCTTTGCCATCCGAAGGCACAAGTTTGAAGGTTATTGTACCTTCGGAATTTTGCTGCAAATGAAAACAAACATTAATAAATTAAATTGAAATACTTGTGTAAATAGTTACCAGTATGCTTAACACATCACCGGGCGTCTTGCCTTCTACATTAATACCATTGACTTCAATAACCTCATCGCCTACATGTATTAGGCCAGAACGATCAGCAGCGCCGCCATGCATAATTCGAGCTATAATTATTTTGCGTGTCTCCTCATCGGTTTTTATGGTAGCTCCCTAAAATAATATTTTTCGCTTATGAAACAAAGTATCTTTCTTTTTTGATAATTTCTTTACAAAACGATTAAAAGTTAATCAAGTAAAGACAAAGTACGAGACACATATGTTTTAAGTGATTATTTTTAAATATGTATAATTTAATAAATATGGGAGTAACTGTAAAAAATAATTTGTGCTTTATATAGAGAAGAATTGCTTTTTTTTTGTTTTTTTTTGTTTTTTTTTTTTTTTTATAAAATCACATCTACTTTGAATGCGTGCTTAAGTATCTTTTTAATTTTTCTTTCTATTGAACATTTAAATTTTGCTACTTACAACAATTGGTTCCGCACTTTGTGCTCCTGACTGTAGGTGATTTGAAATTTTCAATTACGTTTAGTTAATGTTTTTTTAACAATTTTATTAAAGGGATTATATTAAAAAAAAAAGAAATAAAAAAGAAATATCGTTCTTTTAGGCGCGGACTATAAAAATATTGTTGTGGTATCAAGGTCTTGATTCAAATTTGGAGTTATTGCATAGACTTGTAAAATATTACTTATTTAGGTAATATCGGAAAGTTCAATGCCATGTATAAAAATGCGTAACATTTTTATATCAGATATGACTTGCTTGGACACATCCCGTGTGCACAAATCATTCCTTTAATATCATCATGTCACCATTATATGTTGAGATCTATAGGGTATCGCTTTGAATAAGACGACCGTGATCCTGAATAAAGGACTTACAATGGTCTTAATTTTGAAACCATAGTAAAAAAGATGGATAATAGCTTAACATATATATAAAATTGAATAATGATAAGACATCACAGAATAACCTGGTGATCCTGAACCCTGAAGATTAAATAAATGATTAGTGCGTTTGTTAGTTAAGCTGGTAACTATTATAGGATTATGACAAATGATTGAATCAAGAGTATGAGTGCATTTGTAGGGAAGCGTACATACACAAATTATAATTTTAATACTCACTAGTGGTTCATTGCTTTTTACTAGTTGAACAATTTTAATTGTCTCCTCATCCTCATCCATTTCAATGGGCAGTTCCGGCAAATGAGGATAGTAATCCTTTTGTGCAATTGCATCATGGGCATGTAACAAACTCTACAATTTTAATATGATATGACATAAATTACAATTGTATTTATGTATATAATTGATTCCAACAATTTACCTGTAAATGCGGTTTCTGTAATAAGTGAAATGTCTCTCGACAATCCTGATTTAAATGGCAACGTTGTGATAATTGTTCTAAAACCTCATATAAAATCTATAATTATAGTAAAAGTAAATGTAATCAATTTAATAAAAATGTTATGGTTTTTTTTTTTTGCGTTATTACCACAGCCGATGTAGAGAGCGTGGGTGCCAAACGATCATCTCGTCCCACCTTGGCAACTTTAGTGTGCACATTCACCAAAGCATTTAACTCTTTGGATTCCAATAATGCTTTAAGAAAATCAATTTCTTGATCATTTGATAAAGTTTCCGCCTCATTAAGTGAGGTGATTAATTTTGAAAGAGCTGAAAATTAAAAAAGGGAACGATTTTCGTAAAAATTTTCTATATCATTTTAATTTAAAGTCTTTGTATAAATGTGAGCAAACAAAAGCGAATAATTGAGTAAATTTAATAATCTCTATACCCTACAATATAAAGTGTTACAAGAGTAACTTCTAAATGGTAAAAGGCAGACCCACCATTATACATACCGACCGCCCTAAAATGAAAATCTGAAACGATTTAATCATGTCCATTTGTCCGTACATGTAAAACATACTCATTGACCTGTAGTTTGGTCGTAATTTTTGATTTTTATGGATACGTTTTTATGAAGAAAAATCCCATTTATTAAATATTTTAATAAAATTACTTTAATAATTGACTGTTAAGAAATTTAGACCCGATTCAAGTATTTTTAAAACTTCTTTCCATATAACACTCTTTTAGGAAGTAACTGTGATGATTTATGTCAACTCAACTAATTAAACGAAATATTAATCCTGACACTAGGTAGTGTAGGGTGTTAAATAGTCACGTAGACCTGATCATAAATTTAAATATTATCATTTATTATTTTTTACCTGGATCCCAATTGATTTCATTGGCAGCCATAACTTCAACGGTCATTATACGGAAAATCCTTTGCGCATAAAATTATTATTGTAGAAGAAATTCGAATAAACCTGAAAGCTTAAAGAAGACTGAATTTATTTTAGGCTAAATCAATTAACAACCACTACCTCCCCTTCCTTTATATACTGAATCAATTACATAGAAAAGTTTTTAAGTTATTAAATTTTTGTTACACTTGAACTTTTAAACCAAAGAGAGAGTCGGACAAGTACACCCGCTAAAGTCGATTAAGTATTCGATGCTGATTCAAAATATGCTTTATATACATAGTTGAGCCTCCGAAGCCTCTTTTTAGTTGTGGCAAAAGTTTTCGCACAAGTTTTTCCGAAGTGATGGGTTGGAAAATTATTCATAAAATTTTGTATAAAAATATTTAATATAATGTAATAAGAAAAACTTTGGTGTTTAACACATCCGGTAATCATCTAAACTCTCAGCTTTTATTTATTGTATTTATTATTTTATATTTATACATAAAGGCGTGTCAATCACTAATATCCATACGTTCAGCTGCATGTAACTATTTAGTTCATTTTAGAATTTCATGTAAAAAAAAAAAATGATTCTTGTGGATATATTATATTACAACAGCGCCCTATATACAAAGAATTTGTCATACCGTCAACGTGAGAGAAAGAGAGAGAGAGAGAGAGAGCTCATTAAAGAAAAAAGTCTAATTATAGTAACTCGTTTATTACGTTTTTCTATTAAATATTAACTAAAACATTTTTTTATTTTATATATAAACATTTGTTTGTCAGCATATGTATGTTTTGTGCCCGTATGGTACAGCGTCTCAAGTGAATTGTGCAGCACATGATATGAGAAGGCATTTTAGTATGCGTCGGGGAGGGAAATCATTTTTTTAAACAAGTACGAAAATTAAATCTAGCTTAATCCAAATTTTAAATACCCTCCTCATGTACATACAAATGGTGGACCACGCCCATTTTTTGGAGCATAGATAGATGGGATAAATATATATATGAGCATCAAATTTCAATGTAATAGTTCAATTTTATTGGCACCTAAATGGGTTTTTTATCGATTGTGGGTGTGGCTCTTGATGAATTTTGCCTATTTTAAGTAGATATTTGCGTACATTTGAACTACAAAATTTCAGCTTAATATATCAAATTTTTATGACCGTGAGAATGTCAACCACAGACAGACACACGGACATACAGACATCCATGTTCAGGTCGACTCATTTTTTGATGCTTTTCAATAATATATATACTGTGTAAAGTTTCTGATGCCTCCTTCTGAGTGTTGACAAACTCATTATACCTTCCATCTTATGTGGAGGGTATAATAATATCTATATATACTTAGCATGATGTTAAGGATGCATTATATATAGAATGTTATTGTTTTTGGGTTTTTTGAACTAAGAATACAATGTAGTGAGAGAATGGATTTATGTAGTTGATAAAATGGGGGGGACTCTAAAAGATGTGCCTGATTCAACGCATACAAAATATATATCAAGCAGAAAAAGGTATATTAGGCGTATGCCAAACCTAGAATACTGACTACCATTTTTGGAATTTCGTTATTATGTGGAAAAGATCTATATGCAGCGACAACTATCTGATAATAAAGTCCAAAATTATATACAACACGGGAAGATTTTAAGAAGTTCACTGGTTTCCTATATGAACGACGTTCCAATAACGCAAGTAATGCGTCACATATCTACAATTAGTGCATTAGGTGGATAATGGGTAACACTCGCAATTTTCAAAACATCTCCAATTATTATTATTAGAATTAATGTAATTTTTTACTTTATGCATAATGCGCGCAACACTTTTATATTGTGCTTGCTTATTCGTTTAATCTGTTTAGTATGTGGATTATATACCCATTGGTCAAATATTTACACAATTTAAAAATAAATGATTCTGTTTTGTATGAATTTTCCAACGAATGTCTCCACATGTGCTCATTTACACAAATATACTAGATTCGTGTAATAGTTTAATTTTTTTTTTTAATAAACAACCACTTATAGTTACACCTCACTTGGCACTTTCACACCTCTTTGTAAATGCTTAAGAACGATTTATGCATAAATGCAGTGCACTTGCATTCGTAGATGTTGGTAAAAGAATTCTCTTTTTCTTTTATATGTAAATATATGCATGTGCATGTCTGGTCCCCATACAAGTTCAATAACCCGATGTAAGCAAAAATGTTTATAAATAAATGAAGAAGAAAAAATTAAAAATAATATTTAGGTTATAAAGAGCACGGAAAATGGACAACCACCTCTTCGTCAACTGACAATTTATTGGTATACAATACACATACGAGTATATATAAATTTATGTACTTTGTACGTACGTCCGTAATGGCAAATTTAGAAATTGATGGCCCTGTGGATGGCCCAAGAACAACTTAATAAAGAAATGCTTTTTCTTTTATATTTATATTCTCCTTTGACAATATATCTGTCTGTCTGTCTGTATGTAGTAGTAGTTTCATGTAATTTATCTAAATTGGTCAATGCTATTGTCTGCCAAGAATGATATTGCTCAGAGCATTGTATTGTTATTTGTTAATGCTGACCTTTACACTCTATCCTAACAAAAGACATACGAGTACATATGTAAAGTAAACATAGCGACCAGTAATGCATTGAAAGCAATATAAATAAAGTTTTTCCTTTCATTTCATTATAATATGACTTTTTATTATTGTTTGTATATTTAAATTTGAAATCAGGTTATGGTGGTGTGTTCAATATATTTGTAATTTACATAACTTTCCATTGTGTGGCTAAAAGCCAAATTATGTTTATAGAAAACTTTTAGAATGTTAATCTGCAATGTAAAAAGTTTAAGTTTCTCTTGGCAAATGTATAAAAAAAGATTTTTACAAAGTTATTTAGCAACCGACTAAATGGAGCCACAAGAAAAGTTTCCTTTATAAAAACATGTACTGGTATTATTGTTTCAAAATGATTTTTTTACAAACGTAGGTGGAATCTGATTTCTAAAATTACAGTTCCCCGATTTAGTTGGGTAAGTAGTCCGGGCAAAAAAGAATGGTTTGCAAACCACGAGGAATTCGATTTAATAGAAACTTAAACTTTGAACTAATGCTCTATAATGTTTGGTTCAAGGTTTTTTTTCACAATTTCTTAAAGGACATCCAAAAAACACAGAATAGGTAGAAAAGTACTTACAGGAGCGAAATTGCAAAGTTTAGTTGTAATAAACTCTCCGTAGAGGCGGCTGGTAAGCAAAATGATTAAGTTTTTATTTAGTCTGAAAGTTAAACGCAAACTTGTCGATGACGACTGTCGATTAAAAATATTACCAAGAAAGTTGCGGTCAAACGAATGAAGAGTTTTATGTTTGTTTTTTGTTTGTCTCATCTGTCAGAGCTCTGACACATCAAAGCAATATACCAGAATATGATATAAATTCAATTCTTCAAAAAAAAAAATTTTTTTTTCATTCATTTTATTGAAGTGCTATAAAAAACTCAACCATCGCCAGTAGCAGGGTCAGCAGTTTTGCGGTTTTATTTAGTTTTATTTTCTTGCTGTCTAGCTTAAAAATTATAAAATTACTACGTTTTCGTCTTTATTGAAAAAAAAAAAAAAAAAACAAAAAGATAAAGTAAACAACATGTAGTATAATATAATATAAAACTGAGGTGGGCAAATATTAACGTTTCGGAATAACGTTCTGTGCGGTTTCAATTCTTTTTTTTACATTCATTTTATGAGACGATAATTCGCTTTTTGGTTTTAAAGATATTGTGTTAATAAATGTACGTAACCAAAGTATGGGACATGAAGCTCTGACATGTTAGCATTACCTCTACATATTAAACGCGGCCCTTGAACTTATTACACCTTCCCATTCTGGCTATACTTCAGTATGTTTATATGTAATATAATATAGGTCTATGTATATATATATCGAGGGGTTTCATATAACAAACTTGCAAGTCAGTTGTGTTGAATATAAGAGAATTCCTAATATCTGAGTAATAAATTTGACTCGTCTTTATTTATTGACATTTGAGTTAATGTATAAATAAACAAGTAAAGGCTTAGGTTAAATTTAAATTATCCACCATCGCTGCACCAATGTAATGGTCTTATAAAGGATGATTGGTTATTTTCTCACGCAAGTTAGATTTGAAATTGACGAAAGTGGGCAAAATCGGTTAGAGGGTACGACCCTCAGTTAAGTGAAAGCTTTTTTAAAGGTTCTTAAACAGTTTTTAAGCGATTTTTCACTCATAAATTATACTGTTAGTTATAATATATAATTTAATGATCTAAGGTGATGGGTACGCCAGATTTGGCCTAAGAAAGATTTTGTTGACCTATTTTTGATACAAAGTAGTGTAGTTAATTCATTAAAAGTTATAAATGACAGGTTGTCTGCTAGAAATTCGATGAGAAAGTAATCATAGGCATGTTAAATACTTATTTTTTCAGTAAAGGGAGTGGATCAATAGAAATTAAAAGATAATTTTATGGTCTGTTATACAATTGAAGTCGGTAAGGAACACTGGATGGATGGAAAGACATGGCAAGATCGATTTGGAATTCAACGTTAATTTAAAAAATTCATAAACAGTTTGTTGCTTATGAGGTGACGTACGCCACTCAACTGTAGGCTAGTGGGGGTAAAATCAACAGTAGTGATATGTCATGTAAATGTTCTTTTCAAAATTCTTCCAGGAATCACTCAATTTTTAAGAGTTACTTTTTATTTGACACTCTATTCTCTCGCTACAATACTTACTCAATCACTCATAAATGCAAGTGATATATCATTTATTCTTACAACCGTATTCTCTTGTTCTTATTTTTCAAGATTAACTAAAACCTCTCTTTGTGATGATTCAAATGCACCATGAAATGATTGGGGGATGTCTGCCCCTGGGTTCGGAAATTTACTTATCTTTTAGTGTTCTTATATGTTTTTTCATATTTATTTTCAATCAACGCGTATTCGCCTAGTGACATTTATAGGAAGTAACCTTGCTGTTTGAGAAAAAACATAAATTAAACTAGTTCAAGGTTATAACCATCATATAAGAACATGCATACATATAGGCGTATAAATGTGTTTTATTAGGTATAAAAATGTTATGCTTGTTAGAAAGGCGATGGATAGTTTGTGCGTCAATTGGTATAAGTTTGCAGTTACTTTTTAATGGTATTAGAAGTTCAAGATTCGTTTAATTCTTCTTTACGTTTACATTAGAGGCATATGGATGTTTTATTCCTGTTCATATTTAGTTATACATAATGTCTTAGTGATATAGAGCATTGTTTAAATCATAGTTTGAAATATTTTTTGGATGACGCATGTTTTACAATTCAGGTTAGTTGAGTTTGTAGTCTAATATTCAAGAAAGTTGAAGTTTATATATAAAGAAATAGGCGGACAGACATGGTTAGTTCAATTAGGATTTAGACTATTCATATAATCTTAATTAAATCATATAATTATAAACATATGCCTACACCATTTATATCCTCTAATACAGCCATACTTTAACATATCAGCTAATAATGGCCAAACCTTACAGTTTTTTTAAAAACTGTAATCTCTCTCTTTCTCTTGCACGAATTAAAAATTATACGAATCAAAATGTCTTTTTATACCCTGAACTACTTGTGGCAAAGGGTATATTAAATTTGTGCGGATGTTTGTAACGATGAATGCCGCACCCACCTTCAATTATACCGATCGATTTTACCATGTCCGTCCGTTCGTCTGTCTGTCCATGTAAATGTCGCATTTTTAAAAATATTTCGATGAAATTTAGTACAAGGACATGATTTGATTTTGAAAATAGACTGGATCGGACTTTGAAACCCCTCTCCATAAAAGGTCCTATTATTTTTTGAGATATTGGGATGAAATATGGCTCAAAGAGAAACCTTAATGAAAATGAACAGGATGGGACCAAACCAATTCTTGCATAATTTAAGGAGCTACGTGGTGTGGGGTATTAAATGGTCAGGCTTGACCGACTTGACTGACATTTTTACTTGTTTTAAATACTTGTATGTTTGCGTTTTTAATATAATTTCAAAACCAATGTTTTGTATCTGTTTATACACGATTTTCCATTTACATGAATTTTTCAAGAACTCGTTAATCTTGTACATCGAGAGTTGGGTGAAATTGGAAAGCCTTTCTATAAACACTTCAATTCAAAGTTGATTGTACTCAAGATAAGCGAACATAACAATAGACACTATGTAGGTAAATACATTAATTTATGATAAATAAAGTCAATCTCATTATAAATTGACTAGCACGTATAAGCGCAAGGACACTTGTTTAAATTATGCTCTCAATAATTGTCTATTCAGTTTATTGTAATCAAAAATGAACATTAGAAAATATGAGAGCATATAGTAATGACACGGTCTCTTTTAAATGTGACCGTAATATGTGCAGGTGAAGGTAAGAAAAAACATTGAGTGATAGTGTTGCCTAAGATAAGAAACCACAATAAAAGTACGGTTTTGTGCGGTATGATGAAAAGAGAAAACGTCCTTATAAGGTGAATAGTTTCCTAGTTACAAGAAATGGAAATATTAACTTTGAACTTGGTAACGGTATTGTGAGGTTGAATAATTTTAATTTTTCCTTTAATTGTCTTATCCTTATGACCTGATCAACTTAATATGAGCTGGACGCGACCACACATAAAATATATTTTCACGACCGTCTATAACATTATTATTGTTTCGAGTAATGGTTTTGTTTTCGTTTCATATATATTTAAATAAATAAAATATTGCACCGCTGAACGCTTCACAACTATTTACACATTGTACCACAAAAAAAACCATATATATATAAATTTGTATGTTTGTACATGTACCCGTAATATTTGTTTTTATGCGCTATAAAAATTTTCATTAATTTTCAATTTCATGAGAGGAAAACTGTTGTTAAAGCATATACATATGAAACTACATAACAGCACATACGAAAACATTGTAATTGGATGTGTGGTATACTCACTCACTAGTGGCAGACTTGGTTAACATGCCATACATACACACATATATACAATAAATTGTAGAATTTTTGTGGCTATTATTTTTAGCTTGTCATTTTTTTTTGCTTGTCTTCTCCTTTTTTCGTTTTCTAATTTTTTTTTTTTTATTATTAAAGAATATTTATTAATAGTTGAATAATTTCGTCATTTGATTTTTACAAGAATCGCACAGGTTTCGTAATATTTCACGTGCATAGAATAAAATTTTACTCATGTCATAAATTTTTTTAATTTAATTTAATCTATGTTAGGATTTCCATTAAACGATTTTCACTTCTAACTTATTTTCAATAATGAAATGTCATCCCTTTTGTTTTGCAACGCACACTTGCAAGAATTTACTGTTATATGATTGCTGCTGCAGCACATAGGGGATACATTAACTTTTTTTTTTTTTTTTTTACTTCAATATGATTTTTCCCCTGTTGTGTGTTCTGCAGCCTAATCTTCCCTTACATGCGATATTTTACTGTTTACTACCGTCCGTTCTTGTCTCCGTGAGTATAGCAACTGATTCTCTGATATGAAATTATAGCAATATGCTTGCCTTTCCAAATAGCATTTTTGCTGTTCGTTTCTTTGGTTTCTTGAGTGAGAAATGGCAGAAGAATACTGTTTTGAGATATATTCCCTTTAATGTTGCATTCATTTTACCGTTGAGCTCTGATTATGCATTGCCAGCACTTTATATGAGAACTGATTGATATTGCGCATGTCAGCATTTATAGAGATGCAAGATGTTTTCATTATATTTGAATATTTAGTACAAGAAATTTATATTGCCGTTACATCGAACCATATAGAATCACATTACGAACGAACGAACATAGATTTTTAATACAAAAATGCGTAAAATCTGTTTTCTTTTTAAAAACAAGTGAAAATATTAATTAAAAATTTTTTTGAAAGGGGCTACATGTAGGATAACCTTTTCCAAATAGAACACAACTGTATTCTGGGTCCAAATAATAAGGATATAATGCCCCAACGTTCTATTTTGGGCGTGGCGTTATCAAAGTATATATATATATATAAAGTATAAAGAAATAGTTCTTCACATAACAGCGCCAGTAAAACTTAATCATTATGTACGCGTACGTTAACTTCACACCCGTTTTCACCAAAGGAGAAATAATCATTCTAAATTTCAAATCTGTGTGGGGTTCACCTACGCCAAATAATCTTTATAAACCCCCAAAATATAAAAACATCTTTAATGCGCCCTTTGCGGGTGGGCGTGAGATATTGTATATGTAAAGTTTTCGTCAATATTCAGGCAAAATGTTATACTTCGCGTCTCTTATGGTTTGTCTGTTGAAAAAGAAAAACTCCTCAAACTATACCGTAGGTTTTTTAAAATTGTAAGAAAATGCATGGACCGATTTAAACCATTCTCAATACCAAGCAGGCTTAATATATAGAAATTATTTGTACCTATAATTTCAGTTCTACAAGTCATACGGTTTACGAAATACGAAATTAACTTTCACGTAGAATTTAAGAACCTCAGAAGCGGCGTGGTCCTGTACTGTGGTCAGGTACCATTAGAATAGTAAAGGAAATCAAAATTTGCTTCATTTACAATAGTGAGACCAAGAATATGTGTATATTCTTTGTAGGGTCTTTGACGTTTGCTTTTGGGTGCTGCAAATGCAATGACAACCTTAGCACAATACCCAGAGTATAATTAAAGCAACTTTCGATGGACGTGGTCGAATAACTGATAACCCTTCGTTAGCGTAAAATTCGACTTGTTAGCTAATACACTAGTAGGGGGCGTAATCGTTTCACTCGGAAATTGTTCTCGTTAACAAATGTTTCTTTCTTATAATTTTCCTTTGACCTTTATTTGTTTTTAATAATATTTATACATATAAATTTTATTAAATTAAACCGTTTCTTCTCAAGTATTTATCGCATTGCATTCTTATATATAAATACTTCGTAGTTTGCCAAATTTGACCCATTTTTAATTAAAAGTAACAAGCAAATGATGAGTAGTGATAAGTTCACACATAAGGAGAAAGATGTATTTGATTAAAAAGCCTCCGCTTATGTTTTATATATGTGACACAGTGACACATAGCATGCTGTTTATGCGTTCGGGTGCCACACTTATTGCTTTTAGTAATGTTGGCGATAAATTTGTGGTTTGCTTTGCTGTTGATATAGTTGAGATTTCAAAAATTGTTGTTGTTGCTGTTGTTGTTGCAATTCTTGAGCTGCATTCCTGTGTAATATTTGCGACTCAGGGGAAATTTTCACAACAGTTGATCCACTGCCTGCACCACTAATACCACCACCCCCAGCATTAATGGCAAATGTGTTGCCATAAGTAGGACGTCCACTGGCCATACCACCAAATGTATAAGCTCCAACACCCTTAACTCTCTGATTGCTGACACCTAACTGAGCCGCTGGTGCTGTGCGTTTATTGTGATACAGTGAAGCACCAGAATAAATGGGCTGAGAGGCAGGTCGATAATTTTGTCCACCACTGTTCACATAACGTGTCGCCTGACGCGTTATTCTTTGCACAATTTCAGGAGCCCGTTGTACATGTAAAGCCATCGCATATTGTTGAGTAAAGATAACCAAATCAATCAGAAACAATCCAAGGCACAAAATATATTTCATTTTCTTAAAAAAAAAAGTAGCCGCGTTGCTCACTACGATCCCTATGCTATGAACGCAAATGCACAATTAACAGATTCCTTTGAAATGAGGAAGAATTTATAGGCCGTGTAAGAGAAAAGAAATTTTTGCAACATATGTACACATATATGTGTGTATCTATAGGCAATATGTAAACTGGGCTAGTAAGTGCAATCATGTGTGTGTCCAACATTCCGGCTTTTCCATCCACAAGTTTACATCACACACCAGTTTTCACGTACACTCACTTACTCAAGTTATTCAAGTTTCCCTCATTTGAAAAGGAGCCCAACCCCCTTGCTTAATCTAACACTAATCTCCTGCTGTCGTCTTGAGAAATGTTCAATTTGTTTTTGGTGGCGCGTTCATTCAACCCACATAAACACATATTATTTCTTAGTGTATTTCCAGTGTCAAGTGCATTAAAACCAGTCATTGATAACATGCATGCACCACAACCACTGTCACCGTCACCATCACCACCATACGTACATATTTGTGTCAATTTATAACTTATCCACTGCTCCAGACATTGATAGCCGGCGCCTACCTGTTTATCATTCACTCATGCAGACACATAGTGAAGATGGATTTCAATAATTTATCATTAAATTTCCATCATTCATTATATCGCACTGCACCGCTTGTGGCAACGGGTATTTCAAGTTGGTGCGGATGTTTGTAACTCCGAAACGGCAATAGCTGTGGCTGTGTCAAATTTGAACCTGATTGGACTATTCTTAGAATCCCTTCCCATATGATGATGTCACAAAGAAACTTATATGGCAATACCTCCACTCACTGACACAACTAAACGAATTGTAGCATAATTTTGGAGCTAAGTGGTGTAGGGTATTTCATGATTAGACTTGGCTGACTATAACATTTTCACTTGTTTTAAATATTTTTTTATTTATTGAGGCGGTTAGCTAGATAACGGTTCAAATGAAAATTACTATTTTATACCCACCATCATAATAATTATGGGGGTATATGGGTTTTGTTCAAATGTTTGCAAGTACCAGGGGGGGTTAAGCCACATTCCAAAAAGTTACTTTATTCTTGATTTAGCCCTTCTGTCTATCCCTGTGTCTGGGAAGGAAACATTTTGGGAAAGGAAACATTTTTCCTTTTTACTATTCTCACAGTCGCACTCATTGATTTATCATACATGGTGCGTATATAGCTGATCATGACCTCTTCTAAGGTGTTAATGAGATATTGAAATGTTATTTCTTTTTTATTTGGGCCAGTAATATAGTGGACATCTATTTGGAAAAGGTAGTGGGTATCCCGGATTTCGTGTACGTCTTATATGGTCCTTTTTATGTATTACAGAAGGTGCATTTAGAGTAACATTCATTTACACAAGTAAACTTGTGAAAGTTACCTGAACTAAGTTTGCATCAAATAACACTATTTTATAAAAAATCTCACATGATACAAATTTTGCCTTGCAATGTTTTCCTCGTTTTTCAATGTAAAGATTTTTCTCAAAAGAGAAAGAATTAAATTGTCTTGTTTGTCTGTCTATCTGTCTGTCTACTGTCCGTATACGAGTATATGTATTTTATGCAAGTATCGTTTTTAAGATATTTTAATAAAATATCATACAACAACAATACGAATACGAGCTCTTTTAAAGTCGCATCGAATAATTCTACAAACCCTCTCCCTGCAAAGGTCTACTTTAACATAAGCTTCTTATTCATAAATTCACAATTCTTCAGACTATTTTTAAAAGTTATTAAAAAATTGTTATTTGGTCACGCACACTAGAATATAAGCGAAAATAATTTCAAACGTTTTAGAATGATAATAGTTAACACCTAAGATGAGAGTTTGATTTAAGTTTCAAAATGTATAATCTACTTTCGGGCTACATATGAAATTTATAATCCATTCAATTTCAATTGTATAAGATTTTGTAGTATTTCGTATCTGTGCTGTTGAATATGATATTGAGTAATTTTTTTATACCCTCCACCTAAGGTGGGGGTATACTAAGTTTGTCATTCCATTTGATACACCCAGAAGGAGGCTTCAGAGACCCTACAAAGTATATATTCTTGATCAGCATCTAAAAGTGAATCTGAATCTGTCTAAATCTGTATATTGCCATTCTTATGATCGCAAATTGTCAGATATTGAGCTGAAACTGAAAGTAAAAAAATTAATTTGGCTTAAGCTGAATCTAAAATGCCTTTCATATCTACATACAAACAGGTCTTTACAGAAACTAGACATGTGATTTAGATTCTGGCCATTCTAGATATGGCAAAGGATTTATCAAACTTAATCTACCTACAAAAAATTAAAAATACAAATAATTCGATAATTCTATTTTATAATTATATTTATAAAGCGTAATGCTTTATAGCCAGTTTTGAAATTTTACATTTATTTGCCATAACTAAACGCTTGAGCTGAGGCAGATGCTGTAGCAGAAGCTCTAGAGCCGCCATAACCACCATAACTACCTGGACGTTGATAGTAACCATAACCGGGATTGTAATGACCACCATAGCTAGGACGTTTCCAATAATTAACACCTACTGGATAATAATTAACGGTATATTTTGGATGGCCCCGATAATATCCACCTCTACCAAACTTTTTCCCACCAAATCCATAAAATTTGCCGCTACTAAAACCTCGGCAACAAAATGAACGTGTCTTGCGGGTCAATTCGGTTTTTTCAATATTGACTTTTAGGTTTAACGGTGTTAAATCTTCTACAGATTCTACATGTGCTTCTAATGTAGAACGACTTTGAACGAACGTCGAAATTAGAATTATAAGAAAACACACAGTAATAAAAAGTTTCATGGTTCCGCGAGGATTAGAGAAGTACTGAGATATGCTTCTGAACAGCACTCATTATTTATAGAATTTCACAGATTTATGAGGTAAAATTTTCGGATATTTGTTAATGCATTGACTGCAGTTTTGAATGAAATAATTAATTATATTTTTTTGTAAAATTGATTAATCTGTTCTAATTGCCTGAACAGGTGGTACTTTAAAAACACGTTTGAAATTGTGCTGTGTTGGGCTTCATTGTTGCAACTTTTGTTGAAATTATAGTTTTGTGGATCGAGACAATCATGAATGAATCAAAAAATTGTTCTACTTTATGTAAGTTATTACTGTATGGTGTTTAGCAGTTTTGTTTCTTATGAGTCATTTCTGATTTTTAAAATGCAAGTCAGCGAAATGACGAGTTCCATGAGTTTTTAAGAGAGAAAAGGCGTTAATTTCATTTATTCTAATGTTTTATTTAATTCTACTGCCTTCTAGCATAAGTTATAGGACTACCTGTTATAGCTTCACGATTTATATAAGGTCTTAGTTGTTGACCCAAGGCTTGACCCAATAAATTTGCTAATTGTAAAACTTGAATATTATTAAGAGAACCGCCATTATGATTGCCATAGTTTGGATTATTATTATTGCTGTAGTTTGGGCTGTTAGGGGATAGAGACGGTACAGCTCCTGATCCAAAATTTGAATTTGTTAATGTTGGTCTATTAATGGCTGATGTTTGCGGATTACCGCCAGCATAATTGTTGTAGTTAGGATACACAGGAGGTCTGTAGTTGTTACCATTGGCATAATAGGGAGGTGGGAAACCAAAAATGCTTCCAACTAATGAAGGATAAGGTCTAAAGCCCGAAAAACCACCGTTATTGTAATAAGAATTCTGAGCACCTGATTGCGAGCTAGATGGCAATATGGCTGCAGAATAGTAATCTCCCAGAAAAGGCTGTGTTAAGCCCCAATTCAATAGAGGGCCTAATAGCCCTAACGTACGCGCTTCCTCTCCACCTTGTGACTTTGCGGTTGCTGTTCTCTGTGACGTTGCCCTCGTACAATAGAATATAATTATTACACTAATCGGGTAAAGCTTTTTGAAATAATTCATTTTTCGAAATTATTAATTATTAAACTGTGATGGGTGATATCCTTTTATTATAAAATCCAACTGTTATTCTCCAGTATTGTTTAAAAACTAAATTGTAATAAAAATTGTGGTAATTCTTTGACTCTATGACAAGGCGAAATTTGGCAAATTGCAAAACTAGAAAGCCTTCACATCAATATGCGGATAAGTTATTATAGCACAACTAGTTTTTTTTTTGGTTACTAAAATTTACACCTACATAAGTTTAAAGAGCCACTTTAGCGTTTGACATAAATAATATATTCATGAACTTGAAATAAATTTCCGCAGAAAATAATTTGTTTGAATTTATTTCAAAAAAAATTATAGTCACCCTATGTTATGGGCATGGCAATACAAATTCATAAGTTCCCAATTCCTTCTACTAGCGTTATTGAATTTTTTTTATAGTTACTGTCATTTGTTTTTCTTCTATTTTGACGCTAGAAATAGTTTTTGACAGTTTGACTGTTATATTTTAGAATTTGATTTCGAAAGAATATAATTCGAAATATTTCTTGTAAAAAATTTTTTTTTTCAAAGACGTGCGTAAAAAATTTCGTATTTAAAGAAGTTCCTACAGAGTTTCAAGCCTTTACTCTTGTATAGTGTACCAATTACAAACGCAGCTACATGGAAGAATTTTGTAAAGCATTGCATCCTGATTTAGATGTAGGACCGGTATGTTTAAGTTGGTTTCGTGATGCCACCGCGCATTGTACTGAATTAATAAAAAATCCTAGAACTCCGGCCACGTATATATGGAAGACAGTAAAAGAGTTCATATTTCCCGAATCTCACACAGGTCTTCTCGCTGCTAATGTACCCATTAGTGTTCATCCAAGACGTTTATCGCTAGATGACTGTCATTCCCTTTTCTTGGATATAGTTCATGATTATATAATACATGCACCACGCTATGCTACCGAATCGGCTACCAATGCTATGTTATGGCAAATATTATTCTCATTGATGGGTGTATTGGCATTGGGTTCAGTTCTAGTGGCTACCATTTATACATATAATAAATACTCTAATAGACCTGTGAAAAAAGTGAAAAACATAATGCACGAAATATTGAAGCCTGAAACATGTATGCCCGTAGTGGCAAAAAGAAGTTTGCGTATGGCTCAAAATGAGGTGAGACGTCTTAAAGTACAACATATAGTCCAGCGTGAAGAATTAGTAGCACCAGATGGTGGGGCAGTTTTAGTGTTGCGCTTAGCTTCTAAATTACAATTATTTGACAATATCGTAACAAGTACTGTACAGAGTGCGGGCCGTTTATATCGACAACACAATGAATATATTATGAAAAGTAAAACTGAATTTAAAACCGAATTGGTTAGCAAGGCGATACGTTTTCTGGGTAAATTTCCACGTAAATTACGTGTGCTTCTAGTGTTTGATGAGGATCCGGTTTATGAAGAATTATTACGAAGAAACAAAGCTAAAAAGAAAGGCTTAACTGGTCCAAAATCTCCATCCTCAACAGCACCAGCTTTAAAGAAATCCCATACACCGCCGTTACCCAAATTGGCACATGTTAAGAATGCATCACCAAAAAACAAAGGCCCCACTCCTACGTTGATGCACGGTAACTCGAATTCCAGTATACGCAGTCCAAATTCGACGTCAACTTCACCGCGTTTAAATAAAAAACAAGAAACAAGTCCATATAATACGCCCAAGTCATCAAGTCTAACCACTACACCTCGTAAAACTATCTCACTTCGTACACCACGTTCTCATTTACCTGTAGGTATACCGCGTATTGTGCAAAAGGCACCAAGCAAGTACAAACCACATGAGGGAAGTGATAAGAAGAAGTAGTGCAAGGAGACATTATTTACTGAGAGACAAACGAAAAAAGAGAAAAAGAGATTAAGGCTTGAGCAACATTATGTTGGAGTTTTTGCACAATTTATTTGCTGCGTGGTTGCCACATTTATAAATGAAAAAAATTTCTAACTTATGGGTATAATATTTACATGCAAAATTTTACATATTAATTATGATTTTTTTGTGTTTTTTTTTTTCGTCTGCTTAACCATAATCATCATCGATTTCATCAAGCCAATGAAATAATACGATTTATTGATTTAATCACTAATCACAACAATTATTTTACAGACATGTATATTGTTTAATAATTCAATATATAATAAAAATGTTCTTTATAACAAAAAATGAGCAGAAATTTTACATTTAAAGAAAGGAAAACTTTTCACATCTACGTCCTACAACATATTAAGAATAAAAAAAAATTACTTTGAGAAAGAATTGGAAAAAGGTTTGACAATTATAAACTAATGGGTGAAATGTGGATGAGACTGAAAAGATCGCCCAGGGTAGGTAAAGCGGAGGAAGGTAAAGAGAGAATGTGTTTAGGTAAATATGTGAAGAGGGGAAGTCGCGCCTAGAAAAGCTGAGCTATGTAACATCAAACTTCTCCTTTTCTCTTAATTTTTAACAATTATTTTTTCTCTTTTTCGTATCACTGGGAATTTTCAATTCCTTCTGTGCATTATGTTGTTTCAACTTATAACAATATTTTTTGTGGCAATATATAGTATATATGTATAGTTAAGATTTGTATTAATTTTTTTTCGTTTTTAATTGGAAGCTATGTGTATTGTGTATGCATGCAGTATTCCGTTGGGATGCTCTCTTTGCTTAGAGGTTAATTATTTATTTAAAGAAACGGCCTCGTGGTGCTGGTGCACCAGCTGATGGTGGTGTGGGAATGTGAGCACCTTCAGCACGATAACCATTCTCATCAGCCACATAGTTAATGGTATAAACTACACCATCTGGACCAGTGTAAGAGTATGAACCTTGCATTACCTTTAAAAAGAGAGATAAATAGAGAGAACACATCATTAGTTTGTAGAATGAAAATGTAAAAATTTTGCATTGCATTGTCTTTGGTAAATTATATATTTCAACAAATTGTAGTCATAAAGTATTTTATGCAAATTAAATGAAAATTTCACTTATTTTAAATAAAGTTGAAGATTTCATGGTCAAGGTATTGCAATGATTCATAATTTCCTATACGTAATATATTACACGTAAAAACATTTTACATACCTGCGCTTCATTTTGGGAACCGGCATTCTTCAGATAACCAGCTTCATCGGCGCGTATGCCATTGCTGGTCTCATAACTATAAAAATATAAAATGAAATGTAGAATACGTTTAAGGTTAAAGTTGAAGCTTAAAACAAAAAGAATAACGTTGCTTTTAAAACATACTTGTAATTATAAGAGCCATCAGGGTTTAAATTGAAATCCTGTTTTAGTATCACAGCGTCTCCTTCATATGTGCCACCAGGTCGGGCACCACCAAAACCGCGTTGTGCCCGCACAGCCATAGACAGACTGCATAATACCGTTAAAACGATGATAAATTTCATGATCTATGACAATGGAAAAAAGGTGAAAAATTTGATGATTTATTATTTATAGACACACATCATGAACACAAACAAATCTCCATTATAGATAATTGCAAGTGTTGTTGGCAAAACTTTGTTATAATGATTTTATGACGTTTTATATTTATATGCTTTGTGTAATTTTTATTACTAATTTTATAAATATTTCACAATCACTTTGTATTCACACCTTTAGCAGTGTTTTCAATTTTAGATGTAATGCATGTTGAAACATATGTAATACATGCTATGTTTAACAACATGGTAATATTTTTTCTTTTCGTATAACTCTAGGCAAAATAGGTGGGGGTGTACTAAGTTTGTAATTGGGTTTGTAACATTTTTGCAGACCTCACAAAGTACGTATATACATATATATTTCATCAGCATGAAAATCTGAATCGATCGCCCGTATTGTCCACGTGTCTGATGGTTTACACGATCATAAAGTTTAGGAAATTGAGCTGAAATTTTGTTTATATATATTATAAAACAAAAAACGGAACAAAAGCCTCTCTTAAGATATCTGCGTTTGCTTTCAAGGTATTCTAAAATGAGTATGTAAAAAATTACCCTTTCAAAAAAAGACAATTTTATGGTGTTCGAAGCTTCCAATAAAGTAATTGGTAACGTATAGATACCAATTGTAAGGACAAATAGATCGAGAATTCATTTCATATCTAGAGAACGTAGGGTATTCAGCTGTCGCTGTAATATACGATTGTTAAAATTTTTCAATTTAGGAGTGGGTGTCACTTTATCTGCAATACTCGTATTTATTTAATAATTTTAATGGCATTTAACATTTGGTAACTGAAAATTTTTTCGAAATTCTGCATTTTTTTTTTATACAAAAATTGGTGTCAAAACAATTCGTTTTTTTGTTTTTTTTTTTTTGTTTTAGCTTTTCTCGATTACAACAATATTATCTGACTCATTACAAGTTTATTGCTGGAAATTTTGTCTATTTTGTATTTTGAACGTGGTATTTAAATGATTACATGTAATATGAGATTTATATAAAAAATACATCAATTTATTCATAACATGGTTTATGCTTGACCTTACATATTGTACATGACTATAATGTCAGGTTGAAATGATTGATAATGTTGATAGTTAGAGAGGTTTATATTTTGAAGTCAAATATTAAGGAAATTAAAAAAATTTCAAATAACCATAGTATGTTTTGATAAAATTTTTTATGGCCATCATCATACGTATGTATATGGGGATATATATCACTTTGACAATGCGTGTGCAACACCCAAAAGGTGGCCTTTAAGGTCCTACAAAGTATATAAATTCTGAATCAGCATCGAATACTGAGTCGATCTAAACATGTCTATTGTCTGTCTGTCCGTGTGTATATTCTGTGGTAAGCACTCTCTCAGTCGCAAAAGTGTTGGTTATTTTTCATGCGCCGGTTAATATTGAAATTGGGCAAAATTCGTCAAGCGACACGCCCACAATGCAACAAAAACTGAGAAAATATTAATGTGTTAAGTAAATTTTCCGTATCTCTTATAAAGTACGCAAGATATATTGAGATAATTCGCTGTCGGAAAGTTTTGGTGCACCTATGGTGAGTAATCAAGATTTGGCCTCAGCCATAAATAGGTTTTTTTATTTGTTAATATTTTGTACATATTTTATTATAATTATGAATACTTCAGTTTTAAAGAATCGTTTATGGTTAAAATTTGTACAAAATGATATCATCAGCTTGACCAATTTTAATGTTTATTATCATATAAATGTTTAGTTTCCAAATCGATTCGAAATCAGTCATTTTTTTCATTAAAATATTTCAATAACTGTGACCTGTGTGGGTTGAAAATAATGGACAGAGGGAAAGACACAGATGTATTTGGAAAGAGATTCAAGTAATTGGCATTTATATTGAGATTTGCAGCATAAGAATAGACCGGGTTCAAGTGGGCAAAATATATTTAGTTGTTGCCCGAAGTTTCAGCATTTTTCTTAGGGCTCTGTCAATTTCTGTTTACTGCAATGTTCAGAGGCGTCTGTAGCCATAAAAAAATTGTATTTCAATTCATGTAAGCGGACATGAATCTGTCAAGCTGATCAAGTTTTTATATAAGTATCTTATGGCATCTCCAATGTTTAGTATTTGGATGCGAAATGATAAGCACATCTAATGGGAGTGATTTAATATATAACGTTCTCTTCAAAATAGCTTTGTTTTCAAACTACTGCGGTAGTTAGTTCTAAATAAAGGTTATAATAAACATTTGTAAACATTCTAGGGATCTTATGTAAAAATTCGAATCCAACTGAGAGTTTTGGTTTTGTAAAGGGAGAGAGGTAAAGGAAGTAGCGTTTATAGACAGACTTAAATCGGAGATTTTTACTGGGGGTGGGGCAAATGTTGGGGTCGTATATAATCCACACGAGATCAAAATATCTCCTAGAATATCTTAAAATTAATTTATAATCTCCAGGATGAGATCCATAACAAATGTGTCAGTTAGTATAATCATTTTAACAATTCATTCATTCTAAATTAGGATATGGAAACACAACCATTCTATTGTTTTTATTTTAGCACATATAGAACTCATAAGGATACGAACTGGATGTTTACGAAGAACTTTTCAACTTGTTCTGTACGTTCACATAGCCGATACATTTCCCTATGAGCGAATATGTGCTTGCTTTCATTCTTATATACTCGTATGCACTTTGGATAGTATTTTACATATTAATGTAGATTTCTTAATTTGTTTTGTTATTGTTTTTGGCGTTAATGTCATTTATATGTACAAAGAGTGCAATAACATATGACAGTTATATTATTTGTTGTTGTTGTTGTTTTTATAATTTTTGTTTCTTTATAAATATATTTTAATTAATTTGGGAATTTACACTGTTAACATTTTTGCTGGAATATATTTAAATTGCAATATTCTAAAGGACACTCACTTTGCGTGACGTACTGTATATCCTCTTTATAAACTGAATATTTCTGAATATCCTTAAACTAGGATATATATTTAGCAAACCGTTTTATAAACAAATATAAAATAGCACCAAAAAAACACTTGGTACGGCCGTGTACTTATAAGTCTATGTTATTAGAAGGTTTTGATGTTAACCAAGAAACTTCAAAGGTTTTTATACCATTTCGATGAATACACACGCACACAGCCATATATATGAACGGAGAAGATCAGCAACATAGAATGACAAAAGTGGTACTAGCAACTGCAGCCCTACTGCTGCACATCCATTGCAATATGATGAAGAGTTGTTTAGCAAAGTATTGTATCATATAATTTGTGAAGAGATGCTCCAACAGAATATACTCAGTGTGGATTCAAAGAGTACGCTATAGTAAGAAATATGTATTAGTGTGTGTATCCGACAGTTGAGAAAGCGAGAGTAAAACGCAACAAGTTGTGCATTGATCATTACAAAGATGACGATGATGATGATGATGATGATGATGATGATGATAATATTGAGAAAACTAACTGAGCGGCTGTTTAGAATTAGAGATGAACAGCAAGCTTACCAACACACGCACACATTCGATGATTGCAATAGCAGACTATAGCGGCGTATAATCGATTTGTTCACAACCAACTATCAATATGTCGTTGTGTGTTTTAAGTAGATGCGCATAGAAATAGTTAGCAAAAAAAAAAACGTTGGGCGTTGTGCATGCACAACTGCTAACTATACTAAACAAACGATCTGATTTTTATATTACAATGTGTGGTTGTGTGTGTGTGTGCAAATAAAGTTCATCAAGAGGCTGGGTTGATTAGCCCAAAAATATATGAATGGTCGGCTGATTGTTTTTTTTCTTTTCGTCATAGTTAACAACGTCGCCAACATTCAATCAACTACGCAGCCAGCTGCTATTGCATGATGTTGCAGCAATTGGCCTTTAGTTGCTCTTAACAATATTGCTTTTGTTGTTGTTGTTGTTGTTTTAGCCTCTGTCTCTGCCGATATTTAATTTATGTATTTATATTGCGAATGTGAATTTTTTCATTCATATGATGATGATGGTGTTGCTGTTGGTTCTGTTATTATTTGATGCCACTCATATTTATTACCCTGCCACCTGGATTATTACAAATATGCGCATTAAAATTCTTATTGTTTGTAATGTTTCATTTTATTGCTGTTTTGTTGTTGTTATTACGATTATTGTTGTTGTTGCTGTTGCTGTTGTTAGTTGCTATTGCAGTTGTGTCTTAAATTTATTATTATTATTATTATTCTCAAAGTGTTGTTGTTTTTTTTTATCATATACTTAGTCGGTCTGCTTATTGATTTAATTTCATGATGAGATGATGATGAGAATGAAGAGAAGACCGTTTGCTACATAACCACCACTTAGTTAATATTCATATTTTATTATACCATATTATTACCATCACTACATATCTTTAACACACCTACATAGACATACACATGTATAGACATGGAGTCTAATGATGTACGTGATGATGAATGAAGTGATTCTTTATGTGAACATGTTTAATGTATTGTGTGTTTGTAGTTACACACCTAAACATGGTATTTTTCTTTTCATTTATTTTCCTATAAATACAAGTACATACACTATGGATAAGTATATTTTTATAGCAGCGATTATTTCTTAAACGTAACGTTGTAATGATGAGTAATATTTTGGATTTAGGATGTTGGAAGTGCTTACTTTTTAACGTAATCTTAGTTTATTGTTATGTATGTGTAAGTGTGTGTTATAATTTTTTATATTTTAACTGTTTATTGACACAGTTTTCTGTAGATGTGAAGTTATTCTCTTAAGTGTAATTTTGAATGAAATTGAAATTTAATTTTTTGCTTTCTTGATGTTGTTGATGTTCATTTGTGTCCGTCCATGTAAATATTTTTAAATTATTCGCGTTAGCAAAAATCATGAAATGGAGCTGACATATGGCAGGCAGACGATTTTCTATCAAAAATCAAATTTTTTTTCGATAATCAAGCCTACAATTGGGAAGTGCAACAATGGAGCTATTTACCCATGCTTTTACATATTTGTGTGTAATTTTTTTAGGGTCAGCAGAAGGCTTTCCGGACATTATTAAAATGAATGAGCATTCGATACTGTTGCAGAGTTGTTGGGTCACCGCAGTCCCCTCTTTCACAAGTTGCACAACAGCTTCAAGAAACTATTTGAAAACAGCCTTACATAGAATAAGATGTTAAATGTTCATGTTTGCTCATCTGTAGCATTATTATTTGTATACCCATACATGTTTGTAAACATGCCAACACTTTGATTACATTCTATTTATCATTATATCTTTCGTTAAAATCTACATAGTTGTTTAGTAGCAATTTGTTTTATTATTTATTGTCTACACATGTTATTAATTGCATATTGAACAGCTATGCATGGCAATCGATGTGTGGCTTTAAACATTTGTTCTTTTTTCACATAAGAACACAATGATTGCATGTTTGACACGGATGTATGTATATAGGCGAACGTCTTCTGTTGTTTTCATAGTGTGAACGCCTCATATTGCATGCGATCTGATAAATTATTTGATTTATTTATTAAAAAAAATGCACTTAAATTTATTGGCATCAATGTACGTAATATCATAAGTGGCAATAAGTTTAAACATATGCAACTGTACGTGTAGTATGTTTTAATTAAAATTTAATTGATTAAATTGGAAGATTTTTTTTGCGGTTTTTCCCTCTTGAATATTAGTTAACTTTATACACTAGATTGCTTTGATATATATATGAATTACTCTCACTTGGTTACTTAATAAAAAAAAAAAAAAAAAAAATGTTTTCATTTATAAACCATGCAATCGTTAAATATTTTTATATGAACTTTTTGATTTGTTTAAATGAAAATACTTTCTCATTATTTGTTTATTAATTCATTATTTAAGTGAATCATTAGAACAATGATAAGTTTAAAATCCAGGAAGTCACTGATGGCCTCAAGTGAATGGAATTTATAATATGAATATTACTCATACTCTGTGTTGGCCCTTCAAATGTAGGAAACTTTACGTTTAATATGATATATTACTACTTATGCAAATTGGTGGGCGTGAGAAAAAATTCCCTTTACGTTCTTTCATGTTTACAATTAGTTAACGTACTGTAGCTAAACATTAGCTTATTATGGGGGTAGGTTTACAGTAAACAGGTGTACAAATTAGTATATAGCACGCCATCGCTTATATCTGTAATAAATCAATAATAAATATATAATTATAAGGTTTTATTATAATTTGTATTATACAACAACAATAACAACAATAATAACAATAATAGTAATACATATAATAAAAGTAGAAAAGCTATATTTGCCTTGAACCAAATTTTGGTTAGCCATTTGTCTTCCGAAGAAAAATTAAACCGTTTTAAAACAAAACAAAAAAAATATTTGACTGAGTCAAAATCTTGTATACCCAGGCAGGAAATCTCTCTAATGAGTATATAAGTCTATATATCTTTAATTTTGTATGAGAAATTCGGACAATACGCACTTTGAACCGATATTTTGTCCAATTTTGCCTAATTTCAATACCAACCTGCTTACAAAAACTATCACCACTTTTTTCCAACTTGAATCAATACCTCAATTTTTGCGACAAGCACAATAATTATCATACGGACAAACACACAAACGAACGGACAGGGTTAGATTGACTTAATATTCTTTCCCAACGTCTCCTTCAGCCCTCATATACCTATATAATGAATGGAGGCTAGTATAAAATGAAACAAGTAAAAAAAAATTGTTAGGGTGCTTGTTATATGACCACGCCCATTTTTGGTACATCGATAGATGGCGTTACAAGTAAAACAGGAAAAAACGAAATAATTAAATTATATATGGAGGATATACAAACAAACGGTGGGCGTGGCAGGTACATGATAACGTCTTCTAATAGGCTATGTCCTATATATCAGCTTGGAAGTCTAACTTTACTCTGACTACAATTTTTTGTAAATTGTTTTCGGACCTTTTAACCCATTTTTCCCCTACGTACCGAAACGAAAAGTGTACAAAAATTTCAATAATTCAATTTTTAGAAAAGCGAACATTTTAACATTATGAGAATTTATTTTTTAAGATGAATTTTTTCATTATTATTGTTCACAATACACTAAGTAAACATGTATGTCGGTATATATAATATTATGAGAATATTTTTATAAAACATCATCATTTGCTAATAATTGTATTTACAACAAGTTAACACAGTTTTTTATACCCATCTTGATAATGATACGTGGATATATTGTTTTTGTTCAGAGGTTTAAAGAAGCGGGCGAGCCACACTTTCAAAAGTATATATATTCTTGATCAATCGAAAAGTCGATTTAGCTCAACTGTCTGTCCGTGTGTTCGTTCTTTATATTTCGATTCCTTTATAGAAAATGCCGATTTGGCATACGCCTCATATAGTACTTTTTCACTTCTCGTATATGCTCCACAGCATCAAAAACCGAGCCGATCTACATATGTATGTCCGAGATATTGGTCAAGATCCACGCCCATACTCGAGAAAAATCTATTATGTGTCGAAAATGGGCGTGATCGAATAACAGACCCGACCAAAATTTACAAAAAAACAAACTTACAAATTGATATGTAAAATATCCACCACTAGAGAGCGTAATCGTATACCTGCCGCGCGCACCGTTTGTATGTAGATGTGGAGGGTATTTAAGATTTGGCCAAAGCCAGATGTAGTTTTCTTATTAGAGTTACAATAAAAAAGTCAAAGTGTCCAAGGTTGAATAGTTAAAGTTCGTTACAATATTTTCTTTACAGAGACTAACGTTTCATTTCTGGTAAAAATTTTGTTCAGAAATAAGTAAATTTTTTGTCATTATATGAATATGTTATAGACGTTGGTAACATTTCTGATTATATCTATACATCAATAAAGTTTGTTTCAAATTTAAATAAATTCACTCTTTAAAAGATACATTAACCAGTGTATCACATGGATGACGCGTTAAGAAAACAATGCTCGTATTTACATATAATCACGTATCTACATTGTTGTTGTTGTTGGTGTATTAACGTATAATTGTATGTCAAATGTGAAAAATGATCGATAATCTCTGGCCAAGTTAACACGTACATATTCACAGCGAAACACTTTTTATTCAATCAGCATAACGACAACAACGGCAGCCACAGCAATAATGTTGAAGGCCACAGCGCCATTGCGGTAATATCATAAAGTAGCCAACAATGGCGATGATGATCATAAAATTACTTTCATGTTATAAATGAAGATGTTTCAATAGCCGCTAATGCAAAGAAAAATATAATTTTCTAACAACAATATCGATAATCAAAGTGGGTGGCTGTAAATAATAAAATTGCAGTTGACATTTCCCTACTCTCCTTTGAGGCTTTAAACGACATCATCGTCTTAAACTAGTATAGACACCACATCTTGTTAAGTATTGTATGTGTTATGCTATATATTGGATGGAGCATGGGCGCTTTTATGCACAGGCTAAATTAAAAGTTTAAAGTTTAACTGAAGTAGTGGATGGCATTAGATATGATATTAATAGCAGAAATAAAAGTTTAAATGGTTTTTGTGGTTTTTATTAATCTCCCACAATTAACCGGCCGGCAAATGGTTTTATTTAACTTCAAAGTTAGTGATTAAAGTGTATTAAGTTTGTCAACTTTTCGGAAACTTTTACGGCTGGTGGAATATGTTTTAACCTACCTCAAAAATTGGACATCATGCAAGGGAACAAAGTGAAAAAATAACACTTCAGTTGCGCTGGCCTTGTCAATCATCTGCAGTTAAGAAAAGTGCCATACGAGTTAAGTTTACTTAGACAGGCGAGAGAGCTTCAAGCTTATATAATTTTCATACTTTTTTGTTTTAAAATTTCAACGAAATATCTCAAAAACCTTGACCTATTTTTTTCTAAAGCAAGCTAAAAGTGACAGCTAACAAATGACAAAAGGAAAGAATCACAGAGTTGCCAAAAGTCATTCAAAAAAATTGTCAACGCCTTCTGTATGAATAATCCGCAATTACTTCTGTAACAACCCAATGCATAAAAGTAGGTCACAGGCTCTATTATAAGTGCAGTAGAGTATAAACATCTAAGATGGGTATTCAAGTTTCGGCCCAAGTCTTATGAAGCTTATTACGTACTTGTTTTACTCATTATGGTAAAGTGTAAACCCTCAGATAAAGAGCAACAACAACAAGTTTGAGGTGAACGAAAATTCAAAAATAAGCTACCACCTTGGACTAAACTGCCTTATGTGTGTTGTATATGTTTTTTTTTTTTTTTTTTTTTTTTTAAATTAGCGGTTTTTTAAAGCACTCAGTCATTGAGTCAGTTAGTTACAATTTTTTGTTGTTTTTGTTTATTCTTTAGTTACATTTTGTAGTTACATGAAGAACACGTTTTTTTGGAATCAAAAGAAAAAATAATAATAATAATAAAAACTAAAGCACACACAACTGAAGAAAAAATAAAATGCTCAATGCTCCGTTTAAAGCGCTATAAGAGGTGTGTCTGGAATTCGTGAACTTTACAAGATATTCAAACAGGGTTTTACCACCACAGCGATGATTTTTTCAGCAGCAAGATTAAACTTAACCGTTCGGGTATGAATTATAAATAACAATAAGGTTTACTACCACTTTACAGATGTAAGAACATGATTGTCAAACAAATTGTCGATGATAATGTCTTTCAAAATTAAGAAATTATTGATGAAAAACAAACAACAAACGAAAAACAAAAAACAAATGATTTCACAATATTTTATGTAAAATATCATTTTCTGTGGGTAAATTGAATCCGTTTCCATTGTTATTATTGTTTTAACTTTTTTCCATAATACAGTTGGAATTTTAATTTTTACAATTGCTTAATGTTTTTTGTGATATACTTCATAGTCTTCGTCATATGATGATGATTCAGCGGCTGCTTTGGCAGCTGCTGATATGGCTGGCAGAATATTAGTACCGACAGGTACAAAACCATTTTTGCCCGCGGTATAATGAACTTCAATTTCTTGACCATCAGCGTCTATGTAACGATATGAACCGGATACTTCCAATACTTCATGGTCTGTGTCGGCATTTTCTACATGACCAGTCTCCTCACGAAACGATCTATCGCCGCCTTCATAGTTGAAATGAAACGAGCCGTCATGATTGCGATAACGTTCATACTTCAATAATGGGATTATTTCATGTTTCTCAGTGGTAGTGCTATAATAATCTGTATCCAGAGGAGTCGAGTTTACAATATTAACCACAATTACAACAACACTTAACTAAAAAAAAATTTAATTTGTAATTTTAATTTTTATTTTATTTTTATAGATGACACCTAACTTACGTATTTGAACATTTTTCTTTAAATAATTATAGAGGAGGTCTTCAGGCGAAATGCGTGTTTGCTGTTCAAATTCTTAATAAAACTTATCAACTTGTTAACTGATGTTAAGCGCCTTTATATAAAATGATTCTTACTTTTCGTTGTTTGCGTCTTAGCACACTGACACATACCCACACGCACACATATGCGTATATACACATATGTTCATAAATTGATTTTAAACTTTCTCACAATTTTCAATCTTGTTTATCCTGATTGTTTCGTTATCATTGGATGCTTTGAACATATTTCATTTATTTTAAGACCTATTGTTAATGTTTAACGTTTAATGAATCAACTGATTGACAACACACAAATCATCTGCGCTTCTGTTTTATTTATATAAAAGTATTTCTTCCTTCACAAACGATACAATTAATTTAATTTAAAAACTTAACGAATCAGGTGTTGTTGTATTTTTAAAAAAAAATTATATAAATTCTCTTAGATTTGGATTTGCTGATAGATTTCGAGTTTTATGTGATAATTTTTTTTTTTTTTTAATACAACAAGTTTTGAAACTTTGAAGCGAGATGAGTCCCTTAACCTACTTTCCCTGTTTTGTCGAACTGATTATACTTCTTAATTGAATTCCTCCTTTTATTATTGAAATCTTTCGAGCATGTTATTCGAATAAAGCGAAGGATGAATTTAGTTTTTAAAAAAGAAACAATTTTAGAGGTCGCACCAAAGACAAAACTGGATAAGAAGCGCTAAAGGCCAAAACTCCGATGTAGAGGTCAAATATATCATGATGTGCAATATTTGGTGTATTGTAAAATTGAAGAAAACCTCCTTAAGGACTAAAGTCTTCTTTTGGGCAACAAGTCAAGTGCGTAGAAAGAATGATATTCTTACGTATGTTGTAAATGAAATGCTAGGGTCCTTGTACTTAATATTTAGACCGTCACAGTCCATGATATACAATTTGAATGTATAATTTATGAGATTTTATAAGTATTATATACATATTCATAAATGTACAAATATCCGCACCATTATACAGTCGTCTTTAAATTTAAGAAAAAAATCACATTCTTTGTGTTTAGAGGTTAACTGGTTTTCTGTTAATACCATACAAATGATATTTTGTGTGTTTAATTTGGAAATCGGAAATTCAAATTGCAGGCGAAGTCTTTTGACACACTCCGCTCTCTCACTTATGCAAACAATTGTAAGTTAAGCTATGGAGTGTCAAGATGATTGATTGGATAATACTACAGGTTTATAAATAGTTTCTTTTTTATAAATTATAATCGTACAATGTAACGGAGCATCAAGTTTGACGGATGCAAGAGCAACGGTGCTGCGCTGTTACAACATTTTCTTAAATATTTGTGTAATATAAAATTTTCTTTAATTACTACTTACAAAGTTTTTTATTTAAAAAAAAAAAATTTTTTTTTTACTTACTTTTATTGTTATTTATATTTACACATTTTACATTATATACAAGTATCTGTCTACACTAAACTATCTAATTTATTTAATTTTATGATATTTATCATCTTCGTCGTCATAATCAAATTTGGGTAAATCTTTGGCGGCCTCAGCAACAGCTGTGATATCTGGATTAATTATGGAACCGTAGGGTACAAAACCATTTTTACCGGCTGTATAAAATACTTCCACTTCGTCGCCATGTTCGTTTATATATTTATAGGAACCTTTAACTTCGAGTGATGCTTCATCTGTGCCAGCATTTAAAACTGTAGCTTGTTCTTCACGTTCAGATCCATCACCACTTATATAGGATAGTTTATAGGAACCATCTTCACCTTGGCTAACTTCATTTTTAACAATTGGTATAATTTCGAATTCTTCTTCTTCATGGTGAGCTGGTGCAGCCGAAACCACAACGATAGCTAGAGCAAATATAACGAGCTGGAATATGGTAGAAAGAAGAAAATTATTATATCTAAATGGTACAGACTAAGCCAAGTTTATTTGCTTAAAAAAAATGGTAATGCGGGAAGACGTTTTCAGGTTTTTTTATGACACCAAGATTTATAAAAATCTTTCAATAATATTTCAATAAGAACAAATGAAGTGCTCGGTAGAGGGTAAATAGATTAGAGTTTGTTGCTTTTTATTTGGGTTAGTTCACGTTTAATATAAATTGAAGACAACTCTAAAAGATTTTCTTCTAAATATTGGTAAATTACTGGTCCAACGCTACGTGGTCTTGCATTTTGATCTATTTTCTATATTTCGAAAGAGTTTTTAAAATGATTGTACCTATAATGCCACCGGTTTTATACCTCGTCTAAGGTGACTTTTATACTCATCGTCATACGTATAAAGAGGGTTTTGTAACGTCCAAAAAAAGGGTGTGTAAATCGCCACAAAGTAAAGAATCAGATAGAATACTGAGTGGAGCCATGTCTGTTTGTACGTCTGTTCTGTGGTAATCAGTAAACTCTCTCCTATTTAGCCTTAGTCAAATAAAGTGTTTTTTTAGTTGTTTATTATTTTTTTTTTTTAATTTAAAATTAAATTTTTTCACTTGGTCAACTTATCGCACTGTTTTAATGTATAATAACGTACATGCTTATACATATTTTTGGGTTTGTTAAATTTCAATCGATCCAAAAGCAAATTCTTGTATTCCTTAACAAAGTCAACACTATTACTGATAACTATGAAGAATTCGATCGCTTTTATACCCAGTATGAGTTTACTTGATCAATGGTCAAGATGACCGCCGCATAAAACTTAATACCGCTGAACATGTTTGTGGCTGATCGAAATGAATACATAAATATTATCACTATTATTAATATGAGTCTTTTATAAAAAAAAAAAAAAAAAAAAAAAAAAAAGAAGAAAACAACAACAAAAACCATTAAATGTTTATAAAATTAAAGCAGATCATGGTAAGTGGTTGGCTGAGTGGCTCATCGTTGGACAAAAATGTCAGGGTTATGATAAAAACGAAATTATTATAAGCACAAGTCTTGATATTCGCATATTGATGACTTTACTTTACCGTTAGCTTAGTCCGATAATATATATCGTATGCCAAATTAGGGAAATTTTTATTTAAAAAAACCGTACGATAAAATTTTATACAAATTCCCTTTTATTTATAATACGATCTCAAGTGATTCTTAATTTTACATAACATGTACCACAAAGTGGCAGAAGACTGTATTGTATTTGTACGAATATTTGTATCTCTTAAACTCCAAATCCATTTTTATACCGTCTGTCCGGATATATAATTCTTGTAGTCAAATCGAGATTTTGGATAGTCATTGATGGGATATCTTTTAAGCCAGAAACGCTTACTATTGATATAGTATTGGTCCATTTTTAGAACCACTCCCCATATATAGCTTCATACTAATATAAGGCTTGTATGGTACAAGACAAAAAAGCTCATTTTTTTATATTTCAATTTAAAGATATTATTATTAATAATTCTAGTTTACTATCTTTAGCTAACTTGTTTATAATCACTTTGTCTAAAGTGTTTAATAATATTCGTCCGTGTATCTGTCTGTTGTTGTCACACTGAAGGGCCTCAATTTTAAAATCTGAGAAAAGTAAAGTTTTAAGTTGACACGTAATACACAAGGCGTAATCAGATATCTGCCACGCCCCAGACGTGGACGATAATTATGTGACGTAAGGCAAAATTAGATTTTTAATACTTATTATTTTAGAGAAGTGCCGGAACAACCGCAGAAAAGCTAAAATGAGAAATTTGGTGCTTTTACTAGGTGGCTTTTTTTATAACTCCAAGTAACACCTGCTATCATAACTCTTCTTGTATTTATTTTCTAATACAAACTAAAACATTTGTCTCAAAATCTAACACAAAATAAGTAAAAATGTTATAGAGGGTTAAGCCTGACCATCGCATACCCCCCACCATTTATCTCCTTAAATTATGCTACAATTAGTTTAGTTATTTAGATGGTAAAGACTTCTAAATGGTCCGATCAGATCTAAATTTGGCACAGACAAATATGAAGTGAATCCATTATTCCAAATTTCATTAAAATATCTCCAAAAATACAACCTATTATAGCTTGCTCACAAATGTATATGGAGACACAGACGGACACTAAATCGATTCAGATTTAGATTCTGAATCGATCGGTACAATTGAATTGTCTGCAATTTGCTGTTTAGGAGTTACCATCATCCGCACATACTTAATATACTTTTTGCCACAAGTGGTGCGGAGTATAAATACATAAATTATTTTTATCCACCTACACTTTTTTTCCATATCAAAGAATTGTACAATTTGTTGTTGTTACTTCTTGTTCATTCTATTATTACCATTGTAATAGCAAAGTTCTCTTTGGAAACCCATCCCAATAAAAAAAAAATTCCATTTTCTTAGAGAAGCATCAATTGCATGATGTTTCTCTTTTTTCATTTTTTTTTTTTTTTTACTTTATAATAAATGTATTAATGAAAACTTTTAATGCCGCACCGGCAACTATTATTAAATGTTAACAAATGACTTATGATTAACACAATGTAAGTGTAAGTGTATGTATGCTTAAAGATAACGCGGGTGGGATGGATGGTTGTTGGAATTTTTTGTTTTGTTTTTGTAGCCAATAAGAATTTTTGCACCATTAACCAATAACAAGTGTGTGCACCAGCTAATGACAACAGTTGCTGCTGCTGATGACGTCGTTGCTGCTAAAGGCAAACGATTTGCATATGAGTTCAGTTTATTTTCTTTACGAATCCATTAAAGTTTATCTAAATAAATGAATAATAATAATAACAGCATGATAATAACCTAAGGCTAGTTTCAATACTTTTTTAATCTTTTATAACATTTTGCTGGTTAGGGTTGTAGGCAAATGTACAAATGTATGTGTGCATATATACATATATAATATATATAGATCGTAAAGACTTGATTTACATAAAATCAAGGTGACCAATGCTTATTAAAATAATAAAACACTTGATTGTGAATTGATCCACTTGTTATATGAACGAGATCTTAAGAAAATGTCATGTGTTACGTATTTACTTACGCGTTACATATGTCGGTTCATATAAAAGAACATTTTTACATATGCAAATATATGCATTATTTTGCATAATGTTAATCATGATATTTTTATACTTTTTACTAAATGCTTTGTTGTGCGTTTTCATGCGTCTTCATGTGCAACGACCGTGAAATAAGTTTCTGATCATTTCATCAGTTGAACTACATCTACTTGTACACAACATAAATATTTGTTCTTTTTTATTGCTTTTCCTCTTCTGCATACATAATTAACAAATTCATAGTCAAACATCAGCACTTGTAAATTGAGCTGTAATCCTAAACATACCTCTATCATGCATTAATAAGCAGCAAACAGTTGAAACAAAAGTTGAAGGTTTCTTTGAACTTTAAAGAATGTACCATGGAAATATTATAATTGCTTTTATTCATATATGAGTAACATTTGTAAGGAATTTACTAAATGTACACTTCCTCAATGTTAGACATTATGGCGTTCCTGAGCATAGTTATTCTGTTACAAAGCCATCTGCGCGTTAAGGTACAACTTTTTTTTTTTTTTTTTTTTTTATCAAAAATGTAAATTAAGCATGTTTTAGTGTAAGCGGTGTTTTTGTTTTGTAGTTTTTAGCTGACATTCCAAACAAAAAGTAGTTATGTTGTAAAAATGTTGGGTCCGAAACTACAACAAGTAACAAGTAAGAAAACTAAATTTGGCGTAGGCCAAATCTTAAATAAGGGTGGTGGGCGTGATGATAGATGAGATAACTATAGAAATGTGTAGGAAGTTGGCCTACATACCAAATTTCAAGTTCATAGGTCAACTTTTGTGGCAGATATATAGACATTTGTCGATTGTGGGCGTAGCTTTTGACCGATCTCATTTTAAATAGCAATCTATGTGCAAAAACTGGAAGTGCTTGTATAATACTTCAGCTCAGTATTTCAAAACTTACGCCACTGAGAATGCCAATAACAGGCCAGATACGCGGACGCACGGATATACGAATCGACTAAGCTTTTGCTGCTAATACTTTGTAGGGTCCCTTATTTTTCTGGATGTTGCGAATGGTCTGACAAACTTAGTTATGTGGAGGATATAAAAAGCTAAATTTGATTAATAGATAAGTAATAAAATAATAATAGCGATGGATCAAGTGTAAAAGCTCTTTGGCTCCACGATTTTTTCTACATTTTAAACAGAAATAACATTTTTTTCTATAGAACCGAAATTTTAATCAAGTCTGTTGCCTCAACCATTAATTTTGACTGGACACTTATTTCTGGGTACTAAAATCTAACATAGAAATTCAATTTAAATACCAACCTTATCGTATAATTACATTACTATAATTTAAAGTTTTAATACTAAAAATTAATAAAGTAACACTCATTTAATAAATTACTTTTATAGCGAATTGCTCCATCGCCACTTTAAAGATGACTTCATGAAAAAAAAAAAGAAAAAATGTCAAATGTTAGACAGTATATGACAGCAACCTTTTCGTGATGTTAAATGTTCAACATCATTTTTATAAATATGAATGAATAAATGAATGAATGACAGACAAGTAGACAGACATACAGACTGACAGACATACAGTGACAGTGACAAGCATCTCTTCTACACTTACAGTTGAAAATTACAACAAGATCGTGTGCTAATCTAAATATATCACCCAAAGTCAATCATAAAAGAGCAGCACCTTTACGTTGTAAAACACCTTAAATTCCAAGTGAACAAATTAAATTCCCTCCTTATAAATACCCATACATATGCACACACCGTTTCTCAATGAAATACCGAAAACATGAAAATGCGGCCAACAACGAATTATTTGTGTTTTCAAGAAAGAAATCAACCCAAAAAGCGATTTGAAACGAATAGTGGATACCTTCTGTAAGCGTTTATAAATGCGACTGTATAAGTTTATTCGTTTTTAGTGCCAAATTCGAAAGTGTTGACCGAGTCATTCCTTATTAGAGATTCTTAAGATTAGAAAAGACGGACGATCAAATTGGACTCAGATCTTGATTCTCTTTAACATTATAAATCTGATTTATAAAGCTCCAAGTGTTTCAAATATTTCAACAAAACGAAATCATCCTCAACCATGCAACAGTGGTAATAACAAATGATTATTTATTAAAAGATGATGTTTTTATGAAACCGCAAGCCAAGTACATGATTTGAGGTTGTGGTAATGTAAATGTAAGGCGAAGAAGAACAAGAAAGAGTATGAATTAATAAAAATTCATACTAAATGATATTTTAACGGTATTAAGAGAAGAATGAACAAAGATTTCAGCTTAAAAGTTTAAGTAACTATAAAGAATTTAAAATATTACGCTTGATATTTCAAAAAAAGCCATAAACCCAATTGTTAGCAATAAGCAGATATTTGGTATGCATACAGTAACGGTCACTGAAATAAGGAATACTACGATATATTAAATTGTCAGTTAAGGTCTGCTTGATTATAACGTAGCGATAGTTTTGTAAGAGGTATCTTCAAAATTTTGCCTAGAGCTTCACAGTTCTCTGCCACTTAATTCTTGGTAAAACCACATTTTTATTATCATTCTTAATACCATGAACCTGCCAAGAATGCCAAATAAATTCAACAAATACGCCATATAAATATCACTTGTTTTCGTACAAACTTACGTATATTTTGTAAAATCACATACTTTTTAGGGGAGTGGTAGGTAGATGGTAACTACTTAACTGGGTTAAAAGAACACAAAAGAGAAACTTTGCAATATTATAAATATTACTTAATACTTGAACCTCGCACCATATCTTTTTGTTTCATAATAATGAAGAAAAAATATTTTCTGCTGTTTTGTTTTTCGAAATTTTTTTTTTATTATTTATATGAAGAAATTTTTTCTGTTTCTTTTTCCATCACATATGGGGTCATATTGCCTTGTATGGTCAATTGAAATTGGACAAAATTGTTCAGATACCACGCCCACAATCGATAAATAATTCTCCTTTCATTATTCTACTACGTACTCCTACATTCTCTTTTTTCCTTAAAATTTGTTCATTCCGCTAGTATTTTCAATAAATTTTTACACCAACTACAAGGTTTACCACTTTAATAAGATTTATTTACCAATTACCACAGTGCGAATAACTCCAAGGCATTAAATGTATTTGAATGGAACTGCAGGTAATATGTTTAGCATTTGCAAGCATGTGCATGAAGCGTATTAAGTGACTCTGACGATTAGAAACTTGTAAAAAACGAATAATATTTTTATTTGAACTTATTTTGTTTACTTAAATCACTGCCATAATTGTGGTGGATTTTAAAAGTTCTATCGCCATTAACAGTTCATTTTTATGAATTATAAATAATTATTTGTTTGATTTTTGTAATTTATTTCTGTTTTTATGGGATGGTCTCCACCTTAACTGTTGTCAATTTTTTATTATTAATTATTATTAATTCGCATAAATGTTATTTTAATTGTTAAGTCTTTATGTAAATTCCTCTTAATAGAAACTTGTTTGAAATAAAAAGAAACTTTTTAGTTCTACTTTGCGTATTTTTGAAATATTTATTGGAAGAATATGTTTTTTTAATTAGTATGTGCAATAATATTGAATGATATCTGTTCAATATGTTGATTAATTTTTGAAATGTCAAAAGTGCTTACTTTGTAACGTACAATATTTATTTATATGTAAATGTGATAAAAACAAATGAGGGTTGAGTGCTGCCATAATTTTAATCCGACCTGTAATGTATTCATATTCATATTATTAAGAACTAATTTCCTGAAAATTCTTGTAAAGCAAAGCAAAGCAAAACCTTGTAGAAAATTCGAAAAAAAATCATTGCGTTAATCATAATAAAGAGTGGGGAATCGCACCGTGACCTGAAGAGATCTATTGTGCTAGCCCAAGTTTTTTGTTTGAGCATTTGAGCGATTTGATGAATCTTGTCACCCTCCTAGACTCCGAGTATCAAAGTATCAAAAGTGCTATGAGGACTTCTACCCGTGTAGAAGGCTTTAATTAAATTGAGGCCGCTTCTGCGTAGCTCCATTAGATTAGACGCTAAACTGTAAGATTTGATAAATCTTGTTGCTTGCCTCGGTCCCATACTGTTGTTCCAGTGTTTAACTGATTTTTCCTGTGCATAACGTGTGACTAAGCCCCTGATATGGCTCTCTGGTATCCCACACAATGGCTTAGAAATCATTGCGTAAAAAGCCGTGTTGATTGAAAGTTAGGTTATAAATATACTTTGTTAACTATGCATGTACATAATTGTATAAATGACAGAAAGTATTTGTTTTGAAATCGTTGAAACCTATATCCGACAACATAATTGTACACACTTTATGCCAATAATTATTTTACATTTTTGTACATATATGATATTCTCACATAGTTACAAAGCTATTGCATATAAGCTGTTAATCTGAACCATTGATTTTGTGGTATGCAGTAGCTTCCTTCCTTTATTATTTATCGGTATGACCCTTATGACAAAATTAATTTATATGCCACAAAAATTGAGCTATTAAGTTGAAACTTGGAGGACATCCCATTTGGTTATCCCGTAAATCGATATATAGAAAATGGGTGTGCTCGGACACGTCTACAAACTTGAAATTTGCATTCAAAGAAATTTGAGATATTTTTTTTAACTCATCGGAAGAGGTGGGTTATCCTAGATGATGGGTATCTTAGATTTGACACATGCTTAATATAGCTCGGTTTTACTTGTTTTAAACTAGTAAAGTTATACATATGTACATGTTTGTATAAACACATGTATCGTCGTACATACTTAAAGCGTGTAAAAAAGTGATAGCGAGAGATTCTTCAGTTTTTTAAGTGATAAATTTTAATAGAAATTTAATGTACTGAATGCGTTGTGAAGTGTATGCATGACTTTTTGTTGTCATATTTGTGTGTGTTTTTGTTATATGGATTATAGAGCCAATTACATTATTATGTTCTCTATATTATGAATTTTCTTCTTCTTCTTCTTCTTCTTCTTTTTCTATATGGCATGTATTCCACTTATAAATATGCATGAATACGTGTAATAGTTGCGGCTGCCAAGGTAAATGGCAAACCAATCATCATCACCATCATTGTTACTAGCAAAAAAAAAAAAAAAAAAGGAAAAAAAAAAACAAGCAACAACAACAATAACCACAAAATATCCATATAATGGTGTGACTGTTATGCAAAAATTATGATTTGAAATTACAATAAAAAAAAAAAAGCAACAACAACTATTTACCTATTCGCCATAAATGTTAGATGATTCTCAGATGAGTAAAAATAAAACAACAAAAACAAAAACAAAAACAAAAACAAAAACAAAAACACAATCTGTTACAACAATAATAACAACCATTGAAAACACTTATGGTTGCATGCCCCAAAACGCAATCAATAAGAAAATGTTTAAGAGGAAAACACCCACTAATTGTTATAAAGTCAGATTGTTTAACATTAGAATACATTTATAATGAAAAAAGAAAAAAAGTAGAATTGAAATAAGCATCTTACCACAACAACACGACACACCGCACCACACCACATCGTAACGCCCAAGGCGTTAAATATAATATTCGTTTTTATGTTTATATTATAATCAGTGGATAGAGGAGATAGCGTCACTTGTAATCAGAGTTTAACATTATACTTGAGATATGATGATGCATCAAAAAAAGTAAAAAAAGTGTTTCATTTATTGTATAACAACTAGTTTTAATAATTTTTGGACAATTGATGCCAACCAAGATGAGAAGTAGAGAAAATTTTGCAAATTTGAAACTATCTATAATATTTCTTACTAACTTGAAATAGAGTAAAAAAAACCGAATTTCATGGCACAAATTAAAGGGAAGGGACTTTGTCAAAGGCCATATAAATAACAGCTTTTTCTGTGAGTTTACAGAAAAGATTTCATTGACCGATGAACTATTAAGTAAGTAAATGATTCGAAAATCAAGCATTCGATCTACAATCATAGTAACAGATCCTTTAAAGCCAAAGTTTTACTTTTCATCTGAATTTTAATCAGCCGTCGAGTGAGTGACTCGCTTCCACGGCGAACAATTGTCTAAACTAACTTGAACAATAGCTAACAATATGTTAGCTTTAATAAAACAAGCATTAACATATTTTCCGTTGTGTGTGAGTCATGTTTAAACGTGTATTCATTTTCATAATTCAAATGCAGACAAATGTAAATGTCACTTGCAAGTCTTTTAATAGAGTTAATAAATCCATTAAGAGCTCACCCACCTATACCCATACATAAATTATCATTGCATTAAAATGCGATTCCCACACATCGCTAGATGCTGATGATAGAGTTTTACTATATTTTCAAAATCAATTACAATCAATTTGTCAACTTAATAGAAAAGATATTAATGGTAGAATATGAATAATTGATTATAAAATTGTGCAGATGGAAGATGGGAATAAGTAATGTCAAGTTCAAGATTTTATTGTTTAAAGGAAATTTTGGAAAATACTTTGTTCAGAATTTATTTTTCCAATTAAGATAAAACCAGTAATTTTAAACACTCTTCACATATAATACAAACGGCGGATGTTGCAAGTATATGATTAAGTCTTATTGGGTATTAGGTTGCAAGTTGAGTTTTACGCTGGATGTGTCCATCTGTCCGTCTGTTCTTTGTTGATATGCTCAGGATTTAATACTCCAGTGTGTTAGTGGTTGTGTATTGTTATAAAAACCAATTCATTAAAATTTTTTGTCAACAGTTAGTACGAAAATATGAAAGATGATCAATAATTGAGAATGAATATTATTTACATACATACATACAATAAGTGTTAATATCTATATGAGTAGAGCTAATCAGAAGTCCAAGCATTATTCGTAGTTTTTGCGGACACACTTGAGTTTAGGAACTTTTTGCGTGTTATTCGAAAGAAATTAAAGTATTTATGCCTAGAAAACTTATATAATACTTTCTTGTTGTTCAATTTTCTCTTTATAAAATGGAATATTTTCCTTTGCATTTCTTTTGTTTAAAGAAAGTTACGTCTGGTATGTTTCATGCAGCTTCATAGAATCAACGTAAATTTACTTTTCGCAATGTAGGTTTACCACCGTTTTATTATTAAAGCATATTTTGAGGCATATTTTAAAAGCTTTGCAATGTAAAATATAAAGTGAGTATGTTACTTAAGTCTTTGGTTGTTTTATTAGCTTAATACCCAAAGCTTGCAATTTTTTTGTGTACAGTTTATTACCGTTACAAGAAGTTTCTATAGGATTATGAACAATTTTTTTTTATTATACCCTACACTTGAAAGTCGTGCGTGTAAATGTACAAATGTTTGTAACTTCTAGATGGAAAATGTCACACCCTTTACATAATTAAAATTGAGCCGATTTCGCCATTCATTTTAAGGGCCAACTATGAAATAGACGGGTTCCATCTACTACAGTATTTTCATTTCTTCTTATGAATGCGTTTTTAAACGATTTGAAGTTTTATAAAAATTCTGTATTTTATGCTCAATTATGAATGATCGGAAAAGTGTATTTACCACGCCTCTAATACAATAATGTTATGTATGACCACCAAAATTAAGACACGAGGTTGTTGTTGCTTCAGTGAAATGCCTAAAAAAAATTATTTTGCAATTTCGCACTTTGAAGCACATTCATAAAAACGTGTAGTATTTGTATTTAAAAGTGTTTTTGCATTTAAACGTATTTATGAGAAAATTCATAACAATACATTCAATGTATTAAGAAATCTTCGATTTTGAAATTTTCACCATTTCCAAGTGATTGACTTTTAATGTCTAGTATTGTTCATGCTATATGTCTTAACTTTAGGTTGACTTTTTTGCATTCGTTTTTTTTTTTTGTTCTAATACAAGATAAATTGTATTGTGTGTATATTTATTATGAAATTTAAATCAATTTTATACATTTAATGTGGAAAAAGCCATGATCACATTAATAAAACAACCAACCGGGATGGGGACGGAGCCAATTAAAGTTAAAGTTAGCACCAATACCATCAGAACCTCCTAAATTCATCGATCCACCCAAACCGCCAGATCCACCATTAGTGCTGGTTCCACTGAAGCCTCCAGGACCACCTAAATTACCAAAATTACCTGCTGTACCCCAACTTATAGGGCGCCCATTAAGGCCATTGCCGCTGATTGAACCATAATTATCATGGATACCATTGCCACTACCGAAATTATTTGATGCACCCAATCCGCCCAAATTACCAAAACCATTTAAATTAAACGATCCGGATCCTGCAGGACGATAACCTTGACTTCCGGTTTGACCGCTGGGTTGTCCAAAGTTTTGTAGTCCAAATCCATTATTATTACTCGATGCACCAAATGAAAAATTATTACCTAAAACACCAGGTTGACCGGACGTTCCATATGCATCATTACTGCCTAGATTGATCTTTCCATTATTAGTGGGTCTACCGTTATTTTGACCATTATTACCAGATCCACCCATATTCCCATTATTTCCAAATTCAACATTGCCGCCCAAGCTGCTCACAGCACCGTTAGAGCCTGGTACACCCAATCCTCCAGGCGTTCCAGCAACACCATTGCTACTAAAGCCATTGTTTCCATTGCCGTTAGAACCTAATCCGCCAGATCCTCCAGAGGTTCCAGCAACACCATTGCTACTAAAACCATTGTTTCCATTACCGTTAGAACTTAATCCGCCAGATCCTCCAGCAACACCATTGCTACTAAAACCATTGTTTCCATTACCGTTAGAACCTAATCCGCCAGATCCTACAGTGGTTCCAATAACACCATTACTACTTAAACCATTACTTCCATTACCGTTATTGGTAGATCCCGTAGTTCCTCCAGCAGCTACATATCCACCCAGACCAACATTTCCATTACCGCTGGAACCGCCATTATTTTGTCCATTATTACCCGATCCAGCCGAAATTCCATTAGCGTTAGGTACTCCATTACTTACTGAGGCACCGTTTACATTGACTAATCCATTATTGCCAGGTCTTCCCAAATTGTTACCATTCACGGCATTATTAAAAGGTCCGAAAAAAGGTGCTGCAAAGCCACCATTATTGCCCGGTCTGCCTCCAATATATCCAGATGAACTACCCATAGTATTGTAACCTCCATTATTTAAAAATCCATTTCCTCCCAAATACCAAGGTCCCCAAGGTCCCCAAGGTCCCCAAGGTTTGTTGTAACCATAAAAGCCTGACATAATAGGTTCACCAGAATTGCCTGAACCACCAAAGTTCCCTGTTCCCCCTCCGTTTCCATCAGGTACAATAAAGCCAGCACTGTCACCATAGTTGCCAAAAGCTCCATATAATGGATTGGGTCTAAAATCACATCCTCTAGGGGTGCAACTTACATAGCTCTCGAAATAAGCAGGCTTACTCCATGGTGTCCAATTGCTACCATAATTACCACGAGCGTTTACGTCGTACGATAGAAAGCGTTTATTACGTTTAGAGGTATTTGAGTGGGTTTCAGTTTTTTCATCATCTTGAAGTGTCGCCAATGGAGTAATTAGTTTAGCTTTATCCTTTACTTTTTCTTCTTCTTTTTTTTCTTCCTTTTCAGTAGGCTTTGCTCTAGTAACCAGCAAAGCAAAGGCAAGGATTATCAGCCCTTGTAAAATGCGCATGTTGTCACAATATGGATACGATTCTCTGCGTTCTGGATTCTCTTTTGAATACGATTTGTAATAAATGTTGGCTTTTTATATAATTTTTCTACACAGCCTTTTATAATATATCTTTTACAAGTAATAAACCTTTCATATTAATCATCAACATTACACGTCAGGTTAATTTAGTTGTTCGCACGGGGTAAATGACTTCCTTAAAGACTTAAAAGCCACGAAAAATTAATTCATAATAAAGGGTCATTAAGAATTAATATCATTTTTTTCAAGTGTTCTTATGTCAACATATTTTTTTTAATTGCAACAATTTATATGAGTGAAATTGTTGAAGATGAGTAAGTGATTACATCCTTTGACAATACTTGTGAACTTGTAAACGCCGTTTGTTTAAAATTATTTTTTTAATCAAGAATATACCAAAGCTTAGAAAAAGGTAAATATTCTCTAGTTTTTGTTGTAATTTTATTTAGCCCAATATTCAAATTTTGTTTATTTGGTTTTTTTTTGCAAGTTAATACCATCTCTGTGCTGCTTTCTGCGGACCTTAACCTATTGACTTTAGCTGTAAGTTTTTCTGAAAATACCCTGAATAAACTTTTGTGTGTTGTTGTGTGCATTCATTTTTTGATAAAAACACCGGTAATAAACATAACAGTAAGAATCATAATAAAAACAGCAAACAATAATTTTATAACAATCATAAATTTTCAACGTTTTTTTTCACGTGTTGATAAGAACAAAAAAAAAAAAACAAATAAGAAATCTAAATTTGGTTTAGGCCGAATCTTAAGTACTCTCCACATCTACAATAGTGGTCGTGGAAGGTATGTAATTATGCTCTCTAATAGTGCATGTGTTACGCATAAGCTTGCAAGTCGAGTTTGCGTTGAATATGGTTTTTTGTAAATTGTGGGCGTATTTATAATCCGAATATGCCAATTTTTGGCACTTCGATGAATGGGATAACAATAGATAATCATACAAAATTTCAAGTTCATGGGTAAATTTTTGTGTAGTTATTTTTGTCGTTTTGGGCGTGTCTGTGAATGGTGTAGCTATAAATAGAAATACGAAATTTCAACTAAATAGATCCATTTTTGTGGCAGATGAATAGATTTTTATTGATTGTGGGGAAAAATATAAATAGCGATATGCGTGTAGAAACAATATTTCAACTCAATATCTCAAAATGAGAATGCCAACAACAGACAGACACATGGACACACGGACACACGGACATACATGTCTAAATCAGTTTTTGATGCTGTCCAAGAATATATATACTTTGTAGGATCTCTGACGGCTTCTTCTGGGTGTTGTAAATGAAATGACAAACTTAGTATATTCCGCATCTTATGTGGAGGGTATACGAATCACTATTAGCGAAGTAGAACAAAAAAATCGTAGGTCGCAGAATATAGAAAGAGAGAGAAAGAGATATAGAAAACCCTAGTAAAAATAAATAGAAATCTTAGAGAAGATGCGTGCTAATGAGATTTATTTGTCCTTCTGTCAATGTTCAATAAAAAACTAATAAATTGTTAACAATCATTCACAACAAACGTGTATAAGTGTATACACTTATTGTAAATTTGTAGGGGCCGTGTAAAGTTTTTTTAGTTTTAAGTGTGAAGGTAACTTGGCATCATTTTTGTTGTTTTTGTATGGTTTGTGTCTTTACTGTAACATGCCATTAGTGTGTGTGTGTGTGTGTGTGTGTGTGTGTGTAAAGTTATTACAACAGACACTCACTCATAATTTATCAAAACCGCATGACGCGGTATTCGACTTTTAGTTAAATACGCTTCTAGAAGGCGCAATGTTATACTTGTTACGCCCACTCTCCTTGTGTTTCCAATTCATGTTTTAATTCAAATTGTTTTATACTTTTAGCGAAAATTTGAACCCGTAGATACTTAAATTTATTTAAATGCTTACTTCTCCTTCTGCTAACTAATCTTCACATTTATACGCCTTTAACAACGCATTAAATAGAAGTGGAATTTAGGTAAGTTTGGTTTGAAGTAGAAGTTAAATACCCTAACAGTGTATAAATTACAAATAAGTCGTAACTAGGGCTTTCAAAGAATCTATTTTTACAGATTTTTGTTGGTATATGGATGGACTGACAGACAAACAGCTATAATTCAAAGATTCTAGCTGTAGATATTTTGTTTGCAAAAATTTTACTGGCTGCTAACCAAAAGCCATGTATTTAGAGTTGTAAATGGAATAAGAAACTTAATCTATGTTATTGGCTAGTACGGAGGGTATCGAAGTAAGAAGAACATGTTAAAGGTATGAATGCAAATGATTGTTTGTTTCTTTGTTAATTTTTTTTGCGGCCTGTTGGTTTATGTGTAAAGTATGTGGGAGTTTAGATTATTTTGTGTGCAAAGCAGTTACCGGAAATATACGAAACTTTATTGGTCATTAATAAGGAATGATGCTTTGGTTAGATAAGAAGGCGCATGTGGCAGAAGTTAATTTGCATTCAATTCTTTGTTTTCTATTTCTATTTATGTGTTATTGTTTTTTACTTATCTCTCACTATCAAAACAGTGTAAATTCTTGAAAGGTAAAAATTTCATATAAATATTAAGGTATAAACTTGGTTGAGTAGCAGTCTAATCAATGGATTCATTTTCAAAACATTTCTAAAATTTTGCGAGAGTAAACAAATTTTTAACATTTCTAAAGTAAAAATTGTGGAACCGTTAAAATAGATTCCACTCTCTACAGATACTAAGAAATTCCTGCAATTCAACTGAATTTTTCCCTTGTTACATATCATTGTTGTTGTGTTCGCCAAACAGTAAACAATTCAATTGTTTTCATTTAATTTTACAAATATAAAGTTTTTAAGAAAGTGGAGCTAATATATGTAAAGTGGATATAAAATTGTTGGATTAGAAGCTGAATTATGGAGAAATTACATTTTCGGGTAAATAAGATTATTTAGACGAAAAAAGATTTTTAAAATAAATGAAAAAATCAATTAACGATCAATTACGATCCCACTATTAACCGGGTGTTTTAATTTAATGGCATTAAATTATGAATTCTTATAAACATAAAAACCAAAAAGTAAAATTTTTGCTAAAACAATTTTTTTTTGGATTAAATTTTCATACAATTACGGTTTTCATATCTTACGTGGTGATTTTAAAACAATTATTTAAATGCATCACTTAAGCAATATTTACCCACATAAATATCACAATAATTGGTTTGCTTGCAACATTGTAGTTAACGCGTGGTGTTTTGTTCCTTTTGATATTATGGCTGGAAACATGTTGCTGTCAACAAAATGCTCTGATCAATCAGACACCATATCAACGGCAGTCGGTATTTCAAAGGCAACAATTGCGCCAACGTCAACCACTACAGCAGACGACACCACAAATATTTCCCAATACGTTGAATCAATTAAATCCGATAACCCCATTAAATACGCTTTCGCCGATTACACCTCTAGCGAATACTGTACTACCCCAAGTGAGATGATAAAAAAAAGTTTAAAAACCTTCAATTTTATAATTAATTGGTTTCTTTTTTGTCTAATCAAAGTCAACGTTTCGTAATTATAATCAAGTGAATCAACAAAATTTTGTACCCATTGTGGCCTATCAAAATGAATTGAATTATGATGGAAGTTTTGCGTATGGTTATGTTGCCGGTGATGGTACTACAGCTCAGGCTCAGGGTTATGTGAAAAATTTAGGTTTAGGTGAAGCAGTAGAAGCCCAAGTTGTACAAGGCTCGTATTCTTATACATCACCTGAGGGGACACCAATCACTGTACGTTATATAGCTGATGAAAATGGTAAACATTGACAAATTAAATTTTACCTCATCGCTGCTATAAATGAAATGGCAATGAATGCTTTTTCTTTAAGGCTTTCGTGCAGAGGGTGCTCACATACCCACGCCTCCACCCATACCAGAGGCTATAGCTCAATCGCTTCAATATTCATCCAGTATACAACCCTATCAAACAGATCTGAGCCCAAATTTGAATCCTTACCAAACGCCATTTCGACAATATCCTACAAATGTAAGAGACGGTCTGAACGGGCAAACTGGATTACCATTCCAAACTTCTCAACAACAACAGCAGCAACGGTTCTTACAACAAGCTCAACAAACGAATAGCGGACAATATCAACCTGACCAAGGCAGGGCACAAAACTTTGCAACTGGCATTAATCGTTTGGGTTCTCCATTTGACAATAGATTACAAAATGCTGGAAATTTTTTACAACCAAATCTCACACAGCAACAACAGCAACAGAATCAACAACACCAACAACAGCAACAGCAACAGAATTTAGGAATTAATCAAAGTTTGAATAAGGCGCAATTGGATCGACAACAGCACAACGATCAACAGCAAATACAACAATTAGCTACACAAGAACTACGGGGACGACCCAATCAACTTGTCAATCCATTCGGCTACAGTCCGTATCGACGCTTCAAGAAAGCTATCAAACATCACGAAAGGAAGGAATGACAGGCACGTTTGATCGTTTGGTATATTGCTTGTATGGGGCTGATTATTATTTTTTATTTTTATAAAATACACATTACCTTGTGAAATAAGAATCTATTATGTGTATTTGTAGTTTAAGCAGAAAATATATTATATTGACTATGTGAGCTTGTACTTAGACAGTAGTTTATAAATGAAAGGCATTAAATGCTGGCAATGAAAAACCCAAAAAACATGGTTTCATTATCTTCTTCAAATAGTTGTAGTTAAAAAAATCGTCAAATTACTTAAATATAATTTTTTGAAGGTGTAAAAAAACAACGATATAAAAAGGAGTTCCTTCGTCTTTACATCCTAAACTCTGTACACTTATCATGCCAGAGAACGAATTTTTATAAAATGTAACGAAGTTTTCGAGAAGATGATTTCTTTATAAAATCATTTCGTAAGGTTTGGTGAAGATTTTCCAAATAAAATTATTCAAAAGTGACTGCAAATCTGCGTGTAGAAACTAAAATTTTCTTTACAAACCTTCACCTGTAGGGTCTCAGACGACTCCTTCTGTCTGTTTCAGATGAAATGATCAACTCCCTATCTTATGTGGAGGATATAATAACACCCACCAAAATTTTAAATCATTTAATTTTTATTTTCATATTTTTTTTTAACATTTTGTGTTGCATTTAGAAATCAATTTCGTTTTTTTCTTGAACTTTAAAAATTTACAAAATATAAATGAATTCGACAAAATATCATCTAAAAAGCGCAGCGTTATAACATTTTTAATACTTTATACGTTTCGTGAAATTTAGAAAAAAACTTTCCATTTGTTTAACTTCACTAAGAACGTGTTATATGAAATATGTGCAGATTATAGAACAATATATATGTATAAAAGTGACGACTTATGAATAAAACACTATAAATTTATATTTTGAATTGTACAGTATAATACGGCAGGTTACGAGTTAAGTAATAAATTAGAGTAAAAAGGGAAATGTTTTCATTTAATTACAAAAATGGTTACTTTTCTACAATATGCCAATAGAGCGACGGCAGCAAATGTGGCAGGGAATTGATCGCAAAAATATGAAACATTGTCAGTAATACAAGAGTTTTAGTAGTTATAACCAGTTTGTGGATTGAAATCACCGCTAGGATGACCGCGACCAGGTTGGCCAGGTGGTGGTGGAACGTATTGTGATCCAGGACCGCCAGCACCACCGGGTCCTCTATATCCTCCACCGGCACCTCCATGGCCTCCACTGACACCGCCTCGACCACCTGTTCCGCCACTATAGCCACCTGAGCCCGTTCCACCAATTCCACCAACGCCTCCATGTGCGCCAGCGCCTCCAGTTCCTGCATAACCACCGCCAACACCTCCTCCTCTTCCCGCACTACCACTATAACCAGCACCACCTGCGCCACCACTTTTTCCACCAAAACCACCACTTCCTCCATGTCCTCCAGCTCCACCAGCATAACCACCCGCTCCTCCGGAACCTCTTCCTCCACTGCCACTATAACCAGCACCACCTGCGCCACCACCTGTTCCACCAAAACCGCCATGTCCTCCAGCTCCACCAGCATAAACACCCCCTCCACCGGAACCTCCACTGCCACTATAACCAGCACCACCTACGCCACCACTTTTTCCACCAAAACCACCACTTCCTCCATGTCCTCCAGCCCCACCACCATAACCACCTGTTCCACCGGAACCTCTTCCCCCACTGCCACTATAACCAGCACTACCTGTGCCACCACCGCCATGTCCTCCAGTTCCACCAGCATAACCACCTGCTCCACCGGAACTTCCACTGCCACTATAACCAGCACCACCTGCGCCACCACCTGTACCGCTATGTCCTCCATGTCCTCCAGCTCCACCACCATAACCACCTGTTCCACCGGAACCTCTTCCTCCACTGCCACTATAACCAGCACCACCTGCGCCACCACCTGTTCCACCAAAATCGCCATGACCCCCAGCTGCACCACCATAACCGCCACTACTTCCTGCTCCTCCTGCTCCAGTACCAAAGCCGCCAGCACCTCCTCCTCTTCCTACACAGCCATCATAACCGGCACCACCGGTTTTTCCACCACATCCACTAGCACCTCCACGTCCTCCTCCACCACCATATCCTCCAGCTGCGCCGCCACCTGAAACACCAGATGAGCCATAACCAGCGCCACCGACGCCAGTTCCGGCACTGCCTGCATGACCTCCTAAGCCAGTAGATCCTCCGCGTCCAGCACTACTACCGTAAGAACCTACGCCGCCTGCAGCAGTACTACCTTGACCACCAGCAGTACCCCCATAACCACCAGTTCCACCTGCACCAGATCCAAATCCTCCTTGTCCACCATGTCCGCCCCCACTGCCATAACCACCAGGGCCACCTGATGTAGCTCCACTTCCAAACCCGCCACCACCTCCTCCACCAAAGCGGCCGCCTGCACCACCATAACCACCACTTCCATCACCTTCAACGTATAAATCATATTATTCATGTAATAATTAATGAATTATAAAAAATAAATTACCTGGACCACCGATAAAACCACCACCTGGAGCTGGTTGTATCCCCTGAGCCGCTAATGATTTAGCTATTTCTTCAGGGATTGGTGGTGGTGTCGGCAATGCATCACCGGAAGGTTGAAAACCATTCTCGTCTGCTACATAAGCTATTTCAATTACTTGTCCATCCGGGGCTGTATAAGAATACGAACCCATTACAGAAGGTATTTCATTATCTGATCCTCGATTTTTAATTGTGCCTTCTTCTTGAGCTTTGATACCGTTGCCACTTTCGTAACTAAAACGGTAATTACCATCACCATCGTTTTCATTAATAAATGACAAAATGGGTATAACAGGACCAGAAGCTGGTCCGGGACCAGAGCCTGTTGGGCCACCAGCACTACCAGATGGACCGAAGGGTCTACCAGGACCGCCGGATCCTGAGAATCCACCCAAAGAAGCACCACCACTGTATCCAGGAGCACCACCAAAGCCAGGAGAACCACTACTACCAGCACCAAAACCTGGAGTACCACTACCGCTACCATAAGCAGGACTACCACTACCACCACCACCAAAACCTGGAGTACCACTACCGCCACCATAACCAGGACTACCACTAACACCACCCCCAAAACCTGGAGTACCACTACCGCCACCATAACCAGGACTACCACTACCACCAAAACCACTTGGTCTACCGTGACCACCACCTCCAGCACCTGGTCCAACTAATCCAGGACCACCACCAGCAGTTGCTGCATTTGGTGGTGGAGGTAAGTATCTGTTATCCAATTTGGCACTCTGAGCCAACGATATTAAAGTCGCAAGGAATGACTATAAAAAAAGAAATTATAATGAGACTCAAATAAATAAAAATATATTTTTTATAAAAACAAGTGAACATGTTAAAGACGGTCAAGGATGACCATTTCATACCCTAAACCGCTTAGTTTCACAAACTATGCTATAACTAAATGCGTGAGGCATTGCCATATAAGTGATTTCAAGATTTCCAAATCATTTCATTTATATTTCCAAATATTCATCACTTTAGAATATTTTTAACAAGTAAAAATATTATAGTCGGTCAAGCCCGACCATCAAATACCCTACACCACTTGATATATTATTCAATTTAATTTTTTTCTTTGATAAATGAAAAATTTTATTTTTCTACACCTACTTGTATTTTCAAAAATTTCAAAACTACACATATATCAGAATTTTTTTTTAATTATTTGTTAAAATTTATATGTGGAGGGGTTCTAAAAATGGTCCGATCCTATCCATTTTCAAAAGGGTTCATTTTTGGGCCAATACATTTACTCCAAATTTCATCGAAATATCTAAAAAAATAATAAGACCTCATATGGGGAGGGGTTCTAAAAATGGTCCAATCCGGTCCATTTTCAATAGGGTTCCCCTTTGGGCCAAAACATGTCCTTATACCAAATTTCATCCAAATATCTCAATGTCGTGTAGCTTGCGCAAAAATTTTGATGGACAGACAAGAGGACAGACGGACAGATGGACATGGTTAAATCGATTCAGATTTTGATTCTGAATCGTATGGTATAATTGTAGATGGGTGTGACATTTGCCGCACAAACTTAATATACCCTTTTCCACAGGGTGGTGCAGGGTATAAAAAGAGTGAAAAGATTTTTCTCTGCGTAAATATTATATTTTGGTATATTTTAAATAAAACATGATTAATAGCATGCTTTCGGAATGAGTCTCATCCATTAAACATTACATATAATTTATGTCAATGATGAAAAAAAAAAAAACAATCGATTTGAACCTGAACAATATACTGCATCATCGTTTACTTTATAATTTGATGATTAGTTGATGAAATTCACTTAAAGAAAAATGTAATAATTATAAATTATAATGCGAACAATTATTTTGCTGCATTTAAACAATGGAATGCAATGAAAATTCCTATTAAATGTTTGAAATTATTTCCTATAAAATTATGCATTATGTTATTTATGATAAAAAAAATATAAATAAAACAAGTAAGAAAACTGAATTTGGCGTAGGCCCTCCACAACCACAATGGTGGCGTGGCAAACATATATATATATATATTGCACTGTCATGTTGCATGGCGTTATTAGCTTGCAAGTTTAGTTTTATGGTGAATATGATTTTTTGTAAATTTTGGGCGTGACCGTGCCCGTTTTGGCACATCTATGAATGGAATAACTATTAATATGTGCACCAAACTTCAAGTACATGGGTCAGATATATAGACTTATGTTGAATGGGCAGAGCCACGCCTCTCAATTAAATATTCCCACAAAGATACAGAAATGTCTAAATGTTTGCAAAAAATTTGATCAAAATGGAAGCAGTATATAAGTCAAGCAAGTTCACATTCATTTTTGTGGTCGCAATTTTGAAAGTCGTGCAGATATAAAAATTTGCGAGAAAATTATTATTTATTATATCTTTTTATTAACAACGTTGAAATAGTAAAATGACAATTTTAGCAATCATTTAATAGGTGTGCTAGACTCTGCCAATTACAACAAAAGCATAAAAGCTTAATATGCCAGCTAGGATTACTTAGGTCATCGTGCAATGTATCAACAAACCAAAAATTATCACAGCATAGATGAATAAGTGTCGTATGATACTTCTTTTTCTTTAAGATGCATTTATAATGAAGGAAATAACACAAAGAGATACTTTTTTGCAAGAACATTCTTATATGTAAGTGTTTTCCCGAGTGTGTATGGCTGTGAAGTTATACTTCAACTTGTTGCCAATACTTTGCGTGATTATTATGATACCCGACGCGATTACTATATAACATAACAACATCTGTTTAAGCCTTACCTACCTGTGTATACATATGTCCGTACAAGATGTCTGAACTATGGCATTCTTCTGTCATTTATTTTAATGATAATATGATGTTGATATGAAAGACGAGCTAATGTGTGGTAGAGTTTACATAAAAAGAACTCAACTTTAGACACGTTTTTCTGAAACAGTAGTTAACAATCATAATAAAGAAGAACACAGCAGCAGTGTGCAAAATGCATATCAATCGTGTGAAATTTAGCAAACATACTTCCATACATATGCTTAGTGATATATTTGCTTAATACTTGTAATATATGCTGTTGTAATTGAATGGTACTATAAAGTGTGTGGTAGCTGTGTACAAAACTGCGCTATATAACGATAATAATTTAATATTATAATGTTGTCGTTTTTCTGGTTTTTATTGAGATCAAGTTGAAGGTAAATAATTATTAGATGTACGACAAAAAAAGGGAGCAAATTATCTGACACACATTTATAAAGTTATGTGCTAACAATAAGCAAACTCGTTAGTGTAATGAATACTCTATAAAGTTGTATATGTGTGTGTTTGTCATTTAGCTCCTAAATAAATTTAGTACACTCTCCGTATAAGTATAAACATGTCAAGTTTGTCGATTTAACCATGTCCGTCTGTCTGTCCATGTAAATTTGTACATAAGTCGCAATTTTTAAGTATTTAAGTATTGACTTCAGCCAACCTTTGCATAGACTTGAAGATGGATGTAAGGACGTTATTCTCTCTATCATAACGATTCGATTTATTTATTCAAAGATTTCGTAAGTTGAATAAATTGTTTCTATACCATATATCCCTAAGGCGTTGGCTAAATTGTGTACAAAAGTGAGTGAAAAGGTTGCGGGACAGCATTTGAGGCCAGCCAACGATACCGGGCGAAGTGGTAAACAAGTGCATATTTCTACTTTTGCATAGACCGGTTTAATAATTCCCGGCAAGTATACCAAAAAATACTCTCTTAGAAATTGCATATAAGAGGTTTATTCAGTGAATAATAATTGGGAAAGGTACGGTCACGTTAGCGCAAGCATGTTTTGTATATAAAGCAAATTTGCCCGTTGTAAATGCTTATATGTAAATCGATCAGTATAACAAATGATAATTTTCAAAGATTCAAGACAGGTATAGATTTAATAAATCGGGGGCATATTTGAAACACTAAAAAAGTTACATAAAATGAGTTTCATCCCAGAGATGACATTTACAGAAACAAATGTATTTCACTTAAAAGAGACTAAGCATAAGCACACAAACATACCACTAAAGAATTGATGGTATAATGGCCTAAAACAATACATAAACAATGCGATGATGCACTGCTTTGTTTTTAATACGAATACGAATACGAATACAGCAACAACTCATCATTTAGTAAAGGTAGCAGTAACACCCGCTAGCAGGTTGAAATGTTTGAATAAATGGTCTGATGTCTGGTGGGAAATTATGTACACTGAAGAAGCTGCGTTGAGTTTCAAATTAAGAAGAAGAAGAAGAAGAAGATCACAAAATCTAATGTTTGCAGTTATAGTTAAATCGTGACCAGTGACTTTTATTGCATGTAATAGTGCCGCCTCGTTGTGGCATATCAAGCAACAAAACATTAATTTGGCTAACCCACAAAAAGTATCATTCGTGAAACGCCTCTTTTCAATCAAATGCTTGAAGAATAAGTTATTCAACCTGATCTTTTATTCCTGTTCTTCTAAAGTAGATTAAGAAGTTGGAGATAAATTTTATATATAGAATATAGCACGCAAAGTTTGGGAAGCCGATTTTTTTGTTATATGATAGGAGAGGGAATTAATTAATTAATTAATAAAAAAAAAAAAATTAAAAAAAAAATAAAAAAAAGTAAAAAAAAATAACGGCGCGATACAAAATACTTTAAGCCTCATACAATTTTCGTACTTGTTGTTGGTTATTAAAGCGGTTAAATCTCAATAGAGCTTTATTAGGCAATTGCGTCCCAATTATTTGGAGTATGTTGACCTACATTCCCGTGCGTATGATGTTCTCAATAACACACAAACCATATATTGTATATTTGGTTAAAATATCCACTTTACTGTTTGTGTCAATATGTGTCATACACATGACTTGTTTCAAAATATGCCATATACAGGTACAGCATACAAAGGTTAAGGCGTAACAGGCAAAAAAATTATTTTTTTTATCAGCTGCTAGCAAAAAGTAGCCAGATATGTGTTCAGAGGTATGTGTCACTGTACATATGATCTGAGGTAGCTGCTTAATTGTTTAATTTGATTTGTTGAAGTCATCACCTTACATATGAACTTGCGCTGTTTTATAGATACTCTCGTAGTATGTTTAATAATGACTTGTACTCGTACCTGTTAAACCTTTTTTTGCACAATAAAAATTCCATAATTCCAGACATTTGTGTAAGTTCAATACATGTATTGAATTATGGAGCAGAGTATCTACATGACTTTATATTAAAATTCTTTGTAGATTGTTATATAATTGATATGGAAGTGACGCGAATGATGTACTGTGTTGTTATTAAAATGGCTTTGTGTTGATTTACTTATATGGCTGTAGTATGTATTATTAATAAAATATAATAAGTGGCAAATTATCTTATTTGTAGTTGCAGGTTGTGATAATTGTAATGATTTCAAATCACTCAATCATTGTGGGAACGTTTTATATATGTTCCATATTGTACACTCATACACATGCGTTGCTGGGACGTTGCAAAAGTGTGTAAGGCAGTACCTAATACAGTTTGGAAAGTCGTTTTTCATGGTAGTTTAAAATCATTGCTTACGTTGGTCTGATTAAACTCGAAACTGTGCCATTGATCATCTCCACAATCTAGCCAATTACTATCACTTTCGATATAAAAACTAGTAATAAAGAACTGTATTAGGTGTATGCCAAATCTCGGATACCCACCATCACTAATCTTCTGTAAAAAGGTTAGCCACCATATTACCGCTCCAAATAATGTAGATATATTATCTTAAATTTATTTGAACAAATACGCGTGGAAATATCAATGCAACGCCCAAAACACCCATACATCTGAAGGAATAAAACTACTTTTAAATAAATCCCTAATACATAATAACGTCCCTTTAGGTTGGTGTGGTTTATTTGACTATTACAAATATACGCATGTAAATAATTAATAAATTGTTAAATAATAAAAATTAACATATTATTTCTGTAATCCGTTTACAATGCAAGGTACCTGGATATAAGGAAATGATTTACACTCCACTTTAAATCTGCAGGTCTTATGGTTCAAGAATGATGTGAAAGTGACTTTCAAGTATAATTTAAGGATGCCAAAAGAGGCGTGGTCCATCCAAGGACAATTTTATATACAATATAAATGTGAAAATATATAGTATTGTATGAAAAATCTGGCAAATTCCAGGACATTAAACTTAGTAGTTAAGGGATTAATGCGAAATTATAAAAAAGTAAGCAAGTTTGGACAAAAGCAAACATGCACGTAAATTTGTGCTTTTTCATATTAATCACGCCATGTGAGGTCATTCTAAATGACATCGTCTTCTTTTTAATATATCCTTTGAAAGGCTGGACCAATTTCTATCATTCATATACCGTTAGAATGTACAAATAAAGTGATAATTTCGTTTATCTTTGAAAGCGACATTTGCTATACTGGAATCGAAATATATAGCTCAGTTGAACGTGTTGAACTCTTTAAAGCTGTGAGCCAGTTCGAGCGGTTTTGCTTATTTTAAAAGGGATAATTTTGTTGTTGATTATAAATATATGTCAAAATATATCAAATATCAGTCCGATATCTTAAAATTTGCGACTGTGAGAGTAAAAAAGGCCACGAAGGCAAAGTTTAGTACGTCATGTGTTGGCGTGTCCTTGGACCGATTTTGCTCAATTGTAATAAGAAACTGTAAAAAAATGTCGAAGTCATGTTCAATTTTGATCAGCCATTATGTCTCAAAATTGTTCAAAATCATTTTCTGGAAATTATACTTAATAACAATTTGTCATAAAATTTCATATTGAAACAAAGTTGGTTCCTTTCTTATTTCTGTATTCAAATAATATACAGTTTCGGATTTTATTGCACTTGTATTGTTTTTTTTTCTGTACACTTACCACTTTTATTAGGAGTGCCATCTTTGCCATATAATTTTATTATGTTTTTTTAATGTTTATGAAAATAATAATAATTTGATTTAATCCTTTTTGTTAAACTTTCACTTTTGGATCACAAACAGAACTTCATCACTTGATCGTTTAAAAATAAATGAATCGTGATAAACAAAAAATTGATTGAGTTCTATGTTAAGGTACTGGCAGTTAAATAATAGTACTTGATCTGTTGGCTGTTGTTGTTTAAACAAATGTGCCAATCGACTAGCAAACTTCTCTAGCTTTTATAACAAAACACGTCAAAGGGAATTGCGAGTGAGGACTACTTGCGAGTGTGACTCGGTATGTGTGTTTTGTTTTATTTGGCGCCCAAAAAGCATCAACAATAACAACAACAACAACAACAACATCAACAATTGCATTAGTATGATATTATGAGACAATGTGCATCACATCAGACAATAAATAACAAACATCGCACAGAGTTGCCAACAAAACAAAACAAACATAAACATAAACATAAAGTTGCTGGTAAGATAGTAGAGTATAGCAATAATAATAGAGACTGCACAAGTTGAGAACATTATCTAGCGTGTGTTTATTTTATTGTACAAGTATATGGAGAATATGAATTAACAACAATGAGAGTATGAATGGGTTCAATGAGAAGATGTGCAACGGTACTGCTAGACAAAGCAGAGCATTCATCACTATCCCCCAATACACATTGCTTTCATACAACCTATGCAGCTCACCGCGTTAGGTGCATGTACGCTCAGTATTACATATACTTTGCAGCACCTTAACTTTGTCTAGACATGTGTCGTTATTATAAATTTACATAAAACGTTCAAAAATTTTGCTTATTATAATGTGTCTTATAATAGTTATGCAGACAACAAAAGAAAAATATTCAAATATTTGATGAGAATTGGAATAAAATTGTCGTTCCTGTGGTATACAGATACCACACGTAATAGTTAAGCTGGATCGATTTGTTGATATGCCAATTTTTAGAGTGCTTACTCGTACACATCAAGCTTGTTGTTTTGTTTAGTGCTTCTCTTACATGAAGGCGCACGTGAAGCAATGCTTTATGTGTTGGTGGTTTAGTGTTGCGTTGAGCTGGGCTGAGCTGACTTATCTTCCGACAAATCTGTTGTAAATTGTGAGCTCATAAATTTTCTATCAATTGATCAACTACCACCAGCAATAGCTGCTACCACAAAAAACAAGTAAAAGTACCAAATTTGGCTTACACCAAATTCTAAATATCCTCCACATTTATGCGTGAATTATGGGCGTGGCATATGTTTATTTGCGATATTTTTTAAGAATTTTTCAAGTACCTTAAGTACCTTATTGTGTTATTTTTCAAATTTTAGGCGTATCTCTTATCCGATCCCGCCCATTTTTAGCCATCGACGGAAAGACTAATTAAAATTAAAAAACTAAATTCCGATCATGCCCATTTCTCTCGTACCGTTGAATAGGCTAATTGAACCTTTCACTGCACACATCGATTAACTCCACAAAACAAAAGGTTGAGAAATGCGATGAAATAATAAAGTTATGACTGTACCGAGTACTTTGATACCTAAATTGAAGATTTTTCAAAAAGTGGAGTTAATCAATGTGTGCACTGAACGGTTCAATTAAAACTGTGGGTACCAAATTTCTTAGGTAAATTTTTGCGCCTCAATTTGTTGCCTCAATATCTGAATTTTTGCCATTGTGAGAGTGCCATACAACAGACAGATGGACGCATGATCGTACGGATGGATGCAGCTTCACATTTCGATGTTGTTGATGTGTATTGAAATTTTATGGGCTTCCAGCGGCTTTTTCCTTCTAGCCGTTGCAAAGGGATTGACAAACTTAGTACATGCCCATCTTATGTGTAGTGTATAAAAATTGAGAATGAATGTCATAAATTTTATAGTACCTACATGTGTAAGAGAATGGAACAGTTTTCTGTAATAGTTGATATTGTTGTTGTTGTTATTGTTATTTCTATTGCTTTACACATTACTTTGTAAGTATTCTTCTTTGAAATAGAATTGTTATTGTTATTGTTATTGTTGTTGTTGTTTGCATTTATTGATACAGTGCAGATGACTGTTGAAATTGTAGCAGTTGTTGTGATTGTTGTAATCTATGCATTAAATTAGATGCCGTTTAAAGTTATTTAATATTCACCCGATAATTAAAGGTGTACACTGTACACTTAAAATTGACTCACGTTCGTATTTTATGGACAATTGTAAATATTTTATTGTATACTCTCACATTCATTATTGACTGGAAGGAATTTATACGAAATAATGAATTTTGAAATTTTCAATTTTCTCTGTCAGACGGACAGACTGCATTGAAATACTTGCCGTTTTTTTGGATTGTTTTAAAGACGCAAAACACCCAGGGAGCTAAGTTCATTCATTAAGACATTATCGGTCTCAATTATGGTTATGATCATGAGTGGGGCAGATGTCATAAAACGTTTGTTTGCATGTTTGTTTGTTTTCTAAACATGTCATAGATTGAATTTTAGATGTCTTTAGTTTCTGCTTAATTTTGTTTATACGTGTGTCAACGTCAGCTTAAAGTTTTAGTTAAAATTTAAGTGATTGGCTGCATGTGTTGGCAATCTTGTGTTTATGGTACTTGTATGATATAGGTGTACCTACGTGTTGGTATTTATGTGTGCCAATAACTATGACGTCAATTATTGGGTAATGATATGGTTAGATTTTATTACACATTTGATATTGGAATGATGAAGGTGAGTGCATCGGTTGCAAAATTCTTGTACAATTCTTGCACATTTTCGTTCGCTTACACAACACTTAAATCAATTTTACTCAGCGTACGCTATTGAAAATTGCAATAATTTTTATTGAAATTCATAATTAACGTTCCTTTAGACACGATTCATTAACCTAATTATTACAATTTTGTTCTTTATACTCACCGTTCAAACGTTTGCAACGCTTAGGAGGAGGTTACTTAGGTTTGACAAAGTATGTACATATATACTGAATCAACATCGCCCACTGAGTCGATGTAACTATAGCTGTCTGTCCGTATGTTGTAAAAACATTCTCTTTGTAACAAAAATAAGGATTTTGGCACAAGTGTTGGTGGTCTCAATACACCGGTTATACCACAAGAGGTACAGAGAATATTAAATTTATGCAAACGTTTGTATTTGCATTATTCAGCGCTCATTATCGCCCAACTATTCAATGACAAGTTTAAGAAATATTGCAAGACATTTATTTCGCGTACTAGAACGTATGAGACAATCTTAATTGCATAATAAATGTTTTGGTTTGGATTCAAATCTCAAATTACTAAAAATGTTATTACAACATAGCCCAATAACTGTACTTTACCACAAATGTGTCTGATACTGATTTCATCACCAAAAAAAAAAAAAAAAACAAGATGAGAAGAAACGAAAAAAAAGAAACTTCTCCCACACGAGATAAACATCACGGTTTATTGAACATAATCACTCAGTTAGACAATCCAATGCAATGGTTGGTTTGTACCAAGAAGGCCTGATCAATTTTTCTAATCTGATTACAAGCGGTCGCCTGTAATATATTAAGTTCCACTGCTAATAAGCTTTCTCACCATAAGTCTGGAAAGTTGTGTATATCTAATAAGAAGACATTTGTGGAGAAGCAATTGTTTAATTATAAAATCTCGCTGGTTTTTATGTTATGATTTCAGAAGAGCTATTTGACAGCTATCTAATCAAAGACAATAAATGTCACTTGCTTAACGCCACTATATCGCATTAAGCTTAAGCATTATTATTACATTATATTGCCTTAAGTATACCTCACGCTATTAGGGGTAATAGTGATGGAAAGAAACTGACATAAATGAGAGATGAGTCACTAAGTAAAGCGGATAACTTTAGCAATAAATGCTTAAGATTATATGATTATGATGATATTATGGAATTAAATAAAAAAAAATCGTAATCTTAGTTAATTGGATGGTATGTTGGTATATTGGATTTATGAAATTGTTTTGTTTTAAAATCTTTGATAAAATCAAGAATCCGTTTATTTGGTTTGGTATTGTTGTTGTTGTTTTTAATGTTGGCATTATTTTGTTCTTAAATATCAACGCTCAAGAGAAAACTGCTATAACACAGGTTTTTACGTAGTCAGGTATCCTTAACCTGTGACCTGTTGTATAAAAGAGTCAAATGTTATACAGGATTGTTGCTGTTGTTGTTGTTGTTGTTGTTTAATGTTATCTTTATAGTTGTTGTGGCTGTTCTTGTTCTTGTTTTTATTCTTGTGTTGCTGTTGTTGTTTTTATTGTTGTTTTTATTGTCTCTGTTATTGCTATTGTAATCATTATGGTTGTTATATGAGTACTTCAACTTTAGTTTTGTTGTTGTTGTTGTTGTTGTTGTTTCATAATGATACCCACATACGACTCTTTACTTATAGTGTTTAACACTTTACAAGTAAACTCATCGATTGCACATATGTTAAGTTTAATGCTTATTCAAGTTCATTTATCGCTACTCTAAAATATTATTGTATACAAAGAGGATTTAAACGTGTAAAGTACTTGTTTGTGTAATTTTATAAATTTTTTTTTATAGACTTCTTCAGCTAAAACAATAATGAATTGACGAAAATCCACAAACGATATATAACACAGTATGTAAACGTCATTGTAAAGAACATGCAAATCTGTATATATATGTATATATACATATATTTGTATATAATAATAAAAATTTTAATATAATTAATCGTTTGAGACAGTTGGTGAAACGTAGTGTTTGTAAATATGAAAATCGCTCTTGCAGAAAATAAACGAACGTTTTATCTAATCTTATACAAAAGAATGTAGGTCAATAATGTTGTTGTTTGTTTGTTTGTTTGTTTTGTTCTTGAGTACGCGCATTGAAAAATTTCCATATTTAGCACTCATACGTCACAGTGATTTCATGCTTTTCATGTCATTGTTAACAGGGAGACAGAATTTTGATTTGTTTTTTTTTTTTTGTTTTTTGTTTTTTTTTGTATATAAGTACACACATTACATACATATATGTCTTACACATATATAAATTGTAAATATAGATTATTTGGTGTATGCTTGGTGTGGAAGAAATATTAGGTTAACCGTGCATCAAAAGCATTGTTATGTGAAAAGAGCTTCTCCGGTAAAAATTTAAGAGACAAAATTGTGTCTATATAGTAACAAATGAAAAAATAAAAAGATTCTCCAATTAAAAAAAAAAAAAAATTAAAATTAAAGAATGTTTTGTATTCATTAATCGGTATGAAGGTTCAATATATGATATAATCTTATATGCTCTTAACATACTGAAGTCTATGGCATAGATTGTTCACCATAGCTGGGGTAGGTTGTGAAGGCACTCATAAGCGTACAAGTGCAAAAAAAATTCTGTTCATTGCAATATTTGGTTATTGAAGTTTTATCGATAGCTACACAAGACATTTTTTTTGTGGATGCACATTAAGGTTAACATGTAGGCTTCTACACATTAGTGTTTGCATGGACCTGTAAACAGGTCTAATAAATTTTACGCCAACGAATGCAGCAACGTCCAATTCTTTTACAAAATTCTACACATTCTGCATGGTGTGTACAATAATCTAAACATATATTTTGTTTATACTGTCACGTTTATTTTAGGTACATAATGTGGCACGTGTTCACTGCTTATATGATGTAAATATATTGGTAACATGTGTTTGTACGATTTTTTGTTACTGAAATGTAAACGGAAAAACTTCAATCATGAATAGTTTTACACATTGGTGTTGAAAATATACTAAATTTGTCGCTACATTTACGACTTTATAATATTTATATTTATACATCCTTTTCATAATATGGAGAGTACACTAAATTTGTAATTGCCTTTCCAGAGACCCTTCCTTAGCGGTTCATGTGTTGTTTACCTGTGTTTTATGTTTGTTTGTTCTATTCTAAGAATGATTCTAAATTGTTTAATAATTTTTTGTTTTGATGCCTGAAGCAAAACAACCTTAATTGTTACAATCATTATACCCACCATCATATATATATATATAGAGGTATATAACACCTTGTCAAGACGTTTGTAATGACCAGAAGGAGACTTTGCGAAGCCCGCAAAGTATATACATTTTGAATGAGTCGATCTAGCCATGTCCATGTCCATGTGTCCGGGTAGTATGGGTGTGTTCTATGGTAATCACTCTCCTGGCAGAAGTGTTGCTAGAGTTCATACACTGTTTGATATTGAAATTGGCCAAACTTGACACGCCTACAATTTAACAAAAACTGAAACAAGAGCAATTTTTTACGTACTTTCTCGGTATTACTCATAAAAAAAAAAAATTTGTACTTCTCGGGAAGCTTTCGTAGGTCGATGGTGGGTATTCATGAGTTGGCCTCAACCAAATATAGTTGTTTTACTTGTTATTTTTTCTACATTATATAGGAAATCTGTTTGCATAAATTAAAAAATAAATTAATTTAATTAATTATTTATATTGTCAGTTTAATGAAAATAGTTTTTTTTTGTTATATCATTATTCTACTAATACATGAACATTATATGATTCATTAATTGTAGTTTTGTAAATCGCCATAAATCTTGAAATAGTGTCGACATCAAATAATTTATAACATTAAATCATTTTATAGCATTACTTACTTGACTATTCGTTCACACACACACACATTCTTATATATACATAGAATACAGAATATTTGTATTTTTACTAATGACTATATAAATCTGTATTTTGGTACCCATCACATCACATAAGGTGGGAATTATACTAAATTTGGGTATTCCACTTGCAATACGTAGGAGAAAGCGTTAAAGACCCTACAAGGTATATATATTCTTGATTAGCATCAAATCTTGAGATATGTCTGTCCGCGAGTATGTATGTAGGTATGTTGTTGGCATTCTCACTGTCCTATATATGAAAGACTTTTAGTTTCTGTACGCATAGCGCTACTTAGATTGAAAAAAATCGGTCAAGAGGAATGGTGGTATCAAGTGTGTTGTGTATGTTTTCTTATATAAGTACCTTTAATGGCATTATGCGTAAAGTAATCCCTCTTTATTTAAATTTAATTATCTATGAGACGTGTGATATTCTTTGAAAACATAACAATTATTTAATGTCAACGTAGACATATGCGGTCCAGAAATATCCCAAAAAACACAAGTGTTTCAAAAGCTAAAGCTTTCGTTTTGAATCTGTCTGCTACAATATGCACGTAAAGTATGAAATGTCATGTCAAACATACGTATAATGTGTGTGTGAGTGTGTTTGTCTGTTCCAAATAATCTATGCAATATAAAATATTTAAATCTATAGCTGTAAGAAAATAAAACTTCCACCCCTGGGATAAGGCATCACCGGTGATCACAAGAGAAAAAAATAAGGCAAGAAAAAGAAAAAACGTATTGTATAACAAAAAAGGTCAAACTCACATGAGATGTCATAAATTACAAAAATAATTGAAATTTCAAGTTGAAGCTGGCGTCGTTGCATTGCGTCAAGTTATTCGTGTTGGCGTTGCTTCATTTGCTGCCAATAGTACGTCTATTGATGTAATGTTTATATACCTTTAGGGAACCAATAGATAACCTTCGTTTTATGGCCCAATAATTATAAAATTGCTGTGGAATTATGATCGTTTTTATTTTGAAAAGTTATCAATCATCATTATCATCAAAAGTTTCTTTGATGAAATCTATTTTTCATCTACACCACAAAGTGGTGCAAAAATAACGTAAAATATAATAATTAATCTAATTGTAGAATAAGAAATATTTTTTCTTTTTCGCTCTGTAAGGCAATGTTGATTATATACATTTTTTTAAAGTCACCGCAAGCTGTATGAATTTTGTTCAAAATTTTTGTGATAGCTTGTAAATTAATTCAGCTTTTAAACAAAGTATATTATATGGGCGTGGCATTTACTATTTAGTTAAAAAAACATGTATTTTTAAAAGAACATTTCCTAATTAAATGGGTAAAGCCACGCCCATTAATTAGATATCTCTGCAAAGCTAAAGAAATTTCCAAATGTTTGCAAAAAATTTGACCAATATTTTCAAAAGAGGCTACATTTCAATCAATTGCAACCAATATTTTGAAAAAATATACATTTTTAAACAATGTATAAAATGTTGGTGTCACATTGACAGTTTTATTTTTGTCAATAATTTTTTGAAAATTTTACAAAAGACAATATTGTTGTAGCCATGGAGGCTATATGGAGCTATATGGAGGGATATACTAAGTTAGCTATTCCGTTTACAACACTGATCAGATGTATTCTTGATCAGAGCTACAATCTAAATCGATTTAGACATGTCTGTCCACTGTGGCACTCTTATAGTCGTAAATTTTCAGATATCCAGCTGGAATTTTGTACATTTATTTCTGTCTATACGTAGGTTCCTATTTAAATAGGGCAAAATCGGTCAAATGCCACACCCACCGTGAATTTAAGACTTGACCTAAACCAAATTTCTTACTCGTTTATTATTAATATTGATTTTTAGATAAATAAAACTGAACGACTACGTTTGATAAGGCGGTTAACTCCTTATGTGTCAAATTATATTTATTTCTTTACGACATTTTTAGTCAATACGTTGAGCATTCGTCAGCTGTTATTCCACACATTCCAGATTGATGGTGACTGTAATAAATTTTCTTAAAATCTTTTTGTATAAATCTATCGCACTGCTTTGATTACACATTTCAATAATCGTGCCGACTAATAATAATTTTTCATATTTTTCAGCACAATTTCATATCAAAGCGTAGATAAATGTAACGGAAACCATTGAAAATATCATTTTGCAGAGAAGTTGTTGTTGTTGTTTTTGAGTATTTTTACAAATAAAACTTGCGGTATAAACATAAAGTAAAGCGAACGCTTTATTGTTTTTGTTATTGTTATGAATGGATGAAATGTCATCTCAAAGTAATGAATTATTTGCGTTTAGTCTTTAATGAAATTTTTCATTTTTTTTTTTATAATAATTTTAAATGTCTTAAATTGTTTTTCTTTTTCAGTAAAGGGTGGAGTGATAATGAAAAATTTATAATTGAAAATAGGGCAACTTACGTACACTGTTGTTGTTGTTTTCTTCTTCATCTTCTCCCTCCATCTGTGGATCCATTTTTATACACAACTTTTGTTGGTACACTGCCTACCACTGCTACAGAGATTAAAAGTGGAAAACTTTTACAAATACGTAAAATATTCAAATTTTTCCTTTTGATTTTTTTCTTTGTTTCACTATAATTCAAAAATTGACATAAAAAGTGTTGTAATTCATAATATAAAGACATCCAATAATGAAATATTTTACGTATTTATATGTAGAGAGTATTTCTTGAGCATTTCTATCCAGTTGATGATCATTTAAAATTGTTTTGATTCAATTCTGCGTATTTACGTGTGTGCGTAAGAATATGAATATATGTTCATATATTTTATTTGTGGTGCTTCTATATGTACAATACATGCTTGTTCATTATTATTATTAAATATTTTATTAATGATGTAAATGCTTGAGGCAGAGTTTTATTTGTTTATTTCCTTTCCAATTCTCATTACACGGATAATGATGAAGAAACATTTTCTATTCACCCGTCATCATTTCCATGAATTCTGAAACAACAACAACAACAAGAATAACATACATACGGCATCAGTATGATTAAACGTGAAAATATTTTAAAAGAATTTCTTCCTACAATATTTATATATAGAATATCTCCATGAAGAAGAAGCAATCCTAAGAACATAAAAGTAGAGAAGATTACAAAAAAAAAGAAAAGAATAGGGCAACAAATGAACAAAGGAAAATGTAAATGGGTCAGATTTACTTGGTGGTCTCCCAAAGTTATTGAAAGTGTGTACTAAACTATACCATAAAACGGGAAACTACTTCATTTAAAACTGAAAATTATAAATAATTATAAAAATACATTAATTATTAGTTGAAGCACTTATTTTGACACGTTGTTGGCACAAGTAAAAATGGTACAGTCGGTTAGTCGGACCATTAATATTTTAAATCATTTATTTCTATAAATTATGTCACATGTAATTAGATTAGTTGTATCAGTAAATGAGGGGCATTTTCATATAAGTCATAAGTGAAAGAGGTTCTCATAATGGTTCGATTAAGTCCAAATTTTGTCAAAAATTTTAAGAATCGAGAATTTTTCTCATATATAGACTTTTTTAATAATAGGATCTTATAAGGGGAGGGATTCTAAAAATAGTCCAATGATGATTATTTTTATTAGGGTGTCTTTTTAAGCCAAATACATGTGTATTTGTACCAAATTTTATCGAAATGCCTCAAAAATGTTAATTGTAGCTTGCGCACTAATTTAAATGGACGCCCTGATGAACATGGTTCGTTTTGAATCGATCCAACTGAAAGTGAACCAGACAAAATTATATGATGCAAACAGGCTGCTCAGGGCAAAATATATCGAAGGTCATACCACAACTTTCTTGAATCTCTAAAAACTTTAGAAAAATCTTTCTTATTCAACTAAAATTTATTAATTAGGACCAAGATGTCTTTCATTTTTAGTCAATTTCGTTAGCTTATAATGTAGCTATCATGTAGTTTGAGGCCATATGTGTACCGAGTTTTAAAGGGGGCAATGCTACAATAAAAATCAGCGAAGGACACTCAAAAAACAAGAATGACTCTATAGAATATTTGTTTACTGTTTTTTAGAAGCGGAAAGAGGTCAAATAAGTATTTAAAACCCAGGATCTTAAAAAAACACAAAACAATATGTAAACGATCCTAGGAGACTATTCTTATTTGCTTTATTAAACATTAACTTTAGGATTCTTTGACTACACTTACCATCAAAATCCACAGTACCCGAACCATCTGAATCAATTTCTTCAATCATAATATCCAGTTCATCGTCGGTTAGTTGGTCATCTAATTCACGTAAAATTTCTCTTAAACAACTGGTGGGTATGTAACCATTACCTTGTTTATCATATAAACGGAAAGCTTCGCGTAGTTCTTTTTGCATTGCTTCGTCATCTTCTTCCACAATAAATTTAGCCGCTAAACGTACAAATTCACCAAATTCCAAACGACCCGATTTATCTTCATCCACTTCCTCAATTAAGTCTTGTAAAATTGTCTTATCAAACGGTTGACCCATCAAGCGTAATATGTCTGCAACCATGTCGGTGGAAATGCTGCCACATTTTTGGTGATCGAAACTGTTGAAGGCCCGTTGTAAGACAGCGATTTGTTCTGGTGTTAATTCTTCATCCTGGAATTTGTGAATTTTTTTTACATTTCATTTTTAAATATTGTTGAATATTTAAATATTTAGTTTTTTAATTGTTGCTTAACTTACAACTTGAGCTTCCATTTTTTTATAATTTTTCTATTTTTGTCTTTAAAGTTTTTTTGTTTCTTTGACTAAATTGATATTTTTTCAAATTTGGAATATTGAAGAGCTAGAAATTCAGCTGTTGAGTATTGGCTGGTATTTAATAAACTAAACTATAATTTTTTTCATCATTTCAACAGATTTCAGTTTCTCCCTTTTCAACCACCCACAACAGAGAGCGGAGAGTGTGCGTGCAGGCTTTCTATTAATTCAACATTAATTATTATTGTTTTTTTTTGGAAAGAAAGCAAGAAAAACATATTTCAATAATAAGTATGTATAAGTATTGGATGTCTACTCAACCATACACAAATACGTGTGTGCTCAAAAATACCAAAAAACTTTGAAATATTGTTCGTTGTATATTTTAAGAAGCAATATGTGCGTCGTTCACTATTTACACAAATGAATGGCATGCAGTCTTTTGTAGTAACTTCCATATGTACGTGTGTGAATGAACTTGTGGGCCCACTTGTGTTATATTTGTAGAACACTTTATGTCTTTGTTATGTAGTAGGTATAAACAATCAATTCCAGACGCATCCCATAAAGTTATCTCAACAATTTTCTTTTTTACGAAAAATTATGACGACTAAAGTAGCGAAATCGATGAGTTTGTAAAATTGACTTGGGTCACTTTAAATAATAATCAACTTATATACTCACGCCACACTTCTTTATCACAGTTAATGTGTGTCATGTTTACATGCATTTACATACATGTTTTTTAACTGAGTTGTTAATACCACGCCCATATTATATATTTTATCTGAAAGCTACATTAATTTAAAAGCTTTCACAACAACTTTGAACAAAATCGGTGCAGCCGTTAAAAAGTTATACGGCTTTAAAAAAGATGTTAAATCTAGATTTGCTTACTGAGCAATTCTGAGCGCCTGGTATTTCGCTCACGTTTTCATATATATGCTTGATTTTCAAAATTACAACAACAAGAATGAACGTAAATTTGCTTGGCTCATAACTGGGGAACTACTGCTCCGATTTTGGTCAAAATTTTTGCAAACATTTGGAAATTTCTCTAGCTTTTCGGGGATATCTAATTAAGGGGCGTGGCTTTGGTCGTTTTTATAGGAAAGGACCTTTTAAAAATACCTGTTTATTAACTAAATTGTTGTTGCCACGCCCATATAATATACATTGTTTAAAAGCTCAATTAATTCACTATCTTTTACAAAAAGTTTGAGCAAAATCCGTGCAGCCGTTTAAAAGTTATACGACTTTAAAAAATATGTTAAATCCAGATTTGCTTACTGAGCAATTCTGAGCGCCTGGTATTTCGCTCACGTTTTCATGTATATGCTTGATTTTCAAAATTACAACAACAAAAATGAACGTAAATTTGCTTGGCTCATAACTGGGGAACTACTGCTCCGATTTTGGTCAAAATTTTTGCAAACATTTGGAAATTTCTCTAGCTTTTCGGGGATATCTAATTAAGGGGCGTGGCTTTGGTCGTTTTTATAGGAAAGGACCTTTTACAAATACCTGTTTATTAACTAAATTGTTGTTGCCACGCCCATATAATATACATTGTTTAAAAGCTCAATTAATTCACTATCTTTTACAAAAAGTTTGAGCAAAATCCGTGCAGCCGTTTAAAAGTTATACGACTTTAAAAAATATGTTAAATCCAGATTTGCTTACTGAGCAATTCTGAGCGCCTGGTATTTCGCTCACGTTTTCATGTATATGCTTGATTTTCAAAATTACAACAACAAAAATGAACGTAAATTTGCTTGGCTCATAACTGGGGAACTACTGCTCCGATTTTGGTCAAAATTTTTGCAAACATTTGGAAATTTCTCTAGCTTTTCGGGGATATCTAATTAAGGGGCGTGGCTTTGGTCGTTTTTATAGGAAAGGACCTTTTAAAAATACCTGTTTATTAACTAAATTGTTGTTGCCACGCCCATATAATATACATTGTTTAAAAGCTCAATTAATTCACTATCTTTTACAAAAAGTTTGAGCAAAATCCGTGCAGCCGTTTAAAAGTTATACGACTTTAAAAAATATGTTAAATCCAGATTTGCTTACTGAGCAATTCTGAGCGCCTGGTATTTCGCTCACGTTTTCATGTATATGCTTGATTTTCAAAATTACAACAACAAAAATGAACGTAAATTTGCTTGGCTCATAACTGGGGAACTACTGCTCCGATTTTGGTCAAAATTTTTGCAAACATTTGGAAATTTCTCTAGCTTTTCGGGGATATCTAATTAAGGGGCGTGGCTTTGGTCGTTTTTATAGGAAAGGACCTTTTACAAATACCTGTTTATTAACTAAACTGATATTGCCACGCCCATATAATATACATTGTTTAAAAGCTCAATTAATTCACTATCTTTTACAAAAAGTTTGAGCAAAATCCGTGCAGCCGTTTAAAAGTTATACGACTTTAAAAAATATGTTAAATCCAGATTTGCTTACTGAGCAATTCTGAGCGCCTGGTATTTCGCTCACGTTTTCATGTATATGCTTGATTTTCAAAATTACAACAACAAAAATGAACGTAAATTTGCTTGGCTCATAACTGGGGAACTACTGCTCCGATTTTGGTCAAAATTTTTGCAAACATTTGGAAATTTCTCTAGCTTTTCGGGGATATCTAATTAAGGGGCGTGGCTTTGGTCGTTTTTATAGGAAAGGACCTTTTACAAATACCTGTTTATTAACTAAATTGTTGTTGCCACGCCCATATAATATACATTGTTTAAAAGCTCAATTAATTCACTATCTTTTACAAAAAGTTTGAGCAAAATCCGTGCAGCCGTTTAAAAGTTATACGACTTTAAAAAATATGTTAAATCCAGATTTGCTTACTGAGCAATTCTGAGCGCCTGGTATTTCGCTCACGTTTTCATGTATATGCTTGATTTTCAAAATTACAACAACAAAAATGAACGTAAATTTGCTTGGCTCATAACTGGGGAACTACTGCTCCGATTTTGATCAAAATTTTTGCAAACATTTGGAAATTTCTCTAGCTTTTCGGGGATATCTAATTAAGGGGCGTGGCTTTGGTCGTTTTTATAGGAAAGGACCTTTTAAAAATACCTGTTTATTAACTAAATTGTTGTTGCCACGCCCATATAATATACATTGTTTAAAAGCTCAATTAATTCACTATCTTTTACAAAAAGTTTGAGCAAAATCCGTGCAGCCGTTTAAAAGTTATACGACTTTAAAAAATATGTTAAATCCAGATTTGCTTACTGAGCAATTCTGAGCGCCTGGTATTTCGCTCACGTTTTCATGTATATGCTTGATTTACAAAATTACAACAACAAAAATGAACGTAAATTTGCTTGGCTCATAACTGGGGAACTACTGCTCCGATTTTGGTCAAAATTTTTGCAAACATTTGGAAATTTCTCTAGCTTTTCGGGGATATCTAATTAAGGGGCGTGGCTTTGGTCGTTTTTATAGGAAAGGACCTTTTAAAAATACCTGTTTATTAACTAAATTGTTGTTGCCACGCCCATATAATATACATTGTTTAAAAGCTCAATTAATTCACTATGTTTTACAAAAAGTTTGAGCAAAATCCGTGCAGCCGTGTAAAAGTTATACGACTTTAAAAAATATGTTAAATCCAGATTTGCTTACTGAGCATGTCTGAGCGCCTGGTATTTTGCTCACGTTTTCATGTATATGCTTGATTTACAAAATTACAAGAACAAAAATGAACGTAAATTTGCTTGGCTCATAACTGGGGAACTACTGCTCCGATTTTGGTCAAAATTTTTGCAAACATTTGGAAATTTCTCTAGCTTTTCGGGGATATCTAATTAAGGGGCGTGGCTTTGGTCGTTTTTATAGGAAAGGACCTTTTACAAATACCTGTTTATTAACTAAATTGTTGTTGCCACGCCCATATAATATACATTGTTTAAAAGCTCAATTAATTCACTATCTTTTACAAAAAGTTTGAGCAAAATCCGTGCAGCCGTTTAAAAGTTATACGACTTTAAAAAATATGTTAAATCCAGATTTGCTTACTGAGCAATTCTGAGCGCCTGGTATTTCGCTTACGTTTTCATGTATATGCTTGATTTTCAAAATTACAACAACAAAAATGAACGTAAATTTGCTTGGCTCATAACTGGGGAACTACTGCTCCGATTTTGGTCAAAATTTTTGCAAACATTTGGAAATTTCTCTAGCTTTTCGGAGATATCTAATTAAGGGGCGTGGCTTTGGTCGTTTTTATAGGAAAGGACCTTTTAAAAATACCTGTTTATTAACTAAATTGTTGTTGCCACGCCCATATAATATACATTGTTTAAAAGCTCAATTAATTCACTATCTTTTACAAAAAGTTTGAGCAAAATCCGTGCAGCCGTTTAAAAGTTATACGACTTTAAAAAATATGTTAAATCCAGATTTGCTTACTGAGCAATTCTGAGCGCCTGGTATTTCGCTCACGTTTTCATGTATATGCTTGATTTACAAAATTACAAGAACAAAAATGAACGTAAATTTGCTTGGCTCATAACTGGGGAACTACTGCTCCGATTTTGGTCAAAATTTTTGCAAACATTTGGAAATTTCTCTAGCTTTTCGGAGATATCTAATTAAGGGGCGTGGCTTTGGTCGTTTTTATAGGAAAGGACCTTTTAAAAATACCTGTTTATTAACTAAATTGTTGTTGCCACGCCCATATAATATACATTGTTTAAAAGCTCAATTAATTCACTATCTTTTACAAAAAGTTTGAGCAAAATCCGTGCAGCCGTTTAAAAGTTATACGACTTTAAAAAATATGTTAAATCCAGATTTGCTTACTGAGCAATTCTGAGCGCCTGGTATTTCGCTCACGTTTTCATGTATATGCTTGATTTTCAAAATTACAACAACAAAAATGAACGTAAATTTGCTTGGCTCATAACTGGGGAACTACTGCTCCGATTTTGGTCAAAATTTTTGCAAACATTTGGAAATTTCTCTAGCTTTTCGGAGATATCTAATTAAGGGGCGTGGCTTTGGTCGTTTTTATAGGAAAGGACCTTTTAAAAATACCTGTTTATTAACTAAATTGTTGTTGCCACGCCCATATAATATACATTGTTTAAAAGCTCAATTAATTCACTATCTTTTACAAAAAGTTTGAGCAAAATCCGTGCAGCCGTTTAAAAGTTATACGACTTTAAAAAATATGTTAAATCCAGATTTGCTTACTGAGCAATTCTGAGCGCCTGGTATTTCGCTCACGTTTTCATGTATATGCTTGATTTTCAAAATTACAACAACAAAAATGAACGTAAATTTGCTTGGCTCATAACTGGGGAACTACTGCTCCGATTTTGGTCAAAATTTTTGCAAACATTTGGAAATTTCTCTAGCTTTTCGGGGATATCTAATTAAGGGGCGTGGCTTTGGTCGTTTTTATAGGAAAGGACCTTTTAAAAATACCTGTTTATTAACTAAATTGTTGTTGCCACGCCCATATAATATACATTGTTTAAAAGCTCAATTAATTCACTATCTTTTACAAAAAGTTTGAGCAAAATCCGTGCAGCCGTTTAAAAGTTATACGACTTTAAAAAATATGTTAAATCCAGATTTGCTTACTGAGCAATTCTGAGCGCCTGGTATTTCGCTCACGTTTTCATGTATATGCTTGATTTTCAAAATTACAACAACAAAAATGAACGTAAATTTGCTTGGCTCATAACTGGGGAACTACTGCTCCGATTTTGGTCAAAATTTTTGCAAACATTTGGAAATTTCTCTAGCTTTTCGGGGATATCTAATTAAGGGGCGTGGCTTTGGTCGTTTTTATAGGAAAGGACCTTTTAAAAATACCTGTTTATTAACTAAACTGATATTGCCACGCCCATATAATATACATTGTTTAAAAGCTCAATTAATTCACTATCTTTTACAAAAAGTTTGAGCAAAATCCGTGCAGCCGTTTAAAAGTTATACGACTTTAAAAATATGTTAAATCCAGATTTGCTTACTGAGCAATTCTGAGCGCCTGGTATTTCGCTCACGTTTTCATGTATATGCTTGATTTTCAAAATTACAACAACAAAAATGAACGTAAATTTGCTTGGCTCATAACTGGGGAACTACTGCTCCGATTTTGGTCAAAATTTTTGCAAACATTTGGAAATTTCTCTAGCTTTTCGGGGATATCTAATTAAGGGGCGTGGCTTTGGTCGTTTTTATAGGAAAGGACCTTTTAAAAATACCTGTTTATTAACTAAACTGATATTGCCACGCCCATATAATATACATTGTTTAAAAGCTCAATTAATTCACTATCTTTTACAAAAAGTTTGAGCAAAATCCGTGCAGCCGTTTAAAAGTTATACGACTTTAAAAAATATGTTAAATCCAGATTTGCTTACTGAGCATGTCTGAGCGCCTGGTATTTTGCTCACGTTTTCATGTATATGCTTGATTTACAAAATTACAACAACAAAAATGAACGTAAATTTGCTTGGCTCATAACTGGGGAACTACTGCTCCGATTTTGGTCAAAATTTTTGCAAACATTTGGAAATTTCTCTAGCTTTTCGGGGATATCTAATTAAGGGGCGTGGCTTTGGTCGTTTTTATAGGAAAGGACCTTTTAAAAATACCTGTTTATTAACTAAATTGTTGTTGCCACGCCCATATAATATACATTGTTTAAAAGCTCAATTAATTCACTATCTTTTACAAAAAGTTTGAGCAAAATCCGTGCAGCCGTTTAAAAGTTATACGACTTTAAAAAATATGTTAAATCCAGATTTGCTTACTGAGCAATTCTGAGCGCCTGGTATTTCGCTCACGTTTTCATGTATATGCTTGATTTTCAAAATTACAACAACAAAAATGAACGTAAATTTGCTTGGCTCATAACTGGGGAACTACTGCTCCGATTTTGGTCAAAATTTTTGCAAACATTTGGAAATTTCTCTAGCTTTTCGGGGATATCTAATTAAGGGGCGTGGCTTTGGTCGTTTTTATAGGAAAGGACCTTTTACAAATACCTGTTTATTAACTAAATTGTTGTTGCCACGCCCATATAATATACATTGTTTAAAAGCTCAATGAATTCACTATCTTTTACAAAAAGTTTGAGCAAAATCCGTGCAGCCGTTTAAAAGTTATACGACTTTAAAAAATATGTTAAATCCAGATTTGCTTACTGAGCAATTCTGAGCGCCTGGTATTTCGCTCACGTTTTCATGTATATGCTTGATTTTCAAAATTACAACAACAAAAATGAACGTAAATTTGCTTGGCTCATAACTGGGGAACTACTGCTCCGATTTTGGTCAAAATTTTTGCAAACATTTGGAAATTTCTCTAGCTTTTCGGGGATATCTAATTAAGGGGCGTGGCTTTGGTCGTTTTTATAGGAAAGGACCTTTTACAAATACCTGTTTATTAACTAAACTGATATTGCCACGCCCATATAATATACATTGTTTAAAAGCTCAATTAATTCACTATCTTTTACAAAAAGTTTGAGCAAAATCCGTGCAGCCGTTTAAAAGTTATACGACTTTAAAAAATATGTTAAATCCAGATTTGCTTACTGAGCAATTCTGAGCGCCTGGTATTTCGCTCACGTTTTCATGTATATGCTTGATTTTCAGAATTACAACAACAAAAATGAACGTAAATTTGCTTGGCTCATAACTGGGGAACTACTGCTCCGATTTTGGTCAAAATTTTTGCAAACATTTGGAAATTTCTCTAGCTTTTCGGGGATATCTAATTAAGGGGCGTGGCTTTGGTCGTTTTTATAGGAAAGGACCTTTTACAAATACCTGTTTATTAACTAAATTGTTGTTGCCACGCCCATATAATATACATTGTTTAAAAGCTCAATTAATTCACTATCTTTTACAAAAAGTTTGAGCAAAATCCGTGCAGCCGTTTAAAAGTTATACGACTTTAAAAAATATGTTAAATCCAGATTTGCTTACTGAGCAATTCTGAGCGCCTGGTATTTCGCTCACGTTTTCATGTATATGCTTGATTTTCAAAATTACAACAACAAAAATGAACGTAAATTTGCTTGGCTCATAACTGGGGAACTACTGCTCCGATTTTGATCAAAATTTTTGCAAACATTTGGAAATTTCTCTAGCTTTTCGGGGATATCTAATTAAGGGGCGTGGCTTTGGTCGTTTTTATAGGAAAGGACCTTTTACAAATACCTGTTTATTAACTAAATTGTTGTTGCCACGCCCATATAATATACATTGTTTAAAAGCTCAATTAATTCACTATCTTTTACAAAAAGTTTGAGCAAAATCCGTGCAGCCGTTTAAAAGTTATACGACTTTAAAAAATATGTTAAATCCAGATTTGCTTACTGAGCAATTCTGAGCGCCTGGTATTTCGCTCACGTTTTCATGTATATGCTTGATTTTCAAAATTACAACAACAAAAATGAACGTAAATTTGCTTGGCTCATAACTGGGGAACTACTGCTCCGATTTTGGTCAAAATTTTTGCAAACATTTGGAAATTTCTCTAGCTTTTCGGGGATATCTAATTAAGGGGCGTGGCTTTGGTCGTTTTTATAGGAAAGGACCTTTTAAAAATACCTGTTTATTAACTAAATTGTTGTTGCCACGCCCATATAATATACATTGTTTAAAAGCTCAATTAATTCACTATCTTTTACAAAAAGTTTGAGCAAAATCCGTGCAGCCGTTTAAAAGTTATACGACTTTAAAAAATATGTTAAATCCAGATTTGCTTACTGAGCATGTCTGAGCGCCTGGTATTTTGCTCACGTTTTCATGTATATGCTTGATTTTCAAAATTACAACAACAAAAATGAACGTAAATTTGCTTGGCTCATAACTGGGGAACTACTGCTCCGATTTTGGTCAAAATTTTTGCAAACATTTGGAAATTTCTCTAGCTTTTCGGGGATATCTAATTAAGGGGCGTGGCTTTGGTCGTTTTTATAGGAAAGGACCTTTTACAAATACCTGTTTATTAACTAAATTGTTGTTGCCACGCCCATATAATATACATTGTTTAAAAGCTCAATTAATTCACTATCTTTTACAAAAAGTTTGAGCAAAATCCGTGCAGCCGTTTAAAAGTTATACGACTTTAAAAAATATGTTAAATCCAGATTTGCTTACTGAGCAATTCTGAGCGCCTGGTATTTCGCTCACGTTTTCATGTATATGCTTGATTTACAAAATTACAACAACAAAAATGAACGTAAATTTGCTTGGCTCATAACTGGGGAACTACTGCTCCGATTTTGGTCAAAATTTTTGCAAACATTTGGAAATTTCTCTAGCTTTTCGGGGATATCTAATTAAGGGGCGTGGCTTTGGTCGTTTTTATAGGAAAGGACCTTTTAAAAATACCTGTTTATTAACTAAACTGATATTGCCACGCCCATATAATATACATTGTTTAAAAGCTCAATTAATTCACTATCTTTTACAAAAAGTTTGAGCAAAATCCGTGCAGCCGTTTAAAAGTTATACGACTTTAAAAAATATGTTAAATCCAGATTTGCTTACTGAGCATGTCTGAGCGCCTGGTATTTTGCTCACGTTTTCATGTATATGCTTGATTTACAAAATTACAACAACAAAAATGAACGTAAATTTGCTTGGCTCATAACTGGGGAACTACTGCTCCGATTTTGGTCAAAATTTTTGCAAACATTTGGAAATTTCTCTAGCTTTTCGGGGATATCTAATTAAGGGGCGTGGCTTTGGTCGTTTTTATAGGAAAGGACCTTTTAAAAATACCTGTTTATTAACTAAACTGATATTGCCACGCCCATATAATATACATTGTTTAAAAGCTCAATTAATTCACTATCTTTTACAAAAAGTTTGAGCAAAATCCGTGCAGCCGTTTAAAAGTTATACGACTTTAAAAAATATGTTAAATCCAGATTTGCTTACTGAGCATGTCTGAGCGCCTGGTATTTTGCTCACGTTTTCATGTATATGCTTGATTTACAAAATTACAACAACAAAAATGAACGTAAATTTGCTTGGCTCATAACTGGGGAACTACTGCTCCGATTTTGGTCAAAATTTTTGCAAACATTTGGAAATTTCTCTAGCTTTTCGGGGATATCTAATTAAGGGGCGTGGCTTTGGTCGTTTTTATAGGAAAGGACCTTTTAAAAATACCTGTTTATTAACTAAACTGATATTGCCACGCCCATATAATATACATTGTTTAAAAGCTCAATTAATTCACTATCTTTTACAAAAAGTTTGAGCAAAATCCGTGCAGCCGTTTAAAAGTTATACGACTTTAAAAAATATGTTAAATCCAGATTTGCTTACTGAGCATGTCTGAGCGCCTGGTATTTTGCTCACGTTTTCATGTATATGCTTGATTTACAAAATTACAACAACAAAAATGAACGTAAATTTGCTTGGCTCATAACTGGGGAACTACTGCTCCGATTTTGGTCAAAATTTTTGCAAACATTTGGAAATTTCTCTAGCTTTTCGGGGATATCTAATTAAGGGGCGTGGCTTTGGTCGTTTTTATAGGAAAGGACCTTTTAAAAATACCTGTTTATTAACTAAACTGATATTGCCACGCCCATATAATATACATTGTTTAAAAGCTCAATTAATTCACTATCTTTTACAAAAAGTTTGAGCAAAATCCGTGCAGCCGTTTAAAAGTTATACGACTTTAAAAAATATGTTAAATCCAGATTTGCTTACTGAGCATGTCTGAGCGCCTGGTATTTTGCTCACGTTTTCATGTATATGCTTGATTTACAAAATTACAACAACAAAAATGAACGTAAATTTGCTTGGCTCATAACTGGGGAACTACTGCTCCGATTTTGGTCAAAATTTTTTCAAACATTTGGAAATTTCTCTAGCTTTTCGGGGATATCTAATTAAGGGGCGTGGCTTTGGTCGTTTTTATAGGAAAGGACCTTTTACAAATACCTGTTTATTAACTAAACTGATATTGCCACGCCCATATAATATACATTGTTTAAAAGCTCAATTAATTCACTATCTTTTACAAAAAGTTTGAGCAAAATCCGTGCAGCCGTTTAAAAGTTATACGACTTTAAAAAATATGTTAAATCCAGATTTGCTTACTGAGCATGTCTGAGCGCCTGGTATTTTGCTCACGTTTTCATGTATATGCTTGATTTACAAAATTACAACAACAAAAATGAACGTAAATTTGCTTGGCTCATAACTGGGGAACTACTGCTCCGATTTTGGTCAAAATTTTTTCAAACATTTGGAAATTTCTCTAGCTTTTCGGGGATATCTAATTAAGGGGCGTGGCTTTGGTCGTTTTTATAGGAAAGGACCTTTTACAAATACCTGTTTATTAACTAAACTGATATTGCCACGCCCATATAATATACATTGTTTAAAAGCTCAATTAATTCACTATCTTTTACAAAAAGTTTGAGCAAAATCCGTGCAGCCGTTTAAAAGTTATACGACTTTAAAAAATATGTTAAATCCAGATTTGCTTACTGAGCATGTCTGAGCGCCTGGTATTTTGCTCACGTTTTCATGTATATGCTTGATTTACAAAATTACAACAACAAAAATGAACGTAAATTTGCTTGGCTCATAACTGGGGAACTACTGCTCCGATTTTGGTCAAAATTTTTGCAAACATTTGGAAATTTCTCTAGCTTTTCGGGGATATCTAATTAAGGGGCGTGGCTTTGGTCGTTTTTATAGGAAAGGACCTTTTAAAAATACCTGTTTATTAACTAAACTGATATTGCCACGCCCATATAATATACATTGTTTAAAAGCTCAATTAATTCACTATCTTTTACAAAAAGTTTGAGCAAAATCCGTGCAGCCGTTTAAAAGTTATACGACTTTAAAAAATATGTTAAATCCAGATTTGCTTACTGAGCATGTCTGAGCGCCTGGTATTTTGCTCACGTTTTCATGTATATGCTTGATTTACAAAATTACAACAACAAAAATGAACGTAAATTTGCTTGGCTCATAACTGGGGAACTACTGCTCCGATTTTGGTCAAAATTTTTTCAAACATTTGGAAATTTCTCTAGCTTTTCGGGGATATCTAATTAAGGGGCGTGGCTTTGGTCGTTTTTATAGGAAAGGACCTTTTACAAATACCTGTTTATTAACTAAACTGATATTGCCACGCCCATATAATATACATTGTTTAAAAGCTCAATTAATTCACTATCTTTTACAAAAAGTTTGAGCAAAATCCGTGCAGCCGTTTAAAAGTTATACGACTTTAAAAAATATGTTAAATCCAGATTTGCTTACTGAGCATGTCTGAGCGCCTGGTATTTTGCTCACGTTTTCATGTATATGCTTGATTTACAAAATTACAACAACAAAAATGAACGTAAATTTGCTTGGCTCATAACTGGGGAACTACTGCTCCGATTTTGGTCAAAATTTTTTCAAACATTTGGAAATTTCTCTAGCTTTTCGGGGATATCTAATTAAGGGGCGTGGCTTTGGTCGTTTTTATAGGAAAGGACCTTTTACAAATACCTGTTTATTAACTAAACTGATATTGCCACGCCCATATAATATACATTGTTTAAAAGCTCAATTAATTCACTATCTTTTACAAAAAGTTTGAGCAAAATCCGTGCAGCCGTTTAAAAGTTATACGACTTTAAAAAATATGTTAAATCCAGATTTGCTTACTGAGCATGTCTGAGCGCCTGGTATTTTGCTCACGTTTTCATGTATATGCTTGATTTACAAAATTACAACAACAAAAATGAACGTAAATTTGCTTGGCTCATAACTGGGGAACTACTGCTCCGATTTTGGTCAAAATTTTTTCAAACATTTGGAAATTTCTCTAGCTTTTCGGGGATATCTAATTAAGGGGCGTGGCTTTGGTCGTTTTTATAGGAAAGGACCTTTTACAAATACCTGTTTATTAACTAAACTGATATTGCCACGCCCATATAATATACATTGTTTAAAAGCTCAATTAATTCACTATCTTTTACAAAAAGTTTGAGCAAAATCCGTGCAGCCGTTTAAAAGTTATACGACTTTAAAAAATATGTTAAATCCAGATTTGCTTACTGAGCAATTCTGAGCGCCTGGTATTTCGCTCACGTTTTCATGTATATCCTTGATTTTCAAAATTACAACAACAAAAATGAACGTAAATTTGCTTGGCTCATAACTGGGGAACTACTGCTCCGATTTTGGTCAAAATTTTTGCAAACATTTGGAAATATCTCTAGCTTTTCGGGGATATCTAATTAAGGGGCGTGGCTTTGGTCGTTTTTATAGGAAAGGACCTTTTAAAAATACCTGTTTATTAACTAAACTGATATTGCCACGCCCATATAATATACATTGTTTAAAAGCTCAATTAATTCACTATCTTTTACAAAAAGTTTGAGCAAAATCCGTGCAGCCGTTTAAAAGTTATACGACTTTAAAAAATATGTTAAATCCAGATTTGCTTACTGAGCATGTCTGAGCGCCTGGTATTTTGCTCACGTTTTCATGTATATGCTTGATTTACAAAATTACAACAACAAAAATGAACGTAAATTTGCTTGGCTCATAACTGGGGAACTACTGCTCCGATTTTGGTCAAAATTTTTGCAAACATTTGGAAATTTCTCTAGCTTTTCGGGGATATCTAATTAAGGGGCGTGGCTTTGGTCGTTTTTATAGGAAAGGACCTTTTACAAATACCTGTTTATTAACTAAACTGATATTGCCACGCCCATATAATATACATTGTTTAAAAGCTCAATTAATTCACTATCTTTTACAAAAAGTTTGAGCAAAATCCGTGCAGCCGTTTAAAAGTTATACGACTTTAAAAAATATGTTAAATCCAGATTTGCTTACTGAGCATGTCTGAGCGCCTGGTATTTTGCTCACGTTTTCATGTATATGCTTGATTTACAAAATTACAACAACAAAAATGAACGTAAATTTGCTTGGCTCATAACTGGGGAACTACTGCTCCGATTTTGGTCAAAATTTTTTCAAACATTTGGAAATTTCTCTAGCTTTTCGGGGATATCTAATTAAGGGGCGTGGCTTTGGTCGTTTTTATAGGAAAGGACCTTTTACAAATACCTGTTTATTAACTAAACTGATATTGCCACGCCCATATAATATACATTGTTTAAAAGCTCAATTAATTCACTATCTTTTACAAAAAGTTTGAGCAAAATCCGTGCAGCCGTTTAAAAGTTATACGACTTTAAAAAATATGTTAAATCCAGATTTGCTTACTGAGCATGTCTGAGCGCCTGGTATTTTGCTCACGTTTTCATGTATATGCTTGATTTACAAAATTACAACAACAAAAATGAACGTAAATTTGCTTGGCTCATAACTGGGGAACTACTGCTCCGATTTTGGTCAAAATTTTTTCAAACATTTGGAAATTTCTCTAGCTTTTCGGGGATATCTAATTAAGGGGCGTGGCTTTGGTCGTTTTTATAGGAAAGGACCTTTTACAAATACCTGTTTATTAACTAAACTGATATTGCCACGCCCATATAATATACATTGTTTAAAAGCTCAATTAATTCACTATCTTTTACAAAAAGTTTGAGCAAAATCCGTGCAGCCGTTTAAAAGTTATACGACTTTAAAAAATATGTTAAATCCAGATTTGCTTACTGAGCAATTCTGAGCGCCTGGTATTTCGCTCACGTTTTCATGTATATCCTTGATTTTCAAAATTACAACAACAAAAATGAACGTAAATTTGCTTGGCTCATAACTGGGGAACTACTGCTCCGATTTTGGTCAAAATTTTTGCAAACATTTGGAAATATCTCTAGCTTTTCGGGGATATCTAATTAAGGGGCGTGGCTTTGGTCGTTTTTATAGGAAAGGACCTTTTAAAAATACCTGTTTATTAACTAAACTGATATTGCCACGCCCATATAATATACATTGTTTAAAAGCTCAATTAATTCACTATCTTTTACAAAAAGTTTGAGCAAAATCCGTGCAGCCGTTTAAAAGTTATACGACTTTAAAAAATATGTTAAATCCAGATTTGCTTACTGAGCATGTCTGAGCGCCTGGTATTTTGCTCACGTTTTCATGTATATGCTTGATTTACAAAATTACAACAACAAAAATGAACGTAAATTTGCTTGGCTCATAACTGGGGAACTACTGCTCCGATTTTGGTCAAAATTTTTGCAAACATTTGGAAATTTCTCTAGCTTTTCGGGGATATCTAATTAAGGGGCGTGGCTTTGGTCGTTTTTATAGGAAAGGACCTTTTACAAATACCTGTTTATTAACTAAACTGATATTGCCACGCCCATATAATATACATTGTTTAAAAGCTCAATTAATTCACTATCTTTTACAAAAAGTTTGAGCAAAATCCGTGCAGCCGTTTAAAAGTTATACGACTTTAAAAAATATGTTAAATCCAGATTTGCTTACTGAGCATGTCTGAGCGCCTGGTATTTTGCTCACGTTTTCATGTATATGCTTGATTTACAAAATTACAACAACAAAAATGAACGTAAATTTGCTTGGCTCATAACTGGGGAACTACTGCTCCGATTTTGGTCAAAATTTTTGCAAACATTTGGAAATTTCTCTAGCTTTTCGGGGATATCTAATTAAGGGGCGTGGCTTTGGTCGTTTTTATAGGAAAGGACCTTTTACAAATACCTGTTTATTAACTAAACTGATATTGCCACGCCCATATAATATACATTGTTTAAAAGCTCAATTAATTCACTATCTTTTACAAAAAGTTTGAGCAAAATCCGTGCAGCCGTTTAAAAGTTATACGACTTTAAAAAATATGTTAAATCCAGATTTGCTTACTGAGCATGTCTGAGCGCCTGGTATTTTGCTCACGTTTTCATGTATATGCTTGATTTACAAAATTACAACAACAAAAATGAACGTAAATTTGCTTGGCTCATAACTGGGGAACTACTGCTCCGATTTTGGTCAAAATTTTTTCAAACATTTGGAAATTTCTCTAGCTTTTCGGGGATATCTAATTAAGGGGCGTGGCTTTGGTCGTTTTTATAGGAAAGGACCTTTTAAAAATACCTGTTTATTAACTAAACTGATATTGCCACGCCCATATAATATACATTGTTTAAAAGCTCAATTAATTCACTATCTTTTACAAAAAGTTTGAGCAAAATCCGTGCAGCCGTTTAAAAGTTATACGACTTTAAAAAATATGTTAAATCCAGATTTGCTTACTGAGCAATTCTGAGCGCCTGGTATTTCGCTCACGTTTTCATGTATATGCTTGATTTACAAAATTACAACAACAAAAATGAACGTAAATTTGCTTGGCTCATAACTGGGGAACTACTGCTCCGATTTTGGTCAAAATTTTTGCAAACATTTGGAAATTTCTCTAGCTTTTCGGGGATATCTAATTAAGGGGCGTGGCTTTGGTCGTTTTTATAGGAAAGGACCTTTTAAAAATACCTGTTTATTAACTAAACTGATATTGCCACGCCCATATAATATACATTGTTTAAAAGCTCAATTAATTCACTATCTTTTACAAAAAGTTTGAGCAAAATCCGTGCAGCCGTTTAAAAGTTATACGACTTTAAAAAATATGTTAAATCCAGATTTGCTTACTGAGCATGTCTGAGCGCCTGGTATTTTGCTCACGTTTTCATGTATATGCTTGATTTACAAAATTACAACAACAAAAATGAACGTAAATTTGCTTGGCTCATAACTGGGGAACTACTGCTCCGATTTTGGTCAAAATTTTTGCAAACATTTGGAAATTTCTCTAGCTTTTCGGGGATATCTAATTAAGGGGCGTGGCTTTGGTCGTTTTTATAGGAAAGGACCTTTTAAAAATACCTGTTTATTAACTAAACTGATATTGCCACGCCCATATAATATACATTGTTTAAAAGCTCAATTAATTCACTATCTTTTACAAAAAGTTTGAGCAAAATCCGTGCAGCCGTTTAAAAGTTATACGACTTTAAAAAATATGTTAAATCCAGATTTGCTTACTGAGCATGTCTGAGCGCCTGGTATTTTGCTCACGTTTTCATGTATATGCTTGATTTACAAAATTACAACAACAAAAATGAACGTAAATTTGCTTGGCTCATAACTGGGGAACTACTGCTCCGATTTTGGTCAAAATTTTTTCAAACATTTGGAAATTTCTCTAGCTTTTCGGGGATATCTAATTAAGGGGCGTGGCTTTGGTCGTTTTTATAGGAAAGGACCTTTTACAAATACCTGTTTATTAACTAAACTGATATTGCCACGCCCATATAATATACATTGTTTAAAAGCTCAATTAATTCACTATCTTTTACAAAAAGTTTGAGCAAAATCCGTGCAGCCGTTTAAAAGTTATACGACTTTAAAAAATATGTTAAATCCAGATTTGCTTACTGAGCAATTCTGAGCGCCTGGTATTTCGCTCACGTTTTCATGTATATGCTTGATTTACAAAATTACAACAACAAAAATGAACGTAAATTTGCTTGGCTCATAACTGGGGAACTACTGCTCCGATTTTGGTCAAAATTTTTGCAAACATTTGGAAATTTCTCTAGCTTTTCGGGGATATCTAATTAAGGGGCGTGGCTTTGGTCGTTTTTATAGGAAAGGACCTTTTAAAAATACCTGTTTATTAACTAAACTGATATTGCCACGCCCATATAATATACATTGTTTAAAAGCTCAATTAATTCACTATCTTTTACAAAAAGTTTGAGCAAAATCCGTGCAGCCGTTTAAAAGTTATACGACTTTAAAAAATATGTTAAATCCAGATTTGCTTACTGAGCATGTCTGAGCGCCTGGTATTTTGCTCACGTTTTCATGTATATGCTTGATTTACAAAATTACAACAACAAAAATGAACGTAAATTTGCTTGGCTCATAACTGGGGAACTACTGCTCCGATTTTGGTCAAAATTTTTGCAAACATTTGGAAATTTCTCTAGCTTTTCGGGGATATCTAATTAAGGGGCGTGGCTTTGGTCGTTTTTATAGGAAAGGACCTTTTAAAAATACCTGTTTATTAACTAAACTGATATTGCCACGCCCATATAATATACATTGTTTAAAAGCTCAATTAATTCACTATCTTTTACAAAAAGTTTGAGCAAAATCCGTGCAGCCGTTTAAAAGTTATACGACTTTAAAAAATATGTTAAATCCAGATTTGCTTACTGAGCAATTCTGAGCGCCTGGTATTTCGCTCACGTTTTCATGTATATGCTTGATTTACAAAATTACAACAACAAAAATGAACGTAAATTTGCTTGGCTCATAACTGGGGAACTACTGCTCCGATTTTGGTCAAAATTTTTGCAAACATTTGGAAATTTCTCTAGCTTTTCGGGGATATCTAATTAAGGGGCGTGGCTTTGGTCGTTTTTATAGGAAAGGACCTTTTACAAATACCTGTTTATTAACTAAACTGATATTGCCACGCCCATATAATATACATTGTTTAAAAGCTCAATTAATTCACTATCTTTTACAAAAAGTTTGAGCAAAATCCGTGCAGCCGTTTAAAAGTTATACGACTTTAAAAAATATGTTAAATCCAGATTTGCTTACTGAGCAATTCTGAGCGCCTGGTATTTCGCTCACGTTTTCATGTATATGCTTGATTTTCAAAATTACAACAACAAAAATGAACGTAAATTTGCTTGGCTCATAACTGGGGAACTACTGCTCCGATTTTGGTCAAAATTTTTGCAAACATTTGGAAATTTCTCTAGCTTTTCGGGGATATCTAATTAAGGGGCGTGGCTTTGGTCGTTTTTATAGGAAAGGACCTTTTAAAAATACCTGTTTATTAACTAAATTGTTGTTGCCACGCCCATATAATATACATTGTTTAAAAGCTCAATTAATTCACTATCTTTTACAAAAAGTTTGAGCAAAATCCGTGCAGCCGTTTAAAAGTTATACGACTTTAAAAAATATGTTAAATCCAGATTTGCTTACTGAGCAATTCTGAGCGCCTGGTATTTCGCTCACGTTTTCATGTATATGCTTGATTTTCAAAATTACAACAACAAAAATGAACGTAAATTTGCTTGGCTCATAACTGGGGAACTACTGCTCCGATTTTGGTCAAAATTTTTGCAAACATTTGGAAATTTCTCTAGCTTTTCGGGGATATCTAATTAAGGGGCGTGGCTTTGGTCGTTTTTATAGGAAAGGACCTTTTAAAAATACCTGTTTATTAACTAAACTGATATTGCCACGCCCATATAATATACATTGTTTAAAAGCTCAATTAATTCACTATCTTTTACAAAAAGTTTGAGCAAAATCCGTGCAGCCGTTTAAAAGTTATACGACTTTAAAAAATATGTTAAATCCAGATTTGCTTACTGAGCATGTCTGAGCGCCTGGTATTTTGCTCACGTTTTCATGTATATGCTTGATTTACAAAATTACAACAACAAAAATGAACGTAAATTTGCTTGGCTCATAACTGGGGAACTACTGCTCCGATTTTGGTCAAAATTTTTGCAAACATTTGGAAATTTCTCTAGCTTTTCGGGGATATCTAATTAAGGGGCGTGGCTTTGGTCGTTTTTATAGGAAAGGACCTTTTAAAAATACCTGTTTATTAACTAAACTGATATTGCCACGCCCATATAATATACATTGTTTAAAAGCTCAATTAATTCACTATCTTTTACAAAAAGTTTGAGCAAAATCCGTGCAGCCGTTTAAAAGTTATACGACTTTAAAAAATATGTTAAATCCAGATTTGCTTACTGAGCATGTCTGAGCGCCTGGTATTTTGCTCACGTTTTCATGTATATGCTTGATTTACAAAATTACAACAACAAAAATGAACGTAAATTTGCTTGGCTCATAACTGGGGAACTACTGCTCCGATTTTGGTCAAAATTTTTGCAAACATTTGGAAATTTCTCTAGCTTTTCGGGGATATCTAATTAAGGGGCGTGGCTTTGGTCGTTTTTATAGGAAAGGACCTTTTAAAAATACCTGTTTATTAACTAAACTGATATTGCCACGCCCATATAATATACATTGTTTAAAAGCTCAATTAATTCACTATCTTTTACAAAAAGTTTGAGCAAAATCCGTGCAGCCGTTTAAAAGTTATACGACTTTAAAAAATATGTTAAATCCAGATTTGCTTACTGAGCAATTCTGAGCGCCTGGTATTTCGCTCACGTTTTCATGTATATGCTTGATTTTCAAAATTACAACAACAAAAATGAACGTAAATTTGCTTGGCTCATAACTGGGGAACTACTGCTCCGATTTTGGTCAAAATTTTTGCAAACATTTGGAAATTTCTCTAGCTTTTCGGGGATATCTAATTAAGGGGCGTGGCTTTGGTCGTTTTTATAGGAAAGGACCTTTTAAAAATACCTGTTTATTAACTAAACTGATATTGCCACGCCCATATAATATACATTGTTTAAAAGCTCAATTAATTCACTATCTTTTACAAAAAGTTTGAGCAAAATCCGTGCAGCCGTTTAAAAGTTATACGACTTTAAAAAATATGTTAAATCCAGATTTGCTTACTGAGCATGTCTGAGCGCCTGGTATTTTGCTCACGTTTTCATGTATATGCTTGATTTACAAAATTACAACAACAAAAATGAACGTAAATTTGCTTGGCTCATAACTGGGGAACTACTGCTCCGATTTTGGTCAAAATTTTTGCAAACATTTGGAAATTTCTCTAGCTTTTCGGGGATATCTAATTAAGGGGCGTGGCTTTGGTCGTTTTTATAGGAAAGGACCTTTTACAAATACCTGTTTATTAACTAAACTGATATTGCCACGCCCATATAATATACATTGTTTAAAAGCTCAATTAATTCACTATCTTTTACAAAAAGTTTGAGCAAAATCCGTGCAGCCGTTTAAAAGTTATACGACTTTAAAAAATATGTTAAATCCAGATTTGCTTACTGAGCAATTCTGAGCGCCTGGTATTTCGCTCACGTTTTCATGTATATGCTTGATTTTCAAAATTACAACAACAAAAATGAACGTAAATTTGCTTGGCTCATAACTGGGGAACTACTGCTCCGATTTTGGTCAAAATTTTTGCAAACATTTGGAAATTTCTCTAGCTTTTCGGGGATATCTAATTAAGGGGCGTGGCTTTGGTCGTTTTTATAGGAAAGGACCTTTTAAAAATACCTGTTTATTAACTAAACTGATATTGCCACGCCCATATAATATACATTGTTTAAAAGCTCAATTAATTCACTATCTTTTACAAAAAGTTTGAGCAAAATCCGTGCAGCCGTTTAAAAGTTATACGACTTTAAAAAATATGTTAAATCCAGATTTGCTTACTGAGCATGTCTGAGCGCCTGGTATTTTGCTCACGTTTTCATGTATATGCTTGATTTACAAAATTACAACAACAAAAATGAACGTAAATTTGCTTGGCTCATAACTGGGGAACTACTGCTCCGATTTTGGTCAAAATTTTTGCAAACATTTGGAAATTTCTCTAGCTTTTCGGGGATATCTAATTAAGGGGCGTGGCTTTGGTCGTTTTTATAGGAAAGGACCTTTTACAAATACCTGTTTATTAACTAAACTGATATTGCCACGCCCATATAATATACATTGTTTAAAAGCTCAATTAATTCACTATCTTTTACAAAAAGTTTGAGCAAAATCCGTGCAGCCGTTTAAAAGTTATACGACTTTAAAAAATATGTTAAATCCAGATTTGCTTACTGAGCATGTCTGAGCGCCTGGTATTTTGCTCACGTTTTCATGTATATGCTTGATTTACAAAATTACAACAACAAAAATGAACGTAAATTTGCTTGGCTCATAACTGGGGAACTACTGCTCCGATTTTGGTCAAAATTTTTGCAAACATTTGGAAATTTCTCTAGCTTTTCGGGGATATCTAATTAAGGGGCGTAGCTTTGGTCGTTTTTATAGGAAAGGACCTTTTAAAAATACCTGTTTATTAACTAAACTGATATTGCCACGCCCATATAATATACATTGTTTAAAAGCTCAATTAATTCACTATCTTTTACAAAAAGTTTGAGCAAAATCCGTGCAGCCGTTTAAAAGTTATACGACTTTAAAAAATATGTTAAATCGAGATTTGCTTACTGAGCAATTCTGAGCGCCTGGTATTTTGCTCACGTTTTCATGTATATGCTTGATTTACAAAATTACAACAACAAAAATGAACGTAAATTTGCTTGGCTCATAACTGGGGAACTACTGCTCCGATTTGGTCAAAATTTTTGCAAACATTTGGAAATTTCTCTAGCTTTTCGGGGATATCTAATTAAGGGGCGTGGCTTTGGTCGTTTTTATAGGAAAGGATCTTTTACAAATACCTGTTTATTAACTAAACTGATATTGCCACGCCCATATAATATACATTGTTTAAAAGCTCAATTAATTCACTATCTTTTACAAAAAGTTTGAGCAAAATCCGTGCAGCCGTTTAAAAGTTATACGACTTTAAAAAATATGTTAAATCCAGATTTGCTTACTGAGCAATTCTGAGCGCCTGGTATTTCGCTCACGTTTTCATGTATATGCTTGATTTTCAAAATTACAACAACAAAAATGAACGTAAATTTGCTTGGCTCATAACTGGGGAACTACTGCTCCGATTTTGGTCAAAATTTTTGCAAACATTTGGAAATTTCTCTAGCTTTTCGGGGATATCTAATTAAGGGGCGTGGCTTTGGTCGTTTTTATAGGAAAGGACCTTTTACAAATACCTGTTTATTAACTAAACTGATATTGCCACGCCCATATAATATACATTGTTTAAAAGCTCAATTAATTCACTATCTTTTACAAAAAGTTTGAGCAAAATCCGTGCAGCCGTTTAAAAGTTATACGACTTTAAAAAATATGTTAAATCCAGATTTGCTTACTGAGCATGTCTGAGCGCCTGGTATTTCGCTCACGTTTTCATGTATATGCTTGATTTTCAAAATTACAACAACAAAAATGAACGTAAATTTGCTTGGCTCATAACTGGGGAACTACTGCTCCGATTTTGGTCAAAATTTTTGCAAACATTTGGAAATTTCTCTAGCTTTTCGGGGATATCTAATTAAGAGGCGTGGCTTTGGTCGTTTTTATAGGAAAGGACCTTTTAAAAATACCTGTTTATTAACTAAATTGTTGTTGCCACGCCCATATAATATACATTGTTTAAAAGCTCAATTAATTCACTATCTTTTACAAAAAGTTTGAGCAAAATCCGTGCAGCCGTTTAAAAGTTATACGACTTTAAAAAATATGTTAAATCGAGATTTGCTTACTGAGCAATTCTGAGCGCCTGGTATTTCGCTCACGTTTTCATGTATATGCTTGATTTTCAAAATTACAACAACAAAAATGAACGTAAATTTGCTTGGCTCATAACTGGGGAACTACTGCTCCGATTTTGGTCAAAATTTTTGCAAACATTGGGAAATTTCTCTAGCTTTTCGGGGATATCTAATTAAGGGGCGTGGCTTTGGTCGTTTTTATAGGAAAGGACCTTTTAAAAATACCTGTTTATTAACTAAATTGTTGTTGCCACGCCCATATAATATACATTGTTTAAAAGCTCAATTAATTCACTATCTTTTACAAAAAGTTTGAGCAAAATCCGTGCAGCCGTTTAAAAGTTATACGACTTTAAAAAATATGTTAAATCGAGATTTGCTTACTGAGCAATTCTGAGCGCCTGGTATTTCGCTCACGTTTTCATGTATATGCTTGATTTTCAAAATTACAACAACAAAAATGAACGTAAATTTGCTTGGCTCATAACTGGGGAACTACTGCTCCGATTTTGGTCAAAATTTTTGCAAACATTGGGAAATTTCTCTAGCTTTTCGGGGATATCTAATTAAGGGGCGTGGCTTTGGTCGTTTTTATAGGAAAGGACCTTTTACAAATACCTGTTTATTAACTAAACTGATATTGCCACGCCCATATAATATACATTGTTTAAAAGCTCAATTAATTCACTATCTTTTACAAAAAGTTTGAGCAAAATCCGTGCAGCCGTTTAAAAGTTATACGACTTTAAAAAATATGTTAAATCGAGATTTGCTTACTGAGCAATTCTGAGCGCCTGGTATTTCGCTCACGTTTTCATGTATATGCTTGATTTACAAAATTACAACAACAAAAATGAACGTAAATTTGCTTGGCTCATAACTGGGGAACTACTGCTCCGATTTTGGTCAAAATTTTTGCAAACATTTGGAAATTTCTCTAGCTTTTCGGGGATATCTAATTAAGGGGCGTGGCTTTGGTCGTTTTTATAGGAAAGGACCTTTTACAAATACCTGTTTATTAACTAAACTGATATTGCCACGCCCATATAATATACATTGTTTAAAATCTCAATTAATTCACTATCTTTTACAAAAAGTTTGAGCAAAATCCGTGCAGCCGTTTAAAAGTTATACGACTTTAAAAAATATGTTAAATCCAGATTTGCTTACTGAGCAATTCTGAGCGCCTGGTATTTCGCTCACGTTTTCATGTATATGCTTGATTTTCAAAATTACAACAACAAAAATGAACGTAAATTTGCTTGGCTCATAACTGGGGAACTACTGCTCCGATTTTGGTCAAAATTTTTGCAAACATTTGGAAATTTCTCTAGCTTTTCGGGGATATCTAATTAAGGGGCGTGGCTTTGGTCGTTTTTATAGGAAAGGACCTTTTACAAATACCTGTTTATTAACTAAACTGATATTGCCACGCCCATATAATATACATTGTTTAAAATCTCAATTAATTCACTATCTTTTACAAAAAGTTTGAGCAAAATCCGTGCAGCCGTTTAAAAGTTATACGACTTTAAAAAATATGTTAAATCCAGATTTGCTTACTGAGCAATTCTGAGCGCCTGGTATTTCGCTCACGTTTTCATGTATATGCTTGATTTTCAAAATTACAACAACAAAAATGAACGTAAATTTGCTTGGCTCATAACTGGGGAACTACTGCTCCGATTTTGGTCAAAATTTTTGCAAACATTTGGAAATTTCTCTAGCTTTTCGGGGATATCTAATTAAGGGGCGTGGCTTTGGTCGTTTTTATAGGAAAGGACCTTTTAAAAATACCTGTTTATTAACTAAATTGTTGTTGCCACGCCCATATAATATACATTGTTTAAAAGCTCAATTAATTCACTATCTTTTACAAAAAGTTTGAGCAAAATCCGTGCAGCCGTTTAAAAGTTATACGACTTTAAAAAATATGTTAAATCCAGATTTGCTTACTGAGCAATTCTGAGCGCCTGGTATTTCGCTCACGTTTTCATGTATATGCTTGATTTTCAAAATTACAACAACAAAAATGAACGTAAATTTGCTTGGCTCATAACTGGGGAACTACTGCTCCGATTTTGGTCAAAATTTTTGCAAACATTTGGAAATTTCTCTAGCTTTTCGGGGATATCTAATTAAGGGGCGTGGCTTTGGTCGTTTTTATAGGAAAGGACCTTTTAAAAATACCTGTTTATTAACTAAACTGATATTGCCACGCCCATATAATATACATTGTTTAAAAGCTCAATTAATTCACTATCTTTTACAAAAAGTTTGAGCAAAATCCGTGCAGCCGTTTAAAAGTTATACGACTTTAAAAAATATGTTAAATCCAGATTTGCTTACTGAGCATGTCTGAGCGCCTGGTATTTCGCTCACGTTTTCATGTATATGCTTGATTTTCAAAATTACAACAACAAAAATGAACGTAAATTTGCTTGGCTCATAACTGGGGAACTACTGCTCCGATTTTGGTCAAAATTTTTGCAAACATTTGGAAATTTCTCTAGCTTTTCGGGGATATCTAATTAAGGGGCGTGGCTTTGGTCGTTTTTATAGGAAAGGACCTTTTAAAAATACCTGTTTATTAACTAAATTGTTGTTGCCACGCCCATATAATATACATTGTTTAAAAGCTCAATTAATTCACTATCTTTTACAAAAAGTTTGAGCAAAATCCGTGCAGCCGTTTAAAAGTTATACGACTTTAAAAAATATGTTAAATCCAGATTTGCTTACTGAGCAATTCTGAGCGCCTGGTATTTCGCTCACGTTTTCATGTATATGCTTGATTTTCAAAATTACAACAACAAAAATGAACGTAAATTTGCTTGGCTCATAACTGGGGAACTACTGCTCCGATTTTGGTCAAAATTTTTGCAAACATTTGGAAATTTCTCTAGCTTTTCGGGGATATCTAATTAAGGGGCGTGGCTTTGGTCGTTTTTATAGGAAAGGACCTTTTACAAATACCTGTTTATTAACTAAACTGATATTGCCACGCCCATATAATATACATTGTTTAAAAGCTCAATTAATTCACTATCTTTTACAAAAAGTTTGAGCAAAATCCGTGCAGCCGTTTAAAAGTTATACGACTTTAAAAAATATGTTAAATCCAGATTTGCTTACTGAGCATGTCTGAGCGCCTGGTATTTCGCTCACGTTTTCATGTATATGCTTGATTTTCAAAATTACAACAACAAAAATGAACGTAAATTTGCTTGGCTCATAACTGGGGAACTACTGCTCCGATTTTGGTCAAAATTTTTGCAAACATTTGGAAATTTCTCTAGCTTTTCGGGGATATCTAATTAAGGGGCGTGGCTTTGGTCGTTTTTATAGGAAAGGACCTTTTAAAAATACCTGTTTATTAACTAAACTGATATTGCCACGCCCATATAATATACATTGTTTAAAAGCTCAATTAATTCACTATCTTTTACAAAAAGTTTGAGCAAAATCCGTGCAGCCGTTTAAAAGTTATACGACTTTAAAAAATATGTTAAATCCAGATTTGCTTACTGAGCAATTCTGAGCGCCTGGTATTTTGCTCACGTTTTCATGTATATGCTTGATTTTCAAAATTACAACAACAAAAATGAACGTAAATTTGCTTGGCTCATAACTGGGGAACTACTGCTCCGATTTTGGTCAAAATTTTTGCAAACATTTGGAAATTTCTCTAGCTTTTCGGGGATATCTAATTAAGGGGCGTGGCTTTGGTCGTTTTTATAGGAAAGGACCTTTTACAAATACCTGTTTATTAACTAAACTGATATTGCCACGCCCATATAATATACATTGTTTAAAAGCTCAATTAATTCACTATCTTTTACAAAAAGTTTGAGCAAAATCCGTGCAGCCGTTTAAAAGTTATACGACTTTAAAAAATATGTTAAATCCAGATTTGCTTACTGAGCATGTCTGAGCGCCTGGTATTTCGCTCACGTTTTCATGTATATGCTTGATTTTCAAAATTACAACAACAAAAATGAACGTAAATTTGCTTGGCTCATAACTGGGGAACTACTGCTCCGATTTTGGTCAAAATTTTTGCAAACATTTGGAAATTTCTCTAGCTTTTCGGGGATATCTAATTAAGGGGCGTGGCTTTGGTCGTTTTTATAGGAAAGGACCTTTTAAAAATACCTGTTTATTAACTAAACTGATATTGCCACGCCCATATAATATACATTGTTTAAAAGCTCAATTAATTCACTATCTTTTACAAAAAGTTTGAGCAAAATCCGTGCAGCCGTTTAAAAGTTATACGACTTTAAAAAATATGTTAAATCCAGATTTGCTTACTGAGCAATTCTGAGCGCCTGGTATTTTGCTCACGTTTTCATGTATATGCTTGATTTACAAAATTACAACAACAAAAATGAACGTAAATTTGCTTGGCTCATAACTGGGGAACTACTGCTCCGATTTTGGTCAAAATTTTTGCAAACATTTGGAAATTTCTCTAGCTTTTCGGGGATATCTAATTAAGGGGCGTGGCTTTGGTCGTTTTTATAGGAAAGGACCTTTTACAAATACCTGTTTATTAACTAAACTGATATTGCCACGCCCATATAATATACATTGTTTAAAAGCTCAATTAATTCACTATCTTTTACAAAAAGTTTGAGCAAAATCCGTGCAGCCGTTTAAAAGTTATACGACTTTAAAAAATATGTTAAATCGAGATTTGCTTACTGAGCAATTCTGAGCGCCTGGTATTTCGCTCACGTTTTCATGTATATGCTTGATTTACAAAATTACAACAACAAAAATGAACGTAAATTTGCTTGGCTCATAACTGGGGAACTACTGCTCCGATTTTGGTCAAAATTTTTGCAAACATTTGGAAATTTCTCTAGCTTTTCGGGGATATCTAATTAAGGGGCGTGGCTTTGGTCGTTTTTATAGGAAAGGATCTTTTACAAATACCTGTTTATTAACTAAACTGATATTGCCACGCCCATATAATATACATTGTTTAAAAGCTCAATTAATTCACTATCTTTTACAAAAAGTTTGAGCAAAATCCGTGCAGCCGTTTAAAAGTTATACGACTTTAAAAAATATGTTAAATCCAGATTTGCTTACTGAGCAATTCTGAGCGCCTGGTATTTCGCTCACGTTTTCATGTATATGCTTGATTTTCAAAATTACAACAACAAAAATGAACGTAAATTTGCTTGGCTCATAACTGGGGAACTACTGCTCCGATTTTGGTCAAAATTTTTGCAAACATTTGGAAATTTCTCTAGCTTTTCGGGGATATCTAATTAAGGGGCGTGGCTTTGGTCGTTTTTATAGGAAAGGACCTTTTACAAATACCTGTTTATTAACTAAACTGATATTGCCACGCCCATATAATATACATTGTTTAAAAGCTCAATTAATTCACTATCTTTTACAAAAAGTTTGAGCAAAATCCGTGCAGCCGTTTAAAAGTTATACGACTTTAAAAAATATGTTAAATCCAGATTTGCTTACTGAGCAATTCTGAGCGCCTGGTATTTCGCTCACGTTTTCATGTATATGCTTGATTTTCAAAATTACAACAACAAAAATGAACGTAAATTTGCTTGGCTCATAACTGGGGAACTACTGCTCCGATTTTGGTCAAAATTTTTGCAAACATTTGGAAATTTCTCTAGCTTTTCGGGGATATCTAATTAAGAGGCGTGGCTTTGGTCGTTTTTATAGGAAAGGACCTTTTAAAAATACCTGTTTATTAACTAAACTGATATTGCCACGCCCATATAATATACATTGTTTAAAAGCTCAATTAATTCACTATCTTTTACAAAAAGTTTGAGCAAAATCCGTGCAGCCGTTTAAAAGTTATACGACTTTAAAAAATATGTTAAATCCAGATTTGCTTACTGAGCAATTCTGAGCGCCTGGTATTTCGCTCACGTTTTCATGTATATGCTTGATTTTCAAAATTACAACAACAAAAATGAACGTAAATTTGCTTGGCTCATAACTGGGGAACTACTGCTCCGATTTTGGTCAAAATTTTTGCAAACATTTGGAAATTTCTCTAGCTTTTCGGGGATATCTAATTAAGAGGCGTGGCTTTGGTCGTTTTTATAGGAAAGGACCTTTTAAAAATACCTGTTTATTAACTAAATTGTTGTTGCCACGCCCATATAATATACATTGTTTAAAAGCTCAATTAATTCACTATCTTTTACAAAAAGTTTGAGCAAAATCCGTGCAGCCGTTTAAAAGTTATACGACTTTAAAAAATATGTTAAATCCAGATTTGCTTACTGAGCATGTCTGAGCGCCTGGTATTTCGCTCACGTTTTCATGTATATGCTTGATTTTCAAAATTACAACAACAAAAATGAACGTAAATTTGCTTGGCTCATAACTGGGGAACTACTGCTCCGATTTTGGTCAAAATTTTTGCAAACATTTGGAAATTTCTCTAGCTTTTCGGGGATATCTAATTAAGGGGCGTGGCTTTGGTCGTTTTTATAGGAAAGGACCTTTTACAAATACCTGTTTATTAACTAAACTGATATTGCCACGCCCATATAATATACATTGTTTAAAAGCTCAATTAATTCACTATCTTTTACAAAAAGTTTGAGCAAAATCCGTGCAGCCGTTTAAAAGTTATACGACTTTAAAAAATATGTTAAATCCAGATTTGCTTACTGAGCATGTCTGAGCGCCTGGTATTTTGCTCACGTTTTCATGTATATGCTTGATTTACAAAATTACAACAACAAAAATGAACGTAAATTTGCTTGGCTCATAACTGGGGAACTACTGCTCCGATTTTGGTCAAAATTTTTGCAAACATTTGGAAATTTCTCTAGCTTTTCGGGGATATCTAATTAAGGGGCGTGGCTTTGGTCGTTTTTATAGGAAAGGACCTTTTACAAATACCTGTTTATTAACTAAACTGATATTGCCACGCCCATATAATATACATTGTTTAAAAGCTCAATTAATTCACTATCTTTTACAAAAAGTTTGAGCAAAATCCGTGCAGCCGTTTAAAAGTTATACGACTTTAAAAAATATGTTAAATCCAGATTTGCTTACTGAGCATGTCTGAGCGCCTGGTATTTTGCTCACGTTTTCATGTATATGCTTGATTTTCAAAATTACAACAACAAAAATGAACGTAAATTTGCTTGGCTCATAACTGGGGAACTACTGCTCCGATTTTGGTCAAAATTTTTGCAAACATTTGGAAATTTCTCTAGCTTTTCGGGGATATCTAATTAAGAGGCGTGGCTTTGGTCGTTTTTATAGGAAAGGACCTTTTAAAAATACCTGTTTATTAACTAAATTGTTGTTGCCACGCCCATATAATATACATTGTTTAAAAGCTCAATTAATTCACTATCTTTTACAAAAAGTTTGAGCAAAATCCGTGCAGCCGTTTAAAAGTTATACGACTTTAAAAAATATGTTAAATCCAGATTTGCTTACTGAGCATGTCTGAGCGCCTGGTATTTCGCTCACGTTTTCATGTATATGCTTGATTTTCAAAATTACAACAACAAAAATGAACGTAAATTTGCTTGGCTCATAACTGGGGAACTACTGCTCCGATTTTGGTCAAAATTTTTGCAAACATTTGGAAATTTCTCTAGCTTTTCGGGGATATCTAATTAAGGGGCGTGGCTTTGGTCGTTTTTATAGGAAAGGACCTTTTACAAATACCTGTTTATTAACTAAACTGATATTGCCACGCCCATATAATATACATTGTTTAAAAGCTCAATTAATTCACTATCTTTTACAAAAAGTTTGAGCAAAATCCGTGCAGCCGTTTAAAAGTTATACGACTTTAAAAAATATGTTAAATCCAGATTTGCTTACTGAGCATGTCTGAGCGCCTGGTATTTTGCTCACGTTTTCATGTATATGCTTGATTTACAAAATTACAACAACAAAAATGAACGTAAATTTGCTTGGCTCATAACTGGGGAACTACTGCTCCGATTTTGGTCAAAATTTTTGCAAACATTTGGAAATTTCTCTAGCTTTTCGGGGATATCTAATTAAGGGGCGTGGCTTTGGTCGTTTTTATAGGAAAGGACCTTTTACAAATACCTGTTTATTAACTAAACTGATATTGCCACGCCCATATAATATACATTGTTTAAAAGCTCAATTAATTCACTATCTTTTACAAAAAGTTTGAGCAAAATCCGTGCAGCCGTTTAAAAGTTATACGACTTTAAAAAATATGTTAAATCCAGATTTGCTTACTGAGCATGTCTGAGCGCCTGGTATTTTGCTCACGTTTTCATGTATATGCTTGATTTTCAAAATTACAACAACAAAAATGAACGTAAATTTGCTTGGCTCATAACTGGGGAACTACTGCTCCGATTTTGGTCAAAATTTTTGCAAACATTTGGAAATTTCTCTAGCTTTTCGGGGATATCTAATTAAGGGGCGTGGCTTTGGTCGTTTTTATAGGAAAGGACCTTTTACAAATACCTGTTTATTAACTAAACTGATATTGCCACGCCCATATAATATACATTGTTTAAAAGCTCAATTAATTCACTATCTTTTACAAAAAGTTTGAGCAAAATCCGTGCAGCCGTTTAAAAGTTATACGACTTTAAAAAATATGTTAAATCCAGATTTGCTTACTGAGCATGTCTGAGCGCCTGGTATTTTGCTCACGTTTTCATGTATATGCTTGATTTACAAAATTACAACAACAAAAATGAACGTAAATTTGCTTGGCTCATAACTGGGGAACTACTGCTCCGATTTTGGTCAAAATTTTTGCAAACATTTGGAAATTTCTCTAGCTTTTCGGGGATATCTAATTAAGGGGCGTGGCTTTGGTCGTTTTTATAGGAAAGGACCTTTTACAAATACCTGTTTATTAACTAAACTGATATTGCCACGCCCATATAATATACATTGTTTAAAAGCTCAATTAATTCACTATCTTTTACAAAAAGTTTGAGCAAAATCCGTGCAGCCGTTTAAAAGTTATACGACTTTAAAAAATATGTTAAATCCAGATTTGCTTACTGAGCATGTCTGAGCGCCTGGTATTTTGCTCACGTTTTCATGTATATGCTTGATTTACAAAATTACAACAACAAAAATGAACGTAAATTTGCTTGGCTCATAACTGGGGAACTACTGCTCCGATTTTGGTCAAAATTTTTGCAAACATTTGGAAATTTCTCTAGCTTTTCGGGGATATCTAATTAAGGGGCGTGGCTTTGGTCGTTTTTATAGGAAAGGACCTTTTACAAATACCTGTTTATTAACTAAACTGATATTGCCACGCCCATATAATATACATTGTTTAAAAGCTCAATTAATTCACTATCTTTTACAAAAAGTTTGAGCAAAATCCGTGCAGCCGTTTAAAAGTTATACGACTTTAAAAAATATGTTAAATCCAGATTTGCTTACTGAGCATGTCTGAGCGCCTGGTATTTTGCTCACGTTTTCATGTATATGCTTGATTTACAAAATTACAACAACAAAAATGAACGTAAATTTGCTTGGCTCATAACTGGGGAACTACTGCTCCGATTTTGGTCAAAATTTTTGCAAACATTTGGAAATTTCTCTAGCTTTTCGGGGATATCTAATTAAGGGGCGTGGCTTTGGTCGTTTTTATAGGAAAGGACCTTTTAAAAATACCTGTTTATTAACTAAACTGATATTGCCACGCCCATATAATATACATTGTTTAGAAGCTCAATTAATTCACTATCTTTTACAAAAAGTTTGAGCAAAATCCGTGCAGCCGTTTAAAAGTTATACGACTTTAAAAAATATGTTAAATCCAGATTTGCTTACTGAGCATGTCTGAGCGCCTGGTATTTTGCTCACGTTTTCATGTATATGCTTGATTTACAAAATTACAACAACAAAAATGAACGTAAATTTGCTTGGCTCATAACTGGGGAACTACTGCTCCGATTTTGGTCAAAATTTTTGCAAACATTTGGAAATTTCTCTAGCTTTTCGGGGATATCTAATTAAGGGGCGTGGCTTTGGTCGTTTTTATAGGAAAGGACCTTTTACAAATACCTGTTTATTAACTAAACTGATATTGCCACGCCCATATAATATACATTGTTTAAAAGCTCAATTAATTCACTATCTTTTACAAAAAGTTTGAGCAAAATCCGTGCAGCCGTTTAAAAGTTATACGACTTTAAAAAATATGTTAAATCCAGATTTGCTTACTGAGCATGTCTGAGCGCCTGGTATTTTGCTCACGTTTTCATGTATATGCTTGATTTACAAAATTACAACAACAAAAATGAACGTAAATTTGCTTGGCTCATAACTGGGGAACTACTGCTCCGATTTTGGTCAAAATTTTTGCAAACATTTGGAAATTTCTCTAGCTTTTCGGGGATATCTAATTAAGGGGCGTGGCTTTGGTCGTTTTTATAGGAAAGGACCTTTTACAAATACCTGTTTATTAACTAAACTGATATTGCCACGCCCATATAATATACATTGTTTAAAAGCTCAATTAATTCACTATCTTTTACAAAAAGTTTGAGCAAAATCCGTGCAGCCGTTTAAAAGTTATACGACTTTAAAAAATATGTTAAATCCAGATTTGCTTACTGAGCATGTCTGAGCGCCTGGTATTTTGCTCACGTTTTCATGTATATGCTTGATTTACAAAATTACAACAACAAAAATGAACGTAAATTTGCTTGGCTCATAACTGGGGAACTACTGCTCCGATTTTGGTCAAAATTTTTGCAAACATTTGGAAATTTCTCTAGCTTTTCGGGGATATCTAATTAAGGGGCGTGGCTTTGGTCGTTTTTATAGGAAAGGACCTTTTACAAATACCTGTTTATTAACTAAACTGATATTGCCACGCCCATATAATATACATTGTTTAAAAGCTCAATTAATTCACTATCTTTTACAAAAAGTTTGAGCAAAATCCGTGCAGCCGTTTAAAAGTTATACGACTTTAAAAAATATGTTAAATCCAGATTTGCTTACTGAGCATGTCTGAGCGCCTGGTATTTTGCTCACGTTTTCATGTATATGCTTGATTTACAAAATTACAACAACAAAAATGAACGTAAATTTGCTTGGCTCATAACTGGGGAACTACTGCTCCGATTTTGGTCAAAATTTTTGCAAACATTTGGAAATTTCTCTAGCTTTTCGGGGATATCTAATTAAGGGGCGTGGCTTTGGTCGTTTTTATAGGAAAGGACCTTTTACAAATACCTGTTTATTAACTAAACTGATATTGCCACGCCCATATAATATACATTGTTTAAAAGCTCAATTAATTCACTATCTTTTACAAAAAGTTTGAGCAAAATCCGTGCAGCCGTTTAAAAGTTATACGACTTTAAAAAATATGTTAAATCCAGATTTGCTTACTGAGCAATTCTGAGCGCCTGGTATTTCGCTCACGTTTTCATGTATATGCTTGATTTACAAAATTACAACAACAAAAATGAACGTAAATTTGCTTGGCTCATAACTGGGGAACTACTGCTCCGATTTTGGTCAAAATTTTTGCAAACATTTGGAAATTTCTCTAGCTTTTCGGGGATATCTAATTAATGGGCGTGGCTTTGGTCGTTTTTATAGGAAAGGACCTTTTACAAATACCTGTTTATTAACTAAACTGATATTGCCACGCCCATATAATATACATTGTTTAAAAGCTCAATTAATTCACTATCTTTTACAAAAAGTTTGAGCAAAATCCGTGCAGCCGTTTAAAAGTTATACGACTTTAAAAAATATGTTAAATCCAGATTTGCTTACTGAGCATGTCTGAGCGCCTGGTATTTTGCTCACGTTTTCATGTATATGCTTGATTTACAAAATTACAACAACAAAAATGAACGTAAATTTGCTTGGCTCATAACTGGGGAACTACTGCTCCGATTTTGGTCAAAATTTTTGCAAACATTTGGAAATTTCTCTAGCTTTTCGGGGATATCTAATTAAGGGGCGTGGCTTTGGTCGTTTTTATAGGAAAGGACCTTTTACAAATACCTGTTTATTAACTAAACTGATATTGCCACGCCCATATAATATACATTGTTTAAAAGCTCAATTAATTCACTATCTTTTACAAAAAGTTTGAGCAAAATCCGTGCAGCCGTTTAAAAGTTATACGACTTTAAAAAATATGTTAAATCCAGATTTGCTTACTGAGCAATTCTGAGCGCCTGGTATTTCGCTCACGTTTTCATGTATATGCTTGATTTTCAAAATTACAACAACAAAAATGAACGTAAATTTGCTTGGCTCATAACTGGGGAACTACTGCTCCGATTTTGGTCAAAATTTTTGCAAACATTTGGAAATTTCTCTAGCTTTTCGGGGATATCTAATTAAGGGGCGTGGCTTTGGTCGTTTTTATAGGAAAGGACCTTTTAAAAATACCTGTTTATTAACTAAATTGTTGTTGCCACGCCCATATAATATACATTGTTTAAAAGCTCAATTTATTCACTATCTTTTACAAAAAGTTTGAGCAAAATCCGTGCAGCCGTTTAAAAGTTATACGACTTTAAAATATATGTTAAATCCAGATTTGCTTACTGAGCAATTCTGAGCGCCTGGTATTTCGCTCACGTTTTCATGTATATGCTTGATTTTCAAAATTACAACAACAAAAATGAACGTAAATTTGCTTGGCTCATAACTGGGGAACTACTGCTCCGATTTTGGTCAAAATTTTTGCAAACATTTGGAAATTTCTCTAGCTTTTCGGGGATATCTAATTAAGGGGCGTGGCTTTGGTCGTTTTTATAGGAAAGGACCTTTTACAAATACCTGTTTATTAACTAAACTGATATTGCCACGCCCATATAATATACATTGTTTAAAAGCTCAATTAATTCACTATCTTTTACAAAAAGTTTGAGCAAAATCCGTGCAGCCGTTTAAAAGTTATACGACTTTAAAAAATATGTTAAATCCAGATTTGCTTACTGAGCATGTCTGAGCGCCTGGTATTTTGCTCACGTTTTCATGTATATGCTTGATTTACAAAATTACAACAACAAAAATGAACGTAAATTTGCTTGGCTCATAACTGGGGAACTACTGCTCCGATTTTGGTCAAAATTTTTGCAAACATTTGGAAATTTCTCTAGCTTTTCGGGGATATCTAATTAAGGGGCGTGGCTTTGGTCGTTTTTATAGGAAAGGACCTTTTACAAATACCTGTTTATTAACTAAACTGATATTGCCACGCCCATATAATATACATTGTTTAAAAGCTCAATTAATTCACTATCTTTTACAAAAAGTTTGAGCAAAATCCGTGCAGCCGTTTAAAAGTTATACGACTTTAAAAAATATGTTAAATCCAGATTTGCTTACTGAGCAATTCTGAGCGCCTGGTATTTCGCTCACGTTTTCATGTATATGCTTGATTTTCAAAATTACAACAACAAAAATGAACGTAAATTTGCTTGGCTCATAACTGGGGAACTACTGCTCCGATTTTGGTCAAAATTTTTGCAAACATTTGGAAATTTCTCTAGCTTTTCGGGGATATCTAATTAAGGGGCGTGGCTTTGGTCGTTTTTATAGGAAAGGACCTTTTAAAAATACCTGTTTATTAACTAAATTGTTGTTGCCACGCCCATATAATATACATTGTTTAAAAGCTCAATTTATTCACTATCTTTTACAAAAAGTTTGAGCAAAATCCGTGCAGCCGTTTAAAAGTTATACGACTTTAAAAAATATGTTAAATCCAGATTTGCTTACTGAGCAATTCTGAGCGCCTGGTATTTCGCTCACGTTTTCATGTATATGCTTGATTTTCAAAATTACAAGAACAAAAATGAACGTAAATTTGCTTGGCTCATAACTGGGGAACTACTGCTCCGATTTTGGTCAAAATTTTTGCAAACATTTGGAAATTTCTCTAGCTTTTCGGGGATATCTAATTAAGGGGCGTGGCTTTGGTCGTTTTTATAGGAAAGGACCTTTTACAAATACCTGTTTATTAACTAAACTGATATTGCCACGCCCATATAATACACATTGTTTAAAAGCTCAATTTATTCACTATCTTTTACAAAAAGTTTGAGCAAAATCCGTGCAGCCGTTTAAAAGTTATACGACTTTAAAAAATATGTTAAATCCAGATTTGCTTACTGAGCAATTCTGAGCGCCTGGTATTTCGCTCACGTTTTCATGTATATGCTTGATTTTCAAAATTACAACAACAAAAATGAACGTAAATTTGCTTGGCTCATAACTGGGGAACTACTGCTCCGATTTTGGTCAAAATTTTTGCAAACATTTGGAAATTTCTCTAGCTTTTCGGGGATATCTAATTAAGGGGCGTGGCTTTGGTCGTTTTTATAGGAAAGGACCTTTTACAAATACCTGTTTATTAACTAAATTGTTGTTGCCACGCCCATATAATATACATTGTTTAAAAGCTCAATTTATTCACTATCTTTTACAAAAAGTTTGAGCAAAATCCGTGCAGCCGTTTAAAAGTTATACGACTTTAAAAAATATGTTAAATCCAGATTTGCTTACTGAGCATGTCTGAGCGCCTGGTATTTTGCTCACGTTTTCATGTATATGCTTGATTTACAAAATTACAACAACAAAAATGAACGTAAATTTGCTTGGCTCATAACTGGGGAACTACTGCTCCGATTTTGGTCAAAATTTTTGCAAACATTTGGAAATTTCTCTAGCTTTTCGGGGATATCTAATTAAGGGGCGTGGCTTTGGTCGTTTTTATAGGAAAGGACCTTTTACAAATACCTGTTTATTAACTAAACTGATATTGCCACGCCCATATAATATACATTGTTTAAAAGCTCAATTAATTCACTATCTTTTACAAAAAGTTTGAGCAAAATCCGTGCAGCCGTTTAAAAGTTATACGACTTTAAAAAATATGTTAAATCCAGATTTGCTTACTGAGCATGTCTGAGCGCCTGGTATTTTGCTCACGTTTTCATGTATATGCTTGATTTACAAAATTACAACAACAAAAATGAACGTAAATTTGCTTGGCTCATAACTGGGGAACTACTGCTCCGATTTTGGTCAAAATTTTTGCAAACATTTGGAAATTTCTCTAGCTTTTCGGGGATATCTAATTAAGGGGCGTGGCTTTGGTCGTTTTTATAGGAAAGGACCTTTTACAAATACCTGTTTATTAACTAAACTGATATTGCCACGCCCATATAATATACATTGTTTAAAAGCTCAATTAATTCACTATCTTTTACAAAAAGTTTGAGCAAAATCCGTGCAGCCGTTTAAAAGTTATACGACTTTAAAAAATATGTTAAATCCAGATTTGCTTACTGAGCATGTCTGAGCGCCTGGTATTTTGCTCACGTTTTCATGTATATGCTTGATTTACAAAATTACAACAACAAAAATGAACGTAAATTTGCTTGGCTCATAACTGGGGAACTACTGCTCCGATTTTGGTCAAAATTTTTGCAAACATTTGGAAATTTCTCTAGCTTTTCGGGGATATCTAATTAAGGGGCGTGGCTTTGGTCGTTTTTATAGGAAAGGACCTTTTAAAAATACCTGTTTATTAACTAAACTGATATTGCCACGCCCATATAATATACATTGTTTAAAAGCTCAATTAATTCACTATCTTTTACAAAAAGTTTGAGCAAAATCCGTACAGCCGTTTAAAAGTTATACGACTTTAAAAAATATGTTAAATCCAGATTTGCTTACTGAGCAATTCTGAGCGCCTGGTATTTCGCTCACGTTTTCATGTATATGCTTGATTTTCAAAATTACAACAACAAAAATGAACGTAAATTTGCTTGGCTCATAACTGGGGAACTACTGCTCCGATTTTGGTCAAAATTTTTGCAAACATTTGGAAATTTCTCTAGCTTTTCGGGGATATCTAATTAAGGGGCGTGGCTTTGGTCGTTTTTATAGGAAAGGACCTTTTACAAATACCTGTTTATTAACTAAACTGATATTGCCACGCCCATATAATATACATTGTTTAAAAGCTCAATTAATTCACTATCTTTTACAAAAAGTTTGAGCAAAATCCGTGCAGCCGTGTAAAAGTTATACGACTTTAAAAAATATGTTAAATCCAGATTTGCTTACTGAGCATGTCTGAGCGCCTGGTATTTTGCTCACGTTTTCATGTATATGCTTGATTTACAAAATTACAACAACAAAAATGAACGTAAATTTGCTTGGCTCATAACTGGGGAACTACTGCTCCGATTTTGGTCAAAATTTTTGCAAACATTTGGAAATTTCTCTAGCTTTTCGGGGATATCTAATTAAGGGGCGTGGCTTTGGTCGTTTTTATAGGAAAGGACCTTTTAAAAATACCTGTTTATTAACTAAACTGATATTGCCACGCCCATATAATATACATTGTTTAAAAGCTCAATTAATTCACTATCTTTTACAAAAAGTTTGAGCAAAATCCGTGCAGCCGTTTAAAAGTTATACGACTTTAAAAAATATGTTAAATCCAGATTTGCTTACTGAGCAATTCTGAGCGCCTGGTATTTCGCTCACGTTTTCATGTATATGCTTGATTTTCAAAATTACAACAACAAAAATGAACGTAAATTTGCTTGGCTCATAACTGGGGAACTACTGCTCCGATTTTGGTCAAAATTTTTGCAAACATTTGGAAATTTCTCTAGCTTTTCGGGGATATCTAATTAAGGGGCGTGGCTTTGGTCGTTTTTATAGGAAAGGACCTTTTAAAAATACCTGTTTATTAACTAAATTGTTGTTGCCACGCCCATATAATATACATTGTTTAAAAGCTCAATTTATTCACTATCTTTTACAAAAAGTTTGAGCAAAATCCGTGCAGCCGTTTAAAAGTTATACGACTTTAAAAAATATGTTAAATCCAGATTTGCTTACTGAGCAATTCTGAGCGCCTGGTATTTCGCTCACGTTTTCATGTATATGCTTGATTTTCAAAATTACAAGAACAAAAATGAACGTAAATTTGCTTGGCTCATAACTGGGGAACTACTGCTCCGATTTTGGTCAAAATTTTTGCAAACATTTGGAAATTTCTCTAGCTTTTCGGGGATATCTAATTAAGGGGCGTGGCTTTGGTCGTTTTTATAGGAAAGGACCTTTTACAAATACCTGTTTATTAACTAAATTGTTGTTGCCACGCCCATATAATATACATTGTTTAAAAGCTCAATTAATTCACTATCTTTTACAAAAAGTTTGAGCAAAATCCGTGCAGCCGTTTAAAAGTTATACGACTTTAAAAAATATGTTAAATCCAGATTTGCTTACTGAGCATGTCTGAGCGCCTGGTATTTTGCTCACGTTTTCATGTATATGCTTGATTTACAAAATTACAACAACAAAAATGAACGTAAATTTGCTTGGCTCATAACTGGGGAACTACTGCTCCGATTTTGGTCAAAATTTTTGCAAACATTTGGAAATTTCTCTAGCTTTTCGGGGATATCTAATTAAGGGGCGTGGCTTTGGTCGTTTTTATAGGAAAGGACCTTTTAAAAATACCTGTTTATTAACTAAACTGATATTGCCACGCCCATATAATATACATTGTTTAAAAGCTCAATTAATTCACTATCTTTTACAAAAAGTTTGAGCAAAATCCGTGCAGCCGTTTAAAAGTTATACGACTTTAAAAAATATGTTAAATCCAGATTTGCTTACTGAGCAATTCTGAGCGCCTGGTATTTCGCTCACGTTTTCATGTATATGCTTGATTTTCAAAATTACAACAACAAAAATGAACGTAAATTTGCTTGGCTCATAACTGGGGAACTACTGCTCCGATTTTGGTCAAAATTTTTGCAAACATTTGGAAATTTCTCTAGCTTTTCGGGGATATCTAATTAAGGGGCGTGGCTTTGGTCGTTTTTATAGGAAAGGACCTTTTAAAAATACCTGTTTATTAACTAAATTGTTGTTGCCACGCCCATATAATATACATTGTTTAAAAGCTCAATTTATTCACTATCTTTTACAAAAAGTTTGAGCAAAATCCGTGCAGCCGTTTAAAAGTTATACGACTTTAAAAAATATGTTAAATCCAGATTTGCTTACTGAGCAATTCTGAGCGCCTGGTATTTCGCTCACGTTTTCATGTATATGCTTGATTTTCAAAATTACAAGAACAAAAATGAACGTAAATTTGCTTGGCTCATAACTGGGGAACTACTGCTCCGATTTTGGTCAAAATTTTTGCAAACATTTGGAAATTTCTCTAGCTTTTCGGGGATATCTAATTAAGGGGCGTGGCTTTGGTCGTTTTTATAGGAAAGGACCTTTTACAAATACCTGTTTATTAACTAAACTGATATTGCCACGCCCATATAATATACATTGTTTAAAAGCTCAATTTATTCACTATCTTTTACAAAAAGTTTGAGCAAAATCCGTGCAGCCGTTTAAAAGTTATACGACTTTAAAAAATATGTTAAATCCAGATTTGCTTACTGAGCAATTCTGAGCGCCTGGTATTTCGCTCACGTTTTCATGTATATGCTTGATTTTCAAAATTACAACAACAAAAATGAACGTAAATTTGCTTGGCTCATAACTGGGGAACTACTGCTCCGATTTTGGTCAAAATTTTTGCAAACATTTGGAAATTTCTCTAGCTTTTCGGGGATATCTAATTAAGGGGCGTGGCTTTGGTCGTTTTTATAGGAAAGGACCTTTTACAAATACCTGTTTATTAACTAAATTGTTGTTGCCACGCCCATATAATATACATTGTTTAAAAGCTCAATTTATTCACTATCTTTTACAAAAAGTTTGAGCAAAATCCGTGCAGCCGTTTAAAAGTTATACGACTTTAAAAAATATGTTAAATCCAGATTTGCTTACTGAGCATGTCTGAGCGCCTGGTATTTTGCTCACGTTTTCATGTATATGCTTGATTTACAAAATTACAACAACAAAAATGAACGTAAATTTGCTTGGCTCATAACTGGGGAACTACTGCTCCGATTTTGGTCAAAATTTTTGCAAACATTTGGAAATTTCTCTAGCTTTTCGGGGATATCTAATTAAGGGGCGTGGCTTTGGTCGTTTTTATAGGAAAGGACCTTTTACAAATACCTGTTTATTAACTAAACTGATATTGCCACGCCCATATAATATACATTGTTTAAAAGCTCAATTAATTCACTATCTTTTACAAAAAGTTTGAGCAAAATCCGTGCAGCCGTTTAAAAGTTATACGACTTTAAAAAATATGTTAAATCCAGATTTGCTTACTGAGCATGTCTGAGCGCCTGGTATTTTGCTCACGTTTTCATGTATATGCTTGATTTACAAAATTACAACAACAAAAATGAACGTAAATTTGCTTGGCTCATAACTGGGGAACTACTGCTCCGATTTTGGTCAAAATTTTTGCAAACATTTGGAAATTTCTCTAGCTTTTCGGGGATATCTAATTAAGGGGCGTGGCTTTGGTCGTTTTTATAGGAAAGGACCTTTTACAAATACCTGTTTATTAACTAAACTGATATTGCCACGCCCATATAATATACATTGTTTAAAAGCTCAATTAATTCACTATCTTTTACAAAAAGTTTGAGCAAAATCCGTGCAGCCGTTTAAAAGTTATACGACTTTAAAAAATATGTTAAATCCAGATTTGCTTACTGAGCAATTCTGAGCGCCTGGTATTTCGCTCACGTTTTCATGTATATGCTTGATTTTCAAAATTACAACAACAAAAATGAACGTAAATTTGCTTGGCTCATAACTGGGGAACTACTGCTCCGATTTTGGTCAAAATTTTTGCAAACATTTGGAAATTTCTCTAGCTTTTCGGGGATATCTAATTAAGGGGCGTGGCTTTGGTCGTTTTTATAGGAAAGGACCTTTTACAAATACCTGTTTATTAACTAAACTGATATTGCCACGCCCATATAATATACATTGTTTAAAAGCTCAATTAATTCACTATCTTTTACAAAAAGTTTGAGCAAAATCCGTGCAGCCATTTAAAAGTTATACGACTTTAAAAAATATGTTAAATCCAGATTTGCTTACTGAGCAATTCTGAGCGCCTGGTATTTCGCTCACGTTTTCATGTATATGCTTGATTTACAAAATTACAACAACAAAAATGAACGTAAATTTGCTTGGCTCATAACTGGGGAACTACTGCTCCGATTTTGGTCAAAATTTTTGCAAACATTTGGAAATTTCTCTAGCTTTTCGGGGATATCTAATTAAGGGGCGTGGCTTTGGTCGTTTTTATAGGAAAGGACCTTTTACAAATACCTGTTTATTAACTAAACTGATATTGCCACGCCCATATAATATACATTGTTTAAAAGCTCAATTAATTCACTATCTTTTACAAAAAGTTTGAGCAAAATCCGTGCAGCCGTTTAAAAGTTATACGACTTTAAAAAATATGTTAAATCCAGATTTGCTTACTGAGCATGTCTGAGCGCCTGGTATTTTGCTCACGTTTTCATGTATATGCTTGATTTACAAAATTACAACAACAAAAATGAACGTAAATTTGCTTGGCTCATAACTGGGGAACTACTGCTCCGATTTTGGTCAAAATTTTTGCAAACATTTGGAAATTTCTCTAGCTTTTCGGGGATATCTAATTAAGGGGCGTGGCTTTGGTCGTTTTTATAGGAAAGGACCTTTTACAAATACCTGTTTATTAACTAAACTGATATTGCCACGCCCATATAATATACATTGTTTAAAAGCTCAATTAATTCACTATCTTTTACAAAAAGTTTGAGCAAAATCCGTGCAGCCGTTTAAAAGTTATACGACTTTAAAAAATATGTTAAATCCAGATTTGCTTACTGAGCATGTCTGAGCGCCTGGTATTTTGCTCACGTTTTCATGTATATGCTTGATTTACAAAATTACAACAACAAAAATGAACGTAAATTTGCTTGGCTCATAACTGGGGAACTACTGCTCCGATTTTGGTCAAAATTTTTGCAAACATTTGGAAATTTCTCTAGCTTTTCGGGGATATCTAATTAAGGGGCGTGGCTTTGGTCGTTTTTATAGGAAAGGACCTTTTACAAATACCTGTTTATTAACTAAACTGATATTGCCACGCCCATATAATATACATTGTTTAAAAGCTCAATTAATTCACTATCTTTTACAAAAAGTTTGAGCAAAATCCGTGCAGCCGTTTAAAAGTTATACGACTTTAAAAAATATGTTAAATCCAGATTTGCTTACTGAGCATGTCTGAGCGCCTGGTATTTTGCTCACGTTTTCATGTATATGCTTGATTTACAAAATTACAACAACAAAAATGAACGTAAATTTGCTTGGCTCATAACTGGGGAACTACTGCTCCGATTTTGGTCAAAATTTTTGCAAACATTTGGAAATTTCTCTAGCTTTTCGGGGATATCTAATTAAGGGGCGTGGCTTTGGTCGTTTTTATAGGAAAGGACCTTTTACAAATACCTGTTTATTAACTAAACTGATATTGCCACGCCCATATAATATACATTGTTTAAAAGCTCAATTAATTCACTATCTTTTACAAAAAGTTTGAGCAAAATCCGTGCAGCCGTTTAAAAGTTATACGACTTTAAAAAATATGTTAAATCCAGATTTGCTTACTGAGCATGTCTGAGCGCCTGGTATTTTGCTCACGTTTTCATGTATATGCTTGATTTTCAAAATTACAACAACAAAAATGAACGTAAATTTGCTTGGCTCATAACTGGGGAACTACTGCTCCGATTTTGGTCAAAATTTTTGCAAACATTTGGAAATTTCTCTAGCTTTTCGGGGATATCTAATTAAGGGGCGTGGCTTTGGTCGTTTTTATAGGAAAGGACCTTTTACAAATACCTGTTTATTAACTAAACTGATATTGCCACGCCCATATAATATACATTGTTTAAAAGCTCAATTAATTCACTATCTTTTACAAAAAGTTTGAGCAAAATCCGTGCAGCCGTTTAAAAGTTATACGACTTTAAAAAATATGTTAAATCCAGATTTGCTTACTGAGCAATTCTGAGCGCCTGGTATTTCGCTCACGTTTTCATGTATATGCTTGATTTACAAAATTACAACAACAAAAATGAACGTAAATTTGCTTGGCTCATAACTGGGGAACTACTGCTCCGATTTTGGTCAAAATTTTTGCAAACATTTGGAAATTTCTCTAGCTTTTCGGGGATATCTAATTAAGGGGCGTGGCTTTGGTCGTTTTTATAGGAAAGGACCTTTTAAAAATACCTGTTTATTAACTAAACTGATATTGCCACGCCCATATAATATACATTGTTTAAAAGCTCAATTAATTCACTATCTTTTACAAAAAGTTTGAGCAAAATCCGTGCAGCCGTTTAAAAGTTATACGACTTTAAAAAATATGTTAAATCCAGATTTGCTTACTGAGCATGTCTGAGCGCCTGGTATTTTGCTCACGTTTTCATGTATATGCTTGATTTACAAAATTACAACAACAAAAATGAACGTAAATTTGCTTGGCTCATAACTGGGGAACTACTGCTCCGATTTTGGTCAAAATTTTTGCAAACATTTGGAAATTTCTCTAGCTTTTCGGGGATATCTAATTAAGGGGCGTGGCTTTGGTCGTTTTTATAGGAAAGGACCTTTTACAAATACCTGTTTATTAACTAAACTGATATTGCCACGCCCATATAATATACATTGTTTAAAAGCTCAATTAATTCACTATCTTTTACAAAAAGTTTGAGCAAAATCCGTGCAGCCGTTTAAAAGTTATACGACTTTAAAAAATATGTTAAATCCAGATTTGCTTACTGAGCATGTCTGAGCGCCTGGTATTTTGCTCACGTTTTCATGTATATGCTTGATTTACAAAATTACAACAACAAAAATGAACGTAAATTTGCTTGGCTCATAACTGGGGAACTACTGCTCCGATTTTGGTCAAAATTTTTGCAAACATTTGGAAATTTCTCTAGCTTTTCGGGGATATCTAATTAAGGGGCGTGGCTTTGGTCGTTTTTATAGGAAAGGACCTTTTACAAATACCTGTTTATTAACTAAACTGATATTGCCACGCCCATATAATATACATTGTTTAAAAGCTCAATTAATTCACTATCTTTTACAAAAAGTTTGAGCAAAATCCGTGCAGCCGTTTAAAAGTTATACGACTTTAAAAAATATGTTAAATCCAGATTTGCTTACTGAGCATGTCTGAGCGCCTGGTATTTTGCTCACGTTTTCATGTATATGCTTGATTTTCAAAATTACAACAACAAAAATGAACGTAAATTTGCTTGGCTCATAACTGGGGAACTACTGCTCCGATTTTGGTCAAAATTTTTGCAAACATTTGGAAATTTCTCTAGCTTTTCGGGGATATCTAATTAAGGGGCGTGGCTTTGGTCGTTTTTATAGGAAAGGACCTTTTACAAATACCTGTTTATTAACTAAACTGATATTGCCACGCCCATATAATATACATTGTTTAAAAGCTCAATTAATTCACTATCTTTTACAAAAAGTTTGAGCAAAATCCGTGCAGCCGTTTAAAAGTTATACGACTTTAAAAAATATGTTAAATCCAGATTTGCTTACTGAGCAATTCTGAGCGCCTGGTATTTCGCTCACGTTTTCATGTATATGCTTGATTTTCAAAATTACAACAACAAAAATGAACGTAAATTTGCTTGGCTCATAACTGGGGAACTACTGCTCCGATTTTGGTCAAAATTTTTGCAAACATTTGGAAATTTCTCTAGCTTTTCGGGGATATCTAATTAAGGGGCGTGGCTTTGGTCGTTTTTATAGGAAAGGACCTTTTAAAAATACCTGTTTATTAACTAAATTGTTGTTGCCACGCCCATATAATATACATTGTTTAAAAGCTCAATTAATTCACTATCTTTTACAAAAAGTTTGAGCAAAATCCGTGCAGCCGTTTAAAAGTTATACGACTTTAAAAAATATGTTAAATCCAGATTTGCTTACTGAGCAATTCTGAGCGCCTGGTATTTCGCTCACGTTTTCATGTATATGCTTGATTTTCAAAATTACAACAACAAAAATGAACGTAAATTTGCTTGGCTCATAACTGGGGAACTACTGCTCCGATTTTGGTCAAAATTTTTGCAAACATTTGGAAATTTCTCTAGCTTTTCGGGGATATCTAATTAAGGGGCGTGGCTTTGGTCGTTTTTATAGGAAAGGACCTTTTAAAAATACCTGTTTATTAACTAAACTGATATTGCCACGCCCATATAATATACATTGTTTAAAAGCTCAATTAATTCACTATCTTTTACAAAAAGTTTGAACAAAATCCGTGCAGCTGTTTAAAAGTTATACGACTTTAAAAAAAACGTTAAATCCAGATTTGCTTACTGGGCGATTCTGGGCGCCTGGTATTTGCTCACATTTTTAATATGGCATGATTTTTAAAATGACGACCACACACACACACACAAAAATGAAGGTGAACTTGCTTGGCTTATAACTAGAAAACTACTGCTCCGATTTTGGTCAAAATTTTTGCAAACGTTTGCAAATTTCTCTAGCTTTGCGGTAATCGATAAATTAATGGGCGTGGCACTGTCCATTTTCTTAGAAAATGACTTTTTAATCATATTTCTCGTTTCATAACTAAATGGGTGGTGCCACGCCCACATATCATACTTCGTTTGAAAGCTGAATTAATTTACAATATTTCACAAAAAGTTTGAATAAAATCGGTGCAGCCGTTTTCAAGTTATAAAGCTTTAAATTATATCTACTGCTCCGATTTTGGTCAATTTTTTTTGCAAACAGCGTAAGCGTTTAATAACAGACAGAGGCATGGACATCTTAATACGGGTCATATTTTGATGCTAATCAAGAATATATATGTACTCGCAAACTTAGTTTACATACACTTTATGTGGCGAGGAACATATGAAGGAGGAAGAATAAAGGTATTGACACATAATTAAAGGGGGCGTTGTTTAAGGGAAAAAGAAGCACCATTTTGCATATTACGGTCAAATCAAATGTTAGAATAGGGTGCAGTTATAGCAATCTGAGCACTTGTATGAATATATGTATAGTGCCAAGAGCTTTATATGGTTTTATACGATTTAATTCGACTGGGCATCATTCCAATTATTGTCTGTGCATTTATCGATTTAAACGAACTTTACGTGACTTTGAATAGTTTATGCAGTACATGTGTGTATTTGTCTTTTATCCAATGGCGCTTATTTTAAATTTATTTCAAAGTGGGATTCATCTGAAATAAATAGCTGCCGCTTTATTTTACTATATTTTCTCATATTCTTCATATCTGTAGTAAGCAGGTGAAGTTTCACTTTAGTTTAAATAAATCGCAAAAAAGAACAAATTGCACACTTGGTTAAATGCTCATCAATATTCATCATCAATTACAATAATATCTAGCTTTTGGCGTCACACGAAACACATCTAAACAGCACACAGATGCTCCACAATACCACCCACTCCAATGGCGGCGCTTTGTTTTTTTTATATAATGTATATAAATATTATTTCTAGTTAGACGTAAAATATCGACAATACGTGTGTGTATGCGAAGTATTGTCAATCACGTTACCAAGAAATTTATTATCTCAAAGTTTATGATTTCATTTTTACACATACGAGTACTTCAAAACCTGATCTGGGTCTGTGGGTAGATGGATAACTTTACACGTACACTTGTGCATCATGAGCAGTCAATTATATTGGAAAAAATCATTCGTGATTAATCGAATTGTAACAGAATTGTTAGAAAAATGCCAAAAAATAAAAAAGTCTGTTTTTTAAGCGAATTCACCAATAACAACAAACAGTTCGTACGCGTTTTCTTTACATTCCATTCCATTACTCACTCACTCGGACCATTTTAAATGTCTGTCAACAGCGATTACTTATTGTTGGTAAGCAAAGTGGAAATTTCATCTGTGGTCTATTAAGTGCTTACAAATTAAATTTTTTTTTGCATTGTAATGCATATGATTTGAAAACGCAGAAGAACCGAAAATTGTTTAAGGTTTTCATTTAAATGAAAGTAAATGGAAGTAAGTAAGTGGAAGGTTGCTAAAAATATACATTTAAACCAACTACCGTACAATTTAGTAATTTACGATTTATTGTATCCTTTTCTTTAAAGATTTGTGGTTGTTGGAAGTGTAATAGTAGCATAATAAATATTTGCGTTGATCTATTTGTTTGCGTGGTTCTATTTTTAAAAACTTGCCTACATAAAACTTTCAATAATACATTTTTCATTACCAACAATTATGAGCTCATATTGGCCAGCATGACTAAACTGCATAAGACCACGACACCACACAGTTCATTTTTTTACAACATCTGATCTCAGCCGTTGAAACATCCATTTATTACATGCCGGCAGCGACAGTTAACCTTGCCAAGTTTTTTTTACTCATCGTGTGAATAAACACATAATACGTGTATATGTCATAGAGATTGAAAGGTACAACAAAAGTGCTTCCAATGAACGTGTAATGCATTTATGATTGACACATAAGACAAAGAATTGTGACAACATTCACTTTCGAAAGCAATACATCTTAAAAATTGCTGTTAACAGAAAATGTCATAATAGAAAAAAAAACAAAAACAAAATAAAAACAAGACAAAAATTAGCATATTGTTCTTATTGCGTTATAGTTGTTGTACATTACATATACTCTCTCAGTGACATCACAAATTGACGGCAAACGGAAATATATCGCCATTGGCGTTAAGATATGTGGCTGGCCATAAACAATTTTGTCTGATTTATAAATGCAAAAATACAGTAAAAAATAATTGAGTGCGAACACACAATTATGATTATCATGGTAAATCTGCGGCAAAGCTGATAGCATTAGGCTAGTGCTGTCAGTGTTGAAAAAAGAGTCATTAGATTTGGCCATTCCCTTAGTCTCTAGTATAAAAATGTCGGTATAAAATATTGCCTCAATATGATAAGTTAATAATTTACGACCATAGGTGTGCAAACAATTAAGGAAAACGGGAAGAGACACAAAGTAAATCTACTCAGATGTTGATGGTGATTACGATGTGTTCACTTTATAAGACCCCTGGCACTACTTCTTCTATAGTGTGCACCGCCCCCACTTATATGGACTCTCAGGTACTTGTATGAAGTTTGTATGAAGTATGAAAGTTTTCCTTGAAGCTTTCATAAAGGAAAGCCTATTTGCACAAGTTGCTCTCTGAATCGCTCCAATGTTTATACACATTATATGCACTTGTATGGTGCTTAATAACACTTAAATGGTATGGGTTATGATTTCATTTCATGAGCCATAACATCTGTAAAGTCTCGATTACAACCAATAACAACAACAACAACGACAATAGTCAACAAAATCATGTTATCTTAAATCATCATTTATATGCGCATATTTATGCGCCTCTTAAATCATCCACCAATGATGTCCGTCTTAATTTACATTGTTGCCTTTGTTATTACTGCTGTTACTAATGTTAAAAAGTTGTTACATTTACAGTAGAAAAAAAAAAAAATTTTTTAGAAAAATGACTTCATTTCATTCATGATGAATTGCTTGCGTTGGTACCTGATACAAATCGTAACAATGATGTTTTGACATTTTGCCTTCAATAAAAAAAAAAAACTGCAACAACAACAACAACAACAACAAGAAAACTGTTTTCAAGATCCTCTTCATCTATTATACAATACAATCCCCAACCATCACAGTAGACACAAAAATTATTGTTGATAGACATTAAGATTTAAATCTTTCTTTTAAAACCAAAACGTTATTTATGTAATACAATATATTTAGGGCAGTTTTGTACTCATTTTTCGGGTAACTAAAGAAGACGCTAAATAAAGATTAATCATAGTGTAGAATTTTTAATAAAGAAAAACGTGCAAACTGCGGATATTTCGCAATTGTTTTTGTGTAAATGTGTGTAGAAAAAATTAAATTAAAAAACGAATATAATAAATAATAAAATTCTCGACTCTTCTTCTGTACTTAATTGTTAGCCTTCTAACTTCTATACCAAAGTTTTTGTGGGAACAAACAGCAAATTTATGGTTTGCGTGTTTCCTGTCTGTCATGCTCTGCTCAAAACCATTCATCATTAAATCAAACGTTTTAATAGTTTATTGAAAAATCGATTAACATAATATGAAAGATTAACAAATCGTTGACAAAATGACACATTTATAAATGAGACACATGTTAAGTATTTAAAAAAAATAAAAAAATAAAAAATATTAATATTCTCAACACCATTCATATTGTTCCAACGCACGTACACTACATTAGTAGTATGCGGATCTTGTGTCTTCTACACACTACACTGAGCATACAAATTTTTTACATTATTTCTTATTTCTAACCGTTATTGCTATACATACCATATATGCGAAGCATTCTATTAACTGGCTGAGAACTTGAGATGAAAATCAGTGGGAATTGTAATGAAAATAAAACAAATTTCAGTTTCCTTGTGTTCGTGTTGTTAATGAAATGCGAACCACTTTGACAGATTGTTACACATAAAAATTGTAAAATTTTTTTTTCGACAATCCTACATGCAATTCTTTGGTATGAGGTAAAAATTGTTTCTATACCCATCATCCTAATGATATGTGAGTATATTGGTTTTGTTCAGACGTTTGCAAGTACCAGAAGGGGGCGAGCCACACCTCAAAAAGTATATATATTCTTGATCAGCATCAATAGAAAAGTCGATTCAGCCCATTTAGTCTTTTATGTGTACATTCTAACGGTAGGTACTATAAATATACACAAAATAAAATATTAGTTAAATCCACTGTACTCATTAATTCTAAATCAGCCTAAAAATATACTGCAATTTATTACGATAATTATTATAATTTAATAATAAATTGTATACATGTGTGTACACATGTATCATAAGAAAATGTCTTGTGAATGGAGGTTATATGAAGTATAAAAACTGGATGATATTTAACAGACATTTTATTATAAATTAAGCATAATTACTGTTCGTTTAAAAAGCACTCATCATATCCGCATTGCGTATGAATTTAAAATGAAACAAGGAAGGACATATACAGTCACTTTATGTTGAATCTACGAATAACTTAACTAAACTTATAATTAAGTAAAAAATAATTCATAAATTAATTGAATAGAAACTTTAAAGCTGCTAATGTACTTTTCTTTAGTAAATTCCACGTAGAGAGTTATAAGATGATTTTCCAAAATATAAACATATTCATTTATAACGGTTTATAAACCTGCCGTGCATGCATGCATAACAATATTATATGTGTGTACCACTCCAAAGTGTGTTCCATGACTAAATGAATATTAAATTTTATTTACATTTTTTTCAAGTTCAATGTGAAATTTTGTATGTTGCTGTAAATTGTTGGCAGCCACATATATGTACAACATACATAAATATTATATTTTGTGTATCACGGCAACTGGTTTATTCACCTTGTTCACCTAGTGACACACATGGATAACGATGTATAACATTTGGTATGAACGCCAAACACGAAAGACTTTCATTTTCATTATAAAAACTGAACTGGATGGCTAAAGCAGCAGCTTAGTTAACCGGTTTAAGTTTGTCTGTGTGTGATGATATTAAAGATTTAAAAGTAAACACTTTTGTATTCGAAAAAAAAAAAAAAAACCTTTTGAAAATTTTTTTTTTTAAATAAACCTTCTAAGCTGAAGTCTTCCTTTTAGAAATACTTAATCATTCTGCAGCGATGTGCTTAAGACATTTATGCTGCATAAAAGAATTAATAAAATTAACACCCACTAAAGTTATTATTTATGCCAGTCATACCGTTTCATACAACACTTGACAAAAGGTAATCAAGTGCTCTTTAAAACACTTGGACGCCCACATACATTGCTTAACATTTTCAAGAGGAAAAGCAATAGCCTCTGCAACCAGGCACTTGGCAAATTACTGATGTTGCCAGTTGTTGAGTTTTTGAATAGTTATGGCAGGTTTGTGACACCCCAGTACATACTTACAAGCAGTTTAAATTAGTAAAGATAACTAAAGAAACAAGATGAAACTATAGGAACTGTCACGTCATTATCAAGATGTTTGGGATAATGAAAATGTATTTGTATTAAACTATTGTTCTTCTTTGAAATGTTTTTTTTTTTTTATTGTACAACACGACTGGCAACAAACTGGTCTTAATTTTTTGTTTTGATATATATTTTGCATTGTGTTTGACCTCGAAATTAAAAAATTATATTTTAATATTCATAATATGTGTCTAAAGAGCTAAAGTTGATCTTGATTTTGTTTATTATGTTTGCCATTGATATTGAATTTTGTAGAATGTGTCAGACACGCTATATTTTATAATAATGATTGCAAAAACTGTCCTAAAAACATTTTAAACGTAATGAATTTTATTAGATGATGCTGTTCAGGTTCATTATTATATACTTCTGTGTTGGCAAACTCACTCGTAAAGTGGAGTTTGTAAAGAAAAATGTTAACAATTCCTGAACTCAATCATTTGGAAAGGAAACTCCGATAAACGAGTACTTCATGTGCCGAACTTTGAATTGTGAGCAATTATAAAACAATCAATAGAAATGTCTTATTTTCAATCCAGATTTTTTAACTAAAATGCAAAAGATTTGCTAAAAATTTGCCTTTCTTTAATATTGCACTCTTTTAAACTATTCTCTAATTATATATTACTGCTGCCAGTTTCAACCAGGCCTTAGTTTCATTAAGAAAATGACTAATTATAATAAGTTGCTGAAAGCAAGCGCCTGTAGATGGCTATTGATGAGACCTCGTAGGTGGTCAAAACCACAGGTTAACCTGCCACTAGACATCACTTTAAGATTTTCAAAATATTCATTCACTACTTGGTCATGCTTTAGATGACTTTCCATATCAAAACATCACAAAAACAAACATTTCTTTATACTATTCTTTGTATTATAGTCAGTACAACATTCAGCCAATTGATTTAATTTATTCCGTCAACAATTTAAATCATTTATCTAAACAATTAAAACTATCTAGATATTTATTTATGATGGTATTCAACTTGGGGATGGTAACCGTGCTCATCGGCAACATAGTGGACCTTAATGTGTCTGCCATGAGGATCAACGAATTCGTATTCACCCTTAACCAACCAGTTGTCCTTATCGTGTAAAACACCATCTTGGATAGCTCTAATGTGATTGGTCAGCTCGTATTCATATTTGAAACTGTCTGGGTTAACTTCCGAGTATTGCTTGATGATTTCAGCTTTCTCGTCATTGGCGAAAGCCACAGCCAAAAGGCAAGCCAAAACAATCTGCAGAAGAATACATTTTTTCGTTAATCGATCAAGGATTTTGTTTATTTTTTTAGTTTCATTTTAACTTACGATGAATTTCATGTTGTTTACTAAAGTTTGTTTGAGTAGCTCAAGTGATAAACTAATGTCGAGCAATCGATTTGTGATCAGTATTTATACGAATTTTGCGGGTGACATTTTTTGTATATTTTGCTTGCTATTGTTTTTTTTTTTTTCTTTATTGATGAAAACAATTTTATTATTATTTATGAACATAATTTTTTTAGGAGCGCGATAGCAAAAAATTATGCAACAAGCATTTCTTGAATATTTTTTGAAAGTGCGAATTTTTTATACGGGCATATATGCACTACTTCACCTTCAGCGATCTGCCTGCAGAAATAAGAAGTGTTTGTGCAGAATTTCAGCTCAATATCTCAAGGAATGGCAGCATCAAGCAGACACACACAGACGTACATGTCTAGATCGATTTAGTTTTTAATGCTGATTAAGGATATACCCTGAGCCTTAATTTTGGGGGTTGAAATGACAAAGTTACTCCCCAGCATATGTGGAGGGTCACAATTAGTGGTTGTAATCACATATCTGCCACGACCACTGGAGTATGTATGTATGCTCAGATACGGTCTAAGTCAAATTTAGTTTTTACCTGTTTATAATAATTATTCGTTTTCTTCTACTCTTTTGTATATTTCCTATTATTATGCAAATTTGATATGATATTTATGCTTTTTCATTAAAAAACATAGTTTCTGGTTTGAAATTTGTCAAATTCTTACAATTGAACCAAAATTTTATCATCATAAGTTTTCTATAAATAGTGATTAGTTGTGTTAATTGATATCAGTTTATTACTTGAACAACTCAAAAGAACACATTAGAGAAAAACAAAATGAAATTCGTCGTAAGTTGATTTTATTTTCCACTTAAAAAAGCCATTGAAGGAATCCTTAATTGGAAAATTCAATATATAGAATGAAAAATGTTTCCATTCACTTCATTTTAGATTGTTTTGGCTTGTCTTTTGGCTGTGGCTATTGCCAACGAAGAAGCTGATGTGGTCAAACACTACTCGGAAGTGAACCCGGACAGCTTCAAGTATGAATATGAGCTGACCAACCACATTAAAGCCATCCAAGAAGGTGTTTTGCAAGATAAGGATTCCTGGTTGGTTAAGGGTGAATACGAATTCGTTGATCCTCATGGCAGACACATTAAGGTCCACTATGTTGCCGATGAGCACGGTTACCATCCCAAAGTTGAATATCATTACAAACATTAAATAGTTGTTATTGTTTAGGATTCTTTAATATGATTAAAATAAATAAAAAAATTTAAAGGAAACATTACACAATTGTTGTTGGAAAATATTTCTTGTAGTCTTTTTCAAAAACGATTAGAGACTCAATATAAATCGCACGCACAAAGTTCTATATTTACGTGGATTTTAAGGAAGTAAACTTTCAAACTAAAGGTTTTTCTTCTACGTTCAATTTTTGCAATGTTTCGCTAAAGTTTATGTTGTTGTGAAGAACACGATCTTTTACCTACAGAATATGGCAAATTCCCACAATTCTCGATCTTTGGTACACTTATTTGATTTATCATAAAGCTCCGCCATGCGAAGTTTGAGTGCAATCGGAAGATTTTTCCTTTTTCTGCATATTTTCCAAAAATGTTTTTTATATAGTAATTTTAATGGGAATCGATAGCAATCCCTGTGACAACTTTTATGAAAAATTTAAATTACTATGAAAAGCGCTTCAATATGAATCTTAAACTTAAGATTCTGCTTTCGTACGAAGTAAGATTTTAAAGGCAGTTGAATTATTTTTAAACCTTGTTTTTTAGTGAAGAAAACAGAATAAAGACCATAATCTGGAACAGCAACTGTAACGATTTAAACCCATCACACCATACATGAAACGGTTTTAAAGTTAAAACCTTACAAAATATGTTCAAAATTTTATTAATGTCAAAAGATTAGACAAGAGCTGTTTAATTCATCTGCGTCTATGCTGTTTAATTTATATTCACGTCCTCAATTCTTCTATTTTGATGAGATATTCAAGGGTTTGCGTTTAAAGGCGGTGAAAAGTCTAGATTACGCCTAAATTTTTATACAGTTCTGGATCCCAAAGCAAGGAAGTTTACTATATAATAGTGTTTAGAGCACTGAATACAAAAACTAAAAGTATTTTTAAATGAATTCATCAAATCGTTCAGTAAACGTTGGCCTTTAGCACACAAAATAAATTTTTTTTTTTTCGGGAACCGATTATAGCTAAATTCTGGAACGCTAACTCTGAACATGCAATTAGTTTTCCTTTGTGAGCTCTAGTCTTTGTTATAAAATTTTAAATTATATTTTAATTATAACAAGCAAGTTAAAGTTTTTAAAATTGTGGACTTGCGTAACATTCCATTCAACTACCATATATTTGGGAATCTAAAGTTTTTTGGATATGGCTTCGTTATATTGTAAAAAGATCACATTAATGCTTATCCATTTCTTTTGTTGATACTTCAAAGTATGGATACAAACATGGATTCAAAATTTGGATATAAAATGTTCCTATTTATATGTACTGCATTCATTAATGTGTCGAAGTTGGGCCAAATCGTATAACCCACACGGTCACAATTTATTATAATCTTCTTTGATGGATCAATAAGAGTTAATATAGAATACATAAATTTGAAAATAAATTTTATTTGTATGAATTACAATAATAGTAAAACTAAGAATATCATTCCACAGTTCGATACGAAAGTGCTTCACATACCGATATCAGCAATGAACCTCCCAAAAAGAAATATGCCAAGGAAGCTTGGCCTGGTCGCAAACCTATGCTGGGAACACTTTAACATTTATCACAACCTATTGACTATTATGTATAAGTTTATGTACATACAACAGAGCCTTTATAATGACAACAATGCGTATGTTCAATAAAGGTGTTGATTGAACTTCTTTGAAGTCAACTATACGAATAATACGTGTGCAATTTTTTGGACCTGGACGTTTGCAATCGTTATACGAGTTCTTAAGTTTGTCAAAGTAATCCAGATCTTGTTTGCTAATGGATGGTACAAATTTACAAAATGATGTCACAAAATCAACCGCCTGAACAGTGACGCTTTCAGGTATCAATTCAATTTCTGTGAGTTCACCTTTTACATGTTTATCAATTAATCTCCGCACCGCGTATAACCAAGCATTTGAACAAATGGAATATATATCGGCACCAGACATATCTCTTATAGGCTATATACATACATACATACAAAAAGTCTTTAAAATAGGTAATGCCACGCCTAAATGAAGAAATGTAAAGAGTGTTCGAGTTATCTATAAATCCCTTACACGATAAAAATTTATAGAATAATTGACGAAATCTTCCAAAATTAGCTAAAATTTTGAAATATAATTTCAAGTTGACATTTTTCATACATCATCAAGGAAAATTATATAATATAGACAAGTTGCTCTTTTTTTTTTTTTTCCTATTTTTTTTTTTTTTTTAATTGACTAATTGTTGGTTAAAAGATTTTTAGTTATGTATGTACTAATAGGTGCTGCATACCAACGCAATAATACTCTTCCGTAGTAATTGATTGTTAGGAAGATGTTCATTAGAATAATCGTTAAAAAGAGTATTGTCTAACTAGATTATATACAATATAATTATAGACCAGTTTTGCCCAAAATGTGCGATCTTGAAAATTAACTTTTAACGAAACAAAAAACATAATAAAGACGATAAAATATAACATTTAACAAAAAGTGGTTCCAAACAAGCTAACTGAATTAATTTTATAATATTATCAAATACACTACTTTGATTACCATGTTATATGCAATTTGTGCCAAATTAGTATAAATACCGATCACTGATCTAAAAAACGGTATCAGTTCATCTCTTGAGCATATCGAGCAAACAAATAGTAAACAAACATGAAATTTGTTGTAAGTTGTGTTTTGTTAAAATTAGATTCATGATCGAAATTTTGTTAAAACGATTCATTTAGATTGTTTTGGCTTGCCTTTTGGCTGTGGCTTTCGCCAACGACGAAAAAGCTGAAATCATCAAGCAATACTCGGAAGTTAACCCAGACAGTTTCAAATATGAATACGAGCTGACCAATCACATTAAGGCCATCCAAGATGGTGTCTTGAAGGATAAGGACAACTGGTTGGTTAAGGGTGAATACGAATTCGTTGATCCACATGGCAGACACATTAAGGTCCACTATGTTGCCGATGAGCACGGTTACCATCCCCAAGTTGAATACCATCATAAATAAATATCTAGATAGTTTTTAATTGTTTAGATAAATGATTTAAATTGTTGACGGAATAAATTTGATTGTTGCGTTGAATGTTGTACTGATCGAAAAAAATTAACAAAAAAATAAGTTTTGTTTTTAATATTTGCTTTTTAATAATTGAATAGGTGGTACAACGACCATATAATTTGGATTGGTAAATCAAGATTCGCCTACTGAGCGATTCTGAAAGTTTGCTATTTCGCTCACTTTTTTATAATGGCATGATTTTTAAAATTACGACCACAAGAATGAATGTGAACTTGCTTGGCTTATAACTCGAAAATTACCACTCCGATTGTGGTCAAATTTTTTGCAAACATTTGGAAATTTCTCTAGCTTTTTCGGGGATATTATTCATGGGCGTGGCTTGTTTTTCAATTAAATTGTTGATGCCACGCCCAAATAATGGCTTACTGAACAATTCTGAGGGCCTGGTATTATGCTTAAAAATTGTTAGGCAATTGTGAGGGCGTTTATTCAAAAGCAAGCCATCTAATCTTACTACCAAAGTGGTAAAAGTGTTTAAAGTTAAAGTCCAACGTTAGAATATTTACTTCAGAGACTCCAGAAGCTCACTAGACTTAGATTGTAAACACTCTATGCAATCTTCACTTCGTACAGTCTCTGATAATTCTTTTTGGGCACTTCCAAAATGGTAAATGTGTCTTTATACGTTTTGTTAAAACTTGTTTTTGGAATATTTTAAACATAAATGTTTTTAAGGTTATTTTGTTAATCGTACAAGTGTTTTTAAATTTGTTAAATTTGCTTAAGAAATGCACTGCATCGCAGTATTTGTAAAAAGCAATAATTTCTAATGATGATGATTCTGTGGCCTGGTGGTTGCATTAATGTTAGTTAAGTGGTGTCGGCTGTTTAAAGATATGACGATTATGATGACCAATCCCATTTCAGAACACACACTTACACAAATCGCATTGTATGCAAAAGTAAATATGAAAAGACGAAACAGTGTTATAAACAGAATAAGAATTCCGTTTAATGTCATATTTAATGTTGCAATTAATTTATTAATTATCACTAAACTACAGATGATCGTTTTATAGAAAAGTGTAAAAAATATGTAAATGGTATGCAAATGCAAAATGGATTTTGAGTAATATGTATACTTGATTAATGGGTAGAGCAGGCCCATCAGAATCTCAATTGATTTAATCATGCCCGCCCATGTGTCAGGTTGCAAATTTGTTGGTGACATTTTTTACATAGTGTCCTTTTAGCTGATTGAAAATTACGCAGCGATTTTCGTGACCTTGGTTGTAACAAGATCACTCCAGCACCACAAACTGTTGACTGTTCTTTCGTCTTAGATGTGATATGATGAACGAATCTTTAAAAGTTTATGGAAAACTTTAAATATGTTGCTGCAAAACATGCCAAATACTTCACTGATCAAAATCGGCCTTTATCTTGCACGCATCCTTCTTATGTCCAAATTTTCCGTCAATGTACGAGGTATAGAACTTTTTGAATAAGTTACTATATGTACCAGTTCGCACACTTTCAGTCTTTCAGCCAAGCCAAGCAATCCCACTTTGTGCGGTCAACTCATTTGGTCGACTACTGCCACGTTCGTCTTGGCAGCTCATTTAAACTCTGCCACCGAATATTTTACTATTTATACAACAGGGTAGAGTCCCCTTAAATAGAATCTGTCTCGGCGAATAAAAGTACTACTGGGACTACAGCTCTCTCTAGTATATTAATCATGGAATAGACATAATGGTCATTGTGGTTAATATATGTATACACGAACTTATGCATAATTGTATATATTTCATCTATATACCTTGATTTACTTAGAATGACATCATTGCCCAACAAAAATGTTTTGCACGTAGATAATATTGATGATGATGAAGCTAGTACTAAACATACTTACCTCTTGTATGTATATCATCGTCTTCTTTCATCTTTCCTGTTATCAATGTATTGGAACTTAAAGTTCAAGTCATAACCGAAAACTTGTAATTTCATTTTTCTGAACATATTCTTTCTATTCTCTTCGAATGTTGTTGCTATAAAATATCTTGTTGCTATTGCTGCTGCTGCATTCATTTCTTGTTTGCTTGAGCAATTGCATTCAGTTGCCAGCTATATTGTAAGTTATTGGATTGATTATGACATGCTTTATGTATGTGTGTGTGTGTATGCGTGTATACTTCTATGCATATAATAATTTATGTAGATATTGTTGCTTAGTATTTACATCATCTTTGCAATGATGGTGATGATGAAGGCGGTAATATTTGTACATGTGTTGGTTAGTTGTATGCTTTTTTATCAAGTATAAATATTCCTGCTGATTTGGTGGAACATCGCAGTTTTTTCAAATACTCGTTACTTTTTACAACGACCAACAGTGGTGGTCGCCGTGAATTAGTGTAAAATAACAATTATTATAATAATGGATAAATTTGTAAGTTTGCGTTGAATGTGTTGTAAGCCAAACAGGATATTGTTGTTATGTAGCAATAGGAAACTATGAAAAAGGATATTTTATTGCTGCAGTAAATGCTATTAATTTAAAAATAATTTATCGTAAAATAATTTCCCATCATAAAAATAAACAGAAAATACGCAATTATAGGAAATTTTTTATTGCATTTAATTAAAAACGATTGAATGGTAAAAAAAAAAACTAAATTATCAAATATAAAAGCAGATTATAGATAACCCACAACAGAGACAAAGCATATATATTATGAATCTAGCCATGTCCGTCTATCCGTCTGTCCATGTTTGAGCTGTGGTAATCACTCTCCTGTTCACAAAAATTGTAAAAATAAACTGAAAAAGTACAATTTTTAAAGAATTTTTTCCGAATTACTATTAAAGCGTGAAAGAAAGGAATGAAGCAATTAATTCCTTTGATTTTTTTCTTAAAGGCTGAACTTTGTTCTTGACATTAAGGAATAAAATTCGCACACGAACATTGTTATTATATCCATTTCAGATATATTTAATGATGGCTGCAATACTAACTATTGCGGATGCCCGACCCCAACGAAATCAAATACAATCAGGTCCAGATATACCGATAATACGGCAAGATCAAGAAGTGAATTTTGATGGCTCCTATAGATACTCATATGAAACTGGTAACGGAATTAATGCTGAAGAACAAGGCTATCTGAAAAATGCTGGATCCGATGCAGAAGCTCAGGTAAACATATAACCAATAACCACAATTTGTGTAAAAATATATTAAAATAATTTATACGTTGGTATCAATTATTAATAATTATTGTTTACATCAAATGATACCAACAGACAATTATTTTTTCATAAAAACTTCAGTGAAGGCCACAAGTGTTTTAAATGTTTTGCGGGTAGAAAGATAGAACATGATTGAAACGCCCCCTTTTGATGGTGTTTGTGTTGTGTTTACTCTTTTAATCAACAAATAATTGTGAGGAGGCGGGAACGATTGACTTGTAAAGTAATTAATATTATAAAAATATGCTTTTCGCACCGGTGGCATTTATGATAATAAAACAATTAATGGGTCTTAGAGCAGAAAATAATAAAAGCGTAAAGTTTTAATCTAAATTAACACAAATCTGTCCTTTACATAGCAAAATAAAAAGCAAACCATGTTAATATGTGGAATAAATAAATTCGCATCTTCTGCTTAACATTCAAATCATTTTTATTTAGAATTTTTCATATATTATGATATATTTTTATATTTATGATAAATTTTTAATATATTTAATAATTTACTAGGTGGCGCAGGGCTTCTTCTCTTACACTTCACCAGAAGGCATACCCATCCGCATTCAATATGCAGCTGATGAGAATGGTTTTGTACCTCAGGGTGATCACTTGCCTACCCCACCACCTATACCGCCAGCCATACAAAAAGCATTAGCCTATTTGGCTACAGCTCCACCACCACCAGACCAACAACCTTTCAGACGAGGCTAAAAACAAATTCCGTATGCTGTGACTAGATCATGTACACACATTTGTCATTATTATGTTTTGTATATAAATTAGGAAATTTTTGTGCTAACTGCTAAAAAGAACATATAATAAAATGAAGAGTATTAAAAAACTAAGATATTTTATGTGTCATTGCACTCGATTCTCAATTTATGAGTTTTCTTAACACGTTTTTGTGCAAACGTTTATAATATTCAGAATAGGACATCCCCCATCACATCCCCAAACGTACATTTTTTGTTAATTAGTATCAATGGTCGAGTCGATTTAGCCGCTTTTGTCTGTCTGTCTGTTATGTATATTCGTGTGCTTTTATGAATTTCTCTACGGCCCTCTCACGGTCGTAAAAGTTGAGATTATTAAGCTGAAATTTGATATAGAAATCTTTTAGGCATTTTGATTTGAAATCAATCCAAAGCCACGCCCGCACTGCTAATAAAATAATTTGCTTTTTAGCTTATTTTTCTCTTGACATCATTCTCACGGCCACAATATTTTTGAACTTTAGTATTGAAAATGGGTTAAATCGGACTAAGGAGTCACCTACATATTTAGAATTTCTCCCTATAGAATAATAAAAAAAAGTTGTGGACAGAAAGGTTCTAAGAAGATGCATTGAAAAGAACTTTAAAGGCGTTAATAAGAGTTATTCAAGTATGTACATTTATGAAAATTCAAATATCATTCCAGTTTCATTCTACTGCCTTATTTTGTTGGAAAAATTCGTTAATCGGTTACCTTCTCACGATAACAAATTATTGCAGCAAATTCATCATTTTCGATCCGATTTCAGTTGGTCAAACACTTTGTATTTATCACCAGTTGGTGTTAAACATGAGTCCATTTCCTTTACTCTTTCGTCAACATTTATAGTCCCATAGGGGTTAACCACTTACACTATTGTAATATTTGTAATTTTTTTTCCTCTTTTATTAAATTGAGTTTTAAGCCACACCCTAATTTAAGTATACCTTAGCTTTAGTCATCCAATTTCCTTATATTAGGACCGGGAGCAAGTTCGTTCCTCTTTTATGTTTAAATGTAACTGTTTTTACCGCCTTATGTCAATAGCACGAAGCTGTACAATTATTCTGCCATTAAAATAATACACTATAGTTTTAAGTTTTCCTTCTTAGACTATTAATTTGTTTTTTTTTTACTTTCGAACTGTTTTATAATAAGAAAGTCTCAATAAACTTAAACTTGAAGGTTCTAGTACAATGAAAGTTTTTATAGGACAAAATATCGGTATTCTGAATTGTTTATAAATAAACAAAAATGGGTAAAGAACAGGCTTTATATTTGACTGTGCCAAATTTAGATCCGATCAGAGCATTTTCAGAACCTCTTTCCATATAATGATATTTCAAAAAGTATCATATATGGTAGTAAGGCACATACTATATAATTTGTAGCATAATTTAACAAGCTCAATGATGTAGGGTGTTAAATGGTCGGACTTGGTCGACTATAACACATTCACCCGTTTTTTAACTTAATTAATTAAGTTCAACAGAACTTGTTTACAGTTACATGGCCGGCAATAGAATTTCCAAATACAAATTGTGCATTTCTGTACACGCTTCATTAACTATTATATTTACGAGTTAAAACTTCTTTAGCTGATGGAAACATATCGTATGTACCAATGGAAGAGTATCATCATATGCAAATGGCAGCAACCGCTTACACATATAAAACTTGTGGGTAGTATCAATCAATTGAGTAAAAAAGAAGACATCGTTGATGGTATTTACATACATAATCATATGGGGCCATCCATGGTAATGAAACATTCAATACAATCAAATCTTAGGCAGATGTAATGAATATATTTAGTCCATCCAATTAGCATAAATGAAGGTTATTATAATTCTAAAGTGACTGGACACAGGTAGTGCATCCAATCGTATACGTAAATTATTCAACACATTAGTTAATTACGTTGAAGTGGCAATCACCCATATGAGGGTTTCCGTTACATTGATCGTAAAATAATCATATTACGAAATATCACATAATTCATTGACCAACCGTCTGTCTGAGTTGATCAAATGCTGTAAGTTGAGTTCTAATTGAATTTAAATGAATCGTATAAATAGCAAACGCACTCTTGCAAAATCTTCATTATTCCACTTTACACACAACCAGTGAATATAGTTCCATTCATTAACCATCAAACAAATTCAAATACATTGTCGACAAATGCCACCTGAGGTGATATTAAAACGGTCTACGGTATGTGTGTGAGAAAAATGAAGTAATTTTATTTTTTATTAATGGAAAAAATCAAAAAAAAATGAAATATTCCTTAGGCGGCCTTGACATTATGGTTGATATCAATTAGTTGGTTAATAATAATGGCAAATGGTCAAAATAACAATTTTCGTTATCAACCATTAACGGCTATCAAACCGCCAACAGCAATTAGACCACCACTTCGCACAGATAATGCAGCGGGACGTTATCGTCCTGATAATGATGGTCGCTACAATGGTGGAAATGGTGGTGGTGATGGTAAATATCGTTCAGGAAATGACGGCAAATATGTGCACCAGGATGTGAAATATATTCATGATAATCGTCCTGATGCCGGTTACAAGGGTGTACTGACACCTTACAAAGGTGACACCAATAAACAAATACCCTACAAACAGAATAAAGATAAACAACAACCCTATAAACAAAGTGGCAACATTGGAAACAACAATTATGGCAAAGGAAGTGGAGTTGGTGTCACCAGCAATGGTGCTAAGAAATTTGCAACCACCTCCACTGGCGCTGGTGCCTTTAAGAAAGCTGAAGGTTTTAATGGTTTTGTAAAACCAAAAAGTGTAACGAGTAATCATGGTTTGGGTGCTTTAGGGGGCCCGAAAAAAAATGTGTTGCCTAAAGGTAAGGGTACTGGGGAAGGACGCGGTGGTTGGTCAATTTTGCAACTCCACGATAATGTACGAAAAGATGGTTATCACTTTCTGTAAGTTTGAACTTATTTAACAGCATTTATTAACAGCGCACATAAAGCTTTTAACAGTTAAAGTATAGATTTGTAGCTTTTTGCAATAATTTTTCATTTTTATTTTAATCCTAAAGTTAGACTGCATTTTGTTGTGTTCAATTCTAGTGCATGTTATTATAGAATTTTATCTTTTTAGTTATGAAACTGAAAACGGCATTTTAGCTGAGGAGAATGGTAAAGTTGAAAAACTGACTGCAGAGCAAGGCTTACGTTCAACTGGTTTCTATGAATATACCGGTGATGATGGTCTTCTGTATCGTGTAGAATATACAGCCGATGATAATGGCTTTGTGCCACGTGGCGATCATATTCCACAGACGCCCCCTTCAGTTGTTAAATTGTTGGCTTATCTGAAAGAAAATCCATCCAAAAACTAAATGTGTAACAAAATTAAAAGAAATCCATGCAGATCATAGCTTATGATTCTTATCGAAATTGAACGAAATTGTTTATTTTTATGATAAATGTTACAACTTTTTGTAAAATAAATGTTAATTTTTGGCTAATTTCAATCGATTGCTCTATGACAAATGTATTTAATGTGTCAAGTATCATTGGGAAATATTCGGAATTGTGGATTTTTTCTATATAACCATCCTTGCGCTAAGTGCAGTTTCTCACTACAATACAAAGTTTTGAACTATTATAACATTGCTAAAAATGAACGTAGAGAACAAAGTCTTACATCGTTTAAAAGCCTACAGTCTTGAAATTCATATGAATGTTGTATTTTCGATATATCATTTATTTCGGCTTGATATGGTCTCCATTGTTTAAAATATTCCCCAACTATTGTATATCATGTATAATCATAGGAAAGCTCATTGTAACTGAAAGAAATGTGGCAACGATAGCAGGCGTACAACATATGAATGCTTGCATGAAATATTACAAACAAACAAAAAACGAATAGAAAGCTTGATAAATGACGAACCTGTAGGAGCATTTTACAAAGATTTATCATTTCCGGCTTAGCGCGGGACTATGAAACGCTTATTTCAGAAATTATTCAAAATTGAAATTTTACACTGTGTCCTTCTAGAGTGACAAGGATTAGTACTTCTCCACTCAATTTTCGACTTTTAGCATCTCCATGTAAAATTTTTTTGGAATGACTATTTTCTGATCAAAGATAAACAGTCCGATGGGAGTGTGCATAAAAATGTATGTTTTAAATTAAATTCTACTTTGAGAGGGGATTTTTCTGAGCTCCAATTTTTAAAAAGGCGACGCATATAAATTGCTAAAATAATTATAATCACTCTATCTATTTAATGTTGCTCTATAAAATTCACTTTATTACTTTGTTTTTAATCCCCCTCCGATACTCCCCATTATATACTTACTGTTATATTGTTTTTCATATCATTGTAGAATGTTTTAAAATGATTTTACAAAAAAATAATTATAGTACACAAAATAGCTTTTATGGATGTTGTTTAAAGCAATCGTAGTTGTTTATTGGTCCATAAATTAATTAAAAACACCTATGGGCTATAATTCCTCCCTCAACTTTATGTATAATTAGAGAAAATATCGAAAAAAACCGGTTACGCACAATAAATAAAATGCAAAAACAACAATACGATATTACGGGATTACTTCACACACACAGGTTTGCGGTTCTCGCTGCAATTATCATTTCAATAAATTATAAGCACTATTAAATATGTAGATGTGTTCATTAGCAGCACCCACAAATTTATATGGTGGGTATGACATTTTTCGCCACATATCCCAATATTTCGACTAAAGCTTTTTGCAAGTCACTAAGCTGTATTGGAGAGAATTAGAATCAGGTTAAAACACGAATGCATTTTTGAATAATTCATTAGAGAAATTTTATGCAGCCTGACAACTTACCATTTCTGAGGAACGCGAAGGGCTATCAGAGTTTTTAACACTATAATCATAACCACCATTTTCAGCATAATCGGTACCGTCAGACTCCTCCTCTTCGAAATTATTGCCCGAACCCATTTCATAATTGGCGTATTCTTCGTCATTTTCATCAATCACTTCCCACAAACGCGTTGCACTTTCGAATTTATATTTGTGATCGGGATCGCCATCACGAGTCCAATCAAATGTAACAATCTGCCAACCAGTGCCATTGTAATTAAAGTCCAGGGTGAAGCGTACATGATCATCGGGACCCAGGGGGAACAGAGCACGAGCATTGGGTGGCCGTTTGATAATGTTGCCACGTATGTCGTGTATGTATCGCAAACCACGATCGCCATAGCCACCATTGTAGGGGATGTGTATGTGAATGTACCGACCACTGTCATCATGCACGTACTTGCCACGATGACCTCCATGCAATATGGGATGGTAACGACCCGGAGGTATTTTTTCTTTTAAAAATTCAATATCCACATCCTTGTCGACGGAAGCCTGAACCAAACCTATATCCAAGGATAAGCAACATAGTAAAGCAACAAAGCAAACTTGACGAGTCAATCTATTTAATCCTTGATGAGTTATTTTCATTTTTCTTATTATATGGTGCGCAAACAAAAAACAAGTTCAGCAGCGTCAAGGATTTGTATATTTTTTCTATTTTTCAATATTTCTTTCAATAATTTTATACTCAGTTTAACCAGAAAACAAAAACTCTGTTGCGTTTGCTTTTTTATAAAAAAAATACTTCGCACACTTGGTACAGTTAAAAATGAATTTTTTTGTGATTTGGCTTGTTTGAAGACTGTCGTAGAATTAATTCAACAGTTGCCTCTGCATCTGGTTTTCTACTAAAAAATTATCTTTCATAACAATTATAAGTCTACTCAATAATTTTCAATAATTTATTAAAAGTTTCATTTCAGATAATGAAAAGAATTTTTATCACATATTTTTCTATTAATCGGAATATAATTACAAGTGAATCATCTTGTTTATATTACGCACTTGCCTTTTTTACTACATTATTGTTTTACATCAAAACCAATGTAATTGGCGTTAGAATTGGATTTGGAGAAGGAATTAAAGAGAGTCGGAGAAAGGGAGAGAGACCAAGAGAGGGTGGGAGTCGTAGAGAGTGTGGGAGTTATGACACTTTTATTATTTATTAATCGGAAACACATTTCATACAAGTCATATTTTAGAAAGTGAGTATTTAAATAGATTGACAGGCTTTTTACCCCGTCTCTCTTTTCCCAAATTCACTACCTTAATAATTCGGAGGGAAACCACAGGTATATTAAATTTATGCACGCATTTGACTTTATAATAGGAATTTTAGAAAAACAGATTTTTCGAAATATAACAAAAAAATAAGAATCACCCTTCTACCAAAGCTTTCACAGCTTGTTATGGATCAAAATATGGGGATTCAAAGATCGGGAGAGTTCAAAAAACAATCTACACACGTACGAAAAAGCATATCAACACCCCTTTACGCCCTCAAGCCCTTGACATTTAATTAAAACTTTAACAAACACCATGGCCCACCAACAGGTGACAATTTTCCTCCGCTTAGTATTTGCTAATCAAGAGAGCTTAGATCCGAATTCAGCGGAGCATATAAATGAGTATTTTGGATTAAATTTATTAACAAAATTTAATTAATCGACAGTGAAGAATATTACTATGAAATGTTTTAGTGAATGTATTTTAAACTTTGAACTTGCATCTGCGAAATTGTTCCCGTAAAGCATAATTCGCCAAAATAGGCCGCGTGGTCTGAGAAGTTCTAGATTGGCACCTATACACCAAGTCAAACTTGCGGAACCTACACTTCTTTCTGAATATAAAAATTTTGATCTAAATTTACTAAATTATGCGTTTTTGTAGTCTAGAAAATATTTACGAATCAAATAATTATATGTATATATAAAATTCGGCCAAAGCGCGACAATAATATTATTGAGCCTGGTACGGTATTATTAAAAAAATCTATAAATATGTATAAATTCCATCTTAAAACATGTTTTTATAAAAAAAAAAAGCAAGTACAAACACTTTAGCTGGCTTAAGCCAAATTTTAAATACCCTCCATACCAGATTTATAATAATTGGGCGTGCCAGACACCTGCTGGTGCCTTCTACACACGAATTCTCTCGACGAATATATTTATTGGAACTTGTATAGGTGTAGTTATAGTTATTCAACTACGCCCCTTTTTGTTACATACGTGGACATTGTTACCAAATTTAATGTTTCAAGGTCATTGCATTTGAATTTGGTTGATTGTGAACATGGCATATCTAATTAAGCCCAATTTAAGTAGAAATCTAATCACCGAATAAAGAAATGTGTGTAAAAATTTCGGCTTAATATTTTAAAATTTAGAAAGATAAGTGTTTAAACTTCGGGCGGATCTGACAAGTCCGATTCAGAAATGGATACTGATTAAAGTAGGTGTTGCAAATGAAATAACCAACTTGACATGCGCTCATCTTGTGTGGGGGAGGCTTAAAAACAACATAAAATATTAAATTAATAATTAATAGACTTTACATGCTTCCCCCTTTTTAACAAATTAAGTAATTATACAAACACGCATGTCTCCGGTACTTGCTTGCTTTACTTTATACCAATTGACATTAATCTTCTCATTTAAAAAAAGCGGAAAATGATTTAATACTAATCAAACACCCTACGGGTGGCACCCAATTAATTTTTATTTTACAATAAATGAATTAAAAATCAATAAATTACTGCCCCTGTGTGAAGACAATTATTGCCCGATAAAAACACGTTGAAACGATTCATAAAAGATATTACCAAAATGGTCTTGAACTGTGCAACATTGTACTTATATTGTATGTGCGGGGGTGGGGTAAATGAATGTCAAGCTACCGGAATAATTAGGGATTATTATCAAACTACACGTGGCTGATTATAAAGAAGAAACAAATTAATAAACTTTTATAAAATACAGTATTATATATAATGTATACCAAGTCTACATACGTACACCACCTAACCTTCTTAATGTTTAACGGTTTTTTACCATCAACTACATTTTACATCACACTTTGTGTGTTGACTAATAAGCAATGTCAAAAAAAGTTACTACAAAACCAATGATTAATCGTTAAAGTCATTTAAAATAAATTACTGCAATGTCTGTACCGGGTTTTCAGTATATTTGCTTTAAAATGAATTAGTATACCAAATATTTTCCATTTAACAATGCACCGTAAAATTCCTTAAGAAGAGAAATAACAGTAAATGCATACATAGGTGCATTAGGGTGGGCCGTAAGAGCATTTTGTTGTTTGTAATAGTGCGGAAGAGTTGCGAAATAGTGAGGTTAATAAGCTATGAAAAAAGATATAAAACCAGTTAATCTCTTCCGATCGCGCTAAAGTTGAAGTTGAAAAATGTTGAAAAAATACCACGTTTTCGAAACAACGTTATGTACATATATACTCTTTAATAAGATGGAAGGTGTACTTGATTTGTTATTCCTTTCATTTCATGCGGACTTCTTAAAGACCATAAAAAGTTGATCAAAATTAGGATTGATACGTTTATTTTTCCTTCTGTGCATTCAGTTTCATAATTTTAAATCGCTTATCGTAATACAAATTAAGACATTGTCTGTGTGAGCTGAACTTTAGGTTTAACATTTATAATCTACTAATTAAAAAATAATGATACCGACCACTCAAAATCTCTCTATATAATGATAATGATAAAAGAAAGAAAGAAAGTTTAATTTAATTTTAGGGTCATAATAACTTGAAATCGAGTTTTGTGGAGTTTTTTAATTATGCCCATCACCCAATTCGATCTGAGTTGCAATACGACATAGAAATATATGAATCTATAGATGATCAAGATGGTATTTTCAGCTCACCTAATCGCGTCTATAGTTCTGTTGATTTATTTGAAATTGAGATGCGTACAGACTGCCGTACGTGGTAGCTTCATGCTAAACAATTTTGTTTATGTGTTTAGTATATTTTGAATGTAACAAACATTCTGACATTTCATCCTTACTTTAAGTAGGTATAAAAAGTTTATTCAACTCTTTGCGTTTTAAGTTAAATCGAAAACAAATACCGGATTGGCGGACACATTCCTTTGAACAACAATAATCTACGTGGTTAGGTATGAAAAAAAATCAACAATTGTAAAAAATCATAAATTAGAAATTTTATTTGTTTTGTTTGGTGTTAAAAAATGTTTTTTTTTTTTCAATTGAATAATTCAATAATAACTTAACCTAAATATCCGCTTGGGAAAATTTCTGCGAAAGTCTCAGTGAATCATAGCAGCGAATAAACCGCGAATGACCCTTGAATAATGCTTATCTGAATTCCTTTTGAAGAAATTTAATTAATGACGCCTTCAAATATATTTATGTATATGACGACCTTTGTATTATATGTATTAAAAGTCTAATTTCACTTGGCTACGGAACCAAGCAAAGCAAATCTATAAAAAATTTATCTTATATATGTACTAACAAGGCCCTGAAGGTGCCGAAAAGAAGTGAATGAGAATTCAGAATATGCTTTCAACCTCTTTCAGGGTGTTGCGTACACTTTAACAAAATGATATATGCCTCCAACCTTGGGGTGATGAGTAAAAAATCCACAAAATCGTTCAAATAAAAGTTTTCAATTATTTAAACCAGTTTCATGAAATATTTATATGTATATATTAATCGATTAACGAATTAATTGATTTGCAAATATTGATTGTTGTGTATGTGAAAGCATTTAAATACAGTAAAATTAAAATCTATTGTTGCCAGTTTGGACACAATACCACACCGTCACTACCTCAATAAGTTTGGTTCTCTCTTATATTAATAATTAACAAAGAAACAACTAACTTTGTTTTAGACCAAATCTTAAACACCTGTATAACTGTATAAAATTTCAGCACAATTTATGAAAAATTACGATCGTGAAAGTACCACCAACACACATTCATTTGGACGGTCACGTCTGGATCGTCTTATATGGGCTCAGATTTTGATGTTGACATCTCTTTCTGGATTAACACAAACATTTTAGTAGACCGCCATCTTATCTGGAAAGTATAAAAATATATCATTTCATTTTGCAAAAATACAGTGCAAGCCAAACGATTAATTACACAAATAAAAATTTTTTATAAGAACAAGTAAGAAAACTAAATTTGTTTTAGGCCAAATCTTAAATACTCTTCAAATCTACAAGCATGGGCGTGGCAGGTATATGAATACGCCTTCTACGCCTAATAGTGTATGCATTACGTATCAGCTTGCAAGTCGAACGTAAGTTTTTTGTAATTTGTGTACATCTTTGTTATCCCACCACGCCTTTTCCATTTTCAGCAGTTTACCCATCTATTATTGGAACGCCTACAATTGTAAATACAATGTTAGGCCGAAATTTTGTCATTTCTTTTACGGTGTTACAATTTGTTTCTGTCATGTTATATGAACCCGCCTTATAAGGGGACTGACTATATAGCTAAGAAAGTATTTAAGATTTGACTCCGGTCAAAGCTTAAGCTTGGAAATGGATCTTTCTTTATTGAAGGACTTCTTGGTACGCCTATTGCAAGCCTTAATATATATTACTATTGCTTGAAACTTCCTTTTTTTTATTGTATTGTATTTTTGCACGTACATACCGTAAAAAATTCCATAAGATTAAAAAAACATTTCAACTGAATATAAACAAAAACTGAAATTGCGGCATGATTTTATTATAACTTTAGCCATAACGTGATTCAACTAAAATAAACGTAAACTACAAAAAAAAGCTATAAAAACTGCAAAACATCAGGCTCAACAGTTATACGATATAAAAAAAAAAAAAAAGCAAAAAAAAAAAAAACTTCCGGTAAACTGCACGAGACGTCCTTAACGGTTTTAATTTACATTTCGTTTATTCATGTGGCGATGGATAATGGATGTAGGGCTATAAACAAGCACGATAATCACCAGATAAATAAAGTATTAAAAAAATAAGAAATAATAAATGATGAACCAACAGAAGAATGAGTAAGACGGTTACCTATAAAACAAATACGGTGTCTACAGGAACGAAAAGTATTTCGAAATTGTTTTACAACTTTGTTTATGATTATGTTTAGTCACACAATGTAGCACCGAACAGCATTGACATTGTCCATAATGTGCCCTAAAACAACCATCAGCTCACTCACACAATATTGTTATATGGTAATTATGTTTTCTTGTGGGGAAGCAAAGTCCAAAAACAGTAAAAAACATCAATTAACTGAGAATGTTTATGGTCATTGCCCCAGAAATTAATTGAGTGACATTTAACACCCACACAAAGTCAACCCAAAATCAATATAAGCTTATCTGCATACTTGTACTTGTACACTGTGTTGAAATAGGTCCATTTCATAAATTCATTTGTTTATTGGTTGTTGTGTCCATTGAATGTGATGTAAGTTCCCATATTAGCATTGACCTTGTCCACGTAACACACAGACTACATACTAAGCGTGCCCGCTAATTACTAACGTTGTGAAAGTTGAAATAAATTTTTCTGTTTTGTCATTTGATATGTTGTGGGTTTACGACATGAAATAATCTCCTAAAATATTTAGCTCGTTTTTCAAGATGCGTCTGAAGTGATTTTTTTTGCTTAACAAATATTTATTATAATTATAAATGTGTTATTTAACCTGAAGGAAGGAAACATGGTTTAATGACCGTCAATTAATTAAACACTTACAGTGCTACGGTATTCAGGGAGAGCTTAAAAGCTTATCTTTAATAAAATGTGGATTTTAGTCAATTTCGACTGCATGTGCTTTATAGTGCAAGTATGTAGTTGAAATAATGGAAAAAATAATTTTTTTTTTATTGTATTTTACTCTACACAATAAAAGGTATGTGAAGTTTGTCTCTCCATGTGCAACGGTCTTATGAAGTATATATGTTCTTGATCAGCACCTAAATCTCCATCGTACCACACATGTCAGTCCGTGAATTTAAGTATTTGCCGCTTGTAAAAATTAAGATATTGGACCAAACATTTAAGGGAATTTTTTAAATAAGCAACCACACCCAGAATTAGCGAAAAGTTTCTCAAGATCACATAATATTGTTATATTTATGGATCAATGTATTAAAAATAGGTACCCACTCACAATTTATAAAATATTACCTATAAAGTTGAGCTTCGATACGCATATAGGACAACCATCGAGGCTCCTGTTTAGATAACAGCCATGCAACGATTTAAGACCCTACACTCTATATGATGAGTTTGATTGTATCTGTAGCCACTGTAATTATGCTACAATTATTTCATTTCATTTCATTTCAAAACTCAAATTCATTTCAAACAGATTAACCTTTACCAAATTTTGTTAAAAAATATTAAGAATATCAACTTTTTGCCATATAAAAAAATTCCCTTATAATAGGACGATGGTCCAATATCTGTCTTTGTAACCACTTCGACCAAAGTATCTCAAAAATGTGCACAAATTTACATGAACAGACAGACTTTTATTGAATCGGTATAATTGAAGGTGGGTGTGACAAATCTTATTTCATGCATTTCATGCATCGTCCGATTTGTTAGTTTATACGGTACATACAACGTCCACTATATGAAGGTGGACGATATTTAAGTTTCGGCTTAAATCAAATTTAGTTTTTTTTTTTTTTTTAATATTCTATCACTTAATATAATTTCAAGAAAATAAGTGGATGAGGAAGACGCATATTCAAATAAATACATTTAATAATAACTAATAACATATTCATCTACTGATTTAATAGAAATTAAGCAGCGATTAACGACCAGTAATTGAATTCATTAATTCCATATAAGTATACTATATAAGTACAAGCGTGATAATGAGATTTTAAGGAAACAGTTTTAAGAGAACAATGCTAGCAAGCATGGCTGTATATGCCATGTGCATACTCCTATATATAACGTATAAAGACCGTTACTTGTAAACACATAATTTAAGACAAGTTTTTAGTTTTTTATAAATTAGTTTGATATTAACCACAAAGGCACCAACATAATAGACTATTTAACGTAAGAATTAACTACAAAACAAAAATATTGTTTATGTGTAATTAAAGTTTATATAAAAAAAAAAGCGTTTTGCTGGATGACTTAATACGGGTATTACAAAATATTTATTATAAACGGAATGGTCCAAAGAGCATCACATATAATATATATAATTATGCTGCAGAATTATTTATAAAATAAAATATACAAATATATTCGATTAAACAATAAAATATAGCTAAATTGGGTATGACTTGAAGAGTATTCTTTAAAATCGTATGCAATTTCAAAAACAAAAAAATATTTAAAAAATAAAAAAATTTATATAAAAAACCAAAAAGTAAAAACAATAACAACAATTAAATAATCTTTGCAAAAATATAAAAAAACAAAATTAATTTATAAAGTTGCGTAACTTTCAAACACATTGATATTTCATACATCCATTTATATAATTAATTACTATAAATATTTTTTCTTATATTTATTTATTTTTTTCAAAAATAATATAAATTAGTTTTTATTGTTTTTTTATTTTTATTTTTTACATCTTTTTAAACGAAATCATTTTGTAAGGGAAAATACATTCGTATACGTCCCGAAAATTAAATAAATAAATAATAATAATATAATACAATAAATTTTAAAAATTGAATACAATTAATTTATAGGAAACTATTCCAACCCTAAACTATGATATTATGACTTTTTGGGATAACATGTCCATATATCACAAAACTAGTTAAATTAAATCAAAACTAATAATTAGACGGCGACTAATTGTTGTTTTATTTTTTCTTTTATATGTTAAATATATTGTAGTTCAACATAGTTTGTGTGTGATGAGTAGAACAGCACGTAAAGTAAGGTAATAACAAAAAAGAATCGAAAAACGAACATCGAAAAAGTCAAATTGAAATCATAATACAGGTATACGCGCCATCTGCGTATTTGGAGTATACATACGTATGAATGTATAACATAATAAATGAATGAGAGCTGAAAGCACTAAAATTTAAAACAACAAAAACAACGATCTGCTATCAGGGCCACTATATAAATGCTGCACGCTAAGAACGGATAAGAAGCATTCCTGTTGCAACCGGCAAAGCTTAAGGATATACAACGCATTATACATATATACATCGCTCTCTTTTTCTCTTTGTGTTACATACATATATATAATACACAAAAGGAAAATGCTTAAGAACTGGATAAAATTCGCTTTTGTTGTGGTGAGTAAATCTGTTAATTTTTGTTGAGAGATCCTTTAATTTACTATAAAAATAAAACTCATACGCTCTGTAGGCGATGATGAAAATTAATGGAAAAATAAAATTCCATTTAAAATTTTAAAAAAGTGTCTTGTTTTATAAAAAAAAAAATGAAAAAACTGAAATAACTAAGAAGTGAAAAAACAACAAAAAAAATATTTTCGAAAGATTTGTTATATAAGTGGTTTAAGAAGTAATTATTTTATTCCGAATATATTTTTATCAATAATTTCCATAAAAATTTGACCAATTCTACATCGCTTTCAGTTTAAAAAGAAAAATTTCAAATTCAAATTAAAAAACAAATTTAAAATGAAAAATTCAAGTTTTAAAAGAAAAATTTCAAATTTTTAAATAATATATTTATATAAGTGAGTTTGTAGCTTTTTTAAATGGATCATGTTGGTGAAGAATAGTTAATTAACTTTATAACTGACTGTGCCAAATTTGAACCCAATCGGTCTATTTTAGAACCCTTCCCATATAATTACCCATCACGAAGAGACTTATATGGCAATCCTTCGCATTACTTACTCAACTAAACCAATTGTAGCATAATTTGTAAAACGAAGTGGTATAGGGTATTAAATGGCTGGACTTAAGCGAGTATAGCATTTTCATCTGTTCCATTTTAAAATTGAAATTTATCAATTAAAATTTGAATTTTTTAATTTAAAATTGATATTTTTTTTTTTTTGTTTCAAATTTAAAAGATTAAAATTTTGAAACAAGAAAATAAAAATAAAAATCAAACAACTATTTAAATGTTAAATTAACAAAATTAAACAAGTAGGAAAACTAAATTTGGCTTAGACAATTTTCTGACGTTATAAATATGTTGGTACATAAATATATTTTCGATAATTTGTTTTTAATGACCTGTTTTTATTTACTCATTATATAAACGAGCAAAAGGTCAAAAGGTATGCTACATATAAGGTATATTTTTGTCAATTGTAGGCGTGGCTTTGGACCAATTTTGCCCATTTCAAATAGTAATTTGCATGCAGAAACTAAAAGTATTTGCATAAAATTTTAGCTCAAAATTTCAAAATGAGAATACCAACCAGACGGACTCATAGACACGTGTTTAAAAGTGTCTTGATTGATTCAGTTTTTAATACTGCCTCCTTCTAGGTGTTGAAAACTAAATAACAAACTTAGTATACCCTCATCACTGAGGTGGAGGGTATAATATTATAATTAACATAACAGGCCTGATCGCACACCAAAAACTTCCTATTTTGATAAAGATCAAAAAAGCATTCAATTGAAACATTTTATAGATCATAATACGTTTGCTTTTTATTGCATTTTTTTCACATTATATAATATTTTTTATGAGTCAGAATATTTCCATTAAATACCTTCAATACCTAAAAAAAAATTAATTTCTTAAAATTAATCACTTAATTTATTAACGAATCAAAGTGTAAAGAATTCATGAAATTGTGTAAAAAATATTTTTTTGTAATAAGTGGCTGACCATGAACGCGACCATAATAAGCAATGTTTAACGCTTTGTTTAAATGTATTTTTCTCTTCTTCTTCTTCTTCTTCTCTTATAGGTCTTTGCAACCCTGTGTAGGGGAAATCCAGTTAAAGAAAATAAATATCGCTCCAACAATGAAGGCGCCTATACGCATAATAATAATGACGGTAAATATTATATTTTGAATTATTTTAATATTTACATCTAAGAAAGTATTCGAATCTAAACAATCCGTACGTAATAGATTTTACTAAAATTTATGAAGTAATTGAGTTAATTGAAAGCAAATTAAATTCAATTAAAGAAGTGAGAAAATGCCCGCAAATATTTTTAAAGATTTTAATGCATTCTTAATTTACCTATAATTCTAGGTGAATATGCGGCTCCATATGGTAAAATATAAATGAATTTCTTACAATTTCAATTAAACACGATACTACTCCCTCAAACTAAACTAAAACTATTTTGGTACATCTCTTCTGTTTTATTTCCAAACCTATACGTAGATATATTCCTAGAAATTCAATAAACAAAAGTAATTCCTCGTTGACTTGATTTTATAATTTTATTCTCCCCACACTTTGTACTTTTCATATACATAAATATTAACCATACTCATAGGTTTTTCGTACCATTAGTAGATTAATTAATTTTCCAATTTTTGATATACTTTGTAAAAATTACAACTAAATGATTTTAATTTATTACAAAAATCAGGTCGCTACCGTCATCAGCCAGTACCCTATGTACACGTCAACGATAATCGCGATTTAGGTAAATATGTGCACGTACATATACCTTACGATGGTGGTTATGGTCCGTATGCTGGCAGCATTGTGCCCTATGTCCATGTAGATGTACCCTATGTACCAGAGACGGTAAGTCACTTATCTTCTATTTTACAGCTAAACCTCGGCTAACAAATGTGCTTTTTTTTATATCTACAATAGACTACAAAGAAACCTACGACTACTACCAAAAGAACTACCACTACCACAACGACAACTACCACAACACCACGTAATATCTTATTTAATTACCATGATGAAGGCGGTCATCGGATCTTACATCAAGAAAATGTACAAAAGAGACACAAATACGATCATGTGTAAGTTTGCTTTATAACCAAATTAAAAACTTCTTAGTTTATATCATCACAATTTCTTTCTCTTTTCGAAAATATTTTATAACGCAGCTACTTAACGGAAAATGGCATTTATGGCGAAGAGCAGGCCAGTTTACACCATGAAGGCGGCACTCATGCCGAAGGCTATTACGAATATACTGGTGACGATGGTAAATTGTATCGCGTCAATTACAAAAGCAATGGTGGTGGTTTTATGCCCCAAGGCGAACACATCCCCACACCGCCACCCATTCCAGAAGCCATAGCCAAAGCTTTAAAATACGTGGATGAAAAACGTAAAGCTAATGGAGAAAAGCCATTGTTTGATGAACGTGGCTTCCGCATTGATAACATGAACAAAGACGTGATGGCTGAACTCAAATCGATGCATATGGACAATATGCCACAAGATATTGCTCAACATTTTAAAGAATTCCAAGATCATATGGACTATTACTTGGGTTACGGTTCCTATTAGTATTAAAACATAACTAAAATAATTAATATATAATATACATACGAGGTGATTCGTTCCCTGCTTTGGGCGGGGCCGGTTAATGAGAAAAGTGACGTTCCCATTTGTACGAAAAATTTTCAGAAAAACTGTTCTGAATTAAACACTTGTATTGGTACTTCCTCAGCCAACTGACCAATAAAATTTCCTTATATCCAAAGTTCGTCCTTACGTGAGAAATATCTCTGTGAAAATGTTTTTTGTATTGGTGGGAGGAGTTCCGTATGGTGTCTTTTTTCTACAAAATGGTCACATACCGTCATGCCCAATTGCTCAAAATATTTTATATTTAGTCCATAATATTCTCTAAGGTATCCAGTACATCTCTACAAAATTTCATTGTGATTGGTTAATAAGATGAAACATAGAGAACTCTTAAAAATTAATGAAAATATTTTTTTTTTGTATATAAGTAAATCTCACTCAATTAAGTTAACACACAGATCCTTTGGCTTAAGTAGTGCTTTTCATTTTTTGTTTATTTATTCATTCAATTACATTTTAAGATGAGTTGTTATACATTTCATTCATTCAGATCATCGAAATAAAGTGAAATATAATAAAATTCCAAGTTTTCTATTTAATCACTTACGTCTGCTTTTTGCTCATTATTCCTCCACTTACTTTAGGTGTTTCTGTATAAACAAAACACTGTCAAATTAATTACTTCGTGATATATAATTATATGGAAAGGAGTGTTGAAAATATGCGATGTGATACATTTTCAATAAAGTTCCTCTTTGGAACAATACATGTCCATATACCAAATTTCATCAAAATATCTCAAAAACTGTGATCTATAGTTTGCACACAAATTGACAGACAGATGGACAGACGGATGTGGTTAAATCGATCGTTATTCTTGAAAATGGGAGTAGCATTTGCCAGCTTAATCTACTTCACTTTAAATGATTACATAAAGCATACATTAAGGCGCTTTTTATATATAGCTTTTAATTAAAAAAAGCTTCAATATAAATACAGTGTAGAGCAAAATTGTTAACACAAAAGTATAATATGTTTAACACGTTTCTGCGCCATAACACAAAAAACTTTATAAATTCTAACTTTACACTTCAACTTTTGTTGATTGTGGATGTGGTTCTCAATTAATTTTTCTCTATTTATTTAAAACCTAAACACAGGACCATAAATGTACATAATTTCAACTCAAAACTTACGACCATTAAAGTGACAACAACCGACAGGCACACGGATGGCTAAATCGATTCACATTTTCATGCTGATCAAGAATATATATTTTGTGGAGTGTCTGACAAGCGGCGGATACCAAACTTATTATACCCCGATCTTATGTGAGGATTACAAAAATCTTCAAATAAATTGTGAGGGATATCTAGAATAAAAAGCATTCAGGTTTTGTTTTTGCAAAGATATAAATATTCATTAAAAATGTCTCTCATGTTCATAAAATAGAATCACATGCAATATTGTGAAATATTAAATATTTGGGTGTTGCAAACGGAATGACAAACTTAGTATACCCCCATCTTATGTGGAGGGTATAATAGTTCAATATGAACACCATATATAAGTGAAGCAGGGTCTTGGTAAAATAAAAAAACATATTTTTACATGTATATTCTGCATAAGATCCTTTCAACTTCCTTTATTTAAGTAATTTACACAAACTACAACAATTGATTCAATTTGGAGAGAACAACAAACTCTGCATGAATGAACCATAAATAATTAATTGTTGAATAATTAGTGGTGAATAATAATTAAGCAACTGAAGTGAAGCATTTAAATATCATTTGAATGAATGTTAGATAAAATAAAAAAATCATTGTCACGCATACCTTCATGCAGGCATAAACACATACATATCGATTTCCATTAAATAACACTTGATGTAAATGTTAAGTGTAAGAGTGACTATTATAAAATACAGTGATATGAATACAACCAGTATACTAGTATGCATAGTTGAGGCTATTAAACAAGAAAATTATTGAATTGAATTGTGTTCGCTTTAATTGAGAAATAGAGAAATCATAAGGTGGCACAATATAAGAGGGAGAGAGAATCGAAAAAGTCCACTACTCAATATCTATATTGTAGGTACTTAAGTTATAATGGATTTGAAAAAACGTAAGACAAAATTAACCGCACAATAAAAGGTGTGTTGAAGAGGCTACTCGTTTTATAAATAGACTTTGTATGTATATATCTATATATTCATAACCATAAGTAGTAAAAATGCACATACATGCACATGGTAAATATGTGAATTATTGTTACATGGCAACTTTACACTCACACACACACACACATTAGCATCACCGATGACCTTCACATTTACTGTAATCTTTAGCACACCAAACAAACTGAAAAAGAAGAAATCTGTTATTTTTTATGATCATTTTTCTGTTTTTGACAACCAAGAAATAACCACAATAAGGAATTTGAATATTGTGAATAATGCGAAAACGTGTGGTAAGGGGGTGTGCAGCAGCATCGACTTTCTCGCACACACCACAAATGCTATAATACACGAACTTATATGCCCAAGCAAATGCAAATGTCAATCGCACGTTGCCCAACACAATTTTGAAGTGTTTAATTATTTTTTAAAATTTTTATTGCTAAAGGTTTATAGACATGTATGTTAATTCTGGGCTTCATTATAATTTATGAATTTGGATAGCCTGGTAATGTGGTAGCCTAGGTTCTGCAAACAGAACAAGATGCTAGCGTTAGATGGCTCACGTCTCTGCGAGTCGAAACTCTCTGCGTCTTTCAAAAAAAGTAAAATCGCTGGATGCTGCTAACCAAAAGCAAGGTATTGTTGGTGTGGAAGACGCGATTCACAACCGGCTATATGGCAAAGTTTGGCTGTTCTAATCCTTTTTCTTTCATTTCATATCCTATGTCCTCGGAAAAGAACTAATACAGGTCATAATAGGTTCATTCTATATATTTTGGAACTTATCAGTCGCCTTATTAAGAAATACCCAGATAAGCAATAAAATGATTAAATTTTGCATTTGGCTCGTTCTGAAATCATGTGTGATCTACATTAATATATAATTGTGATAGAAAAAGCTTCATTTTATTACCAGATTTGCCACCATTATCGCTCGTAAGTTTATACAAAATACAATAACAACAACAACAATAACAACAACAAATTGCATGCAATTAAATGCATTGAAAATTTTCTCATTTATTAAATTAACAATCTATCTACCTACCCACCTCATTCTTCACTGTATTCAAATGATACACGAGCACAAAGGCAGGGTGCAACTATGCTGAATTGAGGTGATAATTATAATAAGTGCCAAACCAGCGAATGAACGGGAGTTTCTTTTTAATTTTGATTGTTTGTTTGTTTTATGTTTTTTTTATTTTTTTTTTATTATTTTTTTTTTTTCTTAATATATGCAAATTACCAAATGGGTGTTGTTTTTTTTCTTTTTTTTCGGTGCTAAATGTGTTTCCACTATATCCACCATCAAGTGCTAGGAAAACTCAAAAATAACACTTTTTTGTAAAATTTCTTCTTCTTTTTGATTTCAATATGTATATATGGGGGGTATTATAATTATTTTATTTTGTCAAAACGTTTGCAATGCCCAGAAGAAGGTCGCTGTAAATATATATTTTCAATAGGGTTCCTTTTTGGGCCTCGTCGAAATATCTCGAAATAAGCTACAAATCGTAGCTAGCGCACAAATTTTTCATGGACAGACAGAAGGACACGTTTAAATCGTTTTAGAGTTTGATGCTGAATCGATCGGTATTGCTGAAGGTGGGTGTAGAATTTGTCATTTAAAAGTTACAAACGTCTGCACAAACTTAGTATACCCTTTGACACAAAGAGTAAGAGTGGCAGAGTATAAATATTAATATTTTGTTAAATAACGCGCAAATTTCAATTTGCCAACTACCCATATGTATATGTCAATAATGGTAAAAAATTTCATAAATCTTGGCCACAATATGGACAAGAGTACAACTGACCAGCTATGCAACTATTTACTAAAAATGGCTAATGTCAAGATGGGCATAAATTAATCTTCACAATACAAACAAGTTTCAGTGCAAATGTCACAATTTGCAATAGCACACACACAGCAGCGATTACGTGCAAGCCATTGACAGAGATGAGTTGACCATATTTATAGACTTACATATATATACTACTATGTATGTATGAGTGTAGGTATTGTTTTAATTTAGAAAATGAAAAACCAAAATTTATTCTAGATTGTTGACAGATTTTTTTTTGGTGTAAATTATAATGGCATTGGTAACCAGAAGTTAGACGAGAGCCACGGTCAAGGTGTTAAGCGTTTTAAAAACAGACGTGCCACCTTTAATGTGTCTTTATAACAACGATAAACAACAACGATGAAAAAAAATGACAAATACGATAATTAAACTAAATATGTGCATACTACATAGCTACCACTACATAACTTGCACTTGACAAATGACGCACAACACTGAAGCGTTCAATTAAACTAAAATTTTTAAAATATATACACGGCCTTATACATATGCTCCCTATAAAATGACATTTAATATAATAAACATTATCATCATCAACTTTATCATCTTCATTATCACGTTTAAACATCATCAACGTTGCTAATAATGAATAGCAAGCAATTATTGTGTACGCCCGTTGTCTGTTGATGTCTAAGGTGATGCTAATGCTATTTTTCATTGCTTTTTATTGCAACATAACAACAATTATTATTGCTTAATGTATGTGTGACAATAGCGTTGCCAGAAAATGTAAAATTTTTATTCATTGTTGATTAACTGTAATCATAAACATTGACCTTGCGTCAGCCTATAGCGTTACATCCGTAACGAGTGTTTGTTCATTATGTGTGTCTCATGTGTATTGTTATCTTAAATTTGTGGTTGATTTTTTTTGGTTAATATTGTTGCATTATTTGGTTTTGCTTTACTATTGTCACATATTTACAATTATATACTATATGATGGTATTTGGAGCAATAATCTTTACATCAAAATTATTAAAATTTTCCTTTTTGTTTCGATATCCACCGCCACATGTACATGAGAGTACATATCACTTTGTGAAGGCGTTTGCAACGCCTAGATGTATATATATTCTGAATCCGTACACGCGGGTGCATTCTGTCATCACTTGCCCAGTTAGAACATCAACTCCAAAGTTGACAAAAGTGTAGATAGTTTTCATATGTGGGTTGGTGTTGAAATTGGGAGAAATCGGTCTAGCCATACGCCCACAATGCAATAAAAACTAAAGACAAAACAAAATATTTAAAAAAAATTTTCATTTTCCTAAAAAGGTACAGAAGATATGTTGTCATATATATATACCTCGGAACCGTACTCAAGATTTGGAACAGCCAAATATCGATTTTTTTACTTGTTTTTAAATAAAATCAATTCATCATCTAAATGTCAAATTAACTTAAAGTTGCATCAATCCAAAGGGGTGTTTTCGCAATATAATAATGATCTTGATATTATCAAACTATTACAAAAGAAATCCACTTTAATTCTCTTCATACGTACTGCACTGTTTGAAAAACAAAGCAAAACCTTGATATCGCATTTGGGATGCTTCTTGAAAACCTCACCTTGATTTATGGTAAATCTATTCTTTGACATAAAGATGCTTCTAGAATGGATTTTCTTATGTTGTAGTAATCTGCAACAATCCAAAGATTGATAATAATATTGTTCATGGTCACCCGAAAAGAATTAAGAATTACATATTGCATGGTAAAGTGTATCAATGTGAAGGCATCACTGAACGTACAGATAACCTTTAAAAGTCATTTTTTCTTTTTTTTTTTATTAATTACATATAATATATTATGGTATTAAGTGAAGCAAACAGATGTTCTTCTAACTTTTAATCTTGAAAGATTATTCTGTTGTTATTAAATTTTAATAAAAAAATTACAATTATTCTTAGTGAAAAATTTGTAAAATTCTTCGTAAAAATCTAATTATTAACTTTTTAAAATATTTAATAAAAGTTGATTAAAACACAATTTAAACTTTATGATAAAATAAGTAAAAATTCCAAATTTGACTTGAGCCGAATCATAAATACCCCCCATGTGTACTTATAAATGGTGGGTTCGGGAGGTACATATTAACGCCTTGTAATAAGGTATGCATTACGTATGAACTTGCAAGTGAGGTTTTTTTTGCACTTGTATGTTATCCAATCACGCCCATTGATGGAAACGTAAAGAATTAAAAACCGAATTGTTTCTTCAAGCTATTAAGGTTCAGGAGTCGGCCTTGCACTTGTTCGAATTGTCCAAAGATGTAGCCAGGAGCTTGGGTTTTTTAAAACGCTGTAAAAAATACTTTACACCAGCCGACATCCGAAATATTTACGCTGCCTATATTCGGCCGAAACTTGAGCATAACTCGCACGTGTGGGCGGGAGCCTTTAAGACATGTTTGGAGACTCTCGATCGCATACAGCGAAAGGCTCTAGTGATCATAGGCCGACGAAATGTGAGCTGTGTTGTGCTTATGTACAGGTACTACTATGGCATATGTTCTAGAGAGATAAAAGAGATGCGTCCTCCGCTGAAACTCTTTAGTAGGACAACCAGGCTTGCTCACCAATCTCATCCATTCGTTATGGAGTTGCGGGCGTATCGCACAACCCATTACCGAAACGGTTCGTTCTTCAACAGGGGTGTTCGCCTCTGAAACCACCTATCTCCAGAGGTGTTTCCCACCATTCCTAGCGTGCGCAATTTCAAAATCAACGTACACAAACACTGCTCCCTCTATACCTCCTATTACAAAACCTCTTGAAACAACTTATCGTTAAAGTAACCCATCGAAACTGTTGTACTGATGAATGTTGTAAGAACAAGAAAAAGTTAAAGAGAAATATTTAACACTGATTTGCCTTCAACAATCAAATGGAATGACATTTTAAATCAAATTAACTAAACAATTGCAACAATAACAATAACACAATTAATTGCATAGTGCGAACAATTTTATCAACGTATTCACACAGGGCACCGTATAATGTGTGGGGAAACGAATCAACTGGCAAGAAGGCAGCTAGGCAAACAAACAAACACACAAATAAACAACACATTGCAGGTAAATAAATACAGTAAACATGTAGCAGTGAAAGATTTTTATACAATTGAAATAAATGAAAAAAAGAAAAAAAACAGCAACAATTGGAAAATATCAACTTTGAGGTACATTTAGATTTAGATATAAAAACAGAATCACACGTCATTTATATAAAATCAAAACAACAACAACAAAAAAAACATTCAATTACACAGTATCAACAATGTGGCCACCACGTCACACATCCGCAGGGCATTATTGTGCAAGACAATACAAAATTGAATGAATGAATATAAATAATCGTGTAGGCACACTGGCACTGATACTGAATGAATCAATGACTGGCAGATGACTTTACTTAAACAGGCAATAAGTTATTATTAACATTTATGCGGTTTGCATTTAAACGTTTTCGGTTTGAAACAAGTAGAAGCGACTATATTAGGCGTATGCCAAATCTAAGAGACCCTTGCATAACAGAGCCGCATTATGTTACTTCTCCAATTAGGGAAAAAGTATCTTACATTTATTTGAATTAGCACGTTCAATTTTTCCACCTCTTTTAAAAAGCACCTTCCATATGAAGACTTAAAATATCATTTAATTTGCTTTGTGACCATTAGAATGCCCCCAACAGACAGACGCATAGACGGACACGGCGATTCAGATTTTGAAGTTGATCAACAAGTCACATAGTTGTGGGATCTCTGACGTCTCATTCTGGATATGGCAAACGGAATAAAAGACCTACAGTACCCCCACTTTATGTGGTGGATTTAAAAGTCAACAGCGGTATTGCCATAATGCGTTATGGCGTTATAACAACAACAAGTGGTTTTAATAGCTCAAGTTTAGAACATCTTCATTTCTTACGTATGTATGTACGGGGTGCACTTACGCTTATGTTGTTATGGTATCTCCATCTACAATATAAATGAAATGAATTATTGCCATATTTTTACTTTACGCAGAGGTTGGAGGTATATTGCCTTTGTGAAAGCGTTTAATAATAAGTAAAAGAAGAAGGCTTCAGAAAATTCCAGAAATTATATATGTTCTTGATCATCATAAAATACAGAGTATATGTGTCTCTGTCTGTATGTCCTCGACGTTATTTCCATTGCTAAACTTCAGACTTCGAGTTGGCAAAAGCGTTGTTGGTCCCTCAAACCCAAGATAATAGAAATCTTGAAATTTTGTAAATATCTACCGTTTATAGAGACATCGGGATAGGTATACAACATTTGGCCAAAGTCCTAAGTAACTTGATTAATATTTTATTTATATGTTACATGTTAAAACATGAAGCAAAAGTGCAAGACGAGTAAGAAGAGAAAAAAAAAAAAAGAAGAAGGCTAACAGCCATTACAAACAACTGACATTTTCAAGCTATGAAGCGAGCTTATGGTCATAAAAATAAAGAATTTTTTAAAATTACATTAATACTACTACCACCACCACTGCATTAACACACATGTGGAAAAATGTGTAGAAAATATGTATAATTCTTACAATTTGAATATTAATTGAATTGTATTTAAATTAAGCAAATTAAGCGAGTAAAACAGCTTACACCAACAACAATTTTTTATCACATTAATCAACTGCAGCAGTTCATTATTATAATTGGCCGACTATAACGTAATATATGAACATTTGAAGCATTTTTCATTGAAGTTCTTTCAAGTATTAATAACTTTTATTGTTTATTTACTTATTTACACGAAAAGTTATTTTCATATATCTGTATATGTATCTTAATTAAAGTCTTAGCTTTTCGTAGAAAAAAGGATTCTAAAAGTGGTTCGAAATTAAGGAGACACACACCCACATACAAAACATGTGTTGGCAGGTACCTGAATACGCGACTTTTTTGGGTTATGTTATGCATACCATTCTTCTACCATTCTGCCCAACAAAGGTTTTTTTTTTTGTGAATTGTGGGTGTCTTCGTTATTCGTTCGGGCGCATCGATCGAGGGGTCTACCGAAATTAAATTTCGTAGCTCAATTGTTGTGGTTGTTTTGTAGTATATATTTCTCGATTGTGGGCGTGGCTCTCAACTGATTTTGCCTATTCATATAGCAAACCTCTATATTAGAAATGTACGCAAAAAAAATCAAATCAATGTCTGAAAATTTACAAGAGACAGATACACGGACGGACGTGGCTATATGGACTCATGATAATCTAAAATATATTTATATATGTACTATATACAAATTACACCACCATCTTATGTTTCTGTCAGACAGCAGGCGGTAAGTATCTACATTAGGAATATGTGACATACCTATGCAGTACAAATCGTTCGCATCATTTTTAAGACTCCTAAATTCTTGTACCCTCTCTTTGCCATCCCTGGTTATCGAATTCAACCTCTCTCATTTACAAACCCTTTTTTGTGTGGGACACATTACATATAATTAAAGAAAGTAATCTTCATCCATGTATACCTTAAAATATATCATTATTGACCAACATACGATGTCATGTAATTTGAATTTACCTGCCTAGTATTAAAAACATAAATAAAATGCATTATATGTATACGCCTAGTGGAACAGCGTTGATTTTCGTAGAAAATAGTCAACAGTAATTCTATTAAAGGCGCTGAGGTCAAAGTGTCACAAAAATCACTACAACACGATTACATTAAATAATAAAAACAAAAACAAAAGCAACAACAACAACAACAATATTAAAAGCTACAAAGTTGATATTTTATAAAGCTTTAAACGAATCGTCTCCATTCGTCTGGCTGTCTGACTTGGCTGCCTGTCTGCCTGCCCATCTGTCTCACTATGTTTGTCTACCAAATGTTGAAGGTGTAGTTTATTGGTAAACATGACAACATATAGTACAAAAGAATGAGCAAATGAGTGTGTGAGTGTGTGTGTGAGTGTGTGTGTGAGTGTGTGTATATATGCGGTTAGTATTCCATTGAAATTTTTATAATATAATATCGTGACAAGATTGTTCACAGATAACATATTTGTTGCTGCTGCTATTGTTGTTGGTGATGTTGTTGCAATTGTTTTCTCATTTTTCGAATTTTAACTCATAACTACGTATACACACACTTAAACATGTATATGTATGTAAATAAAAAAAAAATTTTTTTTTTTTTCGGGGTGATGCATCTTAAATAATAATAAAACAACCGGAGCTACAGTTTGAGTTATTGAGGCGAGAGACCTGCCTATTATATTTATTGTGGGTTTCTAATGATATGAAAAAATGTGTCGATTTATTATGCTTGGTATAGAATTGTTGCTGTTGTTGATTTTTATTAGAATTTTTTAAAAGATTATTCAATTTTCATGTTTGTTTCTTAAGTCTTTTATATTCCATTCAAACTCTGCCTGAATAACTTGCAATTGTTGAGAGACCTATTCCACCTAAATACATACTTCACACATGTTGTTGATTCTCAATTATCAAATTAATAGATACGAGTGATAATTATTTATAACTTAATCACCTTATATGTTACACATAATGCCCCAAAATATTGAAATATTTCTGCCGTTTCTTTTGCATTTTTTTTGAGCAAACTTTACCCATAACTACGCCTGTACTTAAGAAGTATTAAAAAACGAGAAAATTTGAAATTTCAGTTGTTATTAATTATTCACACAAATTATGTATTTATAATAGATATCATAAACGACATGATTTACGAACTAACTTTTAGTTGCGTCTTGTTCGTTTTGTTCAAGATTATACAATTAATTATCACTTGGAAAAATATGTAGAGATAACTTCTAGGGACTTAAAAGGGTATTTAGCGTAAGTAGCCAATTTTTATATATGTAAGTTCTAAATGGCAAATGCCACGCCCACTTTTAATTATAGGTATCGGTTCAAATCGAAATCCGCCTGACTGTCCATGCATTTCTGTTGACCTGAATTTTTCTTCATGACATTTGACCAAGAACGGTCACTATTGAAAATGGACCTAATCGGACTATGCTTACGACCCGACCCCCCCCATGTATGTGTTTAGAATAACGAAAATTTAAAATTCTTTTTTTTTTTTTTAGTTTTTGACATATCTTGGTAAAGAATATTTATTGAACTTAATAATTAACTCTGCCAAATTACATAACAAAATCACATGAATTAATATTTAATTACAAGAACAATAAAAACACCCGAATTTCGCCAAGATTTTAAAAGAAAAGAAATTACATGAATTTTTACCAAAAAAAAAAAAAAATTTTTTGTACATAACAACATGTATCTACCAAAAATGAACAACAACAACAACAACCACCACAAAGTAAATAATTAAAAAAACACATAAATACAATAACAAAGAAAAATTAATATAAACTTAAAAGTATTGTAAGCAAACAAATGAACAAATACACACACACACACACACACGCACACCTAAATACCGGCAGAGACAAATACATACGTATCGGCGTAGACCACATCTTTAAAGATTTATAGTTTATTTCAAGTTAGAGTAGGTATGTATAGCACAGTATATTGTACACTGTTGTGTAAGTACAGCTGTGTGTTTGTATTAGTGTATTTGAATTTTTTACATTTTATAGCCGTTGTTGTTTTTGTTTTCGACATTTTTTGCATCTCTCAACTAACTTAACTAAGTAGCAACAGTAACGTTAAAGTGCATTTGTGTGGCAGTGAGCATCGTATAAATACCAGCTGTAGCCGGCATTTAAGATCACAAAAAAATCTTTTGTTCATTTAACAACTTCTAAAGATCTCTCCCTCTGCAAGAAGTCGTGGTGTTTGTTGTTGAAAGGATACATTCACAAAACATATCCTCTCCGTCTAAAAAGCGCGACTTAACAAAAAAAGATAATTTCGTGTGAAATAAATCAATTGAAAATAAAAGTGCCAAAATGAAAATTGTAAGTGTTATTGTTGTTGTTATAAATGCTAAACATTTTGCAAATATAAACTATTACGCGACATGGAAGCAAGTCAAACAACTGTAATCTTTTAAAGGATATTAGGAATCAAATTTTTATTTTCGAATACAAAAAAATTGAAAGTGAAAAGAAGTGTTGCATTTTTTTTTTTTTTGTAAATTTATCTTTTCAAAGGATTACTCCTGTATGTACAGATTAGTAGTGTTTGTTGTTAGTCGACATTGGTTAGAAATTCTAGCAAAATGTAATCCATTGAAACTCAAATCTTAACTTGTCTTTTATTCAGAAATATTTTGATAAACCCTTACACGTTTATACTTGGACGTGTTTAAAGATGGTTTTAAAAAAAATAATTATTATTTGGAATAAATGAAACTTTCCATTGAGATTGCAAACTTCCTGAGCAGATCATTCCAATACACAACACGCTTGACTTATTTCACATGCCGACAGCACCTAAACGGTAGAACAGAAATGATAAATCGAAAAAGTTTATCGGACACATCAATTGTTTGCATATAACTTGAGTAGGAAGCTAAAGTCGGGTCCCGCTGAGGGCGTAAATAAGAAACCATTAAGCGAGCTAAAGAAAATGAGGGTAAAACAGATTTCTTCTATGCGGCAACCTTTAGACACATCATTATTTCGAATGCCATAAGCATTCCTATCAATCAACAATTATGTATTAATAAAGACTTCATTTTACAGTAGAGACAGTAAGACACTAAAAGTGTCCTCTCTAAGAATGGGTATATAACTATAAAGCATAAAAAGGATAGTAAACTGATAGAATAGAAGACGTTATGTGGTTTAGGGCAAATCTTGAATACCAAACCCTTTGTCTCATTAAGATAAAATTTATAATTGGCAATGCTGTGAACGCGCGTTTTACTGCGACTTAAACTTTATTTCAAATTATTTACTGGCAACGATTCATTAAAGTTGTGGGTGGAGTCTTCATATATTTCAACGTTTATTACTGACAAAGATTCTTAAAAAAATAATGGGCGTAATCTTAACGCAAAATCTTTAACTCTTGTTTATTTTCTCATTTAACAAAAACCAAAAATCATGAATCCCAGAAATAATTATTGACTATGTTCATTTCTTGTGGGCGTGGCCACGTCTAAAGAACAAATTTCCCAATTATTAAGTTTCTATTTTTACATTTTTTAACATTAGATGAGAAGCTTTAATTAAAAAAGCCAATAAGAAGGCGTGGTCTCATTTTCATGTGTGTGTCTAATTATCCTTATTTTGCACTAACTAAAGTTCCAATTATGAGCTTTTTATGCTTAACGTTTTTAAGATCAGCATAAAAAATTGCAAAGTGGGCGTATTTTCCAACTAATTTTGCCAAATTTTAATACCAATCTGATTGAAAAAACTATAAAATGCTTCTGCCAAGTTTGAAATCATTATGATTACAAAAAGTTTCCACAGAATGGTGACGGACAGACCTCGCACATTTAAATTTATTTCTTAAATACCTTGTAAAGTTTTTGAAGACTATTCCTATGTTTAAGATGTTTGGGCCAAATGGGCACTCTTCCAAACTCAAGGTGGTGGTGGGTAGAATTACCATCTACCCAAAATATATATCCCAAAAATCCCAAACATGTCTTTGATAGGAAATTCTATCAAGAATGACGATGAGTTTATTTATTTTTAAAACAAAAAGTGCTCACAGTGAGGATGCCGCCATAATAATAATGCAGCACTGTTAAAGACATATAATATCTTAGTTTCAAATGCCTTTTTATTACTCTCTGCCCAAAATTAAGCGAGCTTATAACGATACTAATTGAACTTTAACTTATATGACAAAATAATAGCACCGTGTCTACGTACAAAAGTTGAGTTGCAGTTCTTAAAATCGTACGCCTCGCTTGACCTTTTCGTTAGCTTTAGAAATATTTTACATAAATACTTGTATAATTTATTGGTAAATCCAAAAATGTTCATAAGAAATTTCATAAGCGTTCATCATTATTGTAATATTATCATAATCATGATGAATTTTACCACATTAATTATAGACAACTTCTCACAGTAAACTAGGCGCCCAGGCATTGCACAATAATAGCCTAAAAACCTTTCAAAAGGAAAAAAAAAAACAAAATACGAAGAAAACCCCAAAAACAAAAACCTTAACAAACGCTTAATTTGACATTTAATACAAAAGAAACTTATGTACCGAACATGACCATATGCATGCCGACAACAATAAAAAACAAACTAAATGGATGCGTGTTTGAGTTTATCTGCTAGAAACCAAAAAAAATCAAAGAAGAAAAAAAACTTAAACACTAGAAGATGTTTATACGATATGTTAGTATGTGGTACTGATTGGTGGGTAAATGTTGTTTCAAAGATGCAACAGAAAATACGTTTACAGCCAAATGATAACACACCCAAAAATATGTTTACACAAAAACAAAGAAACGTGATGTCTAACAGAAGTGTCAAAATATTTAAGTAACTTCCATAAAATTGTAAACGACCACAATGTACAGCAACAAGTACAATATTAACGATCTGTAGTAACCCTAAAAATGAAAGAGAATGACGATGAGTCATAAAAAGCCCAAATACTGCTTCAGTTGACAAGGCTTACATAACGAAAGTCCAATTACTTCATATATGATACATTTTATTGTATATTATTTATGTAGCAACACTTGCCCTTTAATGAATGTCTGGGGTTCTGTTGTTCTTTTGTTTTATAAAATTATCCATAACTAACAAAATTATTTCATCATCACGTTAAAAATTTGGCAAATTGTGAAACGCAAACATCATTAAAAAAAAAAAAAATAGCACAAACAAACTCAAAAAAGCAAACAAAAAAGTAAATAAGTAGCAGCAGCAGAAGAAGAAGAATTGTTTCAATGAAAAAAAAAATTGAAAAAAAAAAACAAAATACTCCCAGCACTAATTGAAGATAATTACTTGTAGTAGAAGTAGAAAATCCGCGTAACAGCGCAGCAGCACGAATGAAAATAAATTTACATACAAAATCCTAACAAATCATGTCCACAGTTAATTAATGTTTATGTTTGACATAAATTATGAGAAAATTACAAATTCTTTATTTAACTCGTTTATACAAAAAAAAAAATTAATTAAAAAAAAATTTATTTATCTTTAATTTCTTTTTAAGGAAATCACTTTATTAACGGTTGCCTGCTTTGCTACTATGGTAGTGGCCCGACCACAGCAAGGTGCTGAGATTGCTATTGTTAGTCAAGATTTTAATCAAGAACCCGACGGATCTTACAGATATTCGTAAGTTGAATGTTGAATTAGTTTTAACGAATAAATCATAACATACTTTTTAGCGTTAATGTAAAATGAACATAAATACAAAAAACTGAAGACACAAACTCTATAAACAAAAAGCTTCAATTTTGATTTAAACAACCATGATTTTTTACTCTTTGATGAATGTTTTATGCCCTACACTAAATGCGATATATAAAGTTGTTTTGAATTCCTGCAATAAAAAACAAATTTACAGAAATTTATATTCCCTGTCGATCTGTCGAGCGGAATTGTTGAAAGAAACGTCTTTAATGGGCAAAAATCTATCAACTCATTTTTTAAAAAACTCGAATATTAATCAATAATATATATGTCACGTCCACAATCGACAAGAATCGTTTTAAAAGACTCAAAAGTGGAGCTATGACTTTGATGCCTTCGGTATATGTAGTCCATCCACCTAAGCTAAAAATGGGCGGTGTGCAGAAGAAGTGTGCTTATGTATAACGAAGATTTTAAAAATAAAAATTATCATTATTTCACATATAATTGATTACATCTCTCTCTCTCTCTCTCTCTTTTTCTTCATTTATAACTTATAGTTACGAAACGGCCAATGGCATTAAGGCTGATGAAACGGGCACTCTGAAAAAAGCCACCTCAGCTGATACTAGTGATGTAATTATTGCTAACGGTTCATTCTCCTACACCTCACCCGAAGGTGAACAAATCTCTCTGAGTTATGCGGCCGATGATGAGAATGGCTTCCAACCACAAGGCAGTCATTTACCAACACCACCACCAATTCCACCAGCCATCCAAAAAGCTTTGGACTACTTATTGAGCTTGCCACCCACCAAACGTCGTTAAGTCAAAGCAACAACAACAGCGAAAAAAACTAAAAACTAAAAAACACGAAAAAAATATTACTGAAGCATTCCTTTTTCAACGAGATCTACTACCTTAACTCTAACAACTTTCGAGCAGTACTTTAGAAAAGAACAAACAAAAATATACAACATCTTAAGAATAAACTAAAATATAACGGAGAAGGCGAACTATTACGTAATTATAAAACTTAAGAAGCTAAGAGAGATTTTTAGTAGATTTTTAAGGCAAATTAATGTCACTACTCCAACACTACACCATGATTTCTTGCTAATTGAGCAAGAGTAACACTCTGCTTAAGACATCTACTGCCTAAACACAACTACATTGCCACTTCACCAATGCTATCTTTTTTACTTAATCTTTTTTATTCTTTACATACAATATATATTTTCTGTACTTTTCAACTTTATTTTGAACGAACCACATGAGGCTGAGGTGCATAATAATATCAAAACAAAAGGAGTGGTTGGGAAAGTAACAAAAAAAAAAACAAAAACAAAAAAAACTTATAATGACACTGACTGAACGAGCTAAAACCATTTGTCTGTTAATGGTTTATAAAATTTCACCACACTTCTCTTTTTCTCACTCCAACTCTCTGAAACTGTAACTGACACCGACACCAACACCAATAATAGCACTTGTTAGTTTATTTTTTCCTTTTTTTTTCTTTGGTATATATAGCACACAATTACACAGCTTTATTACCTCTACATACACTGCGCTACCACTCAATCTTTATACATAACGCAATACGTTGCTGTTAGTCGCCGGAACTCTGCCATTTCGGATTCATGTGATATCACACTCACCCTCACACACACACATACACGCAAACACTGTTCTCTCTTGTTGATTTATAATTAACAACGAAAGCAACACAAACATTGCTGACAAAAAAATGTAAACAAAAACAATATAAAATACAAAAAAAAAAAAAATTATTGTAACGTTTTGAAACGTCGCTGCATACAATGAGTGTATATGTAAAAAAGAGAAATAGCAGAAAACTAATCATATGAATCTCGTTATTCGTTGTATATACCACACACACACATATTGTATATATATAATTATCTATGTGTATTGTATATGTGCTTTATCGTTCATTTGGTAACAAAATATATAAATATAAAAAATGCAAATAAAGAATTAAAGATTCTTTACAAAAACTAAGCAAAGTAGTTGAAAACTTTATTTCTACAAAAAAAAAAAACAAAAACGGTACAAATTTTCCACAAACCCTTCATTGCATTATGCCTAAAAAATGTCTGGCATCAGTCACCGAAATATGAATTCTTCGCATTCCATTTTCAGCCATCATTTCAGCCATACGGTCTATCAAAATGAAATTACTCAGATGTCTGTTAATGCTTATCTCGCTTCTGATCATAAACTGAACTAAATACCTGCCATTTATGTCAGTCGCGTTAACCTGGAATTTGTTTTCTTTTTTGTATGCAATTTTTACAACCCAATGTCACTTTTTTATATGCATATATAATACCGTTAATGTTTTTTTAGTACAATTTCATCAATCAATGCAATGAATGCAGTAAATCAAACGTGGGCAACCTTTTTTATCAACGCCCCAGTCTAGAATATAAAATAAGTGAAAATTTTATAGTTGATCACTATGGTAAGAAGCTTTGCTAACATATATTGAATAACGTGATATTTGATGATTTCTCACATTTGTATTTGAAGATAATTATTGCTGATTAAAAAAGGAATAATAAAAATTCTTCTATTGAAAAGGGTATAATACAAGGATGCATCCTTAAAAAATTCTTGGACAGAAAAACCCTTCAAATTTTTCTTCTTCATTTCTCCTTATTTTTAAGACATATTTTTTATTTTTCTCGACAATTTCTTAATAATTTTATTTAGCGGGCCGTGTGCCGCTCATATCTGCATTAAATAAAATAACAAAATACAACATTAACTATTTACACACCCACTACTGTTTTCATACAAACACACACTTATTATGCCAAACATACCAAAAATTATGAAATCAACGAAACGAATAAAGTAATAAACGAGACATTTTGGGAACTTTATCACTCCTTTACATTACCTTCGCATGTTATATGTACATATATGTTTATAGATTGCTTTAAGATTTATAGCAGAGATAATGAAAACAAGTAAGAAAACTAAATTTAGCTTAAGCCAAATCTTAAATACCCTTCCCTACAACGATGGGCATGGCAGATATATAATTACATCCTCTAAGACTGTATGTATTTTCGTATCTGGTTGCAAGTCGACTTTTACGCTGAGTATGCTTTTTTGTATTTAAATTGTGGGCGTGTTTATATCCGACCACGCACATTTTTGCCACAATTATGGATGGGATAACTGTACATATGTGTAATAAATTTCAAGCTCATAGGACAATTTTTATGGCATATATATAGATTTTTGTCGATTGAGGGCGCGGCTCTTGACCGATTTTGCCTATTTTAAAAATCTGTGTACAACATTTCAGCTAAATATCTGAAAAGTTACGCCCGTAAGAATGCTAAAATGGACAGACATACGGACACACATATAATTCGCAATCAAAAAGTGTAGTCATTTACACCGATTTAAGCAAATTTTATACATTTTCCTAATATCATTTTATTTTGTGAAAAATTGCTGCGTAAATAAGCGGAAAGTATTTAAAAATCAAATTTGTTAATAAGGGCACGCCCATTTCGGGTAGCACATTTATCCAAAAATACCCAAACACATGTTTATGAATCATACCATGTAGAACGCAAATTTAGTTTTTTTAATATTATGTACTTGTTTTTACCTGCTATGATTATAGTAGAGCTCCTTTACTAAATAATTCTCAAAATATTGTTTTTCCCCCAAAAAAAAAAACAAAAAACAAATTTCATTTAAATATTAAATTGTTTTTTTAATAATCGTTTCATTTTTTTACATTTAATCTAATAGGAAATCGACTTAAAGTAAAGTAGAAATGTTAGGCAGGCACTATTGTATGACACTTCTAATTAGATTGATTAGATGACTGCGGTAAATGATCACCTTCGGGATGAAAACCATTTTCGTCGGCCACATAACGTACTGTTATGATATTACCATCTGGGTCAGAATAACTGAAGGAACCTTGCTGCACCATTACCCAAACTTCTTGATCCTGACCACCACTTTGCCCCTCTTGCGGTGGCACTACAATTTTTTTCAAATAACCACTATTTTCCACTTTGATGCCATTGGACGTTTCATAACTACAATAAAATGAAAGCAAAAAAAAAAAAAAAAGAATTTTATTTAAGAAAAAAAAATTTTATTTTCAAAAAAAAAAAATAAATACAACACCAACCTGCTGTTGTAACTTCCATCAGGATTCGTTGTGCCCACTTGATTAATTATGATCGGAAAGGGTGTGGTGGTAGTAAGCGGTAAATGTTGAGGAAGAGCTAACACATCAACACTTAGTAGATATAAAGCGATTGTGAATTGTATGAATTTTTGCATTATTCGGTTATTTTATAATGATTGAAAATATTTTGTTTTAATTGTTAATGCACAACTTGTTCTTTCTTCCTGAGAATGTCAAAAAATTGAATTTCACTTGTTCTTGAGTTCTTATAATACTGATGTGACCGGTGGTGCGGTCACACCATTTTATATACACTTGACGTCTTCATAAAATATACACAAAGTGATAAAAAAAAAGTGACAAAAGATCAAAAAAGAATACAAAACCATTTCATTAAAGGCTATAACATAACCATAACAATAACAATAACAATAACAACATTAACAATAAGAATTTTATACTAAAGATGAAAATCAACTTGTCCGTCCATTGAAAGCATTTCAAACATTTCACACATTTTATAACGCACTCATCACTCTTTGATGAGCAATAATCTTGCTCTTTCACGTAGTAATTGTAAATTTTGCATATAAAATATGTGTTGGACATACATATGAGCTCTTTTATGTTGAGATGTTCAGATAGTTAGTTAGCTAAAGATCAACTTTATGTTTAAAGTCAAACTTAAAACTATAAATAATTTTGTTTTTTTTTGTTAATTTCGTGTAGAAATTGTGTTAACATGCAGTTAAATAAGTTGTTAAAAAAGTGTCATAACACTTGTTAGAAACACACCTTCTGCTTAATGTTTAGCAGCATAGCATAGTGACAAGAGTTGTGAGTACAACGACACTTCAAACTTGCCGTTATCGCTTACAACACAGCATTCATCTTAATAGAGTTGAGATGTTATTATTTTGATTGCGCGCAATTTTCGTAGAATTTCCTAATTATTGTACGAAACCGAATAATGTCATCAAATTTGCGATAAAAGGGCCTTTGAACCTATTTGCAGTTGGAAAGGTTTCTTGAACTTTTAACAAACAAAAGCAACTCAATTTATGTTACACCAAATCTGTCATATATTTTGCGTGAGAGCGTACCACATACCTAATTACGCCCTCTAATTAGTTAATGTACATATTACATAACAACTTGAAAGACTTAAATGCTTTGCCCAGTAAGTTTTTTTTTCCAACATCGCTTACTGTTTGCTGGTTCTTAAATGGGTTTTTCATTTGTGGCCGTGAATACCAATTAATTTAATAAAGAACTTAAACAGACTTTAAAAAATTACTTAGAAAATGACAGCTTCAGCTTTATAATCCATTTTTTGCATTTATGAGGTTTCCAATAACGGACCTGTGCTGTTGTACCGTGCCGTGTATGGTTGAATTCGTTCGGATTACAAACACTGATCAAGATTTTATAATTTTCTTAACAACTACCAAAAACCGTTTTTAACCCCAGAATTATTGGATCTCTATACATATTCTTGATCATCAAGTGATGGTATGCAACTTTTAGAGTAGTGAAAATTCTTAAAATATGGACGCCACTTTCTACCAACATTAGCAAATTCGATTTGAAGCCAAGCTCGGTATTGATAAAAAATTCTACTGTTCTCAAAAGTAGAGCCATGCAGGTAAAACATTATCCCATTATTTTGTTGAATAGGGATGCCATGTAAACGCCATTTGTAATGGTGTCGTAGCACTCAGTAAAATGCGATACGTTACGCTAATTACGCTGCATTAGGCTCCGTTACACCACGTCAAGTAGCGCTATGCTCAATTACGTTGTGATATGTTCTTAACGTTTATCCTTACTGCGTTTCATATAAATTATTTTTTTTACGAAGAAATAATTTAAGTCCAAATTCACAGTAATTTTCTGAAAAATTGTAAAATCTTTAAAATAAACCATTGAGCCTTAAGATATGCTATAATATTTACCTTTAAGAAATCTTGATTACAAATAAATAAACATTACTTGTATAACCTATTAAAAGTCATAATAGTCTGTCCCACTAAATGTTAATGAAATCACAAAACTTTTAAATATATGAATCCACAATACATACGTATACGAGTACTTATGTTGAAACTGAAAGTTAATTAAAGTATTCTTAGCATGACCGTATGCAGATTACATGATTTAGTGAAAAAATACCATCACATTTTACTCTTTGTGATAACAATCTTGGTAGGAGCCGTCAAAACAAATGAATTTTCTATGTTAATCGTGTTGTATGTTGATGAATGTGAAGTGGTTATAAAATCTCATAAAATAAATACAGCTAGACATGGACAGAAATAAAATAAAATCCAAACCAAACCAAACCAAACCAAACCAAACGAAACGAAAAAGAATTTTTGCATAAATGATGACAGTTGACATTTCCAATGCAAGCCCATACACTCCGTATACAATATTCAACAAACACGTGATTAGAATGTAGAAAATACAGACATCGAGTAGATATGTTAGTGTACTAATGTTAAAGCTTTAATTTACTCTGCCAAAGTGGATTTTTATATATTTCATAACCATACACACACACACACACACTTTTAAGCAAAAAAAAAAAAAAAAAAAAAACTGCATATACCATCCATATGTAAACATAGCAACTAACTGAATATGAATTTAATTTATATACATATATTGTATAATATAATAAAATTGTGCACGATTTATTATGTGGTTGCTGTGCATAGAGACGTTGCAAGCAGAAATAATAAATTTCTAATAAAATGGGTGAACGCCAACAAACTCATTATAAGCAACAAATGTGTAATAAGAAAAAAGAGAACATATAACAAGATATGTACTTGGAAATGTCATGAATCAAATCACAACAAATGTCATTGTAGTTATTGTTATTGGTAAATGCAGAAAAACTAGTTCTTCCCAAATTCAGGCAACTTTGCATCAAACTTTATAGAAAACGAAAGTATTGCAAGTAGAGACTTTTTATATGTGGTAAATGCGAATCCCATAACCTACTAAAGGCATAACAAAATAAATCACAACAACAACAACAACAACAACATAACAGGGTGGTATCTTTACAACATTTCATTTCATGCAAGCACTGACCTACTTATACTGTGTGGTGCCACAATGACTCGAATTTGCAAAAACAAGTTATTTTTTTTATCTTCTTCTTTTTAATAGGCTAACCCCCCTCCCCCCCTATAATAAACAAATAAAAATCTGTTAAGTGGGATATTAATATAAAACGGCCGTTGCTTTAAGAGACAAGATAAGACAAGACAAGACAAGACAAGACAAGACAAAGCAAGAGAGCTCAATATTGTGTATATTTGTAAATTGTTACTTTCAAAAGACCTTGAATCGCACAGCAAGTTGGTTACATACGCACACATGCCATATATTGTATCTAAGTGTATGGATGGATAAGTGTACATATGCCTATAAATGCCCTCACAGCCATTTATGCGCTACAATATTATGGGCACTACGTATCCTTTGTTGTTAAGCACTTTTGATTTCATTTCAGTTTCCATCAGACCAAATTTATCAATAATTACACACACATATATCGTATATCACGTTATGTACACATTTGACATTTACTTTATTTTACATTACTTTAAAATCTTTTTCAAGAATTGAACTTCCAAATCACTTTCAATTAACGGAATATAACATGATAATAAATAAATAAATATAGGTTTGCTATATAAATTGGTTGACAATCGAGAAAAATGTAGAACAAAACATACATACATTTTTGTCGATCACGCCCATTTTTGACACATCGATGAAAATGGTAAATATAAATATCAAATTTCAATGTAACTCAATTCTTGTGGTAGAAAAACAGTTGTTGTCGATCGATTTTTCTCATATGAAATAGAGATCTGCATACAGAATCTAGAGGTCTTTGTACAACATTTCAAAATCTATTATCAGGAGAATGGACAACAAAAGACACACACACACACACACACAGACGCACTGACATATATGTCTAGGTCGACTCAGGGTTTGTTCATAATCAAGAATATATATACTTTGTAGGGTCTCTGACCTCCTCTGGCCTCCTTCTCCGTTTAGCAAACCTAATGATACTGCCCAGTCTATTTATGTGAAAAGGAAGTATATTTTGCGTATTAATCATTTACTACAAATATAAAGATATAAAAATTTAGAACTGGCACCTACTTCTCAGCCAATTTTCATGCTACATTATTGGGTGTACAAATTTTGGCCCAAGTTCTATTTGTAAAACAACATTAATTAATTATTAATTACATACAATACTACCTAAAAACATAAAAAAAACTCTGCTCAAATGGAAAAGACAAAAAAATTATTATAAAATGTTATTTGTATACATTGGGTAATAAATAATGAACAACTTGGTGTGTTGGTGTTAATGAGAGGATGGCCATGGAATTGACTACCATTTGTATTGTATTTTACTTAATTTTACTATATTGTTATTGTTATTGTTACGTCTGCTTAACAAAAAGAAGAAGAGGCGAGAAAAAAAATTATCCCATCACAATGATTTCATAACATTTTTAAGGTGGTTCCACACAATTACAAAATACACACAATACGCTAATAATTAAATGATGTAAACAAATTCTTTTCATATACAACATAAAAAAAAAAACTGAAATGTTAGGCAATCTGTTAATTAAATAGAAAAAAAACAGAAAAAAACGAATTTTATGTTTAAACAAGTTCTTGTCCATTCTGAGTAAGTCAATCACAGTTCAATATTTACAAATATCAGCAGCATCCATAGCGTGTACACAGAGTGGGAGGGAGGGTAACAATAAAAAAAAAAAATACTGTAACAAATATTGTGTCGGTTTTCGGACATGTCTGTACTCCTATGACACGCAAAAAGTTGATTGACCGCCTTTATGTAGTAGAGTCACACCGGTACTTGCCATGCATTGCTTTTGTTATTGTTCGTTGAATTTTATTAAAAGACTGCCCTCCCCAAACAGCAAAACTTGTTATGTGCAACATTTGTAAAATGTACGTTTTGTTTTTGTTTTTTCTTTGTTGTGTTCCAAAAGCTGTTTTATGACTTTTGGTAAAAAAAAAAAAAAAAAAACAAGATTTATTTTTTTTTTTTTTATTTTGTGGTAGGACCATCATCATCTTTTCTCCGCACCCATTTCATTAGCAAATTAAATTTTTTGAAGGCTTTGTTAAAGGAAACCACGTCTATTTTATTGGCGTCAATGTTTTTCGTTTCTTTGTTTGTTTTTTTTTTTTTTTAGAGTTCACATATTAAAGATAATTGTACAAAGGTGTGCGAACAATTGCTGTTGTTTTCCATTATTATAGTTATTGTAATTCATTTCATTTACATAAAAAAAGCTTAAGTGTTTATTTTGTATGAAACAAATTGAACAAATTGTGGAAGCTTGAACAGCTGGAACAATTCATTTAACGCCTTTTGTTGTAGGGGTAAGCAATTATTAGATAGTTTGTGAAAATATGTACATTTTTTGCATATTTCTCCACGCAATTTGAACAATTTATGCTCTACGCACTATTTTCCATATTTGAGATCTTATTTGAAAATTCTGCTTTTTATTCTGTGGGCATTTAGAGTCAGGGGCCCTACAAGGTAAATCAGCATAAAAATGTTCATCCATTCATTTCTGATTTTTTTTTTTTGTATATATAATTAACAAAGACGCCTTGTATTGGGTATTGTATATAGATGCGAAGGATAATTTTTGACTAGTTTTTTAAAAAATGAACCTAAACACACTAAACCAACTGAGATATGATGTGATAGGAAGCACGAAAAGCGTTTCGCAAAATTATCTTTAATATCTATCACTAATGCATTGTAGCTCTTTAAAGAGTACAAAAAATTCCTCAACAATGTACTTTTTTTCAAATTTCATAGAACTGTGAGTATTTCAACAATATTGGCTAATATCAATCTCAACCTAAACTACCCACTGTTCCGCTAGGTTTCTATTTTCAAGTCTAGGGGAATGGCTTTCACACACGGACGTACAGACAAACATATGGCCCAGTATTAAATGTTGATCCATATAAATATATGTAAATATTGTGTTGGATCTTCAAAGAAGCATCTTTTGGTTGCAAATCATTTCAACTAAATGATATGCTATATAGCCAAACGTACAGGGGTTGATATAAAATTCTGACCACAACAAAAAATTTCAGGTATAATAATCGCTTTAGTCAAACACCACCGAAGTCAAGATCAAAGTTGTTATAAAATATACAACAAATATATGAAGAACAAAATTGCGGTAATAAAACCGCGTACATGAAACATAAAAACCGAAACACTTTTGCTCTTATCGGAAAGTTGATTGAACAAAAACCAACAAAATCTGTAATTATCATCGAAAAGTTATTTGATGTAAAAAATACATAAATATACATATATATGTATGTATAAACAATACATGCACAACATGTATTACAAAATATTCAATAATACTTGATTAAACAAACCGATGAACAAGCACATAGGCACATCACAGACAGACGTACCGACACAAAGTCGAAGAGTTTAAAAACAACTTGAAGAGTACCAAAAGTTTACAATGTAAAGCCCACCAAAAAAACAACAATATCAACAACAACATTCAACTGTAAGCTAAGCTTAAATAAGTAGCTTTGTATATGTATGCTATGCTATACACATATACACACATAGATTATAAACGAGAAGTCGCATTACCTACGCATACACGCTCATGCCAATTGATGGTGCTGAATCTGATGCTAACTCTAAATAAATATATAAAAAAAAACACAACAACTACAGATGCTGAATGCAAAATGAGCAAAATTTATGAGAGTGTTGGGGTAAGTGTGTGTGTAAGTCTGAAAGGAGGCGCAGTCGCACAACTATAAATAGCTTAAATAGGGCTCGATGTTGAACAGTCTTTTTTCAAAATTCGCTTTCACTATTTGTAACCACAAACGCTCGTACAGAAAATACCGTTAAATATCATTAAAATAAAATAAAATAAATAAATAAATTAATTGATTAATAACAAACAAGTTACGGTAGAATCCTGTGCTATATAAAATTTATAAGTAAAATATTTTATCAATAAAAAAAATAATAATAAATAAAAATGCAAGTGTTTGTAAGTAAATCTGTTAAATAAAAAAAAACATATTTGTATAAAAATGTTGAAAAAAATGGAAAATGTCTTCTCTTGTTTTTTGTAGTTATTAAGTTTGTGCTTTTGTGCTATATTGGCGATGAGTTATGCCAAGCCTCAACATCGTCCCAACGCCAATAATATACCGCTCGATGAAAAGCCCGATCATCACAATCAACGTGACTCCACCACTTGGATACCGATCTTGAAATTTAACAAAGAACAAAGCGAGGATGGCAGCTATAAAACCGAATACGAAACAGGCAATAATATTATACATGAGGAGACAGGTTTCCTGAAGGACTTTTCCGAAACCAATCCCAATGGTGTTCTGGTGCAACACGGTCAATATTCATACCTGTCGCCCGAAGGTGACACCATCAACGTACAGTATACAGCCGATGAGCATGGTTTCCGGGCAACGGGTGATCATATCCCAACACCACCCGCTATACCTGATGAAATTCAGAAGGGTCTCGATCAAATTTACGCAGGCATTAAACTGCAGCAAGAGCAGCAAGAACTGCGAGCCAAGGGCGATCCTGAATTTGCCAAAAAATTGGAGAATCGTCGTTTAGCTAATAAAAACGGTCAATACATTGGCATTTTGGAGAATAATTAAAATTCAATTTTCATTTCTCTTAAAGTGCAGCCGAGTGCATTTCACAAAACACAATGTGTTCTTAAACAACTTAAAACCCTAACAAAAATACTCAAATACTAAACTCTTTAGAAACGTAAGGGATTGATTGCCGCTTTCAAATTATTTGATTGGATTCACTTGTTAAGAAAATTCGCATTGAAATTGCAAACAATAATACAACACCACCATCAACATTAATGAAGACTGTGATTTGCTTTAAGTTCTGTGTTGAAAGTTGTGTCCGAAGTTTTAAAAAAAAAAAAAAACTAAAATGTAAAAATTTTTTCATACCTTCAAACATACACACGCATACCTTATATACGTATGTATGCATTTCTATATTGTACAATTTTTTTATATGATGTTAATTTCGTTTGTACAATAATAAATTAAAAAGTGAAAATATATTTATTTTTAAACAAAAATATATGGAAATTTTTTTATGGATAAAAATTCTAGCATTTAGTAGAAAGAATATTATAGCGAGATGTAATTGAATGTTATCAGTCTGAAGCAGTCTCAAATTTTTGCAGAGGACTGAAACTTTCAAGTTATTATTGGGATATGTTTAAACTTTTTAGGACCAACCTCTAGACCGCTTCTTCTAACACCCATGAGCAGCTAACCCAAAGAGTATATATTATAAATACTTGATCATTCTCTTCTTCTCTTCTCTCTCAGTACTAATGACCCAGTCAATTTATCCCTACAACTATCACGAGCGCAAAAGTTTAGATATTGTTCTGAAATTTAGTACAAATAATTTATATGTAGGTAAATAGTATTGAAAATGGGTTAAATCAGTTCCAAGGGTCCACCTACATGCTACAAATAATACAATATAGTTTTTAGACCAATCATAGGAGGTACTGAAATCAAAGATGACTAAAACATTAAGAAAGACTTTTTACATATTTGGAAAAATCATTTTAATCACGCCCCCTTTAAATGAAAGTATTATGGGTAAACAAGTATATATTTGACATTTGGAGGAGGAATATCTTTATATCAGGCAGGTAGAGGCACATAGTAGCTGGTTAAAATATATAACATTTCAAACGTTGAATTGTGAAATAGGGCAATGATAACGTGCTTCAAATATTTGGATTTCTTTCTTATTTAGACTAAAAATATCTAATTAACAGAATTAAATAAAAACGCTGTTTTATTTATTAGATTATAGTCTGGCAGTCCTTTCATTAGTTAGTTAGATATGGATTGCATCAAAGGTAATCTCATGCAATAGGCTTTGAAGTCAAATTGAAGTCGAATGAAGTCAAGCCTGAAAATTTCACAAGTAAAACTATCGATCTTATTGTTGTCTGGCACGACATACATTTTCATGACCTTTTATATTTAAACAATTTTTATACTTTCCACATAAAATGGAAGTCATACTAAGTTTGTTATGAAAGGCGTCCCGTAAAGTAGATATATACTGAATCAACATCGATCTAGACATGTCTGTCTGTCCATCTATGCGCGTGTGTGTCTTTGTTCTGCGATAATCACTCTCTTGGTCCCAAAAATTGATATATCGATTCAAAACTTGGCCATAATGTTAATACTTATAAAGAACAGAAGATATGTTGACATATAAACTCCTCTGGAAACTTTTGTGCATCTATGGTGACTTTGCAAAATTTGGACTTGGCCAAATATACTTTTTTTTTTACTTGTTTATATTAAAATCATTCGATTAAAATACAATTTTTTAATAATAAAAAAAACCGCACACTTTCCATCGCCTCTTTGTTTAATTTTAATGAAGTTGGGAAATAAACTAAAGCTGACGTATGGACATTCCGCAACTTCTTTATTTGCTATCAAAGAATTACATTTTGCAAATTTGACCATTACTCGCAAGTTAAGCATACAGCTCATTTTCTTTAATAATGACTTAGCAAAGTGTAAATTTTCTGATCTCTCCAAAAGTTATTTCAAAAAAATAAATTGCTTCAACATCATTATGATAGCGGAGCAAAACTAGGTCATAATTATTTAAGAAAATGAAAGTAAATAAACGCTAAATATTCAATGTATGAAAATAAAATAATTTTGTGAAAAAAAAACACTTTAAAATATCTACATAAAAACGAGGAAAACAAGTAAGAAAACTAAACTTGGCTTAGGCCAAATCTTAAATACCCTCTACATTTACATAGAAACGGTGGGCGTGGTAAATATATGATTACGCCCTCTAATAGTATATGTATTACTTATAAGCTTGGAAGTTGAGTTGTACGCAGAGTATGGTTTTTTGTAAATTGTAAACGTGTCTGTTATCCGACCGCATTGATGGATACTAGATGGATAGGGTAATTATAAATATATCTACCAAATTTCATGTTCATAGGTCAATTTTTGTCGAATGTGGGCGTGGCTCTTGACCGATTTTGACCATTTTAAATAGCGACCTGGGTGAAAAAACTAAACGTGTTTGTAGAAAATGTCGGTTTAACATCTCAAAATATATGATCGTGAGAATGGCAACAATAGACGGACACACGGATTCAGTTCCATTCAGTTTTTGATGTTGTGAAATTTTTGTTATACAATACTTTGTAAGCTCTCTGGCCCCTCCTTCTGAGGGTTGCAAATGAAGTGACAAACTTAGTATAACCCCCACCTAATGTGGAGGATTTAAAAACATAAACCAACCCATTTCTCTGCACCCCATACATCATTAAGTAATTTAACCATTAGCACCACTTTTTATGTGGCAACAATCTTTACATTTAGTTCGTTGGATTTTAATAAGCTTGCAATAAACAACAAAGTTGTTAACTGAGTATGGCTTAATTCCTCTTCACTTTTGCTATCTTGAGATATTATTATAAACCGCTGCAACAGTCATTCTTCAGTAAGCAGTTACTTTTTCTAATAAATATTTAATAACGTTTCTTTAAAGATGACCCTCAACAAGTATTAAGGCAGACGGTATAGCAAACATTTAATAATTATAGAGTAATAGAAAGAAAAGGAAAAGAAAAAAAAAACAAGTCCATCAGCAACGTGAGTTGGCACAGTATTGTAAATACTGGATGCTAACACATTTTCTCAGTTGAAATAAAGATGTTGAACAGAAATCATGTGAAACGCGCAACATTTGAAAGCGTTTAGCAATTGCGATAAATTACGTTACGTTAATACAACAGCATCAAATGGCATAAACAACACCATCGAGATAAGTGATAAATAAATTAAAGATTGTAACATAGAGTGGAGAAAATGTTCACGTAGAGTGTTGCGGCGCGCAATGAAACTACTTGGAGTAAAAATACTGGTTAATGGTTTTTAGAAAACGGAACAATTCAATATTCCAGTGATACAAGAAACGTTAGATATTTTGCAATGAAAACACATTCATTCAACTTATTAATAACAACAACAATAATAAGCACCAGAAAAGAAAAGCACACAAATTGCGTTAACTGCATTTCTTGCCACAGCGCGGGTTAGCTGTGATTATTGGCGATGACGGTGTGGCGTATATACATACCAGACAATCAATTGCAAAAGTTCTCGTGTTCACTGGAATCGATTACGGATTAACCTATTTAAGAAACAACAAAACCAATTTATATAAAAGATAAAAGAAAAATATACCATAAAACAAAAACGAGGAAATATCTCAATTGCTGTAAAAATGACGGCATTACCGCAACTATTACGCTTAGTGTTGTGGAACGCTTTCAACATTGTTGTAACATTAACGTCTAATAGACCATATATACTGATGCCACCACCACAAATATTTTATGCCCAAGTACCACCACCGCCACCACTGCAGCACCCCATCAAGTATCCTTTTCGCAGATCCACGCAACTGTTATGGAATATGAGCAACCTAAACATACCAGTGTCATCAGATTGGAAACCATTAACGCTCCCGTTAAGACAATTTATGAGTACCGCATCCACCACCGCCACCACCACCACGCCCTCACCGCTTCAGCCAATGACGGGTTCTTTAAATGATAATCCTGTTTTTGAGTCGATTATTTATGGAACCTGGAAGTTAGAGCCGACTATGATATATCCCAAACATTTCAAAAAAACGGTAAACCGTCAATACGGTAAGTTTGTATAACTCATTCAAGGATTAATCGTGTTTGAGAGTGAATTTATATTAAAAGAAGTAAATAAGTTGTATATGGCCAAGGCCGAGATACCCACCCTCTATAATGTACTCAACTTAGGACTTGAATTCTATGCTGAATGTTTTCTGTAAATAGTGAAAGTGTGGATTATCCGATCGCGCCCATTTTTAGCGTATAAATTGGATGATTATAGCTCAATTTTGACTTCAAATAGGTGACATTTTCCTGATTGTTCAACAACAATTTCAGCTTAATACGTCAACACTTAACATCGCGATCGAACATTTCGAAAAATCTTACAAGTCTATTTTCATACTCTCCACAAAAGATACATTTTTACACATAGGTCTGTAAAGTTTGTAAAGTCGTTTATAACACTCAGAACGATCTGACAAGAGCTTTTGAATAACAAGCTGAAAAGATCTTCCATCCGTCCCTGAGTCCATCCGTGAGTCCGGAGATATTGAGCTGAAATTATGGACAACCATTACTAGTTTCTGTAGGCAGATTCCTATTAAAATATGGCCAAAGGGTTTGACAACTCCGTTCACAATTAGCAAAAATCTACCTATAAGCCACGTAATCAGGTATATACCGACCACATGTACAGTTTGTATATGGATGGGGAAGATCGATGGAAATAATTTCAAGTTAAATTTAGTATAAAATTATAGAGATTCACAAAAATTTCCATGAAATTTCTATATCCGTCCTAAAGCAGGCTTGAATAACCTTTTTATGCTCAGAAACTTTGGTGCGATTAAAAGCTTGTGGCAGGTCGATCATGTCTGGTGTAGTGTAGTGTGTATAGAGTGCAATTTCTGTTTTTTTAGAATCTCTTAAAAGTTTATTTCCTTTGATCTGACAATTTCAGGCGGTTTTCTCGGTAATATTGCATCCAAAAAAAGTACCAAAACTAATGAACCGTCATATACACTCAATACCAGCTATAATGCAAGTGATGCATTCCAGGAAGTAAGTACAAAAAAGTCATTTAAAAATCAAGAAAAACAACAACATAATGTAACAAACAAATCACAACGACCGCAAACTACAATACACCATCAACAAAGCTTTGTGGAAAGCTCTACTACTGGTCTATATTCAGCAACTACTTCTAAAAAACTTGATAAGCAATTGTTAGAAATAAACGCATCAATAACAACAGTGAATGTAAAGGAGCAACCTGAAATAACAACAATAATAAATGTAAAAGGGGAACCTGAAACAGCATCAGAAATAACAACAACACCATCAGCGACGGCAACAACGGCAGCAACAATAATAGATATGAAACATGTACAATACAAAAACAACACATTTAATATGGAAGAAATAACAAATGCTGCAGCAATAGAAGAAGGAAGCACTGACAATCCAACAACTGTGCCAGTATTAAATTGGCCATCAGATTTTATTGATGGAGATACTGAACAAGTTACAACCACCACCACCACCACTGCGAAACCCATGAAAACGGAAAATATATCACTTTTTATACCAGAACAATTAATCGAACATACTTCCGAATTTCTGATAGAATTGAAAGCATTAAATGTACCACCATCTCTGTGGCCACGCTTACCACAAAACATAACCAAACTGGGTATGCCATACGCTACAAATAATTTAACAGAAGAGCCAGCCTTATGTGTACCAACAATAAGTCAAGAAGAGAATCAATCGCAACCAAAGCAAATTGTAGATGTGGAGAGAGTTTATTGTTTCCCATTAAGCGATAATGCAACACCAACACAATTATCATTGAATGGAAGCGATAGCTTAGAAAATACAACAAATGAAGTAGTGAAAAGTCTACCCTCTACAGCTTATAGAAGGCGTTCAGATAATGTGATCTTCATTGTTACCATTTATTTACCTGTATCTCTATATATGACTTGTTTGTTCTGAATTCTTCATTTAATGTATTTTAATTTAAAACTGTACTATTAAAAATTTAACGTGGTTCGCAATAAGTTAATGCGGTCCAGAATATAAAAATTGCTTTCCTTGATCCCTGATTTTATTGCATTAAATAATTTCTACAATAAAAGTTTTCAATTATTTCTCATTTTTAACATAAATTTTTTTTTTAGTTAATATTTTTATTTATTTTAATTTTTATAAATTCTCCATCTGTTTACATGTAAATATGTGTATGTGTGAGAAAGTGTGCATGTGGCTGTGTGCGGATGTGTAAAAGTGTCGAAATCGATGTGAACGTTATGTTATACAAATACATATATATATATATATATATATATATATATTGTATGTATATAGGTAAAAAAGTTATTTATAAACTATTTAATGAATTAAGTGAATGATTGATTGTTTACGGTTTAGTTTTATATGAACACGTCTTTGCTTTCGTTTCCGTCTATACGTTCTTATTAAATTCGCTTATTGTTTAAGTATAAAAAACATTGAAACTCGTCAATTTTGTTTCATTTTTTTAGTCATTCCAATTATTTATTTATTTTTTTTTTTTTTAAGATATAAAAAATTATTGCGAATTATTTATTTTGTTTTAGACATATTTGATGTTTTTTTTTTTTTTTTTTTTGAATATGAATTAAGCACTTGATTTGTTTTTCATATATTTTAATAATTATGATTTGTTAATAATGAAATAAAATAATAAATCTTGAAAGATTCAAATTACGTAAAAAAAAATTTGAAGCCAACTTGAATTTAAAAAGAATTTATACTTCTTCATGTTTCATGTTTAAAAGCAAATGTTTACTACATATAAAAAACTAACCGGTTGGAGGGGGGCTACGAACTTTCTTTAAAAAGTTTAAACAATAACTTGGTGGTGGACATTTTGAATTTATTGTTTGGGAAAAAAACGGAAAAGAAAAGAAAACATTTTTTTGTTTATTTCGTTTTATTTACATAATCAAAAGTTTCTGGTAAGGATTTAAAAAACATCAGTTACCTGTTTTTAAAGTTTGGAAAATTAATTATGAGTTGGTTTTGTTTTGTTTTTGTTTCTTTTTTTTTTTTTTTAATTATAAATGCAATTTTTTTCAATACTTGTTTATTATATTTTTCATGTTATATTTTTTATAAATATATATAAAACTTTTGTTTTTTTGTTATATATATGTATTAATAATTAAGTAATTTTCATATTAAACGTTTACTTTGTTTACTTATTAGTTTAACAAAGGATTGGTAGTGGTAGTGGTGGTGAGTTTCGGTGAATAGGTTATATTACGGACAAAACTTGTATGTGTAAACTTAAATTTACACATTTCCGAACACTTTATTAGAGTCTAAGAAATGAAAAGTACAATAAAAAAAATATTTTGTCTTAGTATTAATATTAATAATAAAAAATTGGGGAATTTCTAAATTAACACAGAAGGTTTAAAAAAATATAAAAATCCCCTAAAACAAATAACGTCTCACTTGTTTTCGGTGAGAGGTTTAGAATATTTTTTGAAATTTCACGCGTCAATTTCCAGAATCTTCACCATCTAGGGATTCATCTTGCACCGAAGAACTGTCATCGTTACGTTTCGAAGAAGGGGTACCCGTCAGACGACTAGTGCTTAAACCCATGCCGCCGGTACGCCTAAAAGATAAATGAAATGAATATTTTTATACAATTAATTTGACTATTAAAAAAGTTGTTTATAAAAAAAAAAGCATGCTTATCGTATTAGTCAAGCATTAAAAAGTTATTGAAAAGTGGATGAAACGGAATAAAATGTTCATTCAAATTGGGGGGGGGCAGGGGTAAAACGACACGCGGCACTGTTGGATGGCCTATAAATATATGCTTGTGTTGGAAGAATAACAATAAACATGAGTAACAGATATAGGGTAACTGGTAACTGGTAATTTGACTTTTTTCGCTTGATCTCAACATGCAAATCTTGCAAATTCTTTTGTTCTTAAAACTTTCCAATATAGACAAATTTGGGGGCGTATTGGGAATGATATTTATATTTTTAACTTACACCCATAAATATTTGCTGATAAATATTCAATCATAATTATTTATTTATTTTTTTGTTAAGAAAGATTGTGAAAAGTATCGAAAAACACACACACACACAAATTGAAGGAGACACAACAAAAGACTGATGTAACAAAATACCAAATATGAAGTTTAATCTAGTTTATACCGTCGCAGTTCATGATTAAGGTGGGATCCTTTTTGGGTGAATAGGCTTTGGCCTTTTCTGTTTCGGCAATTTGTATGGTTCTATTTTCATATATTTGTGAGCAAAAATGATTAGAAGACATACTTTTTTCCAAACAAAATGTCAACTTACCGCAATTTCGTTTTTAGGGAATTAATTTCACGGGTCATGGTCTCTTGACTCTCCAGCATGTCTTCACATTCTCGCTGATATTTGCGTTTTTGAGTCTTCTCTTTTTGCAATTCTTCCTCAGTCTCATCGAGGTTGCGTTTTAACAATTTCATACGGCTATTGAGCTACATTATATAATATCATAAATAATTTTTCATTGCTTTTGTTTTGTTATGTAAAAAACACTTACTTTATCAATTTGCTCTTTGTATTGATCGGCATGTCGTCGTTCGTCTTCTATATTCATTGTTAACTCTTTGATTTTCTTTTCCATTTTACGATTGGCTTTTTGCTGTAATAGACGTTCTTTACCCTCGTTATCCAGTTGTTCTTCCAAATTGACAATTTTCGCTTCCAATGTGGTTATGGTAGCTTTAATTTTAGTACGTTGTGCTGTTTCAATTTCGGCTAATTTCGCTTTTAGCTCTTTGTTCTGACGTTCTAGTAAGGCCTTGGCATTCTCATTCTTTTGAGAATTTGATTTTTCAGTCGCCAACTCGGTAGATAATTGTTCGTTTAACAATTGTGCCTTACGGGCACGATCCAACAATACTTCTGAATTAGATTGTTCATCTTCCAGTTCCTCTTCCAATGATGATATTCTAGCTTCCAAGCGACGCTTTTCATCTATCATAAGTGTACCCTTGCTGGCATTGGCGGCTATTTCTTCAGCCAATTCATCACGTTCAGTTTCGGCCGCACGACGTGCCCTCTCGGAGCTAGATAGATCTTCGGATAGTTGTAAAACTTCAGCTTCCAAAGCTTTGACTTTGCGTTCCGCTTCTTTGCTGGCCGCTTGTAATTCTTCTTTTGCTGCTTTAGCTTCTTCAGCATCACGTAAAGCATCTTTCACCTGAGCTTGCAGTTTCTTGGCGTGTTTGAGGGCGTCTTCCTTCACTTTGTTGTGCATTTCCATTGTAGTTTCCAGCTCTTTTAGATCGCCTTCTAGTTTCTTTTTGGCCGCAACAGCAGCAGTGCGTTGCTTGCGCTCTTCATCCAATTCGGCTTCAAGATCACGTAATTGTTTCACTAAACCTCGACGCTTCTCTTCAGCTTGCTCCTCCTTCCCTTGCAGATCACGTTCAAATTGTGAACGTAATGCCTGCATATTAACTTCTAAGCGCAGTTTGGCATCTTCGGTTAGTTGGAGATCGTCTTCGAGTTCTTCATTTTGTGCTTTCAATTCGGCTAGCTGAGATTCAAGAGCGCGTTTTGCCTTCTCCAACTCATGTACATTCTTGTCGGCTGTACCCTGGGTATTCACCAAATCGTCCAATTCATTCTGTAAAGCTTTACGCTTACTTTCCATATCTTCGATTTTATCATAAGCTTCGTCCAGTTCGCGGGTTAATGACAACACTTTGGTTTCCTTTTCACGGGCCTCCCGTTCAGCCGTATCTCGCTCTTGGGCAAATTGTTCAGAAATAGCCTTCTCCTCAGCCAAAATTTTATCAAAATTCTTTTGTTTTTTCTCTAGTTCAAGCACCTGAAAGGAAAGAATCCTATGAATAAATTTGTTTAGTATTTAAGAGTTTTCACAACCATTTACCTTGGTACGCTGTGCTTCCAATTCAATGGTGGCATCTTCCAATTCAGATTGTATTTTCTTTTTACTCTTGTCCAAGCGATCATTTTGTGCCATTAATTCTTTGACTTGTCTCTCCAAAGACTCGATTTCTTTATTCAATCGTTTTTTACCCTCTTCCAATTCTTTCACCAAATCTGTATCCTCCTCAGCTTTTTTCTTAACATCCTGCATGGTGACAGTTAATTCCGCCAGCTTGCGTTCATAATTCTTTTTCGTTTCGTCATCTTCTTCCAATTGTTCTCGCAGTACCTCCTTCTCTGATTCCAATTGACGCAACTTTGAACTTAGCGATAATTTTTGACGTGTCTCTTCTTCCAGTAATTGTTGTGTCTCGGTCAATTGAGATTCCATATTACTGGCCGATTTAATGGCTGCCGATGCTTTCAATTCAGTCTCTTCCAACTGATTTGTTACGTATTCGGCTTCTTGTTGTAATTTTGTGCATTTCTCTTGCAATTCGGAACGTGCACGCTCTACTTCGGCTAATTTTACCTGAAACGATGAACATTCAAGGAAGGTGTCCCCATTAACATCAATTTCAATTTCGACTTTTAAACATATTTTGATAAGATTTGTCCGCATAATATATTAAATGCAATGCGTAGGCAATGAATCGATACGTAATGAAATAAATTTATTGTTGAAAAATTAGAACATATTGGAAAAGGTGATGTAGATTAACCGCAATAAAAAGTGCGGGTGGAAATTTATTTCAGTTGGAGGTGATATTGCGGTTATTAACGAAAGTGATCAGCATTGTTGTAGTAAATGTACTCACCTGTAATTCAGCTATTTGCGATTCAGCTTGCTTTCGACGGCGATCATTCTCTTGTCGTGAGCTATTTACACTACGCAACTCCGTAGCCAAATCGGCGTTTTCCGCTTCCAGTGTAGCCTTGGCTTTCTCCAACACAGATTTGGCTTTTCGTAAATTTTCCAATTGCTCGTTAATTCCATTCAACTCTTGCACGTGCTTGTGTCGCATTTCGGCCACATTCGCTTCATGATTGACTGTCTCTTCTTCCAAAGACTTCTTTAAAGTGGCCAGTTCTTGTTCTCGCTTAGAGCGCAATTCTTGTTGAGCTTTTTTAAAGCATTTATTTTGGAAATACATAAAAAACATTAAACATTTTTTTTTTTTTTTTGTGACAAATTTTATAATTACCGGCGGTAGTATCTAAGGAATCCAAAAGTTCATTTTTCAAAGCTTCTAGTTCTTCACTTAAATCGCGACGTATTTTTTCAGCTTTGGCCCGGGCAGCCTTTTCCGCTTCTAAATCTTCTTGTAATTCAGCCAATTGAGATTCCAACTCACGTTGAGCCTTTTGTGCTGAGGCTTTAGTCGCGGATTCTTCATCGATGCGCATCAGAGTTTGTGTTAATTCCTCTTCACGTTTGGCCAGATGCAGTTGCAATTCTTCTACCTGAATGCGCCGTTCGTTTAACTGTTCTTTAAGGTCAGCCATTTCTGTTTCGATTTTTCGTTTAGTGCGATCCGATTCTTGACGTTGTTGTTGGTCTTTGTGCAGACGTTCTTCCAGTTCGGCTATCGTAGCTTCATGTTTTGTCTTCAGTTTAGCCAAGTGTTTAGCTTTTTCCTCTTCTTCGGCCAGGGTTTGTGACAAATCATTTGCTCTTTCCTCTAATAATTTCCTTTCTTTCACTAATTTTTGATTGTGGTCATCTGTCAAGGCCAAATCTTCTTCGTATTTCTTGATTTTGGCATCCAGTTGCACCTTCTCAAGTTGTAGTTTTTGACGGGCGGCTTCTTCTTCCTCCAATTGTTCTTCCAGATCTTGTATATTAAGTTCCAATTTTTTCTTTTCCATTCCTAGGGCCAAGACGCGCTCCTCCTCTTCTTCAATCCGTGTTTCCAGCTCTTGCATCATATCTTCCAATTCCTGTTTGCGAGCCATTAAACGAGAACGTGACTCTTCTGCTTCTGCACATAACTCAATTTCGGCTTGCAATTGTTCTGCCAACGAAGTCTTTTCCTCCAAGGCCAGCTCATACTTTCGTTCATACTCCTGATAAGTTTTGGTCATAGCCTCCAACTTTTCACGCACTTGTTTCAGTTCGTCTTCTTTTTGCACCAATTTCTCCTCCTGTTTCGTGACTTCCAGCAAGGGCTTCACCTTGGTATATAAACGCCACCATTGCCAATTGCGTAATTTCAGATACGCGAAACAATTGCGTTGTATGATGCGTAGGGCATTCAATTGTTGCATACGTTTCAGATAATTACGCCGTGCCAAGTAGCCGCGACAGAAAGCTTGAAAATTCACAATTAAATCCGTGATTTTGTAATCACGCTCTTCTTCCAAATGAGCCAGAACACCGGCGCGGAAGAATATTTTCGATTGTCCGACACGAAACAGGTTTGAGTCGAGCTCTAAAGCTTGAATCATTTTTTCACACGCTTTCTTGCCATCCATAAAGCCTTTGGGTATAACGTTGGGCGTCAATAATTCGTACCGTTGGCGAAACTCTTGGAAGGGTATACGATTGGGGAAGCCCTGACGACAAATGCGTATGCCCTCAAGCACACCATTGCATCGTAATTGATCCAGCACCAAAGGAGCATCAATTTTACCAGCACGCTTCTCATGATTCGGTATTATACAACGTACAAAGTTGGGATTCGTATTACGCAGCGTATCCATGAGTTTTGATAATTGCTCTTTATACAGATGCGACACTGTACGGAACATACCCTTACGGGTGCGAGCTCCGAACTGTGTATCGGTTAAAGCCTGATGAGCCATACCCACAATTTCAGCATCTTTCCAAATGTTGACTACGAACGGATCCTGCGAGTTTTGCAAGAGCGAAACAATGTTCTCGTTCAAGGGATCCATATTTTTCATTAACCATTTGGCCGCCGAATAATCCACTTTGCCAGCATAATGGACAATAGCAAAATCGGCTACACCACGGAAGTCTGTTTTCATAAATTTCGGATGCATCGAGTGAGCGGTAGCTAATTTCTGTACAAACGATTTATCCGTAGCCTTGGGGAACCAACAATCCTCATCTAGCAGAGCCATAATGCCGCCCGGTTTGTCTATCAAATCAATAGTTGGTTGCAAATCCAAACCAAAGTCAATAAATTTCCATTCAATGCCCTCCCGCTGATACTCCTCTTGTTCTAGTATAAACATGGTGTGATTGAAAAGTTGTTGCAGTTTTTCATTTGTATAATTGATACACAACTGCTCAAATGAATTTAATTCGAATATTTCGAAACCGGCCATATCGAGTATGCCAATAAATGAAGCACCTTGACGTTTGGTACGATCCAAAGAGCGATTAATTCGATTCACCAGCCATTTAAACATACGCTCATAACATGCTTTCGCTATAGCTTCTACAGCAAATTCTACCTGCTCCTTGGTTTGAGCTTTAGTCACAAAATCTCGTCCCACCTTTATGCGAGGTGTTAAAAAGGCTCGAGTCATATCCGTTACACCCAAGCCCAATAAATGAGCAATCTTTTGCGCTACTGTATTATCCGGCAATGTAGCCTGATCGTTATTACGCTCCTGGCGAAATTTCATACAACCGAACAACAAAACTGCACTCACAATGCGGAATATTGAATTGAAATCATCAGGAGTCATGCCCATAATATTCATCGATTTGACAGTCGCCTGAAATTCAGCCACATCGTCAACACCTGGCACTGGTAATGTGCCATTAGAGAGGAATGGATAAGATTTGATATCATCTAATATAAATTTCTCGCGCTGTTCGGCTGAAGCGCCGGCCAACAATTGATAGAAAATATGGAATGTACGCTCATCTTTGGCTTGACGAATGGCACGCGACTTTTCAAGTAAATACGTTTCAATATTTGCCCCCGATATATAACCAGAAGCATCAAAATTGATTCGTATAAATTTTCCCTAAAATCGAAACAACATAGACGGCATAGAATTGTTGGAGAAAGAGTCGTCTCAGCATCATTTGAATGGATAATACTTACAAAACGTGAAGAGTTGTCGTTTTTCACAGTTTTAGCATTTCCAAAAGCTTCCAGTATTGGGTTAGCTTGCAGCAGTTGTTGCTCCAATTCCCCCTAAAAGTTATTGTTTTCGTGTAAAGATAAAGTTTGATTTTAGTTAAAAGATTCATATTAAATATAAAATTAAATTTAAATGAAAAAATAATTAACATTAACAACAACAACAAAACACCATGCTATTTAATTGCTTGTTATTAGTAACTACCAAACATTTAATTTTTTTTTTTTTTTTTTTTTTTTTTTGTGAAATATTAAAATGATATGAAACTCAACACGATACATTATTTACATTGTTGTTTACATTTGGATTAATGAATACCTTTTTAGAGGAGGTGGAGAAGGAATTACAACATCGGGTTCCTTTGCTTTTAATGAATTTCACATTTTCTAATTCTTGACAATGATTTTGCGTGCACTCTGTTTCGGACATGCCATTGACATGGCACTGGATTTTCAAAGTTTTCTTGACATTTACTTGCAAATTCTGGAAACAATTTTGTTCAATATGAATTTTTACATACATTCTTACAATGACATCTCAGAGAGACATTTGTACTATACAAATTTTGAATAGATGTTGATTTATTTTACAATTTTTTTTATATAATAACTACAATAAAAGGGTGTATTAAAAGGTGGTGGTAGGGTGGATGTGGGTCTACTCTTACAAAAAGAAGAATATATATAAATAAAAAATGATCTGACTAAAGAACTGAAACCCCATTACAAAAAAAAAGAAGGACTAGAACAACAACAACAACAACAATTTTGTTGAGAATATAGTTTTGCACCGACAGTATACTTTACCGCCAGAATTCCGCCAAAGCTTGTACTACTCTAGATTTTTATTACGAACGGATACGAGTCAGAAGACAGCAATGCAACAATGCAGCGATACGGATGATGATGATGACGATAAGTTCATTTGATTCGATTTGAATTGATTTGGTGGCAGGTGTTTGATTGGTATTGAAAGTTCAGATGTATGTGATGGCGGTGAATGTATAGAAATGGTAGTACATGGCATCAAAAGTACAAATGAATAAATATGAAAAAGGTTAGAGGCAGAATTATATGACGGAAAAAAAAATCATGTAAACTATTAATGAGCACAAATACAAATACACAAAACACAAAACAAAGCTGGGTTTAAAATTACACGCTAATGTTTTTCAATTTTTCAAAAGCTTGCCGAATATATTTTAGTATGTGTATATAAGTGTGTGTAGCTAACCAAGATGTTTGATTACAACATAAATTTTGGTTAAAATGACAATAATGACAATCAGGTTATTGTAGTAAACATAAAATGTATGCATGTGAGAGTGCGTGTGTGTGTGTATGTGTAAGTAAACAACATAAATTACATATTCTTGTTTCACATAACTATTTATAAAAAACATATAGAAACCACACAAAAAATTGAAGTAATTTATAAGTAAACAGATAGTGGGTGTGTTAGGAAATGATTATTATATGGAAAATGTCAAATAACTATAAAGAAAATGAAAACAAATATAAAAAGGAATCACTGGAATCGTAGGGGAAATACTTACAATAATTAAGGCCGGATGTGGTCCCTGGTTTATTTGGAAATTCATTTCAATTGGTTTTATTTGTTTATATAAATGTGTGTTGTTGTTGTAGAAAGTACAATTTTGAATACATGATATTGAGGGCGTACAAGTTATAGGCCAATATAGACGGTTCGTGTATTTACACATTTTGTTTACATGTATAGCAAAAAAATGTCAACAATATAGCCACAACAATAAACGTTCAATTCAATATGTGTGTGTGTGTACAGAGTGGGGTTTTTTTTGTGTGGATGGTGTACAAAAAGTGGTAGCATATAAAATGGTTTTTTTTTTTTGTTTTTTGTTTTTTGCAGTAGTTTACATGAAAATAAATAAAAGAATAAAAAATTATTGAGTTTAAAATAAGTAAAAAAGATAACATGGGTGAAGAATAATAAATCTAAAACAAAAAAAAAAATTGAAATTGAAAATTAGCATATAATAATTATGCATATACGAGTACACAGCATAAAGCCTACACCACATCATCATAATGTTACACACTTGATCCGTAGGCAGCGTGAAATTATCACCAGTTAGTAATAGTGACCAGTAACCAGTAACCATTATAATAAAATAAATAAATGTAAGTTTAAATCGAGTCATACAGGGTGGTCCATTTCTTGGTACTTTTTTACATCTTTCCCATAACAGTGGCGAGTACAACAAGTTTGCCCTTGTTTACAATTATCATTAAAATAAAAATAAGAGTCTACCTAGCCGTGTCCGTTCAAAAAATTAATATAGATAGTGATTAAAATTCTTGATTTCGATTTCTGCTTCTAGATTGGGCGAAATCAGTCAAGTGCTATGCAAAAACCTATGCCGTGGGCGTGGTCGAGTAATAGACAATGTTTAAAAAAAACCTTTTTCATTTTTTTATTTTCTTTATATTATTTAAATGGGTAAAATCGGTCCAGAGCCATAAATGGGCGTGGTCGGAGAAAAGACACGCCTACAATTTACAAAAAAAACTCAACTTGCAAGCTGAGGTATACATATACTATTATAGGGCGTAATCGCATACCTACTACGCCCATTATTATAAGTGGGGTGGGTACTTAAGATTTGGCCTAAGCCAAATTTAGTTTTCTCACTTATTGTTTGTTCGTGTCTCTTTAGAAGAACAGCTTTTTTTAATAGTTAATAATTTTTAGTATCTTGTATGGAAAGGAGTCCAAATGTTTAATGTAATTCCTCCTAGAACCACTATATGTCCTTAAACAAATTTCATTGAAACTTTTCAAAAAATGCGACTTGTACAGACAAACGGATATTGTTAAATGAATTCAGATTTTCATTCCGAATCTATCGATAAAATTGAAGGTGATCTGTTTGCAAATGGCATTTTACAGTTATCTCAATATATGCTATGGCAGAAGTGGTGGCCGGTATAATGGTTCTAAATTTATACATTCCACATTTTGTTATAGGTGTAACCGGACACTAGTCATTTACTAAACAAACCATTATGACCAGAGAGATCATTTCTGTAAAGCTTAAAATCGATTACTCAATTTTATAACGGGGAGAATGTTAACCATAATCACCCATATGGATGGACGTACAGGCAGGCATAATTAAATCGAAGGTTACAACTCGGGGGTTTCAGAGAAATAAAAACGTTCCAAAATGGACCTTTTCTTATATGTCAGTAAATGTATCGGTACATATTAAAACGTCCCGTAGAACGCTAGCGTTATTATGGTCCAACATTCACTTTTTTATTGACTTTACCATTTCATACTGACCTCGCTTGTTTAAAATTTTCGTAGGCACATTTTTCAATATGTAAAAATCCCAAACCAATTTTTGTTAATCATGTGTACACAATAAAATATTTTAAATGCCCACAACCTTAATCTTTAAATACCAGTTTATTAGAATGTTTATATATTTTCAAAAAAAAAAAAGCAAAGTTGAGTGTGGTGTAGGTTTCAATACAACAAGTTAAATCAATTACAAACTGTTGTTTTTTTTTTATTATTTTCATTCACAAATAAAACAAAATTGTACATGAAATCTAAAAAAAAAAAAATTTATCATAAATATTGCAATAATTTCAATTAATTAAATCATTGCATTTATGATTCTCATGATGGGAAAAAATGAATGATTTAGAGAGAAAATCAATGAAAACTTTTGACATTATTTTTGTATTATAATTTTTTTTAATCAGTTTCATTCAATTTTTATCGTTTTCCCCATTTTATAAAGGCCAATACATCGCTTAACTTTATATTTTTCCAATTTTTAAAAAAGACACGTAAAACTCAGCATTTTTAGGTAACACATGAATCATTTTTAGGTACACACAAATTGTACAAAAGCAAAACTCTATACCGAGTAAAAAAATATGGTGGCCGGCGATGACGCGATGACTATAAACAAACGATTATCTTATAAAATAAACAATAACTCATATTGCCTGGTCGACCATATTAAGTAAACTCTCCAGTGATTTTTACTTATTTCGTTTTGGTTTAGTGTGATCAGTAATAATTTAACTTGCGTTAAGGTCACTTGCCAGTTTTTTAAAGAAAACTACGAATATGTTGCTTTTTTTTTACCTTATAATAAAATTTATTATGATACTCGTTTATCTGATATATACATATTTACGTATGTGTACGTAAATTGTTTGTTGCAGAGGTGGGCAAGCATAACAGAGTAGGCAGAGTTATTCAATTTCTTCCATAAGGAATGTTTTGTTGCCAAATGCTGCACCCGCCTTTAATTATACCAATCCAACCAAAATTTTGAACTTTGCGTACCTGTCGCATTTTTGCAGATATTTCGATAAATTTTGAATAAAAAAAATTGGCCCAAAATGGAGCCCTATTGAAAATAAACCGAATTGAACCCTTTTTAGAATCTCTTAAGGTGCATGATATTAAAAGGTTGAACTTGACCGAATATACATATATTTATAAAAACTCCATCACTTATAAACAACTAGTGATTCTTGAAAACAGACTTTTTTTCTTTCCTTCTTAAAAAAACAAATTTCCCTTTGCTTCCCTGCACAAGAATGTTGATAAATAATAATTTTTCATTCATCTAAATCGCATAAATCTTGGTACAAGTGCTTCCCTTCCTAAGTGGAGTGATATTGAAATAAATTTTTCCCTCCGACAAACACTGCCAATCAATTATTTAATGCATACACCAGCAACGGATAGTATTCCTGCATCTAAATTAACACTGAACCGAACAACACCACAAACAGAAGTGTGTCATAAATTAATAATGGCAAATCAAGTTCATGGGTAGTGAGGAGGAAAGTTTTTTCCTTTTTATTAAAGAGTTATTTCTTTATTACTCATACATATGCACTATCTTCCCGACAAGTACATTTGTCCAAATAACTTCTGAGCTTTATAAGTACTTCAGAATATTGTTTCTCTTTGTTGCATTGTGGTCGCGACCAACCAAAAGAAGTGCCAACGCTTCTGCCTAGTTTGGAATCTATATCTAAATGTTTGGGCCCAACAGACTGACACAAACACACGGACAGCCATACATGGATGCTGCTTTAAAATTTATATACTTTGTAGGACCTCGGACGCCTCCTTCTGAGCGTTACAAACGTCTTGATGAGGTGATATATACCCTCATATACATGTAATGGTGGTATGTACGATAAAAAGGGAAGAAAGGCATTTCAATCCCTTGGGTTTTCCTATAAATTTACATTCTACAATGAGTTGCATTGTTTTGAAAAAAAAAAAATATCTTCATGATATGAAGTTATAGTTAAAAAAAAGCATTTACAGTTAAACACACAATATCGTACACGAGGCCATTAAAATTAATACGTAACTGTTTAGTTATACCGCCCATTTTAAATAGAAAACTGCGCACATGAACTATATGGAGTCAGATTTCAACTCGACATGTTTCATTTTGGATCCGTGACTAGATCAACTTGAACAGTATGGAATTGACAAATGCACTATTAGAGAGCGCCACGCCCACCGTAGATGTGCAGGGTATTTAAGATTTGGCCTAAGCCAGATTTAGTTTTCTTAATTGTTTTTTTTTTTTATAAAATAGTTTTGTTTTTATCAGATACTCGTAGGGGAATTTTTATCATCTTAATAAACATTCAAAGATAAAATTGATATTTATTATATTTATTTATTTAATAAATTCTGAAATTAAAACAATGGAGTCAGTTCATTAATATAGAGAATCTAGCCAGATATACTTCCAATTGCATTAATTAACATTTCAATTCAAAACAAATACAAACAAAAAAAGTCACTTTTGGCTTGCGCCAAAACTTAGATACCCACCACCTTAGAGCATTAAAGGACTGGTAATGATGCTTGTATATTGTGAGCGGGATCTTAATGCAAAAACCTCTAGAGAAGAGTTTTTTTCAATTTTTGCTCAACAGTATGGGTGTGTTCCGCGATCCACTTTTACACAATTTCCCACAAAATCTTTATGGAAAGGTTGCCGTCGATATCTTTCCTTTTTAGGAGCACGGACTTCCAGACGGACACAGTAAAATCGAATCAGAACTTCAGAACTGGGTGTTACAAGCGTTTTAATAAAATGAAGTTATTACGTTAACTCCAAAACAATCGCAACACTTTTCCATATCCATTTAGCACTGTCACCTTTTCAAATTTAAAAGCTTAATAAAACACAATTAATGTATTTTAAACACATTTCCCATAACGAGTGACACACAACAAGTACTTGTAAGTTTACATTTTCGATTATGTGCTGGTAATTTTTTTTTTGTTTTTTTTTTTTTTTTTTTGAAGTTTTCATTTATTATGCTCACGATTAAATGTCAAATGATTTAATTTAATATGGATTTTGGTTTGTTATTGTTTTGACAGAGACCGAAAAAAATATTTATTAAAATTTAATAACACCTTAAACGAATCTGACCAAATTTGTAATGATTTTTGTTTTATAATTATTAAAAAAAACATGTTTTTCACTATGAGAAAATTTATAAAATTGCACGATTTCAGTTTTTTTTTTTTTTTTTTTTTTTTTTTTTTTTTTTTTTTTTTTTGTTTCATATATGGTAAGCAACATGAAACAACAAATATGAAATATAGACACGTTTTCATAACTTGGGTGAATTGTTAATATATGAGAAAATCAACAATAAAAAAAAACATATCGGAAAAAAATTATGAATCATTCTTCTGTTCCAAATGGCTTCAATATAACAAAATCCTTAAAAAGTGGCGAGGACCCTGAAAATCTACTTTACAAAGTGTTTTCTTAAATATCATTTTAATTTAACACTAAAGTAATATTTTCAAACATTAATCAATTAAAGTTTTCCGATCACCTTAACACGCCACTGCAACAAATTTTTAAATATAACCCATTATAGATGTTAAAACGTGGACGGTACACCTGTAAAGGTTTTCTCCTTTGACAAATTAAAAATTTTACTCCCTCCTAATCACATATTGTTATGGTTTTCATTTACTTCTAATCTAAGGTCTCTATCTACCTAAAATACACCACTATATACTTAATCACGGAATTAGTTGCCATAAAGTTGCCACAGAATTATTGGTGCCCATAAAAATTTATAACAAATTAACTAAGTGTTCTTTTTTCCTACACACTAGAGTAATTTCATATCACATGATGACTCATAAGCACTCAGAGTAATAAATATTCTTACAAGAAACACATTTCGGTTCAAGCCAAAGGTAGACGCATTAAGAAGAAGCGTATAATCGATCAACCAAATATGGCAATAGCATCAAGATTCTTGCGATAAAACATTCAAATGCGTACAATGCTTTTCGTATTACCATTTAAAAACTAATTGAATACTAATTGGTTGTGTGGAGAAGCTATTAAAAAAACTTTGAAAACAAAACACCCACATATGCAAATTTATATATATGTATATGTAAATATAAAGAATTTCATAATTAATACAAGCCGCTTAAGGTCATAAAAACAGTTTGTTTTAAACAAAAGAATGAAAATGAAAACTTTTTTGAAATCGAATAATTAGAAAAATGTACAATTTTTTTTTTTCTATTCATTACACTTACCGCACCCGAACCTTTTGGTTTTGAGGCAGCCACATATGCCAAATACTGTATAACTTTCTTAGTGTTTTCCGTTTTACCAGCACCGGACTCACCCGTACATAAAATCGATTGATCTTCGCGATCTGTGTGTAAACAAATTTAAAAGCAACAACAATACATTAGTGAATTATGAAATAATACAACACTCGAGTTGATTTCTTATTTACATAAATAAACAACCGCAATATTTTAATATACACACATATTCAATTACAGTGAATGACCTAAATTATTAAACCAAACCAAACCAAACATCTGAACGATGTGAATGGAGGGCGCGCGTTAAAGAATGGCGCTTATTTTATACCCTCAACATAAAATACTAAATTTTTGACATTCTGCTCATAACATAGTGAAGGAGTCCATCACAGACTCTATTAATTTCTTTTTTTGATTTAGTAGCAAAATCTGATTCGATCTAGACACGTGCGTCTCCAAGTCTGTCTATTGTTCATTTTTAGATATTAAGATGAACACGACATTTCCAGTTACTGTACGCACTGTGCTATTTAATTCAAATGCCACGCCCACAATCGACAAAAATATATTTTCCATCCGCCCCAAATAAAGTTGAAATTTGATACACACCTTTATAGTTAGATTAACTAGAAGTGGACGGGGCTGAATAAAAAACACGCCCACAATTTACAAAAAAACTTTTTTGTGCAGAATCCCACGTGGAAGTTGATGCACTATTAAAGGGCGTATTCAAGTATCTGCCACGCCCTCCCCCCCGTTTTTTTTTTTAAAGGTGGATGTTATTTAAGATTTGATCTAAACTAACTGGATTTTTTTTTAATCGTTGTTTTTTGTCTCTCACATTCTTGTGGTGCATAAGTTTATAAACCTCAGAATATTGTTAGAAATAGGGCATAAATTATGTCCCTTCAGAGCCTGCAAAAATACGTGATTTAATGGAGTTGTATATATTGGGAGTAAGGTCGGAAAGTTGTAATTTTCTCCTCAGGGGCGGACTTTACAAAAAGTCTTTAAGGCCCTAGTACATTACATCTATTTAATCAAAATTTATGCTAAAAAGTTTTCTGTAAATTTTAAGCAAATCGATGAAAGAGACATGTACGTATGTATGTATGTCCGTACATATCAGCAATATCAACTTGAATGGGGGTCTGTTAAGTACTTAAGAGCACCTGTAAATGATTCATTGTTAACACACAGACTTTCTTCTTCTATCAACAAGGGTGGTGTTGCGCAATGCAATTGCACTTGTGTGCGATAATGAACAAACCACTCAAACCTTCTGTTCTATTATCAGTTCATTTGATTCTGTTGCTTTCCCCACATCAGTGTACATTTCTTTCCCATATCTTTTTCACATTCCTATTCCATTAACTATTCATCACCAGCCTTTATTTTACAATAATTCGAACATACGCAACAGTTAATTGTCTAAATACTTTATTATATCTGGTTATGGGTATTAGGCCTTGAGTGAGTCATAAGTATTGCATTTCGACTCTCTTCGTAAGAAAGCATGAATGCGAGTGACACGCTTTAAGGTTCTCCATTTGTTTACACTGACATTTTTTTATAAATGATTCATAAATTTCTTTGAGACTTCATTGTAAAGAAGAGTTTTTATGAACATTATTTTGTACATAATTGGTGTTTAATGTCGTTTACAAAGAATGACTCATAAAATTTAGGTCAAATCAACCAACATCTGAACAACATCTAAAACTACATTTTAACACACTTGACTACATTATGTAACATTTTATATCAGATTAGAAACGTCATAAAAAGTTTTTAAGAAATTCATTCAAAACTTTAAATATATTTAAATGAATTAATTACGTTAAAAATTTACAAATTTTTCCAGGCATTCAGCAAATTTTATTTCAAATTTTCATTGCAATGTATTGTGAACAACCCGCAGTGGTCTACGGAAACTTTATAATTCAATTTTAAGCACATCAAACAAGTATAATAAGTCCCCTTTGAAATACCCTACCTATCTGTATTCAAAGTAAAGGCATGGCGGGTACATTATTACGCTTAAAAACATATTATGCTACAAATAAGTGCTACTTAAACTTTATTTTTAACTATTTTATCATTCAAACAAACAGCCTGTTGGTTATCTCATCTTAACAATAAACTGACTTACCTTGCAACATTGATCTATAGGCGGTATCTGTTATAGCGAATACATGCGGAGGCACTTCATGTCTTTTTATACCCTTATACCGTTCCATAATCTTTTCGGTATAGATTGGTAGCTTTTTATACGGATTAACTACTACACAGAAAAGACCGGAATATGTCTGCAATATGAAAGAAAGAACAAAATTATAAAATATTTATATTTATATTAATAATAATAATAATTTGTCAATTAATAATAACGTCAATGACCTTATGTCATCTCTCTCTTTTTCTCTCGTTGAATCATTTCGTTCATTTTAATTAATCATCATAATTGGTTGTGAGTTCTTTCTTGATATACTCGTATATCAATTTAATATGCAAATTATAAATGCATTGTTGTTTGCTTCTCTCTCGTTTGCTCTCATTATGTATTAATGAACTGTTACAAACACTTTTAAACAGTTAAAAGCACGTAAGTACAGAGAGTGTAAAAACGTACGTTTTTGGATTGTTTTGTTTTTTGTCGTTGTTTTGTTTTTTTATACTAAGTTGCAGTTATAACCGTATATGGTCAAAAAAACCACACAAAATTGTGTTAAATAATAATAATACAAGGGAACAAACAAACAAACAATATATTGAACACTCACACATACATTTTTTTATGTACGTGTATATATATTTAAGAGAAATATTGAATTAAAATCATGAACAATTGTAATTTACACACCATCAGTTGGAAAAAAAGGTAACAACAACAACAACAACATCGACAACAACAATATATTTGTATATAAAATAAATGCGGCGGCAGTTGTACTCATCATTAAAAGCAGAGCAGAACAAACAACAACGCACGCACAGATGAAATGCTTGCACATGTCATTACAGCACTCTCAAGTAAAAGTCAACGTGTAGTAATGCTTTTCAATTAGGTATAAAAATGAAATAAATCACACAAGCATATATACACACACACACACACATTAACAGATAGCAAGTACAATATAACAACAACAACAATAATAACAACAACAAAATGATCGTTGACAACCAGCGATCTGGTTTCAACGTTATTTACCATTTATGTAAAATTAAGTCAATGCAACTGGAAGGCAATTAATGCGGCCTTATCAAACACACACACACGTATAAACTCACTTGGATGTGTATATATTGTATGTATGTGCACATAAATACAGTCGCTGTCTATTTCTATGTATTATTATGATTGTCAATGATGCAATTTCAGAAATGAATGAAATCGATTTATTTAAGGATTTTGTACGTCTACTATGTTTAGAGGTGGACAATTATGGCACCCTTGCAGTATTTTTACACTCTATAGAGTGCAAAGGATATACATTCTTGACTATAACATGTACGTCTGTACGTCTGTCTAACAAACGAAAAATTATAGATGTCAAGCTGGAATTTTGTATAAACATTTACAGTGCAAAAGTTTTCATGTATTTAAATTAAACAAAATCGATCAAGTTCCACGCCCATAATTGACAAAAATCTATTCATCAGCTACAAGATTTGGAAAATGAAAATGAAATTTGGCTCACACATCTATGAATAGCTCACCCAATTAATATGCCATTAATGGGCGTGGTCGGATCGAAAACCATCATATTATTATGGTGGGTAAAACCCATCGAAAACTCTGCAAATGTTATATTATTAGACGGTGTAACCAGCAACCTGCCACACCCTTACTGATCTTATGTAGATATGAAACAAGATTTAGGCTAAGACAAATTTAGTTACACCCTACACCATTTGAAGCACTTTCTGAATCGTTTTAACCATGCCCATATATGCATTCTTTAAAATATTTCGATGAAATACAAGGACACGATTTGTACAAAAAAGAAAACCTATTTAAAATGTAGGGAATTAGACGATTTTTAGAACCCCTCCCGAAATAAGGACTTTTTTCAATTGAAGTCTCACACATGAAGTCACAGACAATTGAATGAGTCCACAAAATCGAAACAGTTTGCCCACCTTTGGCTTACTGAATAAGAGAGTATAGACTTGGGCTTATTGGCGTATATTCTACGGCCTTGCTTTTGCAATATTTGGTTAAAAAATAATTTGGAAAATTGTTCCACTATTATGACCCCCAAATAGTTTATATTTTACATGTATATTGTTATACCCTGCACCACCCTGTGGAAAAGGGTTTATTAAGTTTGTGGGAATGTTTGTAACTTTTAAAGCTCAAATGCCACACCCACCTTTAATTATACCAATCAAATGAAAATATGAATCGATTTAACCATTTCCGCCTGTCCGTTACATTTTTTGAGATATTTTAATGAATTTTGGTACAAGGACATGCATTGAACCAAAAAGTAACCCTATTGAAAACCGAATTGAACCATTTTTAGAACCCCTAAAGGTGTGGAACTAAGTGGCGTACCAAATTATATGCTCAGGCTTGACCGACTAACACATTTTTCTTTCAATTTAACATTTTTTATTTAAAAAAAAAAAAAATACACAAAAATGCGTTAGTAATGAGATTTGTGAAATGTAGAATTAATCGTTTAGGAAAAAAATAAAATAAAATAAAATAAGATGAAATGAAAATATATGCCATATATAGGTAAAAGCGATTTATTATATAAATTGTTAAAAAATGGACATGTAGTACATATGCCAACAGCGACATTAGCGCTGCTACCGCTACCGCCACCACCTTCACCGCCCATACAAGTACGACGACAACGTCAAATGCGTCAAATGTAAACAACAACGTGTGCACACAGGCCAACGAGCATGAATCATTACAGTTGAAATGTTTACAAATGGTTTTTTGCACTGTTGAGTGGAAATTGTGCATAAATAGAAATTGAATTATTGTTGTAGTTGTTGTTATTTACCTTTTTTTCTTTTTTTTTTTCTTTTTTTTACTTTTATAATCAATTTAAAATGACATCAAGAAAAGGAACATGACACTTATAAGGGAAATGTTGTATACCTGCTGTCGTCCAATAAACTCCTTTAACCGATTCGGTACAAATTCTAAATATAATATATATATATATAAATATTTGATCTTATTTTTGCTACTCTTTTTGTCATTTATGAAATTTTGCTGCATTTGTAAGGATGTTCATGGAATTTTATTGCAAGTTATTTTAATAAAAAGATTAACAGAAATTTTTATTATCATTGTTGTTGTTTTCTTGGTTATTATCGCATAGAGTTTGCTGACTTGCAGCCTTTCCTTACACACTGCTACTTTATCAGTGTACCAAGCTTGCATACATTTTTTATTTTTTTGCAGTTATTTGCATATATATGTATGCAAGTACATATATGCTTACGCTCTTACAATTACTCATCAAAATTTTAACAAAGAATAGTTTTAAGTTTCAAGTTAAAAATTCGTCTTTCTTAAGTGAGTACCCAGATATTTGCTGCTTATGCGATATTGTTGACATTAAACTGAGAGATATAATCTTTCATCTTTTTTTTACTTTTATAAATGAGAGATTTCTACTTGGAAGTAGAAGATTTACATTTAAAAACAACCAAGAAAGGGCATGGACGAAATGTGGAAGACATTCTCCAATGTTATGTTAGAACTAAATTTCGCCGCAATATCGCCAAGTATTCCAAAAGCATATGAACTCAGAGTGACGGACATACCTACATGAGACACATCCTATTACAGTCAGAACTGTGCTAACGAAATTTTGTTCTCCCCCTCTCTCTCTCTCTACCTCTCTTCCTCTTTTTTTCTTTTCATAACGATTACCATGATCATCTCTAGCACCTGCCTTCTTTATAAATGTAGGAATTTCTTCCGCATTATATGTAATCCGGTATAATTAGATAATTTTCAATACAATTGACAATAAATATATTTTTAAGAATATAAGTCATTAGAAAATTTGTAGATGATGTTAAAATAAATATGACAACAATAACAACAATATTTCGAAAAATTACTAATCATTATGCTTGCCAAAAACAAAAAACATTTAAACAACAACAACAACAACGACAACATTAATTAATTAAATAATTGTTGTGTTTGTTTTGGGAATTTCATGTACAGTTTGCAACGAAGTACATATTTTATTATGTGTGTGTGTGTGTGTGTGCGGTAATTTCAAACGTCAAGTGCAATTATTTTTAGCCTTTCTACTATTAAATACTACATCTGTTTGCCTGTCTGTCCGTCTGCCAGCGTTACGCACTTTCACAAATAATTTAAATGCCATTAGAAGCCAACAACAACAACAATGTATTATTTGGGGGTTTCTCTCCTTTACTGTACGTGTATGTAACTCAATTTAGGTTAAATATTGCACACACACACACATACTAAACGTATAACAAGTTACACAATTCTTTACGGATCTTGATATGAAATCGTTATCACACCTTCATACATAATTCATTATGTACACAACATGTTGTTTATCATGATAGAATGGAAGTGGCGGGTTAGTTAGAGAATGTTTGTGAAAAACATTGGGGCGGAATTACACGGTTCTGCACCTTAGAGGGTAGTTTCGGACGCCAAGACAAGGGGAGAGTGCTTCAAGCGTCATATTTAAATATATGTGTAATGAAATGCTTCGAAAAATCTACATACATATATGTGCAATAATTTTTATACAAGTAACAACAACAACAACAACAACAACAAGTCCAACATACTTGTATTTTATTTCAATTGATTCAAGAGTGCACATCAAACGTTCCATCGATTCGTTTGGAAGTGAAAAAAATTAAAATATTTACACAAACAGATGCAACAATTAAACAAATAAATAAATAATGCAATCAAATAAAATGTGTCTTCGTTTTCTGTATGAAAACATCTGTGATCGCTGTGATCGCGAGTAGTAAGATTTTAAAGGAAGCTGTTGTTCAATGATGTCTCTTTTATCACTTATAATAAATTCATGTTTATAAAAATATTTATGATTAATTGAGCATTTCTCGTATTTTAGTTAAATATATAATCATCTCATGATTTAAATGAATTGAAATCATTTTAAAGATTGTAAAGCCGCCAAATAAGATAAACAAGCAAAAAAAAAAAAAAAAACTTAGCGCCATCTGAAACTAAAATTGGTGCATTACGTTTTTTTTTTTTTTGTTTGTGTGTTTATTTAGTTGGTGCGGTGAGATTCATATATATTGTTTGAATAAAATAAAATTTACGTAATTTTGTTAATTTTGTTTTAAAAATTTCACGTTTGCTTTGAATCATTTGTATTTTTGTTGATGGTTGTTGTAATTTACCTAAAATAGTGAGGCATCGTCCTTATAAACAAAACCTTGTGCATTAAACTGACGTCACTCGTAACAACATTTTACAATATTTCATTCACTCATGATGAGTTCTACACCATTTCTAATTAGCTTAGGCCAAATCTTAAATACGCTCCATATCAACAACGATGGGCGTGGCAAATATATATATATTTCGCCCTATATTAGGTATCAGCTTGCAATTCTAGTTTTGTGGTGAATATGGTTTTTTATAAATAGTAGGCGCATCTGTTATCCGACCATGCCCATTTTTCAATGGATGGGATAACCACAAATATGTGTACCAAATTTCAAGTTCATAGGTCAACTTTTGCGACAGATATTAAGATTTTTGTCGACTGTGGACGCATCTGTAAACCGACCACGCCCATTTTTGGCATATGGGTATATGGGATAAAAATGGATAAGCATACCAAATTTCAAGTTCATAGTTCAACATTTGTGGCAGATATTAACATTTTTGTCGATTGTGGGCGCATCTGTTTTCCAACCCCGCCCATTTTTGAAATTTCCGTGGCTTAGATAACTATGTATACAAAAAGTAAATTTCAAGTTTATAGATCAACTTTTGTGGCAGATATATAGAATTTTGTCGATTGTGGGCGTGTATGTTATCCAACTACGCCCATTTTCGGCACATCGATCGAAGGGAATATTTATAGATGTACACACCAAGTTTCAAGTTCATAGCTCAATTTTTGTGGTAGATTAATAGATTTTTGTTGATTATGGGCGTGGCTCCTGACCAATTTTGCCCATTTTATATAACGATCTGCACCATTATGGATGTGGAGGGTATTTAAGATTTGGCCTAAATCAAATGTAGTTTTCTTACTTGTTTCACTTGTTCTTAAGTAATGCATTAACTAGAGGGGTTGCAACCAGATACCTACCACGCGTTCTATTGATATATATATGCAGAGGACATTTAATATTTCAATTCCATTGGATTTGTTTTCGTTTTCAATACAAATGTGAGAAAAATTACATAATATTTGTGCGAGCGTAGACAAAACCTATTTTAATTATTATAATGAACTCTGTACTGCACTACCAAACACAATTTTTTTTATAAAATTCAGTACTTTTGTTTGAAAACCTGCTGTACATAGATGCATACGTGAACATTAACTGAATGTTGTACATAATTCATTAACTTTGTTGTGGTTGGTGTGGCTAACTTTCGTTTTGTCTGCTGTATTACTCAGTATTGTATACTAAAACTCAGTACTGCATACTGACGAAATAAATTTTACTCATCTCGGGTAATAAATAATTTATGTGATGCACATAAAACTCATTTTGATTTATATATATTTAAATTTTATGTGCTCGTTTGTATTATATCAATATCAACAGTATGTATGACACCATTGCTTGAATGAATAAAAAATAAAAAACTTATTTTTGGATTTCCTGCTGCACATAAATAAATTAAACGTACTTAACGTTTACTTGAATGTGTGATAATAAAAACTTTATCAGACCTTTTTAATGTACAATAATTATTAATCATTAAAAAGGAAAGTTGCCCAACCCTTTCAATATCATTCACAACATACATTTGGTTGGATTGAAATCCTTAGAAATGGGATTTTTTCAATACTTACATAAATTAAACCCGAATAATATCTGTCTTTGATGTTGTGCAAGACGGATGCCTCATTGAGGCATGTCAGTTCGGCCATATCCTCAACTTTATCAAATTTGGGAGGATTCATTTTTTGTATATCATCGCGCAACACCAAAACCCGTTTACCCGTTTCGGTAAGTTCCACTTCCACTTCATCGCCATGTTCACGTTTAATACTGGCGGCGACGAAACCCTGTTAAAAGTATAAATAAAACAACAAATTATTCAACAACTTTCAGATCATTTTATTATTATGAAATATTGAGAAGGAATGTAATATTTTCCATTTAAGAAAAGAAAATGCTATAGTCGGTTAAGCCTGACCACAGTTCCACAAATTCTACTACAATTAGTTTAGTTGTGTCAGTAAATGCAAGGGATTGCCGTATAAGTCCCGTCGTGAAATTCATTATATGGGAAGGATTAATAAAAATAGTCCGATCGGATCCAAATTTGGCACAGTCACTTATGAAGCTGATTAACTATTCTTCACCAAAATTTCGTCAAAGAATATTAAGAATTGCGATTTTTTTGCCATATAAAGGCTTCCGTTATAATAGGACCTTATTTGGGGAGGGGTATTAAAAATGATTAGATTTGATCCATTTTTATTAGGGTTTTTCTTTGGGTTACATTTCCAAATATAATAGGACCATATATGGCGAGGGCTTCTAAAAATGGTCCTATCCGGTCCCTTTTTCAATAGAGTTCATTAAATTTCATAGAAAAATCTCAAAATATTCGATCTGTAGCTTGCGCACAAATGTTCATGGACAGACGGACGGACGGACAGACGGACGAATGGACATAGTTAAATCTATTCAATTTTTACTTCTGATTTGATCGGTATAATTCGAGGTGGGTGTGGCATTTGCCGTTTAGTAGTTAAGGCAGTGTATAAAAATTTTAAAAGAGAGCAAAGTTTTTCTAAAAATTAGCTATTTTCGATAAGAGCCGCAAATTGCTATTTAAATCCTACAGATTACTTCATCTGTGTGGGCGGAGTTTGGATAACAATTACGCCCACTATTTATATATACATACTCCCGTAGTAGGCGTATACATGTGAAGGGTGTCCAAAATTTGGCATGAATACGTCTATTGCAAGTCGTTTTAATTTTATTTGTTATTATTATTATTAGTAGTGAATACTATTCCAATCTGGGAAGCCAGTGAAGTAGAACACAAAATAATAACAATTCAAAAGAAATAAAATCCATATGCATTCAAATCTATGGTAAATTAGTGAGCAAATGTTTACCAAGTAAACCACACATTAAAAAAACAACATAAGTAAGTAAGTAAGGATAATAAAAACAAATGGGGGGAAGTATCTTGGTTCGAGGAATTTGCAAGCTGCATAATTTGAAAATGTTTCTCTCCAAACAGTTGCTTCTTGCATCATAGAAATCAACGCAATAGAAAACCATGATAATGAACCATATGTTTAATAAAAATGTTAATACAAGAAATTATATTTCTAGAAATTATCTTATAACTCATAATGACAAATGTATGCATGACGGAATATTTTCATTATTTTATTGAAATTTAATCAAGAACAATTTTTAAAAAGTGCTGAATATTCAAAAGCAGACAATTGTGATTTCATGACACTTTGCAATAGCTTTATTTACTCTTTGTACATCCACAAGATAACGCCACATATGTCGGATAACAAATAAAAAACAAAACAAAAATCGTTGTTTCTCAACATGGACTCTTTTTAGCTGGCATTACGCAGCGATATTCTTTATAACTCCGATATTCAAACAGTCAAGATCTTCAAAGTAGTCATTAACCGAAGTCTGTTCACTGTTCGCTATTTCCATCATCTCAGGTTCAAAATGATGGACCCATGGATACATGGGTCCATCATTCATCCATCATTTATATTTATAAGTTTTTTGCAAAAACCTAATTTTAAACTTTGAAATACATTTCAAACATTTTAAAGACACAAGCGGGTAATCTTGAATACCTTGAATATTTAGCCAACAAGGCTCTCTAAGGAGTATATATATTATATATATCAATATATCAATTTTCAACTTTCAAACATTTTGATTAATTCTTCAAAATGAAGGCGCTGCCAAAAGCATTCGAAAGCGAGCGTTTATTAAAACTAATTTCGTTTCCAGTGTAATTTCATACAAATGAATGGCAATACCCTAAAAAAAATTTGATGAACTAATGCTTGAATTTTATTTAAAGAAAAACAAAACAAAAAAAAAACACATTCTGAGGTGCAAGCTTTAACAGAGAATTTCAAGAATGTATTACGTGTTTACCTACACATACACAAGCGATGGAGAACCTAAAGCACTTCCACCATAGTCATATAAAGTGCTTAGTTATGGTTTACATGGTTTGGTCTTGTTAAGTCGAGCCACATGCAGAGGAGTGGGGAAAAAATAATATTTCGCTGAAAGTGCATCTTGATCACCCTTCTCATATAGAATATACATTTGCTTCTAATGTTCATTGCCTTTAGGCGTGGTCCTAGTACTAATTAAGTATAATGCTAATGTGCTTTATATGAACAGAAGAGAGCTGTACAAGTGGTTTTTGCAAATTTCCAACTCTTCTGTATTTTTGATAAAAATTCCGAGAGATTGGTTGATTTTGACTTTGTGTAGCAGTGTGCTGAGCTTGACTAGATGTACTCCACTTTCCGTACCCATATTTCTGCTGCTCTCTCTTCTACAATAATGTTTTTTTATAATCGTAACTTTTTTTTAACCATTTTTTAAAATATTTTCTCACAAGCATGTGCACACAAGGGCGGTCATTGTTATAATGAAGGCAAACTTCTGTTAGTTGTAAACGGAATGACATAATTAATAAAGCTTTACCACCAGTCGGTTGAAGACATACGGAGTGCACATGGTATGCGCTTGTTTATTGGATGGCTAGCGGCACTACAAAGAACCGGTTAGTGCTGTTATCTTTCTTTGGCAAATGGGTGCAGCCATTGACAACCAATCCTCCCAAAGAGCTTCACTTTAACAACCACATCATTTGCACGTATTCTGGCCGCTAAAATCTCAACCCAAACATAAGTAATAGTACAATAACAATAACAATAACAACAATAACTATAACACATATACACAGATGCTTATTAAAGGCAGTTAAAAGGTAACTACAATAAATAAAAGTGAAAATATTATAGTCGATCAAGCCCGACCATTAATTACCCTACACCACTATTATTGTAATTAAACAATTAATTTATGGTGTCCCAACGTTTCGACGGTTTTATGCCGTCTTCTTCAGGGGATCTGATAAAGAATTGCGCATTTTCGTTATAAACCGATTTCTTTTATAATAAAACTTATATGAGGAGTTCTAAAAATGATCCAATCGGGTCCAATTATTAATCTAATTATCTATTGTTCACCAAATATTGTGAGAATATATTAAGAATTGTGACTTTTTGCCATATAAAGACCTCCATTATAATAGGATCTCATATGGGGAGGGGTTCTAAAAATGGTCCGATCCTATCCATTTTCAATAGGGTTCCCCTTTTGGGCCCAATACATGTCCTTATAACAAATTTCATCGAAATGTCTCGCTCGCGCACAAATTTACATGGACACACAGACGGACATGCCTAAACTGAGTCAGATTTTGAAGCCGGTCAGATAAATGCAAACGGACTTAAAAACTTAGCATAATGTCCGAATGTACATTTAAAATATTACAAAATCTTGTGAACTTTGAAATTAACAACAATTGGTGCAGAGTATAAAAATTACTTACTTGAGCGAAAAGTCAAAGTAAGAAAAAAGCGAAATGTGCAAAAGTAGTATTTCTTCTTCTTCTCTTATTTTTTTTTTTTATAATCTTTCATGTTTTAGTAAAGAAATGATTAAAAGCAAAATTTAAACGGTTGAAACAAAACAACTGACAAAACATGCTGTCTCGTATTATCAAAGAGATCAATCATGTACATGTACATGTGTGTACTTAATTACTAATTACTGAGCCGCATTCATCGATAAGAATTCTATTACCTAACTGTGATAAATGCAAATTGATAAATGAGTTCCAACGAACTGAGATTTGAAATTTGTTAAGCTGCCCTTTATCACAGCATTGTGGTCGGTTTATGTTTATGCATGGTACAGAGAATGGTCTACAATCATAATCACATGTGGACAAAGTACAAAGTATTGATAGGAAATGTTTTTAAACCAAACCAGTACCCAGTACCAACACATTAAACAACTGTTAAACAAAATGGTACGCAACGCGTTACAGCTTATTACAAAACATATGCCCGAGCATTACATTACATTAACATTGTAACAGCCCTGGCTTTGTAAAAAAATATCTGCTTTATCTGAAAAATGCTCACTACACCACATAATGTACGGGCGTAGAACGACTGACACGTACTTTGTTAAGTTCAGTTCTTTCCGTTTTATTTTTTATATGCTTTCTTTCACCTTTACAACAAACACACAGAGAGTATGGCATTATTTTAGTTGTGAGAGGTATACTTTTTTATTGTTTTTAGAGGTTCACTGACTTTACGTGGCTTTTCAGCGTCTTGTACACTTACATGGAAAATAGTTTTTTGGCGCATGGAGCGATTTTGCCGCGTGCCCTCATCTGTTCTCTTGCTTGCTTTGTTTCTTATTATGTTTACTTTTTGCGTATATGTGTGTGTAGGTGTTGTTGATGGCTTTCGAGCGTAAAAATTTTTCTACTTAAAATTCCAATTGGATTCTTATTCGCACTTTAAGCAACGATTATTTTGAAATGAAACACAATTTCATACGCTCCACATAAGATGGGTCTGCGATGTGTAAACTAAGTTGGTTATTGCGTTTGCTACACCCGAAAGTACGCCTTATATTTGACCAGCATCAAAATCTGTATCGATAGAGAATGTCCGTCTGTGGTTAACAATTTTTAGATATTGATCTGAAACAAATATTTTTTTTGTTGTGTACTCAGGTTGCTATTTAAATTAAGCAAATTTGTTTCAGAACCACGCCCATAATCGACAAGGAGCTATCAGCTACAAAAATTGAGCTAACAAAATGAAATTTTGGTCGGAAATCAGTCACGCCCACAATTTGGTAAAAACCTTATAGCTTATACGTAGGATGCATAATCGTGTGAAGAGTAGAGTTTAGAAGCAATATGCAGCAAGATTTGACGCGTAAGCGAAATTTAGATTCTTTCCCTTTTTGCCGTTATTGCACATCTTCTCAGTTCATGTTTTGCTTAAAGGCATACAAATACATATGCATACGTATACGTATGTATACGTATTGTGTTTGTTTTGAAGCCCACACAATTTTATTTTATTTTATTTTCTTTTTTTGTTTTTTACTAACGTTTTCAGTCAAGTTATTTTGATCCATTTCATAGCCATTCTTTATAACAAGCAATCACATCAAACATATGCATATAAATACAATTTTTGTATTAAATACTTATACAAATGCATGTGAAGATGGAGTATGTATGTATGTGTATTCATTGTACATACAGTACACACATTTAACGGCTTGTTTACTCTTTCTCTCATTTTAGGTTTGTTTTTAAAGTCGGAGTCTTGTTGTTTCTTTTTATTATTATTTTTTACTATTTTTTCCAAATCTTTGTTGTCACAGAATTCGTACAAGTTTGTACTGAATGTGTGATTTTTTTAAGGAAATACTTTACCACTCGCCTACGTTTTTTGTTTTGTTTCTATTTATGTGCCTTAGTTTCGTTCTTATGCTTTTTCTTTTTCCAATTTTCTATTATTGTTTATAAGATTTTGAAATAATTGAAATGATTTCAGAGTGATCAGCTTTAGTAAGTGGTTTATAATCACTTTTATGGGAATTTTTATGAAATTTTAAACTGAAACCACGTGTTAGCCCCGGTGGGGGGCCTTGTCAGGACCTTTTGGAAATACTTGGAAGGAAACCCATATTCTTGATAAGCATCAAAATCAGCCATAACCTAGACATGTCGGTCCATGTATTCAACTGTTTTTTAACTTCTCACGATGGCAATAATTTTGACAATTTCAGCTGAATTTCTTCTACATATATTACGAATTGGCTAAAATCAGTTGTAAGCCACGCCCACAATCGACAAAAATAGATCTATATGCCACAAAAAGTTGATGCATTTACTTTTTATAGAAAGCATGCCACAATGTGCCAAAAATTACCAAAACCTTTAACATCCCTGTTTAAGGTTAACAGTTATTATGAATTTCTTTCTTACGTTGTTTTCGCTTGTGTTGCTATTTTAAACGCAATTGTAACATAATTGATCAATCATTGCTGGCATTTACCGTCTGTTATATATCATTCAAGAGCATCAAAAAGTGATACAAAATAACAAACACACACACACATACATACCATTTATTTACATAGTTTGCGTAAATATCTATTATTTATGTATGCAATGGGATGTCTATTTGATTGCTTAGTATAAAATGACTTAACAACAACAACAATAATAATAATAATAATAATAATAATAATGAGTAGAAAAAGTCAATTATGTTGAGGTTGGCAAATTTTTGCAAACTTCTCTCTTGTGTAATTAATAACCACACTGTAATGTGAATGCACAGACAATAAAATTTCCCCGTAAGACTTTTTGAAGGATTATACAATTCATTATTAATAGAATAACTCCTCTTGGCCACTATTAATGAATTAATAGAACTGACGCCTGATAAATATGTTCGATTCACCGGGTGATAAAAAATTACTTATTTCGTACACACAAGTTTTACTAAAACCCTCTAAAAATTCAAAGATTAGTCATTGCTTCTTATCAAACAAAAAAAAAAAAACAAAATCAACAACAAGAACAACCATAACAAGTTTGTTTCACTTATATTACCTAAAGATTTCTCTTGGCGAGTCATTTCTACTGTTATAAGACTCTTTCCGTTGTTTTGTTATTTTGTTTTTGATTTTGGCTAAAGTCAAATTAAGCAAACCGGTTCGGTTAATATGTATGATTTTTGGATGTGAGGGTGCACATGCCTTGGTGTGCCTGATGAACTCTGGTTTAAACACTTAAAGAATTATGTTGCCGAACTCAACCTCACCAGGTTGAGCCTTTTTCATTTACTTTTAAACTTCTTTTTTTTTTTTTTTTAATTAAACATACCTGATTTTCATGGGGTACCCAAACTAGACGTTTCTGAGTCCATTCTGCTTGAGTTGCCGGGTCGTTAAATTGATTACGTTCCACCGATAAATATTTTAAATCGGGATCATTTCGATCTATTTCCTCAGCCATTTTTTCCTGTTTTACTAGCTATTCTTCTTTAATTATTTTTCGTTTTCTGTTTCTACTTCAATGCAATTCTCTTTTTTCCAGCAGCTGACTATTGTTGTTTACTTTAATACAATATTTTTTCTTATTTTATTATATTTTTATTAGCACACGCAGCACACTTTTATTCTTATTTTTAATTTTTAAAAAAATTGTTTATATGTTTTAACAAAATATATATTTTCTAAAATATGTTAAAAGACAGACACTTTTATATAAAAAACTACAGAATTAATGGCTTGGTGTGAGCATGTGCTCTTGATTCTAAATACTCGTCTCTATTGTCGCCAAAAAAACACATAAAATTCTGTAGATTTTTATTTAAAAAATTAGTATCAAGTGTTCCATAAAAAACAAATCCATAAAAAAAATTAAGAAATAATTAATGCCGTGCGGGTATTTTCACTCTCGCCAGATGCGTTCTGCTTACTTTGAAGAAGCACTTTAACAAACGTTTATAAACACTCTTACACGTTTACTTGATTGGTTTTCAATTAATTAGAGGATTGCTTATTTGTGTGATTTAAGCGGAAACCATTTTAATTATCCTTTAAATTTATAATTATATATAGATTTAAAAAATTAAAAGCACTACTTTATTAAAAAAAATATTTCGAAAATAACCCGTTTTGCGACTAGCTCGCCACTCTGTACTTTAACAACTGTGTTACTGTCGAATGCCGTAAGAGTATTTTTGTGTAAAATTGAGCAAGGCCGTATATACGACACACACACACACACACACACATGTTACTCACAACATTACACGCATTCCCTTGCTTGAAACCAAAATTAAAAAAAAAAAAAATGAATATGAGGTGTAGTGCAAAATTTATTACTTTTTGTTGTTGTTACTGGGTTTTTTCTTGTTTTATGTCGCTACACACAAATTCTTCGTTAAATGTGTAAAGCACAGCAGCCGCAATTCTTCTTCATCACTCTAATAACTAATATTTTTTCTTTATAACAGAAACTCTTTTTTAATTTTTAACAATTTATTGTAAACACTTTGCTGGTCGCTTTTTCAATACCTTTTTTTTAATGAATGAAAATACTGTTTAATAGAGCTCTACATTGTATTTCTACTTGTATTGCTTCTTATCCTATTTATCTATCTTTGCACATTGTACGCCGCTTGTATATTTTTCCGCGATGACTCAAAGCTGACATGTAGCATTTTCAGCATATAATTTTAGTTATTAAACACTTCAACATAATAACATGATTATTAGCAAATATATTTATACAGCTTTATAAAAAACTGTCCAAAATTATTGAATTTTTATTAATACATCACCTTTTCTTAAAAACACACAGAACTTGACTCGTTACACGTAGCAAGTATTTTTCTGACTACTACATTTGCTGGGCGGGTTTCGTTAAATATAGTAATGTTCTACTACTAACTTATGCAACCATTATGTTGAGAGCAGATGAAATGTATGCATAGCAGAGCTGCAATTAGATGCTAAACAGTTTCTTATAGTAGCGAACACATTAATTATTTCGATATATCGACTTCTTTAATTTTCAAGTGATTTAAATAATTTTAACCATACATAATAATATGTAAATTTAAACATCCCTATTAAGTTAAATAATAAATACAATTTTATATATATAATCAATTAAGAAATTTTTATAGAAAGACCGTTTGAATCTATAGAAATGAAAACTTGAAATAATTATATTTCTTTAAAATAATTTAAATATGTAGATACCCTACAACTCCAAAGATATTTAAAATTATAATAATTTGTATTAAATAGTTTGTATTAAAAATATTAAAAATATTTTTCACAACACTTTACAACACTGCCCAATCCAAATGCTTACCATCCACAAATAGTTGAATTCTACAAAAAAAAAAAAAAACGAAAAGAAATGTGTTAAGAAATACGGGAGTAAAGCATAATATGAAAATATGGTTAGAAAATCCTCAGAAAAGAAAAACCAGTCGTTGCAAGCAGAGGTGCTTTTAATTTTGGGAGAAATATGAATTTATAAATAAAAAAATATTAAATAAAATGTTTTACAATTAATATTAATACATAATTAAAAGAACAAATTACAATCTGTGAACTATTGATTTAATACAACAAGAATAAAAATCAACCCACAGTGTTGTAGTACAAATGCAAAGCAAAGCAAAAAAGTAATTGGCAAACGTTTCATTGTGCTGAAGAAAAAAGTGTAATTTGAAGCAAAGTTAACGCCCACCTAAAAAACACGACGAAGGCGTTTTATCTGCTACATCAGACATTTCATATTTCTAAAGGTAATGATAAATGTTCAATACACATACGTATATATATATAAGTGTATATGTATGTAGATATGTACGATTTGTGCGTGTTTTTTTACCATAAAATTTATTGTGTGTTTGTTTGCAATGTGTTTTAGTAGATTCCTCTTGCCTAAAACGCCTAAAACCGGGCTATAGAAAAGAAAAATGGCTACTTTAAGTGCCGACACGCCCACGCTGCACAATCTAAATTCAAACTCACACTCTTACCCAGGCGACAATCAAACTGAGCAGGGTGTGTTGCCGACACAAACGCCCACGGCTGAAGCGAATGGAAAAGATGAGTGCGTAATAAATTTGGAAAATGACAAAAACGTGAATGCCAAAGATACCGCAATTCTTCCCATGAACATCAAAATTGAACCATCCCTTGATATAGACGATGGCATAATAATGGATGGAGAGAACTCTAATCCGTTGTGTTCACCCAAAATCCGTTTGACGCCGACTAGTAAACTGTTGGCCACCGCAACACCATTTAAAATAGCCAAAAAGTACGCTTGTCCATACGAGAATTGTACAAAAAGTTATGGCAAAAGTTCACATTTAAGGTCACACTTGACATGGCATACCGGCATTAAGCCGTATGTGTGTCAGGAGCCAGGCTGCGGCAAAGGCTTCACCCGTTCGGATGAATTGAATCGTCACACTCGCACGCACACTGGCGAAAAACCGTTCGAGTGCGTTCAATGTACTAAAAAATTTTCACGCAGCGATCACTTAAGCAAACACTTGGCGACACATGCCAAGCAGCACAACAATCCGACAGGTGCAAATAAAAGCAAACCTCAGCCAAGACCGGTTGCAAAAATTATGCAAAAACCGCCAGTAGTAAGGGCGCCATCAGTAACAAAAAATCCTTGTGTGGAAGGTATGCACTTTTTGGCAGCCCTAGCCGATCATCATACTTCAACAGAACCACCCGAAGACTTGACCGAGGAAGCGCCCTTAGCCATGCAACCGATCAAGATTAAAGTGGAAAAAAATGACAGCGAGGATGAATTGGAGTATGTACCCTTCAAGGAGGACTTGAACAATGCATACGCTAAAGCGAAAAGTCCCATTTCGCCGGACTTGCGCTGTCCGGTTAGCCCTTCTATGCTGGTGCCTGAAGTGCGAATGGAATCGGCTAGCCAACATGATGACGATGACGGCGATGAAGATGAACCGGATGATGACGCTATAATGCCGGAGGCTAATCTGCCACCGTATCCGCAAAGCATTAAAGCTTCGGCAGCCTTACTAAACGGCCCCGGCCTGTCTCAGTATGATCCCATACGACCCTATAAATGCCCCATGTGTCCTAAATTCTTCAAGCGTCAAGATGATCTCAATCGGCATGTGCGTTGTCACACCGGCGAGAAGCCGTACGTGTGCAGCGAATGCGATAAGGCTTTCAAGCGCACCGATCATCTGAAAAAACACATGAACATACATACACGCCTCAGATGAGAGCCTGCATTAACAGCAGCTCCAGCTCCAGCTCTACGACGACAACCTACTAGAATCAAATGAGAAAATTTCCGAAATTTACTGTTGAAGGCGCAATGGCTATAAATCTTATAAAAAACATAAAAAGTGAAATCAATAACATATATATTAATACGTGCATACATTGACTATGTATGCAAACGCAAAGAGGAAGTGCATTGAAGTGTTTTTTTTCTTTAATTTTAATTTTTAGTTAGAATATGTTTCCACTTTATCTATTATTTTCGTATCAGTTCAACTATATAGTTTTGCGTTTTAAAGGATGTTGTTTGAAGTGAAAGATGGATTTCGTCAACTATACCGTTACATATGTGTACACATTATGTACTCTTGTAAAATTTCTTGATGTTATTGCGTTGAAGATAACTTTAAACATGTATTTATTAATATTTTTCAATACGAATACGAGTTTAAATATGTACAGACATACGATTTATGATAATACAGCAACTTTACCTACATACACACCTAAAGAATAATAATAATAATAACAATAAACAGAGAGTATAATATATTGCTTTGAATTATTCATTAAAGTAAAGTCTCCATAGTAACGCCTTCGTTGTGCAGATTAATTGGGGTTATAACTAAATTTCACAATTAATTTACCAACCAGGTGGCAGGGGCCAATAACTGTCGCAAATATATCAATTATAACCAAAACAAGTAAGAAAACGAAATTTGACTTGGACCAAATCTTAAATACCCTCAACATCTACAATGGTGGGCGTGGCAGGTGTATGATTACGCCCTTGAATAGTGTATCTATTACGTATCAGGTTGCAAGTCGAGTTTTATGGTGAATATGGTTTTTTGTAAATTGTAAGCGTGTCTGTTATTCGACCATGCCCATTTCTGGCACATCGATAAATGGGCTAACCCTAAATAAGTACACCAAATTTCAAGTTCATAGGTCAATTTTTGTGGCAGATATAGAGGTTTTTGTTGATTGTGGGCGTGTCTGTTATCCGATAACGCCCTTTTTTAGACACATCTGCGCATGGGATAACTATGGATAGGTATACCAAATTTCAAGTTTATAGCTCAATTTTTGTTCCAGATAAATTTGGCATTTAAAGCATAAAATATTTGAATTACCTGTACCTAGATATTATGTGAAAAATGTTGTTTTTCCCTCCTCCTTTTTCTCTTCTTCTTTTACCGAAAAACCATTTAAAACCTGAATGCCAACGTTCATGTGGCTGTTACGCCTATTGTTTTATGGATTTCCTTTTATATATATATACATATATACACACATGTAACAAACAATATCTGCGGTGCACGCACACACATGCTTATACACAAATACTAAAATACATATGTATACTCATAATAAATGGTTTTAATGTGTAGCATGCCAATGCTAGCAGCGCTGCCTGCCACACCTTTTTACTGTTTTATTCTTTTTATATGTACGTACGAGTGTTTTTTTTTACCACTCTTCGTTCAAATGCATTGTTTTAAAGGCGGAAAGCTTTGTTGTTGTTGTTGTTGTTGTTGCTGCTGTTGTTGGAATAAAATTATTTCAGTTGAACAAGGGGATAAGTATTAAAGAAAGAGGTGTGGTAGGTAGTTGCTGTATATATATATGACATGGGATTGTGTTTTAGAGGGTTTGGCTAATCAATACATAAAAAAAGTATCTCAAATATATATATTTATGTGGCTTCCATTCACTTTACATTTATTAAACAGTTTATCTTTTTTTTTTTTTGGGACTTTTTTTCTACTAATTACAACTTAACGTTAAAAATATGATTTCACCATACAAATATACAGACACATATATATATTGGAATAATACATTCAATCGTTATAAGGATGAATTTAAAAGTTTTTAATTTTTTACGTTTTTAGTTCTTAGGTGTCAACAGGTTTCTTCATTCAACAGCTCGCTATACTTTAACAGTTAACAGTTCTTTGTTTTTTTCTTCTTTGTTCTTCATTTAAGAATGCAGAGGCTTTACATCTTAATGAGTGCTTTTCAATGTGTTTGATTTTTTCGCTTTCTTTCTTGCATTGCGTTTTTGTTGGTGCGGTTGAGTGGTTTTTGTACGTTGACTTGTAGTGTTTGTCAAATCAAAAGCTTCACGCATCAAATGTAAACTTTGCTCATGCTGTGCCGCCACCTGGGCTAATTGATTGCCTCTATCATGAGTCAGATTACCGAATGATTTGGCAGCCTCAGGCTCCATGTACGATTGGGATTGATAGTAGTCGAAATTGAAAGTTGATGCAATGATTTCCGCATTGGGTAGCATAACTGTATCATCGTCTTCTATAGGCTCGTAAATGCTGTCATTGAGAAATTGCGTAAATTGACCGGACGCCAAGGAGGTGCCAGCAACTGGTGACATTAAAGAAGATTTTATATTAAATAAAGCAGTATTATTATTATTGTTGTTGTAGTTGATGGAATTTTTTATAGTACCATGTTGATTGTTATTGTTAAGCGTAGAGGCGGTAAAAGTGTTTAAGGCTGTTGAATGATTAAGAGTGGGTGTGGTAGGTGTACAGCGCTGCAAAACAAAATGATCTACAAGAGCAGTGGTTGTACTTTGTGCTGGTCAGAATTTCAAATCTTTAATGGCTTGAGGTAAATCTGGCAGCTTGATATCCTTAATATGTTGGGGAATGTTTATACTCTTCACAGCACTAACAGCACGCGCGGGTGCTGCCGAAATGCCCGCTTCCTGTTTAACCAACTTGTTTTGCTCCTCAATGCGTGCCATTATATCGGCCATATTTGTCTGCAACACCATACCGCCCATTACCAATTCGGACAATATATGATGCACAGCATCAGCATGAAATATTAAATCCAATTCACAAACATTCTCAAAGCATTTATCCAACGTCTCCACAAACACTTGAATCAAATCTAATATACCCAACTCACTTTCCGATGAGTCCACACAAAACACAAAATACAAGGTAGCATAATGTCTATAAATCAACTTGTAATCAGAGCCACCGATTAGACTGGATAAGCGTTAAAAATAAATTTCATATAAAAATAAATTTGCAGAATTTCAAGAAAATCGTTTTCAATATTACCTGCCTCCTTCCAAAAAATTGCACACATTATCGTCACGTTTGGAGACCAGTTGAAATGTTTCCTTTATAATCTGTTGTTGCATATCCTCATTCTGTTTGAACGTATATAATTGCGATAAATAAAATGATATAAAATCAATACAAACTCCAGTACCACTTACAAAATATTGATAGAACTTGGAGAGACGTGGCTTCCCATGATTATTAAATACTAATATCGCTTTGATCATTCTTTTACAAAAATAACATAAAGAAAATAAATAAATTTGTGTATTTTAAATATTTATTTTATAGCAATTTGCTAGCAAAACACTTTCTAATAAAAAATATATTTTCTTCTTCTTATTACAACTGTAAATCCAAAGAGAGATGATAACATACAAGTAAATTTTATAACCAGAGCTGTATTTATTGCAAAAAAAATTATTTATTTATTAAATTAATTTAAATTAAATTAATTAAAATTATTTAAATTAATTTATGAACAATATAAATAAAAACATATAAAATAATATTAAAAGATGCAAGAAAACTAAATTTGGCTTACATCTTAACATTTACAATAATATGCGTAGCAAGTACGTGATGAAGCCCTCCTAATACTGTATGTATTTCGTATCAGTTTGCAAGTCTACTTTTTGGTGATTATAGTTTTTTGTAAATTGTGGGCGTATATATTAACCGACCATGCCCAGTTTTAGCACATCAATGAATGGGATAATTATAAATATGTGCACCAAATTTCAAGTTCATAGGTTAATTTTTGTGGCAGATAAATAGATTTTTATCGTTTGTGGGCGTGTCTGTTATCCGATCACGCCTATTTTTTGGCGTATCGATTAAAGAAATATTTTTAGATATATATACCAAATTTCAAGTTTTTAGATAAATTTTTATGGCAGATATATAGATTTTTGTTGATTATGGGCGTGGCTGTTGACCGATTTTGCCCTTTTTAAATAGCGATCAGCGTGCAAAATGTGTCTGTATAAAATTTTACCTCAACACCTCAAAGTTTACGACATTCGGACACCTGGACACACGGACATACATGTCTAAATCGACTCAGTTTTTTATGCTGATCAAGTATATATATACTTGTAGGACCTCTGGCGCCTCCTACTGGGTGTTGCAAACGGAATAACAAACTTAGTATATCCGTATCACTAGGGTGGAGGGTATAAAAAAGTAAAAATCCATATTCTAAATAAAATGAAAATATTCTGAACTGAGTGTACCCGCATTACAGTAATTGACATCTATTGAAGAAGAAGAAAATAAATAATTGTAATCACTTTTTATTACTGCAGACAATGGATTTACTAACTACAGAAAAGTTTAATTGCAGGTATTTTCCATAAAAGTCTTTATTTATAATAATTTTTTATAGTTTTACTTTTATATATAATTACAGCGTTAGTTCGGTATTAAATAAAAATAACAAACTATATGGAAAAAAGTTTTTATATGACCAAGAGGAAGACACGGCCTGGAATTCTGATGAGGTAAACATTCATACTTCCCACATACTAATGAAAATATATACAATCTCAATACTTTGTAGGGAACACCTCAATGGATAAATATAGAATTTGAAAATGAACAGAACATAACCGGGTTTTGTATACAATTTCAAGGTGGTTTTGCTGCCAAGGAAGGTCAAATAGAAATTATAACTAGTTCTTCATCGACTATATATCAAGAACCATTCTATGCTGAGGATATAAATGCTGAACAAACGTTTATGTTGAAAATGCCGCAATATCAAGTGCAACGGGTCAGATTCATAATAATTAGCAGTACAGATTTATTTGGACGTATAATTGTTTATAAGTTAAAATTATTCGGAGATTCAAATAATGAATAAATATTTTTACATACAGTGAAAAATGAATTCATGATTGAATGAATGAAATTCATTTTTGTGGTTTTTTCAATCGTTAACTAACTGGTTAAGATGGGCTCTGTTTTAATTAATAACAACTCTGTCATTTTATGCATAATTTGACTAAAACGGATGTTTTGTTTGCCATATTGCAATCTACCTTTCTTTTCTCTTGGAACGTGCAGAACATCAACATTGGTTGATTTGCCCGTCTAATAATTTTGTAAAAAAAAAAACATATTAAAGTGAGTAAAAAGTTTATTTTCTAACGCAGGTAATTAAAAAATGTTTAATATTTCAGATGCCACGTGAAATAAAAGAAGTAAAGGATTTTCTGAATAAGGCGCGTCGCCAAGATGCTCGTGCTGTGAAAATCAAGAAGAATCCGACTAACACCAAATTTAAGATTCGCTGCTCACGTTTCTTGTACACACTGGTGGTGCACGATAAAGAGAAGGCTGAGAAAATTAAGCAATCTCTTCCGCCTGGTTTACAAGTTAAAGAAGTCAAGTAATCCTCACAATTTAATATAACTGTTACACAATATATGGGAAAATTTTGTTAAAAGTTATTGAGTGCATTCCACCGTTTGGGCGGTGTTCTCTACCCATTTCAATTACAATAGTTTTTGTAAAAAAGTTTTTGTAATAGAATAAAAAACGTGACAAAATATGAAAGAAAAGTGGTTTAGTTTGTGTATCAGAAGGGTTATGGACCATGGTGTTATACGCCATGAATGAAATTTTTTTATATATCATGATAAAAAATAACCAAAAATTAGCGCCATCTGGTTAACGAATGTTGTAATCTACGATTTAGTACAGAATAAGGGATACCATTCGTTACATTTAATTCTGGCAATTTCAATAGTAACTGTTTCCTGTAGTCACACCGCAAATTATATCGCTAGTGCATGTGGTAAATTTTCAATTTATAACAAATGTTCATAATCATTTAATATTAGTTCTGTTTAATTTATAAAATGTTATTTTCTCAAAGCCAATGTGAATACATAGAGAAAACATTGAACAAAAGCTTTGATAATAACATTTGGGCAGCGAAAACTCATTTGGTTTATCACGCAGTATATTTTTTATGAAATCAAGTGATATTTATAAAAAAAATCAATTCAAATTTTACATTAACTATATATATAATGTATTGCACACTATTGCAATTGTATGTCGTTTCATATAATTTAATAATTTTAATGAATGTAAGAGAAAATATAAATAGAAAAGCAATTGTGAAGAGCTAAAATCGGTTACTCGTTCATAATGTATAAGTATTAGTATGTATTCGTATTTGAATTTGGTTTAAAAACCAATCACAGTGAAGTGAGTGCGTGCATATAATTTCTTTACTTAAATGCTATGTAAATTATGCGAAAATATATATTACAGAAGAAAAGGCTTCGTTTAATTTAATGAAATCAGCTTAAGCCTTGTGTTTGTTAAAGTATCTAATCGTCAAAACCTCATCAATAATCTGGACATATGACTTGAGATCTGTCTATTCAAATTTTACATTAAAAAAAAGTGCCTTTTTTCAGTTAATTTTATTAGAGATCAATTACCTCGAAAAAATACAAATCAAAAAACGTTAACAACCGTTTCGTATTTTATTTAAAAGCAATAAAAGCAATACAAGAAGAATCGCAAAATCGCAGTATGTACGTAAGTGTAGAAATTTATATAAATTCAATTATCAAAAAGTTTTACATTTGTTTGCGACTTTATATGATAGAATAAAAAAAGTAACGGTTATGTTGTGAAAATGATGCATACTAATTTTGTCTCATGCTTGCATAAGAATCTACCAGTTTGTCGTCTTGTTCACCCACCTCCAAAATCGCTTGCATAATTTTACGTTTCAACTTTTTGCGCGAAATATCCGAATTCAAGTTGCGCAATTCGGTAGCAATTAAATCCCCAAATGCATCCCACTGATCACCCATGCAACGACTGTTTGTTGCAGTTGTTAACGATTGGGTGGTTGTTACAGGCACCGATATGGAAGAGCATGTTATTGGGTGAACATTATGCCCTGTTGTGTTGGCTATAGTTTGCGTTATACTGCTGTCTTTAGGGTTGATTGTTTTTGTAGCAGTAGCAGTTGTTGTTAGGGATGCATATTTCAAATCATTGCTTTCGTCCTCATGGGTGCTATGAAAGTCTGCTGCATCTGCGTCATTGATGTGTTCTTCATTCGATTTAATATGAATTAATAAACATTCCTCATCGGTTTCGGTTTCCTCATAAGGAAAATGGCTGGTGTCCTCTCCCGTATTAATATTATTAACGGATAAGTCTTCATTATCTTCTTCCGTATGTAAACGAATTTTCTAAAGATAAACACAGAAATATTCATAAATATAGTTTTTTAATGAAGGCAAATACTTTAAACGAACCTTGGCTTTTGGAGTTGAAAAACTATTGCTTCCCGGTCGCGGTTCTATTACATCTTTCAAAAACAACAACGCTTCGAAATGTCCCCACTTGCAACGTACCGACGGACTTTTCTCATCCACATTACCGCCCGCCTCTTCAATACGTTGTTCCATTTTCTTCATTTCCGAATTGAATTGATTCCTTAAATTGTGAATCTTCTTCCCAAAATCAAATTTCGTTATTTTCAAAGACTTGCATATATCTTCAATCGCTCGATTGCGTTTTTCTTTGTTTTTATATGATTCATGCCAACAATTCCACAAGCATTCACTCTTTCTATACAATTCTATTAAGTGGGTGATTTTCTCCTTTGTCCAAATAACCATTTTCGAATTTGTACTAAGTGCCCTTGATTGCTGTTTGTTAAATTTCATTACCGTTATTTTTATTGCTTGTAATATTTTGCAAACATATTCATTAAATGAGATGCTAGTAAAAAATTTTTGTTGAATATTATATTTCACTATCTTGCTAGAAATCATATGTTTTCTAATGGAGAATACAGAAAATTTCTCTCACGGTTGATTTTAATATAGCGTGAGAGATAAGTGATGCTATTAAAAAAAGGGTGATAACGTTTAAATATTTTGACAAGGTGGTAACTCCATTTTTTATGAAAAGCAAAAGATTACCGTTACATTGTGGGTAACTCTATTTATATGAAGATTACCGTTACATTTGCATTTTTCAAGTGCTCTCAAGCAATGACAAGCCAAATATTAAAAATCAATCAAAGTAAAGGCGGTTTTGTTGTTTGTTGTTTTGTTGTTTATATATTTTGTGTAAAAGAAAAACTCTGTTAATAATAATATAAAAATTATCGAGTATAAGTGCACCTGTAAAATACGTGATATATTTGTAATATTTTTATTCATTCTAATATGCAATATGGCGCACACTCAACCAAAGAAAAGATAAAATATTGAATGAAAACAATTACAAATAGTTATGATGACAAAATCTAAATTACGTTATGGCCAAGTTACAAGAGGAGGAGATTAACATACATACGTACATCTATAACTAAACAGGGTTTGCTCTGTGAAATAAATATTGCATAGATTAGGCTGAATAAAAATAACAAAATTTATAACAGCTATAAGTACAAAAGTCAGTAATGGTGGTACGGTGTGTGAGTGTGTGTATTTTGTATTGTACATTGATTAACACAATTATTCTAATGTAATATATTTCTTAGTGATTTCTGTTTCCTATGTAAACAAGAACTGACAACATTTTCCTCTTCATGAGATTTTGTTCATTATAAAACTGAGGTAGTATTTCTTTATATCTATATCCAACTAATTTTTATGTGGAAACTTTACACTATTCACATATGGCGTACAATGTCTAGATCTATATCATCATCTGATCGTCTTGTTAAGTATTATTATATAATATTTAATACTTTAATCATTTTTTTTAAGGAATGTGTTGCATCTCTGTCTATTTACTTGTTTTTGTTCTGTAAGAGCTTAATGTTAATTTATTATTATTAAGCCAGAAATTATTTTACAAACATATATATGTTTCTAAAGTTTATGATCATACTTGGGTGTGGATGAAAAAAAAATGAAAGTTTTTCAACTAAACGTAAACGAAATCCTTAACTGGCCAAACGTTTACTAGCATATTCTTGGAGCTTTTGTAAAGCCAACGTTTTGTTAATTTCGACAAGGTCACGATTATATTTGGCCGCCTGTAATTGCACTTCAAGTATGCGCATGCGCATTATATGCTCTTTACCTTGCATTTCCATAAATACCCTTAACTCTGCATTGGTACTTGTAGAAGTGCCGTTATTATTACTACTAACAATACCACCATTAGTAATGTTACTGCTACCGTTGCCGTTGCTGCTGCTGTTGGTTGTTAGTAGAGGCAACGGACTGGTAAAATTTGTTAAATTTGTATTAACATCGCCAGCAATGGAGGTGTCATGATCATCTGTGGTTATAGTAGCTGAAGAGGTGCTTGGTCCGCTTAAATTGCTACAGCTGGATGTACGTGGACGTTTAGCTGGCAGTATCGATTCTTCATTTTGTGACGTTGATGTTTGATGCTGTTGATGTTGATGTTGCTGATGTTGTTGCTGTTGCTGTTGTTGTTGTTGTTGTTGCTGATGAGCCGCTGCTGCAAAATTATTATGCAAAGCTGCGGCAGCAGCTGCCGCTGTAGGAAACTGTCCGGTGCGCAAAGCATTTAAGGCTTCCAATGTGGCGGATATGTTGTTCATATTGAAACCAGTTTGAAAAGCATTGGTCATGTCATTTGGGGCAGGTACCATAAAGCTGCTATTGACAGATGACGCATCACCGCATGTAGAATAATTAGCCGGACTATGTATACTAACGCGATCGATGTCGTTGCTTAAGCGACTGGGTGGAGTCGATGCTGGCAAACGATCACAATTCGTTCCCGTCTCATGGGAAGTGTCATTTAACATTTCATTGGTTTCATCTTTAATGTCAACATCGCACAGCTCTTGAGGCGGCGTACGACTGCTACTTAATATTTAGAAAAAAAAAAATAAAAATAAAAACAATTAAAAAAGAAAGGTTTTTTTGTTGGGGGCCACCTACTCGTCTATATCATGATCCTCTTCATTGTTATGCTCATCTTCTCTGTATTCGAAATCTTCTTCCAAAGCCAAAGGAATTTTCGAATAATCAATGCCGTCCAAAGCCTCCGATTTGCATGCTTTTTTGGCCTCCTGCATAAAGTCCCACACCTCAAACGTAAACGGGGACGGTTTCTTACGATCGGCCACCTCCGGGCCAAATCTCGTTAAACGATTATTATAATCTAAAATTTCATTGCGAGTACAAGCTAAATCGAAAACAAAAACAAAGTTAACGTGAATGATGAAAAACGTAAAACGTAACCATTTAAATGCTTCAGCTTACCTTTCATCCGCCGCCACTGCTCTTTCAAACGATTACAAGTGCGATCGGTACCAAATTGATTTGAAAACTTTTGATGTATGATCTTCCAGGCCTTATTCTTAACTGCCGTTAGACCCGCATCCAAACGTTTATTCTCTATAATGCGCATATCCTTGCGGCATAAATCCAGCAGGAACTTCTTCTCTTGATGATTCCAATTTTGCGTCCGTTCCCGTTTCTTGTACATGTTATTCATGGCGGTATTATTTAAATAATGTTGCATCTCTGCAACAGACAACAAAAATTGTTAAATACAAGCACAATAACAACAAAAGCGATGAACAAAATACCTCCTTTTATATCCACACCCTCCAATATGTTATGATTGTGGGTGTTTTGCCAATTGGCGGCCAACTTCATGAACGTCTCCAAATCGTTATTCGAATACTGTTTATTAACCTGGAATTGATTCATGAATAAACAAAAAATTTCATTCCTAAGTGGATCTCAACTGTATTTTCATCTCTTAAGAAATATTTTAAATAAAAATTTCCCATTTATAAAAATTTTTATATATTTTTCCGATGCACTTTTTGTGTCAGCACCAGACAATTTCCACATGTGTAATAAATAATCAAATTTCTCCTCACAGTGGCTCTTAACTCCCGCATTACACTCATGATCTTATTTTCCGTTACAAATCGCTTGCAACGAGTACTTAATATTTCAATAATTGCTTGTAAAATGTTAACGGAAGGAGTGATTAGTGACTCTTTTTAATGTTCACAATATTGCAAGGAGCCATAAAATCGTCTTTGCAATAGAACGCTTCTCCAAATTAACGCAAACTTGTATTGTACGACACTTTACTGTGCTTACTCTGGATACTAAAAGTAGCTCTTCTTATTCGAACTTTAATAGAAGAAAGAGTAAACAATTTGTTTTTGATTGCCACGAATAAAATAATACAGGGTGACATTTCCTAAAATACTTGATCATTTCAGATCATTTCAGATGCAAAGTATCAGCTTTTATTGACAGTTGAAAAACTCCATTAACGTCCAAATCATTTTGCTGTAATTTAATCTTTGAATTTAATTTGTTGTAAATACATATGGTAGATAAAACCCCTTCAAATACCAAAAATGGGCGTGGTCGGTTAACAAACGCGCCCACAATCGACAAATTTTTTTATATCTGCCACAAAAATTGACCTATGAACTTGAAATATGGTGCACATATTATTGTTTATGGGCATGGTCGGTTAACACATACGCCCACAATTTACAAAAACCCACACTCATCGTAAAACTAGACTTGCAAGCTGAAACGTAATACAAACACTAGTAGAGAGTGTAATAAGATACCTGCCACGCCCACTACTGTGAAGATTTGGCCTAATCCAAATTTAGTTTTCTTACTTATTTTTATTTATTAATAATCATCCACTCTCAAGGGATGGCCCCTATACGTGCATGAACGGTGGCGCTTAGAAAGGATTACAAGGAGGAGGATAGGAAGAATTCATAAATAAATATGCAAATGAAATTTTGACTCTATAGGTAGATTTTTGTAGGCGTGACTGCTAACCGATTTTGCTCACTTTAGATATGGAAAAAAAATTTACAAACAGTAGAGGGACACGTCTAGGTCATGCTGATGAAGAATATATAATCCGAAGGTTCCTTTCGCGTGTTGAAACTGCAATGGCAAACTTAGCATATACTCAGCACCAAGGTGGAATGGTGCAATAATCGACAGAGTGCACTGTAGACCTTGAGCAATTCTCCTAAAACACCCTCAAATTCTCAGAATCATTTTTTATATCGCGTAAAAGATTTTTTAATGCTGTTCTACTTGTAACTTTCAATTATTTTCATTACATTCAACTGCATAAGTGTGTAAGTGTGTGATTTTCTGAAATCAATATATTATTAAATATCTCTCACATTCCTTCCTTGCTGTTCATTTCACTCTTTAATCTTAAAAGCATGTGCTAATGATTTCTTCTGTGCCTTTTATTATTTCATTTAATTCTCGTACAAAATAACAAAAAACAAGACTACATATATATATATGTGTATGTGTATTGATATTTGTATTGTACTTATGCGTGTGTACGTTGCTACTTAAATTTTATGAGTTAATTGCCTTTAAGGAAAACAAAATAAAAAAAATTATAATAAAAAAACGAAATATTGTATGTGTATGTGTGTACTGTACTGTATTAGCTCGTTGAGTTAAGATGCCATTAAAAAAGAAGCAAATGGTACTTGCGAGGAATTCTCGATTAATTACGGATATATAAAATATAAAAATGTAATTTTTGTGCAGAGAATGTATACGAAACGAAACGAAATGTAAAGTAAAGTAAAGTACTTGTCTTCCTACACATAGTATCTATGTGTGTGTGTGTGTGTGTGCGTGTTTCAGTTCGAAGAAAAAATCTTCTCCTTACTCTGTGTCTTACTTTTCACACCCTCCACCTTAGAAACTGAGTCGATGTATGTCCGTGTGTCCAGGTGTCCGAATGTCGTAAACTTTGAGGTATTGAGGTAAAATTTTAAACAGACACATTTTGCACGCTGATCGCTTAAAAAATCGAGCAAAATCGGTCAACAGCCACGCCCATAATCAACAAAAACCTATATATCTACAACAAAAATTGACCTATAAACTTGAAATTTGGTAAGCATTTCTATAGCTAACCCCTTCATCGATGTGCTAAAAATGGACATGGTCGTATAACATTCACGCCCATAATTTACAAAAAACCATATTCACCATAAAAGTCGACTTGCAAGCTGATACGTAATACATATACTATGCGTAATATATATACATATATATATTTGCCACGCCCACCGTTATGGATGTGAAAGGTATTAAAGATTTGGTTTAGTTTTCCTACTTGTTTTGGTTTCAAATTTAATAAAATGAGGATTACCGGTGTCGTTGCAATATGCAGAGAAATTATGTAGGAGGGGATGGTAAAATTTTGTAACCCAGCTTTTGAACCCTCCCGGAAGGCTCTTGCCTTCGATTCAGATGCGATTATTTATTTATTGTCCCCTCTCTCTGCTCCCACTTTTAATCATAAAATGCTGCCAAAGCATAATGATTGCAGAGCTCGCTCCATTGATCCATTTTAGTTGAACATCAACCTTAATCGTTTTCTCATTGCATGATTTATTTCATGAACATTGTACTCCGCAATAAAATAAAATTATTAATAATATGTTTTTTGTTTTGTTTTTGCATTTAGTGGAATATTGTACATCTAGATATAAGCGGCTATACGTCAAAGGCTTGCGCCATGCGTTAGCAGTTTTTTTTTTTTTCTAATTTTCTATTTTTCAATTTTTCTGTATGGAGCACGAAGAGGCGTTTACATTTTATTGTCGTACCCACATATGGTATTCATATCTACTCCTCGCATATTCATGTTTCTTCTGGTCTAATGCTCTATTAAGAGGAAAACTGTTTTTACAATATATTCTTTTTAATATTAATTTATTGTATGTAATCAGATAAATATATAACAACAACAACAACAACACATGTTTATTAATGTTTATGCTGAACGACGTTTATTCATTAAAACGAGCTGTGGAGCTGTAGTTTACACATTATTTTCTACACAATATATCGATTAAGAGCGATGGCCGATTCATATTTTTATGATCACTATAAATGGTATACATGTGTTTGTCGTTTAAGATTTTTAAAATGATTTTCTTATGTAGTTCGGATACTCTATAACAGGCATGAGCAACCGAAAGCCCACGGGGTTACATTTGAATTCCTTTGATATGAAAAATATGCGGGCTGCACCAAAACATTCCAATTTTGGCCATTGGCCTATAATACATAAAGTTGATCATGCCTGTTCTATACGATTTCAATTTGTGCGGTTATTTGAACTCGTAATGCCCCGATTGACCGACCGATTTATTGTCTGAAGCGACCTAGGTTCAATTATTGCATGAACGTACATTTATTCTATACTCTTCATCTCAATATCTTTCTTGTTTCCAAACGAACTATATAAACTTCCTCTAAAGAAATCCTGAATTTCATTGAAATCTTTAACTTGGCCACTAACAAAACTTTAAATAAGTTTCTATGCAGTAAAAATTTATCAAAAAGTTTTTAACAAAATCATACAATTTTACATGATAAGAATGTGTCCTTAAAAACGAAATCTACACTTGTATTTTTACACCCTACCTAAGAATACTTTGCTATATATTTCGCAGTATATTTGGCGTCTTCTTCTGGGTGTTGCAAATAGAATGACAAACTTAGTGTACCTCCCGTCTTATGTGGAGGGTATAAAAATGATTAAATTTACTTATTCCAAATATTGTGAGTGATGGACGTGGGTTGATCGTTCCGCTTTTTGGACACCTTGTGAGGAATATATTGTACATAAGAAGCATCTTAAAATATTCACTTTGTTTCAGTTTTCAGTTGCATTGTAGGCATGTACTTTGAGTGATTTAGCCCATTTTTCGCATCAATCAGCGTCCTGAGTTTAACAATAGTTTTACTTAAATGAATTTTTACATATTCACTTTTACGTCCGTGAATTATGCTTGCCATATTCGAATTTACAGACGGACATACAGACATCAACGTAGATATTGAAGCTGATCAAAAATCAATTGGGTGAAGCCTTTTCGGTTTTAAGGTTATTTAACTGAAGGGATACAAGACCTAAGAAATAATAATAAATCATGTTGAGTTAAACTTTTCAGAACATTCAAGAAAAATGTATCATAAACCTCACAAAGTTTCTATATTTATGATCCTAATGAAACTTCAAACTGATTTAGTCATATTCATGTGTCTTTCCATTCGTCTGTGGCAAAGATTCTTCCTTTCGCAAAAACCGAGATATCGAATCTAAACTTGGCAGAAATGTCCATTGTTTTCGAACGCTTTGAAATGAAGTAAAATCGTTCGAAGAACATATTAAAAGTTACAAGAAAGCTTGTCAGTTGTAAGTTTTATTGGAATGGCCCAAAGTGGCGGTTGTTTAAAATTCGTTTTAAGTCATATATTCTCAAATATATTTTGTATGTTTTGACTTCAGATTTTCCTCAGTAATGTGCAAGACATATGAAATTAAATTTTTTACATAAATTATTGTCATTGCACATAAACGTTGTTCATGTCGCTACTATATATATACAAGTTGTATATATATACATTCTATAATATAATATGTTATGTAGAAAATCAAAATAAATAAAAGTTTATTCAAAATTGAACAATTTTAGAGAAAATGTTTGCATTCTTCTTGTTTTACTCGAGTGTACGAATAATTCAAGTGCAATTGTTGTGCACAAGCAGCAACTTGTAACAATGGAAAACTTTGGTCTGGTAGGAAAGTTTTGATGTTGCCAAAAACTTTTGCACGGAACTTTTTTTTTCTTTTATCGTTTTCCTTATTCTTATTTTGGTTTCTTCTGTACTTTGTTTCAATTCCTACTGGTAGTTATTTAAAGTTCTCTCTTCTTCTCGTTGTTGAGTTTTGCCAAAATATACGTATATACAGAGTTCATGTACCTTTGCTTAAACAGAAGAGAGTTTTGAAAAAATTCTATAAATGGCATTAACTATAAAATATAGGAAAGTATACTACGAACATATACTAAGACTTTTATTGGAAAAGTGCATTACATAACGTATTCATAGTACGTTTGAAAAATATATATTTTTCTCTGAGTACAAATTCGATTTATGTTTAGATAACTGTGGTAGAGGAAACAGCAAAGCAATAAAGGATGTTTTCTTCTGGATGGTTTAGTGGCTACGGCGTGTAGGTGATAAATCTTTTGAATATTTCCGTATAAATATATTACACCTCAAACTGCCATTGATAGAATACAATATGTAAACATATGTACCCACAACAAATTCATACGTTGTAGTTTTGACGACCATTTCCGATTGATTTAAAACTTTACACCACTTAGCTCCTTAAATTATGCTACAATTAGTTCATATGCTAGGCACTGCTAAATATGTTACTTTGTGAAATATAATTATATGGGAAGGGGTTCTAGAAATGATCCAATCGTGTTCAAATTTGGCTCAGCCAAGTATAAACTATTTTTCAAAAAAATTTCGTTAAAAAATATTAAAAATCGCAATTTTTTTCCATATAAAAACTTTCATTATAATAGAACCTTATATGGGGAGGGGTTCTAAAAATGGTCCAATACGGTCCAATTTCAAAAGGATTCCTGTTTGGGTTAATTCATGTTCTTGTACCAAATTTCATCGAAATATCTCCAAAAATGCAACCTTTAGCTTGGGAATGAATTTACATGGACAGACAGACGTACAGACAGAATGGTTAAATCGATTCAGATTTTAATTCTAAATCGGTTGGTATAATTGAAGGCGGGTGCGGCAATTGCCGTCGTCGTCGTCCGTATAAACTTAATAAATATCCTGCTATAGGGCATAATCAAGAAAATTTGTTGCAACCACTAATTTAAATCAATGTGACAAAAAGGTGCTACAATTATAAACAAATATTTTTGGTATAGAAATCGACTGATGAGTTTAAAAAATAGCATAGAATTTAATAGACATTAAAAAGGAGGCGTAATTGCACACATGTCACACCCACGCTATCATAAATAAACCAAATTCAATTTTGCTCTCTGCTTGATTTACTTAACAACAGGCTTGTCTTCTATCCTTGTACGATACTTTAGTGTAATTGTTATACCATGTTATACACATGGTGGTTATGTGAGAATGTTGCACAAGCGAAGGGCACATCAGTTAACCGATTATAAACACTTAAGTAATTTTTATGGTGATGTTTATGGCCGCTGTTTAATTTCGTTTACGTGCTACCAGCGCCTTTTTACACATATTTATAATTCTTACTCATCATGATCATTGTGTTTGTGTGTAAACTTGAAGCTTTTAATTTTGGTTTCTTTTTTCTTATTAATTCCTGTAGATATGTGATGGGTTCTCTCTTTTCTGATAAACGTGACATTTTCATTATTATTTAACGAACACATATTTAACGAAATTGTACCGCACAACTATTACTGTTATTATTGTTATTATGCTGTGTTGCTGTGTTTTGCGAGCGTGTATTTATGTATTTATGTGTGTGTGCTAATATAACATTACACTAGCACTAACACTACTACAATTTCTATGTATGTAAATTCATACACACTCACATATATCACATCTTTAGATGGGTTATGTGTTATGTGTTATAAGCTGTTGTTCATGCTGCGTAGAAATACTGCGTTTATAGTTTGACATGTTCGTTTGATGATGCGTAGATATATTGTATGTGCCACAATAATAACAACAACAACAACAACAACACTACTAACAATTTATATGGTATGTGTAAGTTCAGACATGCACACAAACACATCTTATACTTGATGAAACGATATTTTTTTTTTGTTATGTTCATTTAAATGTTGGTTGTGTGGTGATGAAATGTGTGCGTACATGACGTACATTAGTAAGGGAGAGTGAGTGATTTACATGTTTAAAAAAAAATTATTAATAAATTTTGCGCTTTGCGTTATTTCGTTTTTTTTTTGGCGTGTACAGACAAATATTTAGTTACCTTTGAATTTCCTTTTGCTATTACTATTACTATTATCGTTATTATTGTAATGTTGTTGTTGTTATTGTTGTATATTGTAAAACCTAAAAACTAGGCGCGCAAGCGTAGGTATAGCATTAAATAAATGTTCCCCCTTACCTTCCCTCTCTTTCTCACTAGCTCGCTTGACATGCGTATACAAAATGCTTCAGCATTAACTAACAGTCATTTAACATCCAACTACACGTATATGTGTAGTGTATGATTTTTTATGAACATTTTACTTTTATATACTTTTGTGGATAGATTTAAGTTAATGTTTGTATGTGTGTGTGTGTGTGTGTGTGTGTGTGTAGCTGTTCATTTATTATCCCATACAATTATTTGATACCTACTCAAAAGATTTGAATTTGAATAGAACAAAATTTTATAGAAAAAGACACCCAGCTGCCTATGTTGCTAACTGTACACACACACACACATATATAGAGATTTAAAATAATATAAATTGTGTGGCATAAATTTATGAAAAAGACATACAACATACGAGTGCATGCCATACATAAATAATTAAATCGAAAATTCATAAAAAAATGTGTACGCGAAAATTGTCTGCTAATGGGTAACAATACGAAAGAAAACTTACAAGTAGCATGAAAATATGGTGGGAACAAATTGGAAGTGAATCGAATAGAATTTAATAAAACAAGCAAAAAAAATAAAAAAACAAAACTACGTTTAGAACAAATTTTGAACACTTAACGTCAATGCTTAGAAGGCTTCGAAGAAGCATTAGGAACAATTTTCAAGTTTCTATTTATTGCAAAAAATCCATAAAATGTGCTTTTTTCCTTTCCTCCTATCTGGGGGCGTGTCCCCTGAGCGGTTTGCATATTTTCAAGAAATTTTATTTCTTCTGGGATCCCTTAGTCAGAGTAGTATTTGGGGAGCTAAGCTTTTAAGTAAAAATTTCTCTCATTTCTCATTGACTACTGACTGGTAAAAGTTCAGGGCATTAATGAATCGTATTCATTATAAAAATGAAATGTGTTTTATTCGAACCTATTGACAGCCGACCACCGCTACTCAGTAGTACTACCCACATATATGATTTAACAATAGATATCTGTTTGAACTAACCAGCTCATTATACATATTAGTTTTTAGTTTATGTGCGTCAAGTGTAGCAGGCTTTTATTTCAACTCTTATCAACAATTTTTGTTGCCCAAGTAATAGTTTAAAGCTTCTCCTATTTAACAATTGCATGAACATTGCAAGTGGAATCATTTACTTAAGAAAGGTTAGTGGACTTTCTTTTCAACGGACACCTAATATCATGTAGCTTGGAACCATATACGTGTAATTGAAATGAGTTTCAAATAATTGTAGGTGCTCCATAACTGTTTCATTTCGTATGCTAAAGTTTCATTTTCAGTAACCAAGCTGTTACTCTACCTAAACAATCTACATATTGCATTAAATTATAATCCAAGTGATTAATCAATGTTTATGAAACTAAAAACTGACTGAAACAATCACAAGTAGTAAAGGTGGAACACCTAAACAATCAATTGCTTTGTTGTTTTTCCAATAAAATGAAATTGTCTAAAGTCTCATAAAAAAAAAAAAGAAAAAACTTTACGGGACTACTCAACTCAAGCTCGTATATCATAAATTAATAGGACTGTAGAACTTCGTAGTGGAGGGAGCTTTTAGTAGACCACCTACAACTGTTCAAACATAATTGTTGTAGTTTTTGTTGTAAATTGAACATTTGCTTCTTATTCTTTAGTGTTTTGTTTTTGTTTTTGTTTTTGTTTTCTTCAAGTAACTATACTTCATATATAACATACAAGTGAGTGTTTGTGGGGTATGTGGGGTATATCTTACCTAACCAACAATGACTGGACTATATACATACATACATGAATTGTGTTTTTTTTTTTCATTTCGATGCCAGTTGTGTGTCATTTATAGGTGATAATAGTTAAAGCGAAAGAAACCTAAAGACTGACAACAATATGAACACCTGGATTTATCGCCAAAGAATCAACTTAACGCATTCTAGTCACCATAATCTATATGTAAAGTATGTAAGGGGTCGGTCTTTGTGTGTAACAGGCAATGTTTATAGTTGTGGACATATGTTAAACTTTTGTTATATTTATAAGTGAATGATTGCATGCCAACTATATATACATACATACGTACAAGTATAACATATTTGTGTATTGATCTAATTGTTAGAAATTATCATAAACTCGCTTGGGCACACTCGAGAAATTTCATAGCATTCTAAATACAAGTAAGAAGCAGCAGCAGCAGCAGCAGCCGCAGCAACAAGCTTAAGGTGCTAAAATGCAATGGCTGTGTACGCGTACGTGTACGTGCGCCTGTTATACTGTTCATACCGTAAATAGCTAAAGGTCTTTTATATTATTTTCACAACACATGTACATACAGGCATACATGCATACTTGTACACTTACAACCGAATGTTGCATACTTGCCGCTGTAATAATTTTTGTGTTGATTACAACAAATACAACAACATTGGCATTTGTCAAAAAAAATATATATTTTGTCTAAAATTGATACCTAACAACTGTAAATTTTAAATGATATGTATTTTCAATAGAATTGCTGGCTATTTTGCTATATTGAATTATAACCCCTGTGTGTGACGTTGTGTAACGGTTGTTAGCTATGCCATGATTCATAAATAGTTTTAAGGAATTTTTTTGTGTTTTTTATTGTTATTGCTTTGTTTGTTTTAATTCTTTTACAAAATATTTCTTACCTACAAAATTGTTTGTGTAAAAATTAATATTAGACAAGAAAATACTGAAATTCGGTTTAAGGCAAATCTTAAATGCCTTCGATTTTCAATGGGAAATAGTGGGCGTGGCATGTAATTAATTACGCCTTCATTGGTTTATAAATTTTCGCATTGAATTCGGTACAAAAGCGTGGTTTTTGAAATAGTGTGAGCGTATCTGTTATAGGAACACGTTCATTTTTGGTAGCTGTTGTATCGATTTTTGTCAATTGTGATTTTACCTAATTTAAAGTTCCTGTATAAAATTTCAGTTTAAAATCTTAAAATATACGACCGTGACATACGGACGTACGGTCTTACATGTCTAGGCCGACTCAATTTTTGATACTGATCCAGAATTATATATAAACTTTGGGGCTGCTTTTAAGTGTTGCAAACGGAATAGCAAAACTTAGAATGCCCTCAACACTAAGGTGGAGGCTATGAAAAAACTCATTGGCACATATTAGCGGTTTTCTATAAAAATGTTTACTCATTGAATGGTACAATATCATATGTCTATATTCACAAATTGTTCCTAAATCCCAGACCGGATATAACGTTCACCATAAAAAGTTATCATAAAGTTATATCATAAAAATGATGTTCGATGAAAAACATCCTTGATGTAGTTATATAAGGAATGTTTCATATAACATTTTTTACCCTCCCCCGAGTTATTCCATTCTTCACACATTTTCTTGACCAGCATCCAAATATAAATCGAATAACAGATATGCTTTTAATTTATAAAACCTGTACTTCGAGGAGATTCTCAGTTAGTATCTACTAAAAGGCGTAACATTTTACGTAGCCTGCCACGCCCACTGTTTGTATATAAATGTGAAACATGCTTAATATATTGTCCAAGTTCAAGTCGGTTCTTTGCTGCGAAATCTCCTACCCATGTCAAAAATACCCACAATTTAGAAAAACGGAACATTTTTTTATTAAAATCTTTAAACTTTTAATTGCGACATTGTTCAATTCAATGATTAGTACCTGCACACTGACTTGTAAATATTTGTAGTGATTTTGTGGTTATACTACACATAGCAGTCAAAAAATCATTAATTGTTTAGACATACGTTTGACCCAATTGATTAAATATTTGAATTTGAAATTTAAGGCCTCAGGTAAAAGGTGATTTTAAAATTTACACATAAACTTTATAACAACAATAACTATAACGTAATAATAGTAACTAGAGACTAATAAAAATATTATATGGGCGATTTGACGCTTATGGCTAGAAAGGTTAAGCGAATGTCGTTTGAAATACGTTTCCTTACAATTGTTATATTTTTAACAGCTATTCAATATTCAATATTAATTGCTTAATTTTAAAATGAATAGAATTCACTTAATGGTCTTAAAAAATTTGCAAAAGATTGGATATTTCAATGGCAAACTTAATAAATCCTAGTTTGACCCGGCGTCACCGTCAACTATACAAATCGATACAGAATCAAAATCTAAATCGATTTAATCATGTCGGTCTGTCTGTCTATGTAAATTTGTGTGCAAGCTACAGGTTTCATCTCTTGAGATATTTCCTTATTTGAGGACATATATTGGCCCAAAAAGGAACCATATTGATATTGAACCGAATTAGGCCATTCTTAGAACTCCGCCTCATATAAGTTCCAATTATAATGGAACTCTTAGTATTTTTAAACAAAATGTAGTTAAATACCTTTATACTTGGCTGTAACAAATTTGGACTCGATCGTACCACTTTTAGAATCTCTTCTCATAATAATATTTCACGACGTGACTTATGTGGCAATGTGTCGCGTTTACTGATTAAACTAAACTGTGGTAAAATGGACTAAATGGACTGGCTTTACTGATGAAAACATTGTCACTCGTTTTAGTTGTTATTAAGTTTATTATTTTATATATACTTCGGAAAGGTACATATGCCTACCGCTCCTTTGTGGCCTCTACTCTGGATTTGAAAAAGGTTGCATCGTTATAAACTGCAACTTCATTGCTCTCACTTTATTGTCACACTACACGTTCGTCAATTAAAGGCACTGGGCAAGGGGTGTATATAATTACAATCCTTTTAAAATTAAAAATAAATTCCAACTCTATATCGGAATCATAACTGTCGCAAGCATTTCATATAGCAAACCGACCCGCAGGCAAGCATACTGCATTCTTCTCGATAAATTAGTTGTAAAATGAGGAATTTTACAACAGGAAGGCGGAGATTTTGCTCTGCCAATGCTATGTATGTATAATTTTTGATCATCCCCTTGCGATTTACGTGAAACTCTTATGTGTTGACATACATACAATAAATAAATTTAAGATAATTGTGCTACTGTACGTACATTGAACATATATAGTGATAAGCTTTATGCAAAAAAAACAAAAACAAAAACAAAAAAAAAATTGTTAACGCCCAGATGGTGGCGTGGTTCACTTGCTGTATACATATGTACAATGAAAGCTATCCAATAAAACAAGTTGACAAATCAAAACGCTCGCAACAAAAATGATCATAAATTATAAAATGAAAAAAATAAAAAAAAATGAATATAAACCAGTTAGTTAGCAATTTTAACTAAAACAACAACATCAACAATACATATATATATATATATATATAAACAAAACAAAATGAACATGTTAAAATGAAACAGATAGAAGACAGATCACATTGTACATATGTATCAAACCTTCACAAGCTGTGTACGACTAATAATAAGCGAGAGGTTAACGAGAAACGCCAGACAAATTAAAACAACTGAATGAATACATTTAAATTACAAATTACATTTAATAAGAAAATGTTGTAAAAAAATTTATGAAAAATATGCAGTCGAGGAATTTTTTTTTTTTTTTATATATTGTAATGGAATAAAGACAAAAAAAAAGAAAAAATGGTATCAGACTAGTTTGCCAAAAAGGTGCGGTACATGTTGGTTTATAGACACATAGAGATGGGAAGAGGTTTTCATTAAAATATTTTATAAATTTATTTACAAATACACAGACTTATTTTGTTCTCTACATTACATTGGGGATATACTAAGTTTGGTTTTCCGCTTGCATTAATAGAATTTATATTTGTATCGATTTAGACATCTTCGTTCATATGTCTGTATGTCCGCGTATCTGTCCGCTTGTGTGGAAAGGCTTACGGTTATTTTGAGATATTTTGAATTCTTACACATTTTTAGTTATGATTCATTTGTGTGAGAGCCACGCCCTCTTTCAACATTTATCTATCAGGCACAAAAATACAGCTATGAAGGTAAACTTTGGTTCAGATCTAAGAAAAAAATCATCTAAAAATGGACGCTGTCAACCAGTAGACACGCCTACAATTTATAAAAAACCTTATTTTGAACTAGAAACGAAACATAGCACATTCTCTATTAGAGGGTGTAATCAGGTACATGCCACGCCCACTGTTTTTATATGAAGGGCATTTAAGATTAAGCCTAGATTTTTTCTCATTTTTCATCAACTAACTTGACAGAATCTATTGTGGGCATAGAACATGGAAACTGTGTGATGATGTTGTGATGTTATAACTGATTAGTAATTCTTTAAAAGAACAAAAACAAAACTATAGTAATCAATCTCTTGTATTATAATATGTTCCTCCATAACAAAGGATTAATCATTGCCAATAATACAGTATACAGTAACACACTTAACACACCGTACAGCATAGCATAATAAATTTGTGTTGGTATATTGTTAGATGCTCACTAATGGTTTCACCATTGTGCCAACGGGATATAAACATAGTAATTGAACGCCTTCACGCGTATAACAGTTATTACATGGATGGTTAATATTCCACATGGTTTAAAATTTACTCCCATTGCACCTTTATCTACACATATCGGTGGAGCAAATCTTTAGTTTTGCCTTCCTTTATGATCGTTGAAAATGAATTCATTACACAACCACACAAACGCACATGCACACGCACACTTATACATATATATACACATCGAGTGGAAGAGACATATGCTTAATTGTGACGCATTTGTCTTCGATTTTATTGTAGGTTTTTGTTGTGTTGCGGTGTTTTGTTGCTTTTTTTGTTTGTTTTGTTTTTGTTTTTGTTTTATTATGTCTTTTTTCTCACTTTTGAACGCAAAAAAAAAAAAATTATAACAACACGTATTAAAATTCTTGGGTGTGTATTTATGTTATTTCTTCTTCTTCTTCTTCTTCTTGAAACTCGTTAAACTTCCTTGTTTCTACCACATCGTCTCGTATCATGCTATACAAACTTTTAAAAATCTCTTTCTCCTTTTCACTCTGTTTTGGTCGTTCTTAGTGTGATTTAAAAAAAAAAAAAAATTTAAAAAAAAAACACAAAAACCAATAACAACAACTAAAAGTTTAAACGTGAGTTTTTGTTTTGTATTAAAGTTAAGAAATATTTCTGATGAGTGTTTGTTGTTATTGTTGTTTGTTCGTTTCTTCGTTTTTATTCAAAATCTGTCAATCTTAAAGTGAAACATTAACATGAGTTTGATTTCAATTGAATGTATGTTTGTATGTAAATATGCGCGCGCGTATGTGTATGTGTGTGTGTGTGTGTGTGGTACGTGGTTATGCATATGCATATTATTTGCTATGACTTTACTGAGTGTTGCTCATAAATCAAATGTTTCGTGTTCGTGTTACGATATGTCTTTCTCATCCGTCTATCTGTCTGTCCGTCCCTCTATCGCTTATACAAGAATTTTAGTAATATTTCTTTTCTATACATTCATGTTGAATGTTTTAAACAAATTTTAAGCAGTTTGTATACCTGCTTCAAATCGAAATGAACTTTTTTTTTTTTTATTAATTTGTTTCTTTTCCTTCTTGGTATTACATTTTGAACAAAAGGATTTTGTGATTGTGATTAACGTTAGTGTATGGTTAGCATTATAAAAAGTTTAGTACATAAATTTTATGCCAACTTAACATAATTCTGCACCTCTTTTTTTTTTTCATTTATAAAACACACCTTGAAAGATGAACTTTTTCTGGCAATTTATTATATCTATGATCTTATTGAGTAAGGGAATGAATGAAATCGATTTTAAAAACTTTTCCATCTAACTACTTTTATATTGTATTTTTCCTGATGAGTAGAAAAGTTTGTGAAGACTATGAATTTTTGATCAACATCCGAGTTTAGTCATGTTTAGTCTAATCAAATACAACAGAGAAGCTTAAATTTAAAGTTTGCGTAAGCGTATCGTCTTCTTCTTTGTAAGTTTCATTTGACCCGCCCACTTTTAACACACATTTTAAAATTGCTCTACGCATACCAATGCATCAAAATCCTTTACATAGAGAATTATATATATATATGGCAAAAATGCCTAATTCTTGATATTTTCCAATGAAACTTTGCATATTAATTCCATTCATTATGAAGCTTCATTGTATCAAGTTTGAGGTGAATCGGACGATTTTTAATTTTTGTCACTTTTTTTTTGTAAACACAAAAATTGTGAATTTTCGAAATATTTTTTTTGGCACATCGATAAGGCGGATAACTATAGCTATGCATACCAAATTTCGTGGCAGATATATCGGTTTTTGTCGATTGTGGGTGTGGCTATTGACCGATTTTACCCATTTTAAATAGAGATTTGCATGTAAAAACTAGAAACAAAATTTCAGATCAATATCTCAAAATTTACGACCGTAAGAATGCCATCAATAGACAGACGCACGGACACACGGACATACATGTCTAGATCGACTCAGTTTTAGGCACTGATCAAGAATATATATATATTTTGTAGAACCTCTGACGCCAACTTCTAGGTGTTGCAAACGGAATGACAAACTAAGTATACTCCTTATCTTATATGAAGGGTATAATGATTCATTAATGATTATATTTAATAAACTATAACAAATACTGTGCCATACATTAGCTACCTTCAGGTTCAGGTAAAAAATTATTGCTAGCTAATGCTATAGTTGTCTCTAGTACCAACATGCCATAGGGGAGAGTGTAATATAATCTAGTAGCAAATGGGAGACATTTGTGTGCACTTTTATATTCCAATACTTTTTTCCAAGTGTTCCCATATTTAAAATATTACTTTCCAAATACGTTTCATATTCATCAATAGCGTATTAATGAATATGATTAATGAAGATGCGCTCATTTAACAAATACATATCTACAATTATAAATAAATAATTTGAAATCTTTTTTCAATAATTTCCGTAAATAGAAATGTGCGCGTTTAAGTAAATAATTGTAATAAATTAAATGGAATGAAATAAATTATTATTATCGATTGCCGTTGTTGTTGTTGTTATTATTATTGCTATAAAAATCATTTGTGAATATTGATGAATGCTTAAAAATAATTATTAATTCGTATTTACGTAAATAATCCAGGGGAGAGTGAGTGAGAGATATTTACACGCACACGCATACACACAGAAGCACATGAATTTAAATAAAAACCAATGTTAGCCAATTAAGTATTAAGTCAAATAAAAATAAAAACTAATGTGACGAGTCAAGAGGGAAGAGGTGGTGGGATGAGACAAATGGGATTGAATACTCGTATGATCAACTAGAGAATTGCGCGTAACCAAACAACAAATCAATAGATTTTTATTGAATAAAATAAAAAACAATTATTAACAAAAAGACTAAACTGAACATGATTAGAATTTAAATAAAATGGAAAAAATAACAATGATAATTAAAACAACAGAATATTTAATATGAATAATATATTTACAATCATTCGATAAATTCAAATCAATCATAAATATTTTCACCTCTTTCCATTTTGTAATAATAAAAAATACTCGTATACTTAGAGAGATTGACGTTTCCAATAATAAAGTTGATGAATGAAGCACTTAAAACGAGTAAAATGAGGCATGTGTGGGTGTGTGGTGTGTATTTTATATTAAATTACCAAAAAAACTTTATTCTCGAAATTCCTGTTAAAACATTTATGTATGAATGAGTGTGGTTTTGATTTGAAAGCGATTGGTTGTCAATTGCTTTGGCAGGCTTTAGATCAAGAAATAAACATAAAACGAGGCTATAGCAGGCGTGCGCCAAATCTAGGATACCCATCATCATTAACCTTTTCCAAATAGTTAAGAAATAATATCTCAACTTCTTCATGTAGACGTTGAAAACGGTACGTTGTTGGTGCGATACGTGTCGAAGATTCTTGAGGTTTTGTCAAGTCAAATATTCAGAATAATTTCGCAATCTTATGAGCTTGCGCAGAAATTTACGCGGATGTACAGACACGGATAAATCGGTTCAGTTTTTCATTCTGATTTGATTGATTTTGCTATATTTTAAAATCAACTTGGATATGGAAACTACCAACACTTCTGCCAAGTTTGGAATTGGTATGTGAATTTTTGTGACCAGGAGTGTGATCACCATAGAACACACACATGAAAAGACGGACAAACAGACATAAACTTAGTATTCGATTCTGATTCAGAAAATAATTACTTTGTGGAGCCTTACCAAACTATTGTTTGTTATGACTTTTTTTTAAATAATATGGTGGATACCAAATCTTAAGTACTCTTCACAACTATATACAAACCTTCACCTTCAAATAGTACCTAAATCACGTACCAACTTGCAGGTCAAAATCTGTGGCAAAAAAGGTTCTTTGTTTTTTTTTTACATTATAAAGGGTTTAAAAATATTCGACATTTGTAAATCAATCGAAAGTGAGTTTAATTCCTTCTAAAAGTTATAAAAATTACAAAAAACTTGATTTATTCTGAATAGCAGTATTTATGGTAGGGTATAAGAAACGTTAAAGGGGTATGTATATATGTAGGCATAGTCTGCTGGCAGACCGATTGTGATAAGCTTTGTAATTTAACAGTAGCTTAATGGTTGACGCCTTTGCTTGTGTGCTGTCCACATTAAGTATATATGATTTTTTTATAACCCAAAAACAGTCTACCTACCACCGAACGAACGCACACTTACTCGCCTAAATACAAGTGCAATTGCGTATACACAAATATGTATACATGTGTTGTACAAAGCAGTGTACATTTGTATTGAATCCATAGTATGCGTAAACGGATGATGAACAAATTTGATTTTCGTTTACCTTTAAAATTCTCGTCTCTTTTGTTAAGATCGTATCTGGTGTGGTTATTAAAAATTTTAAAACATTTTTTAACAAATTTTCGTGGCACATTATTTGACATTTTATTAATGATGAATGCCTAGAAAACATTATATATTCACATCCCCTCCACTACTATAATGAACGTTTTTTTTTAAACTAGTTGAGAGAAATTCTAATAGAAGAAGGGTGTTAGTCTAAGAATAGTTAAGTGCGATATTTTATTAGTAGAATCTTGTCCTACACCTGAAGCCTAAATTTTTTTTAATGGATGGATAAGGGAGAGAATTGGTGAGAAACTAGTTTAACAATTATACTCTACACCATTTGTGGCTATAGGGTATATTAAGTGTGTGTGTGTTTGTGTTTGTGTGTGTATGGCAAAGGTCACACCCCCTTTCAAGTATGCGATCGATATGGCATCAAAATTTGCATCAATTTAACCATGTCCGTCTGTCCATCTGTCTATGTAAATTTGTGCCTAAGCTACAGGTCGCATTTTTTCAGATATTTCCATTAAAATTTGGTGCAGACGCCCAGAGAGGAACCTTACTGAAAATGAACGAATTAGTCGGTTTTTAGAACCCCTCCCCCTATAAGGTCCTATTGTAATAGAAGTCTACTCAACTAATTATAGCAAATTGTGCAATTAAATTGTGGAACCAAGTGGTGACTGAATGCAACATTTTCACTTATTTTAATATTATTTAGTTTTATTTTTTTTCGCCCATTTTCTATATGGGTTCTTTTTAAGCCAACCAACATTTAATATAATTGCGCATTGGCATTACAACGCACACATACCCCACAAACATATCGATAGATTATCTGTTAATTGTACAGCTCTTTGTTAGATATTCAAGTCATGCTATTAACTTAAGCATGAACTTACGCTTTTTAAATTTTCGAATACAATCATGAGGTTTAATAAATACTAGTATGTGTATATGGAAGAAAGACAGAGAGAATGCAAAAAAGGTGTTTTTGCTATTGTTTGGGTTTTCTTTATAATATTTAGGTTTATATGTGCATGTCTGTCAATTTTTTAAGGATTTCATATAATATCTAATTTTTTTTTTATAAATACATTCATAAGTATGTGTGTATACATATGTATGTGTTATTTTGTTTGCTTGCTTAGAAAATTTTATTGAAATGATTGATGGAACGAATTCTTTATGAAGGTTTCTTTTCAATGAATTCAACATCAAATGCGAAAAAGAAGGGAAAAAAAAAACATATATTAAGTCAACTCCCACCTACATGTATAAAATGAAAGTTGAAAGTGAGTGAGTGATTGGTGATGATGACGATAACATTTCAATAAATTATTTATAAATTATTATTGGCTTATAATAAATGAAATTAAAAAAAAAAATAGAAAAACACAATTATATAAAAAACAAAAAAAAAATGTTTGTTAAGAAATATTAAAATATAGAGAAAACTATTGTAATTGACGCAATTATTTATTAAGCTAATTCCACCCAATATATTAAAAAACAAATGAAAATGTTATATTCGGTCAAGCCCGACTATATAACACCCTACACCCCATACCTAGTTGAGCTGTTTTAGTAAACACGAAGAATTGTCATATATGTCAATTCGTGAAATATCTAAAAAAGTAGTCCAATCGGTTCAATTAATTATGTTTCATGAAATATTTTCAAAATATAGTAAGAATTCCGAATGTTAGCCATGCAAAGACTTGCTTTATAATGCGATTGTTTATGGGAAGGGGCTCTAAAAAACGGGCCAATTCGGTCGATTTCCCCTTTGAGCTCATACTTGGCCTTGCACTACGAAATTTGTTCAAAACAATTAAAAAAATGTCGTCTGCAGCTTGCACACAAATTCACATTGCCACACAAACGGACAGACGGACATAGTTAAAACGATTCAGAACGTGACGACAAACTTTATAGTTACCAAGTATAGTGTAGGGTATAAAAACTGTAGATAGATAGATAGATAGAACACTTGGATCGACAAGCAGCCCGGTGAACTTGATTAAATTGATTGTGACTGTGATTCTGGGTCGATTATTATAATTGGAAAAACGTATCGAATAAAGTACAAGTATAGAATGCAATAAATACATGTTTAATCGTTTTCTTAAATACAACTCCAACTGCGACGTTGTAAAAAATCAATGAAATTCAATATTAAGCTATTTGACGAAACCCGCCCAATACGGTTTATTGTATAGCAAAGAATTTGTTTTTAATAACTGATGATTCATGAAGAATCTGTGTGAAGGAGTCACCAGAGTATCAATTGAAAATTAAATTAAATGAAGCAAAAAAAAAAACAAATATGAAACTCATTGCCACACATTGAAATGAAAGCTTTAAAGTGAAACATTAAGTATAAAAATAAATGAAGAGTTGAACTGCACACGTACACATGTACGTACGTGTATATAAATTTATCACAATTCAGCACAATTAAAATTCATCAGAAATGAAATCCATGTTTACAACAAAAACAAAACACTTTGAAAGTGAAAAATTGAAAAATTAAACAAAATCGTCTCTCACTCTCCTTCTTAATGATTAATTTAAACTCAAAGAAAACAACAACAACAACAACAACTGGGGGTTATATATATTTTTTATTTATTTTCCATGTATTCAATGCAATGTATATAAAAAAAGGTGAGCATTTGTGTATGTAAATAGGTGCTCTTGCCTCTCTTTCTCTGTATATGACACCTTGTTTGTGAAAATCAAACAATTCCTCTTTTTTTTTTTTTTAAACAAAATCATTTAGAGCTGCCGTTAGGTTTGATAGAACATCCGTCTATGTGCCAAAAATGGGCGTAAATTGTTAGCACACTCAAACAAGAAAAAAACTATATTTGACCATAATATGACCAAGTTGACATATAATTCATGTAAAGAAAGTATCAGGCCCAGCCTAGCCCACCCTTAACCTGTATATACTTATGGATGTGTAGCGCAAATGTATTCAAATATATTGGGTTTCTTACTTGTTTCATCACAGCGTTGAAGTTAAATTTGTATAAAAATATATGAAAATATGGAATTATTTCATTTTCAGTAACAAGCGCTTCATATAATATAATCGTCACACACCAATTGTAAAAATCATTTAAAATACTTGTACCTTGGTCAATGAAGGAAAATGACGATGACGACTATGTTTAATATCATGCATGCATTCCGCGTTTACTCATATATATGAACAAAAGTATGTGACAGAGGGTAGGTTGAAATCTCACAGATGGAATCTTCTAGCGGGTCCATTAGTATGGACCGTTTATATGATAAGGTGGACCTGGCTTCACCCTTACATGCCTATAAACTAAAACGCACACCGCTCAGCGTCTCTAGGTTCCCAGTCTTCTTTACGCTTCGCATCTTCTTAGTCCCCTCAAAATTTATGTCGCCAAGGCGTTTAGCTTCTGCTAGTTTTCTTCGTAATGTGTCATAAATCGTCTCATTTGTTCAACATCCGGTAAAATGAAATCGAAAATTCTAAATCGCGGCGTCTTCCACTTTTCCCTTCACAAGTTGGGTGAAATGGGAAGTCAGCATGCCCGATCTTATGTAAGTATTTTCTGTACACTCCATGGCCGTTAACCTCCCCGAACTTTTAAATTTTCCAAACTTTAATGTTTGGAATAAATACACAAGTCTATATTCTCTTTGTAGATGCCTTCCATCGACTCTTCCATCGTCTTAAAGGTGTTTACTTTTCTTCTTTCTTTATCAACCTTTTTTTTTAGGGAATAAGTGGATTTTTTTTACTAAATACATCGCATTTCATCCGTTAAAATGTCAATAGGTATCGATGCAGCTACAATACATGCTGCACCATCAGAGATTGTTCTGAATCCGCAAATTGTTCGTGAAGAACTGATGCTTTGAATAGAACTTATTGTTGGGACACGCGTACAGCATCAGTTCGTTAGCGGAACCCTTTTTGCTGGTTTGATTTCCCCTATGTTTGGTAGCACCCTAGGCAGGGCCGATTGCAGCTTTATCGTTTAATGAGATCGCTTTTATATAGAGATCATCACTCACATTTCCGTTTATATTATAAAGAATAATAAAACTTTTACACAACCAAGGCATTGACAGTTTACATAAAATGTAGGAAGAGAGATTGAAACAGAAACGTACTGTATCTTTTTATATAAACTACTAGCTGTTGGACTTCTTGATTATAATTAGATTGTTAAAGTTTAAATATTTCAAAGAGTGCTTCTCATCTGTTTATTTATTTATTAAATACGAGTATATACATGTTTCATGCATCCGTGTGCTGTGTTGTGCACTTGATTACATGATAAATGAAATTATTGAATGTATCTCTTGCATCTGTTTAATTGTATCTTAAAGCATTTGAAAATCATTAAAACATATACGATGCCGTGCCTTTTATTGAAATGAATCAATAATACCAAATACCAAGTACATACGTACTGAGATCGTTAAAAAGAAATTTTAGAATATTAATAAATTAAATTTGGTTTAAGACAAATCTTAAATACCCTCTACATCTATATAGAAACGTTGGTCGTGACACGTCTAGGTCGCCTTAATTTTTCATACAGATCTAGAATATAAATACTTTGTAGGGTTTTTGATGCCTTTTTCTGAGTGTTGCAAAAGGAATGATAAACTTATTATACCCACCCCATCTTATGTGTAGGGTATAATAACAAATTCCCCACTCCCTACATATATACTGTAACACTAATACAATATAAGCAAAATAATGCTTTCAATAATTGCTATGCATACGTTACTGGTGGCACATAGGGTGTATAAAATGTGTGTGGATGTTTGCTACATCAGTGAAATGAATATTTTATTATAGCAATGTATTTAGAAACACTTTAGAAACCGATTGCAGTTAATACATGCTTTACATCAAGAATTCTTTCAATTTATGAAAAACTTTGTTCAGCTTCACATCCATACAGTAGGTACAGATATTCTTTGTTAATAATCATTTACATCTCTTTCTATTTCCATCACAATTGTACATCCTACGAGAGTATATTGTATTTATGCGCCCTACCTTTACTATCTTTAATTATACTTTGTTTAGAATCAAAAACATACCCTGAAACCATTTAAGGCCAAGTCCGTTTGTTCAACTATTTCTTGTAATCAACGCAGACATTGTAATTGGTGGTATTTTTTAAAGAAATTTTGGCGCAGAGATGGGTTTAAGTACCAAAAAGGTTATCTGATCGGTTCCTTTTTAGAAACTCTCCTTACAAACTTTTTTCTTTAAGACTTTTTCACAGAGTGACTTTTTCCTGGTGTAGGAGATGAAATGTTCTGTTAGAGCCGATTGTCATAATATCCGTTTGTTGTTTAGTATAAACATTTTCATTTAATAAATACATATTTTCATTTGGATTAATCATCGAAATACGGCTGTTTACTGTGTATGTGAAATGCGGTGATACAATACCATAATGATTAATAAGACGATAATGATAATTACATGTGTATAATTCATGTAGTCATTGTTGTTGTTGTTGTTGTTGTTGTAATTTTGGCAAAGTGTTCTTCATTAAAAATAGTTTATTAAATCATAATTCGTTGAATTGTGGCAACTTGTACACGTACTTAGTTATTAAAAATATGTTTCATTACGAAATTTAGGTCAAACAATGTACGAGTGTGGTAAACAAGTAGTAGCTACATGTTCGTTTGGTACATAGCCTCTAAAGCTATGACTAAATAAATACGGTAAGCATATATACCATTATGTGTACTTTTCAACTTTTTATTGGGATGTGTAAGATACTGATCTTAAGCACTGATCGAAATCATGCAAAAACTGCTTTCAAAATGTTCAACGTTACTTTAATGTCTGTTGCAAGTAGGTAAAGTATTTAACATATTGTACGAGTATATGCGCTCTTATTTATACAAACGTATCATGTGTTTCTTAAGATTTTTCTTTCTATTTAATTGATGACTAATATTTCATATAATTGCCATATATTGCACGATAATCTTACTAATAGTAATAACAATAATAATATATATACTTATAAGCAACAAACAGCTTACTTGAGTTTTACTAAAACAAAAAAACAAAAACAACAACATATAAATAAACTAAAAACAAATAGAACACAAAACTGTAAACATATTGTATGAATTAATATCGCTACACCCCCAACTATATGTAAGTGTATAAGTGTATGTATGTGTGTGTGTGTGTGTGCAATGAATGAGTGCACCCATATATTCCATAAAAACACACGGAACCCATTTAATTGACTTTGACTGCATTTACACAATTATTTGTGTTGTTTAATTTTTTTTTTATTCTCTACCTTAGTGAGCATAGACTAAGTTTGTCATTCTGCTTGCAACAGTCCGAAGGAGACCTATATATATAGTATATATATTCTGGATTAGCATCAAAATCTGAGTCGATCTAGACATAGCCCTCTGTGTGTTTGTCTGTTGTTGGCACTCGAATGGTTTCAAAATTTTGATATATTGGATGAACATAAGCGTTCAAAAAATTGCTTTATCTACGTTACATATTAAGGTAGAAGGTATTTAAGATTCGGTTTAAGCCGACTTTAGTTTTCTTACTTGTTTCTTCTACACACATACTTAAACATTTATTAGTCATTGATTTAAATTAAACTAAACGGTAGTAGTGCAGCTAAACATTAAACTATTCGTTTATTTAATAACTATGAACTGAACCTTATGCTGAGCCGTTCTTGTAACTTGCCATGGGTGTATTTACTCATTTACATATATACATATATATACATATATAATGTATCGATATATGTTTTAGTTTAACTGATATTTCAAATTTCAAATCAATGTTATTGGCAATTATTTATGATAAATTGCAATAATAATAACAATAACAACAACAACAACAACACCAATATCAATTGAAGAAAACTTATGAACAAAAAAAGACTTTACTTGTGAACATCATAAAATTATGATATACTGAGACTATTATTACTTAAGTAAATAATAATAAATTTAGTTTTACACAAATATTTGAAATCTCTATAGTTTTGGTATAATAGTACCATCTGTCGAAAATTGAACGCTTCAAAATAAGGAAGAATTGAAACTAAAACTCATCAGCAATAACAAGTATTTAATTAGTAAAAAAAACAACTAAATTTAGCTCAAGTTAAATCGAGAATGCCCACCACGTCTATGTAGAAATAGTGGGTGTGTCAGCTATGCGATCAAGCTCTCTAGTAGTATAAGTACCATCAACTTAGTGGAATTGTACGCCAAATAAGGTTTTATGTAAATTGTGGGCGTGTTTGTTATACAACCACACGCACTTTTGGCATAACTAACTATATGAACTGAAATGAATTTTCTTGTGTCAATTTTTAAGAATGATTGAAGGTTTTGCATCGATTGTGGGCGTGGCTTTTGGCCGATTTCGCCAATTAAAACAGCAAATAACGTTCAAAAACTAAAAATTTTTATATTAAATCTCCGCTTAATTTTAAAATTAACGATCTTTAGCATTTCAACGCTTTCACACGCATGAACAGAACCAAATCGATTCGTATTTTGATGCAAATCTAGAATATATATACTTTGTAGGGTGCGGACGCCTCCTTCTGGGCACCGCAAATGGAATGATATACTAGGGATTCGAAGGAGGGTATAAAAATAGGACATCGTATGGCAAAAAATGACTGAAATGTTGCTGTTGAGTTCATAAATACATAATAATAAGTTTTTTAAGGCTAAAGCCAGACAAAAGCCTTTGTTCTTACTCCAAACTTTATTAGAAGATATTACAAAATGTGATCTATATAAGAAATACTGCATAAAATCGTATGTTTTGACGAAAATGTCCGATAATGAATCTGAATCTATTAGTTCGTCTGGTATAATTAACATTCGAATTTAAAAATAAACAAACTTATTATAAGTTTCTTATGAAAAAATCTGTAGAGTATGATAAATAACTAAACACTCTAATACATCTAAAAATATTCTTAGTAAATATCCATAAAAGTTTGAAATTGCATTACTTAGTAAAAATGTGCAAAACGTGTGACAATAATGAAGTATTACTAAAGCTACACGTACAGTTTCTCACTATTCAATTAAAATATTTATGTAGACATATGTCTACACTTGGAATTGTTGAAAGGAAATTATTGTGATTGTATGAAAATTATGGGAGAGCAAAGTTATAAATTAATAATAACCAAGTAATGCTAATTTTTCTAAAAGGTTCTAATAGTTACAATGGGTAACCGCCATTTAAGCTTACAACTTAACAATGTCACAATATATAGCACTAGGTAGGTAAGAAAATAATCATATTTATTAACTTGTCTAGGAGTATTGCTGATTTTTTGTAAATGACTATGATGATGGCGTCAGATAAAAGGCGGACAGAGAGACATTAATATCTTCAGTATATTTCAATAAAAATCCCTTACAACTCTATAAGCTATAAACTTCAAACTTTGAAGGAATATTGATTAATCTAGTACTTGGGTTGTTGTTGAAATTGGGCCAAATCGGTCAAGTGATGCGCCCACAATGCAACAAAAAGAAGCAGGGTTTTAAGTAAATTTTTCGTATTACTAGAGAAGATATATTGACAAAAGTACTTTCCGGGAAGCTTTTTTGCATCAATGGTGGGTATTCAAGATTTGGCTTCAGCCACATATAGTTTTTTTACTTCATTTTTTATTAGGCATTTAAGTATGAATCGAAACCTCTTAGGCCAAATAATCTCAATACTACTCAAAATATATATGGGACCCGCCTTCAAGCGGAGCACCGGTATAGGTGTCAAGGATCACGGGGCAACAGTAAAAATGCTAAGATCAATATTATATAAGATCCCTGGCTCTCGGGACGCTTAAAAAACCCCAAAATAGTCGAATTGAGCCTCCACAGTAGGAGTAGACTAAAACCAAAAACGGTACTACCCAAAATATATATTTTTTTTGCACAAACATATAGTGCGCCTATTACCAGATCGTAAACATTTTTGTTATATCAATGTTTAGAGAAAAGTAGGACTTATTTGTGGGAAATTTTGGTCAATTGTAGACGTGGCTCCGATGTAGCCCATTTCCAATTTGGAAACAGTATAAACGTAGAATGTCTTTATAAAATTTTACTTCAATAACTCAAAAACTAAACGTTTTAGAAATATCTTTAAATCGACTTATGTATAGGTGTTGATGTTGATGAAGAATTTATATAATTTAAGGCATACTTGAAGCCTGCTGCTGGGTGTACAAATGATTCTAAAGCTATAAAGTTTGTGTTCCATCTAAAAAGTTTTTTTTTTCAAAAAAAAAAAAAAAATTTCTTTCAAAAATGAAAAAAAAAAATTTCAAAAATAAAAAAAAAATTTCAAAAGTAAAAAAAAAATTTTTTTTATTATAAAAAAATGCATAAAAATTTTTGTATTGCATGTTAAATGTCATTAAAAAATCTTTAGCGACGGCTTTTTTCTATAAGTTTATCCCACCAAAACTACGTTCTTTCAATATTTTTTTATGATTTGATGCATATTAAATAAAATTTCAATGAATTATTTTATTACGTATTGTATAAAACGGTTGGAAAATCACAAATATTTACCATTTTGTTGGATTTGATTGTTGCAGAAGATAATCCTTAATGATGGTTTCAGGCAAATTCTTTATACCGCAGGTATTAAAGGTTTGTTTGTTTGTTTTAATAATCCTCTCCTATATATAATAACTTGTTGATGACGATAAACAAGTGAAATTGAATTAATTGAACGAATTTAAAGTGTGTGTGTGCATGTACAATATTTATGAAAAGTGTTTAATTTTTTAACACATCACAAGTTTCATCACATTAAACAAATTAATAAATGAAACATTTTTTTAAAAAGAAATCCAGTAAAAATTAGTGCAGTGTGCCTCGTTGATCCATTCCAGTCGGGAATAAATGTGAAACAATTATGCTTCTAGTATTCTTTATTTATAATAGATTTTCCATTATATTGTTTATTTGCTTGTTTTTTATAAATTCATAATATTACAACAGTTGTTGTTTTATTTGAAAATGTTCGTTATTGATAAACCGCTAACGCTTGCTTGCTGCAGCACGTTTAGTTAGTTACTGACTAAAGGGCGCGCAATTCGAAAAAATGTTTAATTCGACATAGAACGCAACAAAGAACACCAACAATATAAAACCGACCAAGACGTACGTACTAATGGAAATGTGAATTTCTCAACTACTACACACAAGCAGAGAGTTTAACAGCATTTAAAAAGCATTTTAAACTGAATTGTACAACCGACACAAACACAGGCATGCATACTCTCTAAACATGCTTAAGCTGTGTGTTGTTTGTATATTGTGTGTCATTTGTATGTATGTATGGTATGGTGTATAAGCAGTAAAATGAACGAATAACTAAATAGATAAACAAACGGGCGGACGATTATGAAACGAAGTTAAACGAAGCACAAACTGTGTTATAATAAAACGAAGAATGTTTAGGATTTTTCTGTTTCTTTGGGAGTAGCAATCAAACGAACAAACAAACAACAATAATAATAACAACAGCAACACTAACATAATAGGCGATAGAATGCATAAACATAAAGCTCAAAATGTGTGATGAATGTAATTAAAATCATCATCATAAGCGTAACCGCACCGCACCATCGTCAATACTTTTGTTTGATTCTTAATGTTTAACATTTCTTAAGATGTTACGCTTACAGCCGTTCTCTCTCTCTTCTCTTTGTCTCTGGTTAATAATTGAGTAATAACAGAGCTCTCTCTCTCTCTCTCTCCCTCTCTCTCTCTGTCTAGCTGGCTTTGTGTGTGTTACAATATTTCCTTGCGTTTCATTAAATATTAAGTAAAAGGGGGAGTAATGCAATAATAATTCCTTTAATTGCCTCTGTAGTTAGTTTGAGGGTTTAAAAATAACATAAGAGAGATATTGTAATACTAGAGAGAATGTCTATGTAGAAAACTGCACAAAAAAGATGAGATTTATATATAAGTGAACAAGAGAGAGTAATATTAATAATAATTTATTTTGGCATGTATATTATGTATAACAAATGTATATATATTTAAATGATTAACGCGTTATGAGTATGTATTAACTTAAGTGGCATTTCAACCATTTTTAACTTAGGTTAAGTGAGATTTTCAATACTCTCAACATCTGTATAACGTAACGGTTGGTTACAGGACTAATAGTGTATGAGTTACGTATCAGCTAGCAAGTTGGATTCTACACTAAATGAGGTTTTTTTTTTATAAATTGTGGGCGTGACTACTGTTCGTCTACTCCCATTTTTGGTATATTGATGGATGGAGTTATTATAAAAATGTAATTTCAACTTTATAACTCAACTTTTAAAGCAGGTACATATAGTTCCGAGGATCGTAGACATGCCTACAAAGCGACTTTGGCAAAATATAAAAATGTATAAACAAAATTTCAACTTAATATCTCAAAATCTTTGTTTCCAAGTCAGCAGACTATGACAACATGGACAGACAGACAGGCAGTGTTGAGAGTTGTAAATGGAATATCCAACCTAGCATATCTTTTATTTGTTAAGCCACACCCACCATCGACGAAAATTGATTCATCAGCCATAAAAATTTATTTTTGAATATGTAATTTTATACACATGTGTATAATTATTGCATCGATGCCAAAAATAGGCGTGGTCGAATAACAAGCACACTCACAATTTACAAAATACTGTAGTCGGTGTACAATCAACAGAAAACTTCTAAAATGTGCCCCAAGGCCATGCCCACAATATAGATTTGTCATATCCAGAAACATTTTTATTATTTTCATATATGACAGCAATTTTAAATCTAATAACAAAGAAATTACAACTAATTACTAATAACTAAAGCATAAATCGCTTTAAGCTTGCATTATTAATACGTATTGGGAGCAGCTTTTTTCATATGTTGCTAACATTTTTCATATTTCATGCATTGTATGCATAATTAAGTTATTTATAAAATTACAACAATTTACATATGTACCACAAGGTGTTTAACGAATGCACGATTAGCATATCATTTCACATATTTCCTACATTCCAACGAAATTCACATTATATACATATTAACAACTCTAATTGGAGATCTTTGTTAGTGTATAGAACATCATCATTCAAGGACATGAGATAAAATTATTTACATGGAACCCTTTTTAAGAAATACCTTCAATACATATCTAATTAAACTAAATTGAGGCCTCCTGCCGCGGTATTTTCATTAGATGAAATAAGTGTTAGTTTGTTATTTGGTGTGTGCATGTTAAAGTTGTGAGTGTTACAAGTACGAATCCGTGATTTTTCACTAAAACAAATCGAATTTAATTGCAATTCAATCCTTTTTTGTTTTTCAAAGAATTTTATATTTTTTTTATACATGAGCTATCCAACAGCTAAGTGATTACCATAAAGGTTATAAAAATCTAGCATTGCAACAACAGTGCAATTAAAACTGTAAGAGAAGAACTTCCTTAAGTGTTCATTTTGAACTGAGACCAATAAAAATTCAAATTAAATTTGGTTTAGGCCAAATCTTAAATATCCTCCACCTTCAAAATAGTGGAAATAGTGGGCGTGGCAAGTACCTTATTACGCCCTCTATACTTTTTGTACTACCTATCAACCGAACCAATAACTCAAAGTTTTTACTAAATTGTGGGCGTGTTTGTTATTCGACCCCGCCCGTTTTTGCTACATTACCCCTATATACCTGATTTCAAAGTCATACCTCAATTTTTGGTAGAAGATTTTTATTAATTGTGGGCGTGGCTCTTAATGAAAACAGGAAATTGTTTAAAGGCTATAAAAAAATCTCCATTTTGTAACAAAAAACTTCATGAATTATTCCATTAACCCTTTTCGTAAATACTCTATAAATGGGACAACTTTCATACATATGCAAAGAGATGTATATACAAACACATTTACGTATATTTACATAGATACACACATGATGTGCGGCTTTTAAAATGTTTTTAAAGAAAATAAATGTCTAGAAATCCATCAAAAGCAAATGTAAAAATGTGATGGAAAGGCTTTTAATTCAAACTCTAATTATAATTAAGAAAATAATCTTTGATTTTTTGTTATTCTCGGAATATATGTATGTGATGTACACATATACATATGCAATGATTTACATATTTTTCTGTTATATATCATGCATGGCTCCCAAAAACAAAACAAAAAAAAACACTTCAAAGATACATTTTTCTTATCAGTTGAGTGTTTTATTTTCTTTCCCTCTTGGTGTGCCTTTCATTTATTTGATTTTCCAATTTAATTTGTTTACGAAAGTGTTTTTTTCATAAACAAACGTACACGCGTACATATATCACCTGATGCATATTTATATATTGTCTTCTTCTTCTTGTAATTTAATTTAATTTTCAATCCTAATGATGAATTGGAGATTTTTGTAAAGACCTGATACGTGCTATGCGTGTGTGTGCATGCATGTGTACAATTTGTGTTCTCACACATACACACAATGTAAATGATGAATGTTAGGTTTTTCTTCTTTTTTGTTGTATTTGTTGTTGTTGTGTATGTTGTTATTGTAGTTGTTCCATTTTAGTTAAAACACAGGTAAAAAGTTCATCTCAACACAATGATTTTGCTTGTAGTGAGTGTATGCCACAGAGTTAGTTAGGCTTGTTTCTTGTTGTTTAAGATTTTGAATGAATAAAAAATTTTGTTTTATGTACAATACATATAAAGAACATTTACATATACATATGCATACATAAATAAATACATTTTGGAGCATTTTACTTTATTTGGAATATTTACATAACTAAGTAAGAACATGTGTGTGAGAGAGAGTGCTTATGCGCCCATAATTATGTAACGAGTACAAATCACTTTTTCAAATACATCGCTTCAGCTCTTTTAATAGATAAATTTTTTTTTTTTAAATTTTAAAATTTTGAAATGTTTAGATTTTTAGATGTTTTTTAGATGTATTTAAAAAATTTGACTTGGCTTAGGACTAATACTAAATATCCTCAACACCTACATACAAACAGTGGGCGTGGTGGGAACTTAATTACTGTCTTTTAATAACATTTTACGCTTTTTCCGGCAGATAAATAGATTTTTGTCAATTGTGGGCGTGGCTCTTGACCGATTTTATCCATTTTAAAAAGCGATCTGTGTACAATAAAAGTGTCTGGACAAAATGTTAACTCAATATTTCAAAACTTACGCCCGTGAGAATGCCAGCGACAGACGAACCCATGGACACACGTTCCTCAGTTTTTGATTCTGATCGAGAATATAAAAACTTCTTTTTGAATGTTGCAAATGGAATGACAAACTTAGTATACCCCACATCTTATGTGAAGGGTATAATGTCGTATACCTTCTAAGCCAAGTCTTTTACAGCAACTGTGTGTGTATGCTAATAATCGAATTACATCTATTGAAAATATTTTAGTTGAAATTGTAGTTTTGTGGCTCTAACACTGTCTCTAAACACTGCCTATTCGACGCACCTTAAAAATGGGAGACACAAGTTTTGTTCTTATATTATAATCTCTTATCTTTGTATTTTTTTTTTTACATTCCTAAAAAAGGAAAATGTATTATTTTTATTTTTTTTTTTTTTTGAACCATGAAATATAATAAGAATAGCAACAACAACAATAACAACAACAACAACAACAACTATACAATCTTTGGGTAATTCATCAAAAAATCTTTCAAGTTGCATTCGTCTCTTTGGTTTAGAGAGAGATTAACATAAATATGTATGTATGTACGTATAAGGCTTCTTGGGTTTTATATGATTTCACATCTTATAATACGTAAACCTACACCCATGTATTTAAATAGCTTGTATATATATATATAGATAGATAAAAATATAAAAGCAAATTATAAATAAATTCTTTTATACAATGTTAACTAGCAGTGGGTGACTGCTTAAAAAACAACAACAACAATAAAGGGCCAAGGCAAATATAAAACCTCTTGACTTGTAACTTTCCTTTAAAAAGCAACATCCAGGGATCTCACGGGACGCAGTCCTATTCGCAATTTCAACAACGAATATAGAATGCTTAAATAATGGTACTTGCGGAAGAAGTGAAGACGTTCCTAGAACCCATGAGAAATCTCTACTGGGAGAGACCTACAAAAAAATAAACCCATCATATATTATCTGGTCTAATTTTTAAGTATTACGAGTTTTTCTTTTAATCTGGAATATTTCTTTTGGAGACTTTCGCGAATATTAAAACTTTACATAAAATGTGTTACTGAAAGAACCGATTAACCATCGCAAGCCTTTGGTTTTTTCCCATCATTCTGGCAGCATTTGAATTGCAAGTGTTAAGGCTATCTAAGAATCGACCCATTTTTGGTAATGTTTTTTACCCAGGCCATGTAGCTTCCTTCAGAATAAGTGATAACTGAAGAGGACAATGTATAAAAAGAGGACAATGACTTGTAATTGCGGTGGTTAGTAAATTCATTTGTAACAAGACAAAAAGGTAAATTTGGCTTAGGACAACTCTTAAATACCTTCCACACCTATATACAAACAGTGCTCCTGGCAGGTACCTATTTACTTAATCGCTTATATTTGGCTTTGATCAAAATATTGGGGCAAACTTCATTTGTCAAAATATGCTATCGTCTGGCTTGAACATTATTTATGTTATGGACAGACGGACGAATATTAAACGGATAAAACTAATTTCTTTGGCAATACTTGACATAAATGTAAGGATCGAATTTCCGTACTCTGTAGATCTAGGGCTGTTGAGTTGCTTGCCTTACAATAGAGGATGGCGTACATAATAAATTTATTAAAAGAATTTGTAAGAATTTGACAATATTCATTAGTATTCTCTTAACGACTCATCTAGAATTTATCCGAATTTAGCAAGTAGACACTGTGTATAATATGAGAATGTAGCTGGGTAAGGAATTTCTGATAAAACTACCAACACGTGAAGACTGATAAATTGAAGTCTTTTGTTTATTTCAAAATTTATGATATTAAAGTATATTGAATGTCTGTCGGAATAAACATCAGCATGAACTATTAGTACCAAATCATCGATATATATATATATGAATTTCTTTGGTTCCTACAACCAACATAAGGGCTCAACGAATAATTCTCTTCGATTTTTTTCTGCTGCTAGGGTTACAGTCGATAATATTTCCAGTTATGTTGTGTTGATATTTGGCCAAAAAATGGTTGCTTTTGTTTGTAGACGGTGGTTTGTAAATACTTGAGGGGACTGGTGGACTTCGCATCCATATGACATCACAGATTTCACAGCGCTATCAAATATTTTGCATTTTGTGCGAGATAGTTTAATTAAATGGAAGCAAATCTTTAGTATGACAGTATCGATTATGGGCACTTAGTAATCCCGTTGTTTAGCCTAACCTTTGCTATTAACTTTTTCAGTGAGAGGAGTACAATGAAGTAACGATTTGTACAATTTTTGAATACTCCCGATAAAAGAATGAAATATAATTTAATTGTTGTTGTTGGTGCTTTTCAGATTCGTTGTGAGCTAAATAATTTTTGTATTGTAGTTGTTACAGTCTTTTGTTAACAATAATAACATAACCATGATGATGATGATGATGATGATGATGATGATGATGATGATGGTGTTCTTTCTTTCTTGTTTCCTTTCTTCGTTTTCCTCTTTTTCTACATGATAATGAATTCTTTTATTTTTGTCAAAATGATTGATTTGTAGGTGATGAATTACAACAACACTTTTAACCAGCATTAACACAAGCAGAAAAACAGACTCTGCCAGACAATGCCATAGAGGAAGGCTTCACAAGTACAACACCGGCAGTAGTGTGATGATGTTAAAGAGAATAGAAATTTTGTTGCTGTTGTTATTATTGTTGTTGTTATTGTTGTAATATGTCAAAATACAGACAGACGTAAATAGTTAAAGTAATTTAAAAGCAGATTACAACTGAGTGGTAGTAAAACTAGTTTAAAAAGTAAAATATAAAATATAAGAAAGAACGATTTTATATGGATGAAAAGTAAATACAACAACAACAACATAAACACTAAAAAGTACCCTTCAAATGATTACAGGCTTTTGTTAACAGATTTTTGTGTTACTAAAAAATTTCCATTTCCATTTAATTTCTTTTTTTTTCTTTTCTTTTTTTTTTTTAAATAAAACCAATTTCACCATTCCCAGATTTTATATATATATATATGTGTGTATACTAGTATTTAAATGTATGCAAGTTTCATCTACTGCTCTGTACAATAAATTCATATTCGCTTATGCTCTGCCCAGATATTATAGTTCATTCAGTTAAAATGATTTAAATCTAAAAACAACCCTCGTACATGCAACATAACAACAACACCAAACAAAAAAACAAAATATAATCACAGATTTAATTGTAAACGAAAAAAAAGTACCTATATAGTATATATTTATTAATTATTATTTGTACAGGCAGATAAATGTAAACCTTTGCATCCCTTGAGAATAGAAATCTGGATTCTGGCAACTTTTTCTCTAACGCATCTTAAACCATTGCGGTACACTTTAAATAGAATGTAGTTTTTATTAAAAATATTCATGTATGGGTGTGTGTGTGTATGTGTATGTGCCTCAATGAATTGGGTAAATATGGTATATATCCTGTTATTAATCCACCCATTTTACTTACGTAGCGGTATACATAGTTATCTACTCAAATTGCAAGTTTCTCTGAACAACATCTGTTCATATTTATTCATTTGATCTATGTCAGCAAAAAATAAAAAAAATAAAAATACAAGTCAGGTTATAAAATGTAACATAACGGCTCAAATGTTGCAATTTTTGAAAAACAAAAAAAAGACGCCTTCTTTTGACGGCCGAAGCTGTGACGGGAACTTAACTAAACTTTCTTCCTTAACAATATTACGAAACTATTGTTCCGTTGAATGTTCGATATTACAAACCGATATTTATTGATATTGCGTAAAATTTTTCCCACTCTTTCTAAAATTTCCATATTTTAAGGCGTTATATAGGTTGCGGTTCTAAAAATGATCCAATTCAAACTATATTGGAGCAGTCATGCTCTTGTACCGAATTTCATAGAAACATGTGGCCCATAGTTTGAACTCAAAATAATAAGGGAAGAGATTGCATGCAGAGACGGACGAATTGACGAGGTTTTCATGTTCGTAACTATATAGGGTCTTATTATAAAAGACTCTTTATATAGTGAAAATTCTCAAAAGCTAATCTTTTTTGACAAAATTTGATAAAAAAAATAGTTCATTGGCAAGTTTAAATCCGAGTGGAATGTTTTTAGAACCCTTTTCTATATTACTTGGTAACTTGTACCGCAAACCCTCACATTTTCGGAATTATATTTTATGCTATAATTGGTTTAAAGCTTAATTAGTGGAACCAAATGGCGTGTAGTATTAAGTGGTCGCGTATAACGACTGTAACATTTTCACTGGTTTTAATAATCACGTCGTTTTAAATTGTCTAACTATAGAAAAGACGACTACATAAACAAATTGTGTTTATAAGCAAGTATTGTTATTATAATAAAACATTATTTAATATTTACAATAAAAAAAGAATCGTTGTACGTGATAGAAAGGTGGATTTAAATGAGCGAAGATAGAGAAGACAACAACAACAAGTTTGTTTTAGTGATTCACACATAAACGGTAACTGTATAAAAATCTAAAACACAATTTATAGCGTATAAGTATTAAAGACATTTTTGGTATTAAACATACATACATACCTAGTTACGTATTTATATACTGTACATACATACGTAGTGTATTATTATAAGTATTTTGTTTAATTCAAACGTTTATGTTGAATGTTTTGCTTATTACGATCGTTTTCTTTATTTTTTCTATTCATTATCTTGTATCTGTTATACAAAGCACGTTTCTTTTGGTTTTTTGTATTTAAACAATATACCTTTCTACACAAACAAACATCTATCGACGTTTTAGTGTTTTAATCATCGCGCTCACATTTAACTACATACAATGCATATCATATACGTACTTAACATACTTGTAGTTATAGACAATTTCCAAATCATGCTTAAAGTCTACAAAAAAAAACAAAAAACCACTTAACAATAGAAATGAATATTTTTACTTAAGACTGGTACTTGTGGAGTTGTACATCCATTACGTACGTACGTAATATATTATAACAAGTAAAGGCATATAGATTGAAGCTTAACTGTAAGAGGAAGACTACAAGTATATACATATAATATAATGGAATGGTGGGCAGAAAAGAATACTAAAAAAAATTTAAACTAAATTTATAACCAGAACTCTTAAACGTATCGGTGTCTCATTTGACTTAGACGTACGTACATACAATATATTGAGTACCTAAAGTTCACTGAACTTTTTGTCGTTTCTATTGTTGTTGTTGTTGTTGTATGTGTGGTTTGTTTGGTATTCACTTAATTACAATTCAAGAATACGAATACGAAATTGTATCTTAATAATGCTCTGTTTTTACAAAATTTAAGTATACAACGCAACACACACACACACACACATGCGTACATAGGTAAAAGGCTTGTATAAAAATGACGCTTCAATGTGATACTTTAATGATTACTTTCATTATCTTAAGAACACCCTCACACAACACACAGTTCGTAAGAAAAAGTTTTATCTAAAGCAGAATATAACCGACGAACGCGGCATTATAAATCAAAATATAAAACACAGCCAACATTTTAGTTGAAATAAATCTGTTTTCGTGGCACTATACGAGGAAATATATTACTCTTAGAAGTTAGTTTTGATACAACAACTGCTGGCTTTTGCCACCATTGCATTTTTAGCTTAAGGAGTCTTAAAGTGGATAAGTCGAGCCATTCATAATATAATATAATATCTATGCAGTGTTAGATGGTATGACTAATCAAAAAACTTCGAACGGAACAGTTTTCTGTTATTTTCAACATATTGTAAATTTAAGCTTGATCAGCCCACGGTGACTACGGTAATACTGTTTTGGAAAAGCTCATAGTTCATTTATTCAATATGAACACTTTAAAAATTCTTCATCTCTCCATTTTTCATAACATTAGTGAAAAATGTTGCTTTTACTTTCATTTTTATACCCTCCACATAAAAGTTTAAACGTTGTTTAAAGTATATGCGATACGATGCGTTCTAACATCGAAACTAAATGTTGAAACTTTTTATTGTAGTGAAAAACATCACGTATGAGCCCATGAAGGCTACATTTAAATTAGAAAGTAATAAAGTTAACTTGCTGGTATTTATATATCTTAAAGTATGTATAATACGCGCGGAGGTCGCAAAAGTAATTTTCAAGGATATGCGACCTTAAGTCTGTACGCTCCCCACCTATGCTGTCCAAGAATGTTTTGTATATGTGTGAATGTTTATAACTCTTCATGGGAAATGCCACACCCATCTTTTTAGGCTAATAGGCAAAGAAACAAAATATAATCCGTCCATGTACTTCTTGTAATGAACGTATAGGTTTATAGGTGATATTGAGCACAAGAATGCCTTTTGCCCCACAATTCACCCGATAGGCTGAATCATTGATCCATTTTTAAAGCGCAGTAGTGTAAGGTTGCATAAAACAGTATAAAAATATATCCAAATATATTACAATGGAGTAAACAATTGGTTCACGTTGGTTGAATTGTGGTGGCCAGATATTAATTAAAGCCTTCGCTGCCCATTATAAGACTGTTCTTTATTCTTTTCTCTTTGCAGCCACATACTTTCAATCTTGGTTTGACCGCAACAACTAAAACTGTTTATTTGTAAATAATTCTTAATATTCAAACTGGTTTTTTTTTTATATTATTGTAGCTTACGCCCATGGTGTACTGTACATACAATACATATTTTAATTTAATAGAGTCAGCCCTTTTAATATAGGTTTTTTTTAAAGAGAAAAGCATGAGTTGGCATAAAATGAAACTGTTTGAAAGATTTTAGACGATAATGAATTCCTCTTAAATATAAACAATCATCCTAAAGATATTAATGAGACTGTGAAAGATGAGTGCGCATGTAGATTGAAATATATTGTGGTACGTTTGCGTTTAATAATGGATGGAAAAATTTCAAGGAAAAATATTCAGAATTAGAAAGATTTCTTTTTAAAACGGTTTTGATCAAATTCGAGCGGTACAAGTGCCGAGCTTTTATGTATAAATCAGTGAGGGGATCGTGCCGTTTCACCTTTTTAGTGTCCCATAGAGTAAAATGCAAAAAAAAAAACAACAAATAATTTAAAGGTAGGGTATGAATATGAAATGTAGTCAAGATTAATAATTTTTAAGAACTCTGCAAAATTAAAAAAGTATTTGAATCGTGCCAGTTCAATTTAAAACCCCATCCCGCACATTTACCGAACTGCGGAACTCGAGCGTGAGTTCGGCTTAAGCCAATTATTCACCTTCACCATATTCAACTGCGTTTACAGTGGCAATCGTACTTTTTGTGGAAAAGATTTCAACAAAAGACTTTTACTTTAAAAGGGCGAGGACTACGCTGTAAAAGTGCTTCAGCTTTATCGCATTAGGTTACCGTGTTGTAATACATTTTAATGAAAATTCTTTCAATATCAAATCTTAAACCGTTCCACGATCGGATTAAGTTTAAGTAGGTTAGAGTTACAAAGGATTACACTTGATGGAATCTGTGATTTTCACCCCTTTTTATACTTACCTTTCACATAAGGTGGCGGGTCTACTCAGTTTATCATTCTGTATACAACATGTAGAAGAAAATGTGCAGAGTTGCTACAACGTGTACATATATATTTTTGATCAAAATCAAAATCTGAAGCGATCTTGGCACTTTTAGGAGCAAAACATTTGAGATATTAACTGATATTCTAACAATTCTAATATCTGTACTTAACTAGGTTAGTATTTAGTTTGGTTAAAATGGGTTGAGAGCCACGCCCATAATTCGCAAAAATTTATATATCACTCAACAATTGAGTCATAACGCTGAAATTTGGTACGATTTGCTAAAAATGGTCGGGTCACGTCCACAATTTAAGAAAAATCGGACGTGGCAGTTGAGATATATTACGTACACTATTAAAGAGCGTCTTGAAGTATTAGCCACGCTCAGACTTTGTCTTTAGAAAGGGAGGGTATTAAAGAGAAATTGGTTTGAGCCGAATTTGTTTATTTTTATTTGTTGTAATAATAGGCGATATATGCAACGGGTACTATAAATTTACTTCACTATTAGCGCTCCTTCTTTCTTCAACCTCATCTAAATGAAAAATAGAAATTACAATATTCTTTTAATGCAACGTAAAAACGTCGTTAATTTGTAATTTATAATCATCCCTTATTACGTACGTACCTACTGTACGCCAAATAAATTGTATTTATTATACACATCTACAAATATTTTGTTTGCATCATTTTCAAAAACAAAGAAACAAATTTTAAGTTAAATACTATCTAACCCAACACAACCGTAATCAATATTTTACTTATGTAAGCAATAAACTTTTTACGTTTATATTGCAAATGAATCGATTGTCGAAATACTTAACAGCAGACTGAAATCATACAAATATTATATACAGTTAAAAAAAGAAGATGTAAATATAAGTTTGACGTTTGAAATCAGTTGTTCGTTCAAAGATGAAACTTTTTCGATGTATAAATGTGTGAGTGCTTGTGTTGGTGAGTTCAAAACACTTAAGCATTTGAAAGGTTTTTATTTTTTTTTAATTTTTGTTTCCTTTCATTGGAAAAAAACAAATTATTCGATGCTGATTTGTTTGCGTCTTCTTCTCCTTCGTTAAGTAAATGAATTACATTAATGTATGAGTTATAATACATAGCACACACACACACATACACATACACACATAAGAGTACGAATGTAACTGCACATTTCGAAAGTATAAGTACAACTGGGTGTGTGTGTGTGATGGTGTGCGTTTGGGTATTATCTCTTGTGTATATACAACACTTTAAAAACTTAGACAAAAGTATTAATTATATTTGTCAGTAGCTCAGCCCCTCCGACACATGGCCCACCAACTTTTTATAATCCGTACAAATACATATACTTTCAGATACATTATACAATACATACAAAGTGAAAAAACGATTGAATGCTAAAGTTAGTGGCGTTAAAGTTAGAGCGGATGATGTTGCTGATGCTGCTGTGTGTGGTGTGACCGAAGAGGGTAAGTACAGTATTTATTTCGGGTGTGTGCCAGTGTGCGTGTGTTTGATTGTGTCAAACTTTCTACAGATTCAAATTTATAGATATGAAATATGGTATTATTACGTTTATAAAGCATGAACAGCCAACAAGATTAATATTAATACCAACACACACACACACACACACACTAATAGAGTAAGAGACCTGAAGACAATACGCGCTCATTTATTTAGTAATTCCAATCATTCTTTCATTTATTCATCTATCTATTTATTCATTCACTCACTCACTTACTCACACTCACTAATCATTTTACTTTCCTGCCTTCTTTCCCAATGTTGCTCGCTCTCTTTATCTCTCGCTTACGCTTATGATTACAATTGTGGCACACACTTATACGCATACACTTACATAATAAACTCTTTTACTCTCTATATGTTTGATAATGAAACGGGGGAAGTTTTAAAATTAATATGTACTTAAATTATACACAATTGTGTGTGAGTAATATTTTTTTTTTTTGTTTTTTTTTGTTTGTATGTATATATCTTGTATATATGTAGAATCTACATAAATATTTAAAATTCTGTATATGTACGTAGTTGTGTGCATTTATAATTATAAGCTAAAACGGTACAATGGATGGGTGGCAAGAATAAACGGCAACTTTATACTAACATCAAATCATATTAATGAGCAAATACTCAGAAATAAAGCACATTCACTAACCAGGCAGTCACAGTCAGCCCTTCCATACGTCTTTATACATTTGTAACGGTTTTACAGTAGCATAGTAGCACAGTAGAGCGGTGGTGTGTTTTATTGTGAGTGTTTAATTTCAAGGTGTACGCTGGGCTGTGCTAATAAATGCTTTTAGATTTTTCTTTTACCCTCCACATAAGATGGGAACTATACTAAGTTTGTTATTCCGTTTGCAACATACAGAAGGTACTATAACGTATATTTATTCTCGATCGGACATGTTCGTCCGCTTGTCTATAAGTCTATCTCTTGTTGGCATTCACTCTTCGTAAATCGTAGTACATTTTGAGATACTGAGCTAACATTTTGTACATACAAGTGTATTTTTCAAAAATTTGCCAAAATCGATCAAGAGCTACGCCCATCTATATGTATGTGCCATAGAAGTTTAGCTACTAAGTGGAAAATTTGTATACATATTTATAATTAAGCCATCTATTGATGTGCCAATGAAAATGGGCGTAATCGGATAACAGACACGCCCACAATTTACAAAAACAACTCCATTGTAGCATAAAACTCATCTTGTAAGTTGATGCGTATTACAAACACAGTTAATTAAAAACCCGCCACGCCCACTATTTGTACCATTTGTACATGTGAAGGGTATTTACGATTTGATCTAAGCCAAATTTAGTTTTTTGCTTATTTGTTCATGTTAATTGTTAAAATTTTCATTGTCAACTTTTTTTTTTAGTACCTCCTGGTACTGATTGGGTTGTTGTGTTTGCATTTTGGTTTTCTGTATCAGCTTGAAAAAAAAATATGAACTTACTCTGTCCTCCAGCATCACCATTGTCGTCATCATCATTTAATTGTAAAACTTTTTTCGTACATCAGTATACATATTTGGTATCAGTGTTATTTCCACGATAACTTTTATATTTTGGTGTAATTTAGTTTTTAAGGGTTACTTAGCTTTGGTTTCATACTGTTTCATTTATTTGGGAAGTGTGTTTAGTAAGGGGGTACACATAACATACTTTATTATAATAATGTAAAATTCTGATTATGCAACTCTTTACTTACTGCATACGTCTAGTAAAAGGTGTGGATTAAGGGTGTGAATTATACAATATTATGTGAATCATTTTTCTGTTCTCTTTACTCGTACATCATTATAACCGTAAGTTGTAAGATTTCTTATATGCAAAGTTCTAGTTCAAGGTGGGTTCACTTAACTTAAATGTCGATTATCATTTAGGTTATGCTTAAAGCATTTCATAGTGGATATATATTTCATAAACGTGGTGTAGAGAGTAATCTACTAGAGAGGATGACGCTGTAGACCATAATCATTATCAGTGTGGTCTAATAGTGTGTTTCTCCAAATTTGTTTTTTGACTTGTCTAAGCACCAAAGATTTTATATACATTCAGGGTTATACTAATTATATAATTCCTGATGAGTTTTTTACCATTATTGGCCCATTGAAATCCATTTTGGAGAGAAGGGGACTATTTAAAATTATTTTTTTTGACTATTTGAAATTGGGTCTCTATTGAATATTCAAAGTTGCAACTAGGCTTCTCCAACCAATGCATGCATAAGGGAGTTATGTAACGGTAAAGAAAATTTGAACAAAGTCATAAAAGCCCCCCATTGAGTTTATTTGGTCCTTCGCTGTCTCCCGCCCCCAATTTTAATAGCCACTATGAGCTGGTACACAAAAGAAAGCCACGTGCTTCAATTTCCGCACATGTTCTCCAGTTATGTACACCAGCCGGACATCACTTTTATGTCATTGTCTATAATTCGACACCATAGAGAGACACAAGAATAATAACTGTTTTATAGAAAGAAAGTATTGCCGATCGCGGAAAAACTTCGCTGTCAAAGTGTTTGCTTAGCCCCCGAAAAAAACCTCTTAACAAACATAAGGCTGAATTTATAGTGATACGTCTTTTAATGTCATGGAATAGAAACTATTTTGGTTAAACCACCTATAAAACGTCGTAAAATATGATAAAAACTTTCTTAAAAAATAATTGAATTAAAAACAAAAAACAAATTTATTCTGCACGATCCGTTGTGGTCATCTGTTGGCAACTCCAATCCTATCTACCTGAAATCAATCGAAAAAAAAAACCCTATAAAGAGTTATTTTTCATAAAACGAATTCATTTCTCTTACTTAAGATAAAGCCTGACAAAGTATAAAACGAAATAATGAGGAAAACTTCAAAATGAGTAATGTCTTGTAGATTACAAATTGTTATAAAATTAAAGAGAAATGTATCCGTACGTAAGGTTGCCTTTATCTGCGTACGAGTATTTCTGTTTCTGATTTGTGATGGAAAGGTATTAAATGAAAATGAAAAATATTCCACATCACTGGTAATAAATGACAATTTACTTTGACAGACAACAGACAAAAATGACTACGGAAAGTAACAGCCATCATAAAATCTATTAGACAGACACTACATTCTATAACGCTTTATAATCGGAGAACAATGCGTAGGGTTTCGTCAGTGATGATCTTATTTTTAATGGTTTTGTGTTTGTGCTGTACTTTCCTTATTCAACAGATAGATGCGATCACACAAAATTAATCTTAAAAGTGATGAATTTCTATAAACATTAAGGGTAGCATTAAAAATGTCAAATTTATACAAGTTGTTGCTGTTTTGAAAACATCAAAACTCAGTTCAGTGGTTAATGTAAATAAAACAAGTTGAAATTGTTTATTTTGTGAGTTTAAAGCGAATTTTAGATACCAACCACCATCAAGTATAAAACGAATTTTTTGTTTTATTTAGAATCTAACCTAGCACCCTATCAGTGAGGTTGTGTATGGTGGTGTGTTTGCAGCCCACCGAGAAAGAAGGCTCAGAGATCCTACAAAGTGTATCTAATTTACATCAGCATCAAAGACTAAACAATTTGAGATACATCCGTCCGTATGTCCGAAGGTTGTGGGAAATTCGTGTCCGCAAATTGCGTTTAAAACTGGACACAATTAACCCAGAATCGACAAAAATCACTTACTGCCAAAAAATTCATCTAAAAATTTGAAACTTGAAATCCCTCGCTTTGCCAAAAATGGGCGTGCTCGGTTAGTAGACAAAGCTCATATTTTATAAAAATTTATTCATCACAGAATGCAACGCACAATACGTAAGGTGTTATATAGAACGTAATGAGTCACTTGCCACGCCCTTTTTTTTATGTAAGGATGTTGAGGGTATTTAAGTTTTGGTCTAAACAAAATGTAGTATTTTTAGAATGTTGTATAGGGGTGTCCAGTTACTGCAGGCACATCGCAAATTCGGCCACACCCAGGATAAAAACTCTATGTTAGCCACAAAAATTGAAATTTTTTTATATTATAAACATTTGTATATAAACTTATTGCTTTAGCCAAAAAAAAAACAACCTTTTTATATTTCATTCAATAGGTACCTGACATGCCCGTGGTGAAGGGTAATTAAGATTTGGCCTGAACTTTATTTTGCCTTTTACTTGTTTTTAATATGTATTCAAAGCTGTATTCGAAGCCATTCTCTTATACGTTTTTTACATGATGTTTGTTATACGCGAATTTATTAGGAAGCGTGTAAACTGAGACTTTGGTTTACTTTTAAAAAAGCGCTAAAATTCCTTTGACTTCTGTAAACAAACGTTTTGAGTAGTTTCATTTATAATCAGTATTTTTTTCTGAATAAGTAGAAAGACGGACATGACTAGCTTAACTAGCTTAATTATACACATATACTCTCTTGGTACAGTTATTCCAAGCTTCTTTCTAATATTTGTAAACGTTTTCACAAACACTGTGTACATCTTTTTCAAGGAAGCGTGAATAAAAATTGTAATGTTAATGGTGCAGCCAGCACATACTGTATAATGAACTTCGTAGTCGATCATTTATTTGACGAACTATGATGAAGGAATATGTAACGAAAAACCCAAAGATTCAAAAAGAAAAAAAACATCAAGAAGAGAATACAATTAATCCACGTTATGTTTATATAACGTAAGCAACGAATATTTAATGACCACAAATAAAAGCCAAATTATTTACTTTGTATACATCATATAATGTATTTAAGCAGAAACGCAGAACTGTACCACAATAAAAGATCCACAAAGTATCTCTGTTGGCACATGTGTGTATAATTATTACTACAGGAATGCTTCTCATGGTTATCATGTTAGTTCAAGAAGTACGAGTATACTGTAGCTACCGCTTACCTCTACTTAATACACAGCGCACACAACATGATTCGTCATAATAAATTTTAAACACAAGTACAAGCGTTCGTAATGCTATTTTTGTTTTTAAATTATTATTCTTGTTGTTATTTTATATTTTATGGGAATTTAACGAAAAAGACATAAAATTATGTGTACAAGAAAACAAAATACCAGCAAAAATAAAAATAAAACACCCGAAATGGCAACAGCTGTGTGTGCCACTCTACCCTGAGTTGTATTGTATGAGCGTTAACAAAACTTAACTACTCACTCTGAGTTATTGTTGTGTTCAAGTAAGTAATAATACAATAACAAAACGTTGTACAATAAATGAAATGAATCAATTCCAACTGAACACATGTATGTGCGGGATATGTACGTAACTCCACAGAATATTGCAGACTTGGCAGAAAAATAAATAAATATGAAATTTTTTTGTATATTACTCATTTCTCTACCTCCTCCTGTGCTTTTAATCTATTATACCAAATTTATTCCATTTGTTATAAATTTTATTTACAAAAACATACAATAAAAATTATCAATCTCCTTCCAGAATCAATAATATGAATCAATTTAATCATGTACGTCTGTCCGTCTGTATATTTCTTGTAATCAAGGATGTCTTTTAGGTCAATAATGGTCATTGGTGAAAAAATATAATATGATGGATCCATTTTTAGGACCTCTCCTAAAGACCTAATGACGATAATTTTTAATACCTTTTTTTAATATCCACCACATAAGATGGGGAGTATACTAAATTTGTCATTTCGTTTGCAACACCTAGAAGGAGGCGTCAGAGACTCTACAAAGTATATATACATTTGATTAGCAACAAAAACTGAAACGATCTAGATATGTGTGTCCGTGGGTCCGTTTTTTGTTGGCATTCTCAACGTCGTAAATCTTGAGATATTGAGTTGAAATTTTATACAGACAGTTTTAGTTTCTGCCCGCAAATTTATATTTAAAGAGTAAAAATCAGTCAAGTGCCACGCCCACAATCGACAAAAATCTGATTATCTGCCACAAAAATTGATCTATTAAGTTGAAATTCCGTACACACATTTATAGGTTGCCTATTCATTGGAGTGCCAAAAATGGGCATGGTCGAATAACAAACACATCCGAAATCCCCAAAAATCTATTTATCTGACACAATAAATTTGTACATGTATTTATAATTACCTCATCCATCAATATGCCGGAGATGGGCGTAGTCGGATAACAGACCCACGCCCACAGTCGACCAAAATCTATATAACTGTCACAAAAAATTTACCTACGAACTTGAAATTTAGTATGGATACCTATAGTTATCCTATCTATTGATGGGCAAAGAATGAGCGGCGACAGATTATAATTTACACAAAATCAGCGCAAAACTTGACTTGCATACTTATACACTTTACTTTTCGAGGGCGTAATCATATGCCTGCTACGCCCACGTAAATGTAGAGAGTTTACTAATATCATATATAAAATTATTTAAGAGAATAGATTCGAATTATTAAGTACTTGTGGTGGCTAGAAATGTTGTTTTCTTATATTTTCGGGTTCGATTAAAAACTTCATTTAAGAGCAGCCTTCAGTATGTTTACTTATCCAAAACGAAAATAAAAATAATAATAATAAAAAATACTAATTAAAGTATAAGTGAAGTGTGTTTGTGTAATTGAATCTTATATTGTTTGTATACATGGATGTATTTTCTAAAATGGTTTCATATTCGTCCATAAGTGTGTACGTGTGTAATCATCTCAAGAGTTTAAACAAACTTGTAATGAAAATAATGGACAAAATACGAACAACAACAACAACAACAACAACTAATATTAATTAAAAATATATAAGGGGATATATAATTATACATAAAGCATAAGGCACAATGTACACAACTCAATCTCCCACTTACTCAATCCATAACTCATTAACATAAAAAACGTCTATTGTTGCTCTCATACACACAATTGCATAATAATAGAATTTGTATACATTAATGTAAGATTGTTGTTGTTGTTGTTGTTGTTGTTGTTGTTATATTATATTGTATCTCAATAAATTTTGTGATTTTATTTTAACCATTTAAAGGCATTTGTCGGAATAATTTGAACACATAAGCGTTAATTTGGCTGCTTTAGCTTTTCAAGTAAAGCATTCATGTATCGTTTTACGGAATATATATGAATTCTACACATGTTCTCTTATTTATCGATAAACATATTGTATTGTATGTGTATGTGTGTTTAGTATATGGTAAGCGTTTGTTGATTACAAATTAATTTTTATTACAATTTATTGTATTTGATCAATTAATAGAATAGTGCTGGTACCACTTCGTCTATTCATTTATTGATAAAGAGATTTTTTGTGAAAGGGTATCTGTAAGTACGAGTATATATGCTTGTATAAACATATGTATGAATATTTAGGTTTCTATAGATTTAACATTTACTTAACTTAGGGCTGAGATTTTTTAAAGCACTTAATTGAATGAAGTGATTTATTCGATAGTGATTTATAAAGTGGATAAAAGCACAAGTAAAAAGTCTATATTGGTGGGCGTAACCAATTCTCTCTAATTAATAAAAGATTTTCAGAAATATTCTTCACTTTTTATCTCAGTTTGTTTATGAAACAAGTAAGAAAACTAAATTTGATTTAGGCGAAATCTTAAATACCCTCCATATTTATATGCAAAAGGTGGGCGTGGCAGTTACACAATTAGGTCCTCTAATAGTGCATGTACTACGTATCAGCTTGCAAGTCGAAATGTACTCTGGCATGTACAATTATATGCGTGTCTGTTATCCGACTACGCCCAATTTCGGCTCATTGATGGATGAGGTAATTATAAATATATGTAGCAAAGTTCAACTTAATGGACCTTATTTAATCTTGAAGAGGATATTTTTGCAAACATTTAAATTGTAAAAGTTTAGCTGATTGTAGCTAATATCTAAAATTTCATTAATTTTCAAATATCTCGTAATATGACGCTTATCCTAAAGTTTTTAAATTCTTCGATAATCCTACTTTGTAAACCTTTATAAAATAATTGCCTAATTACAAACACTTTTGCAATGAAATGTGTCCTACTTTGAGGTTTATTTTTCCACTATTTGTTTGTGCGTGTACGTGCGGTTCTATTTCTGTAAAAGTGAGGGTATGTACATGCTCGGGTGTACATGATACCCAAGGGTACAACATATGTTTCCGTTTAACCTAAAGTGTGGCAAGCAATTCACCTTACACGAGCACTCGTACGCGAACTCGTGTTTCCGGCACACACCCAAACTTTCGTATCTAATAGAAGCGTGCTTTTGTGTAACACTACAGAGTTCAGAGTTCTACCCATTTACTCCTTATATCCTTTAAAATCATTTAAAGTCTTTGCTGTAACTCTCTTATGTGAAGGTGATAATTTTTATTTGCTTTTCAAAATGACGACCACAAAAATGAAGGTGAACTTGCTTGGGTCATAACTTGGGAACTAATGCTCCGATTTTGGTCAAATTTTTTGCAAACGTTTGGAAATTTCTGTAGCTTTGCGAGGATTAATAAATTAATGGACGTGGCACTGCCTATTTGTTTAAAAAATACCTCTTTATTAAATATTACTTATTTATTAACTAAATAGTTTATGCCATAGTTATCCCATACATCGATGTACATCAATGGGCGTGGTTGAATTAGAGACACTTCTACAATTTACAAAAAACCATATTCACCATAAAATTAGACTTGCAAGCTGATACTTAATATATATAGTGTATACAGGTATAACAGGTCGTAATAATATGCCCGACCACTCCCACTATAGTAGATGTGCAGGGTATTTAAGATTTGGCCTAAGCCAAATGTAGTTTTCTTACTTGTTAAAACCTGTAACAAAATCTCTTTAATAACACCCAACCCAATCCAATGATGTGATAAGTATTGTTTAATAAAATGTATTCTATACAAATATTTACACATTCCAAAACATAAATGTAATCAAAGTATGACTAGTCACAGTCAACTAAAACTTAAACAAAAGTGAGACATCAAGAAATATTATACAATGAACATATAAGCAAGATTGTTAAAAACGATTGCGCTCAATCCGCATAATATGAAGGGTGTACTAAGTTTGTCATTGTGTTATATTCTTGATTAGTATAAAATTATAGTTTTTTTAAAAAAATTTGAAGAGCTTCCATATTTTCTTCTTACCCTGTAAGAGATTTATGTCCATTTTACACTTTGCCATAATTTTAAAATTTTAAATTAGAAATATTAATACCTAGCAAATTTCATATCAAATGTTATGTTAACAACCAATTTTTGGACCTAAGGACGTATTCCAATTGACGCCTTTTCATGTAGATTCCAATCTAGACTATATACATATATATTTTTGTAGAGTCTCTGAAAGGTTTTTTAATAGTAGCGAACGATACAACAAAATCGATCATATAACAAAGTACGTACGTAAGGTCTGTCTGTACTTTTATTCACAATAATTACAAAACTCTACAGTACTCTAGATTAAGTACATCCTAAATCCGACCAAACCACACACAAACGTTTTTATGACATTTGGTGTCATTTTCAAAAAAATACAAAATAAAAAAAAATCGCTCTTATAATTAACAATTAAAGTTTACTAAATGAAACTTACGAGTCAGTATGACACATAAACTCAAAACGCACAGAAAATTTCTGGCAATATACTCGTATATATATGGTGTTATAATACATTACAAATAACAACACACGATGTGCGATTATTGAGTTTACACTAAATGTATTATTATGACCATATGGTGGTAGAGTGAAGTAAGCACGAACGATTATTATACACATATCCAATATGTTATTGGGAAGTAGTTTTATATATTATATACTAATACACAAATTATTTTTTATACATATTCATCATTACATTACATTAGACGATTGTCGCCAGCTTTATGATTTAGTAGAGTCGCCTAGTATGTGCAATGTGTGGTGTACGTAATTGCAGCGATCATTGTTCGTTGTTGTGTTGTTTGTGCGATTGAAAATGAAATCATATTACGCTGACTTATGGTAAATAATACAAAGAAACAAAAAGCGCTTTTTTCATTTTTATTTTAATTTTTTATTTTGCTTTAGTTTAGCTAGCACAGGGTTTCGTGTAATACAACGGTTTTAATTAGAATTTATTAGTAAACTGTTGGCTCATTTATTATTTGCTATTGATGTTGTTGTTGTTGTTGTTGTTGTTGTTTGATTGTTATTGTTATTAATCTTTTTCCGTAGAATAATAATGTTTTTGTTATTAAGCAAACTGAAGCTATTTTTTTTTTTATTGTATTTTGTGTGTTTGTTATTAAAGTCATTTGTTTAAACCAAGTTCATATATCACCGTATACATTATATTAAATGTGACCATGAATGCTCATATATGTGGGTGTGTCACAGATATAAAGATATATGCATATTACACATGTCGTCATTTATACATTGAGTGTTTGAGTAAAAAGTATTTTAATTTTATGTTTTAACATAATGATTTAGTTAATGCGGGCAATAAATTTTCGTATGGTGTATAACATGTAACATGATACATAACATTGATTGTATTGCCCCTGCGGTGATGGGATTGGCTGGTTCAATAGAATCATTTACCGTTTGATTATAGTTCCTCAGTCTAAAACTGGCTAAAGGAGCAGAATTTTTTTTAAAACCCTTGTGAAATGAATTCAATTTCATTTCATGTATACAGTTATACAAGTCATACAATTCATTATATTGGGTCGTCAAGTATGAAATTTGTAGTTGAAAAACATGTCAACTTCATTAGCTTATTAGTTGACATTAGCTTAATATTTTACCGTTACTAAGTACTATACTAAGTTTGCTAACATTCATTAGACATAAGACACCCTAAGAATTATATACATTCTAGACAAAACTGTCCATGAGTTTGTCCATTGCTGCCATTACGATCATAAACTTGAGATATTAAGTTGAAGCCTATGAATTGGGTAAATTTTTGGTATGGCAGCATATATCTTGATAGAGTTAAGGGGAGGGGAAGAGTCCAGAAGACTAGGAAATGGAACGCTAATGAAAACCATACCCGTGAAGTAATATCTAACGGTAGTCCCGCGGGGGATTGATAAACGCTGAAGGGTACGTGTTTTAGTACGTAGGCTTATATAAGGATGAAGCGAGGTCCAGCCTTGTATATAAGTCGTGCATGTCAACAGTCCGACTATCTATTAGTATCCATGAGATTTCACACTACCCGGTCGCATACCAAAATATGATTTTTATTCACATATAAATGATTATCCCATCCATCGACCAATAATTGTCATAATCGGATAACAAACACGCCCACAGATTACGAAGAGTTTTATTCAGCGTTAAATTTGATTTCCAAGTTGTTACCTAATACATACACCATTCGAAAGAGCCAACATCTACCTGTCTCCTGACCCCTCTTTGAGCGAAGATGTGGAAGTTATTTGAGACTTAAGAATGGCAACAATAAATTTAGTTAGGAAAAGTGTCAAATGACAGCAGTTTCTTAAAATTCTTTCCTTATAATGGGATTATATATGAAGAGGTTTTAAAAATAATTCAGTTTGATTCATTTTTCTTTTCGGCTTTCTACATATTTTTCATGTATTTTCGTTTATCATATATGATACCTCACCGGCATCATTTTAAAGGATGCGTTGATATATTGGCATCACTTTACTGTTTCCTAAAAGAATGAATAACATTTCTATAGGTAGTGATAGACAAATGACCCCATTATTGCATTTGCGATAATGAAATTAGGACAGATTCTTAAACACAGTTTAAAGCAGAAGACTCTTCACATGACATACTATTTACCCATATAAGTGGTGTAAGCATTTTTACAATGTTACATATAACTCTATACATACAACCTATAGTATGTGTGAAAATCCGATGCACAATTATACACAAACAAACACACAAACACACATTCACTATAAAGCCGGTAAGAAAATTACAGAACAAAACAAAACAGCCGTTAATAGAGCCAACAAAACCATAAAAACAACAATAATAATAACCAATATTTACATATATTTATACTTGGCTTTACATATATACACGGATCGTATTCATTATGCCAATGGGCCTACATTTGAAGCAGACAAATGCACATGAGTCACATACCAACGCATACCAATCAGCAGCCAACGCGCAAAAACACGAAATATATATATTTGTGTATATACTATGCTCCAAAGGCCATGTGCAGCATGAATAGAAATTCCAAAAATAAATCTAAACAAGCATTATGAAAAGGCAGGCAGGCAGGCAGGCAGGCAGGCAGACGGGCAGATAAATAAGCAGACAGAACCAAAGCTAAACATAACCACCACCACCAACAACAACAATCATAACGCCAACAGACAGTCGCAACGCCAGCCAAACGATAGACTGACTATAGTTAGCCAATCAAGCCATTACAATTCTCTCTCCCCTATTAACCTTATGCGTCTCACCCACCGTTACATTTATTCCCCATAAAATCAACACCAGACAAGGCTGCAGAGCTTTTAAGCATTTAACTGTTTAAAACACAAAGCACACTACCAGGGTATGCACATATAACGTGTGCGTTTTTTTTTTTTTTTATTTAGTTTTTATATGTATTGTTACGAAAAGAAAAAAAAACTCAAGCACGTGTTTGCTTGCATACATACATACGTGTATGTACACACAGACTGAATGGCAATTGTGATTGTAGCAGTACTTAGTGTGCATGTGTGTGCGTGTGTGCTTGCAGTTGTAGCAAGCAGCTCAACAGTCATGTGTATAAACATTTGTTGTATTCTTGTTACGCACACACTCAAACATGACCAAGAATTTTGCAGCTGGTAAAAAGTAAACATCTATACAGCAGTACTACTCTAGTAGACTAATAACAAATTTGCTCTACTCGCGTACACACGTACGCCTGTACACTGAATATTGTATAATTACGTATGTGTTAATTTTGAAATAGGTATTTAAGGAAGCAGAGAGTGAATGAGAGGCACGGTAATAAGGACACGCTGGTGTACCGTGCACCGTACACCGTACACCCACCCTAAGTGTCGTTAATAATATAAATAAAAACAAGTAAAAAGGAGGCATTTAGCTGCAGCCACACCGTGGATGCACTTAATTTGTAATTAACCTTCTGGGCGTGGCGTGTCCTCCCTCTAATTTTCCTTTAAAAGCGGAATTCTGCAGCAAAGACAGTTTTTATACATTGAGGGCGTGCCTGTTATTCCAATCCGTCCACTTTAAGCATATCCATGATAACAGTAAATGCAAAAGTTAACATTATAGGTGGACGCATTTTATAGCCGTGAGAGATGTTTGATTATTGACGGCATACCTCTCAACCGACTTTGATCACTTTGAATAGAAAAATGTCAACCTAAACCACGGACAGATATGCTTATATTGAATTAGATTTTGTTTCAATAATTATATGACAAATATTGGTAGTTTCAGAGATAGTGACCACAACTAACGGTATGACAAACTTAATAGTCTACTGCCTGTCACTGAGGTGGAGTGTAGATATAATAATCAGTTAAAAGCCTAAACAATAAAGAACAACTTTTTGTTTCATTTTTGTTGTAGTTTTAATATTTTTTTCAATTTTCATTTTTATGTACCCTCCACATAAAATGGAGGGTGTACTAAGTTTATTTTCCCGTTTTGCGAAACCCAGAAAGAAACGTCAGAGACCCTACAAAATATATATTTTTAATCAGCATCAAAAACATGTTAGACATGTACGTCCGTGTGTCCAGGTGACCGTATGTCTGTCCGTCGTTGGCATTCTAACAAACGTAAATTATTAGAAATTGAGGTTAAATTTTGTACAAACCCTTTCTGCACATAGATCACTATTTAAAATGGAAAAAATCGGTCAAGAGTCACGCCCACAATCATCGAAAATTTATTTATCTGTCACAAAATATGGTCTATGAACTTGAAATTTGTTATGTATATCTATAAATATTCCGTTCATAAATGTTCCGAAAATGGGCGCGGTCGAATAACAGACACGCCCACAATCGACAAAAATCTACATATCTGCCACAAAAGTTGACCTAAAAACTTGAAATTTGGTACGCGCATACATAGTTATCCCATTGACTGACGTGCCAAAAATGGGCTTGGTCGGATAATAGACGCGCCCACAATTTACAAAAAACCATACTCATCGCAAAACTAGACTTGCAAGCTGATACGTAATACATACACTATTAGAGGGCGTAATTATATACCTGCCACACCCACTATTGTAGATATGAAGGGTATTTAAGATTTGGTCTAAGCCAAATTTCGTTTTCTTACTTGTTTCTACTTGTATGAATTCTCAAGTACTGTCAATGTTGCTGTTGTTGTTGTTGTTGTTGTGACTGTTGCATTTGTGCTTTTTTTGCACATGCAAGCACCCTTAACCATAATTTACGTGGATTTGTTTAAATTTGTTGTTGTTGTTGTTGTTGTTGTTTTTGCTATACACATAGAATTAACTCATGTATAAATTGTGTCGCTCACATTGATTTTTATCTGCGTTGAATTAAAAAAAAAAACAAAAAAATTTAAAAAAACACACATAGGCGTACACACCAAATTTCATAATGTTGAAATTCTTTAAACATCAATCACAAGAGACGTGTGTATATAAATTTGCAACTAAGCAACATATATCATGTACGAGGGGTGGGTTATAAATAACACAAGAGTAGCTTTCTTTACTGTGTGTATTATTACTTTATTAAGTCACACTTTATTTGTAGTATCTTGAAAGTGGCAAACTGTGTCCAAACTACAATAATTATTATCTATTCATGCAGAAAGTCTTATTGACCATTTCTATTACACTGTGTTTAATTGTAATGGGATTCAAGCAGTTTCATTGGAAATGAGAAATGACCTTTTTATGGCTAAAAGGTTTAATTCTATATAGTTTGGTGGAAATGATATTTTCATCTAAAACATTAAATTCAATAAATTTCAAGTGGATTAAACTGCGCTGCATTTGTCCGCGCTGCTACAGCGTGAAGAGCTTGCTTAAACAAAAACTTGGTCAACTCCAACGTTTTAATAAATTGAGTAAAGGGAATTGCCATCACGATAAACTACTTCTACTATGCCGAATGGGGCCCTGAATTTCGATTGTAGTGGCTGCTTCACTCAAACAAATCTCGAATGCATATTAAACTGATCACATTGCAATAAAAATGTAACTATTAGTAAGCATTTTTACTCTACATCTATATGTTCATCCAAAAAAAACAAAAAAAATTAAATGAAATGGTCATTGAACGATTGATTAAATTCGTTAAGATTCGGTTGATTGGGTTGGTTGTAGCGGCGATAAAAACTCTTAACATAGCGCAACAAATCGACACGCGCTTTGTTAACTGAACAACACGAACGAACACACATGCGCCGCCTTCATAATAATCTTAACAGTTACACACATGCTTACTTAAGCACATAAACATACACGCATACACACGTGCAAATATACAGAATCATATCTATCTGTCCGGTTGGTTTGGCTGAGTGGGCTGACAATTGATTTGACATCTGTTAATGTACAGAGAGTATTAATTCATTTGGTTGCCTTTATTTTTTTCCACAACACAATATTTCTGTTATTTTGATTTTGATGAATATATGTATGATACATGCAGTGGTTGTTTCTGTTTTTGTTTTTGTTTTTGTTTTTGTTCTCGTGTACAGATTGGTAATTGTATTGTAAAGACTGATTCAGCATACTCTTGTATGTTACATAGTTGTTTAGTAGCACGTGTATGCTGTTTTTTTTTCTTTTTTTTTTCATTTTTATATCTTACGCTCCAAATATGGTATAAATACGTACCCGTACGTGTAACATTAATTTATAGCGAAGGGCTTTAAACATTATTTAAATGACAATAAAATATGTTTTCATTTCACTGCAAGTACATGCGTGTCCCACATTTATTGTTATTGGTTGTTATTGGCGATAGAATGGAATTACAGATATAGAAACGTTGTTGTTATTGTTGTTGTTTTCATCAGTACACTCCACATAAGATGGAGGGTTATACTAAGTTTGTTATTAGGTGTCCAACACAGCAGCATCAAAATCTGAAACAATATAGATTTGTCCGTCAGTGCATCTGCCTGTTGTAGGCGCTCTTACACTCACAACTTTTGCCAAGTCATGCTTAAATTTTAATCCACACTTTAAGTTTATACTTAAATTTAAGCACAAGCGGCCAAATGATACGCCCACTATGGACCAAAATTGATCTACAAAGTTTTAGTAGTAATGCACATATTTATAATAAATGTATGCATTGATGATGACATCCTTACAATTTTCAAAAATTGATTACTCTACGCAAAATCTAATTTATAAATTGATAGGTAACATATATACTCCTAAGGCACGTTATCAGTAACCTGCTATGCCAAGGTTTGTTTTTAAGGAAAAAATTATATTTTAAAACAATTAATTTTTTCTGTCTGTGTGTGTGATTTTTGTGATTTTCCAAAAAGTTGAAATTTTAAAGAACATTGATGAACATTGATAGGTATATATTATATTCCTATATATGACTTTAGGCTACTTTGCATTGCAGTTGGGAGCAGAATATTCATTTTCACAGAAATAATTTAAATATAATTTCATGAAATCTTCACTTTGTACTTGTATTGTACGTACAATCCAAACATCTTTCTTAAAAATATTTGGTTGTTGTTATTGTTGTTGCTGTTGTTCGTTGTTGTAACTGTTTTGCAAGAAACCTAAAACTTTTCAGACAACCATAAAAAATGCAAAGCAATGCCAGATGAATGAATGAGAGGAGCTGCTGTAAAATCGGAACGTATTTGGGCTTACATTACAGCAAACACTTGGCGAAACTACTCAAATTATTTAAGGAAAATTACAGCAAACAAAAAGACAAAAATAGAGAAATTGTATACTGGCATATAAACACTATATAAATAGTTATATATAATTATAACTGCACAGCATGGAGAACTGAACTGAACATGTCTGCTAGTACTAAAAAACTTCTTCTCCTCAGAAAGTTACAAAACATGAGAGAGAATTACAAAAACTCTCAAGTTGACAAAGTTGAAACTTTTACTACCCATCTGAATAAATTCAACAAATGAAACACAGTGTACAGCACAAGTTTGCAATTGCATTCCTTCCACTATACTATATACTCGTACATTATGTATGAAATTGTTGTTGTTGTTGTTGTTGTTGTTGTTGTTGTTGTTACTATTGCTACATTTAAGACTTTTCAGCATACACATAACATTTATCCTTAAGGAATTTTTACAAACTCTCATCGTTTCTGTTTCTTTTTGGCTGTACAAAAACAAAAACAAAAATGAGCGGGAGTGAGTGGTGAAAATAAAGCAAAGTAAAGAAAGAGCCGACTACTGACTGAGTGCTTGTGTTATAGTTGGAAATTATTTCAATTATAACTTTGCCGACCAAAAAAAAAATTTGTGAAGCCAAATCTGTAACCCCGAAACAAACGAACGAAATGAAAACAAACCAAATACTAACAAAAGTTCCCACTTTACTTATCCAATATAGACTTTTGTAGGGATGCACAGTTATGTAGAATACGTGCATGTAGAGTTCTAGGATCCACTCAACAAGCAACCAAACAAATTCTTCAACTTTAAGGAGATAAGAAAGTTTTTTAGTTCATTTTCAGAGGTTGTCAAATTGAGAGTTGTGTTACACTTAGGTGAACGTGTTTTCATATAGAAATTCAGTTTATTTGCTGCATAAATATTATATACGAGATGCGTAAAGAAAACCAATTCTATGGCATCAACCGATAATACAATATAAAAAGTTGTTATAATCATAATCCCAGTTCTGCTTAAGGAATCAGCATCCAAGAAGAATATCCACTGTGACGTCCATTGGGCTGATATGTGTGGAAAGATGATTCCTTAGGCAAGCTGGCGCAATTGAAGAATAAATGTAATTGTTCAATTCAGGGGATTGGTTGCGACAACCAACTTTTTAATTATGAAAACAAATTCAATTTGGCTTAAGCTAAATCTAACCTTTCTCTATGCCAACCAAGGTCTCATAAATCTACTAGCGCGAATAAGGGTTTTGAAGACTATTTAAAGATAACTGGATGATAATCTCAGTACGTTTTGATAGTTCAGCCATGCCAGCTGGGCGTCAACCTTCTGTAAAATTTGACTTCTTGGTTGATATGTGATACGAAAAGTATAGAGAGAGTAATCAGTTACATGCCACACCCATTGTTTTTATATGGAGATGAAGGGGATTTAAAATTTGGCCCAAGTTTACTTATTTTCCTTTCTTCAAACATTGACCTCACCTCAACTATAGCTATAATATTTTTCCATAAACGATTGAACAATTTTTGTGTTTTGTTTCATTCTTTATTAATAATAGCCAGTCCGTCTTACATATTTCCTTACAAAACCATAAGCCATTATATTAAATGCTATACTTATAAAAATAAGTCCCAATGAATCAAACCAAAATGTATAATTGGCTGTGCGAAATGAATTATGTACTAACACATCATAACCAGTTTTCAAACAAGGATGTTCCACATTTTCCGAGCACTCTAAAAAATAAGTAATAATAACAATTCATTGAACAATTAACGAAACCTCTACCCACCAATATTGTCGATATTTATCCAAAACGAATACATCAATGCCTCGTTGGCATAGAAAAACAATGAAAAATATTTTAAAAATGGTATAGAGTCCACATTATAGTACGCTCCACCAAATATTAAAAATATCAAATCGAATGGTGCCGCACACTCTGTAGACATTTTCTCTGTTTCGAAAATACTCGATACAAATAAACCGTAAGCGGTGGCCGCTATGGCCGATAAACTTAAGATTAAAACCATATTTAAATACAGCCAAACACCCAATTGATTGTAAATGAAAGCGTAAATCACCGATAAGAAAAGGAAACTTTTTAGAAATGCTGCCGGAACAAAGGATAACACTACAGCCATATAGTAGGCTGACAAACTATAAGTCCCTTCGCCCACTTCACGTCGTATTATAGGCAAAGCCGAGGGAAATACATAGACGACACCATAGGAGAAGGTGAAAATAATTTCATTACTTAACATAAAAAGTGAACCGTCTATATCTTGTATAGAGGTTTGACCTATATCCGCCACACTGCCATACATTATAGCCAACGTAATAGATGTTATCTATAAGTACGAATGAATAGTGAAAAAGTATATATATTTAGGGAATTAAAAAGGAAAGTACCATGAAAAGACCAACACCAATAAGACCTTGTCTTAAATTACGAAAGTCCTCTACAACGAGCAGCTTTAATAATAAATACACTTGATGGGGCCACCATATCTTTTCACTGAAATGTTCAAAAATTACTGAGCTGAATAGAAGCGAAAGGGAGTTCATCGTAAACTTACAAATTATCAAATTTTTTCAAATAGTTTCTGGTAAATGGCTTGGGCTGTAACCAGTTGTTCTCGTAAAGGCCTTCTTTTTGTAGATCATATGTACATTTCACCAAGGAACCGTGTGTCAAATGCGTATGACTATCGGAAATGGTGGTCAAATAAAAATCCGCTGGATTACAGTTGCTTGGTAGAGAAAACCCCAACCTGTAAATATTTGGACTTTATTTCTTTTGTAAAAAATGTAAAAAAGAATTCCCGCAACCTAGTAAAAAACTCTTTCGCCTCCTTAGTTTGACCCTGATAGATAATTCGACCGGAATCCATTAATATGATATGTGTGAATAGTTCATAAATATCTGATGTGGGCTGATGTATGGTACACAATATCGCTTTATCGTGATAATCTTTCAAGCGTTTATGTAAAACATCCATGACAGTACCATCCGGATTGAGTGGCTCCATTTCGATGGCATTGTTATCATTGCTCTCTTCACTAGGCGTGGTAGGGGACTCCTCCCCATATAGCATTGCCAAAGATAACGAATTTAATCGGCGTCGATTACATAAATAACGCAAGATTCGTATCACCCGATAAGCACCGTAACTATCCAAACCGGTGGTGGGTTCATCACAAAATAAAAATGGTGGATCTGTAATTAACTGTATAAGAAAACTTAACGGGTAGTATAGAAATAAATAGAAATTTCTTCATGTACCTCCTCTGCCAAACTGAGACGTTTGCGTTCTCCGCCCGATAACTGTTGTATACGAGTATGAGCTACATCCCTTAGTCCTACCGCCAACATAACATCACCAACAAGTTGTTGTTTTTGAAATGTTGTTGTTTTGCGGTGCATTTTAAAGTGTGACTACAAATACAAACAATTGTTTTGCTTTCAAATAATTTATGAAATAATCGTATATTCACCATAAAGTACAAGTGCTCGTAGGCGGTGAATGTGTGTACATTAATGTCAAATTGTGGTAAAAAACCTGAAATGCGTATCATATCTCTACGCTGCATACTCAGCCCGTTGACAATCACATCTCCGCTTAAGTTACCGCGTAAACGTTGAGCGATAGCAGCCAGCAATGTGGTTTTGCCAGCGCCACTACATCCCAAAATAGCTATCAAATCTCCAGTTTTTAAGTGGCCACTGACTAGAAAAATATAAAGTTTTTCAGCTTTAGTTCAGTTTAGAAATCGTTTGGTCAAAGAATACTTAGAGATCCCCCCCATTTCTACTAAGTATACCAAGTACGCTTCCAAAACTGTGAAAAAAGGCGTTAGAGATCTTACACATTATATTTATTTTTGATCAGCATCAAAATTTGAGTCGATCTAAGCGAGTTCACCAGTGGCATTCATATATGAAATTTGTAAATTATTTACAGATATTTCTAGTCTCCGTTGGGAAGGCACGCCCACATTGGTCAGCCCCAAAAATTAAGCTTCGAGGTTGAAATTCTTCTTAAAAACTTCTTCATATTTAGTCCTTCCATTGTTGTGACAAAATATGGATGGGATTATATAGCAGACGTCCACAATTTACATTTGACCTGAGCCGAATTCAGTTGTTTAAAACTAAGCTTAGGACTCTGAACCAAATAACTCTTTTTTGGAATCTTTGCACTCGCAAGCATTTCAACGATAATCGGGCGCACCATCTTCTCTAAATCGAGCCAGATTTTTATGCTAATTAACTTGTTTTTGTACATTGTGATCTTTATGGAATCTCCGAAGCCTCTTCAACGACAAATTAAAGGCAATTGTTTTAGTTTAAGTAAAGTGTCTGTTCAAACGGCCTTAAATCCACCTTTCTAAAGGTTACCTCAATAAAATGCTAACCAGTCTAATAAGTGTCTTAACTATATTATACATTATTATGACATTCCAGTTTTGTGCTCTGAATCGATTAAAAATACTTAATGATTGGTGTTCAACTTGATATCCATTAAGCACCTATTCACCCCATATAAATATTCTCTATTCATACAATTAACATTTCAACTCGTTGACAATTTTAACAGCTACTGCAAAAACTCTACCATATGACATTGCAATGTATATATAGTATATATGGAATGATTTTTATATAGTTTTGAATGAGAAGCTAATTTGTTTGGGTGTGACCACTTTGACTTACCATTATCAAGAATTTGCAATTCTTGACTTTTACGACATCTTTGCCAAAAATTATAATTATTTTCTTCGATCGCTGGCACATAATAATTCAAATTTCTCCACTCCAAGTGTAAAGTGGGCTTTTTGCACTCATTACCACCATCGAACATTGCACAATCTACTAATGTGATTATACTTGAATGCAACGCGAAATTTATTATTCAAATCTTATCATAGTAATAAAAGATTTGCTTTGAAATACATTACAAAGCACAAACAATGTTGTATTATAAGTAGAGCACTAAATACCGCAAAGTTAAAAAAAAGTTTTTTTTTTTTTCAAATAGAAGCTGAATAATCTTAATTTACTATTGCACCAGTAGTTGTTTTTTATGATGAATGAACCGTTCACAGGTAGCGTTGGTAAGAGACTAGGCTGTTAATCTAATGCATTATAAGCGAAGGTGTTGTATGGCATCTGCTGTGTAAGAGCATTATTACTCTTTTTTTCTTTCAAGCATAACGTAAAATCTGAAAACAATGGCTTAGTTAGCATAGTTAGCTTAAGTAGGTGGCTAAAAAAATGAAATTATAATTATTTCCTCTTACGTGTTTGTTGGATTTGTAACAAGCTTTTAAAGGTCTCCAGTTTCATTTTTATCAATGATTGCTTCTAAATCTGTTTGTATAAGAAACATAACGCACATCAACAAGACACTAGTAACCTGTGTATAAAGAAAAAGAACTACTATTTAATTGATTCACTTTGATTTATGATAAATATTATTAATCGTGTTCGTTCATAGGCAAACTTTCTTGAAATTTTTGCGTAATAATATTTATATCCTTCAACTCAGCGATGAGCGATATAAAGTTTTACTATTCCGTTTGCAACCAGCAGAAGGAACCCTCAGGCACTCTACAAAGCATACCCTTGGCAGCAGTGTTCTTGATGAAGATGCCTATCGGCATCAAGTGTGAAGCATCACGCCATGCGCGCATATCTTTAAATCCTCTCAGATTTTAATGCTGATCAAAAATCTCTCCATCTCTCTACCTAGCTTCCTTCTGATAGTTGCATATGGAATGAAAAACTTAGTATATCCTCCACTTTATATGCAGAATATACGAAGCTGAACTTACACCTCCTAAAAGCATCAAATTGGGCTCGTAAACGTCATAAATACTTTCCGCTTCTTGTCGCACCATAAGCTGTATGGATAACTTGTTAATGGAACTTTCTTCAGCCAATGTTTTAGCCGGTAATTTATGTAAAATGAAAAACGTACGGATTCTCTAAAGGAAAATTACAATCAATTAATATATTCCACATAAATTTGCAAGGACAGCTTGTTACCTCTTCAACAACGGAGGTATGTGGAATTAGAATAAAAACCAAACGCCAAACGTGCATGTATAAAATTGCCAAATGATACAACAAATCAATCGTTTGATAGGATTCAGGATTGTCTAAATACTGATACGATCCGAAGATGCGTAACGAGATTGAAAAAATTGTGGTTAAACAATTTAAAGTCAATATTAGGGAGCCGTCATTGAAGATGTCCTTAAGGAAACCATCCAATTGTAATTGGAAGTTGCCAAATGTGATCATGAAATGGCTTAAATTATTGCTTTTGAAATTATGAAACTCTTTAAAATACCAAACAGTAGCGGGAATGGTTTGAAGTGAGGTCGTAAGCTCTTCAGCATACTGTTGCCAATTAAGTAGTGACTTATTACCCAAACCGTACAGGAAATGTAAAATGTTGAGCGCCAACCAGTATTGCGATAACGTTAGAAATATCAAAACGTTCGGTACAATCACATAACCCACGTACGCCACTATAGGTCTATGCTTAATTTTAATGACTGCGCACATAACTGAACCAATTATAAGGAAACCGATCATTAAACTGAAACTTAAACGCTTTAAAATGACTTTGCAATGATTGTCCAGTTCTTCCTTCATATCTATGCCCCAAGTTTTGAATATATCGCTTAGTTTTGAAAACCTCTGCAACTGTTTTTTGTAAGAGATTTGAATATGTTTTGTGCCGAATAATGTGGCAAATATGATGCATATCGCTGAAATACAATTCAAGCTGACCACACACATCCAGAATATTTTCTTTATAAAACTATAAGATCGTCTTTTCCAAAACATTTCCACACAATTCGTGATGGTTACAAAACACACTAGAACGATAGCGCAAATCTTCTGCATGTAATAGAGTAGAAGAGGAGTTTCGGAAGCTGGTACAATGCAAAGGATTTGTAAGAATTTATGAAAACATTTCATAAGCGTTAATTTGTTTGGTTTTTCCACATTTAAGTCCGTTATCACATGCAGCAAGGCGGCCATTGCTTTAACAATAACTTGACCAAGAATGTTTATTTGGGATAGAACTTGTCAAGGTGCCTGAAAGCGCGGCAGTCATGTTTAATAAAATAATTAGAGGGCGTGTTTAGTAACACTTTACAACAACCAACAATTAATGAAATCGTGCATTTAACAATCATGTTAAATTAATTGAAGCATTCAACAACACAACCACAACAGGTTGCTGTGTAAACAATTAGTTTAGTGCCATAAGATGTACAACAAAGTTCACACGTCCAAAAATGAAACCAACAAAAAATCTCTTAAGCAAAAAGTCGACAACGATTTTGATAAATATGCCTTGGAACAAAAACAACAACTTTATAAAGTCTCAAAGCCCCTCCTAATAATATCCCAAATATTGCTTAGTGCCCCAGCATCTGTGCACATTCATACCAACACCTATAAACGGTGGCAAAGAACTGCTTACTATGGTTTGCAATTTATTTGGGCCCTCTTCGTTTACTCCTGCATCATGCTATGTGCCAGCATGGAATTTGAAGGTTGGCTGGACGAGTTACTTAGTCCGGAAAAACCGCTAGTAATGGGTGAGTTGGGATTTGTTGTAATACACGCTTCTCTAATCACCATAAGCATGGCCATGGGTCATCAAAAATTTTCCCACTTCATCGACTATATAGCCGATTTTGATCATGCGCTATATATTAAATTGAATTTAACTCTTAAGTATAATGATTTAAAACGCTTTGTTGGAAATCATTTACGGTTACTATTACTATACATGATATGTACCACGGTGGTGGTGTATGTGAGCAAACGTTATCGCTGGATTCCATTTCTATATAGCAATACAGCCAGCATGATACCCAATCTGATTATAAATTCATCTCTAATACAATATTATGCCTTAATGTATACGATTCATAAGCGTATGCAAATTCTGGGCGGTGTGTTGGATCATACGCTTTCAAAGAATCCTTTTATGAAATGGGAATATAGCATGCAACAACAGATTCGTATAATTCGTCAATTGTTTGCTGATTTGGAGGAATTTACCAAACAAGTTAATGAGACATTTGGTCGCTTACTCTTCATATTGTTTTTGGATTCATTTACAAACGTTATATGTGCGAACTTTTGGTTATATCGAAAGATAGCTGAAGATTGTGAACCGACTGGTTGCGGTTGGATTGGATTTTACATTATTTGGGATTGTATGCATATGAGTAAAATGTTACTAGTTATGTATTATAATCAAGGCATCTCTAATCAGGTAGGAAATCTAGATATGAAATGTATAGGAAATGATAAGGATTTAATCTAATGTACGTCTTAGAAACGTAAAACGGCTGCACTCTTAAGCAGCTATGATTATGATGAAGCTTTGCAACCTACTGTAAGTTTACTTGTGCTGTTCTTTATACAACTCGAGCAAATCTATAAAGTTTCGTTTTATTACTTGTAATTAATGCTTTAGTTTAAACGGTTTATCTTACAAATGATGAGTGACACTCGTCTAAATGTTGTATGCGGCTTGTTAACCATTAATATGACATTAATAACATCGGTAATTACTAGTAGTCAAATAATATCATTTTGTGAAATAGTTTTCTTTTTTTTTTTTTAGATTTTCCTATCGGCAGCATCATTATTTGTATTTTTTGTGCAATATCTTGAAACGTTTAAAGCCTTAACATATAATCACAACAATTAAACAGATTAAATAAACGAACATTATTCACAGGGTGATGCAATTAAATTTTCAGAACACTTAGCTTTTGTATATGCTTAGAAATTTTCATTATAGAACATGTGAGGTTATGTTGAATTTTGCTAAACCAATATCATTCCGTTTTATACAACAAATAAAAACAAAACAATTTCTATAGTTTTAAATAAATCAACAAAAATGTGTGAAATTGAAATTGTACTTAAAATTGCTAAATGTCTGGAGGTGCCAGTACAGCAAGTAGAGCTTAATTCTGAACAGGCAAGTAATACACAGAAAAGAAAGTTGGGTAAAATTAATGTTTTACAAATGCTTCAGGTAGTGACCTGCTCCCTAAACGGCAAAACAATTACGGGTTTTGCTACAATCCTTAATTATATGGCTAAAAATTCATCGCATGTTATTGCTCTAAATAGTTGTAAAACACGAGAAATTGAAGCTCAGGTGTATCAATGGATTGAATATTGTGCTTTGTTTGTGACATCAGGCAGTAAGGATAAATATATTAGTCAACAATTATTAAGAGACTTCAATAAGCTATTCCTTACCAAATCTTATCTGGTGGGTTATAGCCTAACATTAGCGGATTTAGCAGTATTTTATGCCATTTACGACTTAATGGTAATTGATGATTTAGAGTGGTTTTTGTCCTCACCATTAGCTAATGAAGGTGTTAATTTCCATTCTAGAAATCTTTAGCGCCCGCTGACAAAGAAACCTATTTGAATTTGTGTCGTTGGGTTGATCATTTACAGCAACAAGCGGAAGTACGTCAAGATAAGGAAATTTTGAATTTTACCACAATATTTTTGCATGGCTGGGCCACCGGTACTCATGTCTGAACTGAACGAACTGTTTGCAAATGTTGATTTTATTAAATAATAATAATTTTTCATATTGTTGGTTTTTTTTTTTTTTTTGACTTTTCAAGGAAATGATGCTACTTGAATGCATCATCCCACTTAATAATAAAGAAAGCGGAAACAATACACAATTTGTCTTTCGCTTTTCACGTTTTTATTGTACATTTATAAATTCTATTTTTAATTAGTTACGCAAATAATTTCAAGTACAAATTTTAAGTAATACAAATATTTTAGTTTTTATCGGTTTTTTTTTATCACTTCATATTTCATTGATTAGAGAAATACAGTAAACGTAGGAGTATCAAATTAATTGGCATGAACCTCACGGGGGGAATTCATTGAATTATTTAAATCGCCCGGTTCAGTACACTTCCAGAGACCATAAGTTTTGCCGACAGTCGTTTGCCAAAGACGCAAAGTACCATCCTCAGAGCCACTGGCATATAATTCACCATCCGGACTAAATTTAACCGAATGCACGGGACCGAAATGTCCTTTAAATGATTCTAAAAAGAAATTCCATAAATTTTCATATTATTTAATATTGTATGTGTGCATGCGGCGTAGGTACCTATTTCATTGCCGGTTATATAATCAAATTTGTACATTTTAAAATCTTCGCCGCCACAAACAAAGACATGCTTATCGGGATGTAAACTGGCCGATGAAACATTCGTTGGCACCTTTACTTCTTTCAACTTTTTAAGGGAATCCACTTCCCAAAAGCTAATGCTTGTGCCATGCGCCACAGTCAATACATGATTGTCGGTAGAAATCTCCAAGCTATTCGGATTGTGGGCAAATGTTAAGCGTTGAATTTCCTGCCCATTCAAACGGTCCCATAATCGTATGGTTTTATCTTCAGCAGCCGATATAATACATTTATCATCACGACAAAATAACGCCTGTTTAATAGCACCGCCATGACCCGTATACATTTCAGGTTCTGCTTCGGGTTGTTCCAGATTAAAAACTCGCACCAACTTTTCATTGCTGCCCGTAACAATGTTTTCCGAATTCATGTCGAACGCCACCGACTTGACAATATGTTTATGTTGGAAACTATGAATTTCGGTGCCGGTTACAGCATTCCAAACTTTACCAGTAAAGTCGGCCGCACCAGTTGCAGCCAAGGTAGCATTTTTATTTAAAGCCACACCCCATACAGCACCTTTATGACCTTCAAATGTACCTATCCAATCGCCCGTATCACCCTGACGCAACATGGGACTACCATCTGGAACAAAGGCACAATTACAATCTTATTAAGGCATATGTCAGAGATAATTGAAATTAAATTAGAAAGTTTATAAACAAACAAATCAATCGCTTCCTGTTACACACTTTGCATCAAGTAAATACACTCTACTATTATGATAAAGCGATTGCGCTTAGGCTATATTTAAAATACCCTACTTATCTAAATATGCAAAGTAGGCGTGGCTTAAAGGCATCATTTATATAAAAGCATTCAAGCGGAAGTGAAAAATATTCGTAAAAAGTATCAATTGTTTTACTAATAGATACAGTCTTGTTCCCTCACCCACATGCGGATATTTCTAACTTAAAAAGGAGTTTGCAAAAATCAAAGAAGAAGTCTACGTACCGTTACAAGATGGACAAGGATAGATTTATTGAAATTTTGGCGTTAATCTACAATGTTTATATTTTGCGGAATCTTTGGTAGAAAAGAAACGTAGCATATAACCGGTCTTACGTGGAGGGGTATCAAATATAGTGAACTTTACAAATAAGGAAAACACTACGGAAACAACCTTGATTCAGTGATTGAATCAATGCCAATGACCTATAAATAAATATACCCTTTCTCTGTTTAATAACAACTTTACGCCTTAACCGAAAACATGTTTTGTGTATGAAAGACCAGCCCAAACGCATGCACATGTGTGTGGCTGGCTCTAAAGCATGAAAGCAATTCTTTATACCCTTCACATAAAGTTAGGGCGCTTAATAAATTTGTCATTCGTTTTACAACACACCCAGAAGCAGGCGTCAGTGACCCTACCCTAAATTTTGATACCGAGCTGAAAATTGGACAGGTACTTTTAGTTTATGCATTAGGTAAAATCGATGTGCTGAAAATGGGCGTGATCGGATAACAGACACGCCCGTAATATACAAAAAACAGCATGCAGCGTAAAACTCGAGCTGAAGCGTGATACATACACTGTTAGAGGGCGTAATCATATACCTGCCGCGCCTACTATTGTAGATGTGAAGGGTCTTTAAGATTTAGCCTAGGCGGAATTTGTTTTTTTAATTTTTTTAATCTTAAAATCATCAAAGCGTACACAAAAAAAACTTTACACAAAGTTTGTGTCAAGGGAATGAATAGACTGGAGTTGGTCAACATCATTGTTCTCAACATTTTTTTAACCTCAATAAAATAACTTGATCCTGCTTGCAATTGTAAATGAATTACAATCACTTCAACAATACAATTCATTAAAGCTATGTGTGTATTAATCCTTGGCCTAAATCTATAATTCTCACTTATTAAGATACAAACATCATATACACGCATGATGGAAAAAAAAAAAAAAAAAAAAAAAAAAACTTTAATCACTTTTGCGACAATCAACGCTTCGAGCGTTCTGCACCTAAAATTAAAAATGTATATTCCAGTCAAACAGGAAAGTTTGATATGATCAACCTTTAATTAGAAATGCATACATGTACGAGCTGTGTACCATATGGGAGAAGGAATATTCTCACAATTGAATCATATTACTTGCAGTATGTTTCTCCTAAAGTCAATTAATTATGTTTTAAGCGTTTCACCTGAGTAATATACATACACGCCTATGTAATGTTGGGTATAAACAAAAAAAAAAAAAAAAAAATAATTCCTTCAATCATATTCTCTGTTGCTATTAATGTTTTTTTTTTTTTTTTTTTGGATTATACAGTTGTTGTTGCTGGCGACTTATTATTGGTTACACACTAAACAGGAAGCACCTTGAAGAACTGCATACATCTGTATGTAAGTATGTATGTACATATCGGGCCAGCTTTTCATGTTATTACATTTTGTACATATTTTAATGATACTTTAATAAATGGTTTAGGTGTGTGTGTGTGGTGCTGGTAAATTTCAAGATAATTCTTTATGAAATGTTAAATTGTTGACTTCAGGTCTTTGTTAAGTAAGCAAATTGTAAATGTTTTGTATGTTTCCTGGGTACTGTTTACACTTCTCGTTCACCTTGACTGAAGAGATTTCGCGATAGGCGTTCACTATACACAATTACATATAAACAATGTTACAGTCAATGTTGGTACTTCTTTTTTTTTTTTTAATTTTTTCAAAATTACATTTTTTTCTGGGGTTGCTATGATCTAAACCTTGAGTTCTATATGTCCAGCAGGGTTAAAGTGTTTAAGGTTGCCAGTTTATGCAGGGAACTTTAGTGCTTATTCTTTAATGGTATGGACGTTAATGATAGTCTTTCCATATGTAAAAAGGAATATGTTATTCTTAAATGCTGTATTTACTCACCTTTGCATGCCGATATTAAGAAGTAGCCACTTTCACATATATCGCTAAAATCTAAATGTACCACCGGTCTCGTATGTCCGCTGCATGTTAATGGAATCTGGCGTAGATTTCCACTCATCGTATCCTTTCGACTATTATTAATAGTGCAACCTGCGAGGTAGTTACGTAGATGGATTTTCCCCAAGTAAAATATATTTTTACAAAATCCTTTTTTGTTTGTTTGTTTGTTTGTTTAGATAACACTATGATTCAATAAAGAAAGCCTACTTTCATTTATTTGTGACTGTAGTAATTAAAACGTTTTTCTTTTTGTGATATATTTTCGTTGATGAGATTTTTTTTTTCCTTCTAAACCGAATTATAGCTTCTACAGAACTTTACTACTATTGTGATGCTGTCATTTACGGAGAGCTAATTACAAAATGACGAATGTTTTTTTTTTATCGTAAATTAAAGGAAATTTTAATAATTGTTTTTTCGCATTTACTACAATAAACTAATGACTGGTTTTTTATTACAAGTTAAATTAAATGAAATGAAAAATTTTTACTTCTTTCCTTCTCGACCGAAATTAGGAAAACGATTGACGGCAGAAAAAATTTATTATCTACATATATATTATATGCGTGAAGTTGTCAAGGGCTTGGCTATCAATATCAATTCCATTCATTATCTGAGAAGAGTACAAACAAAGCTTAGAAAAAAAAAAAACGAGAGACATAAATATTTATAATATTGTGGTTTATAGCAGTAAACGTCAGATGTGTTGAAAACATGTTTAAATAAATATTTTTATTTTAAATAAAAAATAATTCATCTAATTTCATTCATTTATTTATATAAAGACACAAATCTTATGTTGTTTACATTCTTATGTATATATATGCGTACGTACATATTTTTTATATAAAATGTTTTTTGTTTTTTATTAATGCAGATACGTTCAAGCGCTTTATAAATTATTTCGTATACATTCATCTTATTTTTTCTGGAACAACTGGAATTGGTTAGCTTTTCTGCAAATCGTCACTTTGTTAACTTCACATGCGTATAAAACCGGCGTTATTTACGTTAAATTGCATGAAACAAATGAAAGAATGCGGTTATCGCGATTCCAAATATTTCACAAATTATATCGAAAAGGTAAATAAAAATTTGGTTAATTAGATTGAAACTAATATCAGTAAAAAAAAAGTTGCTAATAGCGCATCAACAGCTAACTGTGAGTACATCTTTACATGTTGTTATATATTACTGCACGTGGGCGAAAGACCCGGCCGGCTGAAGAATAATTCAACAGAAACATGTCTGAGGAATTCAACTTTGATTTCAATGAAATCAATTTGGACTTTTTATTATCCTCACCACCTAAACGATCAAAACAACAATATGATAATGTATCTGTGCCGAAACAAGAATGTGTATTGGAATCTACCAAAGAACCAATTAAGCGGCAAAAAATTAAATGTGCCCAAAAGAGAATGGAATTGGCAAAGAAAATTAATGAAGCAGACACTCTGCTAACACAAATAAACAAATTGGAAGAAGAAAAAACACAGTTGGCACAACAGTTGGTTGATTTTCAAAGAACTGCTAATGAAATAAAAAAAATGTACACTGAGGAGAAGCAACAATATGAGAGTGTGTTGACAGCGCTGTGTAAATCGCAGAAGAAATGTGACACCGTCGAGAGTGAGATGGCGAATAAGCAATTTAAGTACGAACAAATGCAAGCTCAGTGGGACGAGGAGAAGAAACGTCCTATAGATTATGATGATTTAGCATTAAAATTTATAAAAGTTGCACAGAAATTTGAGGACAGCTTATACAAGCCAGACATTGCAATAGTTGAAGATATTAAACGTTATTGCATTAGTAGAAAATTGAAAATGCCTTCAGCGTGTGCCACCAGCCCTAAAAAAGTAAAATCTAGAAATTCAAGAATAAAAAAACAAGAACAATCCATTCAATGTGAGTTATGGACGGAAGAGGGAAGAGTAGTAAAAGACAAAAAATGTGTTGTTGATCAAGCCACCCAATGCCAAGTGGAAATGCAGGAGCACGGCACACAACATATAAGTACCATGACCACCAGAGGCACCACTACTCGAGAATTTATTAAGCAACATCACGTGAGCACTTGTTTCCCAGAACTCGCACCAATACCATCCGTGGAGGCAATACTTAAAGAAATCAGTCAATGGAATGTTACGCGCATATCACCAATCAGAGATTTAACACCTGAAATGGACGCGAAAATGTACAAAACTGTAGGCACGTGCACGTGGCTCTGTAATGTGAGGCGAAAAATTGACTTTATGCCTAATAAGGTATCCCGACCACCCTCCCGGCAATGGTGTCAATGTATTAAACAAGAGATTAAAACACCAGCATCTTCACCCACACCCAAACAAACTTCCGTCAGCAGTGAATCTGTAGTGGCACAAAGAACACTCCCTCAGCACCATCACCATCCCCACAGAACAGCAAACGAGACAACTTTAAATGCTTTAAATACTCCTGTTTTTGAAGAGCTGTGGCAAGTATTTGGCAAAATGGTGCGTGGACTGTTGCAGCATAATAATGCTGGCGTACGTGCGTATTCGAATAATTTTAATGACATCAATCAACAACAATTTCATGACTGGTTACGGCAGCTATATGAAAGTACATACATCAATCGGAATGGCCAAAATGCAAACAGATCAGAAGTAAGGACTGCATTAACCACAGAAAGTTCCATTCAAACTCAAATGGAGCAAGGTAACGTATGGTTAGGAGATCGTTTAAAAACGTAAAAATAATTTATGTCCTTTTGTTTTGCTATAGATGTGGATCAAGAACATGAAGCTTTGCCCAATTTTAAGGAAACACTACAAGGGTATGATGAACATATAGTAAGGCCGCAACCAAGACATGCTATACAAACACAAATGAGTGTTGATGTGCCAACAGGTAACTGCTTATCTCTCTAACTCGCTCACACGATGTCTGAACTTTGAATTTAATGCATTTTATTTTCCGTACCTCTTTAGATCTGCAATCATGCATGTCTCCATGTACTAAGGAAGAGACGGAAGAAATATTAAAATTAACCAAAGAAAATATGAATTTTACACCCGCAAAAAAATCCATTCCACTTAAAATCAGTAAAATGAAGAAGAAGAAAAAGAAGAAATTACGACCTAAGATCTTAAATAGATCTTTACCAAAATCTGAAATCAATGCGGTTGATTTTTTGGCCACTTTAACTACATTTCATAGTAATTGCAATGCATTGGGTGAGGAATCTATAGTGAAAAATAGTGTTCAACAAGATGAAACAACGCAACAGGTTGAAAAAGAGAAATTAATGTTGGATTTATTTGGTAGCAGTGACGATGAAATATGTGAAAAAGGTATGCACGGGGGATCTGATAAGAAATCAATGCTGACACAAGACAAACACAGTCAAATGGAATTGAGACATGTGATGGACCCAAATGCGAATGCCGATAAGTCGCGTACAGATATCAATTCTCCTTTCAGTATATCTCCAATCTTGAAAAGTAATAAAGAAGAGAATGACAAGAAAACGAAAGAATATCGGAATAGTACGAAAACCGCTTCCAGTATATCTTCAATCTGTGATATCGAATTATGTGAAAAAGACAAAGTTGATAGTAAAAAGCTTAAGCCTCCTGACACAAGTCAAGCATGTTTGGAAAAGTACGAAAGTGTTGCCAATAAAACTCAAGAACAACATAATGCACACAATAATGCCAGGTCCCTGCCAAACTTGGAAAATAATTGTTACGTGCCAATGGAAGAAGGGAAAAATAAAGAGAGCAACCTCTGCCAGGATCCTTACGCAATAGTTACAGAAAGCAATGATTTTAGTGAGGCTGGAAGAAGCGAAAGCAAAACAGAGAAAATCAACGAATGTGATGAATTATCGAATGAAAACACTGCTGCCTTAAATAGATTTCCAACCGCGAAAAATGATTTGGAATTATTAGTAAAAGAAGAAGCAGAAAAGCAAACTATTAAATGCTTTAACCAAAGCGAAGATAACTGCTCAATAATAACAGTAAATAGTAGCAATAGTGAGATTAAAAATTATACGAAAAACACTGAAAACGCTACAGAAAGAAGAAATCAACCCCATGTTTTGACAAAAGACACGTTTAATATATCTTCCAGTTGTGAAAATGATACAGATTTATCTGATGAAGAAGAAAAGTGTGAAAATGAAAACATCTCCTCCATAATTACAGTAAGCGACAGCCACAGTATAAATAATAAATGCGCGGAAACATGTGAAACTGCTACAGAAAAAATGAGCGAACAAAAATGCCAAAGTTTTATCCTCCAAGAGGATTTAGAGTTATCTGAAGAAGAAGAAGAAGACGAAAATATGAATGAAAATGCCAACAGTATCAATAGTGAAAAACCTTCCCATACTAGCTCTCAAGATAATATTGAAACAGATGAAGGCGAACTGATCATAGATGAAAGCTTTACAGAAGCAACAAATGAAAACAGTGGCTCACCCAGTAGTAATGAGTGCAAAAGTCACATGAATGAATCTATGAATTCCACCAATCTGTCAAATCTATTCAATAATAGTGCGTTTGAGGAAATTCTAAGCGATTCCATAAGACCCATACTAAGTGAAATATTAACAGAATCTCAAAGTGTCAGTACGCCTGTTACCCCAACAACAACAACAATCACACCAGCATCGGCAGTAAAAACACGCAAACGTTTAAATGACAATTCGCTGGAGGACCAAGCACAAAGCACGCCCTGCAAACGTTCAACCCGTCTCAGTGCGAAACTTGAACCTATGAAAATTCATTCAGAAGTTATTGGCAAATACACCAAAGCTACGAACAAAACATTTACTTATGAATTAAGATCAATGTCCAAGTTAAGTAAATGTAAGAATTTACAACAAGTGAGCGATATGAAGGAAATACCTAAAGAAAAAGAAGAAGAAGCTGTACCCATAACACTGGGATTCTTTAGAGAACAATGTCCACCAAGTGAACAACCAGATAATGATATAAAAGATCAAGAACAAGATAATATTTCTACGCATGAAGGGCAAGGCTGGCTCTCTAACAAAATCAGTCAAGAACTGGAAAAAAGTAACCATGAATTGAAATCAACAAGTATTAATGAAACGCTGCACTCCCACGCAAACGACAATAGCCACTTACTTAGCAAATTGGAACAAAACGAAACTCCCCAATTAGCAGGTAGCCTTACCATTAACAAAGTGCTACCAACAGCCACAAGTTCTGTCTTAAATGTCGCGTTTTGTGAAAGTCCGCAATCACCGCCACCATACCAATCAAGTGAGTCCGAGTCGACAGAGCCAAAATTAATACCTTTAGAAAATGTAACAGCCAAATATCATTTTGAAAAGCATGACAATAACTTTCTGTTCGATCAATTAATTGCCAGTTATGATGAAAATATTTATGAAAAGTTAAGTCCTGCGCAAAATACCACAAAGAAGTCGTCTGCAAATGCTTTAAAAGAGCGCATTCTCTCACATCTGCGGGAATTCTGTTACACAGATGCTTTCGAGAACGGTAATGTAATGGCCTCCCAGCTGGTAAAAGCAATTCAACACATTACCACCGATTATGAGCAGGTGTACAGTGCTGTAATTGCCACAGCACAAAGTGCTCCCGCCTCTGAAGTGGGAGAAAGAGATCTGCCTTCTGTTATACAGGAGACACCGCCCAAACACCTTAGTCGCGTCCTGCAACGCTTACATTACGTTTTAAAACTTTTCTTTTATATGCAGCCCGACTTTTGCTCAACTCTAATATCTCACATTGAGCAACTACTATTCAACTTGAAGCAAAGTGATGGTGCCACACTGACGCAGTGCTTAAATTTAACGCAATTGTATTTGTTGGCTTGCGAGGTGCAAAAGAATCATGTGGAAAAAAATTCAGCGCGTCTTTTTATAGCGAATTGTTTATATTTTTATAACGCCAAGGCGATACTTATGATACATGAAGTGTTGATGTGGCATCCAACAGTATTGCCGCCACGGGAGGAACGCACTTATGATCGGTCAGATGCCATTATAACGGTCATTCAACATTTGCTAATGAACACCAAGTACGACATGGACAAAGCGGATTTGCGCGGCCGTACTTTACTGTCTAAGCTACGCTATGAATATCATTTTGAACCGTTTCAACCTACCCGAGCTGATGTGATTGTTAATTTGATGGACAAATTAAAAGCCGACAAATTACAATACATTACGTACGCCTTTGCTTTGCTATGTAAGCGTATGCCGCCGGAAAAAACGATTGCTTTAATATTGAATGAACACCTCATACCATTGGCTCATCAATATTATCAATTTGCTCAGCAAAGCGATGCATACGATACTCGTATAGTTGCGCTACTTCATATAATCGCGGTAGTGGTGAAGCCGTTTCCACTTGAAACGGATATCACCAAGTATTTAACTCTTTTTGCACGTTTTCTAAATGCCATAGATCGACCTCTCATTAAAGAGCACGCTTTAAGTTCCATTTTAACCTTGAAACGTTTTGGTTATATCAACTGTTACAATCTGGTATGCCGCTACAAAGCTACACATGCTATGGAATGCACTACCCGGGCCATGTTAAAATCATTTCTATATCGTAAACCGATAAAATTTTGGAAAAATGCACATTTTCAAAATAACGGATAACAGTGGCAGGCACTTCAATTATTCATTAATGAGAAGGAAATTCCTTTAAAGGCTGTAGAAGCGTTATAATGATATAATTGCAAGTTTAATCCAAGCTAATGTCACCCATAATCGAGTACCTCATCAAAATAAATTATTTCGGCTTAAGTAAAGTTGACCAAGAGTTTTAAATTAAAAGTAACCACAAATGTAATATTTTTTTAATAAATCAAAAATGTTCGAATGTTGATGTTAAAAGAAGAAAAATCAGCTTTAAGCTTAGTCCATTATTTTTATCTATAAAATAAAGGTATCAGCATAGTAAAATAAATTTTTTAAACAAAATTTTATTCAAAGTTCCTACTAAATAAGTTTTTATTTTTGAATTGGTTTGATTGCCCCTAATTTTTTTATACCCTCCCCGTAAGATGGTAGGTATGGAAGATACGTCACAGTACCTACAAAATATTTATAGTCTTGATTAGCATCAAAAACTGAGTCGATCTAGTCATGTAGGCCTGAAATATTGAGCTGAAATTTTTAGTTTTTATACGCAGATCGCTATTTAAAGCAAGTGCCACGCCCACGAATTAGGTATCCCTGAAAAACTACAGAAATTTCCAAATTTGACCAAAATCGGAGCAGTAGTTTTCGAGTTATAACCCAAACAAATTCACATTCTTTCTTGTATGTGTGTGTGTGTGTGGTCGGTCATTTTAAAAATCATAAAAATATCAAAAAATGTGAAAAACACCAGGCGCTCAGAAATGATCAGTAAGCAAATTTTGATTCTAGATATTTTTTAAACCCTTATAACTTGGAAACGGCTGGACGGATTTTGTTCAAACTTTTTGTGGAAGTTTGTAAATTATTTCAGCTTTCAAATGAATTATATTATATGGGCGTGGCACCGCCCATTTAGTTAATAAACAAGAAACGTATAAAAAAAGGTGTTTTTTAAGCAAATGGGCAGTGCCACGCCCACTAATTGGATATCCCCGAAAAGCTACAGAAATTTCCAAACGTTTGCAAAAAATTTGACCAAAATCGGAGCAGTAGTTTTCGAGTTATTACCCAAACAAATTCACCATTCATTCTTGTATGTGTGTGTGTGTGTGTGGCCGTCATTTTAAAAATCATGCTATATTAAAAATGTGAGCAAAATACCAGGCGCTCAGAAATGCTCAGTAAGCAAATTTTGATTCTAGATATTTTTTAAACCCTTATAACTTGGAAACGGCTGGACGGATTTTGTTCAAACTTTTTGTGGAAGTTTGTAAATTATTTCAGCTTTCAAATGAATTATATTATATGGGCGTGGCACCGCCCATTTAGTTAATAAACAAGAAACGTATAAAAAAAGGTGTTTTTTAAGCAAATGGGCAGTGCCACGCCCACTAATTGGACATCCCCGAAAAGCTACAGAAATTTCCAAACGTTTGCAAAAAATTTGACCAAAATCGGAGCAGTAGTTTTCGAGTTATTACCCAAACAAATTCACCATTCATTCTTGTATGTGTGTGTGTGTGTGTGTGGCCGTCATTTTAAAAATCATGCTATATTAAAAATGTGAGCAAAATACCAGGCGCTCAGAAATGCTCAGTAAGCAAATTTTGATTCTAGATATTTTTTAAACCCTTATAACTTGGAAACGGCTGGACGGATTTTGTTCAAACTTTTTGTGGAAGTTTGTAAATTATTTCAGCTTTCTGATGAAGTATATTATATGGGAGTGGCACCGCCCATTTAGGTAATAAACAAGAAATATTAAAAAAAAGTTATTTTTTAAGCAAATGGGCAGTGCCACGCCCACTAATTACAATTGTTTTACAATTCCATTTAAGTCCTTTTCATTTCCATTGAATATATTACACTCACCATTGGATATATAAAATCGATACAAAATTAGTTAAACTTTATAATTTTTATTGTTATAAAATAAATTTTACATAATTTTCTACTTTTTATATGTATGTAAACCTTAATGTTGTAATAAAAATACTAATGATAACTTTTTATTGAATTGCTGATCTGCTCCAATAGGTAGTGTGTGTGTGTATGAACAGAGTTTACAACAGTTTTGTAATTTGCTTAAATCTAAAGTTTTGCCAACGAAACAAAAACACAATAATTGCACAAAATGTTTAAGAAACTATTTTTAAAACAAAGTCCGTATACAATTTAATACAACTAAACAAACAAATCAAATATCGAATACGTCTATAAATGCTTTTCAGGGTGAGCATTCATTTAGTAGCAGAAAAACAAAATACTTGCTGGGTTATGTTATATGTTGTTAGACTTAATATATAAATACTTTATAACGACTTAAAATTAATGATGTTTGATTTCGAAATGTATAAAATGTTTGTCATTTTAATTTATGCGTTTAAAGGTACTTAAGGTGTTGATTTATTGTTACTATATTTTTTTTCTTCAAGTTTTAATGAAAATTTATTAATTATTTATTTATGTTAGTTAGTAAGGATTTCGGGTAGCGTTCGGCTTATGGCTACTCTCACCACATGACAAAATTTGCTTCAATTTCTTGCTATAGAATCTTATTTAGCTAAAAAAAATTGTAATCGTATCATAAAGCATGCCTACTGGGTGGAGGGAGTATTATTTCCAAAATTGTTGCAAGCTTACCAGTGATCTCCTTTGATGTTCTTTCTCTAAAGCTACTTGGGTCTGTTGCGGTGAAAATTTCAATACCGCTGAGATAACTTTAACCAATGTTTCATTATTGCCATTTGCTGTGCCAGTTAAATACTACAACAACAACAACAAAACATATAAAAAAAAAACAATTTATTCTATTTTATTTCATTATGTTGATCAAACGTTTTCAGGAATGTCTTCAGATAGATTGGATAGGTGTGTCTTGGTATTTATTTAGCAGCTTACCTGGAACATAATATTTCGTAAGTATTCAAATTCAGTATTAACCGCAGCTCCATCGCAGTGTTGCAAGGACACCTTTATAATGACATTAATTTCATTATGATAAAATTCAAGTAAGAAAACTAAAATTGGCTTAGGGGCCAAATCTTAAATACCCTACACATCTACATTAGTGGGCGTGACAGGTATGTGATTACGCCGTCTAATAGTGTATGTATTACGTATCAGCTTGAAAGTAAAGTTTTACGCGGAGTATAATTTTTTGTAAATTGTGGGCACATCTGTTATTCGACCACGCCCATTTTTGGCACATCGATGAATGGGATAACCACAAATATGTATGCCAAATTTCACTTCCAAAGCTCAATTCTTGCGGCAGATATATAGATTTTGTCCATTGTGGGCGTGGCTATTGACCGATTTTGTTCATTTCAAAAAGCGATCTGCGTGAAAAAACTGCCCCTGTACAAAATTTCAGCTCAAATAAATTACGCCTATGAGAATGGCAACAACAGACGGACACACGGACATTCATGTCTAGTTTTGGACGCTGATCAAGAATATATATACTTTGTAGTCTCTGACACCTCCTTCTGGGTGTTTTTTGAAACGGAAGAACAAACTTAGTATACTTTCACCACTAAGATGAAGGGTATAAAAAGAAAATGCTGCTCACTTCTTCACCACTTACCAATGTTTCATCCAGTTGTCGTGACAATTTAGCATTTTGCAATTTCAATCTTTCATTGGACTGCTCCAATATCAGATAATTCTCACATTTTTGTTCTAAAAATAAATTACGATTTGAGACATCTTGCACTTCCGTCATAATAACTTTCAGTTTCTCTTCCAATTCTTCCTTATCTGCGGGTAAATTATCATTTAATTCCATGGTAGTGACGTTGTCTTGATTGTGATCTAAACCAAATAATTTCTGAGCTTGGAGACCCGCTCTTAAACGCTCCAAATCCATAATGCGTTCAGCCATTTGTTTGTTGGCATTGTGTAATTCCTCCATTTCCTGATGCATACCAAGAATTTCAGCGTTTGATTTGTGCTGAAGATTTTCCAATTCCTTCTGTAAGGTGGCATTGATTTTACGTAAATTGTCTGCTTGCTCTTGAGGTACCAAATAATTTCGACTACTCGGTGAACAGGAGCCAGTTGATGTTTTGGTGGTGGATTCTTTACGTAATTCTTCATTAAAATCTTGCTTAAATTTGTTAATTTCTTCTTCTAGTTGTTGTTTTTGTTGCAACTCTTCACGCAAGTGGGCCATTTGTTGCAGCAGCTCCTCTTTAGAACTGTCCAGCTCTCTGTGTATGACAGTTATTTGTTGTTTATACTCTTCCTCTCTTTTATTTGCCAAACATTTTACATCTTCCAATTCTCTGGTCACATTATTATAATTAGTTTCGCAATCTTTGAGTTTTTGTTGTGATTTAATTAAATCACTTTTGACAACATCATCCTGCTCGGTGATGTATTTAACATGATCCGTTTGCCGTTGCAGTTCAATTTTTGTTTCTTCCAACTGTTGGGTCAAGTCCTTGATTTGTGTCTGGGATTCCAGTAGAGATTTCTCCTTGTCCCGTTCAGATTGTTCATGTTGCTCAGCCTCACCCTTAAGTACGTACAATTCGCATTGTAGAGATTTTAATTTCTCTCGAAGTTCTTCCGAGTCCATCGCTTTGTGTTGCATATTGTCGTTGTGTTCTCTTAGTTCCGCCTCCAACTGTTTAACGTGTTTATTTAAATATTCGCATTCCAGCTGTAACTGTTCATTTCGTTGATTAACGTTTTCTTGTATATTTTCAAACTTCTCTTGCGTTTCTTTTGATTGGTGTTTTAAACTATTTGTCACTTCCAGTAGTTTCTCTCTTTCCATTATAGTTTCTTTCAATTGTGTGTTAACAGCATCCAACTGTTGTTGGCTCTCCTCCTGTAACAGTTTATTCTGTTTCAATTCATTTTTATATTTTTCCAATTCTTGGTCTCTTTTTGAAATTGCCTCTTGTTGTTGTTGTTGTAATTGCATTTTCTCTTTCTCCCATAATTCTTTATCCATTTGTCGCATCTGTTGCTCTTTAGTTACAGCTTTTATTTGTTGCGTTAATTTTATATTTTCATCTCCCATGTGTTTTATTTCATTTTCATGCTTCTCTTTCAATTCGTTGAATTCTCTTTCCATTTGACTTAATGACATTTCCTTTTCTTTCAACATTTCTTGAACTTCTTTCAAATTGTCCTCCAAGTTGATAAATGTTTCCAATTGTTGTTGTAATTGTTCGACTTGTTGTTTATTTCGTTGTTGCTCTTCCTCTCTTTGCATTTTAATCAGATTTTCACTTTGTTGTTGTAAGCGCAACTGTAGCTCTTTGTTTTTATCAATTTCTGCGGTAAGTTGTTGTTTCACTGCCAACACTTCACTTTCCAAGCAATGTTTCCTATCATCCAAGCCATGTTTCTCCTTTTCCAAGGCATCGTATTTATCTTGAAGTGTACGATAATCGTGATCGTTCAATTCTTGATTATTATGTAAACGTGAATTTTCATCCAAAACATTGGACATTTTCTCCGTAAGCTTTTGCATGGACGTCTCTGTGGTTTCCAGCTTTAGATGTAATTCACTTATTAGAGCATCATCTGTCACTTGTTGGCGTTGATGTCGTTCTTTTTCGTTCAACAATTTCTCTAAGCGATGCGTGTTTTCTTCCAGCAAACAGTTCTTTTCCGCCAGCTGAGTGTGTTCACTTTCCACGTTTTGCAGTTTAGCTTCTGTATCTCGTAATTTTTGCTCGGTCTGGTTTACTAATTCCTGCCATAGCATATTTTCCGTATTGCCGTCATAACTTTGCTGCTGCATGGTCTCAATGCGTTGCTCCAAAGTGCGCTTCTCCGCCTCTAGTTGATGATGCGATTGTTGCACTAAACGCATTTCTTCTTCCATGTGAGAGATGTCATTTAAAATGTTATTAACTTGTTTTCTCAAATCACTTTTTTCTCTTTCCGCTTGTTCTTCTCTTTGCTTACTATCCTCACGTAGCCGTTCCAACAGTTCCTCTTGTTGTTGTAAATTGTTCCGTAATTTTTCAACTTCTTCAGATTGCTGTTGCTGAAGTTGAGCATTTTGTTCTCTCAATTTCTTCATGTTCTCTTCGTTTGCTTTGGCTGCATTATTCAACTTTTCCTGCAGATTTCTAATTATTTGATCTTTACTTGAAAGTCTCTCTTTATGTTCGTTTAATAAATGTTCGGTGGCAATAATTTTCGCTTCGGTTTCTTGTTTCATGATTTGACTTTGTTTTAATTGCTCTTTCACATCATTTAACTCCTCGGCGGAAGCTTTCGTTTGCTGCTCTCTATTTATGGCCGTTTGTAATTCATTTTGTAATTTTTTAAGGTTTTCCGTTAGGTTTTTAACTTCGCTCTCTTTATTTTCTAATTCAGAGTGAATGGCTGCTTTTGTTTGAGCCAATAGCAACACATTCTCTTCTTCTTGTTTGCGCATTATCTCCAGTTTGTTATTGAGTTCCGTGATTTCTTGTTGTTTCTCTTCTAGTCGCTGCTCCAACTCATTAATTTTGGCTTCGTCTTGTACCTGATGGTTCACATTTAAATGATTAGATGGAACATTATCATCATTGAGGTTAATTAAAGAATCCTTATTACTATTGAGAGAGCCTGCCTCTAGGGCGGCGGCAATTGTATCCGGGTTTTCACCCAGCAACTTTAATTTAGTTTGATACGCTTGCATCTTACACTGCATATCGTCCATTTCGACACGTAAAGCTTCTTCCAAATGAGCTTTGGCTTGTTGTTCCAAGGCACACTGTTCTCTCAATTCATTAATACGACGTATCGCTTTCTCTTGAGTTTCCACCAATACCGACTATTATATATAAAAGAGAGAGAGAGAGAGAGAGAGAGAGAGAGAGGAGAGATATTCAAGTACCGTTATAAACATATGGCATTAAATAAAATACTCTAGCTTTGGTACTGTCACGTTCCAAGTCCTTATATTTTTTGGACAAGTCTGTATAGCGGCAGCGATATTTGTGATAGCGATCTAAAGATTTTTTATAGGCCTCAAATAATTGTTCCTTTGTGACTACATCTAGTTTGGCAACCGTTGAAGCTGCATCTCCTATCTCACTGCCCGATTCCTCTACATCAGATTGGAGGTGGTACATCTACCCAATTAATATACAAAATCCATTTAATCTAACACATACTTTTAATCATATTTAACTTACTGATCCCGCATCATATGAGGGCAAACGAAATGACAAATCACTCGCCATTGAGGAGTTTGATAGTTTTCGTGTTCGTGGTATGGTGCCAGTTCCATTATTTGAATTTGATTGTATTACATTATTTCTTAGTGTTGTTGTTGTAGGATTCGATTTTATAGTTCTCATTGGGGTGTTTTGTGGTGTATCTAAAAAATGTTACCAAAAATTCCGCTAGATTTTTATCTGACCTACACATTACAAAATTTACCATCTTCCGTTATACTGAAAAAATTTTCATTAGGCGTAACAACACTGGCCGTAGTTTCGGAACTACTGGATGTTGCATTTGAAGATGAAGATACCGCAGCCTGCAAGAAAATTGCATTTTCAGCAGAATGTTATGTATTTTTAATAAACATTCCTTCGTTTACATTCTATTTTCTTAACAAATTATTTCTAGTTTTTCTCTCATATCCTTTTTTTTGTTCATTAATAGTATATAAATTCATTTATTATTATAAATCACCTGAGCAGCGTTAGCGAATTGTTGGAATTTCGAAGTTTTCACTTCTTCGATCAATTTATTCTTTAAATTAGCAAACATTATATTTCCAACTGTAACACGGCTTTTTTAATTATTACACTAATTCAATTATGCATTTAATATGTTACAAACTATTAGGATTAACAAATAAGTTATTTTTCTATTGCAATACGTGTAAAATATTTTTGCAAATGAAATATTTTTTTTCCAATTATGTTTTAAGTAGAAATTCCCTGCGGCAGGGTACCCTATTTTCGTAATAAATGATTTTAATTTAATTCAGGAAATATCAACTTTATTTCCCCAAGATGGCACCACACTACAAGCTAACAGCAGAGTCTTCTAGAACACTTCTGCTAACAGCAGAGGCTCTCTCGTTCTCTCTTATTTGTCTACATTATCTGTTAATTGTGTACATTGCAGGTGAAGTTGGCAATCCTACTTCTACAAAAATCTATTTATTTTTTTTTTTTGTTACGCATGTATTGTATAAAAAGGCGTCATCCTTACGCCATGTTTTTATTTGATTTTCTTGGAATGTTCAAGCATGTACAAGCATGTTCAAGCAACGAGTTGTGCGTAGCGGTTCGGTTAAGATAATTAATTAATTATAATATGAATTTAGGAGACAATGTATGTAGAGATCAAATAATGAGACTCGTAACGACATCCTTACGCCATCCTTCTGATTAATGTTCAAGTTAGCGGTATATCATCATCAGAATCATTTAATGTTAAATTTTCAGTATTTGTGGTAGATGTGGACAATACTTTGGGAGACAATGATGCTTGAAATGGTAGCTGCTGCGTTGCACTCTGTTAATTCATTTGGTGCGCATCGTGTGCAGCGATTCAGTGCACAATGTTAAACTTAATTAATAAATATGAAAATTTTCATTTAGAATATAATGTAAGAAAAGAAAGATCAATTAATTAGACTCGGGACGATATCCATCCTTCTCATTGATTTGCTTGAAATGTTTAAAAACATTATTTCGAATGTTTAGCATTAAGTTATCATTAAATATATGAGTTATTAAATTAACTTGAAACTGCCTTAATAAATTATTAGACGTTGTCCATCAATACTAGACAATAGACAACGAGTATGTTGTAGCCGTAGCCAACCAGCCAAATAAACTGCAGTTCTTGAAGTGAACATGCTGTGTTGGATATTAAACAAAGTAATCCACTGGTTCTATTTTTAACATTTTATCAGATTTTCTTCATTAAATCTTCCCAGGATCAGTGATTTTTTGAATTTTTTTTTGAGTGAAAATAAGTTTAGGATGAGTGTGAACGATTGCTTTACACTAACGAACTAGAGTGCTGCCAATTTTTTAAAAATAAGCCGCAAATATTAGCACCAGTCGACTAGATGGCGCTATTTTTTAACCTCCCAATTTTTATGGCGTAAAAAAGTTGAAAAAGGTGCTTTATCACAAGTACGCGAAATGGTTAATTAATAAACTGCAGAAATATTTCATTAAAAATAAGATAAAATAGTGAAAAATATTATTTAATAAGTTCTCTTTAAAGTAAGTAAAATTTTTTTCTGAAAAAAGTTTATTTTAAGGATTAAAATATGAGATGAAAATGTTTGATAGAAATGATGGCAGAATTTTTTCATTGTCTGCTGTAAAAAAAATTAATCTCCAGACGGTATATATGTATATATATATATACACAAATATGGTGTATGGACGAATGTGCTTATTAAAGTAAAAAAAAATGGAAATTTCTATAAAATCGACTTGAATTTATAGACAAAATGTTGAGACGAGTCTTTTATTAAATTATTAACTTGAAAAAACTTAAAAGCTGACTTTGTGTATTTTTTCAGCCACAACGGCGGTAGACTTGAAAGTAAAAATGTCTATGCCGCCTTATATGATGCCGCCCAACGCCTGGGCGGCTCAGCTCATTGCTCAACAGCAGGCTCAAGCTTATGCCGCTGCGGCTCACGTACAGCACGCCCAAATGCAAGCTCATCAAATTGCAAATCAAATACAACAAATACCGCCACCGGGCGCACCGCTCCCACCCATACCACAAGGCGTTAGTATGATACAAAATTTATCTATGGGGCAACCGCAGTTGGGGCAAATACCTACCCCAAAACCCGACTTGACCGAAGAAAAACTACAAGAGAAGGCACTCAAGTGGCAACAGTTGCAATCGAAACGTTTTGCCGAAAAGCGCAAATTCGGTTTTGTTGATGCTCAAAAAGAGGACATGCCACCTGAACATATACGCAAAATTATACGCGATCACGGTGATATGACATCTCGTAAATACCGGCATGATAAACGCGTTTATTTGGGTGCTCTCAAGTATATGCCTCATGCTGTACTCAAGTTATTAGAAAATATGCCAATGCCATGGGAACAAATCAGAGATGTACAAGTGCTGTATCATATAACCGGAGCGATAACGTTTGTTAATGAAATACCATGGGTTATAGAACCGGTTTATATAGCGCAATGGGGTACCATGTGGATAATGATGCGTAGAGAAAAACGTGATCGTCGCCATTTTAAACGTATGCGATTTCCGCCATTCGATGATGAAGAACCGCCATTAGATTATGCCGACAATGTATTGGATGTGGAACCATTGGAGGCTATACAAATTGAATTGGATACCGAAGAGGATGCTGCGGTCTTTAAATGGTTTTACGATCATCGACCATTGGTGGGGACACCCTATGTGAACGGTTCCACATACCGCAAATGGAATCTAACATTACCCCAACTGGCCACCTTGTACCGTTTAGCCAACCAATTACTTACCGATCTGGTGGATGATAATTTTTTTTATTTATTTGATCCGAAAAGTTTCTTTACAGCCAAAGCTCTCAACATGGCAATACCGGGTGGTCCCAAATTTGAGCCTCTCATTAAGGATCATAATGTGGGGTTAGTATCAAGCTATATATACATATATCCAAAGTTTGTTTATATTGAATTGAATTTTTATATAAATTTTAATAGAGATGAGGATTGGAATGAGTTTAATGACATAAATAAAGTAATTATTCGTCAACCTATACGCACCGAGTATCGCATAGCATTTCCCTACCTATACAACAATATGCCACATTTTGTACACCTCTCCTGGTAAGTTCCTAGCATGGTACATTTGTTTGTGTAATCAGTTCACTTTTAAAGGAATGAAAATTTTCAAGTCAAAAAAATTTTGAAACAATTCCTGCAACACAAAGTGATAGAGCATTAAAAACCTTTGTAAGAAAACTTACTACTTCACTAAATAAGCGCTCATTTAAGGTGATCTGTTGTGGCAAGTGTTTAATATGAAAGTCTTTTGTTAAATGCTGCTGGATAGATCGTACAAAAGTCCATTCGCAATACCTTATTATTAAAGTAAATAGTTGTCAGTTATTTAAGCTTACTCATAAAGTTGTCATCCGTTAGGTATCATACACCGAATGTTGTGTACATTAAAACGGAGGATCCAGATCTACCAGCCTTTTATTTTGATCCCTTAATTAATCCTATATCGCATCGTCATGTTAATCTGCGTACCCAAGAACCACTGCCAGATGATGATGAGGGCTTCACTTTACCGGAGGAAGTTCAACCCTTTTTACAAGACACCCCTCTCTACACTGATAATACAGCTAACGGTATTGCTTTGTTGTGGGCACCACGACCCTTCAATCTACGTTCAGGCCGTTGTAGGCGAGCTATAGATATTCCTTTAGTAAAGTGCTGGTATAAAGAGCACTGTCCACCTGGTCATCCCGTCAAAGTTCGCGTTAGTTATCAGAAACTTTTGAAATACTATGTATTGAATGCTTTGAAGCATCGTCGTCCCAAGCCTCAAAAGAAAAGGTGATGAATTTTTTTAATTTCAGTTTTAATCGTTGAATGATTCAACAGTGTTTGTGTTGCAGGTATTTGTTCCGCTCCTTTAAGGCAACCAAGTTCTTTCAAACGACCACACTGGATTGGGTGGAGGCTGGCTTGCAGGTGTGTCGTCAGGGTTACAATATGTTGAATTTGTTGATACATCGCAAGAATTTGAATTACTTGCACTTGGATTATAATTTCAATTTGAAACCTGTGAAAACGTTAACGACTAAGGAACGTAAAAAATCTAGATTTGGAAATGGTAAGTGAAGGCCAACTCTCAATTGCCGTACGCATGACATTCGACCTGGCCAAGTAGGCCCTCGTTGTGGGTGTTTTAAAAGAAATTTGAACTTGAAAGTTGGTATGCTTGTATCCATAATTATCCCATACACCGATATGCTAAAAATGGGCGTGGTCGGTTAACAGACGAGCCCACAATCAATAAAAATCTTTATAGCTGCCACAAAAGTTGACCTAGGAACTTGAAATTTGGTATGCGTATACCTAGTTGTTCTATCTACTGATGTGCCAAAAATGGGCGTGGTCGGTTAACAGACGCGCCCACAATCTACAAAAACCCTTATATATGCCACAAAAGTTGACCTATGAGCTTGAAATTCGGTCCACTTATTTATGTTTATCCTATCCATCGATGTAACAAAAATGGGAATGGTATATTATATAATTTACAAAAAACCGTACTCAACGTAAAACTCGACTTATAAGCTGATACGTAATACATACACTATTATATTTGCCACGCCCACCATTGTAAATGTGGAGGATATTTAAGATTTGGCTTAAGACAAATTTAGTTTTCTAACTTGTTTTTGTTTTTATTCGCAGCCTTCCATTTGTGTCGTGAAATATTACGTTTAACGAAGTTGATTATCGACTCGCACGTACAATACCGTTTAAACAATGTGGATGCCTTTCAATTGGCCGACGGCTTACAATATATATTCGCTCATGTGGGCCAGCTAACGGGCATGTATCGCTACAAATACAAACTCATGCGGCAGATACGCATGTGCAAGGATTTGAAACATTTAATTTATTATCGCTTCAATACGGTAATCACGACTACTATTAAGGGTAAAAGAAATTGTTCTTTATGTTTTTTGTCTTTGCTTGTAGGGTCCCGTGGGTAAGGGTCCAGGTTGTGGCTTTTGGGCACCTGGTTGGCGTGTATGGCTGTTCTTTATGCGCGGCATTACACCTCTATTGGAACGCTGGCTGGGCAACTTGTTGTCGCGTCAATTTGAGGGACGTCACTCTAAGGGTGTGGCCAAAACAGTTACCAAACAACGTGTAGAGTCTCACTTCGATTTGGAATTGCGCGCTTCAGTTATGCACGACATTGTCGATATGATGCCAGAGGGTATTAAGCAGAATAAAGCGCGTACGATATTGCAGCATTTGTCGGAGGCCTGGCGTTGTTGGAAGGCCAATATACCATGGAAAGTGCCCGGCCTGCCCATACCCATTGAAAATATGATTTTGCGTTATGTAAAGATGAAGGCTGACTGGTGGACCAATACGGCCCATTACAATCGCGAACGTATACGGCGGGGTGCCACGGTCGACAAGACCGTATGCAAAAAGAATTTGGGCCGCTTGACGCGTTTGTATTTGAAGGCGGAACAAGAACGTCAACACAATTACCTTAAAGACGGTCCGTACATATCACCCGAAGAGGCCGTGGCCATTTATACTACAACAGTGCATTGGCTGGAGTCGAGACGTTTCGGTCCCATTCCTTTCCCACCCCTCTCCTACAAACATGACACGAAATTGTTGATTTTGGCTTTGGAACGTTTAAAGGAGGCGTACAGTGTCAAGTCACGTCTCAATCAATCGCAACGTGAAGAGTTGGGCCTAATTGAACAAGCCTATGATAATCCCCACGAAGCTTTGTCGCGCATCAAGAGACATTTGTTAACACAAAGAGCTTTCAAAGAGGTTGCTTACATGGAAATTGTTTGAAATTTTTCTGTATTTCCCAGTGTTTTTGCTTTACAGGTAGGCATCGAGTTTATGGATTTATACAGCCACTTAATACCGGTCTATGATGTGGAGCCTTTGGAGAAAATTACTGATGCCTATTTGGATCAGTATTTATGGTATGAGGCGGATAAAAGACGTTTATTTCCACCATGGATAAAACCAAGTGATACCGAACCACCGCCCTTGCTGGCATACAAATGGTGTCAAGGTAATCATTTTCAATTTTCTGCGACTTATTAGCGTGACGGACGGAAATGTAGCTGCAGATAGCCGGCGATCTTCGTGTGATTTGAAGCAAGGTGATTTGTATATGAAATCCCCTTGTTGCAAACCTCACGCTGATTGGTTGGGCATTGTCATCATAATCAGCGAGTTTAACTTTAAACATGTAAACAAATTACATTTCGCGTAAATATGTTTATGTTCCAAACTTGATTGGATTTGTGGCCCGCTTTCAACAGGAATTGGAATTCAAAAACTATAAGTATTTGTACAAAATCTCAGCTTCCAGCAGAGGACGGGTACCATTATTAGCGTTCATGGTTATTTCATTTAAGGGTACTTTTCCGTTGGCCGGGCGCAAGCTGTTTTGTTTGCAAATCATTAATATTTATAGTTGAGACATGCGGACATATGGACGTACGGACATACAGACATATGGACTTAACATTTAATTTAATTTTGTAACAGACGGACATATGGACACAACATTCAATAACAGGCGGACTGACGGATGTACGTACATATGGACATACGGACATATAGACTTTGATACCAATCTTGAATGTAAATACCTTCCCCTGGACGTATTGTAAATGGTATGGCAATCTTAGTATTTCCTCCATCTCATGCGTAGGGTATAAAAAATATTTTGTATTCTAACATATAATCGTAAGAATACTTCCAGGCATCAACAATTTACAAGATGTTTGGGATGTGGGTGAAGGTGAATGCAATGTTTTGCTGGAGTCTCGCTTTGAAAAGCTTTATGAGAAAATCGATTTAACCCTATTGAATCGTTTGCTACGTTTAATTGTCGATCATAATATTGCCGATTATATGACGGCCAAAAATAATGTGGTGATTAATTACAAGGACATGAATCACACCAACAGTTATGGCATTATTCGTGGTCTGCAATTCTCCTCATTTATTGTACAGTACTACGGTCTGGTGTTGGATTTGCTGGTATTGGGTTTGCATCGTGCCAGTGAGATGGCTGGAGCACCGCAAATGCCCAATGATTTTCTCACATTCCAAGATGGCGTTACGGAGACGGCTCATCCAATACGTTTGTATTGCCGCTATGTGGATCGCATTCATTTATTCTTTAGATTCACGGCGGAAGAGGCCCGTGATCTCATACAACGTTATCTTACTGAACATCCCGATCCCAATAATGAGAATATTGTCGGTTATAACAATAAGAAATGTTGGCCGCGAGATGCTCGCATGCGGTTAATGAAACATGATGTGAACTTGTGAGTTTGATTGGACGCTCTGTCTTTTATAAGAACGTTTTTAATTCAATGTATATAATTGTCCAGGGGACGCGCTGTATTCTGGGATATTAAGAATCGTTTGCCGCGCTCGGTAACCACCATTAATTGGGAGAATACGTTTGTGTCGGTCTATTCGAAGGACAATCCCAATCTTCTGTTCAATATGTGTGGTTTTGAGTGTCGCATTTTACCCAAGGTTCCCTAAACACACCTTTTTTTTTATAGAATTTTTAGAATATTTTCTTTGATTTTTCTCTTTCAAAACCAGTGTCGCACTCAACATGAAGAATTTACGCATCGCGATGGAGTTTGGAATTTACAAAATGAAGTTACCAAAGAACGTACCGCTCAGTGTTTCCTGCGTGTAGATGATGAATCTTTGGGGCGCTTCCATAACCGTGTTCGACAAATTCTCATGGCTTCTGGTTCCACCACATTCACTAAGGTGATTCCTTTTCTGATAAATGTTTATACCCTCCACATATGATAGGGGGCATACTACGTTTGTTCTTCCGCTTGCAACACCCAGAAGGAATCGTATATATTCTTGATCAGCGTTAAAAATTGAGTGATTTAGACATGAATGTCCGTGTATGCGTGTGTCTTTCTGTTGTTGGCATTTTCATGGGCGTAAATTTAGTTTTTGCACGCAGATCACTATTTAAAATGGACAAAATCGGTCAATAGCCACGCCCACAATAGACAAAAATCTATATATCTGCTACAAAAGTTGACCTATGAACTTGACATTTGGTGCACATATTTATGGTTATGCCATCCATCGATGTGCCAAAAATGGGAATGGTGGGATAACAGACCCGCCCACAATTTACAAAAAACCATGCTCAACGTAAAACTCGACTTGTAAGCTGATGCGTAAGACATAAACTATTAGAGGGCGATATGTATATATATTTGCCGCGCCCACCGTTGTGGATGTGGAGAATATTTAAGATTTGGCCCAAGTCAAATTTACTTTTTTAAACAATTTTTTTTTTTGTAAACATTTCTAGATTGTTAATAAATGGAATACCGCTCTGATTGGTTTAATGACGTATTTCCGTGAGGCTGTGGTTAACACGCAAGAGCTATTGGATCTGTTGGTGAAATGCGAGAATAAGATTCAAACTCGTATAAAAATTGGTTTGAATTCGAAAATGCCGTCACGTTTCCCGCCGGTGGTGTTTTATACGCCAAAGGAATTGGGCGGATTGGGTATGTTGAGTATGGGTCACGTATTGATACCGCAGTCGGATTTACGTTGGTCCAAACAAACAGATGTCGGCATAACGCATTTTCGATCAGGTTAGTTGGCTGAGTGTAAGTGTGGCAGCTTTTCCCAAACTGATTTATATGCATTTTTTTAGGCATGTCACACGATGAGGATCAATTGATTCCCAATCTGTACCGTTACATACAGCCGTGGGAAAGTGAATTTATTGATTCGCAGCGCGTTTGGGCTGAATATGCTCTGAAGCGTCAGGAGGCCAGCACCCAGAATAGACGTTTAACTTTGGAGGACTTGGAGGATAGTTGGGATCGTGGCATACCGCGTATTAACACGTTATTCCAAAAGGATCGTCATACGCTAGCTTATGATAAAGGTTGGCGTATACGCACTGAATTTAAGCAATACCAAGTGCTGAAGCAAAATCCCTTCTGGTGGACGCATCAACGGCACGATGGTAAACTGTGGAATCTTAACAATTACCGCACCGATATGATACAGGCGTTGGGTGGTGTGGAAGGCATTTTGGAACACACTTTGTTTAAAGGCACCTATTTCCCTACCTGGGAAGGTTTGTTCTGGGAGAAGGCTTCCGGCTTTGAGGAATCCATGAAATATAAAAAACTGACAAATGCTCAACGCTCGGGCTTGAATCAGATACCAAATCGTAGATTTACGTTGTGGTGGTCACCCACCATTAATCGGGCCAACGTGTATGTGGGTTTTCAAGTCCAATTGGACTTAACCGGTATATTTATGCATGGCAAAATACCGACCCTGAAAATATCCTTGATACAAATCTTTCGCGCTCACTTGTGGCAAAAGATACATGAATCGATTGTTATGGACTTGTGTCAAGTATTTGATCAAGAATTGGACGCATTGGAAATTGAAACGGTACAAAAAGAAACCATACATCCGCGCAAATCGTACAAAATGAATTCATCGTGTGCGGACATATTGCTGTTCCCCGCCTACAAATGGAATGTTTCGCGGCCATCGCTACTGGCTGATAAAAAGGACACCATGGACAACACCACCACTCAGAAATATTGGTTAGACATACAATTGCGCTGGGGTGACTACGATTCTCACGATGTGGAACGTTACGCTCGGGCCAAATTCTTGGATTACACCACAGATAATATGTCCATTTACCCCTCACCCACCGGCGTACTCATCGCTATTGATTTAGCCTATAATTTACATTCAGCTTACGGTAATTGGTTTCCTGGCTGCAAAACCCTGATTCAACAGGCCATGGCCAAGATTATGAAAGCGAATCCCGCGTTATATGTTTTAAGGGAACGTATCCGTAAAGCTTTGCAATTGTACTCGTCGGAGCCCACGGAACCGTATTTGAGTTCTCAAAACTATGGTGAACTATTCTCCAATCAAATTATATGGTTTGTGGACGACACGAACGTATATCGCGTCACCATACATAAAACGTTCGAAGGCAATCTCACCACTAAACCCATAAATGGTGCCATCTTTATATTCAATCCACGTACGGGACAATTGTTTTTGAAAATCATTCACACTTCGGTGTGGGCGGGTCAAAAACGTTTGGGTCAGCTGGCCAAATGGAAGACAGCTGAAGAAGTTGCTGCCCTGATCCGTTCTCTGCCCGTAGAAGAACAACCCAAACAGATTATTGTTACCCGTAAAGGTATGTTGGATCCGTTGGAAGTGCATCTTCTAGATTTCCCCAACATTGTTATTAAGGGCTCGGAATTGCAGTTGCCCTTCCAGGCCTGTCTGAAAGTTGAGAAATTCGGTGATTTGATTTTAAAAGCCACCGAACCCCAAATGGTACTCTTCAACCTGTACGATGATTGGCTGAAAACTATTTCATCGTATACCGCCTTCAGTCGCTTAATCTTAATATTGCGGGCATTACATGTGAATACTGAAAGAACAAAGATTATCTTAAAGCCCGACAAGACGACAATAACCGAACCCCATCACATATGGCCTACGCTTACCGATGAGGAATGGATTAGAGTGGAAGTACAATTGAAGGATTTAATTTTGGCCGATTATGGTAAGAAGAATAATGTTAATGTAGCCTCCTTAACGCAGTCGGAGATTCGTGATATTATCTTGGGTATGGAGATTAGTGCACCATCAGCGCAACGTCAACAAATTGCAGAAATCGAAAAACAAACTAAGGAACAAAATCAATTGACCGCCACCACTACGCGTACCGTTAATAAACATGGTGACGAGATTATTACCTCCACCACGTCCAATTACGAAACACAAACGTTCAGTTCGAAAACGGAATGGCGTGTTCGTGCGATATCTGCCACCAATCTGCACTTACGTACCAATCACATTTACGTCAGTTCGGATGACATTAAGGAGACGGGATACACTTACATATTGCCGAAGAACATACTTAAAAAATTTGTAACTATATCCGATTTGCGAGCACAAATTGCTGGGTATTTATATGGAGTGAGTCCGGCCGACAATCCCCAAGTTAAGGAGATACGTTGCATTGTTATGCCACCGCAATGGGGCACTCACCAAACGATTAATCTGCCCAATATATTACCCACACATCAATATCTTAAAGACATGGAACCATTAGGCTGGATACATACGCAACCCAACGAATTGCCACAATTATCACCGCAGGACATAACCACCCATGCAAAAATCATGCAAGACAATACAGCATGGGATGGTGAAAAGACGATTGTCATTACCTGCTCTTTTACACCGGGCTCTTGTTCCTTGACGGCGTACAAATTGACACCATCCGGTTTCGAGTGGGGTTCCAAAAACACAGACAAAGGGAACAATCCCAAAGGTTATTTGCCCTCGCATTATGAACGCGTACAGATGCTGTTGTCCAATAAATTTTTGGGCTTTTTTATGGTACCGGCGCAAGGCAGCTGGAATTACAATTTTATGGGTGTACGGCACGATCAGAATATGAAATACGATTTGCAATTGGCCAATCCGAAAGAATTCTATCACGAAATACACCGGCCCTCGCATTTTCTGTTGTTTGCCAATTTGGAAGATGCCGGCGATGGCTCAGGAGCAGATCGGGAAGATGTTTACGCATAATTATCTTAATCTTCATGAGTTTATTATTAAGTTAGTTCAAGTTCAAGTCATTTCATAAATGTGTACTTATAGTTTTAGAACAGGATACCATTTTCAGCAAGTTTCCTCAATAAAATGATGATAAAATAAAATGTTTTTGCATTATTTAGTTAATAAAGAAGAAATATTTAAAAAAGTTAGCAAATGGGCAGTTCCACGCCCACTAAGTAGATATCCCGGAAAAGCTACAGAAATTTCCAAACGTTTGCAAAAAATTAGACCAAAATCGGAGCAGTAGTTTTCTAGTTATAGGCCAAACAAATTCACATTCATTCTTGTATGTGTGTGTGTGTGTGTGGTCGTCATTTTAAAAATCATGCTATATTAAAAATGTGAGCAAAATACCAGGCGCTCAGAAATGCTCAGTAAGCAAATTTTGATTCTAGATATTTTTTAAACCCTTATAACTTGGAAACGGCTGGACGGATTTTGTTCAAACTTTTTGTGGAAGTTTGTAAATTATTTCAGCTTTCTGATGAAGTATATTATATGGGCGTGGCACCGCCCATTTAGTTAATAAACAAGAAACGTATAAAAAAAGGTGTTTTTTAAGCAAATGGGCAGTGCCACGCCCACTAATTAGATATCCCCGAAAAGCTACAGAAATTTCCAAACGTTTGCAAAAAATTTGACCAAAATCGGAGCAGTAGTTTTCGAGTTATAACCCAAACAAATTCACCATTCCTTCTTGTATGTGTGTGTGTATGTGTGTGGTCGTCATTTTAAAAATCATGCTATATTAAAAATGTGAGCAAAATACCAGGCGCTCAGAAATGCTCAGTAAGCAAATTTTGATTCTAGATATTTTTTAAACCCTTATAACTTGGAAACGGCTGGACGGATTTTGTTCAAACTTTTTGTGGAAGTTTGTAAATTATTTCAGCTTTCTGATGAAGTATATTATATGGGCGTGGCACCGCCCATTTAGTTAATAAACAAGAAACGTATAAAAAAAGGTGTTTTTTAAGCAAATGGGCAGTGCCACGCCCACTAATTAGATATCCCCGAAAAGCTACAGAAATTTCCAAACGTTTGCAAAAAATTTGACCAAAATCGGAGCAGTAGTTTTCGAGTTATAACCCAAACAAATTCACCATTCCTTCTTGTATGTGTGTGTGTATGTGTGTGGTCGTCATTTTAAAAATCATGCTATATTAAAAATGTGAGCAAAATACCAGGCGCTCAGAAATGCTCAGTAAGCAAATTTTGATTCTAGATATTTTTTAAACCCTTATAACTTGGAAACGGCTGGACGGATTTTGTTCAAACTTTTTGTGGAAGTTTGTAAATTATTTCAGCTTTCGGATGAAGTATATTATATGGGCGTGGCACCGCCCATTTAGTTAATAAACAAGAAATATTAAAAGAAAGTGATTTTTTAAGCAAATGGGCAGTGCCACGCCCACTAATTAGATATCCCCGAAAAGCTACAGAAATTTCCAAACGTTTGCAAAAAATTTGACCAAAATCGGAGCAGTAGTTTTCGACTTATAACCCAAACAAATTCACATTCATTCTTGTATGTGTGTGTGTGTGTGTGTGGTCGTCATTTTAAAAATCATGCTATATTAAAAATGTGAGCAAAATACCAGGCGCTCAGAAATGCTCAGTAAGCAAATTTTGATTCTAGATATTTTTTAAACCCTTATAACTTGGAAACGGCTGGACGGATTTTGTTCAAACTTTTTGTGGAAGTTTGTAAATTATTTCAGCTTTCTGATGAAGTATATTATATGGGCGTGGCACCGCCCATTTAGTTAATAAACAAGAAACGTATAAAAAAAGGTGTTTTTTAAGCAAATGGGCAGTGCCACGCCCACTAATTAGATATCCCCGAAAAGCTACAGAAATTTCCAAACGTTTGCAAAAAATTTGACCAAAATCAGAGCACTAGTTTTCTAGTTATAAGCCAAGCAAGTTCATCTTCATTTTTGTGGTCGTCATTGTGAATGAAGTTCATGCCAATATAAAAATTTGAGCAAAATACCAGGCGCTCAGACTTGCTCAGTAAGCAAATTTTGATTCTAGATATTTTTTAAACCCTTATAACTTGGAAACGGCTGGACGGATTTTGTTCAAACTTTTTGTGGAAGCTTGTAAATTATTTCAGCTTTCTGATGAAGTACATTATATGGGCGTGCCACCGCCCATTTAGTTAATAAACAAGAAATATTAAAAAAAAGTTATTTTTTAAGCAAATGGGCAGTGCCATTTTTGCGGTGATTTTTGAGTTATAAGCCGAACAAATTCATTTTGAAATTTACAAATTTATATGGACACCCAGACAAATATGGTGCGTATGACGTATGCCGCTCAAGAGTTACAAACAATCTACCCTTTGTCACAAGTGGAACGGTTTATTAAAACGACATATGTATATATATATGTATAGATATTTTTTCATATATTTATTGAATATATTTTACTGTTGTGTAGTTCTTAATATCATTTCAAGTAAACAGCTATCTTTAAAATTTCTCTTATATATAAAAAAAAAAATATTTTTCTTTTTACAAATTTTGTACAATAACAATGACTCTTTCTCTTTTACATTTTATACCGTAAGAGCAAGAATTTAACCACAGGCCAGAGACTCTATAAATATGTGTGTAAGTCTCTGCTATAAAGTAAAATATTCAGGGTGAATAAAAAGACGGAAACTCTCAAGTAACGGATGAAATTTTTGAAACAGCTTCACGCAGAAAAGTTGATCAAGTTCCTCATCATGTTCTTCTCTTTTAATTTAAAATTAAATTTAAAAACTTTTGTATTTGAAGATGTTGAGAAGATTTTATACTATGACGTTACTCGAGAATTTTCATTCATTTTACTCACACCATTTATACTTTGTGATTTAACATTGTCAGTCTCATTAGATATCGTGGTGATTATAAAAGTAGGGTGATCGTAGACATACATAAATCGTAGTTTTACACACGTTGTCATACATATTAAGTGGTCCTTATAAGATTGAAAATGTTTTATACACCGAGCGCTGAACCGTTCACAAGTGATCACCGGTTGATACCTTTTCAAAGAGCATCATCTTTTATATCCAATGTTAAGGATGCATATTAGTAGTAGTAGTAGTAAGAGGGAGAATTAACGTATAATTGAGATTAAACTTCAAGCAGTGCATGTCTATGTTGTATGCGTCAACTTTGTATAAAAATTATGGACTCTCACAACAACACCAAAACTGTAAGCTAACAGTTTTACCATCATTGGCATTGCATGTAACCGGTAGCAATACCTAATTACAGCGTATTTGGCGGATTATTAAATGAATACAATTTCGTTTAAATGTAATTGCTAGAGAATAGTTATGTTACGTGCTTATTGAATACAATAAAAAAAAACTTAAATAACGAAAGATTTTTCATTAATTGAAATGATGGCACATGATGGTAAGAATGAAGGATTTTTGCAACGTTCAACTAGATTACAATAAAATAAGTGAAATTATTATAGTCGATTTAGAGCGACTATTTAATACCCCACACCACTTGGGTCTACCAAATGCTAAATTTCAATTTCTGCTCTATGTTAACTACCATCTATAAGTATAAGCGACGCAACGCATTGTTTTATAAAAACAAATTTACACAGACAACAGACAGGCAGACATCGATTTAAACCAATTCAAATATGTGTTTTTTACTCCTTTGGGATTTTTAAACATGCTATATCCCCTTTAAAACAAGTGGTGTAGGGTACAGATATATGTAAGGCGACAATATTTGCGTAAAGGCATCCATTTTCATGGGAATTTTTTTCTATAGCTTAAGGCACAAAACTTAAATAAATACATGTTCTTAACTTAATTAGGCGGTGTTAGTTAAACAGCTTATATAATATATAAATTATAATGCCAGAAAGAGGTTGGAAGCAAGCAAGAGGGAAAGAAAGGCGTTATAAAATTTTTCACTTAATAGTTATTATAATGAAACTACTTAAAACTATTTGCAATTATATAATAATTATAATACTTAAATGTCTAGTAAAACATTTATTAGTGTATATATTTATATCTAAAAATATTCGCTTTTTTTATAATTTATGATTAAACTTTTTGTTTCAATATTTCTTAATTATTTCACTTCTAATACAAACCCTATGTTTAGTCTTAATCTTAACTGTATTTTGTATTTATATACCCTCGATCTTGGAGTTGGAAGGGAACACAAAGGTTTGAGGGTACTTTCAAATAAGCAATAAAGTATGTATGTATATATTTCTGTTAAGAATCCAAGTCCGGGAGGACCTTGCCTTGTCTTTATAAATATTAATGTTTTGTTCAAATTATCAATGAACGCCTACCCGGGATTTTTATTTATTTTTGGCATGTCCGGACTTTATGTTTAACTTTTCATTTGTTTTTAAATCAAAATGTTACTAATTTCAAAAGAGATTCCGCTGCACGGAAAAAACGTTTATTTTGTTTTCTATGTGTGTGTGTGTGTAAGTCCCATGCCAAACATTGGCGCCTATATTTACCGGGCGGTTCGGCTATGTTTATACAAATGAAACGTAAACGGAATATTGTCTCATCGACCGTACCTTCGACATTGCCACGCCCTTAACCTTTACTATGCATACCTAATTGATCAGCTGTTTGTGAGGACGAAGGGTATTTTCATATATTTGGCGCAAAAGCCAAAAAACAAGCTTCTTTACTTATATTATAAACTAAAGTATAAATATGTGGTAGTGCGGGTACTTGGAGATGTTTGCGTCTACGTTTGTGTATGCATATCTTCTTACACACAATCCTCATCATTGAGACGAAATTTCTCGTCCGCGGAAGCCAATTTTTGTATAGTTTTTCTTATGCGCAGCGCTGATAAGCGTACGTTCGGATTTTGATGCCAGCATTCTTTCATTAATTTGGACATGCCGGCCAAGAGCTAAAATTATTTAAAATTATTTTCTACTATAGTATATAATATATAAAATGCTGTCTACCGTATCTGAACTCCAACGGTTTGGTATGCAGGGTCGATAATTGTCCACACAAACCACTTTGCGCATATCCTCAAAACTGGGATCTGATGGGACCACATCATAAAAAGGTATTCTGTATTCTTCGGCAATGCCGCCTGAAATTGTCCTTCGACACACCTCCCACAGTATCAAACCCAAAGCATATATATCCGTACGCTTTAAAGCCTCAAAATTAATCATATTTATGCTAAGTGGGAGATATGAAGACAAAAATTAAAAGATTTTTATATTCGAAAAAAAAATGCATTACCTCTCATCTAGTACTTCAGGAGCCATGTACCGTTTTGTACCAACTTTAGGGTTAGTTTCTTGTTTTTTATTTCCAAAATCCACTTCACCCGTTAGCGTGGAGTGCATAACTGCTAAACCGAAATCTGCTACAACACATTGTCCATCCGGCTTTACTAAAATATTTTTCGATTTTAAATCTCGATGAGCTATTGCCGGTTTGCCCTAAGAGAATAAAAACCATTTATGTGGATAAAAAAAAAATAAAAAACCTTAAACAAATTACAACATACTTGACGTCCTTCATAATTAACAATTTCCGTGTGTAGGTGTACCAGACCATTGGCTATTGATAGACAAATCAAAATCATATCATGATGACTAAGAGCATTTCGATTTAAATGATCGAATAAGGAGCCATTGGGGTAGTACAGTGTTAAGAGCCATAACTGTGTAGTATCGCAACGTGACCACAAATCGGAACCTATGTATCCCAAAATGTTTTCATGACGAACCATACTAAGAAAAAAAAAAAATGTTATAATTTAAACATTTTTGCACCATTTCACATGTTGAGAGAACACATACTTATAAATCTCCGTTTCACGTTTCCAGGAGTCTTCATTGAGGGTGGTAAAGATTTTTACTGCCACATTTTCACCATGCAAATGACCACGCCAAACCGATCCATATTTACCACCACCAATGCATTCCACCAAAGTCACTTGTTTGGCCAGAGTGCGTTGCACCAAAAATGGTAAACCGTAACCCGTACCACTCCAACACGACTCTTGCAAAAATTCCTAATAATAAAAATATCGCATCAGTGGTAAACTTTTAATTTTGAGAAAACAATTATTTTACCCTTAAAGTGCTGTCCCCAGCTCTGGTAATCCCCAACAAGCCATCATTTACGAAATGAGCGTCCGGATCATGTTTGTTGTGTGTTGATGCTAAACGTTTACGATGATTGCGTCTTATAAATAAAACAGCCACATAAATCAGTATGGAGATGATCACAAATGGTCCCAAAATAGCAAAAATCATTTTCAGTATATTACTAGTATCAGCACTTAAGCGGGTTACTTCCGCTAGAAGATGAAATAATAATAAAAAGATGTCGTTGTTTTTTCCAGTTAATTTCTTACTATTTGCTATGGGTGGCAATTCGGGAAATTCACCATCATTGCAATAATCGCCAATACAGCAGACGACATTAATTTGTGAGGCGGTATGACGTTTTCGAGGCCCCAAATTGTTGATATTGTTTTGATTACAAATCAACTGGGTGGTGTCCACCGATGTGGTGCAGCCGCGGGAAACTTGTTCTTCGCCAAATGCATTGCGTATACGCGACTTGTAACACTACGTTAAAGAAAAAAGTAAATTCTTTTTATTAAACTGTTTACTTATAAGAAAATATTCATTCATTGTTATACCTGTATGGCATTCTGGCACATATGAGCATGTTGGGAGGCATTGCGGCAAGGCGGCTCACACGAGAAACATTTATATCTGAGGATTAAGAAGAAATCATTAAATCGTGTTTATTTCATTGAAATTCTGAAGAAATTAAAAAAAAAAAGCTGCATTAATGTTGTTGTTGTTGTTGGTGCAGTAATAATAATTAAGCATAATTAAAAAAGTTAAGCTTTTAAGAGAACAAAAATATTATCACAAACAAATGAAACTTTGCTTTGGCAAACATTTGGTTACATTTACCTTCTTCTCATGCGTCTTTTGGACTTGGAATGCCTCCTGAGTGAGAGTGTTTTGGTAAATGGTAGCAGTAATAGTGGGAGGGTTAATTAAGCATATATAAATATATACATGTATGTGTTTAGCATATTATGCTTCTTAACAACTGCGACACTTTTAGCACTGTCAACAATTCTAGTTGGACAAAATTGTTAGTAAACTTACCGGGGATGTGTTTGTATAGAATTTTGTGCTGGCACCACAGGAAACTCTTTGCCATTCGAATGGGTAACTTCAAGCTCGGTATTCTCTTGATTCTCATCCAATAGTCTGCTATTGATTTCACCTTAAAAAAATTACATACACATAATATTATTAAAAAATTTTATATGAAAATATCGTTAATAAAAAGATTCTGGAGCAATTATAATCCAGAGGTTCATTTTCTTCTATTCTAAAATATTGCGTTGGCTTGTAAGAACACAAACACATTCACTTATGCACCATATTAAGGCATAATTAATGCAGCTTTAGTTTGGCGTTACTTGTAACACTTTGTAAACACCTTTTATAATGTTATTTATATAAAAATGAATAGATATTTATTGAAAAAGTAATGTTATTGTTTATTATATATACCTTTTATAATATTTATATGTAAAATTATTAAACAAAATATTAGTTTTATAATGGCAGCCATTATAAATTTTAGTGACAATTACAACAATGTTATCCATTAACAAAACAAGCGCACAGGGTGTACAGGATGTTATTGATAGTAGTTTATGTAAAACTGTTTAATATTTTAGAAGTAGCTAAAAATTAATTGGATATTATTTTATAATACATTTTACATATAAACATAAATATATAAATATAACATTATTTAGGACCTTATGTCATTAACATGAAGCTGTATAAACATTCTGCTATTAAAATAATACACTATAGTTTTTATTCTCTTGTTTTGTTCATTTGTTTGTTTAAACTTTTGAAATGTTTTATAATAAGAAAGTCTCAATAAACTTAAACTTAACTTAAACTTAATAAACATATATTATTATTATATATTATAAGAATTAAATACGTATTTTTTATAAACTAAACGATCTACATCTGGATAGTGTTTCTTTAGACAAATCATTTTATTTGAACTACTTTTCTCATAGCCTGCACATCTTTATTATTTTACTATTCCAATTGCCTCGTCGACAAATTTGTGAAGAATTGTGTAAGAGACTTATGAACACACTTTAATCTACCGGTTAATTGTCTTTTAACCGAAATTTATTAAAAAATATGTTTTTAAACATTTGACTATAATAAAATGATCAATTATTAGTGTAATAATTAAAGCAATAACTCGCTATAAAATGAATTTAGCAAATGAAAATTTTTACGGTAAGTAGTAAGTAAGGCATTTAAAAGTGTGTGTGTGTGTGTGTGTGTGTGTACGTGTGCTAGAAAAATGTGTATATTATTGCATGTATAGGAAATTAAAATCTCATTCATAATTAAGATGTGAACGCCCTTCACTTGCCTGTAATAGCCCGAATTTACTCAACTGTCATTACAACATTAATAAAAAAAGGGTTTTTGCGAATGTGAGCACTTTGGTAAAGTGTTTGGATTATTTGGTGGGGTACGAATATACACACAAGAGGAAACAATTACTTACAAAATTGTTAATTAGATTAACGTGTTTGCTTATGTGTGAAAATGCAACAATGGTGGAAGAATTACACCCTACTTGAATCACGTCTCTGTCCACCCACTTCTCATACTCTGTACAACTCGTTTTTAGTAAGTGGCTCCTTATACAACATTCTGTAATGTTGTTTTTGTTGTTATTGTAGTCAATTCCCACATAATTGATGGGCTACAAAGTGAAAGGTTTTGTGTAAGATACACTTCCTTAAATGTTCCCATTTTTTGGTGAAAATATCACAAACAAAACTACACACTATTGGAATTTCTCGCTTCATACATACATACAAACGATTATTTTACATTCAGACTGTATATGATAACGTTTAATGTAAAAACAAATATCGTGACTAATAGTATGGCGCTTCAGTTGCGGGAATTCATTAAAATTTTTCCAATAAATAAATCAAAAAGTTACTAATATTTTTTGTTTTGTTTTTGTTATAGATGATATATCATCGCTTGTGTCACCGGTGCCAGATTATCACCTTGGTGAATTGGATGAAATTATACGTTCAACGGATTCACATTTGGATGCTTCACTTGATTTGAGTGCATTTAGTGAGTTTAGTGAGATCTCAACATGTAACAGCAGCAAGCTGCAGACGGATACTTTGGCGAAAGCTTTGGCTGTGTCTGGTATCAATGCATGGGATGATGATTATAAATTACAGCCGGTTTCAGAACCAAAACCATCAATTGATGAATTTCAGTTCAATTTGTCCGCTTTTCCATCCCCAGCCACCTCTCACTCTCACTGTACACCACCCTATAATGTTTCCATGCGCACCGAATCCATTTCATCATTGGATTGTGATTTTAATCCGGATGATTTTCTTAATTTCCTTAACGATGACGATATCAAGATGGAGAATATTGAGATGCATAATAATCGTAATACACCCTCACCTACCGGTAGTTGTACTAGTTCTAGTGGCAGCTCTACCAGTGGTGTGCAAAGTGACGCTTCATCAATGACGTCAGCGGGAGAGATAGTGTCTGTTAAAAATAATATTGAAGTGAAACATGAAGAAGTTGACACAAAAGAATTCCCTGGACTTGTGAAAGACGACGAATTTATGGCCATTGATGAATGTCCGACAAGTATGGAAGAAATCAAAACGAAACCAATTAAATATGATTTCATGGCTTCAGTACCAATGGCAAACAATGTTGTAAACATAGCTGCACAAACATTGCCAACAATAAATGTATTACCAGTGCAGGCTATTCGCACGACACCAATGAAAACATCGACTCCTCTTAAGTTGCCTAACAATGATGCAACAGAAAAGGTTGTTTTGAATACAAAACCTTTAAAAGTCATGTCCAATGCGAAGCCTGTTCAATCCACATCATCATCAGTATCAGTATCACCTTCCTCCAATAAATTAACACCACCTCCAAATTCCAAACCCAAGACCGTATATTTGTCCTCTAATGATTTTAAAGTTTTAATGCAAAAAATGAATAATAACGGTCAGAAAAAGTTAACAGGTCCCAACGGACAAATGCCCAAAGTTATTGTAAAGACGGCCAGCGGTAAAGTTATAACCGCGAATAAAAGTCTAACCCAAATGACAACAAATTCAATGAATCATCCAACACAATTAAAGGCAAACCTTATTAAAACGAACGCCAATGCAATATTATTTAAACCACCACCACCACAAGCGGATAAATTATTGAGTAATAATAGTCGCACGGAATTCGGACAAGGGAATCGAGTGGATAAAAATGGCGTTGTGGATGAGAAATTGCTGAAGAAACAGCAGCGTATGCTGAAAAACCGTGAGTCAGCATCTTTGTCACGTCGCAAGAAAAAAGAATACATGGAGAGATTGGAGCGTCGTATTAGTAGCTTGGAAAAGGAAAACTACACCTTGAAGGGCGTAAGTAGAATGAATGATTTCAACTCTTAATTTGCTTTATAAGTATCAGTAGTTTTTCTTCCTATATATTCTTTTTTTGTGTTTGTTTTTGTCTTTTTAAAAAAGTTTATCAAAATAAGTTTTGGAAACAATATTAATTTATCTCTAAAAAATTTCTTGACACGTGTTACACAAGCGCTTCCTCATTAGAATTTGTCCCGTTAGATTTAATGTATTTATTTATTTATGTTTTTTTTTTTTGTGTTTGCTTTTATTTTAGGAAAACTCATCATTACGTTCTCAATTAATGGCCTTCGCTCAGACCTGTCAGTGTAAAAATGGCAAAATGAGTGAATTCATATTAAAGTCATTGGATCCTGGTAACAAAGCAAATTGCTCTGTATTGAGTGCCATTGATGCTGCCGCGTTTTTAATTGACAATAACAGTAAAATAAATACAAGTAATGCTGCTGCGCCGCCCAATGCTACAGCCAGCATACAGCATCATGTTAAAATAGCCCCAAAACCACCAAATGCTCCGGCAAATATAAATAAAAATTTCAGAACCCGTTTGTCAGCGGCGGCTGTTAAGAAAAATGTTGCTGTATTGTTTGCAATGGCTTTTATGGTCACGTTAAATGTGGGTAATTTTCAAAATTATCTAAACAAAGGCGTCTTGGATAACGGGGTAGCTCTAGAAGCGGCAATAACGGGTGAAGATGGTGCAAAGCCAGTAGTGGCCACCGGCCGCCACTTATTGTGGGTACCAACGGAACAAGAATTTCATGAAAATAATAATCGCAGTAAACGCAGCATTGAATTGAACAATGTGCCGCCACCACCATTACATTTTCTGCGACCAACAAATCGTACCGCCCATCGAAAGATTAATGAAGCCAGTGTAAAGGATGAGCCGCCCTCACAGAAGGCCACAAAATGTGGCTCCAACAATTCTTTGGGTAATGTCACCAAATATATGCAGGAAAATATGCGTCTGGCACGGGATTTGCATAAATGGATTGATGGCAATGATTATTTAAATTTGAGTATGGGTCATGATATGGATCAAATGGAACATCTGCAATTCAATGTGGACTATGCCGACTTTCATCTACCCTTACAGGGGGCAGTGGATAAAGGAAAACTGGGAAAACGTAAATTATTTATGGGCGGTGGAGAAATCGATCGGAAACAAGCGAAATTGAAGGCACATCAGGCAGTAAACAGTTCCAACTCGTTGGATCTATTTAAACCACGCATAAATGAAGAGTATTTGCGTCTGTTCAAAGGGATAAAACGTCAAGAAGACACCTTCTACGTACTGTCCTTCAATATGGATCACATTCTGTTGCCGGCTTCGGCTTACAATAAAAGTGCACGTCCCAAAATGTCTTTAATGTTGCCGGCCGGTGATCCCTCTTTAAATGGTGATATAGTCCTTATGCAAATCGATTGTGAGGTACTGAATACAACGGAATTGGAATTGAAATCACATATGATACCGGAAAAATTGCGACGTCAACAACGCTATGAAAATGTTAAAATGAAATCCAATCAAGTGGTGAATAATCATCAGAATCATTCTGAGGACACTAATAACGCAACTGTAAAAACAAGTGAAACATTTTATTCCAAGCCATCACCCAGGGGTATTCCGTTCATGATGAATGTTAATAAAAATGAAACAATTACCCATAACATGATAAGGTCGCCACTACCAATAAGCATGAATGCTAAACGGAAACCAGTAGTAAAGTTCAATGCTAGCAGTGAAAGCATTTTGGGGAGTGGAGTTTTGAATGTACGTAATTCTATGTTATTTAGTAAAATGCGTGAAACTGTGGCAACAGCGACACATGCACATAATACTGTAACCGCTAAAAGCAACTTTTAGTTAAGAGAGTGTGGAAAGTTAAGTTTAACAAAAAGAAAACATTTTTGTTCATCTAGCTGAAACTTTTTATTAATTAATGTTTACGGTCTTTAGTTTAAGTGAAAATTGTCCATTTCGCTAAATTTAAGTAAAAAAGTAACTAAATTTTGAAATTCTCATTTATCATGTCACTACCGCTAGCCTTGGACTTCTGAGATGGAAAATATTAATTTAAAAAACACTTGATTTAATAATATTCGATAAGAAACCGTTTTAAATAGATACGCACTAAAAAAGAATTGAATGAATTTTTTTGAGCTATAAACCGTTGTATTTCATTTAATTACTTATACGATAATGTTTTGAATATTTTGATAAGCATTAAACAAAATTATGTATTATTTATACAAGTAAGGAAAACATTTTGTGATTTTATTTCATTAAGAAAAAAAAGGTAATTTATTACAAAAATATTCCCTTAGTAACACTGGGTGTGTCGGCAACTATTTAAACTACCATCAATGTTGACATTTCCATATAAAAGCTTCACAATTCAACAAACAATACGTAAATAATAATTACTTGAAAAGTATTTATACATAAGTACGCGAATTTGAGGTGTGTATAGTATAAATATTTACACACATTCTATTAACAAAATCACAAATAATTAACGCCCTCACCTCCAAAGTTTAACACAATTCATCATTTATAATATTAAAGCGCAATAAGATTAATCCTCATATCACTCGCACACATCTCTCCAAGAGAGAACATCAATCATAAGTAAATAAACGTACAGATAGATAGATGAATGCATTCCTTTGTTTACGTGTTAAATAAATGTGTTTTCGTTTCAGATATATTAACTTTATCAATTGTCATCCATATTATAATCATTAGGATTTTTCGTGTTTACGCGTACAGTCATAATATAATGAATATATTAAAACTGTAGCTCATACACAACTTGTAAGCATCATTGATAATTACATGCCCCAATTTATATGGGGTGTGCAAGATTTAGCTAAAGTAAACTTAAGAATGTCCGATTTTCATATGAATTATGAAATCTATCAAACTATTTTTACATTAGCTTGCTATAAAACAGAAATAGCCATTACACCCTCTCCCGTTGATGAACCAACTACCAAAAAGTCGGGGTTCTTTTGGTGGCATTAAAAAGTTGTACCGTATCTCTAAATGTTCAACAAAAACCCGATAAGGCCATTGCGCCATTAACAACAAATACGGAAATACTGCTCACAACCTAAGCCCCTCAAGGAATATAAAGAAACATTCTGTATGCCTTAACAAAATTATGCAAGAAGGTGAGTTTTTCATTTTGTATATATACATGTGTATATACATAAGTTTTTTCATTGCGGTCGGATGTCGGATGTTTAGCAACAAATGTGATTTGATGTAGATATGTCCACCTTTCTGATCATAGCTGAAACTTTCACAGTTTCATAATTTATCAATTTTAATGTAAATGTGAGTATGAATGGTTTATGCTTTTATATCTTTCCAAAAAAGTCCGATAATGTTTATATAATAAATTTGCTTAATTTTCTGTTACATAACGGAAAAGTTGCGCAAAAATATTGTTAATATTTGGCTTTATTTTTGAAAAAAATATGCTCTCGTATTATGAATGTTTTCTGTCTGTCCATTTAACTATTTTGATGGTAATCATGACCAATTTTGGTTCGTCTGTCTCTGGTAATTTGTTGTTTATTCATTATGGTGATTTAGTTGTTATGATTAAATTAATAATGAGAATTAGTTATTATTATTATTATTGTTGTTGTTGTTATTGTTGTTATTATTGTAAGGTTAGTAAACAACAATTTTCATTTCCTGTTGAAATTTCCTTTTTGCAAATCAAATCGAATGAAAATTAAATTTCACAAAGTAATTTCCATAATTGTGTTTCATTGCCAGCCAACGCTGTTTGTAGACTTTCGGTCTAATCACATTAATGCAGTTGTGGTGGTTATAATTTACTAAATAAACGCAATTGTATGTTGTTTTATTATGCATGTATGTTATATCGAAACATAAAACACACATGCACTATGTGTTTTATTGTAAAGTCAATTAAAACTGACAATCATAATCTAAAAGTGTTTGTCAAAAACTGAACCCCATTAAAACAATTAGTCAATCCATCAAAAATGTTTTATATGAAATGTGTACATTGCACATATGCATCTTCGCCAGGCATACATAAATACAATCTTATACAACAATTGCTTAATGATTAGAAAGGTTATTCCAAACGTTCAATACTTATCAAAACGGACTAATAATAATAAGTTTATGTATGTGACACATACATAAGAATATGATTTCAAATACAAATTTGATATAAACGGCATATATCCCAAGTATGTGTAAATTTTCTTGTAAAAGCATTTCAACAATTTTTTGTTTGTTGTAACATGTTTGGTAATAATCAATAAGTGGTAAAATCTGTTAAATTGTTCCTTTTGAAAGCCGACCTATTCATTAAACTTAAAAAAAAAACAATTAAAAATATTATAATCGATCAATCCCAGCCATCAAATACCCTACACCACTTGATGCATTACTCAGTTTAGTTTTTTTCTTAGAAAAATGAAAAAATTTTTATATTTTACACTAACTTGTATTATCAAAAATTTGAAAATGATTAACAAGTCACAATAAATTTTTTTATTAAATTTTTTATACTTACTATTAACTATTTTTGGCAATATATAAAGAATTGCGCAATTTTTTTATAGATTGATTTTTTTTATAACAAAACGTTATATGAGGAGGGGTTCGAAGAATGGTCCGATCGGGTCCAAATTAGGCACAACTAATTATTCAGATTATTAACTATTATTCACCAAATATTGTGAAAAAATATTAAAAAATATTAAAAGACTTCCATTATACCTTTATGGGGAGGGGTTCTAAAAATATTCCGATCCTATCCATTTTCAATAAGGTTTGAGCCAATACATGTATTTATACCAAATTTCATTGAAGTATCTCAAAAAATAATAGGACCTCATATGGGGAAAGGTTCTAAAAATGGTCAATTTTCAATAGAGATCCCCTATGGACCAATATTTGACCTTGTACCAAATTTTATGGAAATATTTCAAAAAAATGCGACATGTAACTTGCGCACAGATATACGTGGACAGGCAGACGGACATGCTAAAATCGAATCAGATTTTGATTCTAAATCGATCGGTATAACTGAAGGTGGGTGTGACATTTGCCGTTTAGGAGTTACAAACATTCGCACAAACTTAATATACCGTCTTACCACAACTGGTGCAGGGTATAATAATGTTATGATTGATGTTTGTTGTTGTTATATCACAAAAACATAAAAATTTCATTTATATCTCCAAGCAGCAATTTTTTTAACGCGCTTATAACATGAGTATGTGTCATTACTAAAATAGCTACAAAAAGAAAAATAGCTAAAAAAAAAAAATTAAAAAAAAAAAAATTGAAAAAGTAAAAATGAAACTTTTCCCCAAAAAAATATTTTTCACTACCATCACTTGAGCGCAGAGGTGTTTAATAATTAATTAACGATTTATTAATTTGATTTATGCGCGGTTACGCTAAATGATTTTTTTGCGAAAGCGTATTGCATAGCAAAGTTCGCAGACTGGGCTCACACAAACACACCAGTTGCTAACCCAGAGAATAATGCGCATTCAAGTGGAAGCTACAATTTATGGATTTATTTAACTATTCAGTACTTATATATAGTATGTCTATAAAGTTATATGTGGCTGACTCCTTATTGGATTGAAGGTAACTAAAAAACTAGATAATTTCACCAAAACCTATAAGTGTCTTTAGAGAAAATCTGGAAGGCATGCTATAAGATTTGATTTACTATAAAATAACGGCCATTCCCCTTGCTTCCAATCCAAGTGACAGTTTTGAAACTGCCGATTTTCTTTGAACTCCTGAGAGTTATAATTTTTGTATAGAATACTACAAAAATGTTTCATTGCAGTAAAGTTTAATGATGTCGTAGACGTAACAAATATTTATTTCTCGATTTAATTACACACTTCCCAAATATGTACACAATGGAAATACATGATTTCAATATTTATTTACCTAGACGGAAACGTACATTTTCTAAACCGTGAACCTGTCGCTTCAAACTGCCACTATCGGCCCAACTAGAATTGAGATAACTATCATCATCGTCCATGGCTAGTTTTTTCAATTCCTCTTGACGCCTGTACGCATCAGCCATCATGCGACGACGCGTATCTTCATTAATTACCGGTTCTCTACTGGGTGGCCCATCACCCAGCTGATTCAGTTTGACTACCACTTTAGTTTTATCATTTTGTCCCAAATATTCACTCAGTTTTTTATCCGATAATATTAAACGGCCCGCAAACCATAATTGTGCCTTGCTTGGTTCGATAACTTCCTTGGAAGCTTGCGTTCCCGTTAAATCTTCAGTATTTGTGAATTCCATACGTATAGTGTCGTGCGGTGGCAATTGCATTGGATAAACTATAGTGACTGCACCGCGCAATAGATTTATAGCTTCTGAAACTATTTTCAAAGTTAACGGCTTTTTGGCCAATACCAACTTGCGATCTATCATTTCGCGGGCCTCCTTTATGGCCTTACGCAAAACTTCTTGCATATTCTCTTTCGGTTGTTTGCCATTACGTCGACCAATGGGATCGGCATTGAATATAAAACCGCCAGAAGGGATGCATTTTTCGCCCCAGACATCTTTTAATTTTAATTCTTCAACTTGTTCATCGGTAAGGCCCATTATATCGGGTGGTAAAAGAGTACCGTGCGAAGCTAATTCTTCCATTTCACTGCAAATACGTTCCACCTTAAGGCGGCCATTAAATATGGCGGTTAGATCTCTGACAACATCGGTAGAGTTGTTTTGTATGCTGGTCTCGAAAAGGAAGAGATTCTCATCACCTTGTTTTACTTGCAGAATAACCATTTTTCTAATTTTTCTAAAGATTTCTGAAAAAGTTTCGTATTTCAGTGTGACAGGAAAAGCTTACGACGCTTTAAAAGAAATTATTTTATATTTCGAGGGTTTATTTATTTTTGATCGATTGAAAAATAAATGTAAAGTCATGGCAACTAATCTATATTATACGAGAGATGGTGTATGGTTGCCAAATAATTTTATTTTCATTCAATTGATTGAACTTCAATCGAAGTCATAATTCAAGCAAAATTATCAGTCGAATGCTTCTTCTGTAAAATAGTTTTAATAGGAGAGATATTTATCTAAATTTTGTGCTCAACTTGACTGTTGTCTGACTATTCTATGAATCATTTAAAAACTCTTTTAATGATTTGTTTGTGTATCTTTAGTGTTTCTCAATAGGAAGTGTTCTATTTGTTATTTGAAAAATAATATGAAAAAATGTTCTAGTCCATGTTCTTTTACTTCCAACGCATAACAATTCTGTTATGGAACAGAAACTGAAGACAACATAAATAAATTTCTATAGATAGAAGTGACCAAAAAAATGGTCCACGGGTAAAAATTTATTAGTTTTTCCCCAAAATTACTGATTTCGAAATTTATTTCCTTATGCCCTGCACCACTTGTGGAAAAGTGGTGATGTTTGTATATCGATTAATTCAGAATCAAAACCTGAATCGATTTAACAATGTCCGTCTGTCCGGTATATGTTCATCTAAACGTGCGCGCAAGGTTTTGAATATTTCGATAAAATTTGGTACAAGAACGTGTCTTAACCTAAGGCTGGTCTATTTTTTGGGACCCTTCTCCATATAACCACATGTGGTGTTGAGTATAAAAATGGATGTTGAAGGCACTTGAGCGTTACAAACGTTCTTTCAAACTTTACACACACCATACTTTCAAATAATGTAGAAGACAACAACAATCGTTTTATGAAGTTATTCAATCATCACGAGTGAATCCTAAGGTGAACAAACACATTTATATTTATAGCTGCCTTTAATAAAATTTGATTAAATATTTTTCCTTTGTTTTGCGCAGTATTTTTTGTTCTCTTTCTGATAATAATCAGATAATGAACGATACGTTTCCTTAAATGTTATGAAACTTTTGTTTTTATGAGTTTAGCCATGATCATGAGGTCAAAACGTTTGCAACACCCAGAAGTAGGCTTGAGGGAAACCATAAACTACATATATGTATACATTCTTGATTTGTAGATAAATTAGAGTGTAATTAACGAGTTCATCCATTTGGGAGTTCACCGGTGGGAGAATTCTCTATTTAAGAGGTCGATTTCAAACTTTGCAGAATTTTTACCCACAGTTGTTATTGGAATTAAATCAAAAGATACAACAACGTGTAATAACATTAAAACGTTTTAGTGTCTGTTACATGTTCGCGTAGTTGTGATTGTTTATTAAAACATTTAATGGCAATTTACAACTTTATTTATAAGCTCTTGTTAATTTGAAACAATTTGTATAAATCGCTCAGTCATAAAACTATTGTATCATATGACACCAGTAATGGGAGTAACTTTCTTATTGGCATTAAACGTGACCAATAGGGCGGATGACGCCCATTTGCAATATCAAACTGTATATATACACAAAGATTATGTGTGTCAAATTTCAGCTCAATATATTTTTATTTGGCGCCCATGACAGTGTCACGAACAGAGTGTATATGGACATACGGACGGACACAAAAGCTAAATGGGGAAAAAGTAAGAGCTAACGAGCTGAGGAAAACACACAAATTCACAATTCTTTTTAATAATCTGCTTACCACTCAATTACACACATTTTCCATTACAAGGCCTGAGGTCAAGTATACAGCCAACCTTCACAGACGATTGCACAGCTCAAAAATATCACTTAATTGGTTATTAGTCATGAAAGCCAACCAACTAACTAACCGACCAACCATTGGGGATTTTAATTGAAGACTATTATTATTTGAAATAAGAACGAGTAAAAAACTCCAAATAAGTTTTTTTGTTTGTTTTAGAGATTTATCGTCACAGTCAAGAATATTGTAATATTCCATGACTTGGCTGTTTATAAATTATTAACAGATTATTTAATGAGATGTTTAGCAATTTTATTAATGAGTTTTTTGCTTGTTTGTTTTGTTTTACTCGAAATGCAAAAAATCAATAATTATAACTTTATCCTTCTTAAAATTAATGAAATTAATAAAAAAAGAGAAAAAACTTATCAATATTTAAATATTGACAACTGTTGAGTTTGCTGTATGGTTGCGGCTTATGTTCTTGACACATTCTGATGAACTTACAAGGTCGTTTTTAGTTGTTGCCTTGCATTGGTATTGATTGTTACAGTCTGACTCATCTCTTTCCCATTCTTGACACCCAACACTTAAGGTTTTTTATGATTCTCATTGATTTGTTTGCCTTTTTAGTGATTTTATAATATCTCTGCGCAAACCGTAAAATATTAAATAAATATAATATTTATAATATTTGGTTAAGATTGTTGTGTTGTCAAAGATGAAGACGATAATAGGATGTTTGGCTGGGAAAACATTTATTTAAGAATTTATATAGACAGCGAGACAGAGAGAGATGGTGTTGATAAGAATTTTCGAAAATTTTCAAAAACAAAACAAATACAATCAGTCTAATGATGCGTTTGTTGAGTACATGGTGCAGCATGGTGTATCATTCTACTTGCAACTAACAGAAGGAGTCTTCCAAATCCCCATAAAGTGTATATGCAACGCATCAAATTTTAAGTTAAACTAAACACATATAGGGAAAGTCGGTGTGTGTTTAAAATTTAAGATATATTGAGATTTTGTCTCTAAAGTGAGCGGAATTACTTAACACCCACGCCCACAATTAAAAAAATTGAAAATGGAATTTGATTTGCTTCTCTATGTTTAGCCTGTTAATGGACGGTATCATATAATAGGAACGCCCACAATTAACAAAAAATCTCTTCGATTTCAAGTTGATATGTGACACATACATACAAATGCAATTGTATATATGCCACGCCTACATGTCCCAAAATTGGCCTACGTACTTTTCATATGAAGGAGCGACTTAAACTTGTAAGATCCTTTCTGGTACAACGTTTAACTTTTTAAAGGTTGTCTTATCTTAGCTGTCTTATCTCTCACTTTTTAAGCAGCGCATCTAATTTACAGTTCAGAGGCGCAATCACGCGCAATTCTAGCAACATCAACACCAACAACAAATTTGTTGAAAGTAATTGTAGTTTTGGTTACAGCAGGATATTTTCTGAGACGTGACTTTAAACATATTTTTCACCGCTTAAAAGACCATTTCTTACAAATCATTCACGATATACTGGAAAATGTGTTTCTTTTTTAACACTTGCGCTACACATGTGAAATATGTTTATTTATTATGCTTTACAACAAATAACTGTTTAGATGTATTATCTTATTTATTATCTTAAGGTTGTTGTTATTGTTATGGATTATCCAAACATATGTTAAATATTTTATCTGCTGTTTACCAAGAAAGTATTTATTAAAGTTTAAAACCGTCATTTATCTCTTTCTGCTGAAAGAACTATAGGTGATGCAAAAGTTCACCAAAATGGAGTTCAATAAAAACCAGTGATAAATAATTGGTTTGGTTGTGGCGCTAAACGCATGTTCAAAGAGGTTCTAAAACTGGTCCGATAATGTCCAAATTTTTTTTTAGTTTTTTGTTTTAAGGAGAATAGAGCACGCCCTTGGGTAAAGCCGCCGCATTTAGGCGTTACAAACATCTAATCTAGACAATGGAATATTTTCCTAAAGAAAAAAATCGCGAATTTGATCAGATAGTAATAAAATATGAAAACCTTTCAAAGCGTTTTACATCAAAAAAATCAAAAAAATTAAAAAAAAAAAAACGGAAAAATACATTAATGTTGATTAATGCTCCGATTTTATTATGTATGTGTACATATACACACACATATACGTTGACATTGAATGAAATGAAATTGTTGCCTAACCAGTCAAGTGGAAGGAAGCGAAGCCAAGTCAAGTTAAACCAAGTCAAGCCAGTGAGCAAAACTTATTAAAAAAATAATAAAAAAAAAAAAAAGAAAAAAGGCTCACACAACCAACAGAAACTATATATATATATATAAAGCAACAACAGTGAAAACAATCATAACTTATGGTTTATGTTATTAACGAACAGCCCTAGCGGCTTGGCCATTATAAACGTAACACCTTGAGCGCATCAACCATTTACATATATCTATACGTACGTACGTACGTATACACATCCTGTCTTTTTCATAGATTTCTTTAAATTCTCTTTTCCATTATGCTGCATGATCGAAAAGTATCGATATTATGACTGCGTACGCACATAAATAAATTCCGTATAAAACTTCATAAAAATAGAATACACTCACGTGTGCATGTGTGTGTAAAAGCAACATCATTTTTAGCTGTATTAGTGAATGTTGAGGGTTGTGCGTACGTACGTACGTACATGGTTACTAATGACAGACATGAACTGATTGTGTTGCATCAAGTGATTACTTTGTTTGATATTAAGGTTGATGTTGTTTGCTTGCCCCCTCAACGTTTTAACATTTTTAAATGGTACGAATATATGGTTGTGTGTGTGTGTGTGTGTGTGTGTTCGTGTACATAAACTAGTTCAAATTTCTTGGAATTACTTCATTCTTTTTTTTTTTTTTTTTTCATTTTCATTACCTTACAAAAAAGAAGCAGAATATGATAAAAGTGAGGCGGTTGTAAAGGGTTCAAGACGAACATTATATAGAGACGCGTTTGGTGCTCGCCACACCTGAAGCATGTTCTAATTTATAAGGTGATTGCTTCTTATTATTATGCATAAGAAAGCATAATAAGAAAGAACAGGCCACACCGGACTCTAAACAGCACTGCTTGCGTATAAGAAAAGGTGATTAAGGTGAAAGAACCTTTTTGCATAAATCTGAAAATCTCCAATTTCAATTAATTTTCACCAGAATACTTCAAAAAGTACATATAAGCACTTATGGTAAGAAAATAATAAAGGATGAGACAGACCTCCAAAGGAATTATATAAAATTAGCCGGAAGAAAAAACAAGGAAGTCATTTACATTGGATTTAATCAAATTTGAACCTATTTTAACATATATTAAGTTTAAATTGGGGGCGTGTCTGTACATTTTGAGTGCTTCAGATATCAAGTAAGTGAAAATGACGGCCACCCACTCAAGTAAGAAAGTTTCATTTGGTTTACTTTGTACATTTACATGCGGATGTAATATGTGGGTGTGGCCTGTAATACGCCCTCTATTAACCACTACTTAAATATTTACTACGTATTCCCTTAAATATCAAATTTTGTATTTTTTTGGAAATTTTTTGAACAGATGTTTTGTAATTTTGTGGGCGTGATTCGTACCAAATTTCATCATTATAGCTGTGCTTTTGTAGTTATTAAAGATTTTTGTCAATTTAGGGCGTGGTTGCTGACGGATTTTGCTATTTTAAATATAAAATTATCTGCGTAAAGTAAAAATGTACCAAAATTCAGATCAATATTTAATTTTTTGCCGCCTGCATTGGGTGCCTTAAAATGAATTTTATATATGGCGGTAAATATGGCACGATGGCTGCACTTATAGGAGTTTTTCTCCTAAAGGTAAATATTTAAGGAAAGATTTGTGAACATAAGGGTTTGAATAATGAATATACGAATATGGAATGTTGAAGCTCATCAACAGTAAATATAATTTATGGAAGCCGTGAGATCCGAGATCTACTTCTGATAGTTGCAATTGAATAAAAACTTAGTATGAACTACACCAATGTGTCCATACTAAATGAAAAGAAAATTTACTTCAAGGTGAACTAAGCATACCTACCTTCTTATAAGGTATATATAAATACACACAAAGTCAAAATGAATGATAAATGAAATAATGCGATATGTCGTCGGTGGCTTACCTTATTGTCGTTACAAGTAATGTCACTGTCACTAAGTGAGCATGAGTAGGTTCTATACACTCCCGCCAGTCACTCTTGTTCTCTTTACGCTTGTCGACTTTTTGCTTCCAGATTATTGGTCTATTGAGTTCACTTGTGTATATTGTTGTTGTTTTTGTTTTTGTTATAATCCTTATAAGCCAAGTAAGTAGTTAATAACAATTAAGTAAGTCTAGTCTGCAAGATCTGGTTCTGTTCTGGTTTCTATATTTAATGTATATATTGTGTATTTCTTTATGCTTCGAGCATGTTGAGTAATAATAGGTTCTGTGTGGGAAAAATCTATATTATTTAAAAAAAAAAAAAAAAAAAAAAAAAAAAAAAAAACAGAACATTTGATTGTGATTGTTTGTGAGTCATATACAGAAATACAGAAAAATGGCCACATTAGCAATGAATTGTTAGCAAAACAAGGAGATAAGAAAATAACAACAAAAGAAATATGTAACATGATCAATAAACTTGTCTAGACTTGGCTAAAATGTATATGATATATATATATATATATATATAAGTAGAATGGTAAGCGTAAGCACATCAATTAGCATCAACTTGATATATATTTTGTTCTTATTCTTGTTCTTGCTGTTGCACTATTTCATTCAATTATTACGAATTTTGGTTTTTTTTTATTGTAAATTTGAAAGTTGTGTGTGTGTATGCGTACATATCCATTTATAATAAATTAAAATGTTTCCTACTAAAATATGAGCTAATGAAAGAACGCTTATTACACTCATTTGACTATAAGTGGCAGTAATAGTTGGAAGATTTAATGTTCATACCAAGTTACTGAAATTAGTGGCGATAATTTATTACTAACACACAAACACAACCACACCAACATCAAGTATATAAAATAACCTGGGAGAATTATTATAATGTTAGCCATTCTCTCAAGGTGCAACAAACAACCTTATATGTAGGAGGGCGAGCTACACAATGGTGTAGTAGTGGCATAATATTAATAACATGAGTAGGGAGACATGACTTGTCATCGTATACGATACACACAGAAGCAGAAAAGTGCAAAAGTTAATGCACGGTGTGTGAGCAGTTCATATGTATAAAAGTGTGTTCGCGTGAGAGACGATAGAGTAAATAAACGGAGTCGTTGAGACGCGCGTAGCCCCTACATATATAGAGTTAATGCTAACCTACGTGGAGGATGGCTTTACATGTTTTGATTACAAATAATGAATTTAATGAATGAAAATGAGAGGGAGAACGCATATGATATATACGCTCGCATTCAACATAACAAGTAATAAAGTATTGGAAATAAGTTAAATAGTGAGTGAAACTAAAATGATATCGTATTCGGAGAGATTTTGTTTTGATCAACTTTTGTGCTCATAGTAAAAAAAGTGAGAGAGCAGTTGTAAAAATGAATATAGGCGGTTATATCTAGCAATTTAATACTCTACCTAACTTAATTAAACACTTTATGCAGTAAACGGAAGGCATTCCCATATAAAACCCGTCATACCCGAAGAAACATTATATGGAAAGAGATTATAAAAACAGCCCGATTGGGTCCACATTTAGCTCAGTGATTTATTAAGTTATTTTAATTATTCTTCATACATTTTTTTTCAAAATATTAGAATGTAACTTTTTTTCCAATAAAATACTCTTTGAAGAGAGGCCAAAAAAAAATGGTTCAATAGGAATCACGTTTAGTTCAAAACATTCCCTTGTTCAAAATTTCATTGAAATATTTTAAAAACTCTGGCAAAAAACTGTGCGCACAATTTTACATATGTCTCCATATATGCACCCTCTACTATAAATAGCATGGGACATAAATATTAGGGATTTTTGTCAAAAAAAGTTTCTTTCTAAATAGAGTGTTATATGGGGAGGGGGTCGTTCCCATCTATATTTCTTGATTAAAAAAAATGGACATCGGACACGCCCACACTGATCAAATTTGTTTACATAAATTATTATATTATTGTAACGATTCATGTAACAAAAATAAATGGTTTAAGATAACAGACACGCCTACAATGTGAAACTGAGAGAAGTGCAATCCAACAAATTTACTAGCTAATTTTTAAGAGAGAGCGTATTTGCATTTATGCCCCGCCCACAATTTAGGAATAAATGTGCAAAGTAAATGTACCGAACTTGCCATAAATCTTGTTGACTTGACTTGTTCATTACTCTCTGCACCTGTAGGTGCCTGATTTTTTAAATTGAGAACATTGAAGAGAGTAAAATCAAATGTTTTATAAATACGGTAAAACAACACATGTTGGAAGTGGTTCCCTGAGAGTTAAGCTTTGCACCTAATCCATGATTTTATGCTATGATACTCTACCATCTCTCCTTATATAGTGTGATAGAAAACTTTGCTCAAGAAATTTTCACCAAGAAAAATATACCTTTTTATTATGCGATATTTATAAGAGAGAAAAAGGGAGAAAGAGAGAGAAAATTAATTCGTTCACTCTCTCACTCTCCATCTTTAATTAAGACGCTACACTTGTGACTATAGAAGCAAAGTGTTTTTAAAACCAATGAAATGATCGGTGTTTATGCTTTCCGTTACTAGTTGATTATTAAGAGTCGTACGTTGTGGTTGTGTTTACTTACTCGCCGGACTTGAACATTTTCTATTCAATTTTTTAATATAATTGAAAATGTAAACGTTATGTAGAATGTGTCTTGTTTTCATTCGAAAGAATTGAAAAAAAATTGTAAAACTAAACTATTTATGATGATAATAATAAAAAAAAAGTGAATTCTAAGATTGAAAATTAATGGTGGAATATAAAAAAGAAACTTTAACTTAACTAAACTAAAAACAAAACACGTTTCTTTATACGTATTACGAATAGTCGTAAAACACGGTTAAGGAGGAAAAAAAAAAAAACAAACGCACAGCACCGCTATCGTTATTGATTATCGGCCAACAACAAGTTTGTAACAGTTATTTTCTGCTAGATTTTTGTTTTTCTGTTTTTTTTTACATATATACCAAAAAAACTAACAAAAACGCGATATTTGAAAATGCTTTAAAAGCTCGTTTTGTTTTTCTAATATATGCAACACAATACAGTGTGCAGTGCATTCATTTAGAGCGTTTGACTGACGGCGACTTTTAATTTTTTTTTTGTTTTTTGTTCATATTCTTGTTTGTTATTCCAATATATATTTACCTGCTGTTTCTATAACTATTCATATACTCTATTATGTATGTGTGAGTATGTGTGTGTTTACTAGGTTGCCTATACGTACACATATATATAAGTTGCTGTTGTTGTTAAGTATTCCTCTGGTTTTTGCATAAACACTTAATACTGACATTTTGTTGTTATTGTTGTTGATGTCTATATATATGTTGTATATATAAAAAAAACTCACACATACATAAATTTATTAAAAAAAAAAAACGTTTATAAAATTACCTGTTGTTACCAGAAACACCAACTACTGCAGCAGCAGCAGCAACATAAACTGAAACAACGTACGTAATATAATATGATACCAACTCGGGAAAAAGAAAGAAAATAAAAAGAGAGAAATACACAAAAAAAGTAGAAAAAAAAGGAAAAAAACCCAAGTGATAAAATATTTTCACTTTTAATTTTTTTTATTATTAACCTGAAAAGACTCACTACTGTACTAAAACGTATACCATCGAGTATATGTACATACGTACGTGTATATATGTCTTCGCCTGTGGGTATATAGATTGTTAGCTAATTTTCTGTTGTTTTAAATAAAATAAAAATCGTAAACAAAATATTCTGCACTTCAAACAGAAAAAATTGATTTATTGGCAAATATAACGGTTTACGGTAGACTTGGAGGGAAACGATAAACGATAAACACAAAATACGATACGGTAAGTGTGTGATTATATAAAAAAAAGGTAAATTTTTAATGTGAATATTATTTTGTATTATTTATAATTTTTATACCCTACACCACCTGTGGCAAAAAGGGTATCTACGTATATTAGGATGCGCAAAATATTGACCGATTGGATATAACCGACTATAACGTATCACTTGTTTTAAATGTAGCTTTGAATAATAATAATGAACCGCTTACTGCTTCCAAAACTACATTCAACATCCGTGATTGTCTCGTTATTTCTCTCAATGATTAAAGATTAAATTTGCAAACGTAGTAATTGTGCGATAACATACGATAGTTATTCGCATAATTTAGACAAGTGAAAAAAAAGGTCAGGTGCTAAGAGTTATTTGCATTCATGTTAACATAAAAAAATGATTCTAATCGTACTTTATAGCAAAAACTTGACAAATCAAATTTACATATATAAACGTTCCAACGTCTATTCATGTGTACATTGCATATATGGGTGCTGTCATCATCAACCACTACCATTACAGTGTATTTATTTCTACCGGCATACAAATTGTCCATCCGCAGAATACTAATAAGTTATTTATTAATTTAGAATATAAAACTAAGCATAAGTTGAAGTTGTAGAATTCTATACGCGTACAATTTTTGTATTGTTTACGCAGAACGAAATCATTTATAATAAAATTCACGTTCATAGGCATATAGTAGGTTATGTATGTGTTGTGTTGTATGCGCGTATTGCATGATGGACATTGATTGATTTTTAAGGAATGCATATTTTCTTACTTACTTATGTATATGTATGTGTTTTTGTTTTTGCAATAGATAGTGGTTATATTAAGAATTGTAATTTTTTATGTAATCCTTTACAGGCACCCAACTCTCAAGCAATTTTAGAAAAGAAATACGAAATAAGAAATAAGGATTAAGGATGTAAGGATTTTAAAAAGGATCTCCTTAAATTATACTACAATTAGTTTAGTTGTATCTGTAAACGCCAGGCACTTACTTCATGACATTTAATTATATGGGAAGGGTTTCTAAAAATGGTCTGTTCGGGTCCATATTTGGCACACACATATATGAAGTTAAATAATTATTCTTCAACAAATTTTGTCCAAAAATATTAAGAATTACGGGGGGTACTACAAATGGTTCGATCTGGTCCATTTTCAATAAGATTTCTCTTTGGGCCAATACATGTCCTTGTACCAAGTTTTAGCGAAATACCTTAAATAAATGCGATCTGTAGCTTGCGCTCAAATTTACACATACTTTAATGGTCGCACAAATGGCAATCTTGCATACCTGCCACGCCCACGGGTTAAGCATAATAGTGTAATAAAGTTAAAAAAGGCTTTAGGTGGACGTAAATCCGAATAATTACAAAATTTACACCTAAGCCGCATCAATCTGAACAACTTTACTGATATTTCTAAAATAAAGTCCCCAACTATGTATGTAAATAACAATTAATTTTGTTAATTTTGCACGCATGCGTACATACACACACTTGCACACACAAAACGTATATAATGAAAATTGTTAGCCTCATAAAGAGGTTGTAAAAATGATAAGTGAAGCCAAGCCCAGAAAAACTCTTTAGAAATCTAAGCGAATATGTTTGAAAAATAAAAAGCATTTTATAATGCGCAATGTGAGCAGCAACTAGCACCTCACTGTTGTGTACAACAATTGAATTCAACTTGCTCTTTTTTATAACACACACGTGCGCACAACTAATAAAACAAATCGAAAAACAAAACAAACAAACAAACAAACAAACAAACAAAAAAGTTGTGTGTAATTTATTATAATATCGTACACAATTATGCGTTATGTTTATATTGATTGCATTTTATTGTACGAACTGCGTGCATGTGTGTGTGTGTGTGTGTTGTGTAGTTATAGCAATTGTATATAAATGCATACAACGCACAACTCCAACGTATGCATGCAAACACACAAACACACAAACACAAACATTTGCTTATTTGAGTTCCAATACAAAATAATTTCATAGATCATCGATCATTTTGTAATAACAAGAAAAAGATATATAGAACTACTCTACTATTCTGGCTACATGATGATGCATGATTAACGAGAGGTCGAGAGCAACCAAAAGCAACAAAAACAAAACAACAAAACAACAAAACAACAACACAAAACAAAACATAACAAAACAACACAACTCTATATGTATAGAATGAATGGAATGAACGAAAGACAACGACAGCGACAACGACACAACGACGACTTTTAAAAAAATAAACTTAATGATATTGATGTTAACACATTGTTGTTGTTGTTGTTGTTGTTGTTGTTGTTATATTCATAGGCAAACACATATATGTAGTATGGCCATGCTGCGGCGGTACCTATTATACACGTTGGAGTGCATGAAGTGCATATTTCTATAGAACGTATAAAAAAATGGACATTTGGTGTAGATGGTGTTGTTGCTTTTGGTGGTGCCGTCCAATCAATGATAAATTGAATATGTAATAGAAAAGCAATAACGCAAGATGGTGGTATTGAATGGAGTATCTGCATACAAATGACCAAAATAAATTACAACAATAACAACTTCTAATCATATCTCGTGAAGTAATTTCAATACAACCATCACTTTACTGATGGGCGTATACTAAGTTTGTAATACCATTTGTAACTGGCAGAAAGGAGACTCAGTTATACATATTTTTCAATAAAAAAATCTGACTGAACCTAGACATGTCCGCCCGTACATACATATTTGTGAGATTCTTAACTTAATTTTCTAAATACAATAAATAATCATACTCCTCGTAGGTAGTTTCTCATTTAAAATGAAACAAATTTCCACGCCCACAATTAGTAAAAATCGATATGTTTAGTATTTTAACAATCTTACTCTACCTAATTAGATTTGTATTTAGAATGAAACAAAAGTGCTTCGCCAACAATTGCTAAAAAATCTGTTTTTCGTTAGATGTTCAGGATAATTTTTTTTCCCTTTTTATTTATTTTTATTACAATTAATAAAAATCTGTTTTTTATTCTGAATCAGTATCAAATAATCGTTACATCTGTTCGTGGGTGCATGTTCTGTGGTAATTACTATCCTTGTCGCAAAAATTGAGACAATTGCAAACTTGGCAATAGTGTTGGTGGAGTTGTTATTGAAACTACCAATCTTTTCTCAAGTATGCAATCGATTTATCGCTTTTTCGCCACTGGAAGAATGCTAGCATAGGCGGACGAATTTACAGATGGACGTACAAAATGCGTTATATCGACTTTGACTTTAAAGCTAATCAAAAATAAAGCATTTATGACATTCTTTGCCAACATTTTGACAAAGTGTGTATACCTGCCTGCAGCCTTAATATGATGACTATAAAAGTGGAAACTCTTAATTATAACGATATTCAAACATACAAAATGTACAGCACAAGTACATATATGTTAAATACTTGTACTAGTTGTTATTGTTATTGTTATTATTTGTCCATTTTCGTTTTTGTCTTCTTATTTTATTACGTACCTTGCCGCGAATTCAATGCAAGTGAAATTTATTACGTTTCGTTATTACGAAATGAAAAGTAATAAGAATGATGAAGCACACAGCAGTAACAGTAACAGTAACAGAAACAACCGCAGCGTGTACGGGGCCAGAGGTAGAGAAAACTACCTTTAGTAACCAGATTGGCGACACATGCAGCACAGCACAGCACAGCACTTGCCCGCGTCTTTGATGTTGGCAATATTTTGCGCCATGTCACGTTACTCATACACTTACTTTTAGAGTTTTTTCTTTTTTATTTCTCTTATTCGCGCTGAAATAATGTGCTGGTGGCGGTGGCGGTGGCGGTGGTGCGGCCGTATGGCTACTATATTCACTGACTATGCGACTACGAGTCTATATATATTCATGCATTGGTTTCTATGCTTATGTTCACCTGCATTACTTTGAGTGGTATCTGCTCATATAAGACGTTAAGGCTTACACAGAGCACTCTATATATGTATTCTGTACAGACACTTTGACTGTTAGATGCATAGTAGATTGGTCAAGCAGAGTGAATTTTTGCTTGTTTATAAAATGTTCATAAAAAAAAAAAAAAAAAAAAAAAAAAACGAAAACACTTAAATTGTACAAAAAATTTTCAGATCTACTATCAGTTGATAAACATTACAAAAGCTATTGAGTGAGATTCTAAACTCAATTTGACAGAACTTTTGATTAGATTAAATCCTAAGCAAAGTAAAAAAGTACACTTAGCTTAGGTCAACTCTTAAATGCCCTCTAGCAGTGTCATGTATTATGTATCAACTTATGGGTTTTGCGCCATGGATGATGTTTTGCAAATATTTGAGCGCTATCCGACTCAACTTATTTGACAAATCGATAATTAAAAACAAGTTTACTAAATTTTAAGTGAATAGATACATTTTTGAGGCTGTTAGATAGATTTTTGTCGATTTTGGGCGTGGTACTGGACTGATTACGTCTAATTTAAATAGCATAGTTGGATCTATGAAAATAAAATTTGATACAGTACCTGCTTTAATATATCAAAAATGGGCATGGCCGTATGACATACATCCCCAAAATTTACAAAAGGCAAATGTGTCAAAAAATGACATGGTCGGATAATAGACACGCCTACAATTGAAAAAATCTTATATATCTGCTATAAAAATTGACCTGTGAACTTAAAATTTGGTGTGCGTATCAATAATTATCCCATTCATCGACGTGCTAAAAAGTTGGCGTAGTCGCATAATAGACACGCCCACAATTTACAAAACAGCATATTCGACGTAAAACTCGACTTGCAAGCTGATACGTAGACACATACCCTATTAGATTGCGCAATATATATATATATTTGCCACGCCTACTGTTTTTATGTAGATGTGGTGGGTGTTTAAGATTTTGCCCAAGCCAAATTTAGTTTTCTTACTCGTTTTTTTACTTGTTTATTTCATTGTGGTTTCATATCCAACACATAATGAACGAAAATGTTTCTTCCACTTGTTTTATACTAAGTGCGTGCTTCGATATATGAAAGAAACGTGCTTTCAATTTAAAATGCAGTAAATATGACTTGTAATGTATGCGTACATATGTATGGTATGGTTGTGTGTATAAGGATCTACTTTTTTATGATGTATTCGTACTAAGCCTTTGACTTTTATCACGTTAACAACATAAAAAAGGAACTATGTGATCATCACAATATGTGTGTGGTGATGGTATGTTGTGTTGTGTGTTTAACAATTGTTTTGCATATTGATTGCATTCCATTCGATAGGCATGCATTTGCATTCATGCGCACACCGATGGTGTAGCTGGGTGTGTGGAAACCTCTCGTTTTGCATATTATTTAAGAATAAATTGATTGTGTATTGATTCTTCAGTTGAAAGTGCGTGTTGCAGCACAAGTGAAAGAAGTAGAGATGTGGCACTGTAGTCAATGCTCAAATTGAGTTCAGGTTGTTATGATCTTCAGTTCACCTTGAGTTATTAATCGTGTTCGTAAGTAGTAGGTATTACTCGGAGAGCAGTAATTGTTGTATCTTCTTTGGTTTTTTTCTTTAATCGATTTAAGATGTTCTTCTCACGTATGTAAGTGTAGGCATTCTTAATAAAGTTATAAGGTGCGACGTTCCAGTATTACCCTCAAAGGGAATTTTCAAGCCTACACTACATTGTTGCTGCTTTTATTTGAAATTGAATAAGAAGTCTCTCCAAACGATACATACTTGTAGGCAATACATTCTATATTTATAAATTTATGAGTAATATTAACAACACCCACCATCAAAAGCTAATCATAATAATTATTAACGTCATGTTATCGCCCAACATACATCACTGCCTAGCATAGCACGGCACAGTACATCATGGCACTGAAGAAGGTATTTTTATTTCCCTAGAACGACAACAACAACAACAACAACAACAACAATTTAAATACTTTATAAGTATTCTTCACACACTCAGATATTCTATCGTAATATTATATGAGCAGATTGGAGGTAGGTACTGGGTACGTACGCAGTGCGATGGTACTACGCTCCCTTTTATAGTGGCGTTAAAAGCGATCGATGCAGATGGATAAAGGTATGATTTTGTATATATTGTAGTAAAGGTGGAGAAACTTGGGCATGTGGATTGTGTTTGGTAAACTACTTAAATGTAAAATCCAAACAGATATTGCAATAAATTGAAGTGGGCAGATAAGAAACATGCACACTTACCTCATGCTACATATAATAGTATAATGTGTAAAGTAAAGATTGACCAGAGTGGAGTAGAGCAGGCCCAACATGACTACATAGCTGAGTGGTGTATACGAGTATAAATAGGTAGAAAAATGCTGTGAGTGTGCGCGTGTGCGTGTGTGTTAGTCGGTGTGCGATTGTAATCATTTAAAAACTTGTTTGTAAGCTATAAATTGTGCTGATAAACTCATACAAGACACTCTTTAGTAAAACTAATGAAAACTATACTTTATATACACTTTAATACACTGATAAACTGGCCATCAGATCGGTATACATCCCAGTAACTGACAGTTACTAATGCATTGTAAATAAAAACTTTTAAAAGGGTGGTACATTAAATCCTTTAATTGTATCATTAACTGTATACAACAAAAGGAGGTTTGAAGTAGGGTTTGAATAAGCTTTTGTTAAAAAAGTTTCGTTTCCCACTTTTTCTTATTTTAGGAATAAAATGGGAATCTGTTTTTCTGCTTCTCCTTCATTTCGTTTCAAGTCGGGAGCTACACCATTTCCAACTGATAATGAAAAAATTGCAATTGGAAACGATAATTTTTATTTGAAAATGAAAAAAGGAAATTGAAATTTTTAGATTTCAAAAAAAAAATAATTTTTTTTCATTTTCGAAGAACATTTTTCAATCATTGTAAATTTTTTGATTTGAATAGAAAGTTTTCATTTTGTAATGAAGTTACAATTGAAATTAAAAAAAAAAAAAAACGAAACAAAATTGGAATTAAAAAATAAGTATTCAAATTAATTTAAAAAATTAAGATTTTTGAATTTTCTTCAATTTCAAATGAAATTTAAAATTGCCAAATGGGCTTTTTTTATTTTCAATTGATATTTTTCCAACTTCAAATAATTTCTTTTTACATTTTAAAGAAATTTTTCAATTAAATTTAATATTTTTTAATCTTACATGGAATTCCAATTAAAATTTAAAAAACCCAATTGGAATTTAAAAATTTCATTTTAAAATGAAAAAAAATCAATCGGGGATCCCACATTTTGGGCTTTTTTAGTTTCAATGTATAATTTGTCATTTTCAATTGTATATAAACTTTATTCGATTTTGATTGAGATTTTTTCAATTTCAATTGACTTTTTTTATTTTGAACTGAAAATGGTGCAGTTTCTTGTAAAGTTTAGAAGTAATTTGAAAAAAAAATTTAAAAAAATCTGACACAAATCTGGGACAACCTTTGCTTTATTTTAAATCTGCATACCTTCTACTTTAAAATTGATTATTCCACATAGGCGATAGACAGAATGAAAAAATTTCGAATGTGCTTTAAACTCGAAGTGGTAGGCATAAAACAGAACACCCATTGTTACGAGCAAAGTGAAAAAGCTTGGCCATCTATATAAAATATATAACTTATAAACCCATTTTCCCTCTCCCCACATACTACTTACACATATACATACATAATATTGTAGTAAAAGGTTTCCATTTATAGTTAATTTTTTATATATTTTTGATCTCCTTTTTGTTTTATGTGTTTTTTATACCCGTACGGTGGTATATAATTATTATAACATGAGGTTGTTGTTGTTATTATTGTTATTGTTATTATTGTTATTGGTGGCTGTGAAAAGTGGTTATATTGTCATTAATAGACAACCTGAGAAGAACAGGCTCTGATCAGAGCATCAACGTAAGTAAAGTGTAAAAACTGGCGGTTGACTGGTTACAATACAGCTGAGTTCTCAATATCGCTACACCACGCCATGCCATGCCATGCCATGCCATACCATTCCACTTAATTGTGTAAATATAATTGTGTATATATGTACATATATATACATACAATATATATGTAACTGATCATTTACAACTGATCGGACGAATGTTAAAGATCAACCAGTTTCTGTTTTTCATCGCTCGTTTTCATTCATTAAAAATTCATTTTATTTTATTTCTCCTTACACTTGTATGCGTACTGTTGGTACAAGAAATATTTTTAACGAACTAAAAACGAAAAAGTATGTAAAAATGTAAAAAATTTACACGCATTTCGTTCCGTTTGTTAGCGATAGCCCATAAATCTGTGTAATCGTAATTTTGAATAAAATAAATCTCAATAAACGTAATGATTAACCATTAACACATGGCACGATAAAAATCGCACCGAAAAAAAGAAACCAGATTTTACATAAACACAAAATTCCATTGAATGCATTTCATGTATATTGTACATCAATAAATCTATATACCGATTATTATGCAAGAGAGAAATTTTTGAAAATTTCTTAATATATGAACGAGTAAGAAAAAGTAACTTTTGTTCAGATCAAATCTTACATACCCTCCACCTCCACATACAAGCAGGGACGCGGCAGGTATCTGATTACGTCCTCAAATCTTTTCAGTTTTATGTTGAACACGTTTTTTTTTAATTGTGGGCGTGTCCTTTATTCAATTGCACCCAGATTGGCACATATATAATATGTATACCAAATTTTAACTTTATGGCCCATTTTGGCCAATTTTAATAGTGAAAAATAAACTAGAAATGTCTGCACAAAATTTCAGTTCCATATTTCAAAATTTACAATCGTGAGAGTGCCGACTCCGATACACATGTCTGGATCGACTTGGATTTTGTTGCTTATTAACATTATATAGTATATATTATATATTTGATCTAGATGTGTTCGTCCGTGCGTCTGTCTGTTGTTGATACTTTCACAGTCCAAAATTTAGACAGGTCTGATGAAATATTCTAGTTTCTTTGGATTAAAATGGTTGAGGGCCACGCTCACAAGTAATAAACATCCATCTATCAACCACAAAAACTGAGCTACGAAGTTGAAATTTTGTACCAAAAATGGGCGCTTTCGAATAACAAAAACGCCTACAAAAAACGTCCAATTAGTATATTAATAAAGTGTTAAAGGACGTAATAAGATATCTGCCAAGTTCACAGCTTCTACGTACATGTGGAGGAAATTTAAGATTTGGCCTCAGACAACTTAATTAAATAAAATAATTTTAGTAGGGGGTATATGTGAGGGTGGTGGGTGTAAAAATTTATACAAATCTCTATTAAAAACAGAACAGGCATTATAAGCACCATACGCCAACATATATTTTGCATTATTTGCTACTTTATGACTTTATCATCATTATCATCATCATTGCTATGGTATTGTTCTTCAGTTCGTTCACTGTTCCGTTGTATGCTTGATATACACGCACGCAGTCAGTCGTCACACAATACAAACAAGTTGTCGCCAAGTTGAGATTGGAGCGAAAAATTACAAAAAAAAAAAAAAAAAGCAAAAACAAAAACAAAAATAGTGAACAGTCAGTCAGTCTTTCACAAGTGGTGTTAATGCATAAAATCAATACCATTTTATGGCGATCATTATGTGTACATTTTTATAAGCAAATCAATAATAAAAGAAAAGATGAAGATAGTATAGCACATAGTATGTACATAGGTTCATGTGTATTGTACAGTGTAGTATTTTGTTACTAACAGTTTTTTGCCTGCTTAACCATTTCATCGACATAAAGGCCGGTAGTAATAGTAAGTAAGTGAACAAGGGAGCAAGTGGTTGATCGTACATATTAGTTTGCTTGCAAACAAGTTTATTACTTTTAATTATAATCGATACGTAATGATAATGATGATGATAGTACTCGCAGCAGTGTATTTTGTGCGTGCTTGAGTTGACATTACAAACCAATTTGTTCAATGGCCGGTAAGTTATAACAAATTATCATGACAGAGAGAGAGACACCGATATACAAACAAATTCAAAACATTTCAATTCACTTCGATTCTATTACACATTACACATCTTGTTATTAAATTTCAGGTTTATTTTGTTGTTTCCGTATGGCAGGTACGTTCAGAATAAAGCGTACATTTAACACAAATGGTAAAAGAAAAATATTTCATTAACATACTGTACGTACGTCACTCCCGAATGTGGCAAATGTGGAAAAAGAAAATAAATTATTAATGAAAAGTGAAATTTTTTGCACAAAAATTCATTTACGGAAATTACATTCGTATTTAACGTACTTCAGTATTTAAATGATTTCTAAATTGACCTCAAAATGCTTTGAGAATAATAATTAATTGAAACTGAATAAAAACTGAGTAAAAAAAGTTTTACACACACGGTAGCTGTACTTTTTCACCATAACAAAATGAACGAAAGACATGATTTGAACATAATGATTAAAGGCGTGGCAGACGTCTTTATATTTACTTGATACAATTGTTTTTGTTTGGCTGGTTTTCTGGTTTTTTTTGTTAGTCTGGTTACTAAATTTTTCAAATATTTGAAAAGTTTCCTTCATAGCTAAATACAAATATGTTGCATTTATGTTAGTATAAATAGCATTGTCTCGCTATTTAATAGATAGCGACGGTACGTTCAATGCAGTAAGTTTAAAAGGTTAGCACTAGACAAGTAAACATGTTGTGAACAAACACCGCCAATGTGCAACATCTTCAACTCGACGTTCATCGATGTGATTAAAAACAAACCAAAGATACCCTTCACATCAATATAAAAACTGTTGGCGTGGCAGGTATCTGATTGCGCTTTCAAATAATTCATATATTACTCATCATTTTCTTTTTTTCTGACCTCGCCCATTTGTAGAACATCAATGGATGAGCATACATTAAATAATTGTAATATGAACCAAATTTCAACTTCATGGCATAATATTTGTTGTTGTTTTGTCGATTGTGGGCGTGGCTGTTTTCTTTTTTGCTAATTTTAATTTAAAAAACTACTTACATGGTTAGAGAATGGGTTCAATCAAGTGTATATCTCCATTTTCAGCGTCGTAAGCGTTTCAGCAAAAGACGGACACACAGACATTGTTGAAACGATTGAGAGTTTTTGATACTGATTAAAAAGTACATATATTTTGGGATTTCTGACTGGGTGCTTCTAATGCAATGACAAACTTAATATACTTCCCATCCCAAGTGGAGTCGGTATAATAAAAATAAACAAAAAAAAAATATTGAAACAACACTTGTGGAAAAACAAACATTACCAGCGACTCAGATTGCAACAGACATATAAAAACAATTGCATAAACGCAACGTATTGTAGCAGTGTATATATAATACACAAATGGATGTAGGGGTATGTACATATGAGAGAATGTATAAATATGCGAACACATGTGTGAACTGTGTGATGAGATGGAAACATACCAAATGGGCTGCTGTTGACATAAAGAAAAACAAATAATGTACAGAAAAATATTGTAAATAAATATAAAAAAAATTGAATAATACCCTACACTACTAAGTCTTAATTTAATTAAATGTAAAAATAAGAATATTTGACTCAATACTCCAACAAGGGAATAAAGCATTAAAGTCCTCTGATATGTCCAACCACCATACATTTACGAAGTAGTCCCTAATAACCCTTTTTCTTCTTGATTACTACAAACGTCTTAATAAAAGAACTGTACTTCTTTCCATTAAGTAATTGATATAAAATAAAACTCTAAACTCAAATTCTTGTTCACCAAACGCAACAACTACGGAAAGTTAAATATTTTTTAAGTATTTTTAGCCTTGTATTGTTTCCACATAATGAATTGAAAGAAGCCGTCTACCAAGCTAACCGAATGACTGACTGATTGATTGTATTAGCTGTGAAAGATAGAAGCGTCAATAATCATCAGACACTACATGCAAGCTATTGAGCAATTCGACTATTATGTCTAATCTTTGAATAAAATTCAGATAATATGTTTGTAGAGAAGAAATGGACGGACAAAAAGGAATCTATTTAGTTAAATATTTATGTAACCAGATTGAAACCTATAGCTGTTCAAGTTTTCAATCTATATAAAAAAAACTATATTTTTTAGTACAAAGGAGGAAAGTGGAAAGTCTGCATTTTATGTGCAATGGTTGGTCTCTTAAAGAACGTTAAGAAAGTACTGCTTTGAAAATAATTTGAACGATAACTACCGTTCTATAAAAATGGACAGATTTGGATCTAGTCGAATGCCGTGGCGGATCTCTAGAGAAAGGAAATCAGTCTTATTAGATACGTTTAAAAAAAATCTAGGTCCGAGTCGCTCGTAAGTTTAGGACCCACACAGAAAAGTGATAGAATAGTCGATTGCGAGCACGATGCAAAGAAGTGTATAATGGAATAAAATAATTTTACTACAATCCCCCATTATCGACGGAAGGATATTTTAATGATCGCACCATTTTTAATCATTATCTTTACTGGTTCATTTTTTTAAAGATCGGCACTTTCGAGATGCCTCCTATAAATGCATGACATTGTGTCGATCTTACCTCCCAGATATAGAAATTTTAGCTACAATTTAAGAAAAATTTTTAAAAACACTCCATCACCCCATATATGGATTCGACTGTTGCGGACTGTAATACAACTTATTTAAGTTTTTAGTCGGTTGCATAAGAGAACGCTACGCCACTCGGTTTTCTTCGCGTCTTTTTCATTTTTGTCAATCATACGTCCACAGGTCATCAAACACTTAATACCTTCATGGGAGTTTTGTAGCTATGTACGCCCTGTTTCCGTTCATTATTCATTATTCGAAAATGGCTTTATAAAAACTTATAACGATTTTGAAAAATATTTTAATAAGGTGCAGGATAAGCAAAGACTTTTCAATTTTATTAAACATTCTTATCACACGAATACTGACCGAGATGACTGTTTGACATTTATTGTTGAGAAAAAATATACAAATGGGGTTTAACAGTTGTGCTGGAGGGAGTTAATTTAATTTGATGATTGTGTTTGAATCATTTAATTGATACTCACTCTGATTAATTTATTTGAGGAAACCTGTGAACCCTCCCTTTCTTCCTTTCTTTGTAACCTTTATATAAATACCGCCATAAATAAAATGCATCACAAATTATTACCATATGATTGGATAAGACGTTAAATGTTGAATCAAAGGTATAACGAGTTAACATCTGTTATAATGGTAATGATGCCCACATCCTGTCATCAATTATGACGAATTTCCTATTTCTGCTGTTCTCTGGATACAATATATATAAACATGTACGATATGTGAGTATGTAAGTAAGTAAGAATGACGTCTAAAGTAATCGGCCGGTTAAAATTAATGCTTAACAAGTTTTTAACATTTTTTTTGTGCATTAAACGTGATCATACTAATACATATATGTATATATAGGAGAACATGCGAGGACAAATCTTTCAACTCATTTTAGAATTGATACAACAACAACAACAACAACAACAAAGAAAATAAAAGCACAATGAATGAAATAAAGAGTAATGGGAGTAGGTTGAAAGTACCTACTCATACACCTTTTATAGAGGAATTGAAAATAAAGAATAAAAAACAAAACAAGTAAAGTATATATGGTTGAGACGAAATCTTGAATACCCACCTTTGGTGCAGGGCACAGCTTCAACAATACTTCGAAGGTACAGAAGATATATTCCTTAAAAAATTGCCCCTTTTTCAGTTTTTGCCCAATTCAATACCAACCAGTTTTTGACCAACTTTAAGTCAAGTTTAGAATTCAAAACTCAACTTTTGCAACTAGAAGATACAAGCCGGACAGACAGACATGATTAGATTATGTCTCACTATTCGATGGTGATTCAGAATTTATATACTTTTGGGGGATCTTTAATATGTCCTTTTGGGCGTTTCAAACGTTTTGACAAAGTAACTTATACCTCCATATATATAAAATATTATATGATGGTGGGGATAAGAAAAAAAAAAAAAAAGAGTTGAAACTTTAGCGAGTTTGTCGGTCTTATACAATGATTTCATTATAACTGACATCGAGATGAAGGCTGAAATTGAGGAAGATAGATGCTGGGTGTGTTTATAAGATAAAACAACAACAACAATAATAACTGTTCAGAATATTTTTTGTTGGGGCAAACAAGTTCATAGGAAAGCTATTAAAACATTGAAACCTTAAGTAAGTAAGCTGTATTTTATACTTATATTGTTGTTGTTGTTGTTGTTGTTGTAGTTGTTTGATTACGTTGTAGTAAAGATGAAGATAATACTCTTACCATGGATGATTTGCGTTTGACTAAAAATGCGTCTTTTCTAATTTGCTGGAGCCGTCTTTTTTCATGTTGTTGTGTTGAGAACTTTTTCCATTGATGAATTGTCGATTTAGCTCTTCTATATATTACTTTTAACACCCTCACGGCCGCAAGCATTGTGTTATCGAGCTGAAATGCGTACATCATATAGAAAAAAAAAACAAAATTAGTCCATGGACAGTCTAATTATTCAATTAAACCTATTATTCATTATTTTTATTCTTTATTTATTAAACATTTTAACAGTATATGATTTGCATACCTTATGGGGGTTGATATAGGAAGTTCGATCAAAATCTGATTCGATCTAAACATATCCGTCCGTCCATCTGTCTGTTGTGGATACTCTCATAGAAATAATGAGCTCAAATTTTTAGTTCCTACACGTAGGTTGTTATTTAGATTCGATGAAATAGGTCAAGTGCCGTCAAGTGCCGCGCCCACTATCGGTAATTCCTATATATCAGATATAAAAATTCAACTATAAAGTTGAAATTTTGGTACATATATTCCCCGATGTGATAAGAATAGGCTAACAGACACGCCCACAGCGTATAAAGAACCATACTGGATGTTGTATTCGGCTTAAAAGAGATCCATAATACACACTCTATTAAAAAGAGTAATGAAGCACTTGTCACGCCCACTATTTGTATATACGTGAAGGGTATTTAAGGTTTGGTCTACCAAATGCAAATTTTTGATTTCTTACTTGGTTGATAACATTACACAATTTGCTTATTTGAATTGTAAAATATTTTATAAGAGGCTTCTTTTAAGTCTTTGTTGCGGTTGTGTTTCTTTTTTATTTGATACATAATTTATTGATGCCAAAGATAGAGGTTGACAGATAAAATATATAAGCAAATAATACAAAAAAAATATTGAACATTAAAAGAAAAATATCTTAATGCTTAAAGAATGTTAAACAGACAGAGAGACAGCCAGATTTAAGGAGTGTTTTACTGCGTTGATTGGATAGATTGGAAGATTGGTAAATGGTGTTGGCGATTATTTTAACTCATTGTTGTACACATTTTTACATTTTTTTCATAATTTGTTCTATCATACATATAAACCCACACATATTGAAAATTTCTTTTTTTTTTTAATGTTCGCTATGTATAGTGTGGGCATAAATGAATAGGCGGGATGTGTCATAAAGTGTGCGGAATATTTTGATGAATTTATTTTATGATAGGGAGTGATTCTAACGTTAAGGCAGGAGTGTCAAAAGATAATGATAATATTTAAAAAGAAGGCTTTGTCTCTATCAGAAAATGTGGTGGGGTACCATTTCTGTGCCCCTGTTCCAGTTCACAAAAGCCCTCTTAAATATTTTCTGACAAAATATAATTTTCAAGTACGTATACGTTTTGGTAACATAATAGTTTTTCGTTGAACCCATGATATTTTTTGTATTATTTGCAAATATCTTTATGACACTAATTTACTACTTATGTATACATCGGGTAGAATTATTACTCCATACACTTTTATGTTATTTCTTGTCAAAAGGTTTATGACTACAGCGTAAAAATTTCCTTTTTAGGTTAGGTTTATAATTTGCTTATAAAGCTTGAAGAAAAAAGGAGAAAAATCATCAAATTTCTTAAGAACTGACACTGTGTTCCATACACTGTTAAAATGGCGTGACACATTTTTTATTATTATTGAAAAAATCTTGAAATATTGTTAAAAAACTGAAGAACGGTTTAAGATTTCATTGCGAAGCGTAAAGTTATGTTCTTTGTTTGTGTAGTTGTTGGAATTTTGGCTTATTTTTGTGAATCCTTATTAAAAGATTTATGAGCTGAAAAAATAAGGCGAGTTTTTGGGGATTCAATTGTATACATGTGTCTCCTTCTTTTTTTTTTTTAATCTTTTTTCATGTTTTATGAGTAATTTCCTGCCGGCACAATACCATACAATGCAAAATAATAAATTTTTGTTTTGATAATAATTATAAGCTACAGTATCACTTGTGGTAAAGTGGATCTGTATTACATTTGTACTCGTGCATATGTTTTAATGTCTTTTTCTGTATGTTGCATAAGGAATGTCAGACTTAATTTACCTCCACATTATGTGTAGGGTATAGCTGGAGTCAGATGTCAGATGTTAAACTGACCACGGCCACAATTTATTATCATCAATGCCAGTCAATGTTATAAATTGGAAGATATTCTGGATTTTTTCTAAGAAAATTACAACTTGGCAAACCTCTTGGCTCATTATGTATGTTATAAGGATTCTTCGAGAGGTGATTTTTGTATGACAAATAACAAATGTTCCACAATTTGTATTTTGTTGTTGTTGTTTTTAGGTTGAATATGACTAAAACAAAATGGCGTAAAGTATTAAACAGTCGGCTCTACCTACAGCGGCATTTTAATTGTATTGCAGAGAAAAATCTCAAACAAAGAAGCAAGTGCTGGTATATAATTTTCTTATCTTTGAAGTTTTCTTTACCATATTTAACTCTTACACATCCCCCTACAATCTAATAAACAAACACTGATAAATAATTAGATGTGAACGTTCTGTTTTGCTAACAAAAACATATTTTAAAAGTTTAGATAACCAACGACCTTCTCACACTTAATTGGACAAAAATATAAAAGCATTTAAAAAGTTACTATTCTTAGATAATTGTTTATGAAGTATTTATTTATATGTGAAATAATTGTTTGTGCAAAAGATTATACAGGAAGTTTATAACTTGTTGTTCATGTACAGTTATCAGTTTATGCAGTAATGGTAAACAAAGTTTAAAGCGATTAAGAATTATGAGTCATACAAGCTACTGATTACTTTATTTCATTTTTTATATCCACCATCATATGTATAGGGGGGGGGGGGGGGGGGCTATATATTACTTTGTCAAAACGTTTGCACTTCGATCTAACCATGTCTGTCTGTCCGCGCCTGTGTTTTCTGGGGTAGTCAATCTCCTGGTTGCAAAAATGTTGATATGGTTCGCAAACTTGGCAAAAATGTTAGTAGAATTCATCTGCAGTTTGGTTTTGGAAATTGAGTAAAATCAGTCAAGCCACATCGGTCAAGAGCCACGCCCACAATCATCATAAATCTATATATCTGGCACAAAAAATGATTTATGAACTTGAAATTTGGTACGCATTGTTATAGTTATCCCATCCATCGATGTGCCAAAAATGGACATAATCAGATAACAGACACGCCCACAATCGGCAAAAATCTGTGTATCCTCCACAAAAATGGACACACAATTTTGAAATTTGGTACACATATTTATAGTTATCCCATCAATCGATATGCCAAATATAGGTCCAGTTGTATAACAGACAGGCTCGCAATTAATACAAAAAGATATTCACCATAAAACAAGACTTCCAAGCTGATACGTAATACACACACTATTAAAGGTATCAATATGTATATATATGCCACGCCCATCGTTGTAAATATGGAGGGTATTTTAAGATTTCGCCTAAACTAAGTTTACTTTCCTTACTTGTTTTTTCTTGTTTTATTTAAAGTGTAATAATTGTCTATAATCTTTATTGTTTATTTTTAGATTATCGGTCAGAGACATATTGCAAATGAACATTATTTAATAAACGAGCTTAAGATATTGACGCTACATGTAAGTTTGTGTTTTAACATAATTTTTCAATCCAATCAGTAAATAAATGAAAAGCAAAGAACAACTAATTTATTACCACAAAGGATGTTCAACAACATACAAACACACAAACACTCAAACACAATGGAAAACCACAAAAAGTGTATTCACTTTATTATTTTCTCTGGCTATTCTCCCTTATAGCCGTACTTTCAGCATTTATCAAGTTCATTGACAATTTTTCAAGTAATTTGTCACCAATGCATAGTTATGAATACTTGCATAAAGGCGAATAATAGAGAAGCTGTTGTAGTGTGTTTCTAATCATGGCAATTGGCTGTAGATTCAACTATATGTCTAGTGGCTGTTCATGCGATCTTTTATTTTTAAAAATTTTCTAGAAATCTTTGAACTTTCAAATGCAATCATTGACAGAGCTTTTCCATATAAAGATTTTTTCCAATGCACGCCTTTATATGGCCAAAAAATACAATACTTTCTTTTAACAAAAACAAATGCTCAAGATCCCTAAATATGTATTTAAAATAATTGTAGAATCCTAGCTCAGAGCAATTTACTTTTTTATCAAAAAAACACATAACACAACTAAATTCGGCTTAGGTCAAATCTTAAATACCCTCCACATGTATAATAGTAGATGTGGCAGGTACATGAGTCGTCTAATTTTGAGTGTTATGTGGAGGGTATAAAAATTTCAATGAAGTCAAATTCAAATATTGTTTTTAGTTAGCCAAGCTGGACCATATGGTTAATTCCAAACGGTATACTTAATGAATTCTATTATACGTGAAACATTGTCATGTAAAATTGTTTTCGTGAAAAATCTTCGTATTAGAAAAGGTTCCGAAAATGGTTCGTTTGTGTTGTCTTTAGCCATTTCAGAGTTTAAAACATCTCTTCGAACTTAATATACATTTACCTCAAATGACGTAAAGACATTATTATAAAACATTTAAATCAGATTGTTGGGTTATTTTTGTAAACGAGTCTTAAGAAGAGAGGTTTCTCTTACTCTTGAACAAACCTGGTAGGGTGTTGTGTTTGATATTGTCATATAATTAATTAAGTAGTAACTAGAGTGCAGCGTTAAATGGTTGTATTTTACTTTGTGTGCCTGTAACTGCCCCCTTAACAATTGAATCATCAACTGTTTAATGCCCTTACATGGGAGTCTGCAATGTGCTGTTTGAAATAAATGGACTGAGGGTGTGCTAATGTATTGGCTTAGGAAGACTTCAAAAGCAATCATAAACGTATAAAAACTTAATACTCTTCAAATAAAGATTTTTTTATAGTTTTCTTTCTTTTTTTGTTTTGTTGTTTATTTTTTTATATTTTATTATCTAAGAAGCCCTTAAACTATAAAAGCGAAAACCAGTAGAAGTAATTTAATAACAAAAAAGTTCAATGCAATACAACAAATATCACACGTACACATACACACTCATATACACAATATACACTTCTATACAAAACAATTTAATAGGTTTTTTAATACTTGAAGGCATTAAGATTATATAGTAGTGACTCCCGGTAAGGAGGCGAACAAGATAGAAAGCAACAGAAATTTATCAATAGCTCATAAGCAAACACAATAGAATATTACTACGAGTGGTACTACTAGCAGCAGCAGATAGTTAGGTAGGTAGGCAGATAGGTATTAAGTAGTAAAGCAATAGAAAAGACAAGAAATGACGTGTGGTTTTGTATAACTGGCCATTTGACTGTCTAGAGTTAGTGCTGTTGTTCGGGTTATACGGCCGACCGGCCTGCCTGCCTGCCTGCTGCCGCCCTGCCTGCCTGCTGCCGCCCTGCCTGCCTGTTATGAAAGAACGGGCCATGACAACGAAAAAAGAAACATCGCTGTTCAGCCGCAAGCATCAAGAAGAAAAGATAAATGATTCATCGTCATCGAATGAGAAGATATCATGATCATGATCATGACTATGATTATGATAATGATTATGATTACTGCGATAATGATGATGAGTGTAGAGGGATTATGACAATAATGATGGTGATGCTAATCATTCGATTGATTATTACAATCTCTAAGCAGGCAACGTGGATAATTTCTACTTAAGGTGTGCAATGTATACAATTTGTAAAATAGATGAAGCAGTTGTTCCTTCCTGTGTTTAAGGAAATGTCTTCATTATGGCAGATATGTATGAAAGTCGGTATAAAGTGTTTCTTTTATTAAGTTTCGTATATTTCTTTGTTGGACTTTTCAAAATGTTATGAAAAACATATATTGCACATAGGCGATCACACAGAACGACTTGAAAGGTCAGTGAAATAGTACTTATGTGACCTCAATCAAAAAACTAAGTGAGGTTTTAAGGACAGAGAGGATCACAAAATTTTAATGAAACTTATTTTCCTGTTAGTGGAATATCAATAATAGTTTTCTTGTTGCTAGCCTTTCAGCCACCAGCTAACTGTCATATTATTATAATCTATTACAGCATTTATAACATATTCCAATAGTTTAATAGATTAAGAACAAAATAGAAACAATGAAGATTTCATATGTAAAGTGTGAAAATGTTAAGTGCAATAAATAGAAGATAAATGACGAAATATCGTTTAAATCAAACGTCTATTGGAAATACTTTTAAACTGGAAACATGATATTGTTCAGGGTCGTATGGTAGAATGTAACTGCATATGTAGTCCACTTAATAAAAAACAAAAAAAATTTCACTATTGTTGTTATTGTTGTTGTAGTTGTAATGCTAAGCTAAGCTAAAGACCAGGAAATCAAGTATGTGCTGGGGAAGGCTTCCACATATTACAAAAGTTACGTTATTGTGAAATCTATTCCATTTCAAGTCAAGTTGATAATAATGCGTCATTATTGTTGTTGCTTTTGTTGTTGTAAAGGTAATAGCATCATGAATTCAACGATTACAGTAATGGCTAGGACGGACATTGCTTGAAACATAGCATAGTAGCGGATGACACTGGCAGTCCTTCTTGTTATTCTTTTAAAAAAACCAAAAAAAAAAAAAAAAATAAAAATTGTTTTATTTCAAAAGAATCAGAGCAGAGTACTACACACACACACACACACATCGTAAAAAGTCTTTCTCTCCAATAATTCATCCAGTATATAGTGCAGCAATCATCATACAGTTCCTTTCATTACATACACAACTATTAAGTTTCTTTTCCGTATGAATGTATGGTATGTTGGAAAGATCATTGTTGTATGATTGTGTTGCATTGCTTTGCAGCAACATCACATCACGGGTGATTACTCATTTCGAAAAACGAATAAATGCATGCAGCGACCATACAATAAGTGCGTACCATACACACATGTGCACACGCAATAAATCAAGCATAGTGAAACACAGCAGGTTCACAAAATGACACACCGGAAAAGCTATTTAGACAGACAGATAGACGCATGATTTTTTCTCTTTTTCCAATAGAATTTTCTTTTTCCATTTTTGTCCAATAGCGCGGACAATGCCAATGAGAAAAAAAAAAAAACAATAACAATAACAATAACAATAATAACAACAATTGAATGACAGTGAAATGCTGTCCATTACAAATGGTGGTCGACGATAGCTATTGCTAGCTATCATCATCATTGTTGCTGTTGTTGTTGTTGTTGTTGCCTGAATGCATTCATCAGGCTTACATTTTTTTTTTTAAAAAAAGAATGCGCGCATAAAGTTCTAGATACCACACATAAAAAAGTAAAAAAAAAGTAAAGTTGGCTTAAGCCAAACTTTAAATACCCTCCACATCTATATACAAACAGTGGGCGTGGCAAATGCATAATTGTACATTTGCCATCCACAATGCGTCTGTGTATGAACTTGCAAGCCGGATCAACGTGTAAGCGTTTTCGGCCACGCCCATTTTTGTACCTATCGTGGGGTAATTATAAATATTTGTCCAGAAGTTCAACTTCATTCATAGTTCACTTTTTGTGGCAGGTGAATGGATTTTAAACGTTTATGGGCGTGTCTAGATCGATTCATATTTTGCTGCTGATGAATAAAATATGAATATATTTTGTAGGGTGCCTGAGGCTTTCTTTTGAAACTTAGTGGAGGGTATAAAAAACGTACCCATATGTTGCAAACACATTCATTAGCTTTCATATAACAACCACACACACACACACACACACAAATTATAGAACCTGTTACATGCGGAGTTGTTGGAAGAAACAAAAAAGAAAAAAAAGTCCATCACCAGAAATGATTGTTTGTTTATAAACCGATGCGAGTTGTACAAACTAAGCTGCCTTCTGCAGCTTGTAAACATTCTATGTTGATAAGTTTTAAATTAATTAGCGAATGTAGTTAAACCACTGCCTAGAACAGATTAAGCGATAGTTGAGAAAAATGTCTTATCGAAAAAAGGAAAAATGCAAACACGCTTTTTCAATTACATTTATCATAGATATGTAAAGCACTCACTCACACACTACTAAATACTAAAAGTGTGTAAAAAAGAAAATAATTCAGTTTCTGTACTGTGTGTGCAATGTGATCTATTGAACTTTGTCACCATCCTGAGTTGCAGCAATTTCACAGGGAGACAGACATTCTCTAAAGCAAACGTTAAATGAGTCATGGAGAAATTGTAAAACCTTTATTTCGTATCACCAACGTAAATAGTTTCAACCCTCAGGGGGCAAATGTCGAACGGGAATTCTATCCAAGTTGTTGCTGGTAATTATTTACGTTCAGTTGATATCCTTTGTTCTACAAAACAAAATCTAAATATATGTCAAGTTGTTGCAAATTGTAATCGAATAATTAATTACTTAATTGCAAATAATTCACAATCATTAAAATGAAATCATTCATTAATTTCTAGTAGCAACCTTACGTAAACTGGCCTTTACTACCACATTTACACATGCCTACCTACCCCCTCATTCCCTGCATTAGAAGCTATACAGAGTTACAGGGTCTAGAAAGTTTATTAATAAACCCTAATTTATTAGATTGTTTGATATCAGAATAACTTTCTGAACATATGTAATCAAGTCCATCTGTCCATCCGTCTCTTGCGTATACATTCAACCTACAGAACGCAGTTTTTGAAATATTTTCATGAAATTTGGATCAACGATCTATTCGAAATGGACCATTTTTAGTACCTTTGCTCATCGTATAACGTTCCATTATGAAGAAGGTTTTTGTATGGCGAGAATTCGCAAATTCAATAACATATCTATCATTATCATCAGATTTTTGTAAACTGTGGGCGTGTCTGTTATACATAAACAAAACGATGCGTGCGTATGACAAATTCATTTTTTCTACCTTTATTTTTATAGCTGAGAAATGTTTCTTCATTGTAGGCATGGCTCAGAATGCACTCTAGAAACTGGTGCACAAAACTTTCTAAAACTTCATGTAAAGTTGGAAATGTTCGCTATCGTAAGAATTGCAAAAACCAACCGAGAGACAGACAGACACGGCTAGATGGATATAGATTTTGACGCAGATCTATAATTCACAAAGTTTATGAGGTTTTTGAAATTATTTTTTAACCACAAAATGTCAAACTCAGTATGTCAGCAATTTGGGTACGATGTGACAACTGAATAAAACAAACTAATAATTAAATAATATGGTGACTCATTTATAATTTATTTTTGTCATAAAATAACAATTAAACATAAAAATTGTAAAAAAAATTAGGAAACGGAAGTATGTAAATTATAAACCGAGATCGCAAAGCCAGAATTTTAGTCTTAAAAGTCATATCGTGTGAAAAATGTTTGTGCTCTAACGTAAAACCTTAATGTTGTTCAGTGTAATCATATGATAAGGGACCCTTTTTTACTGAATTGTTTGATACTAAAACGTATTATAGGCTTCACCTATACTTGATGGCCAATGTTTCATACAAAAAAATTAAAAAAACAAACAAAAAAAAATGTGAAAGTAATTTCCACAATGATAATAATAATAAAAATTGTAACACAACATTAGGCACCAATTTGTTTTTGTTGTTTGTTTTGTGCTGGTAATAATACATAAAATAATGGCTAGCAATCAACTGGTAGAGCTTCGCATGATTATAATTTACAAAACATTAGCGAGTTATAATACAATATAACTTGAACATAAATTCTTTCTTTTCTCATTTAATGGCTACTTCAACTCTCTCCCTCTCTCTCTCTCTGTCTCTCTTTCTCTCTCTGTCCGTCAGTCTGGGTCAGGTTGTCTTGTGTAAAATTTTTCTATTTAGCTTAAATTATCATTAGAATCGTGTTCATATCAAACTTCAAACACAAACATACATACAAACATACATACATACATAAATAATTTATATTTATATGCATACTATAAACGTATAACAAGAATTATTTGCTATGGTCCAGGTGATTTTCTAACAATTTACAGAATAAGTGAACGGTAAAAGGCGTAGCTTTTTGTGCTTCTATTAAATTAGATAAGAAAAAAAAAAAAATAATAATAATAAAAAAAAGGCAACACCAACAACAACAAAACTGTGAATACGTAGAAAAATAATGTCGTTGTTGTTGCTGCAGTTGCTTAATATATATTTTTTTTTTATTTTTTTTTTTTATTTTGTGTTTATGCATAAATAATTTAAATTGTAATGATTTTACTTGATTGCATCATAAAATGTGGCTTCAGCTGTGACTGGGTGGCAGAGAGAACCAAGGTAGCCCGCCAGCCAGCTAGACAGCCAGCTAGCCTGCCTATGAGTCTGTTAGTAAGTCAGTCAGTCTTTATTATAAAATATTATTATTATTAACCAGTTTTTCCACATGCTGTTTGTAAATATATATATCTGTCGTACAACATTTAATTTTTTTTTAGCGAGTTAGAGCGTCTTTCAAAAACAGACTACATCAATTTTTCAAAATGTTCCTTCACACTCTCTTCAAAGGTAGAGATAGAATTAAAAAAAAAAACTATACCTGGATAATTGTGGGCGTGGCAAGAAGATCGAACAAAGTATGAAAATAGTCAATTCTAACCCTTTCTCTTGTTGTTTAATCTGAAACGATCCAGGCAGATATTTCCGTCAGTGTGTCTGTCTGATGGTGGCACTCTCACAGCTGTATAGTTATAGTTTGTATATAAATGAAGGTTACTATCTTGTGAGTATGAAGATGGCCAAGTGCCATGCCCACAAGTGATGAGAATAAATTCTTAATCGGTGTACTAAAAATGGGCGTAATCTGATACAAGCATGCCCGAAACAATGCATACACTTCTACAGAATGTAATCAGGTACCTGATGTGCCCACTATTTCTATTTGATATTTCAGAGTGTGCTACTACTGCTCATGTTGAAACATTTTTTATTGTAAAACACCAACGACTGTGTGTGATAAACGACACAATCCGTTATCGCTCCCTCTTCTAATATTAGTTTTACGTTTAGAATCTTTGTTTTTCTCTTTAATTTGCCACAGTCTCCCTTCTCTTAGTCTGCGCTTGTGTGTAACGTGTTTCATTTCGTGGAACGCTTATTAACATCTTGTATAAGTGGGCTCTTTTATAGCTTTTTTTCACACTTGCGCTGCTGTTAATTTTTTCATTATTCTAATATGCAAAAACCTATCTACCCAATTATGCTGATACGCACCTGTTGGAGTTCTTGAATTAATTAAGTTTTTATACTAATATGAATTGATGTAATAAACGATAATGTGTTACCAGTTAATCGGAGAGTTTTTATAAACTTTTTATTATCCAACATGCTGTCTGTGATGGTCAAGGGTTTAAAAAAGTTGCCTAGTCTACAACGGTGGCAACATTTCATTTCATATATTTCCAGATTTATACAAATTATCATAAATGTTGGAAAAGTTAAACAAATAAATGAAAGACCAGACCGGCCAGGAGAATTGTTTTGTGTAAGCTAGGTTCAGGTGTTGTAAAATTTAAATGTTTTCACGTTTATTGCTAAATAAAAATAGAATATAAATGACATGAGATAATCACTTTGTTTACGTTTTTTATCCCATTCAATTTAGCATGCTACACCAGGTATGTTAAGGTGCAAAACTTATTAGATACAAAAGGGCGTTTAGGCACCTTTTTAAAATAAGCGAAATTGGTCGTGTGTCACGCCCACATTACCACAACAATGTATCTATGAATCTGTATTCATCGATCGATTTGGTAAAAATGGGCGCAGTCAGATAATATTTATGTCTACAATTTGGAAAAACCCTTTTTGAACCCTCGCCACGCATCAATTGAGCTACAAAGTTGACATTTATGATTAATTAATAATTAATGTATTTATCGATTATTAAAAAAATGAGTACACAGGATACGCCCACAATTTACAAAGGTCTTTACTACCAAAAAAATTCGACTTGTAATACATAAACGATTAGAACGCGTAATCCGAAACTTGCCACACCCATGATTTGTACATATATACAGAGGCGTAGGGTATTTAAGTGAAATTTAACTTGTTTTTTTTTTTAATATTTAGGAACAATGATTTATTGTTCTTCGTTGTTGTTGTTGTTGTTTTTGTTGCTATTGTATTCTTGTATTAATTTTGTTTTGCTTTCTTTAATATTAAGAGCAGCATATAAACTGCATCAAAGACAGACAGACAGACAGAGAGACGGACAGATAGACAGATACAATGAGCAAAGGAATGCTTTATACATTTTAGATAGTTATAAATGCGGGTACATAGCAATGGTAACAATAACAGTAATCGCCAGTAAAGTAACAGCAACATGTGTACAAACATATACAAAAAACATTTATCGCTGCTGCTTGTCTTAGCTAGCCAGGCAAGGTAGGCTATGGTTGTTGGTGCCGTTGCTGTATGCCTGATGACTTTGGAACCGCCCCTTCTTGCTCTTACCATTTTACACACATAGATAAACGTATGTAGTGCATTGACACAAATTTCACTGCACACGCTCGCATAGTTTTTCTATGCAGTATAATCAACGCACTACAAACGTATTTATTGTACGAAAAAAAAAAAAAAAAATACATAAAGTTAAAGTCGAAATAATAAAAATAATGAAAAAAAAAACCAAAAACTCAAAATTATTAAAACACCAACTGCAGCTCAATCAAATTGTAACTAAAATAAAATCAGATAAATAATGTATCAGCTAGCCGCAATGGCTGGCTAGTTACACTAGTTAGTTCGTATGTTCGTTTTGTTTGTTTTCTATTATTCCACAAACCATTTCTCTATCGCTAATGCTTTTTTCTTTTTTTTTTTTTTTTTTTGAATTGTGTGAAATGTTCATGTGCTTGAAATTTGTGTAATTGGTAAATTATGGCAACTTGTAGTAGAAGTAAAAGAAAAAATTCATTTGTATTCGTATCGTACAAATAAAAAGCGAAGAGAAAAATGGAAAAATATTTGTAAGAAAAACCTCACAAAACATTTGTAAAATTGTTCAAATTAAAGTTTGGTCAGTATTGTAAGTGTGTGCGTGTGTGTGTGTGTGTGTGTATGTGCGAAAATTCATATTGTTGCGCAAAACTAATTGTTATTGTTGTCGCTTTTTGTTACCGTTACACACACATATATACATATTTGTTATTAAACAATAATAAAAACTCTATAGGTCACATTTTTACTCTCTCTCTCTCTCTCTCTCCCTGTCTCTGTCACTCTATGCATACAATACTATTGCAATAAAATTTGTTAATATTCAAATTGGTTTTGTTTTCCTTCTCTTTATTGAAACTGTACTTAGACACTGCACCACATGTGGGGAAAGGTATATTAAGTTTGTGCTGATGTTTGTAACTACCAAACATCAAATACCGATCGATTCATAATTAAAATCTGAATACATTTAACCATATCCGTCTGTCTGTCCATGTGTCAAGCTATAGGTCGCATTTTTAAGATAATTCGCTGAAATTTGGCCCAAAGAAGAAACGTTTTGAAAATGAACCGAATCGGAACATTTTTAGAACCCCTTCTCATATAATTATATTTCACGAAGTGATTTTTGTAGCATAATTTAAGGAGCTAAGTGGTTAAGTGGGATATTAAATGGTCGCGGCAGTTACACGACTATGACGTCTAATTGTATATGTGCTACATGTGAGGTTGTAGGAGTTTTGCGCATTATAAGGTTTTTTATAAACTGTGGGAGGGTTTATAATCAGACCACGCCCATAGTTGACACAATTATAAATGTATATGTATACGAATTTCCAACTTTATAGCTACATTTTTTAGCAGATAAATAGATTTTTGTAAATTGTGGGCGTGGCTTTTGACAAATATTGCACAATTTAAGCGATCTGTGTAAAGTGAAAAGTGTACAATATACACACAGACATATATATCCAGACCGACTCAGTTTTTGATGCTGATCAAGAATTTAAACCCTACAGAGTAGGGTCTACGAGGTTTCCTTCAGGGTGTTGTAACCAGAATAGAAAACTTCCTTTATTTCTAAGGTGGAAGGTATATAAATTAAAAAAAAAATGCATAAAAAAGTCATAATTGTTATAATTAACAATTATTTTAATCTATTATCAAATTTGGCCATAACCATAAATTCTATAAATTTTTTTCATTGAAACAACTTTTGTTTGGACTATATTCTTATTTGTGAACTATTGCTTAATTAATTTATTACTGTTGTTGCTATTAACGTATATTTAGATTTATTAAATGATTTTCAATTAATTTCATGAACGCCTTTTTTGTTCCATTCTTCAATGAAACCATTTTAACTGTGAAATAGTTTGTTCGTTATTTTGCTGTTATTGTTGTTGTTGTATATAATTGTTGTGCTGCATGTTAAGCGATCTAATTCGATTAGAATGGCTGGCTGGTGTGCACATATCCATAACATTGTTAGAATATTTCGGTAATAATAATTTTTGTTTTTATTTTATTTGATTTATGTTCCACATACTCATATATATTGTGTTTATGTGTGCTGCATAGTTATTTAGATCTTTTACAGTTATTATATAAATAAAAAAACATTTAAACTCAAATTGCTCCAGCAAACACCAGATTCGTAATTATAGACCGAGTTGTTAACCGAGAACAGTGTCTAAATCACTCATTGACTGACAGACAGACAGACCAACTGACTGACTGACTGACTTACTTACTAACTAGTTATTTTATCTGTCTATCTGTTTGTTTGTCTGTCCGTCCACGTATGTAATGAGTGTTAGTTTCATGCCAATGATTTTTCTTAAGAAATTTTCAAGTCAAACAACCGGTTGGTTGGTTTAGATTTCTTCACAGATTTTGTTTAAAAAAAAAAAAATTATTTGTTTTTTTTTTTTTCTTTTTTTTTTTGTTCTTTTAATAATGAAGAAAAATTATATTTATGAAGAAAATTAAAAACGTGTTTTTAAAGAACAATTAAAAATATCTATAACGGAAAATTCTACAATTTTTATTTTTTTTTTTGTTGGCAACTTAATTATTAATTTATAATGCGGTGGGAAATTATGGAAGTGTTGATACCACCGCAATATAAATATTTGTTGTTTTGCAAATGAAGAGAAAAAATGCGTTTTTAAGTGAACTTCCTCTAAGGTCACGTGCATTTCTTGTGTGTATTTTATTTACCGCAGAGAGGATGTAATCTTTGAGGTTTGAGAGACACTTGGCAGTTAACCCGTGAGTGTGTGAGCAAAGTTTTTCTAACGGAAATTTGTTATTTGTTTGTGTTTGTTTTGTGTTTACCACCATCACGTATTATTTATTTGCAATTTACATAATATCGCTTCTCACATGCAAGCCCATACAGCGATTACATCCATATATGGTATGCACGCACCCTGTTCACTCACTTCATTTTGTTGTCTTTTTGTTTAACTTTATTTTCTGTTCTATTGTCTGCATACACGTTAGCTGGCACAAGCAATTATTGACGTTGTTGTTATTGTTGGTTGATTGGTTCAACAATTTTTCTGGTCATCGTCAGCTATAATACCGCACAAAAAACAAGCAAAAAAGAAAAACAATCTTAAGCTTTGGCCAAATCTTAAATACCCTCCGTGACCTCTAAAGTATTTGAATTGCGTTTCAATTCACAAGAATTCTTTGCCAAAAAGGATTCTTTGTAAATTGTTGGTGTGTCTATTATCCCACCATACCCATGACGTGTCGCTGAACACCCCAGTTACAAACATGTGCACTAAAATTCAACTTCATGAGCCAATTTTTGCGACAGTGACAGATTTTCAAAACTACTCAGTTTTTGATGAAGAATTCTTTCTGAGTGTTGCAAACAGACTAGAAAAACTGAGTATACTCTCATCACTAAGGTGGAGGATTAAAACAATACCGCCATCAAGTATTTACTTACTTAGCAAAATAAGTTTTACGGCTGCTATGTATGTATCTACCTTAGCTATAGTGCTTGCATGACCAGCAACTTCATTGACCTACAATTTTAATTGGTTACGAAAATCTGTACAACTTGTACACTCATCACATATACATATTGTAAATATGTTGTATGCGGGTATACAGTATATAGTATAAATAGTTAATAAAAAAGATGAACAAGTTTGGCTTACCATGTGCGTGTGGAAATTTTATAAGAAAATTTTGAAATTTTGTGCATTTTTTTTAGAAAAAAATATCATAAATTGTAGTTTGCGCAAAGTTGTTGTTTCAAATCGATTATTAATTGTTATATATAATAAAATAAAATAAAATAAAATAAAATTAAAATTAATATAAAATAAATAAAATAAAACATTGTAGCGATTATTAATGAATAAATCTTTTAAATGAAATTTCAAATAGATTTAATGATTGATTTATTATTTACATATTTATTTGTCTTAATATGGAAATGTAATTGTTGTGACAGTATTTTTCTACCAAACTCTATGTACGGATATATTAATGAATGCGTAGTTAAATTAGCATTTAAATGGTCTGCTATTAATAAATTATTATTATTATTATTATTACTATTATTTAGCATTCTTATGTATGTATATACGAGTATTTGTTGTCATTCTCACTCTCTCACTGTGTCTACAGTTTATTTCAAGGTTCTTTTTTTGTGTGCGTTTAATTTAACTTAACTAATGTTGTGAACGCCCTGCTTCTAGTTTATGGTTACATTACAGTTAAACACATTTAACGGTTATTTGACAAACAAGTGCTTTCAATTTCACGAAAAGAAATCAATTTCAATTAGCTGAGAACGAATACTATTTACTTTACCTATATACACTGAACTGCTTGAACGTAAAGTTCAGTTCAGCGCTTAAGAAAAAGTCATTTTAAGCTCGATGACAAAATAATATCATGTTGTTTGTAGTGGTTACAATATTTATAATGCCAACTAACTGTTAACTGGTAATCAGTGAGCATAACAATTTATGCACAGACATGTTTGTTATGGAATAGTGCACGACCTTGTCTTAGTTTATAGAACAAGTTGTAAACCATGCGCGATATGTGTAACTTTTTCGAACATGTACTGCTATGGATGGAGGTGGTTGCTGTTAATTCGTGTTTGCATATATGCACGACTATAAAGGGGGGCTCGCCCGTTCATTTAGCATAAAAAATATATAAATACTAAGCAATCGATTCAAGCATTTAACAAGCTACGACATTGTAAATTCAAAGTTCAATTAATTGTATTGATTAACACTTGAAAAAAAAAAACTGCCGTTAATTGTACGAATGATGCATGTAAGGTTTAAGCGAAAGTAGGAGGCAGGTGATTATTGCGGTTTGTATTTTTCTTTGCGGAAGCAGTGATTCTAATATATGAAATGATGATAACTTTCTAATTCCTTTGTAATCTAATTTAGTTTCCAGTTCTTAGACAGACTTTGACAAAAAGAACGCGTTTGTAAATGAAGAAGAATTCTTAATAAGGGCATTCTACTCATTGTTCGAGGACGAGTTGGTATGGCGAAGGTACATATCCTTTGTCAACCACAACAGCCTCAACAAATATTATTTTATTTATCAATTTGGAATACTGAACAGATCCAGTCATGTCTGTCAGGCCATTTGTTTGGAGAACCCATGATCCGCGGGTCAGACCCCGACCAACTTAAGCTTTTTAAATGACCTATGCGTTGAATTTTATGAACCAATTTTTTAGATTGCATCACAAAAGTGAGAACAGACAATCAAAGACATTAAAAACGTAAAACGGGGCTGCATTGGCTACATGCCAAATCTGGGATACCCATAATCCATAATTTAGATTTGTTTAAATATAGGTTCTAGAGGTATCTTTAATATTTAATGAATTGTAGGGAAAGGTCGTTTCTATTTGTTGTTATCGTTGAACATCTAAAGCTGTCAATCTCAGTTTTCCGAATTGTTTTAATAAATATACATATTGTCTACATAACGGAAACGCATCGAAAGTTTATTTCACCATCTACGTGTGTCCAATAATTTATTGAATTTCATTAAATGCCATTTCTTTAAACAAAACAATTTTTTTTTTACATTTTTACATGTAAAGGAAATTGGACTAGTTTTTTATTTTTGTTTGTTGCTTTATTTATTAATTTGGCGCAGTAAATGCGGAAATGCAGCGGCTCACAAGCCAAATTTATAGAAATGGGAAAAAAGGAAAACATTTCAAAGCCGTTCATTAAAGAAATTCGCTTGAAAAATATACACAAATATAATCTATTAACAAGTCGTTGTGTTTGGTTTGGCATTTTATATGAAGCATGTCAACACGTAGAAAAAAAAACAAATAAACGAAGAAACAAAAATCAGGAAATTTCCTTCCGTAAGATTGTTATTGTTGATGTATAATATTTACAACAATCACTCAACAAATTGATATCTTTGGTTGATATCATTCGATCAACAGCAAACCACCATTAGACAGAGAAACTGGTTCATGTTTTTTTCTTGCCAATCCATTCATTTCTTTTAATGCTTCTGTGATGAAATATATTCGAAACAAATAAAGAGAAAATGTGTAAAAAAAAATATGTAAATGGAGAAAATATCACGTAATAACTATAACGCAAATATATTAAATTTGAATTAATAACACAGTTTTGTTTAACAAACACATAACGAGCTATTGCATAATTGTGAAATTTTGCCGATTTCGAATGAATTTTTTGAAAGATTTTAAACAAAGTGACACGAACTACCGTTAAATTGATTAAATTTATGCTTTAAGGCTAAAGGAACATATAATTTTTTATGATTATGCCATAAATGGCTTGAAGGCATTTTTGCAGTTCATTCAACTTCTCTGCCATACACGATCACACGTCAAATAAGATTCTCTTTCTTTTATTCACATGAATGTTAGACTCGACTGCATTTGTAAATTGACCACAAGCAACATAATGTCTGTTGTATACGTGTACATATACATATGTAACATTCAACACAGCAACTAAAGTTCATAATAAAACAACCTCGAGACCCGTTTATCGATAATTGTTAAATATAACTGCAAAGGAAGAACTGTGGGATACAAGTAATGAAAAAATTACATATGGCGTTGACCAATTTTGAAATACCCTTCAAAGCTATATACAAAATGTGGGCGTGGCAGTTACCTCATTACGCCTTTTAACACTGTATGTCATACGAATCAACTTACACGTAGAATTTTTGTAAATTGTGGGCGTGGTTATCATACGAGCCCGCCCATTTTGGCCGCGTTTCGACAGAAGTGTTAATTATAAATATGTACCTTAATTTCAACCTCACAGCTCAGTTTTTGTTGTTGATATAGATCAATTGTGGGCGTGGCTATCAATCGATCATATCCATTTTAAAAGCAATCTACGGAAGAAGCTGACAAACACGAAGACACATGGGCGGATGCCTCCTTTTGGGTGTTGCAAATGGAATAACAAACGTAGTCTACACAGTACGAGTATAAAAAGTAATGCATTGATGTACAAGTGGGTGTACAAATAATAAATTGTAAAAATTGTACAATAAAGCATTCACCTCACCGACATGATTACTGCAGCTACTCCATCGGTAAACATACAAGGCTGCATAAATATGTCTGGCATACGAGTATGTATTTATTGTATATGTTAGCACATATCTAACGTTGTTGTTGTACTTGTTATTTTTAAGTACTTTATTTAATACCTTTACTCATAAGATTTTCAATTTTATGAAAATCTGCCAAACTATGCAAAGTCCAACAGTTGCCGCAAACCGTCACGTAGCCGGTTATTAAAGTTTGGGGCCGGAAAAAAAGTTATTTTTAAACAACGAAATATCACCATTTTGTCACAAGCTTATAGAAAATCTTAGATATCTTAGAGAATTTGTTGACTGCCCAGTCTTTCCTTTCTGTTCGATAATGCGTAAATATGGTCCATGTCCGTTGGTGTGTCTATATGGGTAAATGTCAACATTTGTTCCTAAACACTGATTTTAGAACGAATACTAAGTCCATCCGTCCTGTATGTTTGTTTGCCTCCCGGGGCGTTACAATTATTGTGCAGGTTCTCAAAAATGAGATATCGATTGTAAACTTGGCAGAAGTTTTGATAGTATTTATATGCTGGTTGGTATTGAAATTAGACAAATCGGTCTAACAACACGTGCAATAAATTGATCTCTAAAAATGAAACGTTTATCTATGGCGCAATACCAGCACACTTTAAGAAGTTGTCTTCTGAATGTTTCCCTCAAAAGCACACTTTTACACTTACAACGAACAATTTTATTAAAATATTTTTGGTAACAAAAACTCCAATTGATTGATTGACTTTGAGAGTTTAATTGCGCGTTAAAAAACGATTTTTGGTGTCAAATTGATTGAAATCAAATGCTTAGGGAGCAGTTAGACAAATTGTTTAAATATTTTTTAAACGCTTACATTGTTTTGCATTGTTTTACAAGCGTTGTGTTGATTTGCACTGTGCCTGTGTGTTTGTGTATTTGTGTTTATACAAGTTGAGTGAGTGCATTAAACCGTGAAGAAAAGAAAGTTGCATTTGAGGAAAAAAACAAAAAACAAAAAAAAAAAAAAAAACAGAAATTAATTAAAGTTGAGAAATATCAAATGTTTAACAAAAAGTATTAATGGGGCGTGTGTCGGTTATTTCAAGTAGTTTACTGAAGATTTGAATTTAAAATCATGTAGTCAATAAAATATTTAAGCTTTAGAGGACTTTTGATTGCTTTTTTTTTTAAATATTTATTTAAATTAATTGTGTACATGTTTAGAGATTTATCTCTTGATCTGTTTGTCTGTGTTGCGCTAAACGTATTCAAGTATACAACGGTGCAGTGATGCGATGGTGTTACTGCTGACACAGTATTAACCCAAATAAGAAAGCTAACATGTATTTGCTGTTCACGTTTATATAGTGCATGGAATTAATAAGGACAATATCTGCTGATAGAAGGCGTGGTTTTATTCGTATTTTTAAGTGACATTCTAAAATGGATTAATTAAACGAGCATACATACAACTATTTACCTATATGTTGGAGAAGGCGTGGGCATGTTTTACGGTATACTGTATTATACTCTAATAACGACTATTTGTGCTAATTTTCAAGTTCTTAATTGTTTTATAAGTATTATGTTGTGCCCTGAAGTTAAGTTTAAACTGAGACCCTCTTTATATATTTCTAGCACTGAACACAAATCTTTATATCGTAAAAACCTATACATGGACAGACAGACTGACAGTATTGCATTAGCTTAAAATGGTTGATAATTTAACAATAATCATCATCTAGTGCCTGTTTATTAGTAGTACCGCCAAACAATCTGCGTTTACGAATACAGTTTTTCTGTTTTTTACATAGTCCAAAATATATTAATAGCTCTACCGTAGGTATCATTTTTAATGGCATTTAAGAAGATTATTTTATATCTTTTTTTCTCACATTTATTTCTGTTTTTAACACTATAAAAATCCTCTTTAATGGTATAACAATAACAATAATAACAACAGCAACAACAACAACAACAACAACAAACCATAAGAAATATATGATAATGCATTAATGTTATAAATGATTCTGAATAAATTTTTTTTTAGAAAGTATTGTATTGTTGGCTAGTGACCAAACAGTCTTATATGTATATGTATGTAAATGACGTTTCAGGTTGGGGAGAGCCTTTCTTTTTCGATAACAGAATTTTAATGAAATGTTGTTATTTTTAGATATTTTTTCCGTGTAAGTAAGCAAGTAACCTCGTTTTCTTTCATCACTGCTGTCTCATTATTAAGAAATTCTTTTAAATTTTTTCACAATATGGAATTTATACAAATAAGAAAGTTATGATTTAACACAATATTCGGTGCGATTCCTTATTTTATCAATCGTTTTAAAAGTGTCACAAGTTCCATTCAATTACTCACAATAGTTATTAATAAATAGAACGTTGTTATAAGTGTATGGGCGTGGCATGAATTTGATTACACTTTCTAATGGTATATATGTTATAAAATCGACATATAAGTTTACATTTAATTGTAATTGTGGGTGTGACTTTTATCCAACCACGCCCATTTTTTTTTTTACACGAAACGAATTTCAATTTCATGTTTTAATTTTTGTAGCAGTTAAAAATATATTTGTTGGTTGTGGGCGTGGCAATTAAGCTTAACCTACCCTGACCTAACCAAACCTAACGTAACCTACCCTACTACACCTTAATCTAACTAATCTTATCTAACCCTAAGATAACGGCATAAAGAGCTCTATTAAAATTGGTTTTGGTTTGTGTCTTTGCTAATTAAATAACCTAACCTAACCTAATCTAGTTTAACATTTTCCAAGCTCTAACTCTACCAAGTATTTACTAAATGAATTGAATTTTGCTCTTTCATCGTAAAGCCTTTTAATGTGTTCATACAGAAGGTTTAGCACTTTAATCAACACATACCATAAAATATATGTAATTGTAGTCGCATCCATTCACCATCATGAACTCATCAACACATAATAATAACATAATCGTGTGTTTATAATTTATTAAATATAATAACAACAACAATAACAGAAACATTAGCTAGCTAGCTAGCTAATATTAAAGATGACAATAAACATGTAACTGATATAAAAGAGCGAGAGAGAGAGAGAGAGAGATGAATAGATAGAGAGATTTTTTTAATATCTTAACACTGTAATTAAATGTAATTTCGTATATCTATACATGCATAAAATATATGCATGCTACCATCAAGACACATATGTGAGCTTTTCTAAGCTTCTCAATTATATGCAATGCAGTGGTACACGTTTTGTTGTTTCTTGACATCAAACATCGTTACTTTTGCTTTTCAACGCTCGAACATAGCCAGCTACCACACTGGTGCATATTATTTGTCATACATACATATAAAACAAAATGTTCCCAGTAAATTTTATTTGATATTTATGACACACACACACACAAACAAACACACTATTATTTATGCATGTGTATGTAAGTATGTCTGTTGGTATGCACAACATATTAAATTACAATAGGTCAGCTTAAAAATTGTTGTTGTTGGTTTTTAAGAGAATTATTGTTATTGTAATTATTGTTGCTGTCGTTGTTATGTTATTTTTATTTTTTATATATTTTTTTTTTTTTGTCGAGAGGTTTAGTGTTTCACAGTTACTTTCGTTTTTTTTCACTTGCACTTGCAATGGTGTGTGTGTGTGTGTTCAAACAATTTTGTAAAATGCTAACGTTTGATAAATATAAACCAAGCCACCAACAATAATAACAACAACAAGTTTCTAACCAAATATTTGTACATGTTTGCAACAAGTGGTTATTGCTACTACTAAGCTGTGTATTGGACTGACTGACTCATGAACGGCATGTCAACATTGTCAACAACTTTTCATACGATTTTGGGTTTAACATTGTTTATATTGTTGTTGTTGTTGCTACTGTTGCAGCTGCTGCTGCTGATGTCGTTGTCGTTGGTGTTTTATTATTTTTTTATTGTTGTTGTTGTTGTTGTTGTTGTTGTTGCTTAGATGAACACAAATATTAAAATAAATTCTCTCTCTCTCTCTTTCCCTCTTCCTCACTCTTTCTACATTTTATTTAATTTCTTCCCATAATTTTTTTGTTACATTGTTGTTACTTAAACCACTTAATATTCAAATAGTTGTGAAATTTTTTTATGATTATTATGTGGTTTTTCCTTTCTTCTTCTTCTTCTTCTTTTTCTTCTTATTGAGCACTTGATAAACTTTCTTAATCTTCAACAGCACATAAATAACATTCTCAACAAACAAAAAAAAAAACTATAGTTTTCACTCACAATTGTTTAAAAAATATTCAGTACAAAGTCTCCATCAAAGGTACAGAGTATGAGAAAATTTTTGGTATTGTGCATGATTCATTCATTCAGTTATTCATTCATTCATTCATTCATTCATTCATGTTGTTATAGTAAAAAGTGAAAATACATTGGATTTGAAATTTTAAGCAGGTGAAAATTTTCACAAAAAATTTTTCACTGAAATACGTATAATTAGAAATAAATGTTGTTTTCATATATTTTTTAATTACAACTGGAATGGACAGTGTGGAGGCTTAACTCTTATTGTAATAATTAATGCGGATATATACATTTGTTTACCATTTAAAGCAACAAAAACCTTGCATGCTGCTGTCTTTATATTTCTATTTGAACAAGTTAATGAATTAAAGAGTTAATGGCCGTAACAATCTCTTAAAATGTAAATGGAAATAAATTGTATTTGAAATGATTGGAAATGAATGCGTGACGGTGATTCAGATTGAGAACTTTGTGTAGGTCTGTAATTTTTACATATTTATAAATTGTGAATAACAGAGGTGGACACTAAATATAAATACAGAAGGCGCAGTTAGAATTTGAAATAGAGAAGAGTTGCGCGGAGTGTAGAGTAGTCGATTGGGAACAATTCTGGTGTAAAAAAACACTCCAACTTAAGTCTTTCAACATTTCTTGAGTTATGGAAGATGTGATCTTTTCTAATGATCTATTCTAACCAATTTACGTCTATTTGTTAAGGACGAAAAACAGTGGCATAAATTAATTTCAGTTTTTCAACCATTTGTGCTACTTCATCCATCTTTTGCTGTCTTTCCTGCACGATCTTGTCATGTCTAACCTCACCTTTCTTTAAAGAAATTATTTAACTTTATTTATTTATACTCCCTACATAAGATAGGAGGTATTGAGCTACGTCTACGATTAACAAAAATCTGTCAGGGCCACAAAAAAGACTAAAAAGGTGGTCCATATATTAATACTTATTGTATCTAATGATGTATTAAAAATAAACCTGATTATACAACAGACACGCTCGAAATTTACAAAAATTAATGCTCAATTTGACTATAAAATATATGGTCGGTTAAAGGGGGCTGACATGTCTACTTGCCACGCTTACGTTGCCAGAATTCTTGATTCATTTGTAAAATATAGAAATTTTAAGTTGATTCCAAAAAAATTCACACAAAACCGGTTTGGGCCTCATTTGCCCACCACTGGTTTATAGAAAATACACACTTTAAATGGTTTTATGTAAAACCGGAAGCAAATTAAGATATTGCGAAGGCTTGTCGGCTTTATAATAAAAAAAAGTGTTTTCTTTCTTCACAAATAACATTACAACGTTTTGAAACGCAAAACAATGTTTTTACTGATTATTTACGCCGCTAATTAAAATGTTAAAACATGGAGAAAAGTGTGGAAGCTTAACATATTGATAATAATTAAGAGTGCGTGTATAGAGTATGAGTGTGTGTATGAGGGGAAAAACACACGAAATTTGTCATCATACCGACTTGCTTTTATATTTAATCACATCCATCTCTCTCTCTCTCTCTCTCTCTTTCTTTTCATTTTTATGAGATGTCATTAAAATTGAATTCAAAGAAATTGGAAAGAAAGGCACGCGTATTATGCATAAAATGGCGATGTTTACAAAACATAAAGTACAATCATAAGCCAACAATATTATCGCAAAGTAAACATTTTTTATGTACATTACATGATTACATTACCCAAACATATGTTGTACATGGATTGCCTACTTATTTATGACAGTATCTGTATGTACCAAACACGTACTACTCACCTCTTGCTTGTGTTCAAGTGTTAATCATACAATTTCAAATATAAAATGTGCGCACTTACACTTGCTATTGTTGTTGTTGTTGTTGTTTTTATTTATGATGTCTTACGTTGATGCTTTTGTAACCGGTTTTTAATTTGTGTGATTTGTGTTTCAATTACGCCAACAACAATAATAATAAATCGAAATGAAAAGGCAGCAGATCAGCGGGTATAAACTAAATCACGTTTAAATGAGTCAATGAGTAGCGATGACAGTTGAATTCCATAGAATTTGAATTACAATGTAACGTTGACAATCAAATGCCGGAGCACTTACACATCAACTGTTTTTTAAGAGATTTTCTAAAATTTATTATCCCCCAACATCTCGTACTTTTCGTAGGCTTAATAATAAAAGAAACCATTTATAGCATACGCGTATAATAAAAATAACACACAACAACAACAAAAAACATTTTATCGCTAATTGCTTTCAGTTAAGAATTTATTGTTTACCATTGTGGTTGTTAACGCTGTCGTTAATTATTGCAAAATATTTCTATGGAGGATAAATTATAGAATGCTTGAGATTACTTGCAGTTGTTGTTATTATTGCTTAAGGTGTTGTTGTGTTTTTCATTTTATTCGACGTAAATAAAATATTTCACATAATTTTTTAATGAATCATAAAAAAAAACATGTGCATGAATTTGGAGTAGATGCTTAAAATTCATTTAAATTTATGAAAAATTACAAAATTAGTTTCAATAGTTTAATTTCTTGGTAATCATTTTTGTCTATGTCTCTAGGTTTTTATTCAAAATGCTTTAAATCGATTGCTGCATACATACTCTTATTACTATTCTCTTCATGAATCATAGCATGCACGCCCACATTTTACAGAAAATGAAAAATTCTACAAAAACAACAACAACAACAACACAATATTCTTTAATAATCGCACAAAACGAGCCAGAAACTTATTATAAATTGTATACATGCCACGCCCACAGTGTACATATAATTAATAAATAAATATAAAGTACAAGTACCAGGTAGCTTTCTTAGTCCTTGTAAGTAGTTTACAATATAAAATTAATCAAAATCACTTAAGGACACGCCCACAATTATTTAAATTATAAAAAAATGAGCATGAAATCCGAAATATATAAATTTTATTTATATTTTCATCGATGAAATTTAAGTTAAATCAGATGTTAGACTCGCCCACAATGGGCAGAAATGTCTCACCATCAAAAAAATTAATTGTAAAATGAAAATTAAAACTTTACTAAACACGTATATAGTTTATGTTATTTTTCTTTAACCGATAAAAATGGGAAAAATCGGTTGTCAGACACGCCTACTGTTAAAAACATAAACTTTTTAGTGCAGAATTTGATCTTTTCGTGAAACAAAACAAAGCTTTGGTAATGAGTAGTTGTTAAAAGGGGATTAAGTCCTATACATGCTACACCCTTAGTAAATGGGCGGGGTATCGAGAAATTGATCCAAGCCGTATATAGTTTTTTGGTTTATTGAAAAATATAACAAAAAAATATTAAACGAAGCAAAAAGTGTTTAGAGGCGTTTATGAAATAAGAGACAAACGAGTGCGATTGATGAGTAAAAAATGATTATAAATAAGGCGGGCAGGTACTACCTAATAAATTAAACTTGAAATAATTTTTATTTTCTTACACTTTGTAAGCTTTTCAAAAACTTATTAATTTTATCTCTTTTCTTTGGTTTCTTTGACTCTTTACAGATTTTACTCTCAGCAACAATCTTATAACAATGTTGTTGTACAACAATTTACGCTTATAAAGCGTTTTCAATACATTACTCATCCATCCATTCATTCATTTCTATACAACACAACCAATCCAATAACTCTCTAGTCAGAGTTCTTTTCATATTAAACGAATAAAAAAGTCAGGCATTCATACAAATAAATAAAAACGGCGGCAAAAAGACAATTGCTAATCAAATTAAAACAATAGCAGAACAGATGCCGTATTTGATTTATAGTAATCGACAATCATCTGAAAAGATGAGCAATAGTAACACATCGCTGGATAATGGTTCCGATCAGGATTTTAGCGAATTCCTTAACGAATATCTATTGCAGACTCATTCACCCAATAATGAGCCAGAAACTCATTATGAAGGTAAACAATTTTCTCTTAAATTTTCTTTAAAATTGTAACGTCTTTATGTCCAATTTTTTTTTTGGAGTAGAAGGTGAATTGGAAGCCGAATGGTTAATAGCGGCTGGATTTCCACAATTAACAAAACCATTTAAACAGGTAAGAAGAAAAAATTGAAAATAATACTTGAGATACAATAAATTTTATTTATACTTAAATAATTTTCTAAATAATATCTGGCCAGAAGTTATACTAGCTGATCGGATTTCTTCTCCTTAACAAATGTTCTAAATTACTTACGTGTCAATTTTGTTTGAGTTTCTTAGAAAAGATTGCATGAGGATTTCTACTAAAGGGCAGGCGCTACGTAGCTTGCTATTAAAATTTGGAAGGGAAAATATTACCGTTATGAGTATCAAATTTTGGTCGCAAAAGCCTCATTTCTACCGGAGAGGGTTTTTCACTCTATATCAATCATTCGGCGAAATATTTTGAAAAGAAAAATTATATCTTAGAAGGGTAGAAATTTTAGGCAGACAGGGAGGTATTAGGGCCAGCTATGTGCTTGGAAGACAGTCATATTGGCATTTTAACAAATGGGCATGAAAATTAAGATAACTCGTCTTCCTCTATGTAACCAGTAACCTATTCCACCTAACGGCCACGTGAAGAAAAAAGAGGGACACTCTCGAGCAACATTTTAAGTTGAAATTTTTCGAACAAACTTCAAATTCTGTTCAAAAGTTGTTGGGTTAAACAAGGGAATTTTGCGGTGATCTTGAACTTCCCTTTTCTTCTTTCCCGTTCCACCCAATCGAACCTTTATATACACATGTATTTTTTTTTTAATCTTTAGAGTAGATTCTTTTTAACACCTAACAAATGAGTCAAGCAATCAAGTATACTGCCCTTGCAGTAGGAGGATCAATCAGTAAAATGTTCTCGAATTTCTTTACAGTTTATAGCATTTGTTGTTTATTAATGTTTTTGCAAAAACAACACCATTTTTTGTAAATAAATATTTCATAAATATATGTAGAAGCGTAGACTGTATTTTACGATATAAGCAAATATCAAGCAAGGCTTAGTAGTGTTTTTGCGGTTATCGGTTGAGTATGGTTCAAGAGCAAATGCATTGTTATAAAATTTTCCATATATTAAGAAACTATTTATGTTGTGGCGTAAGTTATGAATAGTTTTGAGATAATAAAAAGTAATAAATGTGTTTTTTTCTTTAACTAAAACCAGGGTTTAGAGTTGCGCACAGCTGAACTGGAGCCTATATTGGCTACATTGTCTAAACCACATGCTGAAGCTATTAAGCAAAGGGTGCGCACTTTAAATCAGACGGTACGTGGCCGCAGTAAAAATCGCCAAAAACGTAAACCTGACATACGTGATGTGTTTCGAGATTTCGATGTAAGTTTTATGGATTAGATTTGAACTATGGTGTGAATGAATTAAGCTTTTTTTAAATTTTATTATTAAAGGAATCGAGTACAGGCACTCGTTCACGTAGTGCTACACCAGATTCATTGGATTCCATACCGGGTGACGAAGTATGGGGTAATGCTTCCATGTAAGTATAAAAAATTTATTAGCTTTACTTTTAGCTCAATCTCTGGTTCTAGTACAACACCTAATTATAAGTTCTATTGCTATACACTTATAACTCTAGGCTGTACCTCTTTGTTTACGTCTGGCTTTACGACTATCTCTACTTGAAGAAGGTCCTATAGCTCTATTTTTAGCTGAACCTCTGGGTTTAAGTCTAAGAGCTCTATTTCTAACTGTATATCTACTTTGAGCTTTTGTTAATTGTCTATTTCTCTAGAAATGAAAATATACAATAGCTGTCATCTAATTTCATTATTCTGTAAATTTTTTTTTGTTGTGTGTAAAAATTCCCCAAATTTTTTTGTTTTGACTTATTTTTGTGAATATTTTATTTTGCGCATATATATATTTTAAATGACATGATTTTGTGCCTTTATGATTGTTTTAGACCCACCTTTGTAAGTATTTTTGATCATCATCATGGCAATGTCGCCGAGTCGAACAACATCAATCACATAGATGAACATCATCCTTCCAATCGTCGTCATCATAATCATAAACAACAACAGCAACATTCACCACTATTCTTGAGTAAAAATCTGAAACAAAAATTACGCAGAACACCGAGTGCTCCATTGAAAGGTTCAACGGATATATTTCGCGGTTCGCATGTTCGCTGTGATATACCAATGTATTCGGCTGATGGTATCGAATTATTAGGTTTCTCACGTATCGGTACTATACACATACCCAGAAATCGTTCTGGTTCCGATCCTTCCTGTTCAGTTGGGTAAGTGATGTTATTTAAAAAAAATTTTTTTTTTTAGAAATTTTTTATGGTCTTGTTTTAGACGGGCACACGGTCAATTGTTAACAAGTCATACAGATTTTCAAAGTGATAACAACACCTCCTCGGGTGATTCCAGTGATGAATGCCTGACAACAAATCGAAAATGCTTGACGGATATCGCATCTAAGGGAGATGGTCATACATCACCGCAAAAGATTTTCAAAAAAATTGAAATAGAAACGCCGCCTCAAAGTGTACAGAACTCACCATCCTTACGGGATGGTATCAGTTTTGAGAGTATGTGCCGCGAGACTTCTAGTCAAGATGGAGTGGTTGGTTTATTTAATTAATAATAAAATAAGGAATTTAATTATTTTTGATTTTTTCCTTATTTAGGACACTGTGGACAGCTGTGACATTTCTTTGGAATTTTGCTCTGATATTGATACGATCAATGAGACCGAGTTGAAACGTTTACAACCGTTATTCTGGTTGGAGTTAGCTTCTATATTTGATCGCAATCGGGTGCAATTGGATAAACGGAAACCGGTAAAGAGACGTCGTAAAGAGGAGGGTCATCTATTCGGTGTATCCCTTAATGCACTTATACGGCGCGATCAACAAATTACTGGCAAAGATTCAACATTGGTGCCGTTGTTCTTGGAGGGTCTGCTGGCAGAGCTTACCAGACGCGGTGCTCGTGAAGAAGGTATTTTACGTGTAGCCGGACACAAACAAAAGGTGAAATAATAATGAATGCTGTAAAGGAATCTTGCTTTATTATCTTCCATCATTACAGACTGAACTGCTGTATCATGAACTCGAAGCAAGTTTCTATCAAAAGCCAAAAAAATTCTCACAACTCTTGAGTTCGGCCAGTGTGCATGATTTAAGTGCTCTTTTGAAGCGTTGGCTGCGTGAATTGCCACAACCATTGCTTAGCAACGAACTTATACAGTTGTTCTATCAGTGTCATGCTCTCCCGCCCTCTGATCAGGCCAAAGCTTTGGCCATTATCTGTCAAATGTTACCGCATGAGAATCGCAATACGCTGCGTTCTCTGCTACATTTTCTCAATCAAGTTATCGAACAAAAGGACGTGAATAAAATGAATTTACATAATGTGGCCACAATAATTGCACCATCATTCTTTCCGCCCCGTTTTGTGCATCCAGTCGATAAGAATAGCATAGAAGAGCAAGTGAAAATGGCGGCACAATGTTGTCGGCTCACTAATATTTTAATAACAAAAAGTGAAGCTTTATTCCAGGTGTCTAATAATTTGATTGAGGAATCACGCTCCAATAATAAAGTGAGACAGGTAAGGAAAGAAGAGGAGAAGAGTGCTGCTCTGCATAAAGTCCTCTAACTTAAATGCAACTGTAATCAAATATTGCCAAAAATTCTCCGTCCATAACTATCTATCTCTTTTAATAACTGTTGAGTTAATGTTTTTTTTTTTTCGGTATTACAGGATAAACGGGGGGGTGTACATCGTCGCTTAAAGGCCACAACTTCATTATTGCACATTGGCACTAATAATAATAAGAACAACAATAATAGGACGAATAATAAAAATAACAACAACAACAACAACAACAACAACAATACTAGTACTAATAACAAAAATACCAGTTCTGTACGCATAGCAGACGAGGGACGTGTCATGGCCGTTTATCCCTCTCAAATCAATCCCAGTCATGTACATCGTTTAATAATTTAAAATGAAAACATTCAGACTAAACCTTCAGCACTCAAATAGACCAAAGTCTTATCCCCATGAAAGTCTCCTTCTTCAAACCAAGGATGTTGCAACAGTATGGTGTCTAAACATTTTACAAACATACATGCTTTATATATAACCATATAACGGTATAACTATGTATGTTTTAAGGTGTTAAATAAAATCATTTTTAAAGGGGCGCTTGAATTTTTTATATGTAGAGTATTATGTAGAATATAAAAAATAAAAAAAATAAAAAACATTGCATAAACCAAGAATGGATTAGTTGTGCTCAATAAAATAAGAAGTAGAAAAAAACCGTTAGTCAATCAGTTATAGCGTGACAACGTTTAAAAATAAAAAAAAAAATATTTTTGTATTATTAAATTCGTTTATGTCTCAATAAATGTGAAATATTTTTTAATATTAATGTTATATATTTCTTAATTCTTACATTTTTTTACACATAATAATTAAAAAAAAAAAAAAAAAACTTTTCATATAAAAATTTTGTCTTTTTTCTTTTTTTTTATTCAAAAAATATATATTTGCGATATAATTTTTATAAATAAATAAATAAATTTAAGAGTTATTAGTTTTATGATGAAATTTTTGTATTAAATAAGAAAAATTAAAATTATTTTTTTTAATTAATAAAAAAAAAAAATGAAATAAAATTAGGTTAGATATTTTTTTACAATTCATTAAAATGAAATATCTTTAGATTGTTAAGTATTTTTAAGCATAGTTGTATAAAGTTTTTTTTTACATATTTTTTTCATTATTACAAAATACAAGCTCAAATATATAGTGTGTGTAAATAACCTTATTTTTTTCATACATTTTAATTCAATAATTTTATATAATTATATCATCAACAACAACAACATATGTGTACATCAGGAATATTAAATCAATAACATACAACAACAGTAATAATAACAACAAATTTAGATGGAAACTTTCTTTTGCGGATGCTAGGCAGGGGAAGACAGAAAAATTGATGGTACTCAAGTCTCAGAGACGTATTTAAATAGAGAAGAAGGGTGGAGCTCTAAAATTTTTGAATAAAATCTTGAGGCACAATTTGCAGCCACATACCGTATGTATAAATATCGTGTAAATTTTAACTAACAAACTTCGCGTATAAAAAAGACCAAAAATCATTTGTTTTTATTTGTATCCAAATAAGAAAAATGTCACTATATATATACGTATATAGTTGCTTGCATATACTTTTAAAAAAAATTAGCTAGAGTTTCTTCTTTACATACTTTTTAAATAAAGTCTAATGTTGGTATGTCTCTGGCTCTGGTGCTACCAAAAATTATTTTGATTTTTGCAGCTAAAGCGACCTCTATTAATGAGTAGCTCGTATAAAGCTTGTCTTGCTCTTATAATGTGCCTTAGATAGAGCTATGTTATACGAGCTTTTTCAATATTTAAACACAATCGGGTAAGGCAGAGTTTTTAATACCCTGCAATGCGTCTTTTTCTGATATGCCATCAAAGCTTATAAATACAATATAAACATACATTTAAAAGCTTTCATATGTGGTTCCAATCAGTTTAAATACAGTTCATAATACCCTAAATATTTAATAATAATTCAATTCTCTATATTAAGCGTTACTTATGATTTTTCGTCTTAGAAAAGACTCTTGGATTGTGAACGGAAATGTTTTAAATCGAATCATATTTCGCAAAAGTCAATTTTCGTTTATCTATTTCCTCTCTACATCCCTTATGCAAGGCCGACGTTTGTTTGGATTTTTAGGCTAAATAAAGAAGGTTCACCTTTTATTATAATGATCCATTCCATGTCATTTTTTCAATCTAATTAAAAAATTACCCAACTATGTATTCTTATATGTTTAATGCCTTTGTGAAAAAAAGCGTAATATTCTATTCCAGGAAAGTCATTTATCAGCAAAATAAAGTGATATCTTATAACAAGAATGAAAGAAGCAGAAAGAACTTGTGCTTCAAAGAATATCATTAATTGAATATAACACTTAGGTACGCATATGATGCTACTTGAATGTTCATTCAATGCAATAACAACAACAAGAAGAAACGAAAAATTACCGCAAATACCATTGTCATCCATTAATATACTTAGGAGTATGAAAAATAATAATTTTTCAAGCTTATTATACTTTTACAAACTCATAGCATAACAACAAAACTTAAACTTGAGCTATATACGTATTATGCTCAATTATTCATTGGTTTTGCTTTGTGTTGTTTTGTTTGGATTTGTATTTGATCATAAGCGACTTTACAATTGTCAATTGTTCATTGTATTGTCTGTCTATTCAGTGGACTGCCACATGTCCACAAGTAACTTTCATGACAAATAACTTATAAGATGTCAGATTGTAACCATATATGGGTGGGTATGTATGACATTATCCATGCACCAAATGCATATATTGCACGTATACAACGAAAGAGCACTCAGTGACGCTGGTTTAAGATATAAAATAAATAAATAAATAAAAATAAAATTGGAATTCTCTTCGCCAATAAATGTATTCAACATATTCATACATATTTATGATTTTTTTTTCTTCCACTCTTTATTTTATTTATATTTCCCTTGTTTATTACCGAAATATTCCCGCGTACGTATATGGAAGTATGTATAAAAGCGTGTGCTTTTGTGTGTATTTGTTTTAATTTATAAATCATTTTGCTTAAGTCATTCTTTAATTTAAATTATTGCTTCGCTTGAAGGCCTTGTTAACCAAAAACCAAACAGAAAATTATGTTGTAAACAAGTAAAAATGTTAAAGTCGGTCAAGCCCGACCATTCCACACCACTTGGCCCCTTAAATTATGCTACAATTATCTGTATATGTATCTGTATGTGCTAGACTCTGCCAAGTTTCTTCGTGAAATATAATTATAGGGAAAGGGGTTCTAAAAATGGTCCGATCGGGTTCAAATTTGGCAAAGCCGAATATTTAGCTAATTTACTATTCTACACAAAATTTTGTTAAAAATTTTTAAGGATTGCGATTTTTTTTCCTATAAAGATTTTCATGATTATTAGACCTTATATGGGGAGGGGTACTAAAAATAGTCCGAATCGGTCCATTTTCAAAAGAATTCCTCTTTGGTCTATTACATGTGTTTGTGTAAAATTTCATCGAAATATGTCAAAAAATGCCAAAAAAATACGGAAATTTACATGGACATATAGACAGACAGACGGACATGATTAATTTGTTTTAGATTTTGATTCTGAATCGATCGATATAATTGAAAGTGGGTGTGGCATTTGCGGTTAGGTATTACAAACATCCTCACAAACTTAATTCTCTATCTGTGCTGTAGTAAACGTGGCAGAGAAAATTGAGAATCGAATTTTAATTTTAAAATTATAACTACACCAATAAGATTACATCCATACAATGACTAAATATTTTAATTGTAAACATTAACCACCTGGACATACGGACATGTTAAACACAATTAGATTTTTAGAGAAACTAAATTATTCAAAATATTTTCTGCGCATATTTAGAGTTCTCTTAAGGCATTTTTAGCTGTGAAAAAATGCAAAATAAATCGCATGTTTTTATTTTATATCTAGTGTACGAGTACATTACATACTCATACAATATTCATGCTCTGCATTATTCGTTATGGTGTGAATCTCAATTATTTTTCAATAAAAACCCAAGGGTGCCAGAGTAAAGAGTATTAAGCAATAAAAAAAAAAAACGCGTAAAGAGTTGAATTTAATAAATAAAGTGCTCAAACTTTTATTTTGTTCTACCTTACGCCCAGGTAAACAATAGCAAATGGAATTTAATGAATCTCAATAATACACACGTACACGAGAGTGAAGTTTTTGCACCCTACATATATTACACAGTTGGTTTCTTATATCATTAGCAACACCTAGAAGGAAAGGTTACAGACTGGAAAATATTTTAAATCGCTATCAAAAACTCAATCACACATGGTATAATTAAAAATGCGTGATTCTAAGTGACTGTATATGTAGTGTAATAAATAGTTAAACTGAACCCTCTATAACATTTCCCATTGCTTTTTCATACTATTTCTGTTGTTCTGCCTCTTGCACTGCATGTGAATGTAATAATTTTGCCGTACCGTGCAAAATGCAAGTGCCAACAAAAAACTATTGTTACCTGGATGTATTGTTTTATGTACATATGTTACGTTTATATAAACAAAAACACACCTGTACACATGTCGAAGAGTGTGCATGCATTTATACAACTTGAACACTTGTCATATCAAAGTCATTAATATGCCGCGAAAAATAAAAATTCACATTGTCAGTCCAATTGAAGCGAAAACATACTGTTTTTTAATACGACCCGGGTGTGGGTGGGTATTGTAATTTAAATAGCAAAAAAAGTAAAACAAAGAAAACAGAGAGTAAGAGAGGTGTTAATTGTTTTGCCGCATAATACGGTATACGCCTCGAGCATACCATGTACGTCAAGTTTTTATGTTATTTTCTTAAAGTCACCTACATAGACACTCTTACCTTACACCCATTCTGCTATGGAACATTGAGTGTCATGCAAGTGACATTTTAAATACCATTTCACCTAAAAAAAAGCAGTGAAATATTTTTTGTTTATTTAGTCCCGGTCATAACCATGTGTGTGAAAAATTTATGCGTTTCTGTAGTAGTTACATCCTTGTGATGACGTACAGTGCAATTAGTTAAAAATTTCGTTTTTCATTTCATAGGCGTGCTTAAACACCCACAATCATCAACAAATATCGGTTTTTTCCTATTTTCTCAGACATGTATGTGGATGTGAATGAATTTTTTCTCACATAAGATCTTATAAAACAGGCAGACAAAGTTGATTTTCATTTCTTTTTTATTTATTTAAACACCCACGCGCTTCTTCATTTATGAAGGTTTAACGAAAAGAAATAAATGCGGCTCCAGCAACTTTAGAAATATACTTCACATTCGTATACAAAGAGAGGGCGTGGCAAATACCTAATTCCTCACTACAAATGCACATGTATGACATATAAACTATCTTGTCGAAAATTGTAAATTGTGGGCCTATTAGTCGTTTGACCACGCCCATTTTTAGTTCAACTCTAAATATTTTTACCAAATTCTGTGGGTAATAGATCAACTTTTGAAGAAGACAGTTAGATTTTTGTCGATGGTGGGCGTGACGCTTGGCCGATTTCACTAAATTTAACATACGGACGGACATATGTACATTGACTAATATTTTTAGGATGATCAAATTTTTTATATATATAAGCATCCCCTATGGGATCCGGAGCTATCTGCATATAAGATACAAACGGAATGACATACTTAGTATACCTCTTAAGATGGAATGTATAAAAAATGAAACACACACGATTTTGATCATTTATCTTGTAACCATTTACCACCAACGAAAGGGGGCAACATGTTGAAGTATTGTAGTACAGTTGTTGTTGGTTGTAAATAAACTAAATAGACAAATAAAAAAAAAAAAGCATTCCCCAAAACTACATAAATTTTAATTAACAACTTTATTTTTTACATTTTTTTGTGTCTAACTTCTGTCATGATCTGTCACTGACCAGACAGTCTATGCTTTGTTAATGAGTGAGTAAAGGTGAGAAAAGTAATTAATATTAATTTGATTGCATGACTTTTCAATCTGAATAATACTTAATCTTTGTCTTCCTAAGCTTTAATGTGAATAATCTCTATCGAAAAACAAAATCACTTTTTCTCTAGTTATTCACTCAGAGTTTAGTGAACTGAAGCTTAAAGTTTTCTTTCTCAGCGATTGTGTAAATGTGATTTTCTTTTCATTTAAATTTAAAATTTTCAACTACCATATGTTTATGAATCTGTCATGATCTGATCTTCGCACAAATCATTAATAATAATTTATGTTCCGAATTAAAATGATTCATTAATCACTTTTTATGTGTCTGACTGACACATGTGCTAAAGATCTCTTGTTGTAATGTTGGTTTGTTTTTTCAATGTTGTAAAAAGAAAACTGTAGTAATGATGAACGTCCACAAATGGACTTTTTATAGAATATAACCGTAAATTATAGTTGTTTATCCCAATGACGAATTCAGAGAAAAAGGATCATTTCGGCATGTTCGTAATATTTAAATCAATTATATTTATTTGCAAAAATGTGGGTGTGGCTGGTATACATATAATTAGGTCTTTTAATGGAGTATGCATTCGTTGTCAACACACTGTTAAATTGTGGGCGTGTCCGTTATTACATCATGACATATCGTTTAATGAATGTGCCCAAATTTCAATTTTATAGCTTAATCTGTTGTGTATCTTTTGTGGCAGTAAGATACTTTTTTGATTGTGGGCGTGGCAATTAACCAATTTTTCACATTTTATATAGAAATCTACGTCCAGAAACTAAGACAGTTTTTGTAAAAAAGTATACTTTCAAAATTTAAGGGACAGACTGACAGACAGACACTAAATCAATAGCGGTTTTGATGCTGATCAAGATTATATATGTTTTGGGGCAACAATAACGTCATCTTGTTAGTGTTGCAAACACATTAACACACTTAACATATGGAAAGTATATGTATGTAGGGGACACAACTATATCTTCCATCATCTCTCTTTATGGCATTTTTCAATTCTTCAAGGTGAATTATTGAGCAGCGCAACAATAATATGTGTAGAATATCATAATTTTAACAGAAGAACCTGATACCTCTTCATTTTGTAGCATTTTGTAGCATTTTGTTCTTCTTCTTTATAGCTCTCATACATAAATACATTAACATCTTATTTGCGAATAACTTTGTATAGTATTTTATATAACACCAACCATCTCCAACTATAGTGTCATGATGTTTATTCAACTTACTTTTTAATGTTTGTGTTGTTTGTTTTTGGAAATTTAAAAACCACTTTAAACCATTTTTTATGTTAATCCCTGAAAAATTGTTTTATATAATTAATTAAATAAATTGACTCTAGAAATGGTTGTCAGTTAATTTACATAATTTAGTTTACTAAGGGAGATTATAACACACACGCACAGCCACTCAAATAAACAACAAACAAGTATATAAATTCTGCTATTAAAGTTATGTTACAACGCACATGTTGTATAAATTATTTTATTTTATGCACATTTCTTAAATTATTCACATAATATACTAAATAAAAAATCATATTTTAAGCACATATTAACTAGACAATGAAATTAATGTTGATACCAAAAACAAAAGTGAAACATATAAGAAAACTAAATTTTAATGTACGTACATGGTAACCGGGACTTGACCCAAACCTATGTTTCTTGTATTTCTCTAAACTTAATTTAAATTTTATTCCATACAGCTTTTAAGTGTAACTAAAACCAAATAACAAGTGTTATCTCTTAATCGTTTACGTGTACATACACACAATTACTTCTAACCTACATGTCTAATTAAATTTTATGCTCTTTACGTCTCTTTACATTGCAGGCACACCCTAACAAATCACATTTTAAAGTGAAATTGGAAATATTTCAAGATTTGTTTCGTTTTCTTTCCATCACACGTTTGCAGCAAAAGTGCAGTTGTGTATATATTGGTTATTTTGTGTGCGTGTGTGTGTGTGTGGAAGGTACTTGTATTCCTGGTGGCATACAATACATAGCAGACAAGGAAAAGAAAGGGAGATTTATTAAGTTCATATACCTACATGTAGACGCATGCTAAGAAAATCCTTGTAAATAGTTAAAGGATCTCAAATGAACAACAACAATAAACAAAAAAGAGAACAAATCTACTGATTCTACTGAAATTCTCAGTAGTTCTTGTTACCGTTAACTACAAACAATACACATGAGAGATAAATGTGTGTGTGTGTGTGTGCGTGAGTTAGTCGGGTTTATACACACACTCATAAATACTTACTCATAGGGGTACATTAACGATGCATAATCACCATGGTGCATGAACAATTTTAATTATGTTTGTTGTGTCAGCTGGAAATAAAATTAAAAAAAAAAAAAAAACAATTCTCCGTCTGTAGTACTTACTCAACATTGTTGTAAATAAATAGATAACAAGTGAAAACACTAAAATTGACTTGGACGATATCTAAAAACACCCTTCATCTAGGTATACAAACAGTAGGCGTGGCAAGTACCTGATTACGCCCCATTATTGTGAAAGTAATACGTTACAATGTCAGATTCTGCACCCAAAAAGGGTCGTTTTATATAGTGGGCGTGTCCGTTATTTGCGCGCTAAATTTTGACACATGAATGAATGCTCTAATTAGAAATGTGTGTCACAAAATTTCATCTTCTTAGGTACATTTTTGTGGCTAGAATAGTTTTTTGTCGAATGTGGGCGTAACAATTGGCCGACTTTAACCAATTTAGATAACAACCTGAGACACTAGAAATATATGTGTGTACAAAAAATTTAGTTCGGTATCTCAAGTGAGAGTTCCAACAATGAACACCCGGACAGACGGACATGTCTAGATCGACTCCGATTTTAATACTGCTCAAGAATATATATATTTTGAAGGATTTTGGACGCCTCTTTCTAGGTCTGGCAAACGGCATAGCAAACTTAGTATGCTCATATCTATGAGAGAGGAGAGGGTATATAATAACAACAAGCAGCGCAGAATAAAGTAAATAGAAGAAAACAATCTCAATTTCTCATCTCTACGCCTTCTGGTATGAATTATTTGTTGTATATATACACTGTCACGGTGACGTGTATTTAATAATGACTAACTTGCCGATACTTTGTATCCTTACTCGAATTCAGAACATAAACAGGAATTGATTAAGAGTTGCAGCTTTACTAAGGTGGCAAAACAAAACTGAAAGCAAGAATTCCGGCAAATTTTTAAAAAATTTCAAACATTTCTCTTAATAGTTGAACAATTGACTCTAGATTCCCTTAAAATTTTGTAATCCGCAACTAATGATGGTGACGTAGTGCAGTACGATATTGAAAACGGAAGCTAAAGTATAAAAGGATAGTTCAAAGTTCACTTTATCTTTCTTTCTCCCTCATTAACATAATACGCATTGTTGTGTTGTTTTTGTTACCTATTGTTATTGCTACCGCCGCCTTCATTCATACACATACAAAATACATGACATTATAGGTGTATGTGTTTGTTAAACACTTGTTTAACAAGTCATGCAATGCTCGTATAGTGTATAAAATGTTTTTGTTTTTTTGGAGTATTGTTGTCTTTTATATGAGTGTGGCTTGTGTGCGAGAGTGTAGTGTAAGCTTATGCATTGTCTTCCATGCACTTAATTTCTGTCATATCCTCTTCTATACATGCATTCACACGCACCCACGTAGACACCTTTATTATATGGTATTACAGTGTTTTGTTAACCATCAACTGGTACCCAGACACACACAAACACACTCACACCCAGACCCACAGACAGAAGTCAACCAAGGCGTAAAATTGTTGAATTTTTATTCTTATTGTTGTTGTTGTTTATTGTAGTTTCAGAAAATTTCAATTTTTTTGAAGCTTTAGAAAATTATTATACCCTACACCTATAGTTATGAAGGATATATTACGTTTGTCTGTCAGTCTGTCCAACTATATACTTAAGTGCTTGGCTTTCTATGTTCGTCTCTATCTATCTATTTGTCTGATTGTTGTTTATGTTAGTAAACAGTCTATACAATGAATTAATGAAATACAAACTAAAGCGTGCTTTAGTCATGTTTTAATGAAATTGAGTTGAAACAAAAAAGTTGGAAACTTTAGGAAATGTCATTAAATGAATTTGTTCTTTAAGATTTTTAATGCTACATGTATGTATATGTATATGTATGTGCGTATGTTTGCTCATTTACCCATTCCATTATTTAACCAGCTGACAGTTATTCCATTCCTTCATGTATGCTTCTTCTTTCCTGCAATCGTGCATTTGTTTGCGCCACTTCTTTGTCATACTGTCATACTGTTCGTGTTGTTGAGCAAGGTCAAACACAATGATTATAACACATCGTTCGTTGATAAGTGTTGAAAACGTAACAACGCGGAGATACAAGGAAAGGAAATGAAGAGAAACCAAATAAAATTATAAGAACACACACACACACGCAATAAAAATATTTTATTATTGGAAATTCGATTTCATGCTTGTGGTGCTCTGGGTGGGCTGGCTGTTGTCTTAAATTGTAAACACAATATGGTACTGAACACAAAATACATTCAAAGACATGTATGCGCATACACTCATAGTAAGTGATAATTTTAAAATCCAATTGACGCTTTTGGCTGATTGCTAACCAAGTTTTTTGGTATACCCAACGGTGCCTACCGCAACTGTGCAACGGTGGTAGCACACAAAGTAGCGTGTAGCAGATGAATCATGCACATAATAAGGAAGGATGTGTGTGTGTGTGTGTGTGTGGATATTTGTGTATATATGCATTGGCGGGCATTGTTATTTTGCTACTACTACTACTGGGCATCAACGTGGTAAACATTTGCTCATTCATTTATTGGTTGAATAACTTTCAATGCCGATGCAAAATCATGACCGTGAATGGTGATGGTGAGGTTTATGGCTAAGACCTGATCCTAATGAAAAGCAGTCAAAACCCAAATTTGGTTTAGGCCAAACCTTTAATAGCCCCCATCTATCTGTCATCTATATACAAAAGGGGGCGTGGCAGGTAATTGATAGCGTTTAATAATTTATTTATTAATTATTAACTTAAAGGTATAATTTAAAAAATGTTTTTTATAAATAGAGGGCGTGTCTGTTACATGATCACACCCATTTTTTTGGGTACAGAAATGAATAAATAGATGTTTTTGGTCAACAAAATGTTTGTGAATAGATTTTCTAAAATGTGGGTGTGGCACTTGCTTGATTACGCCCTTTTTATTTGCGTGCAGAAACTAAACATTTTCGTCTCAATGTCTCAAAATTTACAACCAATGGGAGTGCAGTAATCAACAGACATACGGACAGACTTATCTAAAGCAATCTGCAATGATGCTAATCAAGATTATATACAATCTTAATGAAGTTTGCGAACGGAATGATCAATTTAGTATACCAAGTCTAAAGTCTAAAGTCTACAAATGAATGATGAGAAATCTGGGAGACATTAAAAGTATTTGTACATAAATTTTTTCATCTACAATAGTTGCTAGTATTGTATACATATAATGCGTACAAACATTGCAAGTTGTAACATCAACTCGTCTACTGTCTGTCTGTCTATCTGTGTGTGCATGTTGGGTTTAACCTGTACCCTTAACATGCCGTTTCGTAGACATAAACTTTATTATTCAGTTGTTATACAGCCTTACACTTAAATATTTTCATTTGGAAAAGTGTCTGCACACAGAGAGAAAAATTAAGGTGTACAGATGTTCATAACAACACACAGGCACAGAAAGCATTCCTAGGTACATATATATATTACATGTGCATGTGTGTGTGTGTATGTGTTTTGAAGCATGGAATGCCACCCATAATTCTATAAGCATCGTTACAGTATGTGTGTCGCAAGTGGAGATTGTTTTTTAAACCAAAAAGAGATTCTCTTAACACTGCTTAATATGTCATCGTACCCAGCACAAGTACATATTTTTGTAGAAGCTCAGTGTAAGATTCAACATCATTACAATTACTTTTCACTAACTCTCAATCTCTCTCTCTCTCTCTCTCTCTCTCTCCTGGTTGTTTCCTTAACGTAAACGTATTTTGTACGCTTCATCGAAGCCATTAACTTTGAGAAAAGAAAAAAGAAACATTTGTTCTTAACACGAGATTTCGATAAAATGTTCACCATCTACCAACCTCCTCTTAATTTATCTTTTCTTTCTTTGTCAAATGCTGTGGTGGGGTGTGAAAAAGCCAAAAGATTTTGGCCTTTCAAATGTTGCCCCAGGTAATAATGTTGAGGTTTGTTAGACAAATCTATTTAGGGCTCATCTCAGGTGTTCATTGATTTAATTATCTTTTGCTTCATTGGTGTTCTTTATGGTACAATAAGTGGAGTGTTACAATTTTTTTTAATTACATTTTACAAAGTTCTTCAAAAGTTTAATTGTCACTTTTATTAACTGCTTAGTAATTAAAATGAGTGAAAAAGTTATATTTAGTGAAAAATATCAGCATCATCGTACTCTTTATGGTTTTTATGGGGGCATAATTTAACTTAACGCCGCATAAAATGGAAAGTATACTAAATTTGTTATTCCACTTGCAACATCCACAAGTTTGTTGGATTCATAGTGGCATTTTGGCGGTGGCAAAAAGTAAAATTTTAAGCTGATGTTGAAAAAATTATTTTTAATTTGAGTAGAATAGGCCCAGAATCGACAAATATTTCTCAAAGTCACAAAAATTGAAGTTTAGCCAAATTTTTGAAACATTGTAGTATAGGGTATTCAACGGTCGGTAATAATCTACAATAATATGTTCACTTAAATATAAATAAATACTAAATCGATACAATAGGCAGATGACTGCACTTCAAATGACGGACGTATGGACAAATTATTTTAGCATGTGAAGCATAAAGTATTTTTTTGGTATTATGGTAAAGTGTCGTTTATAAGGTTACTGAGACATTGAAAGAAATTAATATTTATTACAAAATTTAATACGTATTGTGTATACATGAGTATTGTGCTCTACTGGACTTGCTTGAATACTTCATAGATGTTTTAAATGCCTAAGCACTATTTCCTACCTGTTTATATATGTGTGATTAGTTAAAAGAACTTTAAGATTTCCATGAGATATTTACAGCTTCCTCAACTGAATACGTTTTCGCGGTTCATCAGTATCCTTGAATAAAAGATTTACATGCAATTTTCATTTTTCTGTTGTTTGTCATGATACGTAATTGTTATATATTCAGTTGTGGTGCTTACACAGGTACTTTAACGAGCTTGTGCATTAACAATCATCATTATAAATTTTTTAGCCAACGCGATTAAAGTTATTATGGATGATAGTCTTATTATTATTCATACCCGTTTATCACATGTGTGCCTCTGGCGGACATATATGTGCATATAATTTATATACAAAAACAATTTATTGTCGCAAAACTACCGCCACCGCCACCACCACCACCACAACAATAACAATAACAACAATAGTTGCAGCAGCATGTAACATATTGCTGTACTCATATTTTCATAATACAAATGTGCCATGCAGTTAATCCAAGTTGATGCAAAACGAAAAAGAAAAGAAAAGAAAACAACAAGAAAAACAGTATCAAGACGAATATCATGCCAAGCATCAAGAAGAGTTGAAATTGGTTGCATCGTTAACTTTAAACTATGTTGTGTACGCTTAAACATACTCAGACATACGAGTATGTGTATGTGTGGTATGCAGTTTTTAAAAAAATTGTACGCGTGTGTGTGGTAGAGAAGTTTTACTGCATGTTAACCAATCAACATCTCAAAGGTTGTCGGCGCAACCGTGTAAAATTGGTATTTTATGAGACGCGCCAAACCGCAACACTACACCACCACCACTACCACCAACAACAATCTCACTTACTCAGTATCCCATTTTTATCTTTAAATGTGTGGGTTAAAGAAAAAGAAGAAGAACAACAACAAGAAGTAGAAAAAAACGGAGAATATTTTGTCTTCTGGTTTTAATACCTTCAAGCTACGCTTCGCACAATGCCCAGCACACACAATGCGTACCAAAACGCATACATACGCACAGATGCGAATGAAGCCATTTAGCTACATGTGTACACAGCATGTTAACAAAATATGTTACAAGCCATTTATTTACGCATTGCGCTTATTAAAACAAGAAATGATGATTGGTAGCGATACATTCTGCGACTTTATGCCATGAAGAGCGTAGTGCAACAACACATACCATATACTTGCAAGATTTATATTGCACATGTACGGCTATTTACGTGCTAATGAATATGCCAGAATCATATTTTATATATGTAATTAGATACGCGTTCCATACACAACTTTCACGAGACCATGCCATCCGTACACATAAATGTCTTTGGCAGCCAACTTATTACCTGCACGCCAACTAAATTATCGCAGAGTATGTTGTATATGCGAGTACCTAGAATATTTACCATATTGTATGTAGGAAAGAAAAGCTCCTTGCCCTGTAACTTTAATTGTTTTTTACTATCGCGTTTGATTCAAAACATTTAATACCTGATGTATAAATCAGTTGAAGCTACCAGCTACAGTTAACGTCACTTGTTTGGTTGTAAATATATAAATTTAGATGAAAAATATTTTCCCTATACATGAACATACCCACAACATGTTATATGTGTGTATGTGTATGATTGTGGTTAAGTACAATTCGTTCTTATCTTATACCGCAAAGAAGCCGCACCCTCAACTGCATAATTGGCAAATACTTGGGTATTATCTACAACAATTTCTGTAAATAATTGTTATTTGCTATTACAACAATAAGTTTATGATCTTCTTAATTGTTGTTGTTTTATTTAAGTAATTTAATTTCTTACAATGACGCATAACCAACAAGTTATTTATTAAGTTAAGGTGCATAATGTTATTGAGATCACCTGGGATCTTAATGATTTGCTTCTTGCTACACTCAAATGTTATGTCGATAATTAAAGGGTTAGGAACTGTTAAAATATTTAAAATAATTACACCCTCCAGCTTACAATGGAAGCATACTAAGTTTGTCTTAGCAGATGCAACTACTAGAAGGTATAAATTTATATTCTTGATCAGCTTTAAAATTTAACGATGTCTGTACGTCCGTACGTTGTTGAAATGCTTCTTAAATGATATTCAAGTGACGGCCTACACGCAAGTTAATTTTATTACTCGTTTTTTTTTTGCAATTTTGAATACATTTTATAATTAATAATAATGGGCGCGGCAGAATTTATGTCATTTTATAAGATGGGAGGACGGTAAACTGAATCTATTTTTCCCCCTTTAAAAAACAGTGGATGCATTCATGATTAACATGAAATTGTGTTTCAATCTAGTCATGTCTGATCATTTTAACGGGGGTCTATCGGATTTGATGCTTTCATGGTAAAAAAATTGTCGACATTATAATTTTCAAATTTTCAATTTGGGCACTTTGAAATCAGTTAAAAGAAATTCTATTTAAAGAAGACGGAATCAGTCAAATGCCATGCCCAGATTAAAAAAAAATCAAAAATTTAACAATAATTTTCAAATTTGGTCCGTAAATAATAATGCAAGTTAAAATAGGACGGAGGTACGCCCAAAAATTAAAAAAGAAAACCACGCCCACCAATTACGTAAAATGTGTACTAAATTTCTTTATGAATATTTTATTTGATATTAAATTTTTGTTGTAAGAGTTCGTTAATATTTAGAACACAAAAGTACGATTTGAAAAAGTTCACTTTTATCGCAATATTTTAAATAACTCTAAAGGTGCTCTAACTAGATTACAAATGCACTACATGAAGGAAGCGGGCAACATCATTACTAAAACTTGGCTTAAATGGAGATTTTGCGAAATATTTTTTTTTCTTATTTTTATTGCAAACCATTTTGTAAGACTCTGTAAGGATGTACGAAAAGTTCTTCGAAATCTGCATAAATTTTAATAACATAATTACGTCCACACAAAAGTAACCGATAAAAACCAGCACCACCAACGCCACCAGCACCACCAACAACAACAATAATCATAGTTACTGACACCTGTGTGTGGACAAATTACCCCAACATACAAAAACTGCAACAACAAAACATAAGAAAAATCACAGTAAAAACAACAAAATACATTTCAAGGCAACAGCAAAATAGACAAAGATGTTATTAAAGTAAGAAAAAAGGACCGCTATACACCTGAAATACACACACATACAGAAATTCTTAAGGATAACCTAGCCGCTAACCATTCACTATGTCTGCGGCGTAGACATAACTAGCAACTCTTAGAAGAAATAGGTACAATCCTCTTCGTATACTACCGCAACATAAACATGTACATGCAATTACACATAATATATATGGAATAATTTGTGAGGAATCTAAACCAAGTCAAGGCGAGTAAACACAGTAATTACAGGAAGTTGTTATTATGCCCAAGTAAGGTGAAGAAGCAAAAGCAGTGAATGAGAACAAAATTGGTATGAAGACACACACAATCTTTTGTAAAAATGATTTGAAAAGAGTGCAGTAGGTAAATGGTGAGAAACAGCTGTCAACAATGCTGTTGCTGTTGCTGGTGCTGCTGCTGCTGCTGGGTTACATTGGCCGTGTGAAATTACCAGCTACATAAACGAGAGATTCTCCAAGTAATTAGCTTTTAACAAAAGGCCTAAAACATTTCTATACCATGACTATGAGGTGGAGAGAAAGAGGGATGCATAGTCGAATAGTTTCATTAGCTCTTGGTAGATAAGATGACACAGACAGACACTTTATGATCTAGAAGAAAAGAATTCACATTCTTTGCAAAACTAGAAAAATGATTTATTTTACCTTGGAATTTAAGAAGAACGTCAAGAACTGCTTTTGTTAAGATAATAAATTGTTTTAAAAGCTTTTGATTGTACCCAAAAAAAAAAAAAAAAAAGAAAATACACCGCACAGCAAACGCCTGATTGGCGTTGAACCAGTAGTGAAAAAAAAAATATATAAATTTCTGTTGAGCATTTTTTTCCGGCAACTGTTGTCCAGCCCATAAAATGATTTACGAAACGTTGCTGTTTGTAAAAGTTGTTAACAAACTACCTGAACAACAACATTACAACATAAACAAATCAGGTTGGTGAGTTATATATATGTTCACATACATACAACCGCATACCAATGCGTTCCATTCATTAATGATGAGACTTCCAGCATCAACATGCCTGTAATATATCTTTTACGCTGGTCCGTTCGGTACAGAATATTTATAACATACAACACAACCACAACAACGATTATGGTTATTTGTTGTTGTTGTTGTTGTTTGCAATTAAAATTGCTATTCATATGCTCTGATAAAGTTCATTTTTTCCTACTTTCTTAAAAAAAATGTGTTCGTTTAGTCTTCTTGCCTAATTCTGTAAACTGTCAAAAAGTATATGTTGTTCTGTGTTTAGTAGTTAGCTGTCGATTCCTATTTAGGGAGATGATAATGAACGTGAGCATTGGCTTGTTTCGCTGTGGTTTGTGTAGCCACCACGTACTTATGTTGATGATACAATTTTTGCCAAGATATTGTTTGGCTTGTTTGTATCGTATGTGTATGTGTATGTTTGTTGTTATGTGTAAATGTTTGACTGGTTGTGTATGTGTATGTATGTGTGCGTGTGTGTGTTTAATTGTAATAACGGTGCTTCAACATTTCCTGTTCTCTATATATGGAAGACCACTTTAACTATTTATTATAACGAAAGCAGATCATTCACATGTATTTAGTTATTTACGAGGATTGGCTAATAAGTATAGGGGCCTTCATATATACTGAATTTGTTTACCCCTTTGCAATACCTAAGGAAGAGGTGACACAGATATCAGTCACACTGAAATTTTGCATAAATTTTATTTCGCTTCGATCGTTGATTGATTAAATGTAATATTTACGTCATTTGCTGCGCCCTAAATTTGACCAATGAATTTTGCCTTAAATCAAATATATTTTCTTTATATGTTTATATAACAATATGGGCGTGGCAAGTGATTTACAGTATCCATAGCACCATAGAATCCCTGTTCAATATCAATGCTTGGGATAGTGAGGATTTCTATAACAGACGGACATACAGATATAGCTCAACTCATGTAGGAAAGTCAAATTTATCAGAGCTAATAACATTTTTCTTAACATATCATTTAAGTCGGGTTTGTCTGGTTTATCAATAAATCTGAAAGTGTTGTTCCATTTCTGTTTAATTATAATCTCCGAGTACACACGCATTTATAGGAATCATGCAGATATTTGCCCACCATGACTTTATCCTCTTATCTTTATCCCCTCTGATGCACTTTGATTGGTTTACCTTGAAAGTATCTTCTTATGTATGTTTTATTGTTGTATTATGGAACTCAATTATGTATTTGTATGTGGCATGGTGGAAATAAATTGTGTAGGCTTAAGCTTTACATAAAATATATTGATTGTTGTAGTTGTAATTTAATTTCCTTATAAAATAGAAAATGTTATCATGTTGTGCTTAAAACTCAATTCATTCAATTCAACACAACATGAAACTGATTTATGATCATGTTGGAGAGCTGTGGTCATTTGTTAACTATGGTGTACTACGTAAACTAGCCCACCAACAAAACGAACATCAACAACATCCACCCCACCGCCACCACCATTACCACCATAACCATCTACTTCTCTTTATTCAACTCCAAATGTTTGTCTATTATTTAAACGATTAACAGTTAGTCTGCATTCAATGTTCATATAGCCTCCCTCTCTCCTTCTCTCCCTATCTTTCGTTTTTTACACAATTGATGATTTATCAATAAATTCTATATAATTTCTATTTAATTGCGTGACTTGTGGTTATAAATATATTTTATAATGAGAGAGCCTGTTAAAGTGAGCTTTATATAAATATGTATGAATGTGTTTGCGTGTTTTATAATAACCTCGTCGGTGCTATGGATTACCGGGGGTTTTGTTCATTTTCAATTCTAGCCCTTTAGTTTATTGTAATTACATGTAGTATGCGTGTGCTAAAAATTTAATAATTAAAGCCGTATAATCCTTTGCACGTTGCAATAAATATGAAAAACTTGAAAAATCATATAAATTTCCATTTTCCGGATCATTGGTTATGATTATAAATCATTGTAAAACAACGATTACGATTATGACACCTAAGTATGGTAATAAAACATGTATCAGAGTGTGTTAAAATATCATAAATTTCATTTGGAATTCATTTTAAATACAATACAATACAGATCTATGTCTACAATGCAATATATTTAAGACCAAGTGAAAATGAAAATTTTTAAGCAAATTAACTATTCTTCAACAAATTGAAAAAAAAAAAAACAAGAAAGCAAATTAAGTTTGGCTTAGGCCGAATCTTAAATACCCTACACATCTACAACGGTGGGAGGGGCATGTTTGTGATTAGGTCCGCTAATAATATAAACAAACATCGCTTCAAACTTAACTTACCCTTTGCTGCAAGAGATGCCTTCGGCAAGTGTATAAAAGTCAGCAACTGAAAATAATGAATAAGAAAAAACTTTGTTATATAAATAATCTATAATCGTAACATGTGATTGAAAAACAAGAATATTTATAAAAGTTTTATTCATCTAAAAACAAATACAATATCGAAAAATAATGTTCAGCGTAAAGAGTAATATTGATCAGCGGCTGTGTCGCTTTCAAATGAGATGAAATAAAATAAATGTAATGAAATGAAATGTCTTTCTTTTTGAACTAAACAGTTTTGTGATGGTATAAAATTGGCATCCGGGACTTTCACCCAAAATCAACTCTCTGCTAAAAACTCCCACATAAATTTAAAACAGAATGAAACTTAATTTGTTTAACGTTGGAATCTTGTGACCACAAATTTTATACAAATTACTCAAAAATATTTAATGTAGGAACATAACTTAATATGAGAATGGATGTAAGTGTACACTCCTATAAACATACAATGTATCCATAGTGTAGGGGAATCTCAACAAAAATTTGATTGTGAGATCTTCTCCGTACCGACATTTTTATTGTTCTTTCACATTTATTGCTACTTCTCTACGCTCTTCTTTTTTATGATAGATGGGACGGGACGATACTGAAATAAATTAATGAATCAAAGTTCTATACACACACTCTCACTCACTCGCTCGTTCATATAAATAATTGAAGTTTACAAAAATGTTATAGGGGTCAGCATACAATATACATACATGAAGCATGTTTGCATGTGTGTAAATGCAAGTAAAAATTATTTTCGTTTCGTTCTTTTTTCACATTTGTTTATATAAACAAGTGATAATTAATGGAATAGAATGTTGAAGTATAGAGTGCAGATATGTTTTGATTGATATATATATACATACATATATATGCTTCAGAAATTGTTGTTGTAATTAAATTACTTAAATTAAGGATAACAGTTTTAAACTAAACATTTTCTTTACTTGAAAGACATTTAAGAACGGCTGCATAGATTTCGTTCAAAGTTTTTGCGAAACCTTGTAAATTAATTCAGCTTTCAGATGAAATATATTATATGGGCGTGGCACCGCCCATTTAGTTAATAAACAAGAAATGTATAAAAAAAGGTGTTTTTTAAGCAAATGGGCAGTGCCACGCCCACTAATTAGATATCCCCGAAAAGCTACAGAAATTTCCAAACGTTTGCAAAAAATTTGACCAAAATCGGAGCAGTAGTTTTTTAGTTATAAGCTAAGCAAGTTCACATTCATTCTTGTATGTGTGTGTGTGTGTGTGGTCGTCATTTTAAAAATCATGCTATATTAAAAATGTGAGCAAAATACCAGGCGCTCAGAAATGCTCAGTAAGCAAATTTTGATTCTAGATATTTTTTAAACCCTTATAACTTGGAAACGGCTGGACGGATTTTGTTCAAACTTTTTGTGGAAGCTTGTAAATTAATTCAGCTTTCAAACGAAGTATATTACGTGGGCGTGGCACCACCCATTTAGTTAATAAACGAGAAATATGTTTAAAAAAGTCATTTTCTAAGAAAATGGACAGTGCCACGCCCATTAATTTATCGATCACCGCAAAGCTAGAGAAATTTCCAATCGTTTGCAAAAATTTTGACCAAGATCAGAGCAGTAGTTTTCTAGTTATAAACCAATTATTATTTTGAAAGACAGGATTTTAGGAGGGTATGAAGGGTACAGAGGGGAATGATTTAAAATGACTCCACATTCAAAAAAGTTCCTTTTAGTTACAGATGACAGTTATAAATCACCTAATAATTATTCACGGAACATACACATCTTAACGTAAAAATAATTTAAGTTATTTGGCCCGGTTTAATAGGAAATTCATATAATTACGTACAGAGTAAGAGTGGTGGTTAGGTAATAAAGAGAAAAATTATATTTCTAATGAAAAATACAACAACAACAATAATAATATCGTCTCATATCATTTTATTACTCTATGTTTAACCACAAACTATTATACACACGCACACCGCTCTAATAATAATTATATGTAATTTAAAGTCAGACAAAGTCACACACTGGCCTAGTAATAGCTAAAGCTACGCATCCATACTCATATGTACCTATGTATACCGTGAATGCGAAACCGTCTTTTTCATTATTAAATGAACGTTACGTATAATGGGAAAACATTACGAATTCATTATCAAATGCGTGCAATGGCAACACATACACATGCCAGCCAATACGCGTACCTTCCATCCATACTTTATTCATATATTGAATACGTGTGTGTGAATTCTCGTCGTATGTTGTTATGTGTATGTATGAAAGTATGCAAATTTGTAGCAACTCATTGTTATTTTTCGAAATATTTTTATTATTGTTATTCCAGCAGAATTCTTTAAATGCTAGTAGTAGCACTGGTTACATGATTTCTCATCCCCTCGTACCACACCATCACCCTTTCAGCGTATTGTGTTTTTTTTATTAGGTTCATTACAGCTACGATTGCATTCTTTTCAATCTTCATCAGTTGTAGCATAAATTAATTGCTATCCAGTGCTTTCTGTTGTTGTTTCCGTATCGCTGGAAAGTATGTGGCTTGTTTATATGATATTATTGTGAAGCATTTGATTTCATTTCATTCTTTTGTCTGATTGAAAGTTTCGCATATTTAGTAATTTTAGCTGAATGTGTTTATAAAGTACAGTCTAGGAACGAAGTATTATAACGTTTAACAAATAATTTCATTACACTGCGAGAAAGATGTTTAAGAGACCCTACAATGTATATATATTAAGTTCTGGCTTGATTTGGCCATGTCCGTCCGTATAAGTGTTGTTGTTGTTGAATAATTTGAGATCTTGATCTGACATTTTCTACACACACTTTTTTTTTGCAGATTCCAATTTAAACAGAACGAAACTAGTTAAGAGCCACGCCCAAAAATGACCATAATATTTTATGATAACAAAAATTAAGATACTAGACATAGGATATCTTGAATCAAGATATAGGGCGTGCCAGGTAACTAGTTACGCCCTCTAATAAAGTGTCAAGGTAAAGTCGCATTTTACGCACATGTATGGTTTTTTGTAAATTGTTATCCGATCGTGCCCATATCGATGAATGTATTCAATTTCAACTTTAGACACAATTTTTGTGGCTGATAGATTGTTTTTTGTCGATTGTGGTCTAATCAAAGAATGTATGCCATCATATTTCAGCCCAATATCTCAATTTTAGCGACCGATATTTTTACAATCCACCCCCCCAAAAAAAACCAAATTGTGAAAATTAGACTTTTTGGATAAAATGCAACAAATTGTTTAATAGTTTTTGGAAAAGACTTACATACCATGTCCACAATTATGGGTCAATTTTGAACAATTCTATGGATTTCTCACTTATTCATTTATTACCATTAAACTTATTTTATTGTGGATCTTATATATCTGACCATCAGTGTAAATATTTACAATGTAGAAAAATATACCTTTTTTTCTCATTTCAACTTGTTGATTATTTAATCATTTTATTACAGCATTCGGAATAAAAGGTAATAACAAGACCATTACAGACAGATTTTACTGAACAATTATTATATGGGTCTATCTTATATAGAGAATATAAAGCTAAAAGCGATTTTCCCTCTCGATGTCAGTGTTTTGATGAAATTTTTTACGAATTTTCACTTTTACATGATTTGGTTGAAAGGGAAAACACTTTATGTGCCTTTCAACTGAATGACTGACTGACTGCCTCACTAACTACTGTCGGAATGCCACACATTCATGCGTACACATATAACAGGAAAAAGTAATAAAAAACCTTTATGAACTTGATGCTTATATGTGAGAAAGTTTCTGGTCGTAAATATGAAAAGGAAAAGCAAAAACCAATAATAATCATCATTACATACCAACAAACACACAACTAGGTCAGATGTATGGGTATTGTGCGTGTGTGTGTGTGTGTGTGTGTGTAACTGAAGCAGAGAAACACGGTATGAACAAAAGAGGAAAATTTTTGCAATTGAAATTGAAAACTTTTTCAATTGCACACCACACATACATATGCATGCACGTAACTTGTACACGAACCAAAGCAATATACGAAAAAACACAAGTGCACCAGAAAAAATGGGATAAAAAAATCAGGCACCAGAAAATCTGCTATCAAATCGAGAGGAAAAAATCCAAATAAAATAGAAAAATCCATAGAGAAAAAAAACTAAATGAAATGATAGAGAAGGAGGGGAAATAAGTCGAAACGAAATATCCGGCACTCGTTCACTTTTTAGAGAACAACACTTGACACCTGTGTAGGAGTCATGTACAATCGAAAACCTTCTCCATATGGACTGATAAACCATCACTCTGCATACCTAACTACGCGTGTATAGCATGTACGGTAAGACAGAAAGATAAGGAATGTAACAACAGGGGATAATAGATGGACACATATAACGAAAGGGTTGTTAGAAATTGTTGTTAAGGTTGTTGTTGGCAACCATACGTACACTCATCCCACATAAGATATATAAGAAAAACAAACACAACACAAAAATCTAACTAGACAAACATTATAGGAGAGCTACTCCCAACACTGCGAACAAGAAATATAAACAAAATAAACAAATATTGAATGAATGATGAAAACTTGAGGGCAATTGAAAGTCAAGCTGCAGTTGAGCGCGCTCTCAGCCATAACAACAAGAATAATAACAAAAAAAGAAAAGTTCGGATATATTGTATATAAGAATGGAATGTTATAGATAACGGGGCAAAGATTGCTGTGAAATAAAGCGATAATCATCAACAAGAAAAATGCACGCACATCTAAAAACAATGTAAATGCTTAGACGGACAGAAAGACAACAAGATAGATGGATGGATGGATGGATGTATAGACGGTTAGAGCACTAAAGCTATTTGGTAATGTAATGCAACAGACGTTGATGGACGGAGAGAGTAGTGGGGGAGGGGAGTGATTGTGTAAACTTTCGTTGAATGACAATCGTGCACATATTGTAAAGATGTGGATGTAACGCAGCGTAGCAGTCATAAATGGTTACATTGTGGTAAGTAATAGAAAAATTGTTATTATTATTGCTATTGTTGTTGTTATTATTATTATTGTTGTAGTTATCATATAAACGATAATGTAAAAAAAGCAGAAAACTGTTAGACATTACAAAGGACAAATGTAAGACATATGAAGCTAAATGATACGCGACAACGAAATGGACAGACAGAAAGGGTATCGTTATTTTCCTATAAACATACATATATACACACAGTTACAAGTCATGAAATCATTGACTATAAATAAAATGACAAGTGTCAACATTGGTAAATAGGTTACAAAATGTTTATGGTTCAATAACGTTGCAACAACCTCAACAACCTCAACAACAGCAATAACAACAAATAGCAAAATGGTATGCTGTGATAGTCAAAGGAAAGGACAGCCAATGAATTATAATTTTTACAATATTTTTCGAATAAGAACGCAGACGCTCGGCTTCAAAAAGGTATTCAAAATTTAACAAATTTTACTCTTCAAGATTCTGAAACTAGTCGATCTGTATTGAACTTGCAAGTGTTCGTTTAAAGCAGAGATTAACAAATTAAAAATGTTGTTGTGAAGAAATTGCTATATTTTCAGGCGCTTGGAGCGGCTCCTTTACAAAGGAGCTGCACGGAATAAAGTAAATTATTTCTTTTCATTTTTATTTCGTTGCATGATTTAAGGGACGACTTGGTGAGTAAATGGTGAGAGACACTTGTCACACAAATTACATAAAGAACCTAACGAACGTTTTTGGTCAAATTGTTATTGTTGTTTCCTTTGCGATGATGATGTATTTGAAAAATTTTCACATTACACAAGTGGAGTTATGTAAAGGAAACACCTGAAAACCTTCACGTTACCCATTTAATGCCATAAACGCTTTGTTCAAATGCCTTAGAAGTCTTGAGCGCTGTAACAAAATCAGCATGAAAAGCAGTTAATGTGAAATAAGGTAAATAAGGTCACGTTAAAAAACAACCTAGAAAAGAAATAAACTCTGCACGTAAGCCTATTACAAGCCTTATAATACTAATACTTCTGAAAACCACAAGCAGTTGAATTTTCCAACCTCAAAAGGCCAGAAAAATAAATACGAAAAAAATTAAATGAAACCACCAACATAATTAAAGACAAGCTGTGCAACACATGTCAAAAGACATAGAAGAAGAAGAAATATCAAACCGCATCATATAACAATTGACCGCAAGAAATACAATATTTCGTTACAGTTCATTTCAAAATAGCAGCAAAAAACAAAATAATAACAATAACAATAACAACAAAGCGAACAATGCCGACACAATTAAATGTCAAAAACTAACCACAAGTGGTCAATAGAACCACCGCTACCACTACAACCATTACCACTAAACTAAGCATCACTAAATCCTCCGTGAAAGGTCACTAAAAAGATAAATGCCGCCTCACAATAGAATATCAAACGGGAACAAAAAATTGAATAGCACCTACACACAATCAACATAGGCACAAATATGCATGAACATTTTATTGTAAGAATGCAAGGTAAACTGAGTTGCTTATGTCCGTCGGTATGTCCGCCTGTTTTTGGCACTATGAAGATCGTACATTATGCTGTTGTGTGCTTAAATTTTGCAAGTTTTATGTTTTCGTTCGTTGGAAATTGTATACAGCACGGCATGGGTAAAGTGACACGCCCACAATCGACAATATCTTTCTACACACAAATGAAATTTGGTTTGTACCACAAATTTTAATTCATCAATATGCATAAAGGAGGCATGGTCAGATAACAGATACGCCCACGCTTTAAAACAAGGATTTTATTTTGGCATAGAATTTGACTTATTAGTTGATATGTAATTAAATGCCTGTAACGCCCACTTTTTCGTAAAGAGTATATAGACGTGAAGAGTATATAAAATTTGGCGTAAGCTTAATGCCTAACTTGCCCAAGTATATATATACATATACCCATTTATGCATGTATTCTATTCACCACAATATAATACAAATACTTCACATGATACTTTTGTGCATGTGTGGCATGTGTATTTGTACATTTCGTTATACTGCATGCTCATCCAGATAAAGAACTGGTTTGAAAAGAAAAATTAAAAAAAAAAAAAACATTTTTATCATCATCAGGTTTGGTTTGTGGTTCAAATGTATAGGGCTCATGTTATATATCTACATATAGACAACTAACGAAACATTCAGCCGCTGGGGGCACTCAGGCTTAGTTGTGTTGCGTTGCGTTGTGTTGTGTTATGTTGACTACATAAGTGTATGTAGATTTTAGTAAATTTTGTTGTTATTTTCCTGCAATATTTCCTACGTGTTTATATAAAACCACACACACACACACACACATACACACATGGTGGCCAATACACTCAATTCATACCACAAGTTGTCAGACGACTGAAATGCTTGGCACAATAGTTTTTACCTGTACCACTCCGTTTATATAAATATGTATATAAATATAAATATAAATACAATACATAGAGAGTTAGTAGTGCCCACAACTATACACAACTATTGGAACTATTGTACTGTTCGCTCATTTGATACCATTAATCGTTTCTGCGATCTGTCCGGTTGTTGGCAAGAATGGACTGCATTGTGGTTGAATCATAGATAACTGTAGCAAAAGCAACAGCAACAGCAACAGCAGCAGCATAAGCAGTCGTTGTTGTTATATTACCTGTTGGCTAGCTAAACACAAATTTGGTAATACAACATGTCCCTAGTTGTGGCTACGGTATAAATGTGTGAGTGTTGCTGCTCTCACATCATATGCAGATTTTCTCCCCCCCCCCCCCCCCCTTGTTTATAATGTGATTGTGGAGTGCAGCTTCAAGGCTTATCCCATTAGTGTGGCCCACCACTAACCATTGCTCTATATCCAATTGTTCACATATCACAGATAAATGGTTAACTATGTCTGTACTGTGGGTCTTTACGGTTAAATTTATAAACTCCAGATTGTCAAAATGATTCACTTTTCATTTGTGGAGATGTGTTTACAATCATTCCAACTTTTCGTTTTGTATATGTATGCGCGTGTGTATCCACATTGGATTGTTCATTCATTTATTTATAATGTTGAGTCTGCTGGTGTTGTTTCAAATGCTTTATGTTGCTACGAATGGTGAATTTTTCGTTGAAACATGTTGAGCAAATGTTGAGAATTGTTTATCATCAAATGTTGCTTTATAAGATTGAAAAGCATTTTATTTTATATTTAATGTATATAAAATAATTTTTTGTTTATACAATAATATAAAAAAAAATTTAATAAAGTGTGTTTTCAGAGAACGAGAATAATAGCTGAAAATTCTTAAGTAAATATTGTACTTAAATACTTTTAGTGGGCGTGGCAGGTATCTTGAAGATCGGAAGAGCTTTTGTAAATTATGGACGCGTGACTGTTATCTGATTCCGCCCATTTTTAATACGTATTTAATACATTTGGGTCAAATATAAATTTCAATTTCAAAACGTGCTGTGGAATGGACTCGGATTTTGATGCTTATTAAAAATATATATACTTTGAAGGGTAATGAAAACGGACACACTTAGTATACCTGCCATTGTTTCTGTAGATTTAAGCTAATTTTAACGATATGTTCATTTTATTGGAATGTAAAAAAATTTTCTTAAGAGAAGGCAAAGAGAAGAGCTTTCTTTCAGTAATCCCCTGTAGCACAAGTGTAGCACAATAATCATCTAAGAGTACAGGAAAGAAAGTTTGAACTTTTTCATAAATTGTTTAAAATCCTTATCACAAAAAAAATTGATTTTTACGACACTCTAGGATAAAGAAAATGTTAAAGAAGACTTTTGCACTATTCCTGCTCTACTACATCTACTGCAGTGTTCTTTGCATGGCTCAGAGAAAAAATTAAGTGAATACTTCCCTTTTCAAACTTTAACCAAATGTGAGAAGTCAATTTTTTCTATCCTTTTCAGTTTCTTTTCACTTTCTTCATAATATTTGTGAAACATATTATCATTTAATAACTCTCAGGTAATTGTGCTGTTAATATAAAAACTACAATAATAATACACTTACACTTCAAAACATCATAAAAATGCTATAAAAACATGAAATTAAGCACGCAATCAGATCGAAGATTGGGTTGCTGCTTGTATAATATCCGTATAATATGGAAAAAATGTTTAGGCAGTTTATTACTGTACACTGGCGCTGCTTCAATTTTTATTTTTTATTGCCAATTTTGATTAGTATCAATGTATGAATCAATTTAGACATATTAAAAACACTCTCTAATATGTAGTATATGTCTTGTGTGTCTCCCTAGTAGTAGAATTCTTATTTAAATAAAAAAAGTGTTTAAAATGTGGGTGTGTCTGTTATCGCACCATGCCCAGTCTCAACACATCGATGTAGAGATAATTATATTCCATATTTAGATTATGGGCGTGGCTCTTGAACGATTTTTCCAAATTTCAGCTTAATATTTGAAAATTTACAACCATGAGAGTACCAACAATAGACGGACATACGAACTTTCATATCTCATTAGCTCTAGCTTTTGATGCTTATACTTTGTAGGGTCTCTGAAATCTCTTTCTGGATGCGAATTCAATGATACACTTAGTATATCCTCCACCTTATGTAGGGGGTATAGGAAAAACTTAATGGAAAGGTGGACACCTTCATAAACTATCATGATCCCTCTTAAGAAATTCCCAGTTACAAAGATTTCTAATAACTTAATATACTCTATACCTCTAGTAGTGTAGTATGAAGTTATATAAAATCCTCAAACAAATATTAACCCTTGAAAGGAATATAAAATGGAATTAAATAATAAAGAAAAAAAAATTAAAGCAATAAAAAAATCTTAACAGCAACATCGAAGCAAAAAGAAAATTTACAAGCAACATGTCTTTGGTAAGCAAATGGAAACAAGAACAAATCAACGAATCAATCTTCATGCTTCATGCATTGACACACAAACAAATGTTGGGCACAATACGAGAAATTCACCACTAACACAACTTTTCAATGCACGAGCAAGCAAATAAGTAGAAGAACGCAACCACACAAACAACAAAGTGTGGAGGATATAATGGATAGATTGCTGCTGCTGTTGCTGCTACTAATACTACCACTGCTGCCGTTGTTGGCACATGTGAAACGAGTATTTTTCTTTTCAGTTGTTTACAAACAGAGCGTTTGAATGGTTGCTTTAATATTATTAAACGGACGAAATTTGGAAAAAAAATACCGGAAAAATATTTCTTCTTATTAAAAAAAACGTGCACATGACGAATTGTTAATAATGGAAAAGTGCATTCAATATAATTAATGATAAAATTTACATAAAATAACAAAAAAGAAAAATTACCAAGAAAATGAAAAACAAATTGTAAACCGTGCTTCTGGCTATATTAGAAGTTGGAAGAAACATTTATAAAGAGCAACTTTGCTTATTACACGCACTTCCACTTAACGTGAGCATAACTAATTAGTGCGGTGTGCGAGTTTTTGCTTTTTATGTATTTTGTGATTAAGTTTATAATTTAAATGCATCACACAGAAGATTTGTGTGGCAATGAAAGTGGCTGTGTGAGTGTATGTATGTGTGGAGAGGATTTGAAGGATATTAATGTTAAATGCTAATAGCACTTACACAAGCGCATACCTTATGCACACACCACTTGGGTCTTTACGCTCCAACTGAATTGAACACGTGCAGGTTTAAAAAAAAAAAAACTTCTGCGGCTACCATTGCCGCTGCTGCTGCTGATTCGGCTACTTATGCTTTTGTAAAAAGTTGTATTTCAACAGCTGGCCACCCTTAAGCCAGCTGTTTGTGTATCTGTGTGCGATGGTATAGTACAACTCGAAAAGGCACAACACACACAACATTTTCATTTTGTGCTATACTACACCAACAACAACAACAATAACAATAATAACAATAACAATAACAATAAAATATAATGCAACAACAATAAAGGATTAAAGCGTAAAACGTATGTTACGCCAAAACGTAAGCAACGTGAAAGCAACGAAAAACAAAAAGTTTATATAATAAATGTAAGTATGTTTGTTTATTTGCTGTATGTATGGATATACTTATATGTACATATAAAAGTAGTTAAACCGACGGGGGACACATTGTGTTTTACTGCAATTAAGTTCAATCAGTGCAATGGTTGGTGATGCTCTTAAGCAGGCAGCGTGGGGTTGGGCTCAGTGGTCTATGAAAATGAAAAACTTACAAAAAGAAAATAAAACGACAACAACAACAACAACAACATGTATGTCCTAACGACAACAGCACTTAAGAGAACATTTAAATTCATGTAATTTTTTATTATTAAATATTTATATAAAAAAAAAATGAAGTAATTTTCATTTCAATTAACACCAAACTAAAGAAAAATACATTTTAACAATAAAGGGAAAGAAAATGAAAGAAAAATAAAACGAGATAATTATACGATGAGCGAGAGAACAACAGCAATTTTTATTTAGAAATTCTCTTTTCTCTTCACACACAGATGGCTATTTGAATTGTACAAAATCGGTTGAAAGCCATGCCCACAAACGACAAACATTTATCTACTGATCACATTGAGCTATGAAGTCAAAATTTGGGTCTCATATTAATATTTAGCACTTTCATCGATATTTTAAAAACTAATGCGTTTGTGGGACAGACACGCCTTTATTTTATACAAATAACAATATTTAGTGCAACATTCTACTTGTATATCAATGCATAATATATACACTACTAGAGGGTCTCGACAACAATGGAGAAAGTGGTGGAGGGTATTTAAGATTTGTCTTAAACCAAATTTAGTTTTTCTTTGATTTTTTTATAGAATTGACAACTTTTCTCCAAAAAAACGTTATTTTTAAAGAAATTTTAAATGATTAGAACATGTAAAAATGTCGTAGGTGGTTAAGCCCGACCATTTAATACCCCTCCACCACTTAGCCCCTTAATCTTTACTACAATTAATATGTTTGGATCTGTTTTCAAGCCCACACATAAGATTCATGATATATAAATGTATGGTAAGGGGTTCTAAAAATGGTCCAATCGGCTCCAAATTTGGTCCAGCATAATATGAAGCTAATTAACTATTCTATACCAAAGTTTGTCAAAAAATGTTAAGAATTGAGAATTTTGAGATACATGGGGAGGGGTTCTAAAAATAGTCCAATTCGGTCCATTATTAGTAGGGTTCCTTTTATTTGTTCTTGTATAAAATTTCATCTTAAAAAAGGCAACCTGTAGCTTGCGTACAAATTTACATGTACACACGGACGGACAGACGGACGTGATTAAATCGATGCAAATTTTGATTCTGAATCTTTAAAGGCGAATATAAATATGTGAACGAAATTGAAGCTAGAGAGATTTTGATTGACTGTGGGCGTGGCTGTTCCCATATTTTCCACACTTTATATAGAAAACTATCTAAACCTTGACTAAAACAATTTGCGGCAAATTTCAGCAAAATATTTAAATGTTTACGATTATGAACCACACAGACAGACACACACGGACATATATGGTGAGATTGATTTAGTTTTAGAATAATGATCAATGATGGTGGGATCTGTGAAGTATCTTTCTATATAGTGACTGCAAAGCTGGAGTTAGTGCTACGTTATTCGTTGTTCACGTTCAGCAAAAGAAAAAAATGCGATCTGTTGAATATCAACGTACATATAACGTACAGATGGACATGTACCGACAGAATGTATGAATTATTACAAAAGGTGATTTCAACTCCATTAACTGATCCTTTTTAAATACAATTATTTGCTCAAACTTAACATACCCGTTGGCAAGTGTAATTACACTTGCATAAGAATTGAAACTTATGTATAATAAATTATAAAATGACCACGATTACCACCATTACCATATAACAACAAACTACAACAAATTGTGCTGTAACACGCCATTACTTTTTATTATTATTTATACACCTTTGTGTCTCTGCGTATCAACGTATGTGCATACTTGCTGGGTTGTGTTCTTGGCAGGCTTTTCGCCATTGGCTATGAATAACTATTCGTTTTATTTTCAACGTTAAATGGTTGTTTTTTTCTTTCTTTCTTTGAGGGTGTACGTCACGAGGGCGCGCATTTGTTTGGTTGAGTATGTAACAGCGTTTTTATTATAACTTTTATTGATGGTTTTTTGTGATTTATTTATATGTTGTTGTCGCTGTGTCACATTAATTAAAAACGATTATAAAACTTTCCTCTAACAAGCATGTGTGTAGTTGTGTATGCAAACGATATGTAAAATTTAATAAAAAGCAGCTGTAACAACAACAACATATTGCATATTTTATTAGATTGTTAATTTATCCATTAATGGCCTCTGGAGTAAGTGAGTGAGTGAGTGGAGTGAGTGGAGTGCGTGTGCATAAAACACAAAAATATTTAATTGGACATGAAAAGCGTATAGCATAGTGTCGTTTCTACAATATTTCCATTCGTATAAATATTTTGTGGGAAGTTCGTACTAAGAGAATTTTAAATATCAATTAAATTATTTGCGCCCGACCATACAATGCTATAAAAAAACCAGCCACAAACCATAAACTACTTGTAAAATTGTACATTTTAATGCTAAAATGTGCTTTTGTAATTGGAAACGTGTTTAAATGTCGGTTTGCAGTGTAATTGGTGACACAATTTTCTGATATTTTCTTTATAAAGTGTTAAATAAAATCAATCAATCGCAGCAAAAAATTTATATTATTTAATGAAATGAATTATTAAAAACTTTAGAATGATACAACGTCAATAGTATTGGGTGTTCTTTAAATAGCATTCCTCAGAGACGTTTTAAAATTAACTTGAAAGCTACAGCCACGATTTAGGCCGAATTTGGTATACCCTAAGTGCGCTGGTAGGTCTGGGCATGCAGTCTTTTTTATGAGTATGAGTATCTTTTCAATGGTAGGTGTGCCTAGTATACAACCACGCCCATTTTTCCTACAAATATTAGTAGAGATCATATCAAGTTATACATTTGGAACTTTATTTTTAAATAAATGAATAAATTTTGAAATTTGGTGGATGCGACTGTTAACTTAATTTCAGATCGATATTTAAAATGTTACATTTTGCTTGTATACAGGCCACGCCCACTTATTACAAGGGCATAAGGTGCATTGTAGGCTTTGAAGGAAACATTTTTAAATATTTAAGACTTCAAATTGTCATTAATTCCTTTTGAATAATAAAAAACCATATAAACCTTTGTTGACCCATATATAAAAAAAATTTATTGTTTTTTGTGTTTTTTAAATTTATTTTTATTTTTTTTTTTTTATACCCCCAATAAAAAGTTCGAGTCAGTCAAATTCCAATTTCAAATCTTATACTCTACTATAAATGCTACAAAAAAACACTGACCAGTGAATATATCAAGAAAATAAAAATAAATTGGAAAATGAAAAAAGGAGAAGAAAACGCTTGCAATTTATGTGTACTTGTTGGATAAATTTAATTACAAGTACACACACACACGCACACACACACATGCCCGTTGGCAAGGCGATGCACTCTGTTTATGAGAAAACTCATTCGAGCATATTATGACTTAGCAAACAAATAAACATGTCTGTGCACTTCTGTTTATTCAGCTATATGTGTCATCCATCTGATCATCATCATCATTATCGTCATCATCCACAATCACTATTATTATCACTAATCTACTTCAACATTGCAAAGCATATATATTTGATTTGTTTGACTGGGCGGCTAGTTTTTTTTTCAGTTTACTTTGCTTTTTTTTTTTTTTTTTTTATTATTTTTGTTATATTAAAGATTATTCCTGCAATCTCTTGACTACTCTCCAAGCACAGTTAATCCTACAGTTTGAAATTAAGCATCAACACTATTTTGTCACATGTCACCTACACTTTATACTCGGCTTAGTTGAGGATTGTTTAGATGCCGTTTTATGCACCATGTTACCCGTTCTTGTTATTGTTTTATGTGGATATAATATTAAGCCACTTGATTTACTTTGTATTACATATATATATATATATATATATGTGTGTGTGTGTATAATGCCATGCTTTGTAATAGCCACATAACCATTATGCAGCAACCGCTACCTTGTTAGGTTATCTGCCTTACGTGCATCAAGTTTATAATACCTGCACATACAATGTGACATTGTCCCACTTCTTCTTTGTATCTGCTTATCTTTCCGTCTTTCCTTTTACTGCTTTACACACTCTCCTCAAACGTGCTGTTGACTCTAAGTGATGAAATTTTACTTCATTTCTTACTTCATTAATTTGCTTGTCTTGGCTTGTTTGCTATCTCACTTTACTAACGCATTCATTTGTTGCAAAATCAATTAAATTAATGAGATATTTTTACATCTCTACTTTTAGGTATATGGTAGACACGAATAATTATAAGGGAACCAAAAAAAAAAAGAAAAAAAAAATGAATTTTAATTTGTGTGATTTTTGGTTTCAGTGTATTTATGTTTATTTTGCCAAAATGTGGCAAGTATTTAACATTTATAGTTAAATTGTAATATTTTTAAAATCTCTTTCTTTTAAAATTACATAAAAAAGAAACTGAAAAAAGTGAATTTATTGCATTCGTCTCGGTCTTGCTCTGGGGGCTTTTGAAAGGAAAAAAGTTGCATCAGACTTTACATTACTTTTGCACCTGAACATATTTTTTATTGTTTCTTGTTATTATTGTTGCTTTATGTACGAATTACATTACATTTTCTTGGTTATGAATTGTTTGAAAAGTTTTCCGTTTTGGTTTTTGCATAAAATAGAAGATAAATGAAAATTGCAATATTCCCGAGGAACGTGGTGGCATTTATGATAAACAATAGCTACTGAATGTGTCATACTCTTAATATTTTTATAACCTTCACCCAAGATGTTGGATATTGTAAGTGTTTCATTCCCTTTGCAACATCCAGAAGAGGGCTTCGGTGACTGTATGTACTTTTTGAATTGAATTGGAGGATATTTTTGTCATGGTGGCATGTAAACAAGTGGTTTTTGAAAATAAACGAAATTTCGAATAATCTTAATGCAAAGATTGGAAGCGGTTCATGTACATTTTGTATTAACTAAGAAGCCTGTAATCTGATCTCGTCCATTTTTAAGGCATCGACGGTGTGTTTTGTATAAAATTTTTACTTTTGTGGCTGATGGGTAAATTTTTGTAGATAATGGGCATGGTATTTACCCGATTTAGGCTTTTTTTTAAATAGGAAGCTACACGTCTGTACAATGCTTCAAAAGTTACGCTCATTAGCGTTCTAAGAACATAAGAAACGGTATGTTTGACATGAACAGTAATAATGTTTGCTGTTGATTATGTTTTTACGCAAAAATATGCTGATGGTGAAATTTTATTCTCTTAAAAGGAAATCTTTTTTGTGTTTTGGGAGAAAAAATTGAAATTAGTTTTTAGTTCAACATATATGCTGGTGTTGGCAGAACCTAATAGAGCGAACGTAACCATTCACTAACTCGACCAACAACAGACATACACTATTAATGTAGTTAACTAACAGGCCATTTGTTAGTAAGTAGCTTACCTGGCTGAACCTCACCCCTCCTTGCTACTTTACTCATCATTCAACCACTCACCAATGAGTTGAAAAAATTACGCAAAAAACGAAAAAATTTATTATTCTTAATAACCCCAAATAAATCATGTCAATGCAAATAATCCCTCCAACAAAATGTTGAAAAACTTGCTGGTTACTAATAATAATAATAATAAGAAAAAATAAGAAGCAGAAGAAGATGCAGAAAAACTGGATGAAATTGCATATATCAAGATTTGTGCTGAAGAAACAGGGGATGGGTGGGGGGGGGCAACAAAAACGCACAAAAATAATGACGTTAGGGAAATAACAGTATTTCTTGGTTTTTGTGTTATTGTTGTTGGCATAGTCGTCGCCTCTTTGCTTTCCGTCGTTGCTCTTTGAGAGTATTTAATGTCAAATGCAGTCTGCGGATTATAAAAGTTCTTCTTCAGCTTTCTTCTGCTTCTTCTTCTTCATACTTATACGTCGGAGATATATTAGTTTACATTAAATAAGTGTACGTGTTAGCCATGTATGTGTGCATGTGTAAAAAAAAAGTGTTTTTTGTTTTAAAGACACACAAACGTTCGTTCGGCTTCTCATAAAAAAAAAAAGCATCGAGCAAGACAAAAAAAAAGAACGGCTGAAGAGATATCATATAAACGATATCATGACAGTAAAATGCATTCTCTTGCCAGGTATTGGAAACGGTTTCAGCAGCATTTTTGTTATTAAAGCAATATTTTCCCTTCTTACACAATACCTCTGCATATATCATATGAAATGTTTTTTAAGATAATAAGAAACGAAAAAAAAAATGTACAGACACACACTCACATATCGGGAAATCGGGAAGAGAAACAACTGTATACGAAATACAAAACTAAATTCAAGTTAAAACAAATTTTAGATCTCCTATATATACATATATAGGGAATGTGGGCGAGTGCATGGGTCACATATGATTTTATGAACCATGAAAGTCAAGGAATATTACCAGTGAGCCAGATAGGCGAATGAGCATTTAAGCTAATGTTGCTATTGCAATTTAAATTGGTCAAAATAGGTCAAGAGCCACGCCCACAATAAACAAAAGTTTATTTATTAGCCACAAAAATTGAGCCACAAAGTTGAAATTTCGTATTTATAATGAACCCGTTAAAAAAAATGGGCGGAATCGTATAACAAACACGCCTACAATTCATGAAAAAACATCTGTTATGCGGAATTTTGTGCAAGTTGATGCGCATTTTGAAAAACGATAGTAAGCGTGAGAGTGATTCCTGCCACGCCCACTGTTTATATATAAAAGAGATTAGGATAAAGCACTTAAGAGTCGGCTTAAGCCAAATCTTGTTTTTTTACTCCTTGTATAACTGTTGTAGCAGTTTACTCTTAAGCTTTTTTTACATAAGTATTTAAAGTAACTCAACTGCGCTTACGATTGTATTGAATTTCATCATTTCAAAGGTGAAAGGGATTTCATTTAAGGAGGGATCCTTCTCTTCATATTTGGTCTACCATTTTAATAAAGAAACTAATTAGGTATTTTTGTAATGGTAATAAGAGATAGTTGATGTTCTATATATACACTTAAACCAATCATTACGCGCTCTTATTGTGTACACGTACATATGTCCGTAACTTCTTCAATCATACACTGTTTTACAGTTTATCTTGTTTACCAGTTTAAGCATTTCCCTTTTTCCTCTCATAAAGTACATGTGTGTATGTGTGTGTGTGTTGGATAAATTGATATTGTAGCGTAAATGTTGCTTTTTTTTGAAAAAAAAGACAAAAAGAGAAAAATCCCAGCAGACACGTAACGAATTGCAAATTTATTTGCTTTTGGGAAAAGAAATTAGAAAATATGTGCAATAACAACAGCGACAATAATAATCACATTTGGGTTGTTCCTTTTTTTGTTTTCGTTTTTGTTTTTGTTTTTCGTTAAACGGTTAAAGCAATTTTGTAGCCCTTGAAAAGGTAAGCAATGGAAATTCTTTGATTTCATATAAACAGCACATGTACACATAGGCCACATATGTATAAAAGTCTATGGATTATAAAATAAAAAACTACCACCATTATTAGATGCAAAAACAATAATAATAACAACAACAACAACAACAACAACTATAGCTGTTATCTTTTGGTAAAACAAAAAAAAAAAACAAACCACTTAGCCTTGTAGAGGGATATGTAGGTATTTGCTTTTATAAAAACATATGTACACACATAAGCATGAACATGTTTAAAATCTACCGAACAATCATCCCTTTGGCTGAATGTATGGATCTTCTTTTTTTTTTTTTTGTTCTGTATGTGGATTATGGTGCTAGCATAACATAAAAGCGACTTTTTAAAAACAAAAATCCCTTCAGGCTATGAGAGTAACCTAACAAAAGCCACGAAATGGAAAGAAGTTGGAAAGAGATAGAGAAAAGGGCAAATTTTAGATACAAGATATAATCTGTTTGAATGGCATAAAAAAATTCATAACAAATAGTAACCCCTCTGTGAGGTATTGAACAATAACCAGTAAAGAAACATTGTGTTGCCAGGAGGGAAGGAACCTATAAAGAGTAACAGAGCTAGAAAGAACAGATTAAAATCAATGTTCCACTTGAGCGTTATATTTAATGCTCATTCAACCTACTTCACCGACATATAAATCATTTGCTGCGACGAATATTTTCATTTTGCTATATTTTATACGTATGTCGTGTGTCGTTGATCTAATCATGGTAAAATATAATCAATGAATGCTCTTGGACTTTACAATTGACTCTGAGTTGTACGTTGGAGATACGGAATAAATTGTATCAACAAGTGTATATATATATAGCGTATATCCTTTCATCTGTCAATTTAAAAAAATGAAAATTTCATTAAATTTGGATTGGTTCTATATTATTTTCTTTCGAATTGAACCATTTTTAGAACCTCTCCTCATATAAAGGAAGAGGTGGCAAAAAATTTGCAATTTTTTATAGTTTTTGACTCAATTAAATGAAGAGTCATCAATTGCTTGTGTCAACTTTGCAGCCGATCGGACCATTTGTAGAATCTCTTCAAATAAAATAATATTTCATGAAGAAGCAGAGGTCTTTATGGCAATACAACTAAACGAGTTGTAGCATAATTTGTAGAGCTAAGTGGTGTAGGTTCAGCTTGATCGATTATAACATTTTCACTTGTTTTGATCTGAGATCTTTTAAGGGGTTTCGATCGCACAATTTTAATCGTTATTGATTAAATAGTTCATTAAATTTAGACTAATTGTAATTTTTCATAATTTGTACCGTTATAATGTACGATTATTATTATTAGTGATTGAAATCGTGCATAAACGATTAATTTGTTATATGTCTTTTTGTAATCCCTTGTTTTCGGTCCTTAATTAATTTAGTTTCAAAAAAAAAAAAACAACTTCAAAAACTTACTATATCACATACAGCTTCATTCCACTATAATTGTTGTTAATTGTTTTTAATGCAACATTACATGTGATGTATGGGTGTACGTTGCTGTTTGTTGTTGTTATTGCTTTCACTTGTTATTTAAGATAATGATGTTGAATTTTTTTGTCGTTTGTAATGTATACAATTTGTTGTTATTGTTGTTGTTGTTGTTGTTGTTGTTGTTGTTGTTGCCATCTCAAGGGATAACCAACCAACAACAGTTTATTACAAGTAGCATACAACAACACCAATACCATTAAAAGTAGTCACGAATCTATGTTTAAGTGAATAAGCATGTGTGTGTGTATGCGGGCGTGCAAATGACAATAACACGTTGTATGTGGCAAATATAATGACAACACTAATTTGTGGATTTTTGGTTTATTTTGCGTGAGCGTGTGTGCGCGCGTTTGTGTGTGTTTTCGTGCGTGTATACAATTTCAAAAGTAAACATCAGTACCAAAGCAATGCACAGCTAAACAGAGCAACAATCTGCCTGGTTTGGCTGTCGTTCTCTATAAAGATTGTGTACATGACATACAGACACATCAACTTATGAACTTCTGTACATCACACACATGTCAGAACGCACACGCACAGCGCATTTACAAGTAATTACAATGCCATCAACATTAGCCCCTTGAACATCATTAAGATGTTTATAACACCTAGAGAGAGTGAGGGAGGGGGGGGAGAGAGACATTGTATGGAGTAATTTTATGTTGCAGCCAAAGAAGAAGCACAAGAGTCAAAAATAGAATATTTGAGAGATTTGTACTGTACTATCAGTTGATTTGCCATTAACACACATGGACGACATGATGCATTTCCTCTATTGATGTTGAATGCACAAAGACTTGCCCTGCGGCAAAGATAAATTACAGTACCAGCCTGTCTGTCTACCTGCGGTGATCTATATATACATACGTGTATACACAATCACTACCGAGTTTATTGTGCTGCATGTTTAAACAATTATGCCGACTGGTGAAGAAGAAGTGCTGGCAGGCAAACTAAAAGTCGCCATAAACGATATATATACGTGTGTGTGTGTGTGTGTACGTACTTGAATGGATGCCTACCAGCTTAGCTTGGGTTGTCTACTAATACTACTTCAACTACCACACCAACGACTGCGTTCATCATTATTTTGTATTCTTGTTTTTTGAAAAGAACTAAAAATAGTAATTTGTTTGATTATTGTTGTTGTTGCTGCTTCACTATAAACTTTTTTTTTTTTAGCCCAGAGCAACGTAAATTAGAAGCTCGACAAGTTTATCAAAAAAAAATATTTTGCTAGCATGTGTTTAGTGTTTAGGATATGCGTGATTGTTTATGTATTGAAATGGATTAATTGAGAAATGTTCGTTTGTGTGGAACCTTGCTATAATTAATGTTGTTTATAGCAGAACGTTCCAGAGATGGCAAGAAATCGATCAGTCAATCAAAATCGTGGCCTCAAACAATTTGTATTAAATGAAAGGAAAAATGCACTGGATGGGTGCCACAGCAGGTTCATTATAAATTCCGCACGGTTTATAACATGGATTCTAATCTTCCGTAAGAGTATAAAAATTGCTTCAAATATAAAGTAAAATAAAGTTAACTACATGCGCGTTAATTTATAATTGTTTTTAGATGCGATTTAGTTATGTCCGTCTGTCCGTTTTTCTCTGCCACATACTGTATGCATGCGTTTAAGCTACACGCACAAGTTTTTTCAAATAGTTTGGTGAAATTTAATAAAAAAGGCTTAAACTATTGATAGGAGACCCAATCGAGCGATTTTCGTGATCCTTTGTCCTTATTAAACCCTAAATATAAAATGGAGAGTAAGCTAAGTTTGTTGTAACTTTTCCAGAACATCTGCCCATAGTTTGTTATAACAATTAGATGACATCGGTTGAGAGCCACGCCCACATATAACAATTCAGCTGCAAACTTGAAATCTGCTACACATATTTATATTTATACATATTGATAGAAGAGATGTGTCAAAAATGGGCGGGTCGGATCGAATAACAAGCACACCCACAATTTTACAAAACACCCTTTCTTGTGCAGCATCCGATGTGCAAGTTGATACGTATTATATACACTATTAAAGTAGCTAATGGCCACCATGCAGAGGGTATTTTGGATTTGGATTAAGACAAACTTTGTTTTTTTATGTGCGTGTGTGTGTGTGTGTTTTTATATCATTCTTCGCTTCTTAAAACATTCAAACTGACATGCAGCTTGTACTCATGCACGTGTTTGTAAAAGTGTTCATAATATCTTCCAAAAAAAATCGTCGGGTATCATTATGAAAAATATTTTACGTTTTGTGTTGCCGGCTTCTCAGATCATTTCAATGATAATTTGTTTTTAATAAGACAAGTATAATTATGTGTCAGTGTGTGTACGTGTGCGTAAAGAATTCTAGGAACAGCAATTGTAAAAACAATTACAATTAGTTTTTAATGGTGTTTGGTGATGTGAGTGAAAAGTAGAAAAAAGGGGCTGTGAGATAATTGTTTGATTAAGGGCTTGCTTCTTTGAACCGCTTGAATATTTGACTACCCATCATACGAAGCATAACCACAGCAACAACAACAACAATTTATTCCTGCTAAATATGCCCGTCCCGCTGCTTAATGCTCATCAGCATTATTCGAAATGAAGCGCTGAGTTCAAAGCATAAACTCTAACATAAATGTCAGGTTGAAAATGTTGTTGAATTTTCGTTTGTAAAGCAGCCCATCAACTCATTTTAACCGAAATTTATTTTCTTCACGTTTCTCAATATTTTATATTATACTATATATGCAGCTGGGTTAAAAGCATTTTTAAACTAAATGTACGCCAGTCGTACCCAAAATCAACATCTGTTGTAAAAATGAAAAGTTTATACAAGGGAAAGAAAGAGAGAGAGAGAGAGAGAGAGAGAGAAAGAGAGAAAGACGGGAGCAGAGTGGAACGAGCAACTTCTTTCAGAAACCATCATTATATAAAACTTAAATTCATATCAGAAACTTTCGTTTGATTTGAGTTTTTTAACAGTTTGGAAATAAAATATAAGAACAATGAGCCATGAAAAGTTTTCTTGGTAAGAGGTACCAAACAATCCAGCAACAACAACAACAACAACAATAATAACAAAAATCGCTTTTGCATAACAACACACATAACTTATGCAAACAGAAATGTATGCACATGTAAACATCTGAAAGCTGTTTAGGTGAAAAGTCACCTAACTCCGTCGCCACTACATTTCTTTAATGCTGTGCACTTTTAGCACTTCTAAACTAATTTGTAAAGAAAAATAGCAGGAAAAATTCTCTTTTCACGCAAGTCATATAAAATGATCAAATGAATCAAATAAATAAATCGATGGTCAGATTTTTTTACTATACTTCAGACGAAAAGTGGCAGTAAAGCAGCAATTTTGATATTTAAAAAAAGAGTACTTGGAAGTGGTCCGCAATCACGAGCATTTATGTAATTAAAAAAATTAAATAAAATAGTTTTTTGATCTTCTTGCTAAAAATGTGACTTTAAGCATTTTTACAATAATTACACCCTCCACACATAAGATGAAGATATACTAAGCTTAACATTCCATGTGCAGCATCCGAAAGGAGTGTCAGAATGACAGACCCTACAAAGCACACATAAATAGCCATGCCCACAATTTGCAAAAAATCATACTCATGCAACGCGCACCGTTTGTATGCAGATGTGGAGGGTATTTAATATTTGGTCTAAACCCATCTAGGTTTAAATTAATGCTTATTTGTATTAACACATACATCCACATATAAATGCATCAGATTGATGGGTAACATGTTTGGGATGCTCTGCAAAGATCTTCTACATACACACACACACACACACCATACCATACATAAGTTATGGGTTTGTATGTTGTACGCATATAAGCGGTTTTTGGTTTTAAACATATGGTTTGGCTTAGCCTGATTGAGACAAGACCATTATCTTGTCAGATCTAAGATAGAAAAGAAAAGGGGCAAACAGAGAAAGAGATGGCAAAAACTTTTCCTGGCGCATTATTTTGTTTTTCCAAAGTTGCATAAAAAGAAACCGAACCAAAGCATAGACAAACTGAAACTTGAAACATTCTTCAACTATACCATGTAGAGTAGTTACCACACAGTTACAGCTGTATACACGGCCCTCCTTACCCACTGCACATAGGTGCTTACATGCTAGAATATTTACTAAAATTTTACCTACTAGCGTAAGAATATTTATACAAGTATCAAATATACTAAACAGACTAAATGCCAATGCATTATAAAATGCTTCAAAACACATAAATTTTTGGTAAATCTTTCAATAAAGTTGTGTTTAAAAATAGGAAAATTTCAGTGTAAACAGAGAGCTACTTGTAACATTGAAATATCCTGTTACTGCTGAAGTTATGGTAGCACCGCAACCTCCAGATACATATTAAGCAGCAGTTTATTGAAAAATTAACAAAGAATGTGTTCCAGAGTACAATGGTTATAGCCTGCACCACTTGTGGCAAATAATAAGTTTGTGCGGATGAATCGATTTAACCATGTCCATCTGTCCGTCTGTATGTCCATGTTAAATGTGCGCAAGCTATAGGTCGTATTTTTTCAGATATTTCGATGAAATTTGTCACAAGGACATAAATTAGCCGAAAAAGGAAGCCTATTGAAAATGGATCGGTTTCGTCTATATTTAGGACCCCTCTCCATATAAGGTTTTGTTATAATAAAAGTCTTTATATGGCAAAAAATCGCAATTCTTAATATTTTTTGACAAAATTTGGTGAAATATATTTAATTATCTTCATCATTAACTGTGTCAACTTTGAACTCAATCGGACCATTTTTAGAACCCCTTTGCATATAATTACATTTCACGAAGTTACTGATTTGACGGTGCCCACTATTACAATTAAACTAGCATAATTTAAGGAGCTAAGTGGTGTGTGGTCGGGCGTGACCCATTATAACATTTTCACTTGTTTTTTTTTATATAACGAGAGCCTTTAATAAGTTGCAGGGCACGGCATTTGCGGCAACGTATCACAGCATGCACGACTTTGCTACTTTTGAAATTCGATACTTTAAGCACGTTATGCATACAACTACAACGAAAGATTCCAGCCCATAAAAACACATTTTAAATGTATTTTAAAAAGGCGTTTATTTTTATTATTTTTATCAAGTTGTGATGATCGATTGTGCTCTAAATTATAAACGTAATACAATAAGTTCACTGAAGCCCTCTTTTCTAAACTAATTAGTAAGAAAAAAAAAAAATGTAAAACCACAACATTGTTAATATTTGTTGGATATATAAATTTTAATGTCACATTTCATGTAATTGTTGCTAATAAGGAAGGTAAACTTTACTCAAGTCAAACTTTCTAGAACGAACTGTCACACTTTTTAACAAGTATTTTATAAAAAAAACCGCATGTGGCATTTTTCGTCTTCTTCTTTCACTAATATTATGTAATGCGAAGGAGTCGTGAAAGAGAAAAAAAGTAAATGTGGTTGAGCCATACATCTTATACACCCTACACATCTATATACAAACGGTGGACGCGGCAGTTACACAATTTCGCTCTTCGAATACGTATTAGCTTGAAGAGGCCACTTTCATAAAGAATTTAAGGACCTCAGAAGAGCCGTGGTCAAGTCAAAGACAATTTTAAATATAAAGGAACCGATAAAAGCAATTCTGCCTCAGAACACTCAGCTTCGTAGTTCAGAATAAGTTCAGGTCATGATAATGGTAAAAAATGCTAGTTACACGGACGGACGTACTCAAAATTCGATATACTTCACTTGTGGATGTGGCCCGTCCACTTTTGAACAAAACCAATATACCCCCATAACGATAATAATAAATAAATTTATTATTCCACTCAGGTTGCAACCTACATATAGTAGCAGTACACTTAGTACCTTTTCCTGATAATAATCCTTCCAAGTCGTTAGATTTTTTAATAAGTAACATTTCTAATTTGTTTTTCGTTCCATGCAACATGTAGTTTTTGCATTTTAATGCTCATTAAATTGTTGCTTTTTTATTGGTTTCTGGGCGTAATTAAATGTAATAAAAATACTGCATGTATGGTCTATCATAAGAGGTTATCGTGACTTTTACAACATGCCTTTTTCCAAGTTGTTGGAGTTTGCTTAAGTTTGTTATAGTTTACGTGCGTTCTTTAATGTTTACAAAGAATATAAAACTACCGATTTTATCGGCTTTAAACTGTTAAAGTTGTAAAGAAGTGAAACGGTGGCATGCCACTGTGCAGTTAGTTAGGTGGGCAAAGCGAAACTAGAGCAAAGACTTAAAGTTGTTGTGAGCCTTAAAAAGTTTGAGCACACGTACTATGGGCATGAACTACTTACAGTGTAGCACGTATTTGCTACATGTGTTTATATTCAATCATTTCTAAAAATGGGTTAATTTTTATTTGTCATATTAAGTATGAAACGCTTCTCCAAATGATATTTCAATAAATTTAAAATATTTAAAATTTGCGCTGTGGGGTCACAACGCCTGGCGTAAGCGAAACTAACTTTACTACAATTTGAGTTTTGCATATGTTGCTTAAATTCTATTCAAATGCTTATAGCTTCGTTATCTTGAACAGTTTTGAGCACATCACCATCACCATCACCATCACCGTAGGCACCACCCAGTTGTAGTAACATTGGAGAAAGCACATAAACACACATAACTTTCACAAGACTGTCAGGCTGCCAAATATTTATGTCATACCAATACCCTACATGTAGTCATATGTGAACGTGCATATGTGGTTTTATCAGTAGCAGTAGCACAGCGTTCCAACTTTTAGTTAGAATGCAATTCGGCACTCTGGTGCTGTTCCTGCTGCTGCCATGCACAATGCACCACAAGTCGTTCCGTTGGCCTGTCAAGTTTGAACTTTGTCTAAATTGTATGCTTGTGCGCATGAACATATGTGTTTATAATAATATGAAAGATAGTGGATGCGTGAATACAAGTAGAAGTGCGACTGCTTGTTTACTTATGCACTCGCCTGCTTGCTAACTTGCCTACTTTCTTGCTTCGCCAGACAGCCTGCCTGCCCGCCTGTTTGGCATAGTTAAGCTTCTATTTTAACCTTCAACTGACAATGACGCCCAGTTGACTCGCTTGAAACATTTCGCCATAATGGAAACACAAACATACGAATTCATGCATAACGCTTGTGTTTATATGTATGATGCTGCATTGCAGCTAACAAACGAGGGAGAGTTCATTGTGATATGCCACATGTAAATATTATTTGCAACAATATTCCACACAACGGTAACGGAAAGGTGAACGTTTAATGTAATGCCTCACTTCTGGGTACTTTTCCTTTAAGTGTTGCGTTCCAAAATTATTATTATAAACAAATAAAAATGTAATAGTCGATCAAGTCCGACTATTTAAAGCCCCACGCCTCTAAGCTGCTTGAATTATGCCGCAATTCGTTTAATTGTATCTAAACGGATTTTGTTCAAACTTTTTGTGAAAGCTTGTAAAATAATTTAGCTTTCAAACGAAGTATATTATGTGGGCGTGGCACCACCCATTTAGTTAATAAACAAGAAACGTATAAAAAAAGGTGTTTTTTAAGCAAATGGGCAGTGCCACGCCCACTAATTGGATATCCCCGAAAAGCTACAGAAATTTCCAAATGTTTGCAAAAAAATTGACCAAAATCGGAGCAGTAGTTTTCGAGTTATAACCCAAACAAATTCACATTCATTCTTGTATGTGTGTGTGTGTGTGTGGTCGTCATTTTAAAAATCATGCTATATTAAAAATGTGAGCAAAATACCAGGCGCTCAGAAATGCTCAGTAAGCAAATTTTGATTCTAGATATTTTTTAAACCCTTATAACTTGGAAACGGCTGGACGGATTTTGTTCAAACTTTTTGTGGAAGCTTGTAAATTATTTCAGCTTTCTGATGAAGTATATTATATGGGCGTGGCACCGCCTATTTAGTTAATAAACAAGAAACGTATAAAAAAAGGTGTTTTTTAAGCAAATCGGCATTGCCACGCCCACTAATTAGATATCTCCGAAAAGCTACAGAAATTTCCAAATGTTTGCAAAAAAATTGACCAAAATCGGAGCAGTAGTTTTCGAGTTATAACCCAAACAAATTCACATTCATTCTTGTATGTGTGTGTGTGTGTGTGGTCGTCATTTTAAAAATCATGCTATATTAATAATGTGAGCAAAATACCAGGCGCTCAGAAATGCTCAGTAAGCAAATTTTGATTCAACATATTTTTTAAATCCTTATAACTTGGAAACGGCTGGACGGATTTTGTTCAAACTTTTTGTGGAAGCTTGTAAATTATTTCAGCTTTCGGATGAAGTATATTATATGGGCGTGGCACCGCCCATTTAGTTAATAAACAAGAAATATTAAAAGAAAGTGATTTTTTAAGCAAATGGACAGTGCCACGCCCACTAATTAGATATCTACGAAAAGCTAGAGAAATTTACAAACGTTTGCAAAAAAAATTGACCAAAATCAGAGCACTAGTTTCCAAGTTATGAACCAAGCAAGTTCACATTCATTCTTGTGGTCGTAATTTTGAAAGTCATGCTTATATAAAAATGTTATCATAATACCAGGCACTCAGGCACCCAAACAGGTCTTGAAAAACGTTTAAGGGTACGTTTATATTCCCTAAATTGTTTTATTTATGGTCAACTGATTTAAAGCGTTCTACTCGTCAACCTCTTGTTGTCACACAACCCAGGGTGAAATTGGAAATTCGCCATTTTGTTAAATAAAGAATCCGACTATGTCATCTTTACAATTTTCGTTTCGTTGAATGTTGCATGCATGTCTTAATAGCGTTAAAAAAATTTTTATATATTCGTAGAATGTGGTTCTCTACGTCAAATGGAGGCTGTTACCTTTCACTTCAACTAATCATATTAAATTGGTAAAAATAAATGCAAAGAAAAAAAAAAAAAGAATATTGTGAACAATTTTTCTTGACATTAACAACGATACTCACGTTCGTTGCTGTTAATACCCTGATTGCTAAAGACAGAGAGAGTGTTTGTTTGGCTGTGTGCGTCTATGGCTGTAGTAATAAATTTTCCCAGAAAAGAACTTTCTCACCTTGACATAAACACAATTGCAAGCATGCTCACAAACACATGTACAAACATATATATATATATACATATATAAATATGCTCTATACCCTATGCCAGCTGTCAACACTAATACTTGGAAATGTGTTGTTTAAAAAAAAAATGCCACCACAAAACACATCGAAAACAAACCCACAAATAACACTCAGACTTACACTGACTTAGTCTGGAAAAATATACGGTAAGAATTGTCCTTTGTTTTTGTTTTTGTTAACGTTTTGGAAAGAGATGGTAGAGGGAGGGAAAAGAAATGGGTGGAGGGGGAAAGAATTCAAATGAATGACTTTTATATATATATATATATATATAAACTGACAAGCATATAAAGTTAACAACAACAACAACAACAACAACAATTGCGGCAATATTACAAATTGGTGTGTGTTGAAAACTACAAAAACAACACAATAAAAGGAACGAATAAAACACCAAAACGAGCAACATTTAAGTGTTTTGGAGCTTAATAAAATGTCACGCACGAGTTTTAACTATAAATTGATGTTTTGCCGGATTTACGAGTGTGTGTACATGTGCGTGTGTGTGTGTGTGTGTGCGTATCTGAAGCTGCACTTGCATACGTGACAATGTATGTATGCATAGGTACACCTGCAGATGTTAGCGCCCCGTTAAGTGTCATGTGAGAGAAAGACACAAAATTTGTGTGACTTTTATTTGCGTTCTGGGACAGAGGTGTGCGCGGCTCAGCTATAACAGTCCGTTTTAGCAATTTGTTAAATCAATGACACCCGCTGTGCTAATAATGTCAATTTGTCTCTCAATGATTTTGTGTATGGCTGCACACACACACACACACACACACACTCACGCGGAGATGTCATATTCCCATTAAAAGTCTTAGCAAAAGGTAACAATTTTCCCATTAAATTTGTGTATGAAATGGAAAAGGGAAACGTTTAAAGAAGATTAATATGGAAAGTTATACAATAACAGAATGTTATATATATATATATATAAATATGTATATGGGCGAGTAATGACTGGGGTATGGTGTAGTGAGAGGCAACCTCAGACGTGTTGCAATATATTTTATTACTTTTCACAGTGTGTGGCAGAGGGCTGTGCTTGTTCTGTTACCTTGACTGTCATTTTATATGATGGGTATTACTGCTACAATTACTGTTGTTGCTGTTCTGTACACAACCATTATATATGTGTTATTTGTATTTGTATTTGTATTTGTATTTGTTGTTACAACTATGTTTTCGTCAACGTGTCTTATTTTTGATTTGTTTGCAAATCTTCTTTTTTTTGCTTTTCTATAAATAAACAAAAGCAAGAGTGTTTGTGTAGTGTACTACTCAGCCATACAGACGAGTGCGGTGTGTGTATGTCATGGTATGCATTATAAAAATGTTTGAATTTTTATATAAAAATATGTAGATTTTAGCAAAAATATTTTTACGTTTCTGTCATTTTATGATATACGGTCACATATTGCATGATACGTTATGTTACTCTCCATGTGACATTTTTCGCTTAAATGTATGTATACGTGTACTTACAATGGAACACGATTTTTTATTCACGTACTCTTACAAAATATGAATTTAAATGTATATTGTTTGAGCACAACAACATGTACGATGTACGATGTATATACGTAGTGTCACGTTCTTAGGATTGGTTTCACTTTTTCAATCTAATAAAATTAATTTTACCTATTTTTTTTGGAATAAAGTCGCCCCAGTCCACTTTTTAGCATCCTTTTTGAGAAATAGTATTTTTATTATATTTTAAGAAAAGTTGTTCTAAAATTGATTTTGTTCAATTTGAACTTAACGTTCCTGGTTTACTAAGTTTTCTTTCAAAATCGGAAAGAAGGCCTCAAAGACTTTACAAACTATACATATATTCTTAATCAAAATCAAAATGTGATACAATCCATAAGTGTATGATAAATGTTATTAAGTCTGTACGTCCGTGTATGTTTATGATTTAGAATAAAGTGAGCCTTGCTGATGAGTCATTTGGTTTGTTGTTGTATCTTTTTAGCACGGAGATGAAAAAACAAGTCTCTTTGTAGCAATGTTTACATAAGAAGGAGACTAGAGAAAACGAAGTGGTTATGTTTTCCAGGTGAATGTAAGTTTGAGGCAAGTGCTTGGCACTTGTTTTGTATCACAAACATTCTAAACTAGTTAATCAATGCCTTCAAGCATAATATTGATAATTTTTCTGTTTTTAATTTAAGAAACACAGACCTTACCGTCCATTTTAAACTTTGCTCGGTTGCATGTTTATGAATGATTCTTAAACTTCCAACATATTTCATTTTGAATATTTTCTGTGTTTGATTCTGTTTGTCATGCTTTGCTGTCTTTTCCTTTTTGTGTTTTTTTTTTTAACTTTATTGTTTTCCGGGCCGTTTTCCTTTCTTTTCCATACAGACAGCAATTTCATATAAAATTTATGACTAAGCAAATAACTGAATGAAATACAGGTAGAAATATATTTAGAGAGTGGAGGGCATAAAACGTCTTCTAAGTGTGGCTTGAAAATGTGAACGTATTTTTGCAATAATCTTTACCATTCTCTCTCTTTAAATTATTCTTCTATTTTATAATGCTGTTAAACGGATGTGGTTTATCTTCATATGTAGTATGTTTTCAAATATGAGACAAGTCGGAGAGACTGATTTTTTTCAGGCATCTTAAGGAAATTGTTTTGAATAAAATTTAATAATATATGATGTTGTTGTTGTTGTTATTATTATTGTTATGGTTGTTGATCACACAAATGAGAAAAATATAATTGAATATTTTATGTGTTCAGTAGAGTGCACATGACAAGAAATTCATTTTATTAAATTCCTATAATATCCACAAAACATTACACCACAAACAGTGTGATACGCTTGCTCTACTTATATACATGTATATAAATATAAATATGTGTCATGGCCTATAATGTTATATATATAGATGGGGCGTAGACAAAGTTTGTCAAACCCTATGCAACACTCAGTGTATATATATTTTCTTAAACAGCATCAAAAACGGACTCTATTTAGACATGTATGTCCGGGTGTCCGTAAACACTGAAACTTTGTACAGACAATACTACTTTCTGTACGCAGGTCGCTATTTAAAATGGTCGAAATCGGTCAAGGTTAAGCTACGCCCACTCGATTTGCAAGCTGATACGTAATGCATACACTATTAAAAGACAGAATCACGTACCCGCCACACCCCCTGTTTCTACATAGATGCGAAGGGTATTTCAAGTTTAAATCAAAGCTAAATTTAGTTGCTTTGCTTGTTTTATTCATAAATTAATAAGTTTCACTTGTAAATTTTTTGGGAAACCTTTATTAAATTATTTTCTTAGAGGAGAAGCAACTTTTTCAAATTGAAACACAATAATTTTTTTTAAATAATAAATGTTTAGTAAATTTTTAATAAGATTGCATTAGTGGCAAATAAAGTCAAGTGATTCTTGAAAAACATTAATTTTTAATCATTTCAAATTTAAAGAAACTTTCTTGTAAAATATAGAAAAGTTCATTAAAAGCACGTGGAGAAAAGAAAGGCAATAATCATTTATTTAACACCAACTTTGTTGATGTTTCTTCTTCAAATTCATCAATAATGCAGTAATGGGGATATGAAAAGGACAGCAATAGTGTTGTACGTGTTTAATTGTTAAGCAAGTTATTACAAGGCGTAACTCAATTTAAATGAAATGACAAAAGGGGAGTGGTTGCATTTTAGATACGCTCAAAATTCACAAAAACCCTAATCGGAGCGGAATCCGATTCACAAGTTGTTACATTTTACACCACTGGACGAAAATGATTTTCACACTCATACACACATAGGGACAGACAGATTTGATTAAACTCAGTATTTCTTTTTCATTTCAAATTTGAACATTTTCATAAAAAAGTGATCATTTTTCATTTTAAATTTCAATCTCCTTCAGTCTCATTTGACCTATCCTACAAACAAAACTGATGATCCTGATATTATTTATACGTATTTATGCTGCATGCAGCAATAATTTTAATCTGTCAACAGTACATCTATTCATTCTACTTTATATCAGCGTTTACTAAAGGGATTTATACTTCATTGTTCATAAGCATGCTTTCATATATAAATGTGTGTGTGTGTAAATTAAGTATTCATATTATGACATAAAATGTTCCTGTTTTGGCTTACAACCAAATATATTCATAACCAAAGAAAGGGAAAGAAAGGGAAGCACAGCATGTTGAAGAAATTTTCTCATTCATCTAAATTTCTTATGTTTACTTGAGTTAAACTTCACTTTTTAACCAGAGGTCATTTATTTAAATAGTCACCAACCAGCATGTCAACACAGCACAGAAAACAGAAACAGAAGTAGAAGCAGAAGCAGAAGCAGCAGCAACAGCAGCCTTGCCTGCTAGCCTGTCAGTTATAAATGGGGGGTCCGGGTATTCATGTGTACAAACTCACTTTAGTTTTTACAATAGAGAAAAACTCTTCAAAATTGTAGAAATGAAGCAAACATATATATAAACTTGTACTATAAATAAGCCGGTAGTAGTTAACATAAACACTTGATGCATGGAGTAGCAACAGCAACAGCAACAGCAACAGCAACAGCAGCAGTAGTAGTAGTAGTAGTCTCCTCCACAAGAGACCAACAACCAGCAAAACAATAACATCATACATTTCCAAGCAATTTTTAAATAAACACTTACAAACTTAGATAAACAAATGAACGGACGGATGGACGTGCATTACATTACATTATATAATATATCATATATATTTCCTTAACATAATTTAAAGTCAAGCGCAGTAATGTAAGAAGGGAGACAAAGTGTTTGCATTAGAATAGAAGAAGAAGAAGAAGAAGAAGAAGAAGAAGAAGAAGAAGAAGAAGAAGAAGAAGAAAAAAGTCAGAGCGTGGGATAAACAACACAATTAGAGTAAAATCATTTATAATTTTCTTTTTTTGTATAGTGCTCTGAATATAAAGCGGGAGGGGTTTATTAAGTTTGCAATGCCATTTGTAGTACTTGGACAAGGTACATATATTTTCGATAAGTTTTAAAATCTGTAACGATTTATATTTGCCACATCTCATGTTGTTGTTAATTTCTGCGATTCTTAAATTTTAAATGGAAAAAGTTTTAATTAAGAGCCACGCCCACAATCAATAAAAATCTATTCTTTTAGCCTTAAAATAATAAACTGTACAACTGAAACTTATTAAATATAAATAAAAATGGACGGGGTCACATAACAGACCACGCCCACTATATACAAAAACATCTACTTAACGTAAAATTCAACAGGTGAGTTAATACGTAACGAGTAACAATACGTAGAAGCCATTTTAGCTATCTACCACGCCCACTGTTTGTCCTTAAGCTTATATCCACGTAGTGGTATTTAGTTCGCGTACTTGAGTTTAATACTTTTTACAACACATCTTTCTGTTTCTTCTCCTTCTTATTTGTCTTCTTCTTTGCTGTCCATGTTTTAGATTACATTGTATAAATGCATAATTAAAATAGTGATAGCCACGGAATATAAAAAGGATGCTCTATAATAGAGTAAATTATTTTATGTGTCTGTCAAGTGAAGAATAGCATGAAAGTGTGTTTTGCACTGCACCACTTGTGACAAAGAGTATTTTTAGTTTATGGGAATGTTTGTTGCCAAATCCATTCTCAATTATACCGAGTGATACCAAATCAAAGTCTGGATCGATTTAATATTATCCGTCTGTCTGTCCATGTAAATTTTGTGGGCAAGTTACGGGTAATTTTTTAACATATTTTGATAAAATTTGTTCCAAAAAAGAACCCTATTAAAAAATAGGCCGTATGAGACTATTTTTAGAACCCCTCCCCATATAATGAAAGTCTTTATATGGCGAAAAATCGCAATAAATTTTTAAAAAAATTGGACTTAATCGGGCCATTTTTAGAACCCATTTATATATAATTATATTTCATAAAGTAATTTATGCGAGAGAGCCTCGCGTATACAGATATAATCAAACTAATGGTAGCATAATTTAAGGAGTTAAATGGTGTAGAGGTACTAATTGTTCGGGCTTGACCGACACTAACATTTTTTACTTGTTTGTTTCTGTTATTATTCCATTTAAATGAAGCTATTCAGGGAAAGAAAAGACAGAATATAAGTAAAGTGTGCCTAGAGAGTTGAGTTGAGATTCATTTATATTATCACTAACAAAACAACAGCAACAACAACAACAACAACAACAACAAAACAACAACAACAACAACAACAACAACAACAATTGCTTTTTTCTTACACTTTACTTAATTTGTGATACTTTTTTGTGTGTGTGAAGTGTTATTAAGTAACATAACGCCTAATGCCTGCAATGCTGTCACATCGCACTCATCAACAATATACTATATAATGTGTCAACAATAACCGCAATGTTTACAATTTAATACTAGCATTACAACAAATGACACACATATATACATTGGCTGCATGTAGATACTTTATTTCATGTCAACTCCCGTTTTTCTTATACATACATTATCTCTTATACCCAGTGGACCATGACTGGGGTTGTTGGTGGAGAGGTAATGAAATGTTGGTAATTTGTTAACTCATACTAGGTCTATAAAAATGAGCTTTTATGGTCACAAACAAGGTAATTATCTGTGGATAACGCAGGCATAGGTAACAAGCTGATGGTAAGCATATGAATGTGGTTTAAGAGAATTTCCTGCAAACGTTTAAAGTTGGACTAGTTGTATCTATATAATCATACAGTTAGTCTGTGTTGTGAGGGTTTGTTATAGCAATAAAGTATGGTTTTCTACAAATTAGTAACAATTAATAACAAGTGCTTGGACACTATAAATGCATCTACACTTGGACAGACATTTCAGATTCCTATAGATTTTTATAATGATTACGAATATATATACATTGTGGAAGGGGGATGGCAAACTTGGTATACCCGCCATTTTATGTGCTGGGTGCGAAGAGAAGAATTCAAGTCGAAAAGAAACATGGTAACCGAAAATAATTTCATTTCGTTTCAATTCAATTCATGTGATTTCTTTTCACTTAATTCAAGCAGATTATTTACACAAGCGGCTGCGGTATACTTGCTAGCTTGCATTCAATGAACATAAAGTAAAACTAAAATCACTCAAAGTTTGTGTGCGTGTATGTGTGTGTGTGTGTGTGTGTGTGTGTGTTGTTTCCTTCTTTCCTGTTTTTTCGAATCATTCATACAGTCAATCATTCTTTCAAAGTCATTCTCACGCTCGATTTACTACATTTTTATACAATTATTTTTAAACGTAATCTAATCGAATCGAATTTATTCATTTGCTACGTAATAGAGTCTCTGCTGTTGCTTTATTTAATTTCTTTATCTTGTTGTTGTTTTGGTTTTTCTTTTTTTATTCAATTATATGAAGTATATATATATATATACGTGTAAGTATGTTGAACTGGTTTTCTGAATCTGTGGGTACCTCAACATGTAATGGTTGTGGCAACTGTCTTTTAACATAAAGAAGCAAATTCATTCTTTTATCTGTACATACCAAAGAAAATTGTTGCACTAACTGTACATGTATCCAAGAAGACTACATATTGGTGGTGGCAACCATCCTATTGATTATGAAGACCAACTAAAAGAAAGCCTTAGTAACCGCTCTTATAACAATTAAAACCCTTTCGAATCTATGTTTACAATTCTTTCTATCTAGGTTTAGGAACTTAAGAACTCTAGTTAAGACCTCTGACCAGTCTGTTGGGTACATACCATACATATTATGTGTTACATCAAGAGCTGTACTGTACCATTTTTCCTGTCACTATTGCTTAAATTTTTTTTTGCCTTCTTCCTGTTCTTGTTGTATATATGTTGTTTCCTTTCTATTGTTTCGCTTTAATCGAACAAATCAATCAAAGTTGTGTTAACGGCTGAATGAGGAAAAATTCTTTCAAAAGATTAAGTGACACTGCCACTACCGTAGAGAATGGTAAAATAATTGTTCTGAAGGAAGCATTTTTCCCGCTCTCTTTCATTTCAATCGTTTATTATATAATAACAATGTGATTTTTTTTCAACATAGTCTTGGACATGGACATGATTGACTTTTTCTGACAATATAAAAAAAAAAAAAAAAAATTCCTACAATAACAACAATAATAATAAAATCTCAAGTTTAATAGTATGAGAGTATATTATTGGTGTGTGTGTGTGTGTGTGTGTGAGTGTGTGAGTTTATTGACAAGAAAATACATTTTGCTCGTACTGAGTCTGAGACGACTGTAGTAATTTCACCAACCAACCAACCGGCTAACGTTGCTAATTAGTTTCATTTGCTCTTCAACTCGAAAGTCAAATAAAATTTTTTCTTTTTTATTCATTTATTTGTTTACTTCTCTTCCCCTCTTTCACTTTTCCTAAAACTCGCAATGTAAATATCTTCTGTTGTGCGAATGCATTGTGTCCTTACGTCCATTCTTTTTCTATGTGGCACCACTTAACTTACAGATAAATATGTTAATGCCAGGTGTCAAGGTCTTATTTTTACATGATTTTAATTGCACTTAAAAAACTCTTATCTATATGAAATTTGTTCCTTAAGTGTATTTTGCTGCAGTTACGGTTTTTCTTCTTTATTTCTTCCATTTCCCAAAAACTTTTTCGTTGAAATACCATGTCAAGCAATTTGAAGAAACAATTAAACTTGACAAGTAAATGAACCCAAAAGAAAATATCTTGAATCCGGTTTAATTTAACTTTAAAGGAGATTTTTATAAAAACCAAAATGCACACTTGAAGCACTTGGATATCTACGGTTCAACCACAAAATTGTCAATGCTTTTAAAAAGTTTCCGATTAATAGCCGATGTGAGAACACTTGTTTTAAAGACCCAATCCAGCAACTATGTAAGACAGAAACAGCTCAAGTGCCTGGCATAGTACATAAAATATTACTCAACAAGATGGAAACAACCGACAACAACAGAGAACATGAAAATAATTATCAATACTTTGTAAAATTTTAAAACCCAATTGCCTCAATGCTGCGGTTACATGATACTCTGTTAAAAAATACTCAAAGAATACCTATCTACTCACCACAAATACTTTATATGATAAAATAGCGACAACACAATCGCGCGCTCATAATAAAAATGCTTTTCATTTAATTGGAATTTAATATACGTGAAATACTTCAACACGAATGTTTCCGCTGCAATATTGATTTCAACAGGATAATACAACAAGAGTTATAACAATGTTAACGGTAAAGTCATCCTTAATAAATATAAAGCATATGTAATTCTGCTGAGAGGCGACAATAATCTGTCATGTTTAGAACTGTAGTAGTTGCAGAAAAGTCCAAGTCAGATGGAGTAAACAAGTCAGAGAACATTGACCCCTTAACCTCCTATGGATAAAATAGAAGACCTTTCAAAACACTCTCAATAACGCACATCCCTTTAAAGTGATATCTTAAAAGTAACTGAAATTTAAACAGATTTCAACGTTTAACTAAAACCACGCTCAAGTAGGTTTCGTGAACATCAAACAATTTCATTAAAAACTTTTCTATTAGTACCAGCGGAAGAAACCACCTGCCCACGTTTATCAATAGCACTTATAAGCAACAACAACAACAACAACAACAACAATTACAATAATACACTAAAGGTGTAAAAAGTTTTTAAAACTTGTTGGACAGCATAAGACGATTGTTGTTCACATTAAAACCTTTGCAACCTTATCAAAAAACTAATAAATAAAGCGAACAGTTCAAATTTACACTCTACACACAGCACTATTATTTAAGACAATAAAATTTAAGTAGAATAAATAAAAATGAAAAAGATAAGTGGAAGGGAAACCATTAACGACGGCGACAATTAAGATAGAAAGAAGTAAAAACGAGTGGGTGGGTGTGTTGCTATGAAATGTCTTTTAATTTGTGAAGAAGATAGACAAAATAAGTAGAAAAACAACAACTGAATTTTCAGAACCATCGAATTAATAAAATTTTGTATGAAAATACATTTTGCAGCTAACTAGGCGTTTGTCTGTCACTCCGTCTATACTGCCGTTGATGACTTGTGTCAAGTGCCACTTTGACAACTGTGTGTCGGTGTATAATGCACTCATTTTTAGACGTTGACTGGCTTATTGTTTTTGTTAAAGTTCAATATATAGAAAGTTGTTGTCTTTTTTCGATTTATGCGTTTGTCTGCACACTTAAGTATTAATCCGCCGCATGTGACACTTAAGCTACTAACTGCACAACAATGCTCTAGACTAACATCTCGCTATTGTCGGAAATAATTAAAAATAAAGAAGAAGAACAAGAAAAATGGTGGAAAAAGTACTTATGGTTGTTTGTGTTTATTAGTTTTTCCCATTAAACTTTTCACGTTTATTTAGTTTCGTAGGAACACAAGTATATCCATAACATCACCCAAACTGGCACGTTCATCCACACAGTGCTGTGTGTACGTTGGAGAATTGTTTTCTTTTTCAGAGAGTTTAATGAAAATTAAAAACTTTTATAGTGCACGTAGAGCATATAATAATTTCATATTGTGGATTTGTTGTGTGTTTTCTCTCATGTACAAGATATACAAAAACACCGTTCTGTATTTATTGACTAAAGAGGAATGAAAGCGCTTTCTTGCCATACACAATATAGTTCTTTTAACAAGTAATAAAATATCCTTTCAATGGGATTGCAATGGATTACTCCACTCCATAATGGGGGTATGTTTTGCAACACCCGGAAGGAATCCCTCAGAGTATATACATTTTTCATCAGAATCTCAAAATATGAATCGATCTAGCTGTGCCTGTCCGTGTGTCCGTGTGTCCGTCTGTGGTTAGGTAAAGTTTTGTGCAGACCTTACTCATTTCTACACACAGCCCTCTATTTTAATTGGTAAAAATAGGTTGAAAGCCACGCCCACAATTGACAAAAAACTATCTACCATCTATAAAAATTGAGATGCCAAGTTGGGTACACATATTGGCATTGAGGTTGCCTAGAGACTTAACGAATATAGGCGAAGGGTGTTAACAGACACGCCCACAATTTGTAAAAACCCTTTTTCTGTGAATATTTCGACGTAAATATAGCAACATACCACACAGGTGAGATTACGTATCTGCCACGCCCACGTTTTGCATACACATGTGAAGGGAATCTTGGATTTGGTTTAAGCCAAAGTTACTTTTTTTTACCTGCCTATTCTTTTATATAAAATTATTAATTTATATTTTGTAAAAAATGAATTCTTCTTCTTTCTCTTACAGATTAATTTCCAGCTTTAAATAGTAAAACTTGTGCCCGCTAATAATAAAAAACCTGTTTCAACGCTCAAAAAAAAATAAATAAAAAAAAATAATTAATATAAAAATAATAATAATAATAAATAACCGAAAAAAGAGCGATAAATATGGGAGAGAAGAAATTCAACCACACAACAAGTACAATAAAATCTCATTAATTTCCACGGCAAACAAGTCAAGTCAACATAAATAAATGAGATTTTTTTAAATCCTTGTATAAAAAAATCTACCATTTCATAAAAGCATAAAAAACGGTTAAGAAAATAAAATGAACAACGTGTTGGTCTTCATGGTTGCAACACTGTTAACGTAAAAAACGTGATTAATATTTGTTGACTCACAAGCATACAAAATGAGGGTTAAATGAATGTTTTTTTGTTTTGTTTTTGTTTTTGTTCTTTGTTTGTGAAACAATTTGGAGTAAAAAGTGTAATAATTGTCAGAAATGTGTGAACAGCATGCAATCATGTATTCTATATATATATAGGACTGTCTGTCCATCTGTCTGCATGGCTGCAAGTCATTAGTTGGTAAGAACACATTAGTGTCAAGACGGATATCCGTGCGCGCGTGCGCTTTTATTATTAATACTCCGCTTGAACTGACTCATCATCATCAGCAGTGTTACACGCACACAGTTTTTGTGCTGATGGCCTCTTAACGCTTTCTATATCTGAACTAAACACTTGCCATAATGCCAACGCTTTTGGCTACAATCCAAAAGCTGACAATAACAACAAACATAAAACCAAATTAAAAACATCATCAAGCAAATGTGTTTGCAAACTCATCGAGTGTGTGGTGTATATGTATGTGAAACACATTAAATTCGGTTGCAGTTTAATCCGCCAAGATTACGTGTAAGATCACAGCCAACGAAAAAGCGCAACAACAGGCGTCATCGTCATCATCATCTACATCTACATCTACATCTTCCTTTTATGCGTTCAACTTCATTGAAATTTTATACATAAGCAAATAAAAAGGAAAAGAAAAACAAACATAACAATAACAATAACAATAATAAGAAATATATAAAAAAATGGAATTTCTTAAAAGGAAACATTTTTCATTAGGGTTTACGTGGACAGTGGCCACACATTTGCTACTGGCCAGTCGGCTGCTGTATGGTGCCAACGGTTTACAGGGTGTGCCCACATGGATGTAAGTACATTTCAAAATCATTTCATACAATTCCATAAAAAAATTTGTGCTTTCCTCCCTTCTCCTCCCGGGGTTGGTATGCTGCGCTATTTGGTGTTTGCATTAAAACTAGGTGATCTCTACTTTTGACATTTTTATCCCCATTGCCAGTAAAATGTGTGGAATTCATATAAATTTTCAGTATTTTTAGTGCATTTAAATTTTTTCCCCGTTTTTTTTTTTTTTTTGGGAACGTATTGTAAGCTGTTACTTAACAAAGTTCCTCCCTAAAGGCAAAATGAGCAAAGTGTTTAAAACGATCAAGCCTGACCATGTAATACCCCACTTAGCCCCTTAAATTATGCTACAATTATAATGTATCTGTATAAGTGAGACTCTGTCAAATAAATTACTCTGTGAAATATAATTATATGGAAAGGGGTTCTAAAAATGATCCGATTGGGTCCAAATTTGACACAGCCAATTATGAAGATAATTAACTATTTTTCACTAAATTTTGTCAACATATATTAAGGATTGCAATTTTTTTCCATATAAAGACTTTTATAATAATAGGATCTTATATGGGGAAGGTTTCTAAAAATGATCTGATTCGGTCCATTTTTAATAAAGTTTTTCCCTGCATCTATATATGTTCTTGTACCAAATTTCATCAAAAAATCTCAAAAAATGTGACCTGTAGCTGGCGCACAAATTTACATGGGCAGACAGACGTAAAGACAGAGATAGTGAAATTGTTGTAGGTTTTTTATATGTTCTGTATGACTAATGTATTGGTTTTGCGTTGTTCATTGTTATTATAATGAATAACCCGCTTTTAAAGCATCATATTGCCTTATGTCGAAGTAAGACTTTAATCGTCTTATTCCCTCCAATTGATTGCAAAAAGCCTTTGCATGGAATTATTATGATTTAAGATATTTGTGGCAAATTTTAATGATTTACGCGGTATTCAGGTAAATTCTTATTTTTAAGAATTTTGCAAACAAAGAAGCCTTCGTTCGTAACTAAAGTTTCATGAAATTAATCCATAATTTATTTAAAGAATAATGATATGAGCGTTATAATATTATACTGCAGTAAAACATGAAAGGACGTGCGGACATCATATTTACTCAGATTTGAATTTTAAACAAGATCAAGTATTCTTTTGGTCTTGCAAACGCTACCTTTTGTATTAAGTTAAATGCTGTGTTATCATTATTTTTTCAATCAGATTCTTACATAGATTTTTATTTTTTGGAATCTTTTGGTGAATAACTCCATTCCGTGTCATTTAAACTTAACAGTTCACTTTATTGTTGATTTTATTTAAAAAAAAACATACATTTTTGTGCCTTTCGAGTGTATTTGTATGCAATTAAAGGGTAAGCCAATGTGGTGAAGATAATTGTTAAACGCTTAAAATCACCGAAAGCAGTTTGTTTAAGGAAGTCGTTAAAATTATTATTAAAAAAAAGAAAAAGAGGAAGCATCATCAATTGAAGCGAAATTGTTTTAAAGCATAAGGGAAATACGTTCCATAGGAAAGTCTGCAATACAAAGCAGTGCACAGTGTGTGCATTGCACTCTTCCTCCTCAACATTCTTCGCACACAGAGTTTGAATGAAAAAAACAAGAAACAAAAACATATTTGGCGTAAAACAAATCTGGAATACCCTCCTCTATGTTTATGTTACTTGTGGGCGTGACCTCGCCCCCTTTTAACGAATCTATAAATAATTATTATGTTTCAGCTTAACGATTGAATTTTGCACCCAAAAATAATGGGTGTGTATGTTATGACATACGCTCACATTTATGCTAAATGTTCAAATAGTACTTTATAGCTCCGAAAATTGTGTCCGAGACAGATAGAAATGTAGGTGTGCCACTCTAAAAGGGTTGTACTAAAGTTCTGTGTCTTAACGTGGAGATACAGACAACGACACAAATTTTGATACTGAACGAAGGAAATATGTATGTATGTGTATAATACTTGGTGGGGTTCTCGAAGCTTCGTAATTAATTTGGTTCCATGCCGAATGTCAAACTTAGTATCCCCCGTACACCCTACACCCTACATAGAGGGTAAAAAAGAGAGAAATATTTACGAAATGTTGAATGGACGTTGTTCTCGTACATGTTGTTGTTGTTGTTGTTGTTGTTGTTGTTGTTGTTGTTGTTGTTGTTATTATTTCATTTGTAGTCTGCCGTTTAACTTTTTTAAATGTACATTTCTCGTTAACTCGTTGTACACTCTAAGAGTTATGTTGTTGTTCGTATGACAACTTAATAAAGATTTTAATAAAAAGAAAACACAACAACAACAACAATAAATAATAATAATGTTTGCAACATGAATACGAAATAGAATTTTCTTGCTAATGCATTCGATAATGTTGTTGTTGGTTTTTTGTTTTGTTTTTTTATTATATTTAAAGAAATCAACATTTCTTTGAAATAATTATGTATGTTGTGCTGTGTGTGTGCGTTGCTGTTTAAATTGTTTTTCTGCTATCACTGGCACCATCACCATCACCATCACCATCATCATCATTATGAAATTGACACAAAAGGGTTTCCGGTTTTTCTTTTTATTCAAGATTGCCATGTTGCATGTCAAACAGTAATAACTGCTGTAGTAAATACAAGTTTAAAGAGAATGTACACGAGAAAGCAAGAAAATTTGATTGGAGTTCAACATTTAACCAGAAGACATTTAAATTTAAGTAAGATAAAATGTTGGCATGTACTGTGATTGCTTCTGATATGTGTTGCGTTTTATGTAACACACACACACACACACACACACACACACACACACACACACACATACGCACACACTAAAGAAATCGTGTAATAACAACTTAAAGTTATTTTAATGAAATTCTCTTCTTGGTTGTGATTGTGTTGGCAAAATCTTGCACAAGGTTATTACACGATGACTTACCAATTAAATGCTATATGCAAAGGTTGCTGCCAGTATCTTTAAATTCATACTCATTTATTTATTTGTATATTGGATTTTGACTTTTGCTTAACCGAACATGTAGGTGTGTCTGCACAGATGTGTTGGTTATCTTTTAAAAACAAATCATTGGCTTTGTCATGTATACACGCCTCTTACCACTCTTCTTGTTCTTTTTCTTTCTTTCCCTGCATTTGTTCCACTTCAATTCATTTTCAATTTACATATTTTCTTATGAATAATTTATGGTTTTTTTCATTTTTTTTTTTTTGGTTTAAAAACAATTTCACGAAATTTCAAATCTTTCAAGATTTTTTTCTGTTTATCGACTTGTTAGTGTATAATTTTTTCTTTAATTGTTATCTTTGCTGTATGGGTGAAATACTAAATTGTCTTTGTTTTAATATTTCGTGTGGAAATCTATGGCAAATAGTAACAACAACAAAAACACCAACTATTCTTAACTACCTTAACACATAGCTATGCCTATCATGACAACTATCATGCCATCAATTTTATTGTTATTATTACTATTATTACATTTGAAATTATGATTTTTATTGTACGATTTAATTTTATTATGATTATTTTATTTCGTGTGTAAGTGTGTGTGACAATGTTTAATTACTTCGCCACGCTTTCATGTTGTGGTTATTAAAGCAAGAAGAAGAGAATTGATATTTAAACATTTTTTCTATATTGTAAATTAAATGTAAAACAAAATATTTAAAAAAATTAAATGATATATGAAAAAAGATTCGATTAATTTTCTAGGTTTTTTATTTATGGAGCATGTTTTTGCCCTGCATCAGAATGATGTGCGGGTATATTGTTTTTGTTCAGACCTTTGTAAGGACCAGAAACGGGCGAGCCACAACCCTAAAAATATATATATTCTTGACCAGCACCAATAGAAAAGTCAATTTAGCCAGTCAGTCCGTCCGTGTATGCACTTTTTGTTGGAACTCTCACAGTCAGTGACATTTGGTACCAACAACTGCACCACACAATATTTTTCAAATTAAAATTGAGATATTATTTCCCAACTATTTGGAAGAGGTGATAGACGATGGGTATCCTAGATTTGGCGCACGCCTAATATGGCTCTGTTTTACTTGTTTTTAAATCATTTTATGATTCTTTTTTATGAATAAAAAAACGCGAAATTGAATTATAAACGAAAGTTAATAAAAAGCGTTTAAATATTTATTATTTGTTTATGGCAATTGAAGCAAAAAATATACAGCACAAACGCTCACTTGGTCAATGCGTAGTCTGACAATTCTTAGCGACCAAAATATTCAACAGTACAGTTGATACCTTTGCCACGTTGAGATTTGAAATGTATGGTGGCATTGCGATAGCCAGGACCACCACTCACCAACGAAGTAAATGAAGCATTCTTACGTCCACCCCAATCCCAAACGCGTACCACCGTTAAGTGCGCGTTATTGAAATGGCCCTAAAAATATACTTAAGCTTTTCACCTAAAAACTTTATTAAAATCTTTCCATTACCTTGGGCGGAAAGACAATATTTCGACTAATTGTAGACATCCAACTTCCACGTTGTTGTACTATATCTCTGGCCAATAAACGGTTATTATCAGTGAAAAAACCCCAAGTAACGTTATGTGCTTGACCACTGCACATAAACGCAACAGCAATTATTGAAAAGATTAAACAAATTTTCATGATTGTTGTTCCTTGATTTGCACTCCCTGACTTGTCTCTTATTGTGTTTTATACTGTTAACTAACTGACTATAAACTTTCTTTATATAATATATTATTAAATCGCAATTTATATGTATAATTGCGTTGGTGTCTTTTAATGCAATGCGGTTAAATTGTTTATGCTTTTCCTGGAAAGCTCTTAAAAATAAGTTTATCTTATCGTTGAATATGAAGTATAAATAAACTTGAGGTTGCTAATTAAGCTATTGCCCCAACACCCACTCCGTTTATCTCGCAATTGATTTAATGATAAAAAATATTAAAATACAGTAAAAACAAACTGTTTAGATACAACACAAAAAAGCTACTCAGCACATACACTCATTTAGTTAATGAACAAAAATTATAAAGGGTTTTTTTTAGGTAGTTTTCTAGTTATAAGCCAAGCTTAGCAAGTTCACCACCTTCATTTGTATGGTCGTCATTGTGAATGAAATTCATGCCAATATAAAAATTTTTGCAAAATACCAGACGCTCAGACTTGCTCAGTAAGCAAATTTTGATTCTAGATATTTTTTAAAGCCTTATAACTTGAAAACGGCTGCACCGATTTTGTTCAAACTCTTTGTGAAATATTGTAAATTAATTCAGCTTTCAAACGAAGTATGATATGTGGGCGTGGCACCACCCATTTAGTTATGAAACGAGAAATATGATTAAAAAGTCATTTTCTAAGAAAATGGGCAGTGCCACGCCCATTAACTTATCGATCCCCGCAAAGCTAGAGAAATTTCCAAACGTTTGCAAAAAATTTTACCAAAATCGGAGCAGTAGTTTTCTAGTTATAAGCCAAGCAAGTTCACCTTCATTCTTGTGGTCGTCATTTTCAAAATCAAGCAGATATTAAAAATTTTTGCAAAATACCAGGCGCCCAGAATCGCCCAATAAGCGAATCTTGATTCAACAAATTTTTTAAACTCTTATAACTTTTAAACGGCTGCACGGATTTCGTTCAAGCTTTTTGTATTAAGTAGGCGCGGAGGGTATTAAAAGAGTGATTGTAAACTTTTCATACACCTTTCAGTCTGAATTCCAAAAAAAAAACATTAAAACTTAAACTTATTATGTCGGTATAAATGAAACCTCACCCCAAAAGTCAAAGCCCGTTCTTATCTTAGACGCCAGCTAATAAAACGAAGTTTATGACTACGTCTACGTTGTCTGCAACACATAACGCTAATGCTGTTGACACCAATCATAAACCATACAATGTTTTTCTAACCTCTACTGTGGAAATGGTTGATTGTAAGAGACGTTTTTTGCTTGGCAAGCTTTTAAGCATAATCCATAAAGAAACTAAACACTAAGTGATAAGACTAAACTGAACAAGAACAGAAAAAAAGTCAACACCATAACTAAGGTTGCAGTTAATTTATAGCTGAAGTGCGACATAAAGCCGGAGGTGCAAATTAGACGCCAAAGAGATAGCAAATGTCCACTCATGTGTGGTGATTATTAGAGGCTTACAACGAACTGCCCGTCATTTCACCGTAACGATAAAAAAAAAACAAAAACAGCGTTGATAAGTAACTGTGTGTACACTGTGTGTGTGTCTACACATTGCATACACACATTTGGATATGCATTAGACTGATTATTGATAAGCAGGCTTAAGCATAAATTGAATTCAATAGAGAACAAAATATTTACCACCAGCAACGTACACACAATGTTTTAAAGGAAACGTCAATTTTGGTAGCACCGCTTATGCTTTCAAGTCTACATGTATTTGGTTTTTAAAGAGAAAATCGTATAGTCGTTGGTTATTGACTTAATTTTGAATGAAATCAAGGGGAAGGGAAGCTCAGCAGCAAGTTGCTAAATCGAATATGCCCGCCGCTAGAATTATTGCTTTTCATAATGAAAGGACTTTACGGGTGGAACACAATGTGTTGTAATTTGTTAAAATCTTGCTGAAGATCAGCTTTGGCAAGAGCTTTGCCATGAGGACAAAGCTACATAGTCTTTATCGTAAACGATTACAACAGTTTCCTTGTTTCCCTCTGCGGTCATTATTATCGGATGTACACATCTTTTTCGCTGTCTTTTTCGCTTTAATGGCACAACATAATTAATCAAAAATATCTGATGGCTTTTTTCTTAAAAATTCCACATATATTTACATGTAAATTTATCATCATAATCAGGCACAGATATCTATAATTTATTTAAGCCTTTAGCATAGACAACTCAATTTTTTATTCACATTTATTATTCATAAGTTAATGCGAGTAATAAATAAATAATGAAGCAGGTGTCAGGTGTAGGCCGCCAAGAGAAAGGGAGAAACAGAGCGACAACTACATGAGTGTAAGTGTTAATCAAATATCAATTAATTAAGCACCCGGAGGCCTGTCTGTACGTCCGTCTGTCTATGTGAAAATCAATTTAATTCTTAATTATTTATTCATAACAATTTTTTATTAATTAACTGAAACTGTGTGTGCGCGTGTGTGAAAATGACATGCTCGATTTCTTTTTTCTTACGCACACATATAAAAGTTTTCTAATTGACATTGCGTACATCAATCGACAATGCCACGTCAGTATAAATTAATGAAATAAATACATGTGCAGGCCTGGACGCATACATATGTATATATGGATGTAATCAGACAAACATTTTAATTGCTTACAAATGACTTTTGCTAGATAATAAAGACAAAAAAGGATCCAAAGGGGAAATCTTTTCATACAGTGCGCTGAGTTGATGTGATTGCTTGTACCGCGGCAGGATGGTAAAAACAAGAGGCATCAGTAGTAGTGACAGCTATATTTACATGTGTGTGCATAATACTTGAACATGTATTCCTGGTGCATTTAAGTGTAAAAAAAATATAATTTATTCAACGTCTTGTGTTAGCTTAAGCATGACGAACGTATATGCATATTTTCTAAATCATGCATTTGTTTGTTAATTTTGTTGTTATTGTGTTTGTGTTGCTGTCTACATTCGTCTGTCCATTGGACCAATTTCTTCTTCTTTTTTGTTTGTATTTTTAATCGTTTTGCTTGTGTACGTACGGTCTGTCATTTGTCTTAAGTGTGTATGTGTATATGTCATGGCATTTAAATTAATGACGTTTTTTTTTTGTGCGTTTTTCATTTTTTCGTTTTTGCTGTGCGCGTTTTAAACAAACACACAGACTTTCCAGCATATTTCCACTATTTGAGGCGCTTCGGTAGAGAACTCCTTCTTGGTATAATTGCGTCAACTATAGTGCCACTACAACAAACAACAAACAACAGAATTACAGAAACATTAAGTTATTTACAATTATATGCCATAAAACGCGTTCAGATTTTGATCTTTTTTTGCTTAATGTTTTAACGCTGGTCTCCTGTTGTTGTATCCTAATGTTGTTGCGTTTTTCTTGCAAGGGTGCCTTTTATTAATAATTGCGTTGCTGTTTTTTTGCGCGCGCGTTTTTTTATATTCCCTGCAGCATTTCGCCTTGATGTTTAGATGTTTTGCTGTATCTGTGACTTGATTTTAATAGATTGTCGGCATTTGTTTTAATATATTTTTCTTCTTTGATTCCCTTGAGGTTTTTCGTTTTTCACATCATTAGGAGATGTTTTAAAAACGTTTATTACCTCCTCTTTAATGGTACAATTATGCAAAATATGACACCCTACAGTTCCCTTAATACAGCTCTCACAATGTGCTGATCAACCTTCAACTTATAAAACAGAATTTTTGTAGTCAAATACTATCGATTGATATGATTAAGCCTTAAAACTATTGAAATGAATCTGCCACGAGTTATTCGAAAGTATTGAGAATTGTGAACGATCTTATCAGAGTACTACAAGTGGTGCTTTTCACCACAATACCAGATTTGAACGGCTTATAATCTTAAAATTCGTATGACTACAGAACTTTAGTTCCAGTTGAGTCAAATTGAGGCGCAAAAAACGCGTTTAAAGGGAAATTAGCAAAAAGCCTTTAAAGTTTGTTAACTAAACATATTCAAAGTTGAAAAAAGGAACAAAATTACGCTTAATAAATAGCATAAAAAGTTTAAGTGCCTTAGTAATGATTAGGTGTAGAAAATAGCGTAAATATAACGAACCCTAACTGAATAACTAACCCCAACACTCTGGTATAACACAACACCAACAAACCGCTATTCAATTAGCTATCACTACAGCGTAGTCAAATGAAACAAAGAGAAGCAACTAAATTTGAAATACCCTCCACATCTAAGAAGAAAATAGTAGGTGTGGCAAGTGCCTGATAATTTGCATTCTACACCAAATGAATTTATTGTGAAATTGTAGGCGTATCCGCATTCTGACCACGCCTATTTGTTGCAAATCAATAATTGGACTCATTCTCAATCAATTACCCAAGTTTTTATGACTGATGGTAACCTTTTTTTCAAGGCCCTCCTCAGATTTTGCTCAATTTAAATAAGAACTTAAGAAAACGTTAATAAAAGTATTTGGAAAAATAAACCAACAACGGACAGACGCACGGTCATACGGATGGATATAGCTAGCTACATAGGATCTCGTACGCCTCTTCCTAAGTGTTGCAAAAAAAAAAATAACAAACTTAGTTTACCCCCCCCCATCTAAAGCGGAGGTTATAAAACGGAAATCAAATTATGTGTGATAGCGAGGTGGTGTACCCTTTATACAAAGTTGTTAACATTTTATTGAACATATACACGTATGTACAGAAATTTATTTTCTAATCAAAGGCGCCATCATTGCCTAATACACCAGTGCACCAGTCATATGTAAATTATAGAGTGGTTGGCAGGTATCGGGGTAATATGTTTGCATAAGAGAGCGTAAGTGTGTGTGTGTGTGTGAAATATGAAAAATTCATAAGAATTTTTATTAATTTATAGTTAGCAAGCATACGAAATATATGTAAATAGAACAAACACACACTTCACCTATAGCACGCACCGTCAAACATGAAACGGGCCTGTCATATATGACGACTAATATTGGGTTTCTAGTGTAAATTATGAAATACGATGCAACAGTGAAATGAGTAGGCATGAGGCCGGCTGCACACAATGTGTGTTTGGGATAAATAACGACAACAAGGTGAAAAACATGCAACTTCGTTTGCATTTTAAATAAGTGAATTATGGCGTGACGAATGATGTAATACAGGGAAAATGGAGAGTGAGAGTGAGAGTGAGAGGGCAAGATGAAGATTTGCAACATTTCATCAAAACAAAAGCCCAAAATGTCAAGTTGTCGACTAAACTAAAGTTTTGATAAGGGTTCGTTAGGCAGGCGGCTGCTCTTCTGCATGCCTGCATAGACTTGACAGATAAACATCTTGGAATATTTATATGCTTTTAGTATAATAACAATGGAACGAAAGGGTTCAAACCACCCAACAACAGTCAACTACGACTACTACTACTACCACTTGACACATTATTTCATCGCATGTACAGCACAATGATCTGCATGCTTAATTATTATTGTATAAAGTTGCTGTATGCACAGAGTGCTAAATGACATTAACAACGCACATGGCCTGAATAAATATCGTTAAATTATAAATAAACAATGAGAAAAATCGAGACCAAGTAATGGCAAGAAAACTTAATTTATTCAACTTTAACGTATTGATTGATTAATCTGGTTAAATTGATTTTGAGTATAGTGTGTGTAGTTGTTAAGGAGACTGTTGGTAAAGGGAAACTTGTAGCTTTCTAAAGGAGTTAATATTAGACTCATGGATTATAATCAATCACTTGCTCACAAAAACTATTATATTTAAGCAAGTCAGTCTCTCCTGCTGTTATGTGTTTCTGCCATTAAGTTAAAATACTGATAAAATCCTGATAAAAAAAGGTCACTATAACAAAATAGCAATGCCACGCCTACAAGTGATTGCCAATTACAGCTTTTTATACACCTCATCATCATAATGATTTTGTTCTTATTTTAAATGATTTTCCCACACAACAAAAAATCACAATTTTTAAGAAGAATTCACCTGACTACGTATGCTTCGAAAGATGCAAGATTTTACGTAAGTGTGTATGTGTGTATAAAAAAAACAATTTGATCAATTTAAATTAAATAAGACACCCACTGTTTAATACAATACTTAACTTCATTATGATGTACGAAGCATTTGCACACCATTGGACAGATGGCTGTATGGTTAAAGTAGTCGAGCTTAACTTGAAATCCTTTTGAGGTGTGCAAGAGAATATATAATAAAAAAAACGATTTCATATCACAACGTAGCATGTGAAGGAAAAATACCTGAAGATTGTAAAAGCGAAGCGCAGTGTTAAAGTAAAGTACGGTTTGGTCCTTAAGAGTCTGATAATACGACCAGAGCTGTGAGTGCGATGTGAAAGCATTTCTGCATATACTATATATATATATATATTAACAAGTCTTTTGCTATAAATTGATACGGAACCAACGTATTTTCTTATACATCATCAGAGTGCCATGTGTTTATATGCTTAAGTACCTGCGAGTATTTATTTACACGGTTGAACATATTTCCTGTTTACGTTTGTATTTATTTTTATTTCTTATACCTACTCTGCCTCTCCTCTCCTCTCCCCTCTCAACCATTTCTTTACATCTTCTTGTTAAAAGAAATATTTCATGTGTAAAAACATAAAATATTTACATTATTTTTAACTTCTTCTTCTTCTTCTCTGCGCGCGTCTTTTACTGAAAAGTTATAATTATTTTTCCCTTTCACAAAGAGGAAACGTTTCCAATAAAAAAAAAGGGGGAAATTTTTTACAACGACGAAGATATTGAAATGGAGTTTTGTTTGTTTTGCACCGTAAGAGCCGGCACACACATTCATCAGATGTTGTTTATAGCTTGGCTTAGCTGTGCGTTTGGGTCAGCTTTGCTTTCCTCTTCACTTTTTTTCTTTTTTTTTTTTTTTTTTTTTTTGAAGTTTTAAGTATAAAAGCAGTTGTAAATGAATGAGTTTTTTGGGTACTATTTGTAGTTGTGCTTTGTTGTTGTTGGACAGACAAATGGTAGACAATGTTTGTTTTATGCTAACACGCATTTATTTATATACAATATTTGCATAATGGCTTTTGTTTTATGCCAGACAGCATGTTTAAAATCTTACATTACAACAACTGTGCCTTTGCACGTGTAACCCCCTCTCTCTCTCTCCTTGTTTCGTTATCTTTTCTCTATGTAACATTTCGACTGACATCCCTAATTATAAAATGTATCATCATTTACACATATCGTGTAAATTTGATACTTTTTTCCCGTTTCATTGTGATTGTGATTAAGATTTTTATACCCTCCCCAGTACGTTTGTAATACCATTTGCAACAACCAGAATATATTATTCTATAGCATCAAAAACTGATCTGAGATCATCTAGACATATCTATCCGTGTGAGCGGGCAAAATCGGCGAAGAGCCACGCTTTTAATCGGCAAAAATCTATTTATCTGTCGCAAAAATTGAGCGATAAAGTTTAAACTTAGTGCACCTAACATTTCTTTACGTTATATAAAGTTTTTTGGACGTCCACTTTTTGATAAAGAAACTAAGTTTTCTACCCTCAACACTAAGGGGAAGAGTATGAAAAAGTACGCGAGTACTTTGCTTACGATTCAACTTTTAAAAAAATTCAATATTATGAATGATATATTATAAGCTGATCTAAGTAGGAGCTGCCACACCTACTGTCATATTTAGTTTTGATGAAAACGTAGCACAATTGATAACTCCCTCTATGTTTAAATTATTTACATAAAGAAATGAATTCAGATTGAAATTCTTTGTACTTTTATTGCTTTTATTTTATCTGCCATAAAATTCTACCGTACAGTTAATGCCTCTTGACACTTCACCTTTCAAATTCACCGTTGCAAATCTATAACCAGGGCCGCCGCTCCACAAGGCAGGTTGAGGACCCGTAGCGTTGGGAAAGTGATCCCATACAATTATTCTGTTTAAGTCAAATTTATTAATTTGATTCTAATGTGATGGAAAAACACACGAATTATTGAAGATTAAAAAAGAAGAAACTAAACAAAAGCTAAAAATATTTACTGCTAGGGGAAAATCAACATCAACACTCCAATATTTGTTAGCTACAGGATAACGTAATACAAATTCACGTCGTAATGGAAAATCGTCGGGAACATGTTCACCCCAAGAAGCACTTATACTATAACCACAGCCAACAGCTACTGCAGCCACTATAACCAGAGTGTATAAAACTTTCATGGCGTACCTTTTGGGGCGTCCCATTAACCACGGGTTCTTGCTCAATCAACGAAACTTTTGATTATGGCAAATGTTAAATGGTTTGTTGTGCACTTTTATGCGCCTCTATAAAAACTGCACACAATACTTGTTATCGCCGTTGTTTGATAAAGCTATTTCAAAAGGTGGTGTTATCTCAGAGAGGTTATTATTGGCTTAAGGAACGCTGAGAAGTCTCCGACTGTCATAAAACTTGTTTTACCATTGCCGAAACTTTGCCTTACTTATGTAATAACTAAAAAAATTAAATATAATATGTCGTCTATAGAACAAATGTATTTTTTATGTACAAAAACTTGGTTCCAACTTGGTTGTTATTTATAAAAACATATTCCAGTGTAATTTGTTTAATTCACATTATAATCAAATGGAGGAGAAGAACTTGAGCATTTTAGAAAAATGAATGTGAAGGGTTTGTTGTAAAAAATATACAATTTGTCGCGAAATTTTTAGAAAAGAACATTTTATAATAATTAAAAGTTAATATTTTTACCAGTTTATTAGTAAATGTGTTTTTGCAAAACGAATTCTGTTTTTATTTGAGTGAATTTGGTTTAATATCGCAACTTTGAAGCCTACCCTCGTAGTAGGGCAAAACAAGCGTCAAAAACAACCGCTTATTTATGTTCTACATACGTTCCACTAAAGGTAAAATGTTTCATGAAAATACAAGAGAAACCAACACTCTCTGCTTGCTTTTTCTGTCTATCAAAAAAACTTTGCAGAACAACTCTACTAGATAACAGTCGTTTATATGTCTAGGTCTAGGTTCATTAATTCAGAATTTTTATCCAAATTTTTCCATCTACACCTACATTTCATTTATAAATATCAACTATAACCATTGAAAAGATTGATGAGACATTTTGTTGTTTTATCATTTCATACTTCTGTTTTGTTACTTGTACAGTCTATGTGGGTGGGTGGCACTTACTTCCCTGTATTATTACAGTCAATATTTCTATTGAAGTCTATCATTTATCTTCACTTAACTGTGGCAGCCGTTTTACAAATTATCAGATTGAATGCAAGTAACAGCCACTTGATGCTCTACACACCGAGGTAATATAAGTGAGTTGTTACGTTTGGGAATATTAAGTGAATTATAAGTGTTTGTATGTGTATGTGTACGAATTATAAGGCAAGGTGTGAGTAAATTTTCTTGTTTTTATCAAAAGTATAGAATAGGACCAACAAACTGTTGTTTTAACAGAAAAAACAAAAAAAACAAAAAAAAAATGAAAATGAAAATTGGTTCTCATGGTTATTAAATCAAAAATTTCTAAATAAGCTGCTTACGTATAAAATCATCTTAACCAAAGCATAATTTGTGGCTGCATACTATATAAAATCGATTTAATTAACTTCCTGAATACTTCCTCAGATAATGGGAAATGGCTTCATAGTTCGTTTAAAACTAGCATGCATAGAAACTCTAAAGCCTTTTTAAAGTTGTTTACCTCGTTCTAAGTATTAGCCAGCAGGCATACAATGCTTCAAATTTCATACATCATATTGCCATTAAAATTGCATTTATTTCAAACCACCCACACACACACACACACACTTAAACAGCCAATTCATATATTCACACATATAATAAGCTACTTGGAATAATAATCTTCCACCAGAGATCAGTGTGTTTTGAAAAGGCAGCAGACAGGGCCAACACCGGCACACAACTACCACCAACAGCACCACATCAACTTTTTATAGTTTGCTATAATTTTATGAATATAATGCCAACACGAACGAGTGAGTGTGGATGGAAAAGTGCAGTCATAGTAATAGTGTTGCCTGGATAGCAGCACTCTCCTTACACTGCTTTGATTTTCTTTCATGTTATTTTCTAAAACTGAAGCAACTACACAGCAACGCAACAACCGTACCCTGCAACAACAAGCCAACCAACCAACATTTTGCTCACCTCACCGTAAACTTTCCTCCGGTAATATTATTATTAAGTGTGCTGGAAATTATTGTTGAAAGTGGTTTTCTGCCATGCAACATAAAACAAAGCATTTTCCTTTAATTTTTTTCTTTTTTCCTTGGGTTTGGTCGTTGGTTTATTCACGTTCGTTCGTTTATTCACAAATTCAAATAAAACCCATTGAATATTGAATGCTTAAGTGGTTATCTGGTGTTTGTTATGTTATGTCTTGGCTGTTGTATAAGTAAGAGGCTTTCGTACTGCTTTCTTAAGCAGCGTATGTAGTGCAGTAAAACATGCAAAGTAAACAAAGAAAAAAAACAGAAAATTGCTTACAGAAACTAAAGTGAAGGAGAAATCACTAATAAGCGCGGACTTGGCTTTTCCTATAACCAATGAATTGCACGAAATTCCCTTGGAAGGGCAATGTTTTCTTTTTCAATATATGGACTCTCCACATAAAAAATGTCACAGAGAGGTATGCCAAGTTTTCTAACCCATATGCAAGTACTAGAAAGAGGCATCAAATTTGGTTTAGACATATCCATCAGTCTGTCTAAAATCCTACATACAACTGGAGTTTTCAATTTCTAGCCTTTGGAAAGTGGAAAATACATAAAGCAGCCACATTTACATTGAACCATATACACATTAGTGAGTGTTGTTATTTAAGTATATAAAGTACGTGCGTATGACATTTATTAGCAAAACATAAAACAGCAACAGAGCGACTATACACACATCATCATCTGATGAGTGTCGTTGGTTGCGGGGAAGGAAAGTTTGTTTAATAAAAATTTACCATTTCACTGCCGCCTGCTGCTGTTGATGGCGATATTGCTGTTTTTTTTTTCTTTTTTTCGCTTTATTATAGAATATCACTGATGATTGATAGATTGATTGATGGCAATTGAACGCATACATGTTTGTATGTATATATTTAGTAAATGATTGGTTGAATGAACGTGAGATCGCAATAGTAGTGGAATGGAATGGATACATGTTGTTATTGACTGAATGAATGAATGATTGACTGAATCCCATGATTATGTAGATTTATAAAATGTTGTACAATTGCACCAAAAACGAACAAAAGAACACTCACTACACACTACAAACGAATGATTTTCATTTATGTTGTAGTGATAAGTGTGTGCATAAATTAACAGAAAAAACGTTGGAAAACCACAAAAACAAGAGAAGCAACAGCTATGACTGAATAATGGACATGTACAAGTATGCATAACTATAATCGTGTACATAAACATCAGGGCCAGCAGTAGTTTTATTATATTGTTATAGCGTGTATGTATGCAGTAGCACGTGGTGTTTATGTCAGTGCCCTCCTGTGCTCTTAATTATGTAAATAAAGTCAGTGTGTGCGCGGCATGTATATGTATTATGATCAAATGAAATGAAATGAAATGAAAATCACATTCAATGTGCTCCACAAAAACATACACATGTGTACATGGGTGTGTGTGTGTAGGTAGGTAGAGGTAAAGGAAACAAAATTGTAAATTCAACCAAAATGATGTGAAAAAGTTCATGTTTTATAGGAATTTGTTTTGGTTTTCAAATTTTCGGTTTTGTCAATAGTGAACGGGATATATATTGTGTGATCCACAACAGATGCATAAAAGTCATGCGATTCAATGATTTCCACCATTTGATCACTGGTGCTGAGAGATTTGCATTTTTTGCATATTTATGCTCGAACTTGGCCCGTTGTCAGCTCATAAACGAAAAGTAAGTCCACCTCAAGGACGCTTCCATGTAATGCTTACGTTGTAAAGAATCGTTTGAACTAAAAATTCTTATAATAATCAGATGACTTTATTATTTACTGATAATCCTTATGAAAATCTGGAAAAAGGCAAAATTATAACTATATATATACTTCTTCAGTAGGAAGCTTGCCAAGTTTCAATGTGAAATTGATCCCTATCGTCATCGGAATCATTACGAAGTATTGTCTTACAAGCCTCATGGCCATGGGGTATAACGTTACATGTACTTTATTTCTGTAAAAGTTGTAGGGATATCGTATCCATAAAACATGTACTTTGTGAATGTCAGGGAAAACTGTACATTGTATTAGTATCTCAGTAGGCTATAGGCGTGTCTCTAAGGCGAACAACCTACTCTTTAAGTACTTTAGGGTTAATGCTAGATTGCTACAAAATTAAGGTTATTTGAAATAATTTACAATATCAACACGTTGTTATAGGGAATACAAATATTTATGTATTGTACAAAAAAACGAAACGTTATGAATTGAAAGTAATTGAAAAAGTTTGCCGAAATAATAAAATATGCAAATATAACCATATCACCATATTCTTTAATGTTAAACAAACACACACACACACACATGCAAATGTGGCACACATATAATATGGATGGAAGTACGTCTTCCATAGTTGGAATTGTGCACGTGCTTTATACACGCCTGGCATTTGATGGGCATATGATTTAATAGTGTCTGTGATATTCATTAAAATTTGAAGCACAATTGTTTTGATTGATATGATGCGTATGTCATCTTTGATGGGACACATCTGCGCAACGCACAATGTTTATAATCAGTTAAGCTAGTATTTATGTATATGTAGCTATGGGAACATCACGCACACTCTAGTGCAGTACTACGAATGACAAAAATGTCTGTTGTCAAGTTAGTACGCATGGCATGGCCTGTTGACAAAAGTGTATAAAGATCTGTGGAATCGTATCAAAATTGTTAAAAATTAAAGTAATCAGCATATATTTATTTATTTTATTAGTTTTTATATATAGTATTATTGCAAACTAAAACAATTACAAGCTTATGTGCTGAGTTTAATGCAATTAAAAATAAAACAAGAGAAGAAAAAAATTTGCAAGAACAAAAAAAAAAAAAAAATTTAAAAATTGCAGCAACACCAACCAACAACAACAAAAAATAAAACACAAAATTAAAAAAGTAATGAAATATACAATTACAATTTTATTCATGAAGTTTCCTTAAAAGATTACATGAGTTGCAACAACAACAACAACGACAAAATTACTTAATACTCTGTAATTGTTGGGCATTGTCACTGTCATGCATAAGAATACTTATCAGCGTGAATGTGAAAGGCAATCACAGCCACAAGCACGAATGATATTCCTTTCTTTAGATGATATTAATCGGAAGCGATTGACTTTAAGATGGAGCGATTGTACATTGGCGATTTTTCAATTTCAAGTTCAAATTTATTTCAAAAAAGTTGATAATTTTTATTCATTACATTTTATTTGCCATAAAATTCCACGGTGCAGTTCATGCCTCTCGATATTTGACTCCTTAAATTGACTGTGGCAAATCTATAGCCAGGTCCGCCGCTCCACAAGGTAGGTTGCGGTCCTGTAGCGTTGGGAAAGAAATCCCAAACGACTATGTTGCTTAAGGTGTACTTATTATCTATGCCCTATTATCACAACGACACAAAAAATGTCAAACACTTTTAATTTATTCTTATTTCTTCAGAAATTATATTTACCGCTTGCGGATAATTAACTTTGACCTCCCAATTTTTGTTAGGTACAGGATAATGTAACACGGGTAAACGTAGTAGTAGAAAATCGTTAGGCACGCGTTTACCCCAAGAAACACTCAGACAAGAAGCACAACTGAGGGCTACTGCCGCAACTATGAACAGAGTGCATAAAACTTTCATGATGCGTCTCGTGAAGCTTCCGCTAACAACAAGTTGTCACTCAATGAAACGAAGTTTTGATTACGATACTTGACAAATGATTCGTTGTGCACTTTTTATACATTTCTACGCAATACGTACGATCGATTTTTTTGATAAGATCATTCCAAGAAACTAATATCTCACACTTACCTGTCTAACTAGTGGGATTAACAATGACAACAGTTATGATAATAAATAATATTGAATTGTCGTAGTGGCGCACAAATTATCAACTTTACAGCCCTTTTTGGGGTTCCTTGCAAAATATATAATGGTAATGTTCACCTGTTTGATCCATCTGTGAATTCTACTAATTAACTTGGCAGATTGCTCAACTCAACTCAACACACATAATGTTCTGGCAAAATCTTCAGAATATATACTTTCTCTCTATGATATTTTATTATCATTTTCATTCCTTTTTCAATTACATATATATTTTTTAATTTTGTGTTTTAGCTAAGTGTGAGATATTAGTTTCTTGGAATGATCTTATCAAAAAAATCGATAGTATAGCATTGCGTAGAAGTGTATTTAGTATAAAAAGTGCACAACGAATCATTTGTCAAGTATCGTAATCAAAACTTCGTTTCATTGAGTGACAACTTGTTGTTAGCGGAAGCTTCACGAGACGCATCATGAAAGTTTTATGCACTCTGTTCATAGTTGCGGCAGTAGCCCTCAGTTGTGCTTCTTGTCTAAGTGTTTCTTGGGGTAAACGCGTGCCTAACGATTTTCTACTACTACGTTTACCCGTGTTACATTATCCTGTACCTAACAAAAATTGGGAGGTCAAAGTTAATTATCCGCAAGCGGTAAATATAATTTCTGAAGAAATAACAATAAATTAAAAGTGTTTGACATTTTTTGTGTCGTTGTGATAATAGGGCATAGATAATAAGTACACCTTAAGCAACATAGTCGTTTGGGATTTCTTTCCCAATGCTACAGGACCGCAACCTACTTTGTGGAGCGGCGGACCTGGCTATAGATTTGCCACAGTCAATTTAAGGAGTCAAATATCGAGAGGCATGAACTGCACCGTGGAATTTTATGGCAAATAAAATGTAATGAATAAAAATTATCAACTTTTTTGAAATAAATTTGAACTTGAAATTGAAAAATCGCCAATGTACAATCGCTCCATCTTAAAGTCAATCGCTTCCGATTAATATCATCTAAAGAAAGGAATATCATTCGTGTTTGTGGCTGTGATTGCCTTTCACATTCACGCTGATAAGTATTCTTATGCATGACAGTGACAATGCCCAACAATTACAGAGTATTAAGTAATTTTGTCGTTGTTGTTGTTGTTGTAACTCATGTAATCTTTTAAGGAAACTTCATGAATAAAATTGTAATTGTAGGAGTACTTGAGTAGAACTCTACGCGTACCAGGGAGATCAGATAATCCACAAACCGCGTTTGTTGTAAACAATTAGACTTTTAGCAAAATTATAATTAAAATTCCTTCATTGGTTTATATAAAAATTTAAAAAAATATCATTTAACAAAATAGAAGAATTGGTGATTTTTTGCGTAGGACGAGTGATTTGTACTTTTTGTCAGGTATCGGTTCTCATTTCATTCATTTAACAGCACAGCTGTTAAAAAAACACTCCCCCCACTCACATCGGAAAGGTCGCAAATTCAGCAGTCTTTGATTTTGAACCTGATACAGTTACAAAAAGCAATGGAATTATTATTTATTATATTGAATGAAGGGTTGAGCCATGAAACCTTCTTTTAAATGAAATTTTTTTTTTGTAAAGATTGTTAGATTTCCCCTCGTATAATATTAAAATCAATTACAATTAAACACCTTTTCTATTAAAACCAACACTTTAGGCGGTATGAGTATGAGTCTTAAAATATTTCATCTCAATGGTAGCCTTTTGTAAATTGTAGGCGTTTTTCTTTTATATTTTAATATGTACCAGATTAAATATTTTAAACATCGCAACTTAGAGACTTATCTGTAAGAAATTTGACCTCAATGTCTAAACTTTTATGAGCTTCCTTTTGTGTAAATCGACTTAACTTTTAACCTTTATCGAGAATAAACATATATTGTGGAGTTTCTGACGCCAGCACATAGTATGAAAAACTTAGTATACCTCTCCATCTGAAGTGGATTTGCGCTCAGTTTCTCCTTTAGTATGTCTCACATTTCATTGGAATTTTCTTATCAATTTCTTATTGTACCATATATATATAAATTTCTAGTTTCTGTGATGATAGGTTCTAAAGTAACATCACGATGACATCATATTACAAATGTATGAAAAAAAAGTTGAAAGAATTTCTTACAAAAACCCTGATATGTGACAAAAAGTATTCACTCAAGTATAAAACATGTGCACGCACATACAAACTTGAGTGTTTCATGTATGTTTTTTAAGAAATATTAACGTAAAGGGACTGATAAGAAATGAGTCATATGTGTGTACGCGTATAAAAAAATATCGCATCAAACCAGAGCGCGGATATCTCATCACACAAAGTATTGAGTTGAAAAGTATTATTAAATCTTCACGCAGATTCAGTTTTCTCAAGTTAATTCAGTTAAACAGACGCTTCTCCAACCGTAACATCTCAAGTTAAACTAAAAGAAACCAAAAACTTTGCACAACTTTAAAAAAAACGTCCAAACTTCAAAAACTTTGATTTACAAGAGACACAAATACTCTCTTCCCCTTCCTCTAAAAAAAAAAAATTTAAAACTGTAAAGTAATCAATACATCAACGAACGTTATGGTGAACATATCGGGGATGGTTTGCACATTGATGCTTGTAGTTTGTATGGCCGTAACCAGCACATACGCAATATCGAGTCTGTGGGGTAATATATCAAATTCAGCGAATTTGTTGCATGCTGAGCAAGTGTTTAATGCATCCTCGCCGGAAAAATACGTGGAACGTGAAATTAAGTTTCCGAAAAATGTAAGAAACCAAATCGAATTAGACAACATGTCGCTCGTACATGTTGTCGAACATACATGCTTTGGTATATACGTTTTAAATTCATCTAAATAAGAAAATTTCCATTGTTGAGGACTTTTTCGTACCCTCCATCGCCGTGATTAGGGTATAATAAATTTTATATTGCACTTGTTTTGTACCCAGACGGAAGCTTCCGAAACGCTACAAAGTGTGTATTGTTAATCAGCAACAAATCTGAATAACAAAAAAAGAGACCTTATCGCCTTTTAAAAATGTGAAAAATACTAGTTTGGAGAACGCCCATAATAATATTTGTGTAGAATTATCTGTAATTGGGCGTCGGGAAGTCTGTTTATACATAAATACAGATAAAGCGTCATATCAAGTTCATAAAATTGCTCTCTGTTAACTTTTATTATTTTGAATTACTAAACTTTTGCATAATCTTCGTTTAAACTATAGTTGAGATGAACTGTTTATATAAAATAAATACAATTTAATTAGGCGGTACATATTATTAGCAATATAAATCGATCGGAATTTTTCGGGACGTGATGTGGGGCCCGAAAAGAAGGAAAAAGATTGTATAAACTTGGGTTCGGAAATGAATTGTTGCCGTTTTTATGCCGCTATCCCTTCTAATGTATAACTCTTTTCCCTTTTTTTCCCTTTTTTGGAGTCCCTAAGCTCATGAGCTTGCTGCCGGCTTTCCGTGCCACCTGTATTTGAATGGATTACTTCATAAATAGACATTTAACATTCGAAAAATTATGCAAAATTATGACAATCAAAATAGTTAAACCGTTAAGTTCCAAAAATGAACTTACATCACTTTTAAGATGCTATGAAATATTTAATATATATATTTTTTTTAAACATAAATATCTAGGGGATCGGTAATGGCCGCATTATAACCGGTATACGAGCTATTGATCAAGTAACTAATGGTACGGGCGGGCACGCCACCATATACGCAGGTGGACCAGGTTTTAATTCTGTTACACTCAAACTGCAATCACAGTACAATTATGGTTTAATATTTCGTGTGGAAATCTATGGCAAATAGTAACAACAACAAAAACACCAACTATTCTTAACTACCTTAACACATAGCTATGCCTATCCTGACAACTATCATGCCATCAATTTTATTGTTATTATTACTATTATTACATTTGAAATTATGATTTTTATTGTACGATTTAATTTTATTATGATTATTTTATTTTGTGTGTAAGAGTGTGTGACAATGTTTAATTACTTCGCCACGCTTTCATGTTGTGGTTATTAAAGCAAGAAGAAGAAAATTGATATTTAAACATTTTTTCTATATTGTAAATTAAATGTAAAACAAAATATTTAAAAAAATTAAATAATATATGAAAAAAGATTCGATTAATTTTCTAGGTTTTTTATTTATGGAGCATGTTTTTGCCCTGCATCAGAATGATGTGCAGGTATATTGTTTTTGTTCAGACCTTTGTAAGGACCAGAAACGGGCGAGCCACAACCCTAAAAATATATATATTCTTGACCAGCATCTATTGATGCTGGTTAGCCAATCAATCCGTCCGTGTATGCACTTTTTGTTGGAACTCTCACAGTCAGTGACATTTGGTACCAACAGATAGACGATGGGTATCCTAGATTTGGCGCACGCCTAATATGGCTCTGTTTTACTTGTTTTTAAATCATTTTATGATTCTTTTTTATGAATAAAAAAACACGAAATTGAATTATAAACGAAAGTTAATAAAAAGCGTTTAAATATTTATTATTTGTTTATGGCAATTGAAGCAAAAAATATACAGCACAAACGCTCACTTGGTCAATGCGTAGTCTGACAATTTTTACCTAAAATCTTCGACCATAATATTCAACAGTACAGTTGATACCTTTGCCACGTTGAGATTTGAAATGTATGGTGGCATCGTTATAGCCAGGACCACCACTCACCAACCAAGGAATTGAAGCATTCTTATACCCACCCCAATCCCAAACGCGTACCACCGTTAAGTGCGCGGTAATGTACTGGCCCTAAAAATATACTTAAGCTTTTAATACTTTCATCTAAAAACTTTATTAAAATCCTTCCATTACCTTGGGCGGAAAGTAACTAAAATAACTAATTGTAGACATCCCAATTCCATCTTGTTGTACTATATCTTCGGCCAATAAAAGGTTATTATCAGTGAAAGAACCCCAAGTAACGTTATGTGCTTGACCACTGTACATAAACGCAACAGCAATTATTGAAAAAATTAAACAAATTTTCATGATTGTTGTTCCTTGACTTGCACTCCCTGATTTGTCTCTTATTGTGTTTTATACTGTTAATGACTATAAACTTTCTTTATATAATATAGTATTAAATCGCAATTTATATGTATGTATATGCGTTGGTGTCTTTTAATGCTTTTCCTGGAAAGCTCTTAAAAATAAGTTCAACGATAAGATAGTTGAATAAGAAGTATATATAAACTTGAGGTTTATCTAGCAATTCATTCAATGAAAAAAAAATATTAAAATACAGTAAAAACAAACTGTTTAGATACAACACAAAAAAGCTACTCAGCACATACACTCATTTAGTTAATGAACAAAAAATATTAAAAAAAGTGTTTTTTAGGCAAATGGGCAGTGACGCGCCCATTAATTATACCCGAAAAGCTAGAGAAATTTCCAAATTTTTGCAAAAAGTTTGACCAAAATCGAAGCAGTAGTTCCCAAGTTATGAGCCAAGCAAGTTCACATTCATTCTTGTTGGTCGTAATTTGGAAAAATTGTGCATTTTCTCCATGTAACGATCTTTTCATAGAGATCTGCAAGAAGTTTTGGGCTAAGACAACCGTACGTGCTATCATGAAAGATTTTACCCTCTTTTATGTAGCTTCTTAGTAAAAAGTTTTTTCTTGACGCTGGTTTCATTTTAACCATATTCAGATAATATCAGTAAAGGCTGAGTAATATAATTAAAATACTTATTTAAGAACCGCCTTAATAACTATTTTTGTAATGACAATATAATATTCTGATCAGCCTAAATGTATACTAGCATATGTGACGTGATGTTAAAGTCTTATTTGTCTTACTAGTAGTGGAACGATCTAAACTCTTGTAGGGAACAAATTACGTATTTCAACAATTTATTAAGCTATGAAATAAAAGTAATAAATGGTTATAAAATTCTTTGTATAAATGTAACAAGATTATTATTATTAGAGCAAGAAACTTCCAAGCCACTGTTAAACATCTCTCTCATTATTTAATGTCACCAATTATTAAAACTTGATTTTTTTCACTATTTTTAGACGTGTTGCTATATTAAGACACATGTACTGTTATCGCTTTTGTTTGCAATGCCTCGCATATCTAGCATGTGTTTGGAATGTTTTCATTCCCACAATAGCGAAAACTGTTCTTTCTATTTGTTTGATAAAAATAGAAATTGAAATTTATTCGCATTCATTCATTCAATCCATTATTCCTATTAGAAAAAGCTACCCGATTAATTGATATAATGCACAATATGTACACACCGCGTATTGAAATAAAGTCGAGTACAACACTTTTTCTAATCTCAGTAAAAGTTTAGTTCCATTTCAAACGTTCAGGCATCGTCATAACTAAGTGGCTATAGGTTTGGTTAGAAATAAAATAAATGGATAAGATTTTCCAAAAATTTCCATACTTCTCCATAATAACAATCATTGTCATCATAGCGCAAACAACCATAACGTCGAGCTCCACAATATCCTGTATTGCTAGAAAAGACAGTGACCCAGATGACTCGTGCAGTCATAATTATAATTTCGGTAATCGAAGTCCCCGGGATGTTCATCTTATGAGACAAGTAATAGCAGAGAAGTCCAAACCGATGCGTGTAATAACGAAAGATTTCTTGTATAAACCAAAGGTATTTAGAAAATTGGTTGTGATAACCTTTCTACTGGTTGCCTTATAAAAGATTTACTTTCAAGGTTGATGAATTTTTATATGAGCGTACAATTACACAAATTGTTATAACCGATCAGTATATGAACGGTAATGGTGGATATGCAACACTTAAAGATGGCGGTCCCAGCACAAATTTCGCTACGATACAATTCAAATCTCAACGTGGCCACGGCTTTAATTTTACCATCGATATATACGGTTTATGAGTGTACAGAAGTTAGAGTTTGTAAATAAATAATAAAAAAAAAAACAAATGAAAATTTGGTATTCGACTATAAAATACTGCACAAGAATAGGTAAAGTTGTATCAGTAAATGCGAGTCCTTGTCGTTTAGGATCACTTAAAAATGGCTCCATAGGATCAAAATCGATTACTAAGCTACTCCACTATATTTAGAGAAAAAAAAATTTTTAAATTTGAATGTCCATCACATAAGAACTTTATATTAATGTAAGAGGTTATTTACTGAATTGACTTAAAAATGGATCAATCAAGCCAATTTCAAGACGGTTCCTGACGCAAGGATTTCTCTGTGGCGAACTTCATCAAAACATATGAAAAATTGCTACCTGTAGATTGATTGCAAGAAATACGGACAGACATACTTAAATGCAAATACAATAAACATCGCTGTGTAGGGTGTAATATATAATGAAATACATATTAAAAATAACTAAAGTATTATGCAAGCATTTGTAATTGAATAGAGAAACTGGAAATATTTGCCACATTTTCAATTAAAGGGCGGATACTTTTTCAAGCAAATTTATTTCATGTGCTTTTAATCAATAATGAGTTTGTATATAAATAATTATTCATGTAGAGTCATGAGAACAGATCATTTTTAATTTTCCACTTAATAATTCATGTGACACTTGCGCTCGCATATGCCATGACGTTATGCCACCAAGTAGCAAACTCATGCATAAAAGGTTTGAAAGTCACATTATATTGAAATTCCAATTAGGACACGAATGACCTATTTACTTGGTAAACTGAACACATATATGTATGCCTGTATCCACTGGTACATATGTGTGTTTGGGTGCAGATTGAATGTTGTGGGTCATTACAAATGTAAATTAAAAATTGTGTAATAACCCATCACTGATAAACTATGTTATGCACAAGCTTCCTATACATCTCTCTGTCCCCCCCTATCACCCTACCTTTATCACTCTCTCTCTCTCTCTCTCTCTCTCTTTGCTTTTGTTTCCCGTTCTGTTTTGTTATAATTGAATTATTGAACTATATGTAATTTGTTGACTACTTCCATTTTTGCTGTAGTAGATACCAAGCGAACTATTATTTATTACCATAATCACAGCATACTACTATGTGCTGTTGTAGAGGTAGTGGTTGAAAACACAAAAGTTGGAGGTGACAATGGTTAAAGGGCCACCATTACAGTATAGCAATAATAATAATAATAATAATTAGAATTGGCTTCCAAATAGAATCGAATCGTGATACTTTTACACTACAAACATATTATTGGCAAATTTATAATTTATTTAATTTATGATGTCACATAAATAATCGGATGTAGTAACAAAATCAATTTTGCTACTAATTAAATTGCTAATAAAATACTGTTTAAACAGAAGGAATTAATTAAAGTCGAGTTTTGTATGAAATTTTTGTGCTAAAATACGAGCACATGTGTACTTTGGGTGTTAGGTGAAGGTTTTCCGCAACAGACCACATTAAAGCTTAGCCTGCTTAACTTTTAGTTAGAATCCTCTTTTTTGAAACGATTTTAATACGTGCGCACGTCACTCTATATAATCTTGAACTCGATATGCATCGATAAGCTGTATTAATAGGTTAGTATGGATTTCCGCAGAATCTCTTTATGGACTGTTCCCTATATTTTCACTTATTATTCCACAATTATTTCCTTACAACATTTGCTTACAAATTATTTATGTACTCTTTTGTACTTTCAGATGTTTGGGTCTAAAGTCACCTTTTATAGAATTTAGCAATGAATTGGAGGTGTTGGCCAATAATAGTATACCGCTGAATATCACCAAAGATGAACAAGCTTTGATGCATCAAGAGGGCTTAAGAAATTTGGGTGCATTTATTAAACCAGTCGATCTTAGAGACTCAACGACCGGTTTCGTCAAAGCGAATCTAACGAAAAAAGTGGCCGTGTCACCACTAAATGTGGCTGTGATAGCGCAACGGCGTTTACATCCCATACAGGAGGAAATGGATCAAAAACAAATTATACTACTCGATGAAGATACCGATGAGAATGGTCTGCCAGCCAGTTTGACAGATGAGGATCGCAAATTTATAGTACCTATGGCGTTAAAGAATGCCTCACCTGATCCGCGATGGCAGCAGGCAACATTTCGCGGTACTGCCAGCACCTCTACAGCAACAGCAGCAACAACGTATACAATGACACGAAGATCAACAACGCCCGCCACTCCAGAATTTGCGTCCAACATTGAAGATCTGAAGAAGCATATATTATTTTTACAAAATCTAACCAAACATGACAGTAGCTTTCAATCGAAATTTGTGGTATTCCCCAGTTTGCAGCGTAACAATTCAAATCAATCAACGACGACAACAACTCGCCAGCCCTACCGATCAAAATTTCAATATTCGGCACCCATATTGCCGCCAACCAGAAAATCATCATTTAATATTAATAGTCGAGTGCCGCAAACACCACCATTTGGTGGCTATTATCACAATCAGAATGATGACGATGAAGCGGATAGTTTGGCGCAATTTTTCGCCCCTAAAGATAAAATCACTGTAGTGCCGCAAGTATTATTATTAAATGATCAAAACAAGGATAGAAACGAACGACGAAAACTGTACAGTTCTGTAAGTGAAAGTACAACAAAAACAACAGTAAAACCAATAACAACAACAACAACAACGACTACTACTACCACCGAATCAACAACAATTACCACCAGTAGCACAACGCCAACTACACCGATCATGCGACGTCCCACAAAACCGACCAAATTACCGCCTTGTGTACGCAATCCCGAATCAACGAAATGTGTACGACAGCGTAAGCGAGAAGAAATGCAACGGCAACGCGATCGCGAACAATTGCTAAGGGAACAAGAAAAATACATGCCCCGCTATGAGCCCTACGTACAAACACTGAATAATACCAAACGCTTTGCTGTCTCGATAGAAATTCCGGATTCTTTTAAAGTGTCGCTTAATGAGAGCGGCATAGATCCGCCTCCAATTGAAGAAAATTTACAAATTTTATCACGTTTTGTACGCTCCACTTATAGGAGGCGTCAAACTCGTACGGGCACCACAGGTCGTTCGGATAGATTTGCTGGTAAATATGTGGGGGCGCCACCTTTTTTAGAAACAGATGCATCCGTTGTGCATCGTAATTATTTAATGCCTCATACTGAACAATATGGTATGTTGTCGGTAAATGGGAGTGCACCGAATGCCACAGTAGAGCCCTACTCGGAGCCGATTAACTTGAATCCGGATAATTGTTATCAAGTGGATGGTATGACTTATGGTCAGAAGAAACAATGTGTACTGCATACCAGTGTTATGCCGGCCATCAGTCGAGGAGCTCGTGCTGCTATACAGGTATGTACTATATAAGCTTTCCTGCAGCTATTGTTTACGAAAATGTTCTACATTTCCTCCACGTAACGGGAGGGTGGTGTACTGAGTTTGTCTGAGTCTTAAAAATGTATTCAGTCCGTTTGTTTTACTATCAGGCCATGAAGCGTCAACATAATGCCATGACTTTACCCGAAAGGTTACTAATTGTTAAATGTGTTACTTTATGACATTATCCTCATCTATGGCGAAGATAATATTTTGTAAATTATTACCACAACAACACGACCAGACGACACGCGTTTTATCAATAAATCTCTTGCTCCCCATTCACATCTTTATATAACTGGATGGTGGATGTGTGTGAATCCATTATACAATAGACTAAATGGTTGTCGTGCCCGCACAACCGTACGAGTCTTTATGTAAATTAAAGTCAACCAAAAATGCCGGAATACATAACTATTAATATTATTACAGCTGATTATGGTTAGTAGTTATTTAATGCATAAAGAAAGAGGAAGAGAGAGAGAGAGAAGAAAATATGAAATGCAAGTGAATTTACTTATACAATGACAACCGTTTATTATAACATACATATATAGCAGTGGTAATGCGTAAGGCAACGACAAGCCTTCAACAACTTTCACTTTAATTTCATTTCATTTCATTTAAATTAAAGTCATATTATGACCGTGTGGTGTTGTAATCGTTTGATTTCATTGTACAACAAATGATCACTTGTGAACATAAAAAAAGAAAGGAAAATTCGTTTGCAGAGATGTTGTTTTACTTGTGCGTGCATATGTTGGAAAAGACATTCCCCTTGTCCCAGTTACGTGGCACTACATCAACAATAATACTCACTTTTATTTAAATGGAGCCCACTTTACTTTAAAGGATGTACATTAAATATCTTAATAGGCGTAAACTTCTATGAGGCGAGAGCTTTGAAAATCATTTGAAGTGATATGCACGCAAGTTTAGGTACTTGGCATATAATGCAATGATGGGGTTACTTAATATTTGAACAGCACGGAAAAGCACCCTTAAAATGCAATTGCGAATGCACGACATATGACGCATTCATTTTCATGTCATACAATGCAGCAACAGCAACAGCAACAGTAACAGTAAACAAGATGAATTGATTGGCAAATGAATGGCCGTGTGCCATATGATATCACACTACATTCATTCATTGTGCCGCCAGTCGGTTAGTTGCATGTTATGCTTTGTTGTATGTCATCTGTGTGCACCATAAAGATTGCACAGACAGAGTTTTATAATTTATGAAAAATATGTATGTTAAGGGAATAAGAGTGCTAAACACTCGAGTCCTTAATAAAGTTTATTAGTATACCGCCATCTACCATTACGATTCCCGTCCATACATTCCTTCCACTAACTACATGATCAAGTGCCATTGTTGGCTTTTTCCATTCTTATTAAATTTTACCCTCATTTTTATTCTACACACATACCTACAGCATATATTTTTTCATATTTGGTTCTTGGTCTTGTTGGGCTGTGTATACTGGTTTTGTAATGAGACGAGACTAATCTTCACGCTCTGTTTTATGTCAAATTCGTATGAAATCTTTTTGATTTTTTTTATGTTTTTTACTTAATTGAAAATATCCTTTTATAATCTCAGTGAATTGTAAATGAAATGTTTTTGTGACAAAAAAAATAAATCTTTTTTTCTTGTTTTATTAGTTGTTGAAGCATAAGCATCTGTTTATGCTTGTTGAGGTTGTATTTCATTGTTGAAGGTTTTTTTTCTTTGTTATCGAGTGAGTTTTTACTTGACATGATTTGTTAAGGTATTGTTAACAAAAGTTACTATTAATGATGAAGATTGATGGCCAATTGTTGTGTTCGTGTGTTTGGAAAACAATGTACAAACATGTTGAAAGGAAATTCTTTGTTAGATGAAGTAAAGGAAGGAAAATTATTCTAAACAAATTTTTATACACAATATCGCCGAATTACTGCCAAAATAACTTAATTCCAACTTAATGCAAAATCTTCCTTTGGTTTCATGTCAATTTACAATTACTTTTACGTTCCCTTGTCCCACCTTTTTTTGGCCGGTTTACTTTTAAATAGTTTTCAAGGAAATATATCGAAAAAGTCTGATATCAAGTAAAGCACTCAAAGAAATTAAAAAAAAAAAACAAGACTTTTCACAGGAAAAACCTCTTTAACATAACAAAATAAAGCAAATAAAGGTAGGGAGGGAAAAACATCTCCCACAAGCGAATTGAACGATAAATAAAACTGCCAGTAAAGAAATGCACGCTATAAAAATGTGGCAAACAAATATACAAAGAATACAAATGCACCGTTCAGAATATTAAACAAAAGCAATTTGTTGCTAAATCTGCCAAAAAATAAACCGAAAAAGAGAAACAAAAGAAAATGTTAAAAAAAAAAACAAAAAAACAAAAAAATAAAGAATGTTGCATTTAACATCCTGTAAATGCTGGCAAAATACATGCACACGGAAAGGAGAAAATAAACGAAAATTGTATAAACAAAGCACAATAACGACCATCAAAAGATAGCAAGAACACACACACACACACACACTAACACTTAAGGTGAAGCTAACACTTAACTAAAATGAAAAGTAGCACAGCTCAACTATGCACTTATGAAAGGAAAGAGAGAGAGCACTTGAATGAATACTTACTCTCTATACCGACACAACGATTACGGTGATAAATATTTCAACATTGTTTACCACTAATCACTAGATGCCCTATGTTTTTTTGGAAATTATTTAAAATTCTCTTTTATTTTAAATTTTTCATTTTTTTTACATAAGAGAAATATTTTCCACCTCATAAAAATGCAGCAATCTGAACATTTGTTTTAATCGATATTTTGGTTATTTTGTATTATATGAAAAAAATACATTTTGATTGAGTTGTCCCTTCCATATGTATCATGCCCATGACGTAGTGCATCACCAAGTTCAACAGAGAGTGAAATATATATAAAAGTGAGAGTAATGTAGAGCAGCTTATGGTGTATGAGGTGCATAAATTTTGCACATAAACTGTACGTTTGTTACGCCAGTTAACTGCACTGGCACCGCCACCAGTTATAACAATTGCAGCACCAACGACATGGTACCACTCTGCTGTTGAAATAGAAATGCATGCATACTCGTATATATGTGTTTGCGTATTTATTTTAGCGTAAGGAAGGAAGCATTAGAGTGAAAGGTGACCAATTTTTTTTTTTGCTGCATATATTTTTTAGTATAAAAAAAAAAAAATTTAAAAAAAATGTTTTGTTTTTATCCCCATTTTGTTCGTTGTTAGTAGTTTACTAATGTTGTTGCTGTTGTTGTTGTTGTTATTATTGTATTCAACCGCGTTTAAACATATAATGGGTTTTTCTCAGCATTCTCCTATTTACTGTAGATTAGTTTGCATAGTTGTTGTGTGTATGTATGTATATAAGTGAGAGCGTTGCGTTACTGTATGCATTGAAATGGAAAGCTTTGGGATGGGTATATAATAGAGATGACCTGCTTACTGTTACCAACCATTTCGCTCAAGAATCCACAGAAAAACACAAATGCACACAAAGTTTAGTTTTAGACAAATTTTAAATACCTGAGATATTTATAACAAAAAAAAATGTGGGCGTGGCTGGTAACTTATTACAATATTTAACAATGTCTGTATTATGTATCAATTTATGTGAAAGATTCTGCTACAAATAATTTTTTTTTGTTTTTGTAAATTGTGGGCGTGGCAAAATCCCGCCTATTTTCAATGTTACATTTATTTACGGCCATTTTTATTTTATTATTTAAATCCCACACTTTTGTGTTTGACATTGTGAAAGAGTTTTGTAAATTGTGGGTGTGGCTGCTATTTGATGCCGCCTATTTTCACTGGTATATGCATTTATTCTCATTATCACTAAAAATGCCAAATTTGTTGCTTTTCTTACATAACACCGCGATATATTTGGGACATTAGGGGGCGTGGCTTTCCACTAATTTAAAGGTGAAGAAATATAAAATGTGTGTCTGTACAAAGTTTTAGTTTAATATCTTTAAAAATTTACGACTGTGAGAGTTCTCACCAACAGACAAATGACGGACACCCGGACATGACCAAATTGTTTACGAGATATAGATGTTTATGGTAATTAAGAATATTGGTATATAGTGTCTGTTTCCAGCTGTTGCATGCAGAACAACAAACTTAGTTTATGCGCCTTCTTATGTAGAGAGTTTAAAAAATATATACCACACAACAGCTTTCATTCTCCTTTTCCTTTTAATGTAACATTTTAAGATTAAATCTTAATAAAAATTGCTGGTATTTGCTAAACACATATACGCTTGACGACCGCAATCTGTTTATTCTGCAAATGTCTGCATAAAACACTTGGAACCCTATAAGGCTGTAAGTTGAAAATGGGTTTTCTTTATAGAAAAAGAAAAACATCCAAGTAATCGTATTTTTGTAAATCTTTTCAAAATTTTTTTATAATTTCGATTATAAATGTTTTTGTTGTTTTTGGCACAAATATATAACGAAGTGAATATTTTTAAGGCTTCTTTCAATTCGTTGTTTAATTACTGTTTTCTTTCTTCTCTCTGATAAATAAACAAAAAAGCATATAAAAGTTTTAGATGGTCCACACAATGGGAACAATGGGGGGAACTCCCGTATACGCAATGGGGTGCCCTGGAGGCTGTTGTACTACAATACAATATAATCCTATGTACGAGTATGTTGGTTGAAATGCATGAGTATGCGTATGCTGGGGCAAATGAAAAATCTGCAGCATTGGCACTCATTCATCCATTCATTTATATTGTTTTATGCTGCTGTACAATTAAATGTTTTCTTTCTCTGCTTCTTTTATGGTCGACATTAACTCTTGCTCTTAACTCTTAACGCTTCTACTCATGCCATAAGAGCTGATGAATTACCGAGTATGCGAAAAAAAAAAAGAAGACATTTAAAAATAATAAATAAAAATGTGGCAAACGAAACAGAAAATCGCACGCCACACGGGCAGTGTATGCACACAATACCTCCACAACGGATATCCTTGCTGCACACCAATAAAGGACGTTTTTCAATAAAACTTTTCCTTTTTGTTATTTTTTTTAATCTCATGTGCTTGCTCTGTGTTAAGTGTATGGTCGTTGTATGAGTTCAATTCACTTTCATGCTTGGTTGGCGGGTTGGAAATGGTGTGTTGTGCGAGCACTCGTACTAAATTAAATAAATGTGTTGTACACGGATGCCTTATGGTTAATACTAAACCGCATTATGACTTATGATATTAAGGTTACATTGCGGGAAACATATGTTGTGCCTTGTCTATCATATGTGTGGGGGAAATATTATTTTAATCTTATACTTGATATGAAAAATTTGCGTTTTCTGAAAAAAACCTTTTTTGATTTTCTAATTAAGACAGCCTACTCTCTCTGACCCTCTTTCCTTCCTTTAACTTTAACTTATCGGCTTGTAATAAGACCCACCACAAAACATTTATAGAGGAGAAGCATCATAAAACGTTTATATACAAATTGGATGCCCAGAAAAGGCTGAATAGATAGAGAAGGTTTTAAAAAATTTGCTATTTTTAAAATGCGTAAATTCGCTTAACCTTTCAGGGCACACACATCGATTAACTCCATAAAACAAAAAGTTGAGAATGGCAATGAAATAATAAAGTTACAACTAAAGCAAATGCTGTGATACCTAAATTGAAGATTTTTCAAAAAGTGGAGTTAATCAATGTGTGCACTGAAGGGTTCAATTATCAAAAACATATTTTGAAAATAGGTGTAAATAAGTTAAATATTGCTCAGCGGCGGATCCAATAAACATTTGCAGAAATCATTTAGGGTGTTATCCAGTAAGTAGAGCTACAAAGTTAAAATTTAGTGTAAATGTAAATACTGTTGAAAATGGAAATTTCTCGGTGCTATAACGTAACTAGAGCTATGAACTTGAAGTTTAGTGAAAGTCGATGTAAGTACCTGCTTCTTTATGACAATGGTTGCAAGAGTAATTGTTTTTATATTTCACTTTGAAAGTCCAGTGTTTTTCTTTTTTCAGTTGTAATATCTAAATTATCTGCAGCATATCCAATACATTAAACTTTAGTTGAACAGCTCGCTTCTTTTCCAAAGAAATTCACATAGAATGCTAGATTTACTGTTCGCTCGTTATCCGTACATTGTAGTTATTGTTCGTTGTTGTATATTTTACACTCTTCGTAGAATTTCCACTAGAGTGTTCTTTTCCAAAAAAATAACTGCATACTATGTAAATAGAAGAGTGCTTGGCTCTTGCAAAAATGTTACGCATTTATTTTGCCAAGAAATTTATCTTCAGTTAAGTGTGCTGGCTTGGCTGGCAGCAAGCAGCAGCTCTTTTTACCTTTCTTCCTCTTGCTGTACTTACACACACATACTCGTGTTATATGCGTGCTATATATTAGGAGGAGAGCTCTTTCTCTTTAGTCAATACATTTAGTTTTAAATGCTGTTAACTGTAGTGCTATTTAATTTAATGGCAGAAGCTTAAGTTTACTTGTGTAATAAAATGGAAGAATGGAATAAGAAGAGTAATGCTAATCATCGTGATAATCATGATAATGATGTTGTCTGCTATGAAATAATTTTACATAATTTTCTTCGATTTTTTTCCTTTTTAATCTTGAACAATTTTTCAAGTGTTTGCTGTTTGTCAACAACTTGAACAATCATTTATACATTATGTTGTACAAGTGAATAAACAGCAAAGTGAACTACAATGAAGTTGTTGTTGTTGTTATTGTTGTTGTTGTTATTGTTATTTTTTCATACACTTAATTACATATCTAAGTACATATAATGCAGCTGAAGTAGGCAAGTAAATAAGTTGCTGTTGTTCAGGGGGATTATTAAAAAAGTTTCAAACATCGATTCTTCACTATTACCGCTTACAGTTTTTTTTTACATCAACATTGGTAAGGATGTGGTTCTATTACGTTTTTTTTTGCATGAAAATTGTTTATAATGTTTAATATTGTTTTGAGTTTTCATCTGAAACATTGTATAGCAACACAATCGTTTAAATATTTCATCATTATATTCCACTTATAATAACATCATGACTTTCAATGTGCCTTTATTAACCTTGTTACGTGCTCTTATATTAAATTGTAATTATCTTTACCTTTTTATTGTTTTTGTTGTTGTTGTGTTTTTGTCTATAAAGTTTCCAACCAGCCTTTCACCACCAGCACAAACAATGCAGACAAAAGTTTTCGATGTAAGATTGTAATTATTTTCAAATTAAGATTCACAATTGTTTAGTTTAAATAATAACAACAATAACAATAATAACAACAACAACAACAATATATAATTTGTGCAATTATTTGGATATTAGATGAAAGATTTTGTGCTCTTTCGACCTTTTTTTGGAAAGCTTTTGAGAAGCAGTGAACCCAATAAGTATTTAATGGTCAAGAGGGGGCAGTAATTACTTTAAGTGGATTAAGGCAAGCCTTACATAAAGTTATCCCACTATATTTCAGACAAATCTATTGTTAATGCGGGTAAGGCCCTTAAAAAACCAAACATCACTGCAATACCCTTCATTGTCGGATTTAAGATTGAGTTCGGAAAATATGAGTCTGTGTTATAAGCTTTTACGGGTATAGATGTGATCGGAGGGTTACACACAAGTCAAGGCGTAAATTTTCTTAACAATTTTATGTCCCCAGTAGTAGCTCAACTATATTTTACTTTATAATATTTATAATCACTTCATAGTAACACATAACTTAATAAAGTACAAAATTTAATTTTAAGCAATAACTGAATCACATAACACAACAGCTGAGGCAACTACCATCTTAAGCTAATCATTGAATCCTTTCATTGTTAACACATATTACAGTCTACAATGCGGTTGAATAGACAAACTTTCAGTAATGGGCACATGTGTGTGCAGAAATTTATAGTAAATCTTATGCTTATAAAAAGCCCATGTGTGTCCTATTTCTTATAAACTTTAAAAGTTTATACATATTTGGAGAACTCTTGCAAGGGTTGCATTTTTTTAATCAAACGAATTCATTTTAAAATCCTGCAAATGCTGTCTTTATGTTTTTATTCACTTAACTTACCAAAGAAATTATTGTTGTATGGAGAAACTCGACAATTCTTGTTATTTCTCCAAAAAAAAAAAAAAATCGCCATATGTCTTTTCTTTGGAATAAAGCTTAATTGTGCCAAGTTTCAGTGAAGTTGGTTAATTTTTTACTTTTTTTGTTCAAATTAATGCCATTCGTTACTGATTATTCATAAAAATTTATTAAAGCAAGATTACATGCGATTGACACACACAAGTGCTGTAAAATCTTAAACGCAAAAGTGAAAAAGGTCTCGTCGCACTTTCTTGCAACCATAACGTTTAAAACTATATGTCAGTTACATTATATGCCATAATAAACATCATGGAAATTAATACGAATGTTACACATAATACCATAAACTATCAACTAAGTGAGGAGAAAGCATAGCAATTAAAATAGTGAAAGCAATAAAAATTCACATTATGTGTGTGTTTGTGTTAAAGGAGATTATTGCGTTTGACTTTATACTGAAACAAGTAAAACGGTTACATTTGGCTTGGGCCACATCTTGAATACTCAGCAGCTAAGATTATTAAAATAAAATTATGCTTATAATTAATGGGCGTGGTCTTAAAACATTTTTACGTGAAATATTGAACAAAAAAGCAAATATGAAGTAGTTTAAGCCGTTCGTTAGGCTAGATAAGGAACAAAATTATCTTTATCACTAACTATCAATATTTCTGTCAAGTTTGGAGTCGATACTCCATTGTCTTTGTAGATGAATACTTACCAGCCAGCCATGGTTAAATCGATTCAGAATTTGATGCTGAACAAGAATATAAATTGTTTGTAGGGTCTTCAAAGCTTCCCCTTCTGGGTGTTTACAAACGTATTGACAAAGTGTTGTATATACTGCCGTGGTGGGTATTATTAAACAAGGGAAACTATGCACAACTTTCGTTTGTTATTTGCTATCTGAAATAACAGAAAACATAAACTATGTATTAAAATAACAATAACACAGCCAACAACACAAAACAAAACAATTGCAATACTAATAATACAGTTTATCATGTAACAAGTTTTAACAAATATTTAACATGCGAAACCCACATATAGACAAACATACAATCATATAAATTTACTTGAATGAACTAAAATGCATACAAACGCATTCACACACATGCTAACAACATGATAAAGGATAACTGAAATGAATAATACATGTATATATACATATATATTGAACAAACACAACTCACACAACACACCCACACACTTATTTGTATACACACATACTCGTACACTGATATGTTTGCTAACAAAAGTATTATGGGATAGCATTCGTGTGTGAAAACATCATGATAGTAAAGGCAAAAGTGGTTTCCAAACATAACTTTAAATATTTACACACACACACACACACACAAAAACACAATTTGTATGTGGGTGTGTGTGTGTGTTGATCTGCACATAATATGCGGGCGTGTATATTGTCACGTTTTGTGTATTAGCATTGTTTTGAGGGGGAGTAAACACACACACACACACGCACACATATATACATACATACACTCAACTACTGATATCTTATCCGATTTGTTGGTGTCTTGAAATGTTATTATTAAATTTTGTAAATGTTGCATGTGCAATAGAACATACACACACAATCACACACTTATATAATAAAACGTTGTTTCATTTAACAAAAACATAAAATTAATAACTTACAACCCGCATACATTTCGTTTTTTTTTTTTTTTTTGGGTGAATTAATTGTTAATTAAATGTAATCGCACAACTGTATCAGTTACATGAACGATGCATGATCGTATAATATGCAAAGTTGTTGTTGTTATTGTGTATATTTTATGCACACGACTACATTCCATGTTGCTGACGGAGACTTAAGAAACCCTCTATAATGTTTATAAATTTTTGATCATCCAAGGTCCCTATTTGACACACTCGAAAAGGGATATTATATTATGATGAAATTTCTGCCTAATATTTAGTGCAAAAAGTTTATTTTTTTAAATTTAAGAAAATTTAAATAACTGCCACGCCCATAATTGAACAAATCAATTGAAGCGACAAAGTTGAAATATTGTACAATTTTATAAAACAAAATATAAAAAAAACCAATTTAAAGTCATTAAGAGTGATTATAATTTTATATATATGCCACGCCCAGATTTTATAAAAAAACCGGATTTGTTGGCCTATTGCACCTTCAAGTCCACTTTACTTGTAATTGTTATAAAAAGCTTTAATTATATACCTGCCACGCCCATAATTTACCTCCATGATATTCCAGATTTGTCTTAAGCTAAATACACTTTTTTTAAATTCACATTACTTGTTGTTCTTAATTATTATTCCTTTACTAAGTCAGTCAGAAACAAAGATTTAAGAAATACTACAGAAGAATATTTACAGAAAGAGATGGAATGAGAGTTTTTATGAGTTTTTAATTAAAAAATACTTAAACTACATGTATATACATCAATCAAGTCTATGTAAATATTTATTTATGTATAAACTTCTTGCATCCTGCTATACACGTAAATGTCTATTTTGGATATTTTATATAAATATGACTGAATATTTGCTGTTGCAAATATTTTATATATTATATAAACACAATTCACAATTTGTACTTTCTCCAACTTTAATTAAATGTTGTTGTGCAAGCATCTGTGATATTTCAGATTTTTAAGCAAAATAAGAAATCGTTTACAAACAACGTAACGTACAAAGTAAACGTACTCTGTTTTCACTTCGATGAAAGCATAATACTTTTTATATAAACGATTACTTAATAAAAACAGAAAGCTTTGAAAAACTCTAAAAGATAGAAGTATACCAATCAAAATATTTTATACTCTAAGACGATTAGGAAATTATTTAATATTAACAAGTTGATGCATAAAATATTTTAATTAATATTATAAAAATTTCAACTTGAAATGTTTTAAAATGTTTCATATTGACTGTTGTACATGCTTATGATTGTATAACTCTTTTCATGAGTCAATATGTGTGTCCAGATCCTAGTAAAAATCAAACTCAACAATATAAAGGATGTGATAAAACTAGGGTTGCTATGGAAGGAAAATTTGAATGACATTCCCTTTGATTTTCAGCCTGCCACCGTAAGCATTGACTACTTATACGATAAACTATATCAATGTCTGCGTAAAGCTCCTACAACTCAAGATTCATTCTAACTCGGAAGTCATTGCTAACGCGTACAGGGCCAAAGATTTTTTTCGGAGAATTTTTCCCTCAAATTAAGTTTATTTACTTTATAGTCAAAAGCAGACATTTTAACTGAAATCAAGTCACAAAACAAAATTAAAAGTAAAATAAAATTGTTTGATATTCAAATTTAAAATTAATATTTAAATAAATAAATATTTAAGAATATATTTGTATATATATCCTCTGCATATCTTTTGAACATAGATAAATCACACAAATCTCATTTAATGTATAATTTAATAAAACATCTCTAACACAAATCTCTGGAAAACTATTATTGTATAAAATCATTTGTGTTTTTGTAAATGTTTTATAAAGCAAAAACTAGTCAGAAGATATAATCTTGGCTGAGGCCAAATCTTGAATACCCACCGTCTAGGCATAAATGCTTTCCAATGTGTGTACGTGTCAATATAATTTTTATACTTAAAATAATTTGGAAAAATTTGCAGCTGTAGACCGAATTTATCCAATTTTAATAGCAACCAGCGGAACGAAAACTTTCAATACTTCTGTCAAATGCGGAATCGATATCTGAACTTTTACCATCAGACACACACAGACTTAGTATTCGATGCTGATTTAATTTTAGATATACTCGGTTGCAAACGTTTTGACAAAGTGATGTATCCTCCCGTAAACATGTCTTTTATAAACTTAATATATTTCCTTGTTTCCTGCTATTTTTTTTTTTTATTCTTTTTTTTATGTTAAACTCCGGCTTCACCGGAACGTGCAATTAAATGAGAAAATAAACGAGTAATAAATATTTGTATTGGCATTAAATTAATATTTGTTTCATGTTTCCCATTTAACAACAACAACAACAACATCAACACAATAATACTTTTATATTATATTAACAACACTTCCAATTATTATCAGCAATTATAAGCTAAAGTTGTACACAAAAAATTGAATATAAAAAATTAATGAAACAAAAGACCTAATTAAACAAAATTTATGCAAATAGTGTAATGAAGTTCCCATAGATAAAAATCATTTTAAACATTTTATCAAAAAAAAAAAAAAAAAAAAAAAAAAAAAAAAAACTAAATTAAAATAATTTAATTAAATAGAAAAACCGATAACCGATTGCTTTCATTAACGAACATATTTTTCTATTACTAGGAATGTCAATTTCAATTCAAAAATCGTCGCTGGAACTGCACCAATACGGATGATAATACTGTGTTTGGACCCATGACAGGAATGGGTAAGTTACCATCAAATGCAAAAACACTTGTATTAAAATTTCAAATAAATAATATACAAATAAATATCTATTTTTTATTGTTACAATATTGGGTCTATAACTGAAAAACCGGAATTTGATACCGGTTTTTCTGGGACGGTATTCATAAACTTCCAGAAAGATGGGAAAAGGTTGTAGCTTCCGATGGACAATACTTTAAATAACACAATTTTAGGAACTTTTCTATAATAAACGCTCAAGTTTCCTAATCCAATATTATTCGCTTTTCTTAAAGAAAATAAAAAGAACTGTATTTGTTTGAGGCCAAAATCTGTTATACCCACCATCGATGAAGCAGAGCTTGTCAATATACGCCCCCTTTTGGGAGCTGAAAACGTTGTAGCAATGTGTTATTAGGAGTACATACGATGGTTGGTATACAAATTAAAAACCCTTAACAATTCCATATGTTACTTAGTATTCCAACTAGATATTCTTCTGCTTGATTTAATCTGATTATTATTTATTTCGATTATTGTTATATTCTCCCAGTCAACGCTGTGCTAATGACTTTAATCAATTTGTTGATTGTAGCAAAACAAATTTTAATGAAATGCATTGTTTGAAGCTTTCAATTTAATTAAGATTGATGATGTTGGTCAAATGGAGGATAAAATGATGATCATATTAAAGAAAGTGCAAGTTTCAAGTATTGTTGATAAAAATAAAAGATAAATAATAACAAATACTGATGACTAATGACAGTATGAATAGTTAACTCTTGAGAGTTATGTTATGAGGATATGTTCAATTGCTTAAAAAGCCTGACAAAGTTATGTTTACTGTTGTCTTTTACAAAATGAAACCATATTGACAGAGATGCGCTTTCAACCTTCGGAAAAGAGATCTTGAGAGAGCCAACAACAGGACACGGAGGGACATGGCTAATTAACTTAGTGCCCAAATCTTAAAGATATTTACAATTCACCTTAATATGTTTATACTTTTCTCTCTTTATTAACTTATTCAGTCATTTTCTTCTTCTTATTATATCCATATGCATCTTTAGAAAGAAATTTTCTTTAGAATATCTTTCTATACAGAATACTTCAACTCTTCTTTAGAATGTTGCTTTGAATATATACAACTCGTCAATATAAAAAATGTCTTGGCAGGAAGTTAAGTTAAGGATACACAAAAACAAGTAAAAATCGGCCATTTAATGCCTCTATAATTATGCTACAGTTAGTTTAGTTGTATCTGTATACGCAAAGCACTGCCGCATAAGTCTCTGTGTGAAATATTTAATATGGGAAGGGATTCTAACAATGGTCCCACCCGGGTCCATTTTCAATAAAGTTGCTCTTTGGGTCAATATATGTCCTTGTAGCAAAATTTCAGCGGAATATCTCAAAAAATGTAGCCTGCACACAAATTTACAAGGCAGGCAGCTGGACAGACGGACATTCAGATTTTGATTCTGTATCGATCGCTATAATTGAATGTAGAGTTGCAAACATTTATACAAACCTAATATACTATTTGCTACAAGGGATGCAAGGTATAAAAAAGTACCAGCAAGAAATGTTGTTTCGTGTACGTGTGCAAACAACAGTAAAGTTGATAGATTTGATGGAAGATACAACAAGCACCAAGTAATGTCGAAATTGAAATCAAAGTTTTTATTGTAGTACTACTCGTGCTTCTTTTCTTGTTTCTTGGTTCGTTGTTGTTGTTATTATTATTATTGTTATTATTATTGTGTATTGGAATAGCAAGTATGGTGGAGCCATTTACAACGAGTTTATTTTTCCATAAACAAACGAATCTATTAGTATTGTGTGCGTTCTTCTGTCTGTCTGTCTGTCTGTCTGTCTGTCCTTAGCAAGCTGGGTGTCTACTTGTCTGCCTGGTTTATCTTGTTAACAAATATCAAGTTGCGGTTGTTTGTGTAACGGTATTTTTCCTACAAAATATTCCCTCTTTCCTTGTGTAAGCACTTTTGTTGTAGTTGTATACAGTGCTGCTGCTTGCATCGTTTACCTGAGAGATAATACTTCTTTTAGGATCCTTCCAGGGTAAACAAAGTAGTTGTCCTTGGTGTTTTCTTTACTTTTTCCTTTACATTTAGTTAGCTTCGTATTTACGGGAGTGTATACACATTTAGTTTACTTTGAACTTTTTATAAGAAAGGGTTTAACACACTTTATTTAATTGGTTGCAACTCTCTCTCTCTCTCTCTCTCCATCTTTCGCTTCCTTGCTTTATGTAAAGTCTGTAGCAATGACAGACATCACCAAGCGTATTATTGTGAGTCAAACTGGGATGTAAATTCATGATAATAGAGGTAAAGATAATTAAATAAAGGAAAAGTACAATGTGTTCGATTCATAAAGGAAAGTTAATTAATTATAAACATATAAGCATGTATGTATATATATATGGCGGCTTTGTTTTATGGTATATATCACATAATACAAACATCATCGAAATACATATCTTTTAATAACATTGTATTTGGGGTCAACTGAGCTAACTCCCTGACTATTAACTTTTGTGCTAACTTCCTGACCTGTTCTCTTTCTACCCATTTTTTATGGTTTTTCCGAAAACGGTTTTTTGCTGCTTTTGCAATGTTTCGGTAATTAATTGAGCGGAGACATGCTATGTAAGGAAGTAGAGTTTCCGTTAATCAACTACAGCTCGCTTAACGGTTAATTATTTCCATTTCTCTTTCACTTTTGGTCTCTAGTCTCTACAATTTATTGCTAAATATATTTGCCTATTTAAACACGCAACCCACACCCACACCCACACCCCAAAGCTTTCAGTTCATAAAACTTGCTTAAGAAGACAAAAGTACGGGTACTTGGAATACTTACATTTTGACTTTTCTTTATTCTTTATTACCGCTTTCCTTATCATCATTACATTAAAATAAATTAATTAAAAGCTTTTTCTACTACAAGGCGTTACTCCAATTTATCACAAAACAGGTGTAAAAATAGATTTTTTAGCTGTTGATTCGACTTTTTCAATGCACTACATTTTTTTTTTTATACTTTATAGGGAATCACAATCATGTTAGTAGTCTGGGTCAATTCATAACGATGTAGATATTTTCATATTTCCATTTTTTTAAAAAAATTTAAAATTTTTGATTTATTAGAAATTGAGAATTAGAGCACTTTTGTAAGTAGGAGAACATACACTCCATACATATACATTTTTACATAATTTAACATCTTGTATGCAAAACCTACTCATAGTTTATGGAGGTAGTTGATGAAACGAATTTAATGGTTGAAAATTTACAGTTAATCAGCCCATTGCCACAAGGTCTAGGATGATTTTAAATTTATCATACCAAACAATGGATATTAAACGAGTTTTAAACACTTTTTTTTGTCTAAATAGATGACCGCTTAAACTAATTATTGTGTTGCCTTATCGACACAGCGCGTTAAGGTTGTTTCGCTTCAGTGTTAATGGTAAGAAAAAGTGGAAGTAATTTGTATAATATGCAATTCCATTCAGGAAAATTAAACCGTTAGGGTCAGGAAAAAGAATCTATTATAAATAAAACAAAGAATATCGCTGGATGACTGACAATACCTAATTAAGCGAAAAAAACTAGATTTTCGTTGAGGTTTTATCAATAGAAAGGAAAATAACTAAGAAAACTAAAGCTGGACGGATTTTGTTCAAATTTTTGTGACAGCTTGTTAATTAATGCAGCTTTCAAATAAAGTATATTACATGGGCGTGGCACCACCCATTTAGTTAATAAACGAGAAATATGATTAAAAAAGTCATTTTCTAAGAAAATGAACAGTGCCACGCCCATTAATTTGTAGATCCCCGCAAAGCTAGAGAAATTTCCAAACGTTTGCAAAAAATTTGACCAAAAACGGAGCAGTAGTTTTCTAGTTATAAGCCAAGCAAGTTCACCTTTATTCTTGTGCCCCCAAAATGTTTGAAATACTAGACAAATTTTGCGTGATTAGCTTCACTTTTTAAAAAACATGAATCGTTCCAGATAACATCATCATAATTTCCCACAAATTGAATGAACCCTATTCGCTAAATTTAGATTAGATAGGGTTAGTATTACAAGCAACGACGGGGTTCCATTAGCTAGAGGAAACATTTTGTTCGCATGTTGGACATTATTCACTTCAACGGGTGATACCCTTTTATCATTTTATAAATTTAAACCTTTTATGAACTACCTTAAATTTCATGAACAGGAAATCCTTTTAAAGAGACAATAACATAACAAATTAGATGCATTACAAAGTTTTATTGTACAAAATTATTTCCTTTGAGAATGTTGGTGCGGGGTGGTTGGTTATATTGCATAACTTAAGCTTCCCCCAGTGATTCTGTTAAAAAATGGAAAGCTTAACAATTTATTTATATGAACCCAAAAAAGAAATATATATATATGGAAAAACAACAACAAATTATGAAATATTTTGAACGTATGCACCCCTTTCTATTATTTTGTATTAAACATTATAACGTTGCAGACCTTGAATACGCTTTGAATGAAACAAACGAACGGAAGGGATGCGAGCGGCCTGACTAAATAACAAAAGCGTATCATAACTGAGAAACCGCAACAAATTGTTAAATTACGAGTCGCATAAGCATTCGTTACACATTTATTCACCCAAAACCCATTTTCATTACGAGACACAAACTCGTACGCAGGCAAGTCAGCTACCAAGTAAAGAAAATATTAAACAAAACAAAAGCAAATTGTGGAGGACGACAGCAGTAACCCTCTTTAGATACACCACATCACCCAATCAAACAAGATGGTGAGATGTGCCCAGACACTTATACACACAAGTACAAAACAATATATCATTTCACATAAATCCTCTTGCGGCCTTTTCACAGTAAAACTCTTACAACGCAGACACTTGTACGAAATGTGTTTCTTTTTTTTTTTTTTACCAAATCATAAATAAGTTAAAAGTTGAGAGAGATGAGAATTGAAAGTTGTTCTTTTCTTCTGAATAAGCGGTTGGATGTATAAGGTGGCTGTGCCAATAACGAGTGTTGCGTTTGAAAGTATAAAAAACGAAATATTTCCCCGGCAATCTTACGCTTAAGTTTGTGAAAGAAATCTCAGTTTAATTTTGATTTCCCCACAAGCATAATGCGCTGGTAGAGTGTCACAGCTGATGAAGCATATTATGCAATATATCATCTGTTCAATTATCCTGCAACATTTTGAAAGCGGCAAAATCTGTCTCCGTAATAGAAGCAATGAGTATTTGTAAAGGAAATGTTTTTTAAATTCAACTAATTAGATTTTCAGTTGCACTCTATTGGCAGATAACACAATAGAGAACAGGGTGATACAGAACTACCTTTCATGTACTTTGAAACGACATTTCAGTTATATGTTGTGGACCACTTGCCCTTTTTTGACATCATTATAAAACCTAGTAGACTCCTAATTGTCCATATACCATCAAAACAAACAATAAAATCTGGTACAACAAGTGAAAGCTCGCCTACAACGGTACCAACTTTCTCAAAATTATGATTAAATTTCTTCAAAATGAACTTATTTCTTGGACTAAGTGCTTTTGATCAATTTATTGTTAAATCTTGTAATAACGAAAGTTTTTTAATGCAAAATCTTTCAGTAAAGGCCAGGTTAGAAGGGGTCGTTGCGAGAACATCTCTGTGTAAAATTTCTATATATGATTTAAAAGAAATGAAAATGAAATCAATGAATAAAATGCAACCTTAGGTTAATTCTAATAATGTAGATGGTTAAATGGACAGACGGACACGGTTAAATAAATTCAGGTTTTCGATTTTCATCCAATCGGTATATTTACAGTTAAAGATGAGATTTAGCTAAAAGGCTAAAAAACTTTCATCAATTATGGGCGTGGTTTTAGATCAATACTTATCTAATTTTTATAGGAAGATTATCTGACATCGAATAAATATGTGTTTGTAAAGAAAATTAGTTCAACATCTCTATATTTGCGATAGTTTTAATACAGACATATGGACAGACATGGGTTCAGATTTTGTTGATGTTGACGAATTTATATAGTTTATGGGACTTCTTTGTGATAGTTGCAAATGAAGTGACAAACTTAGTATATTCATTACGTGGGTAGTTTTAGTACAACTACAATAACAATAATCTTACATCATGATTGTTTCAAAGAAATGATTACAACTCATAATGGAATAAACTGAAATCAATACCTAGCTATTAGAGCTACTATAAGGGGACATTGAACAGTTTGGTCTGTGGCTATAGGAGGGGAGAAACTCTTTGCACTGCTGCTATCATTATGATTGTTATTATTATTTTTGTTTCTCATTTAAATTAACTTTTAGTTTATACGCTTTGATGGTTACAAAAATCTACATAAATACACACAACAAACGACAACAGTGTCCCCCTTTAAAAGCCGAAAATGAAATTCAGTTAATATACACAGTAAGCAGCTGGGTGTGAGTGTGAGTGTGTGAGTGTGTATGTGTGTGTCCATATTACTTTTTATGAGGTCTGTTTGATCTCTATCAAGCGCACTTTAATCAACAGCGTATCGATTTCAATCACGATGTAAAAGGATAAATTTCTGGCACAAGTATTTTATTTGTATCCCCTTTCTGGCCAACGGACTACAACAACTACAGCAATAAAAGCAAATATTAGAATTTCCATTTTATTAACAAGTGTGTAGAATGGCTGAAGGGCGTATGTGTGTGTGCGTACTAAAGTGTTTTGTTAAGAACATATGCAAATTTTTATCATGTACTCTCTCTCTGCACGATAAAAACATGAAATGAATAATGAAAGGCACTCAACTTCGTTTGTATGTTCTTGTTTATCTATTTCATATCTATTTTTCTTCTGCATTTTTTCAATCATTATTATTTTCATTCAATTACTCTGTTTATATTGAGACGGAACATGTACACATTCATCATGTCACCACCTTAACCATCTACTTGCACTTGTACTTGTACCTGATGAAGCGTGCATTCCTCATGGAAGAGCACGTGCCTTTGTATATATATATATATATCATTGAGGACTATACCGTAGCATACACGAATATATATGTTTATGTATTTGTGTGGAAAGGTGTGCTTATAAAGCATAGCATATATATATAAACTAACTCACTCACTCACTCAAAGCAGATCAATGTCCTTTATGCAAACAATTTAAACTATTACATGTGAGAGTAGCTTAGCTAAAGCAAGCATAACATATCGACATAACTAAGTAAATATTGTACGATATAAATTTTTTACAATACATACACGTGTGTGTGTGTGTGTACACATATACTCTTGGGTATTTTTCAATAAAAACGAAACGAACAGCAGAAACACAAACGAAACTTATACAATCTTTCAAACACACACACACACACACACATATATATATATATATATATATATGCTTTTGTATAAGTGTATGTGACAAATTGTTTGTTTGAATGTAAGCACTCGTCGTTTCGTTTTGTGTACAGATAAAGGTATGTTCCATTGAAAGAGAAAGTAAACATAGTGTCATGCAACAGTATGTAAATATTGAACTTATTTTGTTTTTGTTTAATGTTTAATGGGATTGAATGAGCAACTCGATAATTGATTGAATGTGCATACTGACTGTGTCATGTCATTAAAAGTCGTTTCCTTAAATCAACAGGAATACTGAATATTGAATTTGTTATTAATTAAATAGGAACCATTGCAACAAAGAAGCCATTATGTTTATATATGTTATGCACTTAAAATTATGTGTTATGTGCTGCATTAATGTGTTTTTATTTATTTAGTATAATGGAGGTGGACTAAGATTGTTGTTCTGTTGGAGGCGTGTTTATGTATATCTATTCTTAATCAGCATTAAAGTCTGAATCGATCTAGATGTATCCGTCCGAATGTTCAACTCAATGTTTAACCTAGTGTTAGCCGCGATGTAAGAAATACACTCCTGAGTAAAGAAAAAGAGGATTTTGGGTTATACTACAATAACTCTTTACAATTAATTTAATTACAAGACTTTAATATATTTTTCTTTGCTTTCAAATGATCACACTATCCATTTATTTGCAGATATCAGAAACTACAGCTTTTATCCAATTACTTACTCTACTGCTAATACAATATATTTCAGAAACATTTTCCTAATTAATATTTGACAAGCTTGTCAAAAGAGAATTCGATATTTCTTTGGGGGATAAATGGCAAACACGCACATTGCTAATATTTGTAAAAAGCTACGGCTTAAGGCAAACAAACATTTACAATTCATCATTTTCGTTAACATTATCAATTCATTTCGTATGAATTCGTGTTAGTTGAATAATTATGAAAAATTAAATAATAATGAGTTTATTAGACTATTAGTCTTTCATTCTGTTTGCACAGTCAACACTTTCTCGCTCTCTCTTAAGAAACAAAATCAAAATCATTAGCAGAGATGGGCAATTATGATCATGTGTGTGGCATGTCAGAGTCTGATGAAAAGCCGGATAAATGTTATTATAAGTGCCACGCCCTTAAGGAGAAGACGTACCAGATAATGCTCTTTCACAGTGTAAGTAAAAACTTAAAAGACGAATTGTGTAAAAAAAGGTTTTTGTAAATTGTGGGCGTATTTTTTATCGACTCCTGCCTACTTTTGGCACTTTTGGGTTTCATTGATTATGGAGGAGGCTCTAAAACCCACGTACAACATTTCAGCCCAATGCCTTAAAAGTGACGACCGTGAGAATGTCATATTTGCTCATCACTGCTAAATACTATTTCTGCAGTTGTATGTGTGTATATACACACATATATAGTATAATTAAATGTAGTGCATTACAAAAGAGTATTAAGACTAATTAAGCAATTGTATACATGTTTTCATATCACAACATACACACATACACACATACACACATACACACTTTATCTTAAAACAAGATTTTCAGTTTTCAAACAACTTCTTATTTAATTCAAGTTTCTTTAGTAGCTATAGATAGATGAATATGCTGCTGTTTGGCTTTTGCATATGCTTTCCATCAATGCAAATAATTATGTTTACCAACACACAAGCACACACACATACATATATGAATAAATAAGTTTGGATAAACAATGTCTCGTTAAACACACATAAAAATGGAAATATTTGTTTGAGAAGAAAAGTTTTATATTTAATGAAATGTTAATAATTTGTATTTGAAGAACAACACAACAACAACAAGATTAATGACAACTGCCTCAAGTATTGTTTAAATATGTGTTATAATGAGTTGTTATACTGATTATGGGGGTATATGGGTGTTGTCCAAATGTTCGTAAGTACTAGTAAGGGGACTAGTCACACCCCCTAAAGTGTATATATTCTTAATTAGCATTAATAGTCCTTCTGTCCGTCCATATGTGTAAAACAAACTTGTGAAAATGATCGGTCAATGTACTCGCACACAAGGATTGCGTGTTATATTCGCTGTTAAGAGATTGTTCCTCAACCTTGCTCGAAACGAACGAATGCCCACCGAAGTGAGCATGTAAAATGTATTGATATTAATACGTCCGCAATGATATTTTTGTTTAAATAAATTTGAGATATTATTTCCCTATTACTTGAAGCCACAATACTGATGGTGTTCTACAATATATTGAAGAGATTGGTTCTAGATTTAGCACACCCTTAATGGAGCCCCTTTTTACTTATTGCTCATTTAAACTGTATCATTTATTGTGAAATGAACTTCTTGTCTTTAATATTTTGTAAAATTTGTGATAAATTGTATGCAGAAAAACCGATTCGCAACGCTTTCTGTTTTTCTCATTATTGCAATAAACTCTTTTTGCACAACTGACAGATGTCATTATTTTATATCATCAACAAATTCAATCCTTCACTTCAATACAAAATCATCGATGTAGAAATTTTTTTTTTTTCATTTAGAAAATGACGGAAAAACAGCAAAGAAATCAGGCATCATGGCTTCATCAACATTGTGTTTTACGGTTTGGTTTTGTTTTCTTTTGTTTCTCTTTCTCCCCTCATGTTTGCAAATGCTCAAGATATTAACATCAATTATTGTGTCATTTTAATTATTTTATCATCTGCTGTATTCATTTTCATTCCATTTGTTTGCATTCCTCTGTGTGTGATGAAAGTTATAAGCTGCCGGTGTTTAAAAAAAAAACTTTTTTTTTTCCAGTCATTCATTCATTCATTCATATCAATCATTGAGTTTGTTACACATTGTGTATTTTGTTGACGTATGCGGTAATCGGCTTAGAAATAAGAATGCAGAAATAACAGTTTCATTAAAATTTACCCAACCGCATAAATTGAAGTCAAAATCAATGTCATTGTGGTTGCCAACAAGACGGCAAATACTCGTATACAAAAAACAAAATACTTGAGTAATGAAAAAAAGCAAAAGCCGCACTTTAAATACCACTTAACTCGAGGTACATATAATAATTGGGACCAAGATTAAGACTTATGAACATTTGCGGCCAATCTCAGTACATCACTTAACTTATTCAGGGACTTGAACTCAAAAACATTGAATCAATGCCCGTATATCCATATACATACCTTTAAGACGGTTCGTCTATATCTGGGAATAGGTTCAAATACTACGTTTGTAGGCTCATGTATGTCTGTACGTCCTTACGTCCATATTAGTCCGTGGGTCCTTATGTTCACACATTTTTGCGATTATTGTATGTGAAAGCCTTGTAAATTTTGATGTTAAGTTTGTGTACAAGAATCAATAAATCAAATGTGGGTGTGACAGCTATTACAGATAGACATGGTCTAGCTTTTATTCTCTTCTTTTTCGTGATGTTAATGAAGTTTGTCTTTTCGAAAGCAACTATTTTCATATCAGCCGACTTAAAGATAATTGCTCTGCTCACATAAATTGAAATATTGAGTTGAATTTTGCCTCCAATTGATAAAAACTATCAAAGAAAGTTGAACGGCAAGCCTACAATTTAAAATAACAGACGTTATGAGTTAAAGTTTTGGACCATAAAGATCAAGTGTAACATATACCTGAATAGTTATTATGGGAAGTAGTAATTGTATATTTGTTCCATGTACGTAATGTATAGAATGAATTAAATTAGAAAGAAATCCATAGAAAATCTAAACTCTAGCAATACTTCATCACTAAAAAACTTAGATAGATAGACGGACAGAGAAACGCTCAGTAAATATTGATCAAGTAATTATGTACACAAGACAAAATACAAATAACTTTGGCATTAAGGGGAAGAGCTAAAAAAAAGGAGAGTATGGATACAAAAAAAAAAAACAACATCAAAGCTTGACTGACTTTTTGCCAGTCTGGCTGCTTGTCTTCTTGTCTAATGGTTGGTTGCTCTTCTTTACTTTTCTTTTCTTCCCTTCTTTCATATTTTTGCATATTTTTAACAGTCTTTTGTTTTGTCTTTTTTCTTGGCTTGTGAAAGTGATATCCTTTGCTTTTCGAATTCTATACCCCAATAAATGTTGTTGTTGTTGTTGTTGTCTAAAATGGCATAAAGTTCATCACTATAAACATAAATCAAACATTCGGAAGGTCTGTGTGTACTGCCGTACAATTTGTCTCATGTTAAAGCTTGAAACATTTTATAATCTTTTTATTGATTTTTATTGTATTTATTATAATTTTTTCATTCAACAACTAAACTAATAAGTAAAGTATGTTTCGACTTGAAAGCGAATGAAACAGTTTTTCTAATAAAACATTTCTTAAACAAAAAAAATTGTTGAGAAATATCAAATAATTGATCATAAAAACTTGTTACGATGAAAAATTCCCCAAAAAAGAAAAAAAAATGAAAGCATTTACAATTTTTTTTTTCCCAATCTTTATCCTTCATTAATCAACGACTGTTGCTGTTGTTATGGTTGATGTTGTTACATTTTCGTTTGGCATCGTTTATACAAAAACTTTGCGTCTAAAGAGTAAATTGTGAAACAAAGCCCTGAAGATAAAATTGTTACAAAGTATGAATTAATTATTTGTTAAAGGGAGCGACATGGCGACACGTACATAAACTTGCTAATCTGTACAAAACAAAAAACAAAAAACAAAAAACAACAAAAAACACCAACTGATGCCATGAACAGAGTTTAGCTCCTAGGAGACAACACAGCCAAAGGTTAAATGCAAGTAGTTGAACCATGGCAAGTATGTTTACAAAAAAAGAAAAAAAGTTTAATTTTACAAAATATTACATGACACACGCTGCTATATTTTATATTTAGCTGAGTAATCCAGTCCATTTATTATAGCTTAAGTGTATACGTATATGTATGGAGTGGTTTGGTTAAGGATTAAGTTGATCAATTTCTCTTGTGCATTATTTGTTATTGACAGCAGCACTTGAGCTGAAATGTTGCTTCTAATTGGTATGAAATTTATAATATTTTTATTGTTATTCTCTTTTGTTCTTTTTTTTTTCTTCTTTAAGGTTCACCGGAGATGGCTTTTATTTATGCTTTGGCTGCTGCCACCGTTACCAGTTTTATAGCGCGTGCTTGTCGTGATGGACAATTGGCTTCATGCGGCTGTTCTAGCGGATCACGACCCAAACAATTACATGATGATTGGACATGGGGTGGTTGTGGTGATAATTTGGAATATGCTTACAAGTAAGTGTCGAGTTGTGAAAATAATTAAAATATTATCGATTTTTTTTCATAAGCAACATTAAAAGTACAAGTAGGACAGAGTGACGGACATGCTATTTTATTGCCATGATTTTATTTTGTACATCACCACAGAGTCATTATCGGCACGAAATCAAAATCTAAATCGACTATGTCTAGCTCTCCATCCATGTATGTTTTATAAGCAATTTTTGGATATTTTTGATGAAATTTCAAATTTCATAGAGATATGTTTTAGGTCAAGAACGATGACTATAGAAAATGTAACTGAACAGTCCTACCGCTGTAAAGTTCTATTTTTAAATCTTTTATTAAAATATTTCTTATCCCAATGATTGACTCCTACCAATTGTGGAGACGAAAACTTCTTTACAAAGTGACTTTTAGCGGACTTCCAAGGAGTCACGTTTACTCATCCCACTCAACTAAGTTGTGCTGTGTAACTAAGTGGTGTAGGGTATTAAATGGTTGTTATTTTCTAAATCATGCTCTTTTTTCGGAAAATGTGTACAAATCTTAGATTTTTCTACAGCATTTAGATCATCTTTTATAAGGGCATCAATCATGTGAAGAATTAAAGACCTTGGTTGTGTTTTCATACCTTCCATCGGAAACAATCAATTTTGCATTTAACCTAATTTTTAATATATGAAATTATTATTCTTGTTATCTCTGTTATTTATTTAAATAATTTTCTTTAAAATGTTAATGTTTTGTTTTGTAAATGTTTAATTTTTAATCAATTTAATTTGAATGCTTTTTTTCCAACACTTCAATTGGGGAATTTTCACTTTGATTGGATACCTTAACAAGCTTATAATATTGTTGAAATTTTTCGACATGTTTTTTTATTGCATTTGCAGACAAATGTTTATTGTTTTATTTTTATAGCAGCATTTGCAAAAGAAATAAACCAAATTTAATGTTTTTTTAGTGCAATGCCAGAGGGTTGTATAAATTTATTATATTGTAATAAAAATATTGTTTCATTTTATTTCGTTCTGTTTTGTCGTTATTTGGAGTTTTTTTATAGTGTACTGTACACCATGCCAGAATTATAATTTCAACAAATAACAATTTTCTGATGATAATGATTTGAAACGAATTCTGAAAGTTCTATTCCAAGGTACAACATCCAAGGGTACTTCAAAGGTAGTCATGGTCATTTCGGAAATTGTCATTTCTGTCATTTCATGCCCCCATTAGTCAATGGAAAATTGTAATTCATCATTAATTCATATTTACCTCATCATTGTGATCCAAAAAAGTGCACATGTATCTGATTTTGATGAAGTACAAAATACAAGTGGATTCTATGACTATTTGTGAAGTACCCTTGGCCGGGGACTACCCTTACAAATACTGCTCTACAATCCCTAAGTCGACGAAAATATTTTATAGGAAAATCTTCAAATTCAAGTCAATTGCACTTTTTGATCATTTGAAGATGTGACAATTATTTTAATAATTTTAATTTGTTTTGTTTTCATACTTTTATAATGTTTTACAATAAAAAAGTCTCAATAAACTTAAACTTAAACTGAAACTTAACTTAAACTTAATGTACACAAGTAGGGTGTACACATTTATATTTCATTTATAAGTAAATATATATAAAAAAGCAATTGTTGCGGTATCTCTCTATGGCATTAAAATACTAAAATGTAGATATAGAGCTTTAGCATATTTCCATATACATGTACATGTATGTGTATGTGTATGTGTATGATGATGCATAATTGGTCTGCCGCCAATATTATTGTGTACAATTCCGTGGCAATTTGTTTTGGCTGCTGAATGCCTCCTGGCCCCCCCACAAAATGTATCAATAATATTTTCTCATCTGGAAATTAAAATATATGCAATTCACCACATATGCTAACACAAATATCATTCTATATACATATTCACATATCAACATATATAAATATACAGGATGAGGAAAAAGGATGGAAACTTTGGAAGAACGTTGATGGTGTCTCCTTGCCCTTCTTTTGAAAACCCCAACTTTTGTATTTGAAATGTTGGCGAGAATTTCCATTTTTCTACTCACCCTGTACATTTGACGTATACAGTATTTATGCGGTAGAGAGGTTATATGCAAAATTGATTTATTTCTTGTAATTCTGTGTGAAGTTGTTTTTTTTTTTTTTATTTTATTTTTATTTTAATTTTTTTCATTTGTGTATCACATCAGGTTTTGTACTGTGATTTATAAACCCCGCATGCCCTGACACAATATTTCGTGACAGGTATGCGGCGTGACTGCAACAACTGCATACAGGCAAATGGTGATATTTTATAGAGTGTAGCCGTTTATTTGTTGTTGCAATGTATCGGTCTAGTGAGACCGAACTGATTTACAATATATTGTAAAAAATTGAAAAAAAATTGAAAAAAATCTGCATTAAAAATTAAATGAATTGTAAAATTACAAATACAAGCAACCTGTTATAAATGATTGCTGTTTGTTAAAAACTTAACCATGCATTGTTGTTGTTGTTGTTGTTGTTGTTATTGTCAACGTTTATTTTGTAATAACATGTAATGTGTGTTTTGTCTGGAGATTGTTTGTCTGCTGTGTCAGTGATAATGACGATGATGCCATTAATAATTTATATACATGCGGCGCCAAAGGCAACAAAAACGTTTGCAAGCTTCCAAGTGAGTTATTTTATTATACATTATACCTACAGGATGATAAATGACAAAAAGCTTTGATACACACACATACATTATGGCGTACTCATAAGTCTTTATAAGAAGATATGACATGTATTAGTCATCATTTATAACACCAGCTAACAATAGCGTTCGTTCGTTTCCCTTTTTGTTCCATGTTCTATGTTCTATGTTCTGTGTGTTTATAAATATATAATAAATCTCTTGAATTGTTTGAAAACTTATCCTAACCGAAATGAAAATGTCAAGAGACAGTTGCTTAGGATGATTTGAAAATGTTCTTCTTGTTTTTTCTTTATTTAAAAAACAGTTTCAGTTTCAGTTTCAGTTTGTGCAGATCTATGCTGCTGGGACAATAAACTTCTTTATCAAATGATTCTCTTTCTTTGGTTTTTTATCTTTCAAAATGGCATTAAAAAACAAAAAGTTTTCTTCCTGGGTGTCTACAAACAATTTCGAACAAATATTCCTAGATGGCGATTACGATAGGTGGTAAAAGTATTTGTACTTGTGTAGAGAAAAAGAAATGTCGGTAAAAAACACCGGAAATGTTGCCCTGGGAGAGAATAATATTTCGCAATAAAAACGTGTGACCTGAACAAGAAAGGATGAGGATGAGCTGGAGAGAGGAATCAAACTGTCAAATAAATGAAATAAGTTAGCAAGGTATCATAAAAAGTTCGGAGATTTTATGGACGAAAAATATATTTTTGTGACTTTTTAGCAAATCTTACTAAACTCCGCCTTATTTGGAATATCTTGCGAAAGTAGTGTTTGGAAACTTTTAACATTTTTTTTTTTTTTCAGAAAAGCAGATAAAAACAAATATTTTCTTTTAAGGCCAGGCCAGTTGATGTAGGAAATTGGAAGGAATGTTGGACAATATTTTTGCAAAATATACACAAAATGAGAGAGATTCACTCCTACATTTAGCTTAAGCCAAATCCTATTACTAATATATAGCTTTTTTACAAACTGAAATTACTCATTCGCCTGTTGAACCAATCTCGACTTTCATGATAATATTCTTAACTGTGTCGGTGGCTTACAAATCCAACGAATCCAAATACAATTCCAGCTGAAACAACTCTTCCATTTAATTTAATTTATTTCCTCAGTTGAATTTGAACACGTGTCCTACAGTGGGCAGAGTTTACTAAGACAAAGCCTTAGCTTACTTAGCTACTGAAACAACAAACTATTAAGTTGTATTGTATAGCGCAAGTGGAGGGTATAAAAGTTTTTGTTACTTTACATCCATGAGACAATATTTAATACCGAGTATGGCCACATATTTCTAAAAAAGTATTTAGCACCATTTAGGTGAAACTTAGCATAAAATTTACTACATAGTCATTAAAATAGGAACCAATTTTGACTATGCCACGCCCACAGTTTGTCAAACTCCTTTAGTCGCCGAAAAAAGAAACAAACAGCCATGCCACACCCATAGAGTATATGTAGATGAATGAGCACAGAGTAGGTGAGATTTTTCAATTATAGCTCCCATTAAAGCTGGTTCCAAAAACTTATTGTGATTGTGAGGGTTTCACTCCCCCCAGTTATTATAAAAATTCCTTTTTTTTATCTTTCTTACTATTCGTGAATACTAATAAAAGCAACCCTGACAGCTATAAAAAGATGTTATTAATCACCCTCCAGGAAAACAACAAAAAACACACATAACACAAATATTGACTAATTTTAATAAAGAAAAATCTTCATAATGGAATTATGCTAATGCTCACAACAACACATTTGCACATTTTGTTGTTTGCATTATTTATTAAAAGAAAGTTCTTCACATGAAGTTCTTTTTACTGGGTAGAACTTCATTTAATAATCTCTACCCTTCACACCGAACTCTATGTACATGTTAGAGTGTTAGAGGGATAATAAATTTAGAAAATCCCAGAAAACCCTGAAAAATCTTTAAGTAAATGTCAAGTAAATGCTAAAGTATTACACTTTTGACCTAACACCAAAAGCGGTCTGACAGTATTTCATGTTAAGATTAAGAGTAAGCTACCAGAAGAAGAAGAAGAAGAAGAAGAAGAAGAACATTTGCAGCCAATTGCATTCGAGAGGTTATAGGAAATGAAAAGTTAAGTGAAGAATGGATAAAAACTTATCCATATAATACATATATTAATGTGTGCCATCATCAAGAAGTTTGCTGTGTGAAGTATTTACTACTAGCAGTGTAGCCATCTGTTTGAATTTTATTGTCCACAAATACAACCATCTTCAATAATATCGTAATAACTTGTCTATATACACGTGGGTGTGTATGTGTATTATGTGTCTGCAAGGTGGCTTTTTGTTATGTTTATACCAAAAGCTAGTTAGACCAATATATACAAAGAAACATATATAGTTTGCAGAGTTATTGTGTCGTCCTCTCAGGCATTTTAGTCTATAAATAATATATACCATTGTCCGTATAATCATTGTGTATGTTACCTTGTTTGTTCTTGTTGATATTTTCCCTTTTTTTTCTTTTTCATTTCCACTCTTATTCCTTTGAAAAGATTACCCACATCCATCCCTATTGTCCCATAACGTTAGCAATTCCTTAACATTTGTTGGTATTATTGTCCATTGTTCCCATTGTTGAATGCAATGCATTTAATTTGATTGTGTGTGTGTTTGTGTTTGTATGTGCTCACACTGGGTATAATATAATGTAATGGTTATTGGGCATTTCAATTACTTTCTATGCTACTTTCTATGGTCAAAAATTGATTATTTTGCGGCAATTCAACTCAATGTAATTTGCCGCAATACCTCTAACCTCAAGATGTGTGGTAACCGGTACGTATGAAAGGAAAAATTCATACCACAATTAAGCACACATTCTCGGTCTTTGTTAGGTAATAAGCAACATATGTAACAAAGTTTCATTTGTGTGCACAAAAATTTTTCGCTATAAGGAAGGGTCTACACAGAGGAGAGAGGTGTATTGTCTTTTTAAATTCTCGAACGTTATATTTTATAACATTACAAAATTGCTTTTTAGGTGATAAAAAAAGTTGACTTAGACCCAATCTTAACCCTTCTCGTCTATATAGAAACCGCCGGCGTGGTGGTAGATAATCAATAGGGCTCTGTTTTATACTTTTTTGTAAACTATGGACGTGTTTGTTAAATGACCATGCCCTGTTTAGACATAGAAATGGGTACACTATAATTAAAACTACGTCAAGTAAATTGCATTTTTTATACTACAATTTTTTTGGGCTGATTCCCTCAACTCAAATAGGAACCTAAGCTTAGAAACTAGACACTTTTTTGTATTAATTTTAAACTTTAAATATTTCTAAATTCATAAAATACAGTTTCAAGATCAACCCTTCCTCAATAACTATCACATGACATCAAATTTTTAACATAAAACAAAAGTGAAAATGTTTCGAAAGAAAAAAAGAACAAAGGAGAGTTTTATGAAGATTGTTAAAAGGTTTGAATTTAATACTTATGTCCGTTTTGGAGGAAGGAATGGAAATCATTGTCCCAATGAGATGTCGATTTCAAACTTTGCAAAACTGACAGTTGAGCGAACTGAGTCAAGGTGGAAGGTTAACAATTTATAACATTCTAATTAATTTTGTTGTTGTTGTTTGCTTATATTCATTTGCATTTTTTACTATCTTTAGCAGATCTGATTAAAATGAAATATAGTTCGTTTTATTTTCATTTTTATTTATTTGTGTTTTTTTTTGCAATACTATCGCGTACAACGTATCTGGTGTGATGTGTGCAAATGGCATAAAATACAATTATTTTGATTTACACTGCACTGAATGCCTCCATGCTTTACAATGTTACGCCTCCTCTTGTACTAACTAAAGAAAGAAAAAAAAAGGACGTGTAAACTAAATCCACACAATGCTCCCTTTCATCACCAAATGGAAACATGCCGTTTTTTTTATATCTATACACATACACATACACATACACGTATTATACTACGCCATTTTTTCTGCATTTGTATGTTTGAGTGAACATTTTTATTTTTTACATTCCAAGCATAGAGTATAAGAAAATCTTGTATTCTTCTTCACGTGCTGGGTGCTGGCTGCAAGGCTTTAAAGGATGTTGGCTTAATGTGTAACACACACATACTGTAGCACTTTGTATAGCTTGATGCACTATCTATATGTTACAAAGTATTCAACGCTTTCTCTCTTTTCGGTCTTTGTCTCATCTCATCTTTTCAGTGATAGATAAGCGGGAAATTTTCCTTTTGCACTCTGCCTTCTTTTTATTCCCATATATACTTTGTATTGTGCATGTATTTTTTTTTATGTAATATTTTGTATAATAACGAGAACATATGTTGTGCTGTTCTACTCTATATTTTTTTATGCCATCCAAATAAGAAGAGCGGTACACCAAGTTCGTTGTTCCTTTTGCAACACATAGAAGAAGTTGTCAAAGATTCTATGAACTGTACATGTCCGTCTGTAAGTCTGTCTCTTGACAGCTTTTTCACCAGCTGAAATTTCGTACATAGGCTTCTATATTCTATAGATAGGTGTATCTGCCACAAAGTTTAATTTTATTTTGAATGACCCCATCTATCGATGCATAAACAATGATCGTGGACGGATGGACATGAAAAAATTTACAAAATAAGTTTTGTTTTTATAGAATTCGATGTAAACGCATACGAATCAGCATTGAATACCCAGACGATCTAATCATGTCTGTCTGTCCGTCTATATGGTGCGTGTGTGTGTGTGTTGCGTGATAATGGTTGCAACGGTTGCAATAGTTGTCCATACTTATACAGAAGTGCTGGTAGAGTTCATATATCGGTTGGTATTAAAATTGGACAAAATCGGTTCAGCGACGTACCCAGAATATAGCAAAAAACTAAAAGGGATCAATTTTTTAGATAAATTTTCCGTATTACTCATAAAGCACAAAAGATATATTGACATATATGAATATTCCGCGGGAACTTTTCTACATCGCTGATGAGTACTCAAGATTTGCCCTCAGCCAAATATAGTTTTTTTTTTACATGTTACTTATTAAATACTTCATAAATGTGAATAGACAGACCTATGTACATGTACGTTATGAATTGTATGTATATACATCTACACATATAGTCGTAGTCGAAAGCTTATGTGACGAATGCGGATTTTTATTACAACTATACAGGCTGCCTTGCTGAGTTAGTTCTCTGGTGTCCTTGTAGTATAGTTTGTTGTTTTTTGTTGGCAAGTTACTGTTGTGCAACATTTACTGATAATGAACATACTGCAAGCGAAGGAGGTCTTTAAATGTAAGCTAGATAAACTACGGATTTCCCAAACGGCTTTTATAAAATAAATACAAATCTAGTTGGAACTAAACTCTGTCTGTCCCTACGTCCATTTAGTTAAACGTTCGTTAGTACATAGAATACTATTTGTATGTATGTATGTGTATATATGTTTTGTTATTTAAATTTAACTACATATATAAAACTGTTGTGTTTCGAATTTTTTTATACTTTTGCTAACCCTGACCGCATTTTTACGCTTCTCTCTTTTTTTCTTCTTGTGGTAAAATAAAAAATTTAGGAGAGTTATTTAAAAAGTTTTTCTTTTTTGTTATAAAATTAGAATGCATTAGTCTTTGCTGATAGAGTTGATATTTGTAGATTGTGATTAGTTTCGAAATAAGTATATTTTTATACGCCTCACATATACAGACTTTTTTCTAATACGCAGCAAAAGGCTACAAAGTATATAACCTTTAATTAAAAACAAAAACTGAGTCGATATAGACATGAAGGTACATATGTCCGTCTGTCCATATATTGTTGGCATTCTCACGATTGTAAATTTTGAGGAATTTAGATCATTTTTATACAGATTCTCTTATTTTTACACATCGCTATTCAAATTGGGGAAAAATTGGTCAAGTGCCACGCCCACAATCGACAAAAAACTATTTATGTGCCACAAAAATTAACCTATGAACTTGAACAACTATAATTATTTTAGCCATCGATTTGTTAAAAAAAGGTGTGGTCAGATAACAGACACATCCTTAATTTGCAAAAAACCATACTAAGCTTATACACCATTAAAGGGCGTAATACATGTATATATTTGTTACGCCCACTGTTGTAAATGTTACTTGTTAAATTCTCAAAGTCTTTGACAAGACAATAGTTTGTTTTGTCATAGAATTTTACCAACCGCTCAAATTAATTTGTGGCCTTTAAACGTAACCTGTCTTCAGTGAAATCATTAATAATCATAAGAGAAACGGTATTTAGCAATATGACGGTTCTGATTCACTAAGCTCCAACCGAGTTCTGTCAATTGGCAATATTGTACAAATCTTTTACAAACATACGGTTCATATACATGTAACGTCCCCCATGTGTATAGCTTGAGGGAGGTTAAATTAAAAATTCTTTTGTGCTTGTAACTAAACGCATATGCACGGAGCAGTCAGCCAAAACATAAATATTATTGATATGAAAAGCAGCCATCTAGTAAAGGGGATGACAATTCGCAGTCGAAGTTGAATACATGTATACCAGAGGTGGGCATTCAAAAGTCTGAGAGATGGTATAACATTTTCATTAATTTATATATATTAAATAATTAACAATAACAACTTCATCTGCAAAATTTAAGAGAATTTTTAACACATATGGTAAAAATTTTCAAAAATCACAGCAAAATAAGTGAAAAGGATACATTTTGGTTAGAACAACTTCTCGATATTCTTCACACTGAATTGTAAACTGTGAACGGGGCAGGTGCTACAAAGGTCTAAGTCTGCATTGTAAATTGTGGGCGTAACTGTTTACTGAAACCGCTCCTTTCTCACATCTCGCCTAATAGTAGGACAATCAAACTGTAACTTCTTTACATCTTATTGTGGGCATGATACGTAACCGTCCACGCCAGATGTAAATATCTGTATAAAATTTCTAATTAAAATCTCAATTTCTGTTAATCAACATCAAAATCTCTTCGATTTAACTACGTCCTTAGATTCGTCTGTTTACCGAAACGCTTCAAGTTGCCAAAATTTCTACTTTCCGGTTATACACCCGCAATATACTAACTCAAGAAGAATTTTAATTTTTTTCTCGTTTTAAATGAAGTGTTCTAAGTGTAGCTGTAGTTGCCCACCTCTGACCTAACTTAAACATATATGTAAACGTTAATATTACCTTTTTGCCAGTAAAGTGTTAAATCTTGGCACCCAGGGCTGTATAGAATATAACTTGTTTACAATAAATAAGCCTGCTTGAGGGCAAGAGAATACAATTAACAGCCACCAAGTGCAACAAATGCAATTAAGTTTCTATCACAGGAAACAATAACATAAAAAACGATTTTGGGGCGTTTCTAATACATATTCAAACCTCACACATTAGCACTGTTTCAACAACTACACTGCAAGGGCATATATAGTTAGTGATGATGGGAGGTAATGGTGGGGTGTACAAAACCACCCATCATGTATGCTTCTGCTTATGTAATTTAGGTCTGTGTATGTGTTATCCGTTTAATTTAATTTATGGCAACAAACGCATAAAATACACACAACACGAAAAATAACCATAACATGGCATAAAACAAAGTCAAACCCTCAGCCACAGAGAATTTTTAGCAAGAAAAAAAGGCAAAATATCCCACTGCACGCAGCAGGGTGTAGACAGAGAGAAAGAGTGAGAAAGATACAGAATGCGTCACTACCAACAGCCCACAATGTTGGCTTAATTTGCATCTAATTAAAATTGTAATTGAATTTTAAATTAAACCCAGAAAACATAACCAAACAAATGGCAACAACAACGACAATTTATTGTAAAATAAAAAATATGACTTTTTTTCCCCTTTTTCATATAAATGGTAGGATTTTTTAAGGCTTTAGCACAGTTTTCTTTTATTGTTCTTTTGGGCTTTATTACAGATTTGCTACAGATTTCATAGATGTACGTGAAAAGGAAAGCAAACGTGGTACACGGGGTGCGGGTAATCCGGAAAAGCGTAAAAATTTACGTTCACATCAACACCATCATCAGCACCATAACCAGCAGCAACAACAACATCAACAACAACAACAAAGAAGACAGCAACGTCATGAACAAATGTTGGCAGATGAGGCCAGTGCTGCTGCTGCTCTGTTGAATGGTAGAACTTCTATAGTAAATACCAACTTAAGCATGACAACAAATCAACGACAACAACAACAACAACAACAACAACAACGTTGGCTACCACGAGCAACAAACTATAATAATAGAAATGAAGGTGATGTCGGCACTGGTGCAGGCACTTTGGTATCAGCTGTTGCTGTTTCCCTTGGTAGTGTAGAAGATGCACGTCAGCAACATCAACATCCACACCCGCACCAACACCATCACAGTCAAATAATCATATCCATAGAAAATTCCAATAAAACTGTCAACTCGAATGTTACAAATACAGCAAAATTTTCGGATGAAAACAATAACAACAATAACAATATATCCTCAAGCAATAATACACAAAGTTCAAGTTCTTCATTATCATCAGCATCATCATCATCATCACCATCGTTAACTCAACCTCCATTCATTTCAATGGTTAATATTGGCAATTTAACACCAGCTGGTGGCAATTTTAATGCACTAACAACGAAACAGCAACAACAACAACAACAGAAACCACTAATACCAGACGTAACCCAAAAGGCAGCGACGTCATTGAAGTGGTCGTCTATGACACGCCAAGAAGACCCAGACAGATATTCATCTTCAGAGGAATACCAAAGTCAAAGAGGACGCATCAGACCGGAAGATTTATTAGAGCTGCAAGAACGTATTACAAAGGAAATTCTCAATTCCAATTTAGAGGAAAAGGAAATGCTCGAGTTACAGGTAAAACTTTTCCTCCCCCCCCCCACACACTACCTACCATACCGTTATATGTAATCGTTGCATGTTGAAATATTTGTCTGTTGACATATTGAGGACAGTTTACAAGGATGTGTAATCAGAAACTTCTAAACCAGCCAACATTGTAATATTTTGCTCATGAAAGTACCAAGAATGCCATCAACATGGACACATATGAACACACAAACACACAAACACACAAACACACAAACACATACACACACATATACACAATTAAGAGATTGTCTAATTTCACAAAGTTTATGAAACAGTGACGACTACACTTAGAGAAACTTTCTTTTAGGCTCCACCTCAATGATGAGGGTTTAGTAAGTTTGTTGTTACCATTGCAACACCTAGAAGGAGACCTACAAAGTAAATTTTAGATCACATGACCATGGTAGTAAATTTTGAAATATTTAACTAAAACAAACATTTCTCGTTTCTGTATAAATTTGAGGGGAAAATTGATCATGTGACACAACCACAAATTGACCTATAAAGTTGATATTTGGTGCACATATTTAGAATTAGTCAAAAGTTCGCGTGCTGTAATAACGCACACGCCCCCAATTAATAAAAACTCTTATAAAAGGCAGAGACCCTCTTGGGTGATGCATTATATAATCTAAATATACATTATTAGGAAGCGCAATCATGTACCTGCCACGTCCACTATTGCCGTATGTGATAGATGTGGAGGGCATTTCAGATTTGGTCTAAACCAAATTCAGTTATTTTTCTTGTTTAACTTTTACTTGATTTTTAATTTTAACTATTATTCAAAAATATTTAAAATTTTTTCTTCCACAGTGTACCACAAAAATATATAAATTTTCCCTCCTGGCCATATAAATAATACAATAAGAACACGCTAACTCTTAAACATAAATAAAAAATTGTTTGTACAATACATTATAAACTGAAATGAAATAATGGCAACATGTTTTAACAAGTATTTCTTTTTGTACTGTATTCTATAACAAGCAAATAACCAAAAAACAAATAATAATGAATTATTTTCATCGTATTTATGGCGTTTTTTCTTTTTTTTTTGGAACTTTTTCAGGAAAAAATTAGTCGTGAAATTTTCAATTCCAAAGTTTTCAATATGGATGCTTATGGTGGCGGTGTAGGAGGTGGTAGCGGTAGCAGCACCAGCTCTAATAATAATCGGCGTAAAAAGAAACGTAAAAATCAAAGAGCTGTCAATGGCATGATGATGGCCGATATTGTTAGTGGTTATAATGGTGATACCAGTGACAATAGCATGAGTTATGCAATGACTAACAGCAACAGCAACAACAACAACAACAACAATAATAATAATAATAATAAATTGAAAAATACAATATCGTTGAAAGCTCGAAGTTTAATGAATTTACATAATAATGAAGCAGGACGAAGGGTAAGTCTATCCCAACTATAATATTAATACTTATAAACTCTACCTACAAAGTATATACATATATTCTTCATTAGCATCAATAACTGACTCGATCTAGATAAGTGTGTCTTTGCGTCTGTCTGTTGTTGGCATTATCGCGGTTGTAAATTTAGAGACTTTAAGCTGAAATTTTGTACAGACAGTACAGAAGTGGGCAAAATGGGTTAAGAGCCACGCCCACAATCGACAAAAGTCTATCCATCAACCTCACACATTAAGCTATGAAATTTGATTTATAATTAGTGTGTTTGGGGTCGCAAAACAAATACGCCCACTATTTTCAAAAAACCATATTTTATGTGAAATTCAACGTGGAAGTTTATAAGTGATATTTATATTGTAAGAGCGTGATTAGTTACCTGCCATGCCCAAATTTTAATCATAGAGCTTGAACTCCTTTCACAATTATGCATGAAAAATTTGCAGCACTGAACAGACGGCTTCCCAAAGTAACTATACCAAGACTCAAGTGCTGGTTTTATAAGAAGTTATAAAAATTCATTTTACTACTCTTCCAATTATTTATTTTTTTCTATCTTTATAAAAACTGATGAACAATCTTTGATTGAACAATGTCCGCATACAAATTATAACAATGCTTTAAACTTTCCGAAAGGAAACCGGATCTCCATTTAATATGTGCTGAGGCTACTGGTGTATGTTTATATTTATCATTAATGTGAAAAATGTTTAAAAGAAGAGCGAGTTTGAATATAAAATACATTAATATGAAATGACAAAAAAGTGAAACGTTCTTGCACAACCGCGAACATGGAAATGAATCACAATCGGATCACAATTTAGTGAAAAATCAAAAATTTCATATTTTAGCAGTAAACAAGAACAACAACAACAACAACAACAAAATGTTTGATGAAGTTTTAACAAATTTCTTTGGTTGCTACGTTTGCCCTAAAAAGTTGATCAATTTCTGTTTTTCCCACTTGTACATTATTCGCATTGTTAGCATGGCCTCGTATCGTATCACCGCATATGATTGCACAACTATTTGTACAGAGATGGTGAAAATATCTTTTATATTTGTTGTTGCTGTGCAACGTTGCAAGTTGCTTGTGTTGACACAGCATACAATTGAAATTTGTATGCGTGTTGATATCATCCGGTACATAGAATACCAGTGATTGAGTTTGTGTGAATATTTGTCAATGTTACTTCAAAAATTGTAAGTACGTAGTCATTTATACTGTTAGGTTGGGACCTACTATGTGAGTTTTAGCCAAAACGAAATTTTTCCTGATATTCAATGATCGTTGATGAATTGTTGTTTCTTTTTTTTCTTTTTAGTCTATTATGCACACTGTTGTTGGTGTTGTTGTCTGGCGTTTTCCTTTTAAATAACCGCCCGTTATGTTATCATGTTATTGTTGTTGTTGATTTATTTCTACATACGAGTACATGATGCAAAGTAGTATGGCTGCCTTTTGCACACAATGGTCCGATTTTTTTTTTTTTATTTAAAATTTTTCCATAATTGTTGCAGGAGCTCAAAGTGCTTTGCAAATGGTTTTTGTTATGAAGTTGTTTTTCAACAATTTTTGTGGGAGGGAGTTGAAAAAAAATCGTAAAATACTTTGACAATATGATAAAAACTAACAATAACAATTTTTGGCGACAGTTTATCGTACAACTGTTGGTCGAACTTATAGCGTGTATGTGACAGACATTGTGATATTTTTGATGTTACAGCCAAAAATAATAAATAACAATACACGTTATATGCACACAGAACGTATAAACAAACAACACACATATACACACACACACACGCACACATAGAAGAGTATGATATAATAATAAATTTCGCCACAAGAATACTGCAACAGCAATAGTAAGCAAAATAAGATAAAAATGTATATTTGGCTTACATAAAAAATGGGCGTGGCATGAAAAAGTTTTTTGTTTCTTCTAGCAACTATTTCATTATATGTAAGGAGGTAAATTTGGCTTCGACCAAATCATGCTTTTACTTCCTCTACGTAAAATTTGGGCATGGTATGTGTTATATTAGTGTTGCCAAAGGGTATATTAAGTTTGTGCGAATTGTTGTAACTTCTAATGAATGTGAATTTGCTTGACTTGTAATTAGAAAACTACTGCCTCGATTTTGGTCAAATTTTTTGCAAACGTTTGGAAATTTCTCTAGATTTTCGTTGATATCTAATGAATGGGTGTGGTACTGCTCATTTGATTAGAAAATGATCTTTTAAAAATACTTGCTTTTCAACTAAATTGTTTAATGCCACGCCCACATAATATACCTTATTTGAAAGCTGAGTAAGAGATGGTGGGTCTTTTTAATTAGTCATTGTGTTTGCAACATGTGGAAGGAGGTGTCAGATATCCTCTGAATAGATCACAAAATAAATGTCCGCGTGTCTGTCTGTTAATGGCACTTTCATTTACGTGAATTTTGAGACATTAATCTGAAATTTTGTGCAGACACTTGTAGTTTGTGAACGCAGATCGTTATTTAAAATGAATAAAATGGGATAAAAGGCACGCCCACTATTTATGTATCTGCCAAATAAAGTTGAGCTTTGAATTTGAAATTGCTACATTATTAAATAAGTACCCGAAGTGGGCGTGGTCGGATAAAATCCTATAGAGCGTAAAAATCCATTTGACGTTGATACGTAATTCATACAATTCATACAATTGGAAGCTGTACTCATGCTCCTGCCACGCCCCTTTTTTTCACATAAGGAGGGTGTTTGAGATTTTTCTTACGTCAAATTCATTTTTTTACAACTTTTTTGTTACAGAAAATTTATAATTATACGATTTTTATAAATGCTTGCCGCAGTTTCATTATGTTCTACTTTACCACCTTTTTTTACCAATCATACGCGTGTAAAGCATTTAAAAATATTAAAAACTTTACAAACATTTTTTTTTTTTACAAATCAAAGGTATTATCGTGGTTAATGGTATCCGCTATAAATGTTATAACACACACACACACAAGCATCCGCTATTAAATCTGTTTAGATGGTTTTTGTCGCATACACATATATACACATTTTAGCGGTGATAGAGGAAAAAAGTGGAGTGTTATTACATGTCAGCTGCCATTTGTTATTTATAATTTATTTCATAAATTTTTTATGATTATTGTTATTTATTGTTGGATATACAAGCGTACACACAATTTCATTAAAACAATTAGCATTGATTAGTGCTAATTGATTGATGTTTTATTGACAAATAAATGCTGGCGACAAAACCATATTTTATAAATTTTTGAAAATAAAAAAAAATTAATAAAAATAAAAAAAATTAAATTAAAATTTGGAAATTTATTTTTCTTGTTTTATGTAAATTTTCTGTTTTTCATTACAAAATTCCCTTGAAATGGTATTTAGTGGAATTTTTAATAAAAAAGCATTGTAAATGAATAAAAGCTGTAGCTTATATGTTGTTAATAAGAAAATATTGATACTTTCAATAAATCCAATTTATTTTTGGAATATTTTTAATGAAATATATTATTATAGTTATATAACATATTGCTTAGATTTATAAATTTTTTAAATTTTACCTTAGGCTACATTTATAAATTATAAGCGCATGTATATTTGCCATTTGTGAATATTTATTTCACCAACTTTACAATGACAATATGTTTGAATGTTATTTTGAAAGTGAACCAAGTCGACTAAGTTCAAACACATTTAAATAAATCCTATAATAGCTTCCAAATAAACCTAGAATGTAGTAATGTCCGTCCGTTTATATGTTTTGATACTTTTAAAAGGACATCTTGTACAGGAATTTATCCGTTATCCTTCAAATTTCAATATTACCACACCCATAATCGACAAAAATCTATTACAGTCTCAACAATTACAATATGATAAAAATTAAGATACTTTGAGCAAAAATTGAGGTGAAATTCTGCCACGCCTACAATTTACATAAATATCTTACCGTCATAAAAACTAAGCTAAGAAATGATAACAATTCGGTTATTGAGCTGATATTTTGAAGATTTCTAAACTGCCACGCCCACAATTATATAACAGCCACACAAATCTCTTATACCCACAACAATTAAATTAAGCTATAAAATGGTAAAAATTAAGATAAATTTATAAGGAGACATTTCCAGTTTTGATCCAGCTTTCCACTCCACAAACGATACAAATCTCTAATAATTACAACAACAAAATTTCATTTCTGTAGAAAATTTCATTTTTGTAGAAATTTTGTTTAAATATTTATAATTAGCCCACTTCTGTTATAAAGGGGCGGTATCGGATAATAGGCACGCCCACAACTTATCAAAAGTTTTGTTTTGCAAGAAATTTCATCTGTAAGATAAATATTTAGTGGTGTTTAAAAGTGGGCGTTATGTACACATATCATGCCCGCCATGCCTAGATTTGATATAAACCAAATATTTCGATTTTACTGGTTTATGAATATTTTTGCACCCAAGTTGTGAATATTGCAACAATTTCACATTTTTTCTTGGTTTTTTTTTTGTTTGGACGACCAAAAAAAAACTTCAACGCGTAAGCTTTTAAATGGAAACATCATTTCTGCACAGATTTTAAATGCAAAAGGATTTTTATAAATACATATACATTGATGCACAAACACACACACGCAAACACAACTAATCCTGTATAGTGGCACAAACAAATCCCAACAATTTGTCACGTTTTGCAGCATGCATCATGTGGCATTTACACTCTCTCTCACACCACCAGTACATTGTCATTGCCACCCGCACGCATGTACACACTTAGGCACACATGCATCCAATATCCATTAAATATACATGTCTCTCTATAATATAGTACATGCACGATGTATGTAAACGTGTTTTATCAACAACAACAACAACAACAACAACAACAAAGAAAAGAAAAAACGAAAAAACGGAGATGAGAATTATTGGTACTTGGTTTTCTCTTAACAAACAAACAAAAAAATATATATACAAACAGACAGACAATATTATTTAACAATTTATTGTGCTTTAAAGTGGAAACAAAATAGATAGTTGTGGTGAATATTTATATTACGTAAAATACATGTGAGGAGCGTTCTGTCTTCTTCTGTCAAACGAACAAACACAGATCCATACAGAGAAAAGTAACATAAAGCAATTTTGGATTTTTGCAACAATGCACACCCACACACTCACTTATAGTATAATGTCAATGTTTTTTTTTTTTTTTTTTTGTTAAGCAGCCAGTCTTGTGTACATTTTTCTTTCGTATCATTTTCCCTGCCAATCCTCTAAACGGTTTTTACATAAAAGCATTAAATTGTTCATTTACATGAATTTTTTTTATGCTGCTCACCATAAATTGTTAATAACACTCGTCTGTGTGTAAGAATATGAAATAAGTAGATTTGGTAGATTTGTTTAATACTCGTAAAGAAAGATGAATAGTTTTAGGAGGGAGTTGGAGGATATTTCGTGCCACGCAATGTTGTGTATGAGAAGTTTTATATCAAGTTGAAACATATGTTAAATAATGCAAGAGTACTTATACTGATTTAACATTAAACAAGGACTTTAAGCATCAGTACATATGCTTACAACATATAAAGGATTTGTATTCTTTTCTTGTGCTGCCAAGAAGTAAACTTTTTTCAACTGCAACTTATTTGCATTTATGCACCCTTCACTTGAAATATAGCCCACATCTTAATACTTTTACATAAGTATACACCAAATGTAGAAAATACTCATTTAATTGTGTTGATTATAAAAAACTGTCAAATAACAAATGTTTGCATAAAAATGAACAACGACACAAAAATAATGTAATAAAATAATAACAAGAAACAAAGTAAATTTGTCTTAAGCAAAATTTTAAACACCCTTTACATATATATAGAAATAGTGGCAAGCGTGGCAAGTTTTTTCTATGATTTATGGGCATATCTGTTTGGGCCTACTCTTAATAGTGCTCATTTTTGTTTCAAAAGACATCGCCATACCAAATATCCTTAATAAATATCAAATATTTCGACCTATAGATTGACTACAATACGAACAGACAGACAGACGGACATGGTTAAATCGATTCACATTTTGTTTTTGAGGCCATCCCTGCACATATTTAAGTGAAAGAGGCGTGATAAGTGTGGCACACAACACTTTGGGATGAAAACATCCGCATACGTTTGCCTAATACATGTCGAAAGTTTTCATTTGACAATGTTTTAAATAGTTTAGCATGGTCGGTGTATACTTGTAATCTAATAAGAAACATCTTAAACAACTGCAACAGCCCTAACAGCCCAACAGCCCATCGAATCTATCAATTGCTGATTGAATGCGAAACGTTTTTTGCAAAATTGATTTCTTTGTATAGCAGCTAACAAGATTGAAAATTATTTCTTCAAGTGTATATTACCACGTATGCATCAAATATTAGGGATGTCTGTGCGTATGTGTGTGTGTGTGTGTGATATGGTAATTGCATTTGTGTTTTATGTTCCGCTGGTTAAATGAAAATTTATATCATAAATTTTCCAAGGATTTTATATTCGGTTGACATTTGTTGAGAAAGTGCTGAAGGAGGAGGAGGTGAAGGAGAAAGGAAACAAACTTATTTTTACTTCCCTTACCAACGGACTGAATGCCTGCCTGCCTGCTTGTCTGTGTTCCCTTGTTGCCTATTTGCAGTAAATGTAAGCACGCGTGTACTTTCAAACATTTAGCTAATATTACACTCCCCCCCCCGAACACACTGTTATACCTTAATATATTGTATATATGTATGTATGTGCAGTATTCTGTTGACTCTTAGGTGGAACAACTTTCATTTGTTGTCCTTTCATCTGTCTACACACAGTTGGTCACCATGTTGCATTTGTTTGTTCGTTCATTTGTTATATAGAGTGTGGGAGAGAGGGAACATTTACTTTCACAATCTTCATGTCGTTCATGTCATTTTTAATGAAAAAACTTTTGCTTCTCTTCTTTATATAGATTTCATTTTTATTCTTATACCCTTCACATAATGTGGGAGATATACTAAGTTGATCGTTCCATTTGCAACATCCATATGAAAGTGCCAGAGACCTTACAAAGAATATTTACTTTTGATTAGTGTCAACAACTGAGTCAATGTATGTAAGTTCGCATGTCTGATATATTGGGCAAACACTCCTGCTGCAAACTCTATTTTAATTGGGCAAAATCTGTCAAAAAATCTGTATCTCTGTCACATAAAAATTGAGTTATAAAGTTGAAATTTGGTATGCATATTTATGAGTTCTAGAAATGGCCGTGATTAGATAACGATCACGTCCATAATTTAAAAAAGCCACGACTTGCAACCTGAAACATTATTTATGTACTCCTGTCTATTGTTATGTACACCATTAGAGGCAGTAATCATGCACCTGTCACACCTACTGTTTGTATGTAGATGGGTAGGGTATTTGGGATGTGGTCCAAGTCAAATTTACTTTTTATTTGTTTTTCAAAGTTCTATTTTTTAAATAATTTTCTTCCATTTCTTTCGAATCAGTTTGAATTCTTGTTCTTTTTTGCTGACTGCGTGATTTTCACATATATTCATATTTTCTGTTACGTTAAGTGCTCTATACAGCACAAGTTGTGTAGAATAGTTTCATACGTATGTATGTACACACTCATACATGCATTGTAAACAAATTATACATTTGTCATATTTGCTCACATTTGCTGAATGATTCAATTAAATTTAGAATTTGTTTCAAATTGAATTGTTTGCACAAAAAACTTCTTATTGCCATTACATATAGTTTTCTACATATTTTTAAATATTATCATTTCATGATAACCTGAAAGCGTACGTATTTGAAAATTATTTAAATAAACAGAAAATAAATGAATGAATGAAGAACGTACGTGTATGTATGCACGAATGAGATACTTGTGAACTTATAAAATTCATATTACATCCGTGTTATGATTGGTAAAAAAAAAAAAACAACCAACGTAACCATAACCAATTGTAACCAAATGTTTGTTTAAGTTGAATTTCATTATGTCGGAAAACATCTACTTACAAAACCATTACATTATTATTGCAGCAGTTTTCAATTCTTTTGTTTTTGTACTATTACAGGCTGTTATAAAGAAGACGCGTATTACGTGCAAATGTCATGGCGTTTCCGGTTCGTGCAGTTTAATAACCTGCTGGCAACAGTTGTCATCTATACGGGAAATTGGTAAGTGGTTGTGCATGTTTATTAACACGTACTTTTTTTTTCTTTATATCCGGCAAAGGTTACATTAAGTTTATGCGGATGTTTGTAACTAGTAAACGGTAAACGGCCAAGCTTACCTTCGGTCAAAATTTCAATCGATTTAGTTATGTCCGACTGTCTGTCTTTGAAAATTTGTGCGCAAACTACAGGTCGCTTATTTGGAGATATTTCGAATGAAATTTGCTACAAGGACATATATTTGGCCTAAAGAGAATATAGACCGAAACAAATGACAAAAAGTAGCAATTCTTAGCAAAACTTTGCCGACTAATTTTGATGTAATTGACTTAAGAAGTGGTCGAACCATTTTTAGAACCCTCTACCATCCAATATTATTTCACTAATGGGTATAAAATGTTCGGACTTTACCTATTAAAACATTTTCACTTGTTGCCATTGTATAGTAATTTCCAATTTCCCATTTAAATTGAAATGTAACTATAAGTTGACTATAAAATATAAGTTAAGCTGCCAAACACATAAACGAGGCAGACAGACATGACCAGATGGACTGGCCATATCCGTATACTAATTCAATGTTGATTCAAAATATAAATATTCTGTGGGGCCTCCGTCGCCTATTTCTGCATGTCGCAAATCATCAGTTTTTATTGACAAAAGCAGAAAATTTACAAAATTTCTTCTATGCAGAAATCTATACCGTTTCTAGATAAAGTTTTTTGGTTATCAAACTGGCAAACATCCCTTTCAATTGAGGAAATCTGTTGTGTGTTAAACTTTACGTAAACTTTTAAATGTCACTAAAAGCTGTAAATGGTTTCGGTTTAGGTTTATGCTAAAGCTTTTTATTTGAACCATAAAATCGAAATTAATAAACTTGTAACATAAATTTGCCTTCGACTTACAGGTGACTATTTACGCGAAAAGTATGAAGAATCCACCGAGGTGAAATTGAACAAGCGTGGACGTTTACAGGTGAAAGATGCACAATTCAAAGTACCCACCGCTCATGATTTGGTATATTTAGATGAAAGTCCAGATTGGTGTCGCAATAATCGTCAATTGCAATGGCCGGGTAAATGATTTGAAAGAAGAATTGAAGAATTTGAAACACTGTCATCTATTAAATGTCTCTGTTTACAGGTACTCACGGGCGCATTTGCAACAAGACATCAAACGGTTTGGATGGTTGCGGCATTTTATGTTGCGGTCGAGGTTACAACACCAAAAGCATCACCGTACGCGAACGTTGCAATTGTAAATTTCATTGGTGCTGTCAGGTGAAATGTGAGATTTGTGTTAGGACTATAGAGGAGCACACTTGTAAATAATGGCCATTAATAGTATTAAGTGATTAAGATTGAATTCAGTTTATTGTTTATCGTCACTGTAGTTGCATGTGTATGTAGCTGTAACTGTAATTGTAACTATAAGTACTAATTTTATCAATTCGTTTTAGATTCACATTCAGACTCTCTCTCTCTATACGATATAAAAATCAAATTGCTATAAAATTAGTTTCAATTTTTTATATCTGTAAACGAGATTCCACTACGTTTAAGCTTTAATAATAATACTTATTTATTTTTCTCATTTAATACGAAAGAAAAATTGACTAAAATTCAACAGTTGTAATAAAGGTAACGAAAGTACTCTTGTTACGCACACAAGTGATATTTAACAAAAAATATTAATAATAATAATAATAATAAATAAACAGCATTTACTGTCTTAGGCTTAATGGATATGTTTTAGTGATAAGAAAAAGACTGGAGTTGAACAGACTTGATTGCAGAGTCTGCCAAGCCTAGTCTAAATCCTCCCTCCTTTAGCAACTATGTACGATGTATAACAAATATATGTATTGTATCATATTAAGTATATTTAAAGACACTTTAAAATGTAATTGTAAACTGCCTCACATGTACGACAAAATAACAAACAAACACAAACAGTTGAATAATTACGAATTGTAATAATATAGACCCTTGACTAGATTCAAGTCATTTATTTCATATTTACTTTTATGATCCTCCCCATTGAACTATTACTCGTTTAAAGCGTTCTTCAATTCATCCTTTCGCAAAACTTACTGTTCAAAACAATTTAACAAAAACAATTCTACAAAATATATAAAAAAACTGACACAAACAAATAGTATTCTTCAGTTTGATTAAAAAAGGTACAAGTAAAAAAAGGAAAATTACCACCACAGAGCTTCAATGAATTATAAATGAAAAAAAAAACATCTCCGTCTAATTTAGTTTTGTGTACAAATTATCAATGAGTTTTAAAGGAAGCAGTTGAATATGCCAGTCAATCTAGCTGCACCCTTTATTTACCCTGCCTCACTTAGTTTCACACATTATGACACAAGTCACTTCGAAAAGTTTTGTTATATGGAAAGGTGTTCTGAAAATAGTTTGATTAACTCCAACATTGGCTTATTAAGTCAAATAATTGTATTTTACCACAAAATTTAAAAAAAATTTAAAAAAATTGCCACTTGTCTGCATATAAATACTTCCTTTCTAATAGGAACTTATATGGGGAAGGATTCTAAAAATGGTCCTTTTTAATTCAGTTTAATCCATTTTCACTACATATCGTTTTACAAAATTCCATCGAAAAGGTGACAAAATTTCATATTATACAGCAGATGGAAATATTTTTATCGTTTGTGAATGAAAAACTTAACCAAACTCGTTGAATTTAAAAAGGGCGAGAATATATAAATCGTATGGGAAAGGGCCAACAATAGACAGACGTACCAGACAAGCATGGCTAGAGCGTTGCAGTCATTTGCAACACTTTCTTATAGGTATTACAAATGACATAACAAACATTGTATACTTCCCATTCTATTAGGGGAATAAAAAGCCATGGGGTGGTGGTTATAACAAGCTCAAAAATGTATTGTAGGAAAACAAAAGTAAACAATAAATAAAATAAAGAAAGACTATGTCAGCAGAGTTTTCCTAAATACCATGCGCTCCTTCGCACTTAACGTATTGTAAGTATTTACAAATATTTGTATCATCTTTCCTTTCGTAACACCGGCTTAAAAATGTCCATTCATCCATCAATGTATTCTTGTGAGTGATTTAAAGAAAATGAAAGTAAGATTTGTGCAATAGGACCACGCCTACTTGTATACATTCAGTACCTTTTTGTTGCTCACTTAATTCTACATAAATATATAATAAGTAGGCGTCGATTAGGAAAATGTTTAATATTAGGGATAATTTCGTTTCACGAGTTAGACGAAGGCCATGCACAACATCCTTTGGGATAGATGTTTGGGTTAAAAAAAATCTCTTTGATAAACAAAATACTTTTTCCTAAATTAGTTTATCAACAAGTATTAATGATATCAGTGAATATATAGCCGAGAGTTCACGTACAAGCATAGAAAAGAATTTAAATGATGTTCCTTCGCACTTGATTTGATCATTTATGCAGCTCGTCATTCAATTCCAACTTTTGATAAAGCACGTTTGAAATAAAGGTGTGCCATACCTGTAGAAAACTTATAACTTTATAGCATACCTTCAGGCACACCACAAAACTTACGTACTGGGTGGGCAATGTTTTAAGAAAATAAGCAAATTGGATATTAAGCGTAAATACAAATAATGGTGATGATCGACTATATTATGAAATGTCCAAGGCTTCTTATCAATAGGTATGCATAAACATCTAAACTGAATTTTGTGCATCAATAAATAAATACTTTAAAGATGCAGTTGTTGGGAAAAATTCTACTAGATAACCTGACTAGAACGTTGCAACATATTCAAGATATCTCAAATCTCAGACAAAAGCGCTTTAATTGTCTATAACATAAAAGGGCTGCTTTTTGATAATCTTTTAAAGTAAAATCTTTTTTCACTTTTCTTACAAAAAAACATTTTACATAATGCTCCCGTGCAGGGAGGCAACATTTCTCTACAACAGAATCACAATCACGTGATAATATTATCATTATAAAAAATTTACAAAGATCTGTTTAAAAGATAGTTCTGAAGTCACCTAACGTCAATACATTCCTATAAGAATCTGCCAGAAGGTTGTATTCAGTGGGGCTCTAGCTGTATCGTTGTTTGGTCAGCTCCAGTCCACATCTCGCTGTTACTGCTTAATTATTAAATAATTACTAAATATGTGTTTTGTTGTTTTATCTTTCGAAATTGATTTGACATTTATCTGGCCAAAGTTTAAATAATTGCTAAATTATTATAGGAGATAAAAACAAACCTCCTTTTACTTATGATCCAACAAAAAAAAATTAATTTATGAAAATAAAACCATAATTACGGTACGTTTGGTAAAAAATCACTATTAGAGAACAACATAACTGGAATGCCAAAATGAACCGAACCTACCAGTGCCATGTTCAGTAGTTTTCCTATATTTTTTGAAATATTTTCATTCATTACTTATTCGAAAGTTAAGGTGTGGTGTGTAATTTATATAAAACAAAATTCAAGTTTTTATATTCATATAAAATGTTTTCAAACATACAATATATGTTGGTTTACAAATATTTTAATTTTACTTTATTTTGCTTTTGGTTTTTTTTTTTTTGTTTTTCTTGCCTCTTTGATTTAAAACCGGCTGTATTAATTACACCACAAATGTCGTAAAGCACGCACCACCACCACCACCGCCAAGCACGGTAGGTATAGATTTTTTCGGTTCATTTTTGCATAAATCTGTCCAAACGACAATCAAATTATAGCTTCTGAGACATTGATTGAAGAGCTATTAATTACATTTCGTTAGCTGAATATTTGTATTAAATACAATGTAATTCACACATGCAGCCTTATGATTGATTTAAAACAACAAATTATAATCTCAGAAAAGATTGCGCGCCTTAAAAGCGGTGTAAACTACATCCTTTACATATGTTTTCCGAAACAAGAACAAAAAAAATAAAAAAATAAAAATATTGCAATTTCTATTCGACATAGCAGTGATAGCAAATCTTTTTGACAAGTGGGGCAAATTTTGTTCAATGTTCTAAATATTCTAAAGTGTTTACCTTTTTTTCTTTGTTTTACAACTTAAGTCTTGCACGTGACGAATCAAGTATAGACGTCGACTTCAAAATATTGATTTATAAATGGAGTGAAACTAGGCTCCGTCGGTATGGTGGCCATTCACAGAACGTTCCCGAGCTGGTACTGATACTGGTGTTCGTTCTATAATGCAACAAAATATATGATATGTTAGTTATGAGTTAAGGACTAACGCGTCGAAATGAGACATTTTACGACCATGTACATCTTGTGCAATAATACGTTAGAATATCAGCTACTTTGATACAATACTTTATATATTGGACATTAGATATACATATGTATATATATATATTATATTTTTGTACCCTAAATCACTTGTGGTAAAAGGGTTTTTAAATTGTAAAATATTTGTAACTCCTAAAGGGCAAATGCCACGCCCATCTTAAATTCAGAATCACTTTCTTAAATCCATTTAGCCCGCCTGTAAAGTGTTTGCTCGTGTAAGCTGCACCAGCTGCAGATTGCTTACAGATATGGATGGACAGATGGACACAGTTAAATCGATTCAGATTTGAATTCTAAGCTAATCGGTATAATTACCGCGATCGCATCCCCCATCGAAAGTTACAAACACACACACTAATACAATTTAAAAACTCTACAAAAAACTTTATAAATTATTAGAAAAATACTTAAAACATAGCAAACATTTCTTTGAAAAACAAAACGAGAAAATTCTTTGACTTTATTTGGACGTTTTATTCAATTTTTGCTAATAATTTACAATCTATAAATATATTTTATATTGTGCACGAACAACCATTAAAATGGATTTAAATTTTGAAGCGATTTCCATTACTGATGCGCCCTCCGCCAACAACGAGGATGATAAGTTATCGTTAACGCGCACCAATTCCGAATTGAACGCCATTATGAAAACACCATCACCCAGACACCACCATCAACAAAGGGAAGTGATGCCGTTAATACCCATCACACCAGCAGTTTCAGAATATTCCATAAGGCGTCATCTAATCAAAAAGCGCAAGCTACCATCTAGCAGTGATATGGTGCAAACAGCCTTTTTACATTTAGCTGTCAAACCACGCCAGAGTTTATCCCTATATGCTATACGAAAATTTATTTCAAATTATTATTTACCGACTGAGCATAGCTTAGTAGTCCGCATGCGTTATGTCAAGCAATACATACACAAAGCTTTGAAAGATGGTGTACTGAAGCAACTAAGCGGTAACGGACTAAATGGTTCGTTCCGTTTCATTGGCAAACAATCGGATAAACGAAGACAGCTACAACAAAGAAAGCAGAAACAAATGACAGCAAAGGCACGCAATTACAATTCAAAACGAAAAGTCAATTCGAAAAATGGAAAAATTCAAAAGTAAGTGTTTGCAGGCGGCGCCCTCTAGCCATCCCTGGATTTGTTAAATGAAAATTTATTTTTGTTTGAATTTTTTCTGTCCACATTAATTCAAATTTATTTTTATAAAAACATATCTAAAAAAAAAACGAAAAAAACTCGATGGTTTGTCACTGGGTTGCGGGCAACAAAGCTAACACTGCGTGTTTGGTTGTTTGCTATTATTGTTGGCTATTATTAGAGGTAGTTGCACTTTGCTTTCTATGTGTGTAAGAATGCGTTTGCATTTATTTTTATAGTGTTGATTTCATTTGTAATCGACTGTATTATACATGCTGTGCCAGCAGTCTCTGGCCCCCCCTTCGCTATTTTGAAATGTTTGTTGTTTACTTCTAGTCGCGTGAATGACATCGCGTGTTGTCGTCGCGTAATGCTACTAGGTAGGTAGGCGCTCACATAAAAAGCAATGCTCTATGTGGCTGCGTAAAGTTATTCCCGTCAAGACTTTCAATTGAATTTTGTACGACTTCTACATTTGTTATACAATATACAGTACAATGTAGGCGGCAGTACTAAGTAGGTGTAAAGTGTGTGCAAATTTTTTCTTATAGAAAAGTATGTGGGATGTATACAGGGGGAGGAATAAATATGGAAATTCTCGAATAACTACAGAGCAGGAAATTTTTCAAGAATTTTTCTTATAGAAAAATGTTCGGGTTAGAAAAGAAAAGTGATCAAGGTCGCCTATCATTTTTTAATCCAACAACTTTCGCATTTCAAGTTTTATTGGAAAATTTCACAATCTATGACATAACTGTAGAGTTTCCCTGTTTTTCTTTACTATGTCTTTACATCCGTCTTCAAGTCTACATAACATACATATATTACTTTATCTTAGAACATTTTTTAAAGATTTTTGTTTAATCATCTGTAATGGACCTTATCGTCTTCTCCAAACTACTTTGCAAGTTTTTTTAAAGAACGCAACTGATCTTACATAGGCTTCAGTTATATATTCACAATTTATCAAGTTCAGGTTCATGTTGACGGCTGCCTAAGCCAAACACTAGAAACAGTACTTGAGGCCGTAAATGTCTTTGAGCCAAATTGCATTAAATTTTGATTAAAAGCACTATTCTAGTAGTTCTTACTCTATTGATACATATTTGTTGTTGTTGTTGTTTATAAACAACTATGCCTTTATGTCGAATACTACACATTACAAAGGGCACAAACAGCAATGCCAAGAGAATATTTTAAGAATTTTTTTTTTTATTTTTTTTTTTTTTTTTTGGCAAATTGTGAGCAAAAGACTATAAAAGTAAACAACAGCTAGAAAACGACAAATTACGTCATAAAAATTTAAGAACAATAGAATAAATAGTGCAGATTGTTTTAAATAAAATGGATATTATGTCATGGGCGTGGTTCTCAAACGGAAAGCAATAGAAATTGAGCTTTAAAGAGAGACACTTATATAATATTATCCCATCCATCAGTGTGCCATAATTTGAGGGTGTCGCTCGCCCAGTTCTTCTTCACATGGAACTGGTTTAAGGAATTTTTCACTTAAAAACAATCTAAAACTCTTACTTGAATTCTGCATGAGTGGAAAACCTTTCTATCGAACTAACCTGGACCTGAAAGTCATTGAGTTGTCACTTTTTTTACATAAACCAATCATTTTGGGCAAAAATTTCTTATGAAATTAAATAGTAGTTTGTGTGTCTACTAATGTGCAACAATTGATGCATTGATGAATGAGTTCTTGTCTTTTGGATATATTTTTAAACATGATCTAAATATAAAACACACAAAGCTTATATCCATAAATTACTGCACAAACAGACTCATTTCGAAAGGCTTTCTAGTGGATTTCCAAACTATTTACAGTGGGCATGTTTCGGTGTCTTGATCAACATCAACATTATTTATAATGCAAACGTATTGGAAATATTATAAATATATGACGCATATGATTACATATAGAGTGGCGTGCGAGAAAGCTTATCTTTCTATAAAACTATTTGCAATAATTTCCAAGTACCTAAATTCCAGTTTAGTTTCACTATTCAGCTGTAACAGAAAGCATTTCTATTTTGTGGTGGTTGAAATTATACCCAAAAGAAAAACACAAAAAGAAATATGACCAGTTCACACATAATGGTATAAATTGTTGTTAATAAAGAAATTGTTAAATGAATACAAGTGCGCTCCCTTGAATTTATTGTTATTTTTCTTGGTACTGTACAATTGGTTGTTAATTAAAAACGATGCATTTTATATTTATATCACTTTTATAGCTGTTTGATATTATTTATTATGACATTAGACATTGTTTTTATGTGTGCGTGTCTCGAGATGTATGTTTTACTACATTTTCTTAGCACTCGTTCGTATATTTTAGTGCACCTAAGTGCTAAACATAAGAATATTTCGTATTCACATGATATGTGATTGTTGTTGTTGTTATTGTTGTTATGTTCAACATGTTATATTTTTATATCGCATGAATGATAGAAATTACTGTTGTTTCTGAAAGCAAACATCAATAAAAAGCATTTTCATTGATATACCCCCTTAAAGAACAGGGCAGTTGTCATCAAGGGGGAACCCCAAGATATTTTATATATTATTAACTAAATTATAATTAAGAACAAGCAATATATTGCAATATATAATATTGAATAAACTAAAACAAAATAAATAGAAAAGTTTCGTCTGATTGTTGGGCACAAAGTTAAGGGGAAGTGTTCACGTTGTATAAAAAGTGTATAAAGCTTGTGTAAACTCTTACAAAATTTAGAAAAAAAAGTGAACTTTTATTATAACAATATACTGAAGGTCACCTTAAGCATGTCCATCCATCACTTAAGCACTGTATGCAATTCCGCATCCGAGAAAGTGATTGGATTCTTTAATAATTGGGGCAAACTTGGACATGGATAGATCGTAGTGCTGATTGCTTATATAACAATAATGCACGTCTGTCCCTATTATATCAATTCACTTGATAATCAAACTAAACATTTTACCTTAGGTTCCAATGCATTTGAATTGTTATAGAATGAATCTCATTGTTAAGGAATAACTAAATATTACGGTTTACATTTGTTTTATGAATAATTGGGAAAAACAAGTAATGCTTAATGTCCTCAAATTTATAAAAATTATTTAAGAATTTTATTATCGACCCTCGGATTTTATTACTCTTCGATATGGCAGCTTTTTAATACTCATACGCCGTGTGGTTTGGTTTATAAATTAATGACAAATTTTTCACACACATTCCCGCCTCCATGCATCCCCTTGCCAATAATATTTGAAGCGTTCACAATCGCAAAAATTTACATATTAAGCTAAAATTTGATTCGACCCTCTTTACCATTATTTATGGTGTATAATATGGGCAATGGCGTTTGATAGCCACGCCCATTATTGATAAAAAAAACCTTTTAGGGCTATAAAAAGTCAAAGTCTACAAAGTCAAAAATGCATAATTTACATCAATATTCTGAAAATGGGCGGGACAGAATGCTTTAATGTACGAAAAACTCTTTTTCGTAAAGGCTGGGACTTTTCAAGTAATCTTTATGTGATGGTGTAGAAAAAAAGTATACATTATGTACATGCCACGCCCACAAACGTATAAATAAATTCAACACAAAATTCATAACATTTCACTTCGGTATAAATCACGCGGGTCCTACAAAATGCATGCACCCCATATAGCATAGAAAACACCTCAATAAATTTTACGTTTTGTCACACGCACACCAATATTTTATTGACATATTCCTCTTGCAACGCATAACCCACTGAGACAACGGTTACAAGAACAATTTGCCAAAAAGAAAATTATTACCCCAAGTACATGAACAAAAATATATTCCTCCTAACATGCATGTAATATATATGTATGTGAATATACAAAGCTATGTGTGTGTGTGTGTGTGTGTGAATGGCATCTTGGTTGCAATAGCTCAGTGTGCACAACGGACAATCAGTGTGAACGGTGTACCGAGTGTTTTGCGGTTTTATGTGATATTTTTCATATTTGTGTTGTTGTGTTTCATGTTTTTTTTTTTTTTTTTTTGTATTTATTTATATCAATAATTCGCGACCATTTTCGTTGTCTATCCTACCAAGTACATCATATACTTGTAATAATTTGTACAACGAGAAATTCTTTTTCAAAGTGTACAATTTTGTGTTCAAGTGAGTTTGTGTAGTTGTGTGGCAGTGTATATGCCTGCAAGGCTTAAAATCTCATAAATGATTTAGTTCTTCTAAAGCATCACTCAGCACCGCATTCTGCCAACAAAACGTTGCAAGTTGCTTTAATACCGGCCAGTTTTTAACAACTTGGAAGAAAAGTACTTTAGTTAACAATAATAAAAAAAAATACCATCCTTGACAAAATATTCACATTTTGTGATTATAAGCAAAAGTCCTTTTTTTTGATAAATTAACAAAAAACAAAAAAAACAAAAAAACAGAATGGCTGTAAGTGTATTGTGTGTTGTGTTTGTGATGCCTTTTTTTGTACGCATACATGTATAGAAATATTTAAAATTCTGCTAAAAGCTGTTTATAGCCACAAGTTGTTTTATAAAAATTTATGGGATCTATAAATTTAATGGGTTGACATTTATTGGTGTATTCGCGGCCTGAAATTGTGGCAAATAAATCTTTTCATTAACACTTTGATGACATACAATTTTTTATACTCTCCACATAAGATGGGGGGTATACAAAGTTTGTTATTCCATTTGCAGTACACAGAAGAAGGCATCAAAGATCCTACAAAATATCTATGATTATATTCTTGATCACTATTAAAATCAAAGTGAAGTTGACCATGACACATCCGGTTGGCATTCTTTCGGTCGTAAACTTTAAGATATTATGCTGAAATTTTGTACAAACACGCACATCGCTGTTTAAATTGGGAAACAATTTGCCAAAAAACTGATCTCAGTATGAAATGCGACTTGCAAGCTGATACGTTATGTAGATGTGAAGTTTATTTGGTCAACTAAAATTTATTTTGTATACCTCAGTGATGATAGGGTACATTAAGTTTGTGGGTATGTTTGTAATTCTTAAGCAGCAAATCCCACATCCACCTTCAAGTATACAGATTGATTCAGAAACAAAATGTGAATCGATTTAACCATGTTCGTCTGTCCATACGTCTGTCTATGTAAGTTTGTGCGCACAGGTCGCATTTTTTGAGATATTTCGATAAAATTTGATACAAACACATATATTGCGCCAAAGAGGAACCCCATTAAAAATAGACCTAATCAGACCATTTTTAAAACCCCTCTCCATATAAGCTCTTACTATAATGATGGTCGTTATATGACAAAAAAATCGCAATTTTTAATATTTTTTGACAAAAATCAATAGAAAACAGTTAATTATGCTTAATATTTGACTGTGCCAAATTTTGATCCAATCGGTTATCGGTTTTTAGAACACCTTCCCATATCAGAGATCTTTGTTAGTTTTCAACTTCACTACCTTTTACCTTTTAAAATATAAATATTATAGAACTTAATTTTTTGTTTTTCACTTTACTTTGCTTTGCAACAGGAAGAGTTACCCAAAGAACAAATTGCTCGTAAGTATTATTATCTAATCATTCATTTTTTATAATATTATGCGATCAACAGACAATAACAATTCATTGAGCACCTCACAAATTCAATGAAATGTATATATACATACAAACCAGATACACACAGAGCAATATATGAATATGTGTGTATGTACAAACATATAAACACAACAAACATTGAACACAAAAGAAGCAAGTTTTTCTTATATGTACACCCACATCTATTGTGCTTATGCTAATGCCTAGTAAACGGTGAGCCAGCCGTTCAGGCAACACCTCAGCACAGCTGGACATCTACGTATAAAGTTGTGCAGTGCGGGGAGAGGAAAAAAACATTATTTTTAACAAAATACAACAAAATGTGAAAGAGGAGTGAACACTTGTATATTTTATGACATAAAACCGCTTGCAACACACAACTGATGCTACAAGCTAAACTTACGCATTCGTTGTTAATTTAAATTATAAGAAAAAATCGCTACTGGAAAATAATGTAATGTTTGTGTCAGTCAATTATATAAAAGGTGCTGACAAAAAAGCTCATTAATCATTTCATATATATTTCATATAAATTACACAGATCGCGCCGACAAGCTTCGCCAAACAGAAATTTTTGTGTTCCAACATATTTTGTGTAATCGAAATGCTAGCCAAACCATACCAACTAACTAAATAATAAGAGTGAACAAAATGGAAAATAAGAAAAAAATCTGTCCAAAAAAAAAACTAATAATAATAGAGAGTGACACAGTTTGTCTGGATGCTGTCTGGCGATTGTAGTATAAATTATGTGCTTTTGAGTCTCTTGTAGTTTCATGGCAGACATTAAATTGCCTCAATACACAACAAAACATGCATGAATGACATGTAACCAAAAAAGAAACATACAAGCGTACACACAGAAATATGTTATGTTTGCTTAGGTTATTCATGTAGCGTACGCGCAAGAGGTCTTAAGTTAGTGAAAGTCAACGTTTTTTTTTTGTTGGTTAAATAATTGTTGTTGTTGTTTGCATTACACTTTCAGTTTTGCGCAATGCCTTCAATGCTTTTGATCCCGAAAAGAAGGGTTACATTGGCACTCAAATGGTTGGCACCATTTTGAGTATGTTGGGCCATCAATTGGACGATGCGACACTAAATGAAATTATTGCTGAAGTAGATGAAGATGGCTCGGGTCAAATTGAATTTGAAGAGTTCACCACATTGGCGGCCCGTTTCCTGGTTGAGGAGGATGCTGAGGCTATGCAAGCAGAACTCAAAGAAGCCTTTCGTCTCTATGATAAAGAGGGCAACGGCTATATTACTACCGGTGTGTTGCGGGAAATTCTACGTGAACTAGACGATAAACTGACAAATGAAGATTTGGATATGATGATTGAGGAAATCGATTCGGATGGTTCTGGTACTGTAGATTTTGATGGTAAGTTAAGGATAATTAAGTAAATAATTTTATGAAATTATTTTAAATTACTTTTCTTACAGAATTCATGGAAGTCATGACTGGTGAATAATAATTTTATACCAAAAAAAAAAAAAAAAAAGAAAAAGATGCAAAAAAATTTAAACTTCAAAATAAAAATAATTTAAACACAAAATTTAGAGTTTTTGTGTTAATTATTTAAATTAAAAGAAACTTAAGTGATTACGTTTACATAGCCAGTCAAGAAGTGTGGGGCGTTTCGTACCTTATCTTTCTTCTCCTATATTGCTAAAAACTATTAATCCCAATTGTCCAATAACATTTGTTTTCAACAAAACAAAACTAGTCTTTATATGACTTATGTTAACTGTAGAGACAGTAGAAATTGTTACATTTTCTTTCCAAGAAAATTACACTTTACTCATAATCCACACACAGCTACAGTAGTTCCTGACATTTTAATAGTTGTTTATATGTCAAACTCCACCCCTATGTTATGTTATGTTATGTTATGTTATGTATTACCACGTACTTGACGATGATGATGTATGTGTTCATATTTGAAGTTATATGCAATTATAATTGATGACAGGATATTGTTGTAAGTATTTACACACAGCTGTGCAATTCCGTTCATGTGGGGTTTCCATTTCATTAACTGCATTCCATGCAAAATTACTTGAAACAGGAAGACAACTAAGCGACATATTATATATATATGAAAATCTGTTGTGTGTGGACAACTCCGCCACTTTCATTTCTGCTCGTAATAATTGCATAATAAAAGGTTTTGTTGTTTTGTTGTAAAAGGAAAGTATTGTTAATATGATGGAGATTATTTGTAATTAAAACAAGTATAACAACAACAATGTTTTATTTATAGTATGAACTAACTTGAAAGGTATTTATTTCATAATTCTGTGATATGCTTACAGGCGTAGAGAGAAGTATTTGTAATCACTGTAGAAAAAACACATCACAGATATTCCCAAAACTTAAATTAATTGAAACAAATGAAAATATTATAATCGGTTAGTTCCGACCTAATTGAACACTCTACATCAATTAGTTTCGAAAGTTTTGAGCGTCATTTTCTTATAAAAAACACTTTCATTCAGGCATGATACATTTTCAAGAGGATGTGAAAAGATTCTACCTACGCAATACTTGTATATATGATAGAAGCTCCTTTGTATAAATAAAAGATCAACATAATGCGTCTGCCGTGTCTATAACGTTGTCGATGATGTCGAAGATGGGAATTCAAACAAAAAAAATATTTCATTTAAATATTTTTTTATAACCATAAAATTCAGCCTTACGTGTAATATGGGTTTTTGTAAATTGTGGGCGTATTTGACCATGCCCTTTTTTGGTACATCGATGGATCAAATTACAAGTTTGACATATGAGTCAATTTTTGTGGCAGATAAATAGATTTTTGCCGATTGTGGGCGTGGCTTTTAACCGATTTTTCCCATTTTAAATACCGATCTTACAAGCCCACAATAGACAGACGCACGGACCCATAAACACGCATATCTAAATCGACTCAGTTTTTGACTCTGATCAAGAATACTTTGTAGGTTATCTGACGCCTCTGTCTGGGTGTTGCAAATGGAATGACAAACGTCGTAGCTTATGTGTAGAGTATAAAAATAAATATCAGATTTATAAGTTTTATAAAAAGCATGACTTTTTCAATATATTAGTGGAAGTACAGATGTAATGAAAACGATTTATTAATGAATCATTTTCAACCCACTTCGCACAAAGATTCCACATCTGTTGATATTTTTTTTGTGAGCTAATTGTATTTCTTAGTGCCATTAAACTAATGATCAAGGTTCGATACAATATATTTGAATGCTTCTTATTGTTGTTGTATTCTTAATGTTTATGTTTTGTTGTTGTTGTTGTTTTTATTCAATAATTGGCAAATCGCATTGGACTCATTAATCAGATGAATTGGTCGGTGTAAATGGCTATTTAAGCAACTACAATACAAATAATTACACACACACAAATGTGTAAACACCTATAAAGGACGTAAATACATGCAGCAACGTGACGTTTCGAAAGGTGACCAAAGAGCAAGAAATAATGAAATGAATTGTAGAAAAATTCAAGCAAGGCACACGTATCGTACAGAAGCAACTTTTCACACTTTGCAAACCGTCGCAGTTTCACCCCCACTTGTCGCTTTCTATATATTCGATAATTTATCTCAACGAAATCTTTCTTTCCCCTAGTCTTCACCCTGTTTGAAGATAGCCAATATGTTGCTTCGATTTTGGCACAAAAAAGACAAACATCTATAACAACAAATGCAACAAAAATGCTGCATTCTTTGCGGTGCATTCCCAATTCGATCCAATCGAAAGGCGATTCTTTTTAATTGATACCAATCATTGGACTTGAGTGATTGTCGTGGTGCGCTAATGTAAACACGTTCATACGGTTTATTGCTCTGGTCTAACGTTAAAAAATAAAAACTCTTCATTTATAAAATAAAAATAATTTATTCTTTAAATATCTTTTTCAATTAAATAATTCGTTATAGATAAAAAATGGTGAGTTATTCAGACAAAATATTTATGTTTTGTTTAATTCAACGCGTGCCCACTTGATGTCAGGGTTAATGTTTCACTCAATTAATCTGGATTAGTGAAAATTGAAAACGTAAATCAAAGTAAACGAATTTCCAACAATTGTGTCTCGTTTATAAAATCAATTTTATCATATTTTATTAAAAAAAAAAATGGTGCTTGTGTAAAATGATTGCTTAGAGAGCATGCTTCTTCTTCTTGCGGCAGCTTCGAAATAGAGTTTTCGAAAAAGTTTTCAATGGAATAACCTGCACAGTCACAGAAAAATCACGGGTCCTTCTTTTTATAATTTTTGATTCAAATTTATTCTTTTTTTATTTATTTCAAAACGAAAAATTTGATGAATTAAGTGAATTTTCACAATTTCAATTGAAAATCAAAAGAAATGCTGCCTGTTAAATAACGTTCAGTTCATAAGAGCATCTAGGCATTAAAAGAAAACTTTAAACCAAATATGAAATAAAAATAACAAAATTATAATAAAAGACTGTGAAAATGAATATTTAATCACATAAAACTTTTTAAATTCCATTTCAGTCTGAACAGGAATACGACAAAGAGCAGCTCAGAAGTAAGCGCACCGTTCTTCTCATCAACTATTCCCATCTTTAAACATAATTTTAATGAAATTTTCTTTTACAATAGTTTTACGCAATGCCTTCAAAGCTTTCGATCACGACGACAAGGGCTTCATTGAACATTCAGATGTGCATCAAATTTTACATTTATTAGGACAAAAACTCGATGAGAAACAGGTGAAGGGACTTATTAAAGAGGTCGATAAAGGGACATCGGGTAAATTGAATTTCAATCAATTTTGTAAATTGGCGGCACGATTTGTGGAAGTGGAAGAAGATGGTCCCGTATTGATTGGAGAATTGAAAGAAGCCTTTCGCGTTTACGATAGGGAGGGTAAAGGCTATCTGACTACGCAAGTTTTGCGTGATATTTTAAAAGAATTGGACGATAAGTTGAGCGCTCAAGATTTGGATATGATTATTGAAGAAATTGACTCGGATGGTTCGGGTACGGTGGATTTCGATGGTAAGTTTATTGTTTTATACTTTTTCTTTCAATTCTCATGGTTTTTTTCCTCTTTTATTTATTATATTTTATTTCAATCTACCTAGAATTTGTGCAAGTAATGACAGGTAAATATTATTGTTATAAAATTAATTGTTTCCATTCTGAATTCTTTCTTAATACGATTTATATTAAGCAAGAATAAATAAGGGATAATATTTCGTTTATGTGTGTGACAGATTCGAGCCTTTTTCTTACAAAAAATACGCTAAAATATAACGTAAAAGACTTGGCATGTAAACTGTTCAATATATACGATACGCGTCGCATTATTTCCACTGAAGCAGTGTTGCCAACAACCGACTATATTGCATAGTGTTCATATTATTTTGTTCATGCCCAGTATCTCTTTAATAGTGACTGTTTACACCACGGCCTTGAATTATTCCTTATAAATTATTTTCTAATTGGAAATGAATTTATTTCATCTGACTACACTGAAAGTTGTAATGATATGTTGGAAATTGTGAAAAATTAATACCTGGCGACTGGAGGAGTTGAACCTGGACCGGTTTCTAACATATCATTACAACTTTCAATATAGTCACATGAAATAAATTCATTTCATAACATATATATATATACACTGAAAACTTACAATTTTCTAATTTATTTATATATTAAGTAAATTTAATTTTATTTTTTTCCATTTTTAGGTTAAACAAAAGCTGATCTTTTTAAAAATGGTATTAGTTTAAAGGACTCTAACTTTCGGTTAAAATTTTTACCTAATTCGACGATTTTGAAAGTTTATAAAATGTTATATAAATGAATTTATTAAAAGTTTTCAACTTATTCTTACAAAATATATATAATTAAATAAATAAATTGAAACACAAATAATTCATTGAATTGAAAACAATTTTGTGTTTTGTGTTTAAATGGTTTTTAACAGATTTTTCACCAAAAATGGATTTATGTCCAATTAAAGCGTTAATAATAACATAAAACCACTACATTTAATAGCATCAACATTGACGCCTTATGCTGGTTGGTTTTTGTACAAAAACCGAAACCACAAATTGTCACGTAATTGTATTCTCTTGAAAGAATTTTAAGTATTTTTTAATAACCAAGCGCATGAACAATGCGGTGTTGACAACAGGTCTAAAGTTTCCAATCAAACGACAGTAACACACAATAAACAAAAGAAAAAGCAAATAATTATCAATTAAAACCATATGCGGCTGCAAGTTAAAACGAAATAAAGAAAAGATGAAAAGAAAATTTAATCTGATTTTATGTGAGAGGTAAAAGACACAACACAACATATCGAAAATGTATTCAAACTATTCTACAGTTTCTGGATATTTAGCTATAATTAATTATTGAAATATTTCTCCATGAAAAATGGTGTTGCACGCAATAAATAATAAACATATTTAACTGTTGTGTAGTAAAAATTTTTCAAATAAAATTTTTTTCTTGGAAAAATTCTTGGTATTCTGGTTGCAAATTGTATTCAACAGTAAAAGAAAAACAAGTGAAAATGTTATAGAATATCCTACTCAGTTAATACCCTACACTGCTTTAAGTTTAGTTGTATCAGTAAACGCGAGGCATTGTCGGCATAACTATCGTGACGAAATGTCATTATAGGGAAATGCGTTTCAAAACCGTTCCGATCGGTTCCAAATTTGTCACACCCAATTATCAAGCTAATTAATTATTCGCCACCAAATTTTGTCAAAAAAACATCAAGAATTTGAAATTTTCGCCATATAAAAACTTTCTTTATAGTAGGCTGTTATATGGGAAGGGATTCTAAAAACGATGCGATTCGGTCCATTTTCAATAGGGTTTCTCTTTGGACCGATATATAACTTTGTTCTAAATTTCATCGAAATGTTTAAAAAAAGCGACCTTTGACTGTTGAAATAATTTACATGGACATACCGACGGACATGTTTACTTTAGATTTTGATTCAGATTCCAACGATATAAATGAAGGCGGGTGTGGTATTTGCTGCTTAGAAGTTTCAAAGAATCGCACAAACTTAATATACCCTTTGGCACAAGTGGTGCAGGGTATAATGAGTAAATATTACGAAATTGTTGACGGTGCGGTTACATACGTACTGCAACAGTACTTGTTTTTCTACTTGTTGCTTGTCTGGTTAGTTAACAGCACGAGTCAAATAATAATTACAGGTGTATATGCATACATTCAGATGTATGAATGGACAAACCTAGCTCAATAAATATGGCTTACAGAGAAAATTCAAATTGAATACAATGCTTTTAATTAATATAATACAATACAAGTATATATCAAGTCTTCGCTCCAGGCACTATTTTGTGTAAAGTAAACAATTTAAAACTAATAACTACCTTCTACTTGTACTAACAAACACTTTCTGGATTTCTTACAAGCTTTTGGAACAAGCAATATACCTTTCGCAAAATCAAGTATTAGAAAAAAGTTAAGCGAAGCCAACAATGAAGCATCATTAAGGGAAACGTTTTTTCTCTAATGGTTTTATAAAACAAAATATGAACAATTTTGTGCCAAATGCGTTATTCATGTATTTTGTGGCGACTGTGAATACAAATAGATAAATTAGTAGATAACTTTTAGGTCAATATTTTCGAAGATTCGGAATTTTTAGAAACGATTTTTTTTGTTGAATTTTTTTAATAAAAAGTTTGGAAGCATTCTCTCTGCGCTTTTTTACTCTGACTCTCAAGCTATAATTTTGAATTTAGTGAAAATGTGGCTCCCATTGGACGAAAAATTGCTTACAACTGAAACAACCTTATAAGAAGAGAGGTTCTAAATATAGGTCGAGACAGTACAAAAGTAGGTTTTGAAAATTTTTATTTCAATTTTTATTAAAATATTTCGAGAATTGCGCATTTTTATCATATAATGGATCAATTTGATAATAGGTGTTATATGGACCAAATTTAAAAAAAAAAAATTAAGAGTTGAAAAAGCTTTTAAAATGAGACGTTCGTTATATGGGGAGGGTTTATAAAAATGTTACATTTTCAAAAAGGTTTCACTTTGGGCCTAAACATGGCTTTGTGTCAGGTTTAATTGAAATGTCTAAAAAATTGACAACAACCTTATATGGACAGACAGATGGACGTACTTACAAATAAAGTGATTCGGAATATATCAATATAAGTAAAGGTGAGTCCTCCTTTAGCCGCTTAAAAGTTACAACCATCGGCTCATATTGACACGGATTTCGTTAAAAAATGTTGAACTTTTTCATTTATGGTTGACCCACTTAAATGCATTGCTTTTGTCTTAGGAACGAATCATTTATAGGGACAATGAATTTCCAATGCTACTTGATTTTTATTGGTCCTCATTTCGTTACTTCCTATAATTATTATTATCATTTTTGGTTTTAAATACTTTACTGAGCCTTTTTCTTTACGAAAAACTTCAATTTCCTTATCTTTGAACATATATCGTTTGTATAATAGTTTAAAGCTATAACAAAGCCCAACAATTAGTGGTATTAGATTTATGTTTTTAATATTAACGTTTTAATCCTTTCCTTTCTGTTGCGCTTGCTGTTAATAGTTTTTATCATAGAGTTGGTTAAGTTTTATAAAGCATATATAAGTCACAAGCATTCATTTCAGTCCAATTTCTCAAAATTTACGGCCAACAACAGACACACACTCGAGCGGACATGATCAGATTTTGACATTTTAAGCTCAAATTTTATACAAGCACTTTTAGTTTTTCCACGCAGATATCTCATACGTAATACATATACCATAAAAGGGAGGAATTATATACCTTCCACGCCCATTGTAAATATGGTGGGTATTTAAGATTTGGCCTAAGCCAAAATTTACTTTTCTTACTTGTTTTATATTGAAAACTATAGTATTTCAACCTAAAGAGTTAAACTTTGCATACAATCTAAAACCAAATATCTACACCCATTACACACACTTTTCTGCCCAATATATTAAAATAAACGTTAAATAAATGTAAAAAAATATATGTAGTTAATCTGCCGCACTTTATGAATATAATGAAATACGTTAAACTGTTGGCGGGGGGTATGTTCCACAAACTGTGCACGAACGAATTTGTGCCCCAACCGTATTCGCTTTTACAAAAAGATTTCACAGTTGTGATATACTATACTCACCCATGTGGCAAGTATCTGTTCTAATAACAGTTCCCACATGTATTTAACCCTCAAACAGAAACAAAAGAACAAAATTCTCAAGACAATTACTAAATTTGTCAAAGCCAGCATTTGAATTTGTTTTTGTGCTAAACTTGCACAAACCACGAAACCTAATGTATACCACCTACGAACATATACACATATAATCGCGTCTTAATGACCATTACGTTCAATGTTTTAGATAAATTGTTGTAATGTGTTGAAAATGGTGGTTTTTAAAAGCAACACCAACAACAACTAAATCAAAAGAACAACAATAATAATAATAACAACAACAATACGAAAACTATAAATAAAACTTAAAAAAGGCATAAAAACACTTTTCAACAACAACTTATTGTTGTTATTATTGTGTTAACAAAGTGAAACAAATTTGTATTCGTTAGAATGCTTGCTTAAAATTTGGACACAATGGTACACAGCCCTTATTATATACGAGTATATGCATACTATGCTCACACTCGTGCATTTGTTTCAGTTCAAAATGCTTCTTAAGTATGGGCAAGTTGCTGGGAATGCCAAGTGCCTGAACTCAAAAGTTTTTCATGATTTGCTTCAAGCTTGATACTAATTTTTATTTCTGTTTAGCAACGTTTTTATTTATTGTTGTTGTTGTTGTTGATAATAATCAGAAGCAACAATATTAACAAATAACAAATTTTTATAGCACGACTACCTCCAAAAATGTTTGAATATTTTCGGAAATTAATATTGTGTGAGTTTATGAAAGGAGGCAAATGCTGAAAGCTAACACGAGTTCACTGTCGTACACATCACTCTACAAGTATACTGTTCTGTATATATGAGCCAGTAACAGTCAAACAGTACTGAAGTCATTTTGAGAAAAAATTTCAATTGTAATTTGTGACATAATTAAAAGTGAAAATGGAATGGATGGAAAATTGTTGAAAGGAACTGCTCTTAATTGAATATAAAGCAGTATCGTCGCAATGAACTTTTTTTGGATGTATGAAAAATGTACATATCTACTGTGATTTATGGCTAAATCACGTGCACATAGTTTCCTTTGCTTCATTTTCTCATTCCCTCTCTATATACGATGTACAAATATTTGCTAATACCTCCTGCTGCAATAATAATAATAATAATAATACCAATAATGTTCACCAGCATTTGAATATAATTTAAAATTTGGAATGGTGTTTTAAAACACCAATATAATTACAATAACAAATTCAGGGTCATGCGGAGGTTATACTAAATGAATGCAATGCGCACAAAACGAGCCACACGTAACTAATAATCAAAGAAAATTAAAAATCGTACACAATCGCAGCTAGTTGAAAATCGCATATGGTGGATAATACCAAAAGCACCGCTTGAACACTCAAACACAAACACACACACACACACACATTCACACACATACAATAAACATATTAATAAAAGCATATAATAATTAATTTTAATCGCATACCACCGCGTAGAGTGTTTATGTTTAACACATGAAACACGCCTGCCACCGCATAGCACAAGACCCCCAAAACATGTGTGCGCACAGGTAGGTAATCAGTTTAATTATCTTCATTTTGTTTTTCTGTGTATTGCAGAAAAAAAACAGAAAAAAAAACAAATAGCACACATTTTATATCACAAGTAATAATAACAAAATCAACTGAAGAAATAATTGGAGTAGAGAATAACAGGTGAGATGTTTGTATTAATTAGAATGAAAATGGAATTTTATTATTATTTTTTTTTTTTTTTTTTTGTATATGCGAGTATTGTACTACAATTATTATTATTTTTAAATATATACGTTGAGCTAAATATGTTACAGAATCTATGCTGCAAGCGAGATTTATGGCTTATGGAGTAAAAAAAAAAAATATTACATTTGGTCATTTTTATATCCACCTTGAGTTCGAAGGTATACTGTTAATTTTAACTTGTTTGTACATTTCATTTATCCTCAAGTATACTAAATTTGTTGCTTTGTTTGCAACACCTGAAAGAAACTTCAGAATCTTTAAAAAGTATATTTTTTTTACAGAATCCAACATGATTATGTATCAAATAAATACGTAATTAACAGAAATATGTATGTCCGTATGTCCGTATGTCCGTATGTCCGTATGTCCGTATCTCCGTATGTCCGTATGTCCGCATGTCCGTACGACCGTATGTCCGTATGTCCATAGGTCCATAGGTCCGTATGTCCGTATCTCCGTATGTCCATATGTCCGCATATCCCTATGTCCGTATGTCCGTATGCCCGTATGTCCGTATGTCCGTATGTCCGTACGTCCGTATGTCCGTATGTCCGTATGTCCGTATGCCTGTATGTCCGTATGTCCGTACGTTTCTATGTCCGTGCGTACCTATGTCCGTATGTCCATAGGTCCGTATGTCCGTATGTCCGTATGTCCGTATGCCCGTATGTCCGTATGTCCGTATGTCCGTATGTCCGTATGTCCGTATGCCCGTATGCCCGTATGTCCGTATGTCCGTACGTCCGTATGTCCGTATGTCTATAGGTCCATAGGTCCGTATGTCCGTATCTCCGTATGTCCATATGTCCGCATATCCCTATGTCCGTATGTCCGTATGCCCGTATGTCCGTATGTCCGTATGTCCGTACGTCCGTATGTCCGTATGTCCGTATGTCCGTATGCCTGTATGTGCGTATGTCCGTACGTTTCTATGTCCGTGCGTCCCTATGTCCGTATGTCCATAGGTCCGTATGTCCGTATCTCCGTATCTCCGTATGTCCGTATGTCCGTATGTCCGTATGTCCGCATGTCCGCATGTCCGTATGTCCGTATGTCCGTATGTCCGTATGTCCGTACGTCCGTATGTCCGTATGTCCGTATGTCCGTATGTCCGTACGTCCGTATGTCCGTATGTCCGTATGTCCGTATGCCTGTATGTCCGTATGTCCGTATGTCCGTACGTTTCTATGTCCGTGCGTCCCTATGTCCGTATGTCCGTACGTCCGTATGTCCGTATGTCCGTATGTCCATACGTCCGTATGTACGTACGTTTCTATGTCCGTACGTCCCTATGTCCGTATGCCCGTATGTCCGTACGTCCGTATGTCCGTATGTCCATAGGTCCATAGGTCCGTATGTCCGTATGTCCGTATGTACGTACGTTTCTATGTCCGTACGTCCCTATGTCCGTATGTCCGTATGCCCGTATGTTCGTACGTCCCTATGTCCGTATGTCCGTATGTTCGTATGTCCGTATGTCCGTATGTCCGTATGTCCGTACGTCCGTATGTCCGTATGTCCGTATGTCCGTATGTCCGTATGTCCATAGGTCCATAGGTCCGTATGTCCGTATGTCCGTATCTCCGTATATCCGTATTTCCGTATGTCCGTATGTCCGTACGTCCGTATGTCCGTACGTCCGTATGTCCGTACGTCCGTATGTCCGTACGTCCGTATGTCCGTATTTAACTCCCATTAAAATTTAGTTATCAAGTAGAAATTTGGTAATTATATCTATAAATATATCTTTCATCGATAAGCGAAAAATGAACGTTGGGTTGGGGTTGGGTAACAGACACGAGCACAGTCGACAAAAATCTATTTCTTTGCAACAAAAATTGAGCTAAGAAGTCGAAATTCGGTACGAGCAGTACCTTTATATAAATTCATATAATTTTATAAGTAGATAATGTACAGCAACGTGAGCTATGAGACGGTAGCATTACTTTGATCATGCCTACCTTAAGATAATTTAACTGCGACACCTTAGCCAATAATTTTACAAAAATCAAATTTTTTCCCTGCCTTCTTGATTTGAAGCAACTTATAATTTAAAAAAAAAAAAATGCGACCTAAAAAAGTAGTTGAATATAAAACACCTTTATTTACACACACATACACATACGAGTATGGTTACATGTGCGTAATCGTATATGAATAAAAACAAAAGTACACTCATAAACTTACCCAGAAACACTTCAAACATGTCACTTAATTGTCAGGCGGTTTATTTGATGTCTGATAATATTACCAAAAGTTCAGGTAAGGTAGCAGAGAAAGCATTGTATGTTATATTATACATAAATGAACGGTAAACAAATAAACAGACAGCTTCTTTCTGTGGTAAAATATGAAACAAATAAAGAGAGAAAAAAATTAACAATAATGATATTATTACTGCGTAAAGTAAGTAAAAGTAGTAAGACATGATGGTGTGAAAAGGCATAATCACAGCTCCAGGGCAGAGCCACACATGGGTTGGAGTGAAGTTGAATAAAAAGATTACCACACACACCGGTAATTAGATGCTTGTAACCAATGTAGTGTAGACTGTGTACTGTGCTTACGGATTGTATAAGAAGTTGCAAAGATGATGAAATGAATGAAGTGTTGTTACCTGTCAAGTTATGCAAATCCTTTTTTTTATCTAATTATCACATTTTTATACAGCTGCACTCATATATATATTGACAACATTCGGTTCCCACCTGTTATTGTGTTTATATCATAAATTTAATTACAGTGCTGGTGATAAGGTTCAGGAGGAGTTAACCATTTCAACATTTATAGGCAAAAATTATATTTAATCATAACGATAATCGACTGTAATACATTTTCTAAATTATCAACCAAAGCACTTGTTACAGTTTAAGATAATGCAGTTTGGCCAACCACCACGATTATTATAAAAAAAAAGCAACCACACTGATAACAATTTGCTAGACATACTTACAGTTTAATAACAATTAAAATCAATTTCAAATTATTATCGAATATTAAACGTCTACAAAAAAACTGTAAAGAGCACGTTTCGCTCATAAAAACTCTGAACTTTAACTCAAGTATTAACCAAAATAGCATAAATTCGTTTTACATATAAAAAAAAACAAAATTGATTTAAATAACATTAAATATTAGTTTGAAGTTGTGAAAAATTATGGTCTAGCACTTGAGTATAAACGTTGATGTTAATAATTCTTATTTGTTGGATTTTTGTATTTTATAAAAACTAAATAAAACACGTAAGAAAAGTAAAGTTGGCTTGGGCCTACTCTTAAATACCCTTCACGTGTGCATATAAACGGCGAGCGTGGCAGGTACATGATTACGCTTCCACGTTGAGCTTTATGCCGAGTATGGTTTTTTTATAAATTGTGGCCACGTGTTATCCAACCACGCCCATTTTTAGCACATCGATGAATAATTACAAATACATATATCATACACTACACAGGTAAATTTTTGTGGTAACAAAATAAGTTTTGTCGATAGCGCTCGCGTCTGTTGTCGATGAAAGATATATTTATAGATATGTGTACCAAATTTCAACTTAATAGCTGAATTTTAATGGGAGATAAATAGATTTTGATCGATTGTGGGCGTGGCTTTTAACCCATTTTTCCCACTTTGAATATCTTAAACTTTACGACCGTGAGAATGCCCACAACAGACAGATATACGGACACATGGACATACATATCTAGATGGACTTTGTAGGGTGTTGTATACAGAATGACAAACTTAGTATACCCCCCATCTTATGTGGTGGATATAAAAAACCAAACCAAACAACACATTCACACCAAAAACACCGAATTCAATTGAGTTGAATTGAATTGAATTGTTTAAGCATTGAATGGGTTTAGATTACGCTTTTAAAAAATTCTATCAAATTAAAACATTTTGTTTGCCGTTGAAACTTAATGGGCCATTTTGAACTCTTAATTGTATACAATCAGTTTTCACAATTCAATTTCAGTTTTTCTTTTTATCTAAACTCACCGATACACCCACAACTATCTGTGGTTTTTCCCCCCCAAAAAAAAAACAAAATTTTTTTAAAAATATTCATTATAAAGTGTTGGACAACAAAAAAGGAGAGCGTTCAAATTGAAAAGAACCAAATTTTTAAGTAATAGTAGAGTACTACGGTAGTAGTTACACGTTAAGCTACGACTGACACAAACACAGATAGACAGGCGGTAGGTGGGTGGGTGGCTGGCTGTTTGCTGCCATTAGCTGTGGTCTTTATGTACTATTTAATGTGGTAATATTCATTTAAAAAAAATGTTTTATTTTTTGTTGTTGTTGTTGTATATTTTGTGTGATTTTTGTGGCTGCTTTTAAATAGTTCTTTTATAAACCGATTTTTTATTTCGGATTTTTTTCATTTTTTTCATTTTTTGCTTGTTTTGTGTTTTAGTTTTTTTCCCAGAATTATTTACTTTTGTATTTAAATTAAGTTAATATTTGTAATTATGCGATTTGAGAACAAATCCATTATTCACATACATTGCAACCACTACCATTAAATATACATTAATTTCATATTAAATTATACTTAACGTGTACAGCATTTATCATTAACATCTGAAACAGATAAAAAATCTTAAACCACAAAACGTATATATATAAATTGTAGGCGTGGCAGGAATATCATTATGTTCTTAACACTGAATGTAATACCTAACAGCTTACACTTCATATTCTGCACAAAGAGAAGGTTTTTTGTAAATTGAAGGTGTATCTGTTATACCAACCCCGCCCATTATTGATACATGAAGGAAAGAACAAAAATTATACATATGTGCGGAACATTTTAAATTTGTGACTTAATGTTTGTATTTGATTGAAGTATTTTTGTGGAAGTGGTCGTGGATGTCTTTCCGAGTATTGCAAACGGGAAGGGATATACCCTCTTTTTTGTAAAATATAACAAGAAATTTCGGATTGGGCTTCCACTACAAATCGTAAGCGTAGCTGCCACCTGATTATACCTTCAAATAATGCATCGTATTACATATCAACTTATGCATAGAATTCAGCTTAAAAAAAAGGTTTTCTATAAATTGTGGACGCTTGTGCTACCCGATCATGCCCATTTTTAGTACATAAAATTATAACATTTATGAGTAATAGATAGATTGTTTTATACCCTCCACCTCAGTGATGAGGGTATACTAAGATTGTTCTTCCGTTTGTAACACCCAGAAGAAAGCATCAGAAATATATATATATTCTTGATCAGCATCAAAAACTGAGTCGATTTAGACATGTATGTCCGTGTGTCCGTGTGTCCGTCTATTGTTGGCATTCTTATGGGCGTAAATTTTGAGATATTGATCTGAAATTTTGCACAAGCCTAAGCCAAATTGAGTTTTCTTACTTGTTTTTATTGTGGGCGTGGAATTTGACCCATTTTAAATAGAAATCTTTATGGATATGGTGGGTCGGCATTTTAATTTCAGGTCATTACTTGAATTTTTTGTCAACATCTTATGTTGTGGGTGTAAAAAGTGCCCAATTTGACTTTGATCAAATCTTGAATACTTCCTTACCGATAACCTTGGTCTTCTATAAGTAAGGATAATGCATAAAACACATTGGATATCATTTCCGTTCTCTAGAAGGGTCTTTTCATAGCTTTTGCTCAATTTCAATAACTTTATTCTTTCTAAGACTAATTTTATTGAAATAAACTGTTGCTGTAACTAAACAGTCGCATACACATATAAGTGGTTTATTTTGAAAGTGGCTAAAATCCATTTTTCCAAAAACATTTGAGCAAATGTAGGCACATCGGAAATATGAATATTTAGAGTCAGAAAAATGTACTTATGTCGCTTTCATATACATTCAACATTAAATAATAATAGAGCAAAAATTGAATGTGTTACCATAAAACTTACTAACTAACCCCATTCGAGCTGGTTTAATAAAGTTTGTCTTTAATACATATTTACATTAGTATATACTACCAACACCCCGACACAAGAAATCATTCTTTGACAACAATTTTATGCATTACAATCTATTAAAACTCGATACTAAACACTCTATGCGCTTTAATAAAAAATCATATATTTTTGTAATTTTCTTAAAGTGAGTTTTTCATAAAAAAAACCAATTTTTTATACCAAGGGTAAACATGAATGAGTGTTTACTACAGCATATCTGCGATCTTGTGCATTTGAAAGGCACAGCTACACTAAAAATTAACTTTAATACAATTTCAACAAATGAACAACTCTATAATTCATTTGGTTAGGAAATCAAACGAAAAACGCCTTTGCTAACATATCTACAACAATAAAAGAAAAACACTTAATAAATAAATCGTACATAGTTTTCATTTTGTATTATATGCAAATGAAAAGGGAAATATATGTTAAGAGACCGACAGGTAAAACTATTGCAAAGCAGTGAAATGAATTTTTTGGAATAATATTGAAATAGAAATATTTTAGATCCAAGTTTTGTGCTACCAATCCCCATCCTAAGGGGCATGTTAGTTAGAATAAGTAATAAAATCAAATTTGATTTAGTACAAATTTACTCTACACCTCTACATACAAACAGTGGGCGTGGCATATATTTCATTAAGATCTTTAAGCGGTGTCAACTTCCTTTTGATCCACATCGGATTCTGTACAAAAAGTGAATATTATTGAACTCCGCCTATTATTGGCACATTGTTGGAAAAGCTGATTATAAGTATATCAATTTTATATGGTAATTTTTATGGCCGATTGGTAGATTTTTATTGATGTCCATTTTGTTCTATTGAAATAGACACCTACGTTCATATATTAGAAATATTTGTACAAACATTTCAGCTCAATATCTCAAAATTTATGACTATAAGAATTCCAACAAGAAAAACACAGAAAGATGAACATACATTTCTAGATCAACTCAGATTTTGATGCTGGTCAAGAATATATATACTTTGTAGAAACTCCGAGATTTACTTCTAGAGGTTTCAACCGTATTAGCAAATTCCATCACCAAGGTGAAGAGTATAATAATGACATAGTGGGGACACCTGTATCACAATTTTTTGGCAAATATTTAAATCACGACTGTAAACCAAAATCAAACAATCCTCCTATTCAAAATGCGCATAAAATTTATGAGGTGAAAGAAAAAGTGGCATAATTTAATCAAATAAATGAAATTTATTCATCTACGTGCACATAACCAAACCACACTAAACTAAACTAAACTAAACGAAACGAAACTTTCAAACACCAAATTTGTTGTCTTAGTATATGTATCATATATACAGTTACATATCAGAAAATGTTTCAAATGTTTCAAAAATGTAAACAAAATGAAAACTTCATAAATAACTGGTGATCAGGCAGACATTAACAAGGTATTGTTAGTTTTCTGGCCGTATCGGCAACATTTCATATTTAACATCATGTCAGTGTGTTGGCAGAGCTAATTGAACATAAATGAACACCTGTACAGGTATATCGTTATTGGTTAGAATGAGTTTAAGTTGACATGCAATTTATTTAAAAATAAAACATTTTAACAAACATAAAAGAACATTTTGACATAAAAAAGAACAACAACATCTTTTGCTTACTCTATAACAAAATCAATCAATACCGTTAAAATTAATGAAAGAACTGCTTAAAGGTATCGTACAGACGCTCAATTATTGCACAATATTTATAAATACAAATGTGAGGGGAAAGAAATGGACAAACTTGAAAGTCCGTCTGTCCTTATATCATATCATTACTTATATAATTTTGAAGAAAAATCTGAAAATCTATTAGATCGTGGTAGAGGTACGCAAAGGTACATACAGAGATTAGAGAACAAATTGTTTAAATATTTATTCTAACACATTTATAACCTTTCTAAATACCTGTCATAAAAAGTCTTAGTCATTTGTCAAAACAAAAATTATTGCATATAATTCAAAAGGTATTTTACTTGAGTCAAAGTTCATGAATATTTTTTTTCTTTTTTTCTTAAAAACATTGAAACAATTTTAAGACACGATTGTAATGTCCATCTATGCAATAAACTTTTTTATAATCAACACTGAAAAGTATACTAAATTTATCAAAGTCTTTGCCATACTAAAAAGGAGATTTCAGTATCAACTTCTAAATCAATTGTGTCCATCCGTCCATCTGTAGTGAACATTTTCCCGGTCGTACCATTCTAATTTAGCAGGCAGGAATAATATCACATTATATCAGTATTATAGCTAAGCATAATAGGTCCATACACACACACCCCCTGCATAATAAAAACTGTACAAGAAAAGTGTTTAAGGGTTTTTTTGCATTGGTACACACGGAAACTTTTTAGTGTTATATTTTGGGTGTTAAAATGAAAACGATCGTCCACGCCAAACATGGCAGCGATTACTATTGATATTTGATAATTAATTTTTATTAAAATAAGAAAGAAACAATATTACAGTTGCATACAAAAGTTATATTAAGACCACGCCCACTTTTAAATGTGGAATAGATAATTTTTAGTTCTCAATAAAGAAGGAATGGAGAAGATTTCAGAGGTAAACATAAAATTTGCACTAAAAATACGCCCCCTTTTTAAGGCGGAATTTGATTTTTAATACAGAAAAAGAAAAAACGGTATGACAGTTACGCATAAAAGTTATATTAAGACCACGCCCACGACTTTTAAACATCATTGACAGATCAAATGCCGAGTATCCAAGATTTTGGCCCAAAACTTTGGCAAAACTTTTCCATGTTAACATTTATAAAAGGTAATGCTTATACATGGAACTGAACAGCTAACATGTGTTGGCTTTTAAACTTGAAGCCTGCATTTCTTTACATACTTTACTGATGAAAACATAGCAAAAAAACACTTTGTCATGATGTGTGTAATAATATTTCGGTGAATGTCACTGCAAATGGACGGTTTTTTGTAAAAAAGAAATACACACACAACAACACATCTGTTCTTATATAGTTTTTCTATGGCTATGTGTGACTGAAGTAGACAGTGTTGGCGGTGTTGTTGGCTGGTGGTAGATCTGTGGGGCGTAGTTTATTAACTTGTAAAAACTTGTGTTTATGTCGTTGTTTGTTTTCAGTTCAATTGAATTCAATTCAATTCAATTCAATTGAATTTTTTCTCTTCTCATACTTGTGAGTTTATGTTTACACATACATATATATGGTATTTGTTTTTTTGTTAGATATTTGTTTAAAGTTTGTTGTTTTAATTGCATTAATTTTTCTTTTTTTCTTTTTTCTGTTTTACTTGTTAGTACCGAGTTTGTTTTTGTTATCATTCGATAGAAATCTTTAGTTAAATGATTTTTATTTCCATTTATTTCTTTTCACAGAACATTTATAATATTTGTTCACATTTAGTTTTAGTTCCTATACAAAAATCGTGATCGATTGAATTATGAGGGCAAATAAAATGTAAGCAAACTAAACGTGGTGGGATGTTGTTGTTGGCTCATTAGTGTTATATTTTATATCATTTCAGTGTCAAAAAGTATTTAGAAAAGACTTTGTTGTTAAACGATTGATAGGATTTAATGGACAAACATGATTAATTTTTCTATACCCACCACCTTGTTGATACTAAGTATACTAAGTTTGCTAGTACATTAGCCACGCCCAGAAAGAGATGTCAGAAGCCCTACAAAGTCTAATCAGCATCAAAGTCTGAGTAAATCTACACATATATTATATGTCCGTGCGTCCGTCTATTGTTAGTTTTCTTAGGGTTGTTAATTTTGAGATATTAAGCTGAAATTTTATAAATTTGATTTATTTAAATTGATTTAAATTAAAATTGATTGCAAGCCATGCCCACAACTAACAGAAATCTATCTTGAAGCCACAAATCAAGCTTATCCGTTTATACACGGATTAATATTTAACATTCCCACACCAAAAATGGGCGCAATTGTATAGGAGGTATGCTCACTATTTTCAAAAAACTACACTTGACTCAAAATTCAATCAAATCATAATATACTCTACAGTATAGTAAGTAATCAGGTGTAGGTATTATGGAGGATGTGGTGCTGGGTATTTAAAGTTCGCCCTAAGTCAAATTTAATTTTTCTTTTTCTTTTTTATGTTTTGATTTCTAATCGTGTTGTTTAACCACGTAAACGATTATGTAAATGTTTTTGTTTTATCTTTTTGTACATGGCATGTTGTTGGTCCGTTTTTTTCTACTCACTTTATAAAGGTCCGCAAACGTTGATTGAAACAACCTTGATTATAAATAACTTGCCATTTATATATCATACAATTGTCCTTTACCCATATTGAGAGCCTTTCAAGAGCCCTAATGAATCATTTTTGATTCGTAAAACATTTATTGAAAGATTTAACTTTTCTTCTTTTTTATATGAATTTATATGAAAAATGTGTCTTAAGGTCATTCACACAACAAAGAAAAAACAAACAAAATGCAAAAAAATCATATTCACTCACACACACACACACACACAAAAACACTGTGTTGCACAATACTATGCAATGCCAAACGCCAGGTGTGACTACCATCTAAATAAATAAATACATACCACGACACAAAGGTAACTAAATAAATATTTACCATAAACTAAAATTCTCTGTCTATTCTTCTTGCACGCTAACCGCCATTAGCATTGCTAATATCTATACTAGCCGACATGCATATGCCACTCTACTGGTCATAAACGTTGTGACCGTTCTCTTCACCTTATGTAAACGGAACTCTATGCGCTAAGCATACATTTTTAACATTCGTTTGTTTGGTTAGTGTTGTTGTTGGTTGCTGTGTGTGAGTGCTGCAGTAAGGACATATTTTATCATAACATGTTTATAAAACATATTTTCATGCTTAATGTATGTAGAAAATGTATGGCTTTAATAAACGATGTAAAAATGAAAAATTCCATTTTTGAAAGTGTTGAGATTGAGAGTCTATAGCAGTGATCTTTAATCTTTTTTTTGGGCGCCATACTCATGCCTTAAAAAGAAGTTTTTGCGAGGAGTACGATTTCGCTTCAATTTCAAGTAAAAACTTATAGAAAAATGTGTGTGTCCGCCTATTGTTGCCATATCTCACGGTCGACTGAAATTTTGAACAGACAGTTTTAGTTTCTGTACGTAAATCGCTAGTTAAAATGGGCAAATTGTTCAAGAGCCACGCCCACAATTGGCCAAAGTCTATTTATCTGCTTAAGGTGTACCTATGAATTGAAAATTTGATACAGATTTCTATAATTATGTAATCAATCGATGTACAATTGACAAAAAACCATACTCAACGTAAAACCCAACTTGCAAGCTGTTATATAATACATAAACTATAATACCTGCCACACCCACTATTTATATGTAAATGTAGAAAGTATTTAAGATTTGGTTTAAGCCAGATTTACTTATTTTGTTTAAAATTTATACAAAAATTGCACGCATTTGAAAATTGAAAAAACAAAAAAAAAACATAATCGGTTAAATTTCAAATATAAGTTTATATAAAAAACTTACTATTACTTATAATCTTTTTCTCCAATTTTAATCAGTTTTACAACAACTTGTTGTGATTAAAAGTTGAAAGTATAATGTGAGTCCATAGTAGGAAAAAACATTTAAACTAAGCTTTGGTTTAGACCAAATCTAAAATACTCTCCAACCGTACGTGTGGGCGTAACAGGAACCTAATTACGCATTCTAAAGGCATTCATACTTTTTCGTTGATGGTGAACCGATTTCGCCCAATTTAAATAGCGATCGAGGAATAATAATTGACAAAATATGTACAAAATGTCAGCTCAATATCTCAAAATCTACAACCTTCAACATTCCAACAAGAGACACATGTCTAAAACAACTGATTTTTTCATTCTGATTAAGAATTTATACCCTTCCCAAGGTCTCTGAACCTTACTGGCGTGGATGATGCAAATGGAACAATAAACTTGGTATACCCACATCACCGAAATGGAGAGTACAACAAGAGAAGTAATTATCCAAAAATAATGAAAGCAAATAGTACGTCAAACAGCTTAAATTTACGTCAGCTTAATATCAGTCTTGTACCTATAATAAGTTTCCACATGTACGTTCGCAAAGGCCGATAAACTTTCAAGTCAAGTCATGTGCATTATATATCACGTAGAGATATAAGCGAAGGAGACAGAGTGTACACAGAGAAAGAGTTTAAAAAAATTCCCCTTTTAAAAATAAAAGAAACAAACAAATAGGAAGTAGATAATATGTAAAAAAAAGTATTTAGTGCTTTAATTTTTACCAACAATGACAGCTTTTCACGGTTAAAACACTGAACGCCAACACCACTTAATCTTAATCTGCTTTCTGCTGGTGATTTAAAGATTTATTTCGTTTTCTTTTTCTTTCCATTTGTATATAGATTTACCTTCAACAGCTTAACGGAAACTTTATGCTTACAAAACATTAATTACATGCTTTTTTTATTGTTTTTATTGTTTTTATTGTACCTACTGTTAATTAAAAATTTTTATCAAACTTTTGCGCTTTTTTGTCTCGGTTCCTTACCTTGTTACTCAAATCTCAACAATCGTAACCAAAAAAACGAAACAAAATAAAAACTTTCAATTACAATTATTAGGCAATAAACATAAATAAATATTTGTTGGCCTTAGCTGCGAAATTAACATAACAACTCTTAAAGTTTTCGTAGTTAATATTATAATTCAAATTTTACTTGAAAAAAACAAAACAAAAAAAATCTCTTAAACATAATGTTCCAAATTGAATCTATTAAGGTGGTGTACAGTGGCCCAGTGGTAGTATTATCTTATTAACCAATAAGGAGCGTATTGTTAATGGTGTTATTAACAGTTATTAAATAATTTGAAAGGAATTAAAGGCCACAATCATTAATAAAAATAAATGTTTAATATTTATTTAAGAAAGCAAAGAAAAATGTACTTAATCGCTTGGTAACCGGTGATTATGGTTAAAAAAAAGAAAAACGTTTAAAAAGTTCGACTCGTTTTCTTGAAAATTCTTTTTATTATATATAAAACGCATGAAAATATTATAATAGGCGAACACCCTACACCACTTGATGTATTCTGTACACTTCTGTAATCGAGTCTATCTTTAACTTCTTCTCTGTGGCATGATAATCGAGCTATTATTATGTAGATTTAATTATTTCCTTTGATAAATGCAAAATTTTATTTTTATAATTGTAAATAATCGAAAATTTGAAAAAGATTAAAATGTTACAAAAAAATTTTTCTTAAATTTTTTTCATAGATTCTAAAAATGGTCCAATCCGGTACAAAAATGGACTAATATTTGTCTTTGAACCAAAATTTTATCGAAATAACACAAAAAATACGACAAATTTATATAAACACATAGATGGACAGACGGACGTAGTTAAATCGATTCACATTTTGATCCTAAATCGATCGATATAATTGAAGGTGGGTGTGGCATTTGCCGTTTTGGAATTACAAACATCCGCACAAACTTAATATACCCCTTCCCACCAGTGATGTAGGGTATAAATATTAATTCGGATGGAGGTAACCACTGCAATGTGTTTTGTGGTTGAATAATAAATTATAATGAAATAGAACAAATGTGTTGAAAGTTAATTTAGAATTTTTAATTAATTTTAAAAAAATTATTATCAAAGGATTATTTATATATTTATATACACATACCGTCCATTCCATTTTATATATTAATTAATTGCTAATACGACAGCGCACCTTAAGCAAACAATTAATAAATGATTAAATAAATCCCACCTTCTTTTTTTTTTTTTTTCTTATTCTACCAGCCAGCATAAGTGTTATGACCTGCCATTGTTTATAATGTTGTTGATCCAATAAAAGAAACAAACAATCCACAAATCACGCTATGATTGTAAAGTTGTGTTTTCCGTTGTTATCTGCAACAGATTCAAGTTCATCTTAAGGTGGGGTTTTGCGGATAAATGCACACAAATGACCAATAGGAGGCCAATGAGTTTTAATCATAATCAACAACGATATTAGTAACGTGTGAATATGTATGTTGAATTGTAAATATTGTACAATTAATTTTTATATCGTCCTGATCTATCTCTTTCTTTCTCTCTCTCTAATTGTAAACAACTGACACGCTACTAATTGCAAAGCAAACAAGTGAAAATGTTATATTCGATCAAACAACCCTTTTAATACACTACACTACTTAACATAGTTCCACAAATTATGCTTCAATTAGTGTCAATGAAGGCAGGACACTGTAAGAAAATTTTTATGTGGAAGAGACGTTCTGAAAATGGTCCGATCGGGTCCATATTTGACACAACCAATTATTAGGCCTCTTAACTATTCTCCATCAAAATTTTGTCAAAAAAATATTAAAAATTGTAAATTCTTTTCATAATCAAACTTTATATGCGGAGGGGTTCTAAATATAATCTAAATCAACTTTTACAAGGACATGGAGAAATTTAGGTCAAGGCTAAATCGATTCAAAAAATGATGCTGAATCTAAAAATGGCATCAAATGTGACGACTTTTCACTAAATTGAAATGAAAAAGTTAAGAAAATGAATAAGTTACGTCGTATAAACTTATTTTAAGCACAGAGGTACTATAAATGAACCATTTTCAATAGTAACTGTTCTTGGCCCAAAATTTTAATAAAATCGATCGACTACAACAAACCCGTGAATGAACAGACGGACGTGATTAAATCGATTTAAATGGTAGGTACATGATTTCGCCCTCAACAAGTACTGTAAGTACTGGAAGAAAGGTTGTTATTGTTGTTTGGCGAAAGCATAAGTCATACGGACTATTTGTTATGCGGTAGCTGCGACATTACCTTCACACACACACACATATTCCTATTATGTCCTACCATACCTACCCCCTTCAACTATACATTTACATCTTTACTGGCACATTTGTCATTTCAATCCCAGTGTCCGTTTAGATACAGACAATAATCATAATAGTAGAGTCGCTTACTTCCCGGTATTACGTGCACCTGAATGATTAACCATAAATGATTTTTATACTGTTGGTCAATCAAATGTTCATCATTTGTCAGCAACTTTGATAAATGATGTTGTATTATATCATATTTGTTCAGTTAAACAAATGTTCAACATTTATCTGTTGCCTATGTACACATCGTATATGATAGGTTTGACTACAAACTAGCATATATCGCACGAACATCATGCACACGCTGGTACTTTTAATAATTACATCAAACTGTTTTTGATTGATCGAATGACCAGCTAGATTACTTTGATGCTGGAACATTTACACATATGACTAGCTCATAGACATAATAATAAACAATTACTTTTTAACTTTATTTATTTAAATAGCTGCAAGCAAGTACAACTTACCGCATGTATCATGTCATTTCAATTGCACAAGAACATAAACATACGTGTGGTGACTTGGTGGAAAAATTTATTAAAGTGAATACTGAAACTTGATTGTAGGGAAAGCACACACATTTACACATTAACACATTGTATAAACAATCATTTCATTTTAATCGATCGAACAGCTTCTTGGACACAATGGTTTCTGCTGTTTGCTCCTTACTATTTATCCGATCAATGCATTCACCCAAAATTTTCAACAAACCAGAAATTTCCCTTTCATTTGTGCATTCTTCGCGTAATTCTCCCTTGCGACCTTTCCGTGCTTTTTCCTGCTCCTTTTTTTCAGATTCAGCATCGGCTGCTGGAGACGGTAAAGCCGCTTCAGGTGTTTGGAACAAATCAAGCACAACTTTTATAATATTCATTTTATTCGTAAAATTATTCCACGAACAACGAAAATAAAAATATACAAAATGTTTTACAAAACTACTGCTTTAGCGTCGCCTACTAGAGTAAAATGAAGCAAAAAATCTAAAGTTTAATCAAAATAAAATGAAGCGTCCATCGATGGTTATTGAAGCACTAGAACAGGCATGTTAAACCCCATTCTTAAGGTCCAAGGCGTACGGATTCAACATGAACATATCAAAATTAAATGATTAAGCATTAAAATTATAATTTACATATATTGGGCAAAGTCTCTAACACGCTTCCTTTTGTATGTGGCAAACGCAGCAACGAACCTTGCACACCCGTCATTATAAAAAATATTAAAATTGAAAAAGAAAACACAAACACCAAAATTAATTAATTACAAAAATTCACAAGAGACTGCTGCATCATAATGTGCAATTTTAGTCACTTTTATTAGTCGCCACTATAATTAATAAATATTTAGCCAACTACAAGTACTGCACCTATCATTTGTGGTTGGTTGAGCTGAAAATGGACAAATGGACTAAAAATGATGCAATGCCGCTACATATGAGCAGTATACTCATGCGTTATAAAGCGTAGTGTTCCGAAAAAGCACTGATCCGATTAATTTAAAAACAATTTATTAACAACAACAAAAACACCCAAATATGGCTTAGACCACATCTTAAAAATCTTACCTCTAAGCCGTATACTGCACAAAAAAAAGGTGTTTCGCTAAATGAGGACTAATGAGTTTATCCGACCACGTTTTTGACACATCGGCTGAAGGGCTACATATAAATATGTTTACTTAATCAATTTTGCAGCTAAATTTTTGGTGGTTGATAGAAAATTTTTGACTTGAGAGTAATACGCACAATAGTTGCTCTATTATTGGTGACCAGTCTGGAGATGTAAGATGTCAAACTGGTAGTATTCCTCCTAGTAGAATACGCGGTGCGATCCAGGAACCTATTGCTGGTACCATGGGATGCTAGAGCCCCAGAAATTAATTTCCTACTAGCATTATGAAGAAGGCCTCCTAGGGGGAGGAGCATCGTGATGGTTGTGGTTTTCCCCTAACGGGGTGAGAGTAGATTGTCCCCTCTCCACCAAGGAGAACAATAGACAATTGGACAATTTCATCTTATGAGGAGGATGTTTATACAATATTTTAAAAACTAATTAAATTTGAAAACTTTTTATTTAGAATTTTTCTTAGAACAAACCTTTATCAAAAGAAACATCAAATAGACGGACAGATGGACATATTTAAAGTAACACTTTAAGTAAAATCTTATATATCTGTCACATTTAATATGTAGGCGTGGCATGTATATAATTACGGTCTCTTTTAATGTTTAAAGTATTTTGTTAAAATTTTAACAAATTTCGAAATCTAAAATAAGAGAAAATGCAAATTATGTGGGTGTGTCTTTTATTGTGCACCGATCGATGGTAGAGAGACAAATATATTTATAGGCGTGGCTGTTAAAAAAGACAAATTTGCCAGTTTTAAATAGGAAACTATTTGCATATCTGTCAGTCAATATTTAAATTTGTGACATTGTTCGCACGAAAATACTCGTACATGGACATAAAGCACATGGCTAGATCATATATGATATGCTACTTCAGAGATCCCAGCACAACTTTTTCATGGATTGACCAGCTTAACACACTCCTTACTACAATGTTAGAGTTGTAGTTGTAAAAACCTCAAAAAATTTATTCAAAATCCTAAAATGTAATTTTCTTCACTTTTATTAATATCACACCCACTCCTATTTTATACCCAATTACTGTAACATTTGATCCTGTTTATAAATTGCAAACTTCCTGAGAAACAGTTACTTAGTTACACCTACATACTAAACCGCCAGGTTAATTACTATCACGTAACATAACATAAAAAAAACCGGCAATAATACATCATAATTGTGTTTATTAAAGCCTCACACCACACTCTCAAAGCCATGTTTTAACCACGTTGTTTTCACTTGTTGTTGTTGTTGTTGTTTTGGTTATAACCACACATATGTCGGTACTACACATGTTACATATTATCACAACTTTGATATCAATCAATCTTGTTTTAATAACCGCAACAACAAAATACTTCAAAAAAAAAAAAAAAAAAAAAAAAAAAAAAAGTTATTGTATTTTTTTACACAATTACGAATTTGAGTTTTTTTTTTTTTATTTTGTTTGTTTGTTTACTTTCACTTAAATAAAAAATATATTATTTTTCTATTTTAAATTTTATTATAATTTTTTTTTTTTTTTTTTTTGTTGCAATAATTGTGTAAAAAAATATATAATGATTAATTTTTATTTAGATATAATAATTGCATGCATCTGTGTAACATACTGTACGCGTATGTATAAACATCTATATTATTAACTGTAAATTTGTGCAATACGTTTTAATGCCGATTTAATTAAATTTTTATTAATAAAAACTTTAGACGTGCGCTAAGGAAAACGCAAGCGTCTGTATAGTAAGTAAGTAAGTAAGTAGTACATGAATACAATTTGATATCAGTCATTGATTGGCCAGTCTGACAGGAGCCCGTTTAGCTATTAACAATTTAGTTGAAGTATTGGAGTAGAATGTACGACTTGTTTTATAGGTTTTTGCCTCGATCAGTGTGTGTTGTTGTGTTGTTTGTGTATGCGGACCTACAATACATGTTTGCTTATACAATATTTTATCAAAGACTTTTATTGTAGTTTATATATTATACACAAAAACACTCGTACACACACATGTATAGGTATTGGATTGTATGTGGAAAAGCAATTCCACACATTTGGTGCAGGCATGAACTTATGCACTGTTTTTCCGCTGATATTGTATATCACCACATATATACATACATGTATAACGGGTATGTTATGCAACAGATTATGTTTGAACTTATTTCAATACGTTCACAATCAATGGTCATTAAAAAATGGATTCTGTAGCCGGACTCTAGAAGTACAACTTACTGAGTTTCTTATTCTGTTTGCGATTACCTTAGAGATGCGTCAAGATTTATGATTTTGCTAGATCCGTGCGAGTATGTGTGTATGTGTCCGTATGTTGTGCTTGTTTTTGTAGTTGTACAATTTTTGGAACGCTCATGATCATTAAGGTACAATTTGGTAAAGACCTGTTTTTTCATCCACACAATTAGATGGATGGGCTCGCAACTAGACTATTTTTGAAATATGAAGCATGCTTCATGTACGTATTAAAAAAAGGGATAAAGTCGGCGAACAAACACGCCCACAAATAAGAAAAAAATGTCTGTTTGAACACCATACGTTACTAAAGCTCAAACGCTATTATATCAAAAACAACGCGTTCGACATTTTGAATACGTATATATCTAGTCCGGTTGGTTAGGTCGACTAAGATTTTTGGAAAAATCTTTGCCTTGTTACAAATTTTAAACTTCAAGTTAAAATTTAATCCATAAAAGAGGGCGTAACTATATATATGTGTCGGCCACACGGTTAGGTTATGTAAGATTTTTCCTAAGCTTTGGTATTAGACTCAGAATCTGGTTTGTAAAGTGATACATGCACTACTATTGGGCATAATTTATGAGAAGAGTATTCCAAAATTCCGGCAAGGAAAACTTGTTTCTTTTTTCCTTTTTCCCATTATACCTGCTTTGTATTGAAATGGATAAAAATGTGAAAAATAAATTTTTAAAAATTTTAGATATTTTGTGTATATAATGTATAAAATATTGAGAGTTACAATTTTACGTATAGAGACCTATAAAGTAGAGACTTGTAAACAAATTTTACGACCGTGGGCGGTGATCTGATAAAAGATGAACCTCGAATGACACAATTAAATCGCCTTAGATTTTAAGGGTGATTAAGAATATGTAAATACTTTGCCAGATCTTCTACGACTCAAACTGGAACAAATTGACAAACTTAAAGTACCTTCCATCCCGTAAAACATTCGTTACTTTACTTTCATAAGTTGTTGAAAAATACGAGTACACTATAAGGCAACAAATGATTTTCAAAGATAAGACTGAACTGTTGATCATTACTGTAGCATTTTAACAAGTTGGTCGATAGTATACGGAGATCACATGTTTTTTCTTGTAATACTTCACTTACTCTCCAACAACCGACAGCAAATAAGATTTCTTTTTTTAACCGTTTTTCTCCATCATCTCTTCTTTATGAGCCACATGTTTGCTCTTATGATTGTTATTTATTCCTCAACAAATTTGTTTTGCATTCAATTGCTTGAAATTTATGAGCTTTGCTATTGTGCAACTGAGGAAGCAATAACTCCAAATATGAATTATTATATTAAAATTACTCAATTGCTTGCATACGAGTATATCATACATATAAACAAACATTACTTTTTGCATGCTTTTAGCATAATGACTCAATTCAGATTTTCCTTTTCTTTTTTTTTCAGTTGTTTGCATACATAATTTAAAATATAATTTATTGATAATCTGCTAACCGGCTCAGGGTAATTTATTCAATATTTTGCAACACTCTTTTTTCCCAAAGTAAACATTCGTTTAATCCTAATATTGCGCTTGTATTAAGTCACTCACTCCATCAAATCATTTCCTTCAACCATAACATTTTATTATTCTTACCCACAAGATACTGAGATAATGAGATTTTAGAAAAGAAAAAAAAAATGTATCGTTCATTACAACCACTTATAGAGTGTCTGTCAATCAAATTACAAAATTAATGTCACGTGTTAGCGTGGATCTCTTGAACAACACCACATGTAGTGCGGTTTCATTTTTCACTCCAAAGCCAAATTAACGACAAACTAATAGTTGCACACAGCCTAAAATCAACATAAAGCGCGAACGTTAACAACATGCGTAACCATTTAATAATATATCTGCGTAAACATACACATACACTCTCATATTATTTAGTGTCACACAATAATATTTAAACATCTGTTCACATCTCACAACAAGTTTGCATAAAAGTGTGGTAAGTAATAGGCGCACGGGTAACTGGCTGAATAATTGAAAATACATATGATACAACAAGAAAAAAGTATTTATGTATATGTATGCCTTGGGCCAACACTTTTATACTCGATGATGATTTATTTGTGATTTGCATGTAAAGAATATTTTTCATTTTTTAATTAAATTCTTATAAAATTATAACCGACTTATCACCATCAAGTTTGCATGCATGTCGAAATTGAACAATAGACACCCTCTCCAAAGTAAAGAGTCCAAAATTGAACATTTATATGAACCTCAGAGACGCTGAAAAGCATATATGCTTAAACATCATCAAAATCTGAATCGATCTATCCAAGTGCGGGTTGTTTTTAAACAGCGAAGGACCTGATAACTTATAAGTGTCCCTCTCCAATTTTAATACCGTTATAAACCTAAACAAGGCAAAAGTGTTTAGGTTGAAAAAGTTTCATTTCTACGTGAGAAGGTTGTGAATTTTCAAAATCATTCATAATTGAAAATTCTATTAAATAATACTTCTATTATTACAATATTAACTGATAATTTTTCTTCCCCTTCAGTTACTTGCCTGCCTGCGGATACTTTAAAGGGCAATCTTCCGAATAAAAAGCACCCCATAGCGATTATTGCATAACATAACCTGCACAGCTTCAAAGCGAAATTAAATACGAAATCGAATCTACATTCTCTTGCATATCAAGGCGTGTGTTATACTTTAGGTATTTCGGCTAGTAACTCGTATTTGTGTATTGGACCTGAAGTGCTTCAAATTAAATCAAATTGAATTTAGACGGACAAAGGGACATAGTTAAAGAGACTCCAAAACCAAGAGTACTTTGTTGAATTCCACTTTGTCAAAGCTGGTATACTCGTGTTTTCAATCAAACTGAAATCTAAGTATCTTAACGTTCAAATTTAACAACTAAAGGCAACCAACTCACTGTTCAACGGAAGCTACAGTTGAAAAATCCGTTTGTTTTAACCAATTTTCGATTTGTTACAACAAATTTTCATTATTTGCATTTTTGTGATGCAGCATTTTCAGTGACAATCTGCTGTTGCTGCCACTTTCATTCATTATGACTTCTGAAATCATAATCAACCAAAACCAATCCACAAATGAATGTTACGAATATTATGCTTACTAAAGAAATTAACCAACACAACCATTTTATAATATCATCATGAAATCTGTCAAAGTTTGTTTAATGTTTTTGGATAGTTTATCTAATTTCCATCATTATTAACAAAATCGTAATAATACTCAAATGACATTTTATACGCCCCAGCTATTACGCTATATTACAAATTTTCAAACAAGATCCTGATATTGTACCCATAGCCATGCTATGGTACATGGCTACAGTCTCAGTGGGGCGTTCAACGCACCAAATGATAAACGATAGCTTTGCTAATATAAGACACTAACAAAGTCGACCATTACAAAGTAGGTACAACAGCAACAAATGCAACATACAACATACAATATATAATCAAGTAAATGGTGCACATTGCGGACATTTTAAAGAAATAACATTGCAGCAAAACGTAAATGCACGATGTAAGGTAAGGAAAATTTACATAAAACAAAATTGAGATCATCAAACGTGAAATTTGTTTTCAATTCACTGGAAAATAATACGTAGACGTACCGACAGACTGACTGACTGACAGACCTCAACCGAACATACACGCACACACACACACACAGTTTTGAAGTGGTCAGGTGTTGAAAATTTGTAATGATGCTTGAAAAGCAAAGAGAGCGCGCGCGTGTACACGTTTTATGTTACGTTGCAATGGTCCTCACAGTGTGCTGCAGCCAACACGAAAACTATTCAGCATCGAATATGTTTTTCATTAGAAATATGATACACAACACATTTTCAAATCGTACTCAATCATTTATTTAAGGAATTTTCATGTTGGCTGCAGAGGATTTCATACATATGCAAAAGGTACAATAATTGGCAAATTTGTGATATTTTTAAAATCATTACTTCATCAGGGTAAACATTTCGGACATGAAAGGTTGTAACATTAGGCCAACCAATCAACTAACTTGAATCCAAGTAGCAGCAGCAGCAACAACAACAACAAAGGCGTATATAATCACATACTGTCCAAAAAGGTTGCCACCGGCACGACTACTATCACCACCATCAGCACCACCTCACCACCTCAAGCATTATAATTACCATATAATGGACATTATTATGGGACAGTAACTACCTTAACCGAAATGTTTGTTTATTTATTTATTTATTTGTTAAGCTTTATGCGTCGATTTTTCCCTACCTACCTAATGGCAACCTGGACAAAATGACCAAAAAACCAAATAAGAAAACATTCCAATACCCCTAAAGGTTTAAAGCAGCATAACGATTAAGAAGCAGTCAATAAATAATCAACAAAAACAAAAACACAAACAAAAATACAACCTCTAGCTTTAACTAAAAAACAACAACATATTCCACGCTCTTATAACCGAAAATCTTGTGTTGTGTGTGTGTGTTGTCTAATTCAAATTTTACTTCAAGTTGAGCTTTAGTGTAAACTATGCTTATATTGTAGACAATATTGCAACATCACAATATTTCCCTAGCACTCTATACATGCAATTTTTTTGTTTATTTTATTTCTATTTTTTTGGTCACTTGGTCACCAAGTCACACCAGTCAAGTAAATGTTTGCCTTATTTGACTGCAGACAACCTGGAGTATGGAGGGAAAGATAAATTTCATTATATTTTGGGTTCATTATAGTAGGTTACGGTGTTTACCATATACACATACAAACACACACACACACACATAATGCTATGGGTGGCCTACAACTGTTATTATATAACATATTCAGAGCACATAAACAACTTCTTTGGGAAATTATTTATTGCTCATATATATATTTTGCTAAGCATACAGTTTCACTTTTTAACACATTTACAAAAGTATTGTTTTCGAGAATTGGAATATTGCTTCAGCAAATAGTCTCTCAAGCTGGACTATAAACCCATTTAAGTGTTCATAAAAGGTATTCCTCCTTAGCTTCACTTCATGAAAACTACAATTGTTTTATTTATATTTTAAACTAATTAAACCAAAATCTGCCGAGTATACAATTTAGTCAGCATTTAGTAAAGTTATAATTCTCATATGCTTTATATTAAAACAAGCAACACTAAATACTCCTTTTAAGCTTTGAAATGATTACCGAACAGAGCATGGTCAGTCCATTTGAATGCTTCATTCTGTCAATTAGACATTATTCATGAAAATTCTTTTCCTTTAAGTTTAAGACTTAATTATAAACATGCAGCAAAAACAAATTGCTCATAATATATGACAGTTATTACGCCCTTAATTGCAATGAATTCTTTTGAAATTCGAAAAAGAAAATCAAGTAATCAAGAGTCGAGTGTCATTGGCGTTGGTTTATTTAATTATAGCTCTAGATAATTTTATGATTTATTTGATAAAGCTTAGCTGGAGGGGGCAAAACACACCCTCAAATTTTGTTTCGCTTATGTTTAACAGGCACTTGACTCAGTTGCTCTCAACTTGGTAATATTGTGTAAAACGATATTTAACGATTTCAAAAATCGATTTTTAAAGCGATTTAATTTGAATACTCAAAAATCATTCTTGTGATTTATGAATTTTAATACGTCAAGCATAACGATTTAATAAATCTTTTTAATTATACCCATGGAGGGTATGCTGGTAGCGCACTCAATTTGCTGTTCTGTTTGTAACACAAAGAAGAAGGTGTCAGAGGTCATCATTAAAATCTAGCAATTATGGGCGTGTCATTCAAAATCAAAGATAATCGTTATTCATGATCTACACTTAATCGTTCAATGTATCCAGTTTTTGGAAAAATCTATGAAAACGTAGCAAAATTTTATGAAAATGTTTTTAAAATATTATTTGAAAAGAGACAAAATCATGTTATTTTCACAAAAATATAAATGCATCATAAAATGAAACAACAAACATACAACAGAGGCAGTGACTGCGACTAATTTGACATTTATTTCAAGATAAATCAATTATATTGCTTATTGAAACTTAAACTTTTATAAATGATTACAATTGGTAAACAGTTTTATGGATTTGTCACTGTGCCTACTCAAAGCAAGTGAATATATGAAATTCTTATATCACCACTGTGGGCTACCGTCGTACATTAACACCATTTCAGATATTTTGAATACAAACGTAACATGTAATAATTTTTTTGTTTTACGAGCAGTCACACATGTCCACACAATATATATTAAAACATACACAAAAAAAATGAAAAAAAAAACAACTGTTGACCTTAAACTGAATATTTTGAATAACTTCAAGACCAGCACAAAAACAACAAACAACAACGAAACATAGAATGGTCACCACATATGCAATGCAATGCAATGCAATGCAATTGAAGGCTTTTAAAATCACATATTGATCTGCTTAATATATGGTTAAGGTACGTAATCCTACGGTAAACTGATGTATTCTTGTTGTTCGCAACTATGGTGGTGTGAAACTGCCAAACAACGGAAACAATTAGTAGCCGTTTTATGTTAAACACTTGTAAAGTTGTCCAAAATTACTGTTAATTGTGAAAAACTAATCAAATTTTTCACGCTCTGTATTTTTCTTTTTCATAATTTATGATATGATAAGCTTAGGTTAAAAAGTCATAAATACCGTCATTAATCAAATTTGTTTTATATAAGCGTGTGTGCGTGTGTTCGTGTGTTCGTGTGTTCGTGTGTGTTTGGGTAAGTATTCCAATACGTTGACAGGTTACCCTGCAGCAGTTTATATAAATATGATGAAGGTATCATGCTTAAGAATAACACAATATATGTTGTTGTTGCTGTTGTTATTGTTGTTATTGTTTTCATATAATTCATATAAAAAAAAAACCTGAAATATTCCGTTACACTTAACCATTATCCGCTTGTAGGTAAACTTTTGTAACAGTCGCAATAATTGTTAACATTACGTTACAAATTATTACTTTGACATAATTATTGGGTTGGATTGTTGGGTTGGTGTCCAACATTATGTCACAAAACATGAGGTAATGTCATCATAATTACAAGTACTCAATGATTTTTAAAAAAGATATACATTTTTTTTTTCTGTAATATTACCATTTAAACGTAACATATAATGAATAAGTAATTGTCAGCACAAATGCAAAAAGAAAAAAATGTTATTTTTATTAAAGTTAATTAAAATTTATTTCATTCTTTTAGTTTATTAACCTTTCTCACCTGTCACTTTTAATGTTTACACCTTAATTTAGTCCGCTACATCATTAAACGGTATATTAAGCTGGTAAGAATGTATGCTGCAGTTGTTTCAATAAACAATTTAGAAAAAAAATTTAGGGCCATGCAATTATGCTGTAGATTTGAACTTTATAATAAATATATATAAGGGATGATGTGGTAAAATGTGGTAAATGGCCACACCCATAACTTTACAAAAAAACATTAAATTGTATTCTTTGTATGACAATGTGATCTGTAAGGAAGCATGTAACACGTATTTTTAATAGGGGTTCAAAAAACGAAAAATTGTATAAATACCATGATCACTAGTTAAGGCCACTCCCACAATCCACAAAAAGATACCTATTCGTTACAAAAATTGAACTATTAACGTGAAATTTTCTGCCGCGCCACTTAGTGAAGAGTGTTTAAGATTGGGGCTAAATCAAAATTCGTTTTTATACCTGGGTGGAGCGTTTAGGAGCAAAAGACTCACCCATCTTCATATCGATATCGATCGATTCAGAATCAAAATCTGTATCGATTTAACCATGATCGTGTTTCCGTCTGTGTGTTCATGTACATTTGTACGCAACCTTCAGGTCACATTTTTTGAAGATATTTCCATGAAATTTGAAACAAGAACGGTCATAATTTCGTTTTTGGTCAATACTTGACTGAATTGGATCATATTTAGAACCCCTTCCCATAAAACTATTGTATATTTCACAAAGTATAACGTATCGCAGCTACAACTAAACTAATTGCAGCATAATGTAAGAAGTTAAGTGGTGTAGGGTATTAAATGATCATGCTCAACCAACTATAACATTTTCACTTGTTTTTACTTGTTAAATATTTTAATGTAGAATGAAAAAATACGTGATTGTTAAAATTTATGTTAAACCAACACTTGGGGCGGTATTTATCTCTTGCACTAAATTCTATTATATATACATACTATGCTATGTATATATCCATATATATAATTAACGTTTCCTGCACAGCTTAAAAGTAGTTTAACTAATACAATAAGCCATAACAATAATACAGTAGCTACAAGTACATTTCTATATAATGTATAGACACAAATGAAATGTGTATGTATGTGTGCCTTCTTGTATGACCAACCAAACGAAATTACTCTGGCAGTGTACAATTTTCAAGTAATAAAATGTTAAGGCTTTTGATTCTAATTTGATTAATAACAAGTCGAAATATTTTTATAACACTAACAATACATTCAAAGATCCGCACATACACTTGGCATATAATTTGTACAAAAGGAACGATTTGTGTACTCGTATGTTGTGCATTATTATATAGTGCAAGCGTGTAATCTTGTGCTTGCAGAATGTTGAAATGTTTGCTTGACAAACAAAAATACCAAAACTGTGAAAAATGCGAGAAATTAAGCGTTGTTTAGCAGAGAACGTGTCCAAAAATCTTCAATTTCAACCATAACTGATTTTCCTAATACATTCATTAAAATAACTTTAATTATTACTAATAAATTGATTGTAAAGTTTGCTGTTGTTTTTTCGCATATTCTCGTTCAACTGTCGGAAAAAATAACAAGCTATCAATCAATTTATTCTATTACTGCTACTCTGTCCAGTACGCTGCCAAACATATAAGTAATTAATGGAAAAGTTGAATGTTGCACATGTGGAGATTTGGAAAACAATAATAAAAACAACAACAACAACAACAACATCAACAACCATAATAACAATATTATAATAATATACCATCGACTAGTATTGATTAATTCTTACATATACGGACAACTATAATTTAATAAAAAAAGAGCCTTATTTTAGGGGCGTGTGTACATACATATACAAGAGACACGCCATAGAACGAACATCGATTTAATGTATAAAGTAGCACTTGGCACAGAGTTACCATGAAAGTATTTCCATAGTATGGGATCCACTAAAATACTTAAATTTGTTCTGTGAAAATAGTTCGTTTGTTATATTAAATATCCACTGCATTCCATTAATTTTGTACAACAGTGCGTCAAGTTTGAATTTTATCTGTTCAATAAGGCAATTTCACTTCACTTGATGTGTTTAGTGAAACACAAAGAACTGTGAAACATTTTTGGTTACTTTAACTTTGATTTAAGGAGATATCAAGAAGGTGTGAATGGATACTTGCACATAAAAGAAGTTCTTAAATAGACCTAATTAATGTCAATGTACAAAATACTTCTGCACTATTAACTGCTATTCATAAAATATTGCTTCAAGTAAACGCATTCTAGTAGTAGCCTTAAGCCATTAATCGCTTGTAAGTCGTTTGTTTTATTATTTGTGTTTGTGTGGATAAATGAATACACACATAATTTACAAAGATTTTTATCACTAACTAGCTCTATTAAGAAAATTTGTTTTTCAATCAAATCAAATTATAATCAATTTAAACACGCCTCTGGGTGGTATTTTGTTTTCGGTGTTGTTTTTTTTCGGTCAGTTAACCATAAAAAAAAGAATTTTTAATAAACTTTAATAATTATTGAATCAAAATTTATGGAAAGTTTTTATAATAACAAGTTAAAAATCTACATTTGGCTTAGGCCACACCTTAAATACGCTCCATACCTACAAAAAGGTGGGCGGGGCGGTACATGATTGGGCCGTCCATTAGTGTATGTATTACGTAACAGTTGACTTTAACGCTGAGTATGATTTTTGTAAATTGTGGGCGTGTCTGTTATTCAATTACGCCCATATTTAACATACTTATTGATGGTATAACTATAAATATGCGCACTCAATTTCAAGGTCATAGGTTAATTTTTGTTGAAAATTTAAAGATTTTTGTTAATTGTGGGCGTGTCTGTTATTTAACCACGCCTATTTTTGGCACATCGATGGAATATATAAATTTGAATATTCGTACCAAATTTCAAGATCACAGGTCAATTTTTGTGGCAGATAGATAGTGATTTTGTTAATTGTGGGCGTGGCCTTTGACCGATTTTACCCACTTTTGGCTATAAGATAAACATGCCAAATTTCAAGATCACAGGTCAGTTTTTTTTTGGCATATAACTAGTGTTTTTATCGATTGTGGGCGTGACCTTTAACCGATTTTACCCATTTTATAAAGGAATCTGTATATAGAAACTCTATGAGCATTTATTTGTATTTAACTTTTTTCTACTATGTCAAATTAATTAATCAAGATGGCGGATTGTCAATATCTTCGCGATATATGTGGATGATAAGTATATGAAGTGAAGGGTCCTGACAAATATAATGCAGTCAACTTATTGGCATCAAGCAATATCTAATGAAATGATGAATAATATACAATAAGTTATAATAAGTTAAGTATGGTTATATGTAATTAATCCACATATATGATCGCTAAAAAAAATGGTGAATGTTTACACGATTTATCGCGCATGTCAAACGAAAGCGTTTGACGAGTGCATGAAATCATTCTGAATTCAATATGACAGCCAGGGGAACAATTCATTGATATATTTGCAATAAGAGTATCAAATGAAAAAGCTTGACGAATAGAATATAATAATAATTTAAGTCGTTATCGCTTTCGCATTATCATTCTACCTTTTGCTGCTACGAAATTTTATGTAACATTCTGTATTATACATAAAATTCATTACTGATGGAATGAGTTGTATGTTATTAGACTATAGCTAAAGTCATGGTCGTTAAAAGATGTCGCGTCACAGGCTTCCCCGCATTTTGCTATAATTTGAGTATTAAATGAACTTCCTTGTGAAGACTAAAACACAAGCAACTAATTGTGCTCATTTTAAATGAAACATTTCATCATGGCATACTTCGATTTTCGTAAAACCTACTTGATATGGACTTGAAATAAAAGGTATTCATGAATAATAGAATTACAATAACCTAACTGTACAAATCTTAAATCTCCCAGACCTTTTACAAAGCACCAATATTGTAAATTTAATGAATGTTTAACAAATGCAAAATAAAATTTATTTATTATTGTTCAAAGACAGCACAGAAACAAAGAAAACAAAAACAAAAACAAAATCAAAATCAAAATTCCATTCGATTACATCACAAGCAATGGTTTACATGATTAAACTCATTATTTTACATGCATAAAAATAAATTCACAAGTAATAAAAGCAACAAAAACAAAATACCACACAAATTGCTTTAAAGGTTTCTTGTATTTTTTTTTAATGCCCCCACAAAAATATGAAATAATTGTTAAGTAAAGCAATTTGTTCGTAATATGAACCTATGTTATGTACGTGTGTTACTGGCATGTGTTATGTTAATGCTTACAGCCAAGACATGTGGGCTAAGCAATCATAATTTTATAGCGGGCTGCCACTTTAAATGTTGCGTTCCTTAAGTACATCATTAAAGTATTACTTTATATATATATTTCTTTTAATTTCTTACTGTTGGCTATTAATCTATAAAAATTTTAGGTTATTAATGTCTTTCACTTTCGCTTTGCAGCTAAACTTTACAGTCATTAAAGGCGAAATATCCTTTGAATGATTATACTTGGTTTTACAAAGCGTTCAAAACCTAAACGTTTCATTACCTGGTGTCTTTCTACTCAATTGTATAATACTTAGCCTATATTAATACGTATTACAATGCACAGCAAACATTCTGAAAAATGTTAGTCAATTTAAACAACAAATGACATAAAATAATTTGACCTTTATTTCCTATTTTATATGATTTTTGCTTCTATTTCAAAACCTGTTATCCGCAAAAATTATGTACATACAAAATATAATGCGGAAGTCTAATTAATTAGTCATTAACAAACCTAATTAGATGATAATGTTAAAGCATAAAAATTTTCAAAAAAAAATATAAGAAATAACGCTAGAGTGTCTGTCCACTATCATAAATTATACGAATCTTTAATGGTCTCTTTTATGTGAAGGTCTTTTTCTCAAAGGGAAAAAAAATCAATCACCTAAATTCTATTACACCCTCCACATAAGATAAGACAACTTAAGGCGTCGGACACTAAAAAGAATATATATTCTTGATAAGCATTAAAATTGTAGTTGATCCAGACATGTCGGTTCTTGTGTCCCTTTCTAGTATACCCACTGTCATAAATTTTAAAATATTGCACAAATTTTTCTAGTTTCTGCACACAGATCGCTATTTCAATTACATAAAAGCGGTCAACAGCCACGCCCACAAGTGAAAAATGTCTACTTATCTGTCACAATAAATAAAGAGTTGAGAATTTATGTTCATATTTCTGTTTACCGTCTCCATCGATGTGTAATCAGCAACAAAACCCGACTTGCCAGTTAAAACGTAATATGAACACTTTAGAAGGCATACACTTGCCACGCCCACTGTTTGTTTATAGACATGCAGGGTATTTAATAATTGCTTTAAGTCAAATATAGTTTTTTTAACTTGTTTTTAAAAACATCTCAAACAATAAACACCTCAAGATAATCCTTGAAATTTATTCACAGCGGCAAACTACAACAAACTACGCTTTAAAATGTCTCCCAACGTGTTGAAATTATTACCAAAAGTGTAAATTTAGCAAAAATTGCAAGCGTGTCAGTTATGTCTTACCACCCATTTTTAATTTATTGTTAATATAGTAAATAAAAGGCATACGTGGGGGGTTCAGTCAAATTATAATAATGTCATGCGTTCATATTATTTTGTCCATACTCAGACACACGTATGAACGTACCATTTAAACACAGATTTTGTTACTAATAAAAGAACATATATATGTACTCCTTATGAAGTTTTATGGGATAGAGCTGGTACAGAAGCAATAAGCTGATTTCCCATTCAAGCAAGTATTTGAAAAAAACCATTTAATTTTTGTAGCACTCGCCTGTGAAGTTACATTTCGATCGAAATTGATAAACAGTTTTCAAAAATTGGAGACCTCTGAATTATAGCATAAATTGTGGAACAAAATGGTGTAGGGTACACAATAATCGAGTTAAACCGATTATAATATTCCCGCTTGTCCCTTGTGTAAGAAAAAGTATTAATAGTGGCGTTCTGCATAAATGTAACCATTTGATCTGTTCACAATAATACTCTGGACAATTTTCTTTATGGTTCATAACACTTGGTTTAAGTTACTGTAAGTTATAGCCCGGGGAAAAACAATCGAAAAATATAAATTCTCATGAATATCTTTCAAATGACTCATAGCTGTTAACAATGTGAACAAAACCGTCCAAATACTTACTTACGTACTTACTGACTTGGTGAAATAGAAAAAAACCTGAATGGTTATTGATTATTCTATCTAACATTAACTCATGAAAAGAGGGGGAAATTCACAACTAAATGATCATTTCCTTGCCTGATTTCTCAAGTAGTCTATAATAACAACAGCAGCAGCTAGCACAACAGTAGAAAGAAAAACCAAACAAATGGAATCCAAACACACCGACAAACTACAGCAAATATGAAAAAGTTTATAATTATTTAATAATCTGCATCGGACAAGAGTTCAGTTCATACGGCAGCGCACTATGTAGTTTAACATTTTTATAGATGTTTGTGTTACTACATAGTAATAAATTTTTATATATAATTGGCGGCTTAATAAATTGTTTTATGATTACTTTATTTTATGATTAAGATCTCAAATGTGAAATCTGTTGAACAGAAAAGATTGATTATGATACGTCATGCCTGCCTGCCTGCCTGCCTGCCTGCCTCAGCAACCACACAGCTGGCCTGACCTGTCCTCCATTCTTAAGATCGATTGAGCATATATTGACCAACCAATATTTGAACGCTTTTTATATTATTTATTTTATTTTAATTATTGTTGTTTTTATTGTATTACTACTGCTGCTACCACCACCTTCATCACTTCATCACCTGCTATCGTACATGTACTCTTTACTATACCAAAACATTATATTAATATCACAGTGTTAACACCTGCTTTTGTTTCAAAAAGGCGGATACCATACATTTGTTGTTGTCTTGATCGTATTTAATTTCACATTAATTCATTCATTTATTGATTTGATCGGACTTTTAATGTAGTTTCATGATTAAGCAATAATACATCCGTCATCACCAACACCACCCTTTCATTATTTACATACATACATATATGGTCCGTTAATGGTTACAAGCTATACATAAAGTATACATAAAGGGTGAGTGGTGAGACAATTATATTCTACGTAAACCAAATTGGCTGTAGCTGTGTCGACTATCATCAATCTGGTGAAATGATGAAATGATGACATAAAGTACAAATGATGGATAACGATTATTTGGAATTTCTCAAATACCATAACGATTAAGAATGTATTTGTGATTTATAAATGAAGTGAAACAAATGAAAAAATGAAAAATTTTTGTAATCGAAAAAAAATATCTTATTTTAATGATCTTCCTATAAACAAATCCAGCTTAAATTTGCCACAGAAAATGTCGGGTACATACGCTTACAAAATATTGTTGAACCATACTCTTGTAGAGAATAATCTGCCATTTCGCCCAATATGTGGGTGTGTCTCTGTTTCAATCAATGTAAATATTGGTTATGGATCTCAACAGGAATGCCCTTAAAATTAAGAGTATCAAAATTTGAAGCCATTTGTGCCATATTTTGACTGTTAGCTCAACTTTAAAAAAAAAAGTGGACGTACGGACCAAATTACTTTTTACGCAAGTGTACAATACAATGCAAGAGAAATTGAATTTAGTAGTTCAGCAGTAGATTATATTGAATAGTTAGTTCCCTGATAAAGGAATTCTAAAAACTGCCCCAATTTATCTCCCCTTCCAACACTTGGACAACAAACGATATCTTTCGTTAAGAAGCAATGAGACTTATGATGAGTGGAAAAAAGGTGGGCTTGAGAAATTTCACAAAGTATATATTTTTGTTAAGCTTCATAATCTAAATCCATCTAGGAATGCCATTGGTTTGTCCATATGTCCGTCCAGTGTAAACACTCAGTCACAAGATTGAGCTGAAATTTTTGTAAAAATATTTTTAATTAAAGCAAAATCCATCAAGTGTCCCGCATTTAAATCAACACAAATCTCTCACAGCTACAAATTTGACCTTTGGTTGATTACATGATACATACCCTAATATAGAGCGTAATCCTATACTCCCGCCATGGCTAACACGTGTGGCGTTTCTTTTAGAATAGACATATACGTAGTGGCCCTTTAACACACCTTCCTTCCATTCGTGCGAACAAGAAGTCAAATAAAAACAACAACACCAAACATAGTTTGTGGCCATATATTGTATGTGTTTATTGTATGGGTAAAATATATATATATGTCACATGTCAAATCAAACAAATGTATTTTACATGACATATGTAAGTGAATTGTTGGCACACTAACACTAAAAAAAAAAAATATACAAACTCAAGGTGAAAACTGTCCATATGATATACAACCATTTTGTAATAAAAAATATTAAAAATATTTACAACACTTGCAGGCGCAATATGACTGCAATTGCACCAGACACCAACATATATGTTTAATAACAAATAAAAACTTCATTTCAACATTGTCAAAATACGAATGCAATGATTTTCCAAAAATGAAAATGTGTATAATTAAAAGGAATAATAATTAATAAGGAACAGCCGACCATAATAAACACTCTTCAAAAAAATATTATTTATTGTTTGTCTATTACCTGATTGTTAATCACAATTTGTGGAATGTTTTTAATGCCCAGCAGCGTTAACTGGAGCTGTCAAAACAAGCGAGCAAATCATTTATAAGTATGTGCCTTACATACCTACACGACTGTGCATACATTCGTACATGATGTGGTATCGCCACCCGACCCAATTAATCAATATTTACAATTGCATATAGGTTTATAAGAAAGGTATGTGTAAGTGTGTGTGTGTGTGTGTGTAAGGTGTTTATGTAATGCTTAAATTACATACATTACGATATGTGAGGTATTTCCTATTTGGTCAAGTATTGTGGTATACAGTATACACATACGTACATATACACTTGTTTCGCTTTAATTCCAAATACTTTGTTTTAGTAATGACTTGACAAACTACAATTTGATTACATGTAATAAATATTGGAACTAATAACAATAAAAACAACAACATGTTGTTGTTGTTGTTGTTGTTGTTGTTGTTGTTGTTGTTGTTGTTGTTTCTTTTAATAAATCACAAATAGAAAGCGAAGTACATAATTAAAAAGATGTTTTCTAATGAAGGATGAAAAATGATATCTAGTTTGTTTCTTAAGTCTTTTGATTTGTTGTTGAAAAACGGTGCGTACACACGTTTGTATTTCAAGTAGGCGAAAAAGACAGAGTGCCACGCCTCTAATCAAAAAAATTATTTCATAACCTCAAAAGCGAAGCTCTACGTAATTATAAACAAAACTCATAACTGTTTAATTCAAAAAACGACCGCTGAGGTAAAATCTTACAAATTTTTAAATAATCTTTGAAAGAATGGCCGATTTCCTATAAATTTAAATAGCCTTCTCTCTAGCTGTTCCATATATCTTCTTTTGACAGAGGGACTGAACGGTCATTAATGATGCAATATTTTATCATATTTTATACACAAGTAATGCAGAGTTTACCAAATAAGCTCTAGATTTAAACTATCGCCTACCGAGTGCTGAGCATTTCTTTTATACCATTTTTTTTTATTCAATTTTAAAATATATAATACACACACACACACATAAATATGACCTTAGTATTACCTACTTTCAAAAACAAAGATTATTGAGGGTTATCTTACCCATATACATAGTTTAACAAATATTTGATTATACTAATGAATTCACGATGACAATGGATTATGTTAATATGATTGCAAAGTTTTTAATGAAAAACATGTGCGTAAATGTCACATTATTTGACACCAATACAAAGCATATTTTATCATATTCCAATGCATTAATTAATAGATCTTTTTTCTAATGTATTAATGAACCATAAATGTTGCGCAATTTTCGAAATGAACAGAAATTCGTCCAACATTACTTAATCGACAGATATAATACGAAAATGTCTAATTCACTCAATTTTGGCCATACTTATATAAGCTTTTAAAACGTCCCTTTTGTAATGCTCTATACCATTTTATAACGCATTTATAATTGCCTGTTGTAAATTGTATGGTGATAAAATTACTTTTAAGTAAGCATTCAATTATACTGGGTGTCCGGAAATCGGCCGGGATGTAATAACGAACGGGAGAAAAGGAAAATAAGTTATATAAATTTAGGTGCGGAAATGAGATCACATGGGTGTTCGAATCGCATCGTTTACAAATACTGTCTGCTATCCGATTTATCGGTCACCCTGTACATATAAAAAAAAGACAGATTTATTAATATCGAACGATTTTTTATTTGCTTATAACACACACACACACACACTCACAATCACCAAATCTATTATATGAAGTGTTAAGCTTATCATCAGCGTTAAGCTGCACAAACTGCTCCAAATTAACTAAAACAGTATTTCACAATATGAGTGAGTAGTGGTAGTAGATATTTTTATTCGCTAATGCTTCATATATTGTTGTTGTTATCGTTATTTATTTTTTACACAACATACATATTTGGAACATTGTTGATGTTGGACCAGTTTTTGGACAAAAAAAAATGAAGAAAAAAAATTCAATAATGAAACGTACACAACTTAGTCACAAAAATATCAACATTGCATATGCATACAAATAAACAGATGTGTTTATAAATTTGTGTGTGTGTGTGTGCATTAATAGCTTTTTATGCTGATTATATTTTTTCCTTAATACCTTTCCGAGTGAATTGTTCGCGTATTAAAAGTAATATTAACACGCTACCAAAATTTACTGTCTGTACATTCAGTTTAATATAATTTTAAAAAATTATTCTAATAACAAAAAAATAAAATGACACGAAATGGAATGAAATACTATTAAATAAATTAAATTTAATTTAATTAAAATTATTTTTATTAATTATTATTACGTTTCATACGCTGACGCTGGCAATTGGTTGCTACAACACAAACATTTCTAAATTGCAAATTAATAAAAACAAGTAAAAAAAAAACAAATTTGGTTTAGGCCACAATTTAATTACTCTCCATGTTTATACGAAAACAGTGGGCGCGTGGCATGTTTTAACAAACGAGTCCAACTCTGAAGTTGTGGTTGTGACTGTTATCCGACCACGCCCATTTTTGGTACATCGATGGACACCTTATTATGATTATAAATATGTGTATCTTATATATTCATGTATTTCCTCCTCATATAACTTTCTTTTCTATAAATCATTTTTAACATGGTTCCTTATAAACTCAAAATAAAAAAACCTTTGTACTATTCCAGCAGTATTTAAAATCGCATATGTATGGCACACATTCACTTACCCACACACACACACACACAAACACATACACAAATACACAAATACTTTGTGGTGATAAAATGTTACCGATTGCTTAAGAGCGTGGGTCAGTTATTCGATCGTTATTGAAATGTTTGCTTACTTGCCTGCCTGCCTGCCTGCCTGCCTTTCAAATAAACCATATGCTAAATGTAATAAAAAAAAAACTCTCCAAATACATAACACATGTCCAATATTTACGTAGGTACAAGTATGTTGTTGTTACTCTACAAAAACATATTAACAAACAGTGTAAAAACCACAGCGACAACAACATCAACTACCTTACAATTCATTCGTTAATCCATATGCTTTTTGTTACATGCCAGAGTATGAGTATGAGTATGTTTGTGTGTGTTTTAATGGTATAAGTAAAACTTAGCGTCGATGATCACCAGTTCAATAGATTTATAGCTTGTTAAGTCATAAACATTTAACAGAACTTACTCACATATATTTATATTATGTGATACTTCAACTACCACATATAACATTTTTTTTCTTTTTTTCGCTTTTTTGATTACTGTGTCAAGTTGTTGTAACAACGAAAAATGTTCTCTTTTTTTTTTTTATTCCCATACAAACAAAATTTAACTTTATTGAAATTTTGAGTAGCAAAAAAAGACACACACACACACGCATACAAATCACATAAATCTTATTCTTGCATGTTACCGCTATTGTTGTCATGATTGTTATTGTTGTTTTTGTTCTTGTCGTCAAGAGTTAATAACTTATTTTGTTAACAAATCATATTTCGTTTTGGAAATCAAGTTGATTGTTTTTTTTTTTTTTTTTGTTTTTTCTTATCGCGAGATGAGATCTCTCTTTCTGTTTTGTCAGCAATTAATTTGTCACACCCGAGGTATTGATATTTCCGAAAAAAAAAAAACAAAAAGCAAATTGAAATTTAATTATTAACTAACTTATATACGTTTATAGGTATGCTATGAATGTTATGATAAATGTATCATTTGTATTTCATTTAATTACAAATAACATAATTCTCTTGGGACTGGTAACGAGTTTGAAATTAAAGACTCAAGGAAATATTAACAATTAAATAGTTTTCTGTGATAGATTTTTGCCCATTATGAGTGTGGCACTTAGCCGATTCTACCTAATTAAAAACAAAACCTCCTTTCACGCCGATAATAAGAAAATGTTGGGTTAGTTAATTAAAATTAGCTTCCGTACCTATTTTAAACAAGTAAGAACACTAAATTTGGCTTAGGCCAAATCTTAAATACCCTCCACATTCACAAAGGTGGGCGTGGCAAATTTAGCTATATTGCGCCCTCTAATACTGAACGTATTACGTATCAGCATGCAAGTCTACTTTTACGTTGAATATGGTTTTTTATAAATTGTAGGCGTGTCTATTATACGACCACGCCCATTTTTTGGCATGTCAGTAAATGGGATAACTATATATCCGTGTGTCGAATTTCAAGTTCATAGGTCAACTTTTGTGATATATGTAGATCCGTTGGTGGAACCTAGGTGGAACATATATAAAGATTCCCCTCTTCGTTATGCAATAGGCCAATATTTTATTGGCAGTATTTTTACTAAGAGTATTCGAAAAAAAAAACTTGTTAAAATTTTTTTTTTTTTTTTTTGCAAGGTCATATAAGGTACCTTCTTATATAGTGATTTTTTTTTTCAAACTAGTTAATTTTTGTTTTTTTTTTTTTTTTTGGTTCAAGGTCATATTTAGTCTTTCTTTATCTTTCAATTAAAATCACATTTTTAGAAATTAACATTTCTGTCTTTCACATCATAAACAAACACCCAAGGATGTATGATAATAATAAGCAACAGCCTTGTATAACCTTGTACGTTAATTAAATTAATTTTTTATGATAGCAGCATATTATTATTTATTTGAATTTGTTATATAAGTTTTTCGCATTTATTCATAAAATACAAATATAAATATATGTCGTTTGTTTCATTTGTTATATTTGTGTATAATTTGTTCAGTTTGGTCTGGTGATAAAACCAACAATTGGTTGAGAGTGGCTACGGTTTAATTTTTGAGTCAAAATAATTTTCTTTTCTTTTGTTTTGTTTCCTAATACATTATATTGTAGTTATTTGACGTTTCATTTTTTTTTTTTTTTTCTTCAATTTTAAATTTTGCGGAAATTTTTTTCGACCGCCTTATATTTGAAGTTGTTTCATATTATCGAATATACAATATACATGTGTCACCAACATTATGTCATTGTGACTGAGTAAAAAAAACAAAGAAATTATAAGGAAAAGATTTTAAAAAACTATGAACCTTTTGAAATGAAAAATTTCTCAAAATGGTTACATAATACAATGAAGAGGTTCAAAGCCACTTATTTGACGCACACATATATGTTATTCACCTTCTATATACACCTTCTTCTTGGTGTTACAAACGGAATAGCAGAGTTAGTCGAGTCATTAAGGTAGAGGGTATAAAAAAACTTTAAAGTGCTGATTTCATTTACAATAAACATCTCTCTAAACAACACTCCATCATAAATTGTATTTAGGTCAAGACAAGACTCTCTCTCTCTCTCTCATTACACAATTCACACAGTGTTTTCAAACTTTAGCAAAATCCAGCCAAAGTGAATCAAATTAAAATGATACAAGAAAATAAAACCAATTAAGCTTTTTAAAAATGTTGCTGTTATGTCAATTGCCCAAGGTGCGAGATATTCAACTCATTTAAACGCATTAAATTTTCAATTTTTCATTCACGATTCGCCAAATACACAAGAAATGGAGCAAGCAAGCATTATCCAATAAAAGCCTGGCTACCACCGCGCACACTCACCTAGAAAAATCTATCGTACATTTTCATTTTTTTTTTAACAAAAGCAAAAACATGTCAAATAGTTGCTAAATAATACTAATTAACGTCTTAATGTTCAAGTTTTTTTTATATAATGTTTTTAATTATTGATACAAACTCTGGCAAAACACAACAACATAGTGTGGAAATATAATACAAGACTAATCATGAAATATATGATGAGGCATTTATAGCGCCAAAGAAACACCCTTTGTTTTCACATTTTAACGTAAATGTAAAAATAATTTTATTCGCAGGAAAAAAACTTTTAAAAAATCAGTATACCAACTAAAGATGTTCTAGTGTCTCTTTATATAAAGAGCAAAGGATTTAAGAATGAGCCGATACGACACATTTTTAACAAATAATTACATGATCAGACAGAACATGGTGCATTCTTCTTTGGCGGTTACAATCAATCGCTTAAACTTAATACATCCTCTGGTATGAGTAATGCTCAGTAAGAAAAAACTTAACGCTTATGTGCATTTTTCGATTTTGAAAGACATTATAAACAATGTAATAAATATACATGCAAACATGAATTATACACAGCACATACACACGCACAAACGTGCATTATAAAACTGTGAACTAATTAAAACTTAAACAAAACGTTCACAAAAATATAAGAGGAACAAGTGAAAATGTTAAATGCGGTCAAGGCCCCTCATGTAATACTCTACACCACTTGGTTCCATAAATTATGCTGCAATTAGTTTATTTGTGTCAGCAAACGCTAAGCATTACTGGGTTTTAAAAATAGTCCGATCGGGTCCACAGCCAATTTACAAATTTTGTAATAATTTAAAAAAAGTATTCAGTACACAGCCCTTTTACGAATTTGCGACATATAAAAACTGACGTAGGAGGCTGTATGGGAGGGCGGCTTTTAAAAACGTTCCTATTTGGTCCATTCTCATTCTAGGGCTCTTCTTTGCGTCAAAATATGTCCTTTTACAAAATTTCGTCGAAATGAGACCTCTAGCTTGCGCATAAATTTACATGGACTGACATACGGACATGATTAAATTGTTTCAGATTTTGATTCTGAATCAGTTCAGTATAATTGAAGGTGGGCATGTCATTTGCCATTTTCAACAATTACAAACAACCTTACACACTTAATATACTCTCCGTCACAAGTGGTGCAGGCTATAAAAATGTTGTTAACAACATAACAATAACATGTAGCAGAAACACTATAAAACGTATAAAAATTGATTCACAAAACTCATGAAATTATATAAGAAAATATTATGGACAGACATTCATATAATATCCGTTTGGTGTTGGCAAAATATAAGCTATCATCAGTGCATTAAACAATGCGTGTAATGTAACAGCATTTGCCCCATGAATTGCTAAATAATAACGCTTCTGAGTTGTTAACATTGATGTTGGTCACGTTGGTGTTAATTAACTATAATTTGTGGTAAAATTGTTGGGATTTCTTTGTTGTTTTTTGTACAGTATCATTTATGCACCAAATTAATTGCATCCAATAATTATTTATATAAATTTAAGTTATTTATTATTATGTGTATGCAATGTTTTTGCTTTGAAGAATATAAGTTTTAGTTTTACGAAATGTTACGCTTTCATTAACAGTTTTCGTTCCACATATTAGAAACCTTTTAACAATGTTATCTTATCTTTAAAAGTGACCAAGCTAGCTTCTTACATTCGTAGAATAATTACTTTTGAATGAAGATATTACATCTCCTGTGTTTTTCGTACGTTTGAATTATTGGGTGGAAAATGTTTAAATATCTCACAAAAAATAATCAAATTTGATACACACACATACACAAGTACGTCATTCATTAATGACCAACAAAAATGCCACCAAATTATATAAAAAATATAGAGGAGGGAGAACGGATGGGCAGAATAATATGAACACCCGACATAAAGTGTTTCGAACTTGCAGCCCGCGAACTAACCATTTGGCAGGGGAATAATTATTACAGCTGATTACAACGGTCTATAAAAACGGTCAATATAAATATTTTCTTTTGTTTTATAGTTTTATAATACATGTAATTACTAAACAAAACAATAACATTTAATGAAAACTATCTCTACCTATACATACAAATAAAGGCCTCCATGGTTATCTTAACAAAATGATTTACGATTGGGAAAAGAAAGCCAACAATACTCGTTCAACTAACAACTGCTTAGAGTATAAAGCCGATTTGATAAGTAAAAAAGCTTAATTTGTATATTTTCAAAACAAAAACAAATGGTTCTCTTATGACTTAAGAAAAAGCTTTAAATAAGTTCTGCTTAAAAATATAGTAAAGAGATAAATTTGAATTAACGTACGTTTACAATACCCTACATTTGTAAGCAAGAACTGTGGGCGTGGCGTGTCTACAATTAATTTCTCTTTTATCAACAATTGTATTTATTTTACTTTAAAAAAGACAGTGTTCACCCTAATGCGTATGTCTTATTCAACCATGCCCACTTTTACTTTTATACTTTTAAATACAACAACAAACGTTAACTTGTAACTTTAGTTTTGTGGTTGTAAGGTATTTTTATTAATTATGAGCTTAGAACTTGACTAATTTTTATAGGAACAAAAATTGGAACAAAGTGCAACAACTGTAAAACATTTTAGCTAATTTTTTTAGAGCGTTTCAACAACAACAACACTCATACACACACGGACTGACATATCATTTAAAACTTTCATCTTGATCATAAATACATATACTTGGTAAAGCCTCTAACAGCTCCTTCCATGAACAACAAACTTAGTATACCACCCCTCACCTATAGGGAGAGTATTACAAAAGAGTAGAAGAGCATAAAAAATTAAAAATATTAAAAACATTTATGATATGTAATAAATTTTCTTATAAAAATAATGAAAAACCAGAAAAAGAGAGGAAGTAAAAAAGAGAGAGAGAGAGAAACAGCATAAATATTTATAATTGCAACTACACTAAAAAAAGTTTGAACATCAAGTACGTGAAAAGCTTCTATAATATATAAACATACTCTTATAATATGTATGAGTATATATACGTATAAGCCGAGTATATGAAAGACTTAAGAAACAAACCTGTTTCTATATCTAGTCTAATATTATTATTATTATTATCATTATTATTATGGAACACTTACTGCGATATTAAAATATGAAATATTTGTATGTGATTGTTATGCAAATTCTATACGAAAATTTTATCATGATTTGTGCTTAATTGTTATCAACATTATTGAAATTTGAGCATAATTTGAACAGCATGTGTCAAGGTCGTCATATAGCAGATAGTGCAATAGTGTAGATGTGAATGCACACGGCACATATAACCAAGAGAAACAGGTTATATAAATTAAAACAATAATAGAGAAAATAGAGAAAAGAAGGTTATGCTCAGGCGTATATAGTAAATTTTTCTATTTCAAAATAAAAAAAGAAAACTTTTGATTATTTTGCTTAGAGAAGCATCAACACTGTATTACCGTTATTGTTATTCTCTTGGAAAACTCTCAACACTCTCTAACATCAAAACAATTTTTATATGCTTTTAGGTTCGGTTTTCTTGGTCTCTTTTTCACAAGCCTGAAGTTTTCTTCACGATCCACAACAGCAAACATAATCCACAATAATAAACTCTGCCGCTGAGCTGCTATACTATAGCAGAGCTGCACAAATTTTGCACACGAACTCAGATTATATGCTGCTGCTCTCTAAAAAATATATTTCATGCAAGAAAAAATATAAGAGTTTCGTGTGCAATCCAAAACAAACAAATAAACAGATCGACATAACACAGAAAATAGAAACTGAAATTATAGTGAGTGGCAAAGGCGGATAGTTTGTGGTCAACTAGATGTTTAGATAAACAACAATAATAAAAAAACCTATATTGAGTGTATATTGAGTGTGTGTGTGCAATCGAATGAGAGTTGGATTAGAGATAAAGCAACCGTTTTTTAGAGGCAGAACTCATACATGCTAGAAGAATATAGACCAGATACGATTCAAAGAGAGCAAAAAGAGTTTTACTACACCAACAATGTTAATTGCCATCCACTACGAGAGCAACTTTATATGTGTTTATTAGCTAAACATGAATCACACTGGCTTTCCAAAGTAAATGTAAGCAGTATCCGTTATAACAACACCAAGAACAACAAAACTAAATGCTCCATTGCTATTGCTAACATAAACGTCTTGTGATTTTGGCGCATGGTGTTGTTATTGTTACCGCTGCTGCCAAGATTAACACCACTGCTGCTGCATCTAATGCCGTCACTGCAAACGTTGTCCAAATGCTTTGCTTGACTGAGCCCATTTGGATTGGATTGAATTTGCTAAGTTTGGATTGTATTGTAGAGATTGTGCACTCGCCTAACTATTAGTCGCTCACTGATGGTTCATTCCGAAGGTTTTATATAATCGTCCGTTTCATGTTTGGCAGTCAGTTTAGTGCTTAAGCGCGGTACGCGAATTTAATATTAAAACTAGAAAGTCACGGCATACGCAAAACATAAATGGCGTACATTGGATTAGTGTTAATTATAACTTGACAGCCACAAACACACCAGCCACAGCATCTTTATCCAGCTAGAGTAGTGCACGGTACTTACTTGCAATTTGGGATTTATTAACAACCTCAACGACAAATCGTACAAGCAAGCACACAACCATCGCACAATAACATTAGCCACCACAATGTTAAAGCTGGGCTTGGGCTTAACTTAACAACAACATAAAATTCATATAATAATAAAAGATTTAAAAAAAGGGAAAAACGTATAGCTGAACAAAACGAAATATTACGCAAAATAGGAGCGAAAGAAATTTCAAAGAAAATAACAAAAAATATTGAAAATCCCAATCAAAACAAAATCCATGAAAAATTATTATTTAGTTGCATAATAGAAATATATCTCTGTGTATATGTATGTGTTTATATCGTAATAGAAAATATTTTCAAAAGGAAAATATTAAAAGAAAATATCATTACACGTGAAAACAAAAGTCTAGAGTTTTTCAAAGTTTGTTTAGTTTAGCCAAAAAAAAAAAAATCAAATCAAAATGTTGGTCATGGGGTTAAGTGGGAAAATGTTTCAGTTATCTACTGCTTTGCTGCTAATTATTGTGGATTTATTATTTGCTGTCGAAGCGGTGCGGGTAACAGGAACCCAACCACAACAACAGCGTCTCAAAGGTAAGTGAATTGCAATTCTAGTAAATGACACTTATTTAGCAGATAATTAGTTCTCGTGGCCTTGGTGGCTCAAATGAAATGTAAATACACGTTATTGATGCTGGCATGTTTTAGTTATTGACAATTATTTTAACGGCATTTTCTACTATTTTATGATATATTAAAAAATAAATATCAATAATAATAATATATATATAAATAAAAAATAAATATAAATTATTATAATAAACGTACATACGTATGTCTTTAAAAAATAAACAAAATTCAATTTAATTCGAACCAATAAAAATACAATAAATTTAAAAAATTAAGAAAAATTGTAATTAATTGTTTGAACACGTTTATATTATTAAATTATTAAACGTTAAATAAATTAAATAAATTAATAGTAAAAAAAATAGTAATAAAAATATAAAATAAACATTTATTTTATTAAAAAATATGTAACGTTATAAATTAATTTTTTTTTTTTCGAGGACTCCATGTTGACAATTTTTAAATTACTTAAAAAATTTCGTTAATTTTCTATTCTTTTATGCGTAATATTTTTGCTTTCGAAATTAAAAAAAAATATTTTTTGCTTTCGAAATTAAAAAAAAATATTTTTTGCTTTCGAAATTAAAAAAAATTATTTTTTGCTTTCGAAATTAAAAAAATTATTTTCCGTTTTTTTTTTTTTATTTATTTATTTATTTTTTTTTTTTTTTTTTTAATAACACAATATTTAAAAAATAATTTTTTTTCAGCATTTCAAAGATTAACAATTTTTATGGATCGTTGGTAATTTTATACAATACAATAAAGATGATTACTTTTTAATTAATTGTCATGTCCTTTTTAGAGGAAATTATTTTATAAACAATATACATTTTATAGAAATAAAATATAGAAATATAAAATAATTATAAAAGTAAAATAATACATAAAAAGCTAAAAGTTAAATAAAATAGATCAATACTTTTATAGAACTATAAAAAAAACTTTTATTTATTCTATGAGCTGTTTAGTTTGAAAATAGTTCAAGTCGAATATTCCAACAAAAATGAGACAATGGTGACAATAAATAAGCAATAATTTGATCTTTTTGTATGTAAAAAACTTATGTTTAGAAAAAACCGATTTTCTAATATTTGGTCCTTGGAATTTGAATAAAAGTGAAAGTATTTAAATACAATACCTCGAAAATTCTATTTTCACAACCTCATTTCAGATTCTATCCATCCAAAATATACCCAAAATCGGTTCTAAAGTTTTAAGATTTTTTTTTAATTTGTAAAGACGTTGACCATTGTTTACTGAACAATTGTATGAATTCATTTAGTTTGAAAGTGGTTCAAGTGCATTTGGGTATAAGGTTACCCTTTTTTCACCATGAATATAATTTTATAATAAACTTTTACTATATGTGACCTCTAAATATATAAGAGTTACAAGTTAGAACTTACCCCAAATTATTCGCGATCTTCAAACACCTGCAATGAAAAAAAAAAAATATTTATATTAGACAAAAATTCAGCTGAAACTTATAATTAATACGAAAATCATTAAAACAAATATGGGCATGGTCGAATATCAGATACTCTAACAAAAAAAAGCCTTTTTTGATGTTTAATGTGACTTAAAAGTTAATACGACATATTGTAAATGCACCAAATTAGAATGGGTGCCACGCCTATGAGCTAAATTTAGTTTTCTTATTTGTTTCAAATAATATATCTAAGCAGACTTCATTTGAATTTCTTTTCTCTCTTTCGATTCTATTCACATAATATGCAAAACTATTGACAAAAAATATTTTCATTTCACTTAAAGAAGCGTTCAAGCAATTTTTTTTTCACACATTCCACGAATCATGTTTACATGCAGTAGTACTGTACCACAATAGGCCAGCAACTCATTTGCATAAACAGTAAGAGAATGAATAAATTAAATTCTTTTTAAACTTGGTTGATTTGTTTGTTTAGATTATTTATAAATGATTGCTGCTGTCTTCTCTTAATATCTCATAAAAGCCTTTCCGGCAATAATTAATTGTTTTAATCATTATCTTCTTAATAGCATGTGCTTAAATGAATATAATTACAAAACGAAAATGAAAAAATAATGTATAATTTGCTGCAATATATAAAACAAGTTAATTAGCTCAGTTTAGCTTAGAGCGTAAACTATTAAATTTGATGCTTGGTTTTTTCTTTTTCTTCTTCTTTATCATACTACTTAGCCTATTAACATATTTACGGATATGTCAGCAGTGAGTAACGAGGCGTGTGAAAGCTGTTATTAAAGAATTTATGTAGATGTTGGCAATATTGAAGACTAGTCATAGTTATCACGTATTTGGGATGCACGTTCCTTAGCTTCTAAAGTTTGCCTATCAGGCAAATGATATGAACACCATCCAATATAGTACATATTGTTGCATGTTGGCAACACTACTTCCGTGTAAATAATGGGACGCGTATGCATTACACTACGTGCCTTGTGTCTTGTAGGTCGCTTTGTTCTGCGCTGCTTAAAACAAGCCATCGTTGAAATGTGTGATCTCTCACACTTTGACTATTCCGCAAAGAATTGCACCAGTTTTTAAAGTTAATGATGATCCAATACCTTATTAATATATAATTATTGTGTATATGTCAGGTGTTCATATTCATCCCCTGTACATATATACCAGGAATGTTGTATGCAATTTTTCTACTATTAAAAATATAACATCACTAAGTAATTATTGCTAAAGCATTAAATATTTAATGAAATAATAATCAAAATAATTGGCAAATATAACCTACAACTATTGTAGCAACATAAGCTAAACAACATAAAATCTTGTTTATTATTCCTGGTTGTGATTTTCATTATTATAATATTTTTTATATATATTTTTTGAGGTGGAGTTATTTCTTTCCTATATTACACTTTTTTCTCTGCATTCCATAACAGTATAAGTTAAGGTGGTCTCTTTGTCATGGCTTTTGCTTCAGGTGCTTATTTTGTTTTTTTTTTTTTCTTTTTTTTTTTTTGTTTTTTTGTCGAGTTTCATTTATGTTTTTCCTGTCAAACGCCTCTTTTTGCGATGAATGAACACTCATACATTTAAACATTAGCACATACCTGTCGAACAAACATTTTACTATATGTACACACACACACACATATCATAGTAATTTATGGAAATCCGTTCAATTTGTATCATATTGTAAAAATAGTTATTTGGTGCCTACGTTTCTAATATAATTGTTATATATGTGTTCAAACTGTATTGTATTGTTTTTTCGTTCAAAAAAAAGAAAAAAAAATCCATAAAAAGAAAACATAAAAGTTAAACATTATCAGGTTATAAAGGCATACATATATGTACTTACATAAGTATGAGTTAAAACTTCATTTCTAATCAATTTGATTATTATGCAAGTAAAGCTTTGTAACTTCAAGGCAGTAAGTAGTACGCAACGTTTTGTTTATGTGGTAATAGTGGTGGTATTAGTTAGTTAAAGGAAGGAGGGGTGCTTTACAATATTTTATCTTTAATTAATTAAACCATTAAGATTGCATCAGAGAAGAGAAGCGTGTTTGCTTCTTTGCCAACAAATCTTCAAAAACAGTAGTGAGGAATAATTTTGCATATTGATAACACATAAAATATCTTCAGGAAGAACATATAAAACCATACATGTCTAAGCCTAATTTTGAATGTGATCTAAGTCACATTTTTGAAAAATATCAAAATTTTTATAAACGCTTGAGTACAAATTTCAAAAACGAAATGTAGCCAAATCTTAAATCTACTCTTCCCCCTCTTTTTCCAAAGTAGGTGTGGCATATACCAGTTTACGCCCTCTATAAATTTTATATTACATATGAACTAAAAAGTCGAGTTTTCGGCTTTCGATTTTTTGTGAATTGTGGGCGGTTCAGTTCATCGATAGCTACAGTACATATAAATTCATTTTGATTTCTATATGTACTCTCTTTCTTATGGTTATGATAAAAAAAAAAGTTTTAGTGGGCGTGGCTTTCGATTTTACCGATTTTAATTAGACATTTACCAACATAAACTAAAAATATTTATACCATTAATCTGTAGCCTGTTTACATGGACTAAAAGGACAGACGGACATAATTCAAGCAAATAAAAAAAGTCATTCTGATTTGATGGGTACAATAATTAGTTGTTTATCAGTTACAATCCTCCACACACAACCTTAAGAAGTATACCCTCTACCACACAAGTATGCAGCTTATAAAAAAACCGGTTGACTCCAATACTACTCATACTCATACTCTCAAAGATATTTAAGTTCTTCTATCCTTTGTTTACTATTGTATTTTATTTCATTTAATCACCTTTACAACTGTTCTTTTGCTATTAGTTTTTTATTTGCTTTAGACATTCAATGATTTGTCTTCGGTATGTGAGATAAATCTTATAGAAAAACTATGTTAATGCTAATGTGAAAATATGTTTAATATGAAAACCAGTTTTGGAATTTAGCTATTTATGATCTGATTACCGTTATACTTGGTGCTTGCACTTTTAGTGTCGTTTTTATTTTAGTCATCGCCGCAACAACGATGATGTATGGATGTATGTACATGTGTGTGAGTGCGTGTGTGTATGTGTTTATTAACGCTTCTGCTCCACTTTGTTAACTTTTTATCTATCTTTGCATTTCTTTTTTATTATTTATAACCGTTTGCGTCAACAAGTTTAATGTAATGTGATGCCAGCCGACTAACATACACAAAGATTCTCTTTTCTTATCTCGTTCATCTTTCTAACAGGTAATGTTAGCTTTATACTTATGCGGTGTATTCACGTGACACACTTTACAACTTAAAGAGTTTTTACTTTCAAATTAATCTCTCTTTCGTTCTATTATTCTAGATTTCACTTCTAAATTTTAAAAACCATATAAATATATAACAAAATATTCATGTGTTCAAATATTGCAGTAAAAAATTTATATAAAATGTAATTAATAAACGAGTAAAAAAACATAAATATTTATGTTGTTGTGGGCGTATTCGAGACCTTATTACATCCTCTAATAATGTATGTATTATATGTCAACGAATTTTATTCTTATTTAGTAAGGATTTTTGTAAAATGGGGGCGTGTCTGTTATATTTTTACACCTATTTCTGCCACATACGCTCTTTTATGGATGTGTGTACCAAATTTAACTTTAATATTTCGAATTTTGTAAATTTTGGGCGTGGCACTTAATCGATTTTGTTTAACTTCAATAGCAACCTGCAACATTTTTTATTCAGTTATGTCCAGAAATTCGAAATGTCTGCTTAATATCTCAATATTTACAAGCCAGACAGAATACAACAATAGGCGGACATAGGGACGAATATATCTGACTCAACTCAAATTTTACTTATGATCTAGAACAGACATACTTTTTAGTGTCTATAACTTTTTTTTCTGTTTGTTGCACACTGTATGACAAACTTAGTTTATCTAAACCATAGTGTAGGGTACAAAAAAACTTCCTCAATTATAAAAATGTTTTACATTCTATTGCACGATATCAAACATTAATAAATAAAATTTTAATTAACAAAAAAAAAAAAAAAAAACCATATCTCTGCAAAAGTGCGTTTATACGCATATTTTATGCACGAGTTAATAAATCATTCGTTAGGGAAATGATAACATCATTTTTTGACACATTATAACAAGATAACAATATTGTTGCAATAAGCACTTGTGGCCTTTTCAAATAATCATAAGACGTAGAGTCTCCCAAATGGCGAGAAAAAATATCAAAACCATTTTTTATTTGCGTTAAGCAGGTTAAGTGAGTTTAAGTACAGCATGAAGTGTACACACATACCTAAAAAGAGACCTGTTGTTATACACGCAAACCCATTCAAACGTATATTCGTACATTGTTAAAGACAAACTCCGTCCAAGTAACTTGGTAAGCGAATTTATATCATTCATATAATTTTGAGTGGTGGTGGTTTTTTATTTATTTCTTTTTCACCAAAGGCACTTATGTACGCATACAGAGATTAAATGTCGATAATCAAGCGACTAACTAACTAACCAGTTAGGCAATCAGTCAGCTGTGGCTGTTAACAGTCCATTTAATCAATCGCTTGTGCAAATTACTGTGTATCAATTTACCGTACTGATCCAGTAGATGACGTTAGTTAATTGCCTGGCAATGGTCGCCCAAGAGATATGTAACGAGTTCTTATTGAAATATTACTTTCCTGCTTTCGAAAATTGTTTTATTGTGTACGGCTTAAAAACAATTATATGCTTTTCGCTATAAGTAGAAGCGCTCATAAACTGCAACTGCATGTTGCACCTTGTTGGCTTATAACAACAAATGAGATTTCCTCACTGCATCAGCTTAATAAAATCGTCACTTGATTTTGCAAAGCATTGTCAAAGTTCACCCCACACATGTACACTGTTTATGTTGAAACGCACTTATCATACGAAACATAAAACATTAAATTAGAACAATCATTTCGATTGTGACAGTGTGTGTCTACCAAGTGATGCAATATTGCCAAACGAAAAATCATTCATACGCACCACCATGCAATAAAGAAAATGTTAATGTTGAATGGTATTACATACTCGTATATGTTGCATTGGAACAATAACATAAAAATATATGTTGTTTTTTTTTTCGGCACAACAATACTGCGACGAATGACTGACTAAACAGTGTATAGCTGTTTTATAGAATATGACTTCAAGAAGTGCATGTAAAACGTGCATACGTTAGAGCAGTGTTTCGTTCCAATTGAGATAACAATCCATTGTTTTTTTTTTTTTTTTGGTTTATTTTTTGACATCTCTTGCATTAAGTGACATGCCACATGTGAAATAAACTAAAGTTTGCTAACAATGTAATATAAGTGAACATTTTATGTACGGTATAAGTCGACCATTTAATGTCGTACATCACTTGGCTGCACAATTTTTCTTAATTTAGTTGTTATCAGTGAATGCTTGTCAGTGGCACTTATTTAAGGCAATTAGTGAAAAAGCTTTAGATGGAAAGGAGATCTAAATATAATCCGTTCGAATTCCTTGAGTTCTAATTGTTAATTATTAAGCTAATCAACTACAACAAAACTTTATGAAAAAAATTTAAACACGTAAAAACAAATATTCCTCACGAAGCATCAAAGCTTTTCAATTTTTGCGACCAACAGAGGTATTCACTACAGATCGCACAGACAGAGGGATAGACAGACATGACATGATCGACATCTGTTTGTGCACCTTTCACTGGTGATTTAGGTATCCTTGATATCCTTCCTGTTCTAAATTTCATCAAGAAGTAGATTGATTATAATAAATGCATCTATGGAAAGACAGACGGACATGACGAAATTTATTCCGATTGTGACATCATCAGTCTAATAAAAGTAGGTTTAAGGAGTGTTTTATAAAACCCACGATCTCTGGCAATAAAAACATAACTGTTAGGCTTTCATTTAATGGGGGCGTTATAAACAGCGTTGTAGTGTAGGGTGTATATAATAAATGAAACTATTTGTTATTTTGATTTGTCTGCAACCTATTTGTGGACTTGTTAGAAATTGTATAATTCCACAAGAAAAGGTATGGACAGACAGACTTTTCTAATTTCTTTTTTATTTTGTACTTATTTATTGGGACTTGCTAAGCATGCCAGTGCCGTCACGAATTCTCATACCACCTCAAACAAAATAAATACAATTTTCCAAAGGCTTGAAAGATCGCCCACTGAAAATAAGACCCTTTGACTAGTTTTAAAAGTCCATTAAACTCATATGAAAACATGCCAGAAAGTTTTCCATCCATAATCATCTATTTTCATTAATTTAAAAAAAAAAGTTTGTATGACTAGTTTTTTTTTTTCAACAATCAACAAATATTAATAATAACTATGTTTTGTTTTTATTTTACTTGTACCATTTTATAAATCCCGTTACTATTGTTATTATGAATTTTAAAACCAAAAAAAAAAATAAAAAAAACTGGATTTGTTTTTAAACACAAATGTCAAAATATCGCTCTGCTTTTATTTCCTCTGTACTTTTTCGTTAAGATTGCCATGTGGCTGGCAACAATCGTAATAGCAGGATCGCGACAGTGGTGACATTTTAAAAAATGTCACATTTAAATATTTTCAAACTTAGAGGCCACTCGATTTTTATTAATTATTTTGATGTAGTTTTCGGTTTTTTTTCTTTTCTTATAAACAGTTAAATTAATTATATAATGAATAACACATAAAATATTCACTGTCTACGGTTTAAACCTTAAAATGGACGAAAAAAATTCAACTTTAATTTTATGTTCTTCTTATAACATTTAGCAATTAAAAATTACTATTATTAACAACTGACAAGTTCATATTTTGAAACTTACTTTGAGAAGCATTTCATTCACCAGCTACTTGAACAAAAATATTTGCTGCCACTAAACCAGTTCCTTTCAAACATGTTTATTAACAATTTGTTCTTTCAAATAAATACTTACTAAACAAACAAAATGGCAAAACCTTTTTAAAAATGTATCGCTTAAATACCTGAATACGAGCACATTATGAATAATTATTGTTTTTGAAGCGATAGAGAGATTAAAAGATTTCAATTAAATTCTGCCACCTCCACCAGCACATTGAACATTGAAACAATGATAATAAAGTAGGTGTTGAAACTTTTCAAGTATAAAAATTATCTTTTCTTATCATCATCTAGTCCAGTTAATTATAAAACTTAAAAAAACCAAAAAAACTGCAAAACTGTTCACATTTTGTTTTTCGGGAGTTCACAAGCATTACCATCCACCTACACAGGCCAAAAAGCTGTGTGTGTTTTAGTATTTTTAAGTAATAACAAAAACAGCAGCAACAACACATGACATAAAAATTTAGGTCACCAGACAGTCCATGCAGACAGCAGGTACACAATCATATAACAAGCCAACCAAATAAAGTTGCAATCAATACAATACGTACGATATTGTATTGCAACATAAAAGCATAGAACACCAATTAGTATATATATGAAGTAAAGTATTTCTCAATAAGCACTTGACTTGGGATACTAAACAGATTGATTTTAATTAAGTTCCAGAACGAACTTTAAGGTATACACATACACAGTGGAGGGAATGTTTATTACTAGTGTCGTAGCCTTCACATTCTTCAAATAAAATTTCTTGTGCATTTTTACACCTTTAAACGGTCCGTCTGTCTGTCTATTGTTGGCGTTCTCACGGGCGTAAATTTTGAGATATTAAGCTGAAATTTTGTACAAGCACTTTTAGTGTTTACACGCACTTCGCAATCCGTAAAAAGCCACGCCCATAATCAACAAAAATCTATTTATCTGCCACAAAAATTAAGCTATTAAGTTGAAATTTTATATACATATCCATAATTATCCCATATCTTGATGTGTTAAAAATGGGCATGGTTGGATTACCGACACGCCCATAATTAATTAAAATCTTTATAACTGCCACAAAATTTTACCTATGAACTTGAAATTTGGTACGCGTATACATAGTTATGTTATCCATTGTTGTGCCAAAAATTGGCGTGTTCGGATAACAGACACGCCCACAATTTACAAAAACCACATACACCATATAAAACTAGACTTGCAAGCTGACACGTAATACTCGTACATACACTATTATAGGGTGCGATATATATATATATATATGTGTCTGCCACGCCCACCGTTGCAGATGTGAAGGGTATTTAAGATTTGACCAGAGCCAAATGTAGTTTTCTTACTTGTTTCTTTCTTGTTTGTTGGGATGTCTGTAACTCCTAAACTACTTTAAATTTTTTATGCTAAACAATACAGGATCACTCAAATCGATTCAAAGATTTGAGCATGTCCATCTATCTATTGTGCATTCACGTAAATGACCACAGTTTTTAAGATATTTCGATAAAATTTGGTATAAGAGTGTATCCTGATCCAAAGACGTGCCCTATTGAAAATGGATTAAATTGGACCACTTTTAGGACCCCAACACCTTGTTTAAAAGCAAGTCTTCTTTTTATGAAAAGTCCCATTTTTTTCTTCATTTTTTAAAAAACTTTGCAAAAAATTTTATAAAACTTTGAACCCGAAATTATTTTTAGAATACTTTTTCATAAAACCCTTTTTCATAAAGTGACTTTTTAAGGACAATGAATCGCGTCCATTTTTCATAACATAATAAATGTTTTATAATGGAATTAAGTGGCGTAGGGTACTAATTGGTTGGCTGAGACCGACTATAAAATTTCCACTTGTTTTATCGTTTTATTGAAGCAATCGACATGCACTTTATGTTGTAAGAATGTTTTGCAAACTTGGCAAACTTTGCGGTAGTTAGTATTTCTTGTCCGTAAACTTAATCTTCACCTCTTGATAATAAAGCAAAAAATATTGGCAACACATTTCGTGCAGACTACTGTTTAATGCTTAATGTTTAATGTCATTGCAATTTAAAAAATTTCTTGACATTTACACATTGTTCGGGCAAATTTTTCACAACTAAATGAAAATGAAGAGTAACGACAAGCGGAAGAGAATAACATAACACAACAACAACTGAAAACCCAAACTCACAGCACACTTTTCCACCTTCAAGGCATTTATTTGACATTTAAAATTGATAATTGAAGGAATTGAATTGCATTTCATCTCCAAAACTGTTGAAAATATGCAATCGTTTGAAAACGAATTGATTTGACTAAAAAAAATCAATTTTCATACTGTAAAATAATTTCAATTTCAATTTATATGTTCATACGCTAATGGCTACATGCCTGCATACTTGTAAATGCATGATAATTTTAAGTGGAATTTGAATTTTGCGGTTTTCAAATTCAATGCAACTCCATGCAGTTTTTCGCTCAGTTCAAAACAGTTCAAAATATAAGTATATGTAAAATAATAACCAACTCGTGCGTTTAAACAAAACAAAAATTGTTGGCGATTATCGGTTAAAATTTTATGTATTGTATGCTCCAAATTATTGGATACTAAATGTGGTCAATTATTATCTTGGAGATAAACTCCAAATAAACAGCAAATACTCTTGCAAACCTATAAAGCTGCCAAAAGATCACATCAGATCAGATGAGATCAGATCAAATCAATTCAGTGTTCAAGTAAAAAAAAAAAATGGAAAGGTGTGTGGATTGAGAAATGCAGAGATCTAATAATAATTACACTTATAAACACATACATACGAGTACATACGTACATTTATATATTTGAATAAACAAAAACTTATTAAACAATGTTGTAATGTTGATGGCGTTATAAACTTGTAATTAACCATGTACATACAACGTAGAACAAATTTTCGTTAACCCATAATGCCCCAGGAGGTCCATTAATATGAATTGCACGAATTTCATGTAGAATGATTATGTAAACAGAAAATTTCTTTAAAAGTCAGTCTCTATCTAGAGTGCTTAAATTTCAACTAAATATTTTAAAACTGTACGGACTTGACTAAATTGATTCAGATTTTGATGCTTTGTCTCTAGCGCTTTCTTTTTAGTTGTTGCAGGCGGAACAACAAACTTAGTATACGCCCGTATTAATATTCAGTTTTAGCCAAAATTCGTTACATAATAATCATTAATTATTATCGTATATAAACAATGAAACCAAAAGCAAGCACTTTTAAATGAAATTTTTTGATGATAGATCAAAGCATTGCCATATATAGCGTGAAATATATGTTTGCCTGTCATTTAGTAGAGTATACTGTATAACTCATTTGCTTTTTGTGTGTGTACCCGCTTTCAAACTTGAACGCCTTGTAGTAGAGTGTTCATATAGCAGCAGCAGTAGCAAATCTAAACAGTAGTACAAATAAATAATAATAACAACAACAACAACAAAAACAATAGCTTTTGTCACATTATAAAAGGCAAGGTTAAAGTGGTTAAGACCATAAAAAAAAAATGGCCATAAATTTTCGCATAAACACAAAGCGAAACGTTTCATAAGTATATGGCATAAAAAGTCATCAAAATTCGTTTTTTTTTTTTTTTTTTTTTTTTTTAATAAAATATAATGAAACTAAAAATAAAGGACATCCAAATATTGTTTATGATCAGTTTTTGCTTTTCTCCCAAGACTGTTTATATATAAAACTTGTGTTCAATAATGTTTTATCATCCATTTAACAGTTTTGTTGCCTTAAAATATTTCCTAACTAACCTCTGACTAAGCTAAACTAATGAATGATCAAAGTTCCCAAAATTTTGTAAAGATGACACAAAAATGTAAATTTCGTATACGCCAAAATGTAGATATACTACATCCTTATATATGTATCTGCCAAAGCTAAATTTGTAAAATTAAAGTTCGGTATACATTTACAGTTAGGTCATTCATCGATTTGCTAAAAATGGGCATGGTCGGTTAAGCAACACGCTATAATTTACAAAAAAAAACCTAACTTGTCACTTGACATATAGTAGTAGAAGCCGTACACATATACCTGCCACGCCCACTCCTTATGTATAAATGTACGGAATATTTAGAAAAACCAAAAATTGATATTTGGTGTATAAGTTCTGCGATGTGCCAATATTGGGCGTGGTCGCATACCAGACACACCCACAAATCAAACAAAATATTAATCGTACTTGGAGAGTATTTAAAATTTCTCCCCTAAGTCACAAATTCAGTTTTCTAATATATTGTAAACACACTTAGTATTGGACTTTACATGACTTAGAGCATGAAAGAAAAAACTAAAAATGAACATTTCGAAAAACACTAAATGAATTGTAAAACTTTAAGACTTTTTGGGTATGGCCATCTTTCTCAAATGCACCAATTTGCCACAAGCCAAAGAGAGTGCGAAAATTTCATAATTACTCAAATACAATTAAATCAATTAACAACTACCATGCCATATGTGGCTTGTTGAATATTTCCTCCGATTTCATCCCATTTTAATCTACGCATTACAACAAACTCTTCAACAAATATTTTGTAATTAGTTTGGAAGAAAAGAAAGTGATACAATTACTTAACGGGATTGAATATGTTCCGATTGCTACATAATGACCATAAAGAAAAAGTTGAAATATGTTGTGAGGTGTGAGGTGGTGGTGTTTGGCCTGATTTATTTATTATATAATTTATGTTGTTAGGAAAACATTTGATTCACTTACCTCAACTGATTGTCTCAATTGGGTTAAGTATGATGAAAAAATAGACAAATATATATAAACTGGAAACGGTTAAGACAATGTGGCATAAGAAATCTCTTAATTATTGTTATTGTACTTATTTAGTATGCCTGTAACAAATCGCAAACCATACTCGTATATATGCTTTAATTTAATCGAAAAAGTTATTGTTATGTCCCGCCCACAACCCTCTTAACTTGAGATTTATTAATTTTAAATGAGCTGGAAACGTACATAATGTGTATGTGTGCTGTAGAGTTGAGAGGTTTTATAAATTAAATTAATGACGCTTAAAGTTTTCCTTGCGGGAGTGGTCCCAATCCTAAAATTCATTAAAGACGTAATTATTTAACAATAGTACAATAGTAATAAGACTATTTTCCCACCGCATAATTATTTATGTGTAAAGTCTTTGCCTTTACAAGTATGTTTGTGTGTATGTTGTATTCGCTTATAATAAATATTTTCACACCTAATTGTTATTCTATTATTTTGTGTTGTTTTTTTTTTTTTGTTTGTATCAACACCCACACACACATTTCGCATTAAATAAGCTTAACAAATCAATGCTAAAGAATCTTGGTTTAAGATTAATGTCTGTCGCAATGTTTATTTAGTTTTAGCTTATATTGCAGCTCGCTTTAGCCAGCTTAGAGCATACGAGAAATGAAATGGAATAAAAGTCATAATACAGCAATACTCGTGATGCTTATACTTCCCGGCATTTAAAGTATCATTTATGGTGATTTTTTTTTTTTTTTGTTGTTTTTGTAATTATCTCTATCTGTCATATATGAGTGTGCTGATAAGTGCACATGAAGCATAAATGAACTTTTAATCTAATATCATGATACTTGGAGGCAGAAGTAATGGGGATCGTACTCAATCACTCAATACCCTACATCAGGTTAAATTTACTTTGATAATTAGAGATTTTCAATCACAATTTAGTAGGCGGGGAACCTACTGTATATCATTTAGTTTTGTTGCACTGCGGTATACTACTGCTTATGGAATGTATTTATGTATCATTTGCAATTGGAATTGAAAAAAATGCAAATAAAATTGAAAATTGTCAAATTGGAAATGAAAATAACTAAACTTGAAGCATCACTAAGGTGAAGCTAACCTCAAAATTAAAAAAAAAAAAAAGTTGTACTTAGAATAAAAGAATTGAAAAATTCAAATGGAAGTACTTAAGTACTTAAATGGAATTGGAAACCAAAACCTTTAACGAAATTTGAAAAAACATTTCATTTGAATAGTAGTAACACATAAACATATATACGTAATAATATTTCTCTAATATTTAATAATTTTTAATAATATTTTAGGCAAAATTTTAATTCCCTTGAAACTTTTTCATTTTCCAAGTGAGTTCTTTGGAGTGGAGTAGAATGTTTGAAAAAAAAAAACATTTTAAATATTTTAAACAATGGTTTAATTTATGAACAGGGTTAACAAATAAGGTATAATATACTATGTAATACATATACTTATACAAGTGCATTCACAAGTAAGACTTTAATTATTAAATAAACAATGTTTGAATGGCATTATCAATGATGTGCAGTGTCAGCTGCACTCGTATTATAAATTTAAACTCTGGTTATATGTCGTGTATTCAATAATCAATTCAATGAGAAATAATGATGATGATCAATGTGATTATAATAAAAAAAAAAAAATTAGAAAAAATAAAATTATTATGAAATATATGATTTTTTTTATTTTTTTTATTTTTTATTTTTTTTTTTTGCTTTAGAAAATATTGTGATTTTTTCCATTATGCAAATATTTTATCATGTTTTATGTTAATTATTAACGTTTTAACGACTTGTGATGGAAGGTATATTACGTTTATGTAGATATTTGTAACGCATAGCGGGTTACTATAGTAATCTCTTTCACGAAATGGCTTACGTGTGAATTTAACCTTAAGTTACGTTATAGCAAAAAGTGTAAAACCAAGTAGAATAGAGCATTAATTGATCGGCTAGAATGCACTTTAATATTTTAACTTGGTTTAATTTCAATTAAAATCATATTTAAATAAACTTTCGATAGTGAAACTAGATTACAACTAAGTACAGTAATCATTATAAAAAAAAATTTCTGTAAATAATTCATAAAATATATTCTTAATATAAAATGGAAACAAAATCACACATACACAAATATACTCACATATATGTTATATAAAAAAAAAAAGCAGCTGTTAATATTATTTACTGGCCGTTAATAATGTCTGTAGCCTTGAGAATGCCAAATATTGAACTTTATACCCCTTAAATGTCCAACTGTCTAACTGTCTGTCTGTTGGAGTGTTTGTTTGTTTGTTTGTTTCTTTGTTTCTTTGTTTATCTATCATACATATATTGTACATTATTTGAACAAGCTTCACTTAAGATTGTACTATTGTTTGGAAAAACCTCAAAGATTTAAAAGCTTTGCTACAATATATAAATCGATTTAATTTAAGCTGTATTTGTGAAGCGATTTCAGCTTTTTCGCTGCAATCAGTTTGAAAAAAAAACAACAAACAAAAACAATTTCAAGGTTAATTATTACGAATCGAATATTACAGCTTACTTAAGAGTGCAATTATATTAAAATTGTACTAATTTCACTTAGAGACCTAGACATGTATCATCAACTTGTGAGGTACTTTAAATAGACTCAGTCAGACATATATTTATATTTATTTTTTATTATAAAAAAACTTGTCCGGTATTAATATCATTTATCATCAATTTTTAACTTGGGGAAATTTTTTTTTTTTTTTGAAAGATACAAACCGATTGATTTATTTAGTATACCCTCAAGACTGTTAATAACTGCGTTTATCTAGGGCATGAATATAATTTATTTGCTATTTTATACTCAGTAGTCTTAATAATAAATCCTTATTTGCTTTAATTTAATAAAACAAGAAACAAAACTGCACGAAAATTTTTTTAAACAGCATTAAGCGCTTGATTGATTTTTACAAAATTTATTACCTAACGATGTATAAAAAAAACTAAATTTAGCTTAAGCAAAATCTTAAATACACTCCATCTCGATATAGTATCAGTGGGCGTGGCATGTACCTGGTTACAGGTCTATTGATTGTATTAAGTATCATCTATGAAGTCGAATTATGTGTCAAAAGGGGTTTTTGCTATATGTTAATTGACCACACCCATTGCAAATATTAAATATAAATAAAAATTTAATAAACTATAATAAATGTTTGTGATATTGTCCAATTTAAATAGCGATCTATATGCATAAATTTAAACTGTGTACAAAACTTCAACTTAATATCTCAAAATTTATAACTGTGAACACGTGGATGAACCTGTCTAGGTCCACTCACATTTTAGGGCTGATCAAGAGTTTTACTTTTCTCCGAGGCTTCCTTATTAGTGTTGCAAACGAAAGAACAAACACACTGTACCTTCATTTAGTGATAAAGTGGAAGGTATTAAAGTTTGCACATAACTTTTCATTTTTTTGCAATTTTTCATATATTTTCCATGGTATTGCAAAACAAAAAAGGAACTACTTCAATTTAAGGAAATATATTTGAGTGTACTAGAGACCGTTCTTCAACTGATCATTCTATAATCTTTTATGAATTTCTAAAAATTGTTTTTAGATCGTATTTAATACATTTAGCATATGTGTTTATATATTATTTTGATACAAGAATAATTATATAAAAGTTGTTCCATAATTATTGCTTTTGGGTGTTTGATAAACTTTTCATAAACGGTGCTCCTTCCCACTCAATTAATGTGTCATTTATGTCTTTCACTTACATACCATATTTACACATTTGTTCAATGCTTAACGTGTTTAGATTTGCAAGTCATTTAAATATTTAATAAAAAGCTTTTATTTTGTGCAAAATTATAAATCTACAATAAATCTTGAATAATAGTTAAATTGTTGCACTAAATAAATGCCCTGAGTCTTAATAGTTTTTAATAATTACTTTGTTATTAAACCGTATAATTAAACAGGTGAGAGTATTTTATGTAGCTGGCGGCGATTTATAAAATTTATTCCACCTGACATTATTTTTGTTCAAAATTAGTAACAAAACGTATTCATGCACTGCATTTAAGTTAGAGGTATACTAAGTTTGTTGTTCCGGTCGCAATACTCAAAAGGAAGCATCAGAGACTGTACAATATATATCTACTACCGCGTTACGTGCTACACCTTTTGTCTCTATCAACCGAAAACTATCAGCTTCAAAAATTAAACTTTGAAATTACATTTTGCATTTACATACATCCATCGTTGTATCAAAAGTAGGCGGGAAACTAACATTTTACAAAACACTTCATTTGTGCTGAATCCGAGTAGTTGACCAATAACATATACATTATTAAATGTCGCAATCTAGTATGTGCCACGTCTTCATAGTGCATTTAAATATAAGTGGAGTGTATTTACGGTTTGGCTTGAACCAAACTTTTAGCTTTTTACTTATTATGAAACATTGAGAATTTATTTTCGAAACCTTACTTAAGAGAAGTACCAAACAAGATCCAATAGGGTGCAAATTTAACCTTTTAAAATAATGCCAAATATAATTTGTCAAGGAATATTAAGAATACCGAATTAACGCCATATAAACACTTCCATTATATACAGAAAGGTGTTTTGCAAATGATTTCAATGCATCCATTTTCAATAGAGTTATTCTTGAGACTACCAAATTTCATGAAAATATCTCAAAAAATACAAATTTACACTGATGTATAGATGGATAGATGGACAACACTTCTGCTGGGTCCACTTTCAATAAAGGTAGATTTGATATCAAAACGTGTTCTCTACGGAATAAAAGTTGGAATTAATTTATTTATTCCAAATATATTTTCAGTATAGAGAATACATAGAAAAACTACATCATTCCTACATATTAGCCATTAATCATCATTTACTGCCATTAATTGAAATAATTCTAATTAATAATTATTGTGATATTCATCAATTTCTTGACCATTTAATTTCATTGCAAATGCCGTTATATAATTAAATATAAAGAGATTGTACCATTTAACTGAAAGTTTGGGTGGAAGTGTTTGTGAACAACACACCTTTTGATTCATATGGAAATCGGTAAATCGATATAATAACAACAACCATATATATACGAGTAAAAACAATGACAAATGCAGCAACAAAAAAATAATAATTAAACGCGAATTGGAAACTAATTGCTTAAGTTCACTGGTTTGTCATAATTGAATGAACACCTTATTACAGTCAGTCAGTCCACAGTCACTCACTCACTTAATATATTCACACCATACACTTGCTCATTTAGTTAGTTAGTATAATAAAATTATTTGCAGTTTCTCTCTCTCTCTCTCTCTCTCTCTCTCTGAATTTTTTATATTAAATTATAGATTGTGTTTGTGGTTTTTTTTATGTGATGCAATTATAAATATAAAATAGTATCAACAGTTTTTTTTTTTTTTTAATTAATTAAAAACAAACATGCGAACAAAAGGCGAAAATATTTTTAGAGTTGTTCAAAAAAAAAATTTATTTCATTTTTTTTTTTTTTTTTATAAAAATATATATATTGTTAAAAGTATATCATTTAAGCATGAACTCGTTAAAGAAACGCTCCAATTATAATTGAATCGTACATTTTCTCTTTCAAAATTCAATTTTTTTTATTGATATTATTACGCAGGTAACGTAATATTATGATTATTGTTAAAAATTTACTTAATTGTTCCCCGAAAAGTTATGAACGCCCATTTTTCACTTTTCTTTTCGTTTAGTTATTGAAAACAGAATTCAAAAACCGTGTTCGTTATACGAAAACTTTCTTAAAAACGATTATAATTTAATGCTTGAATAATTTTCAATTTTATAAATAAGAAACTTAATTGAAAAAACTTTGTGTGTATGAAACAGAGGGAAGGACTTGGTTGAAAAATCTTAAATGAAAAGAAGACTCAACGATATTAGTCCATGGGGCCTCTAGCTAAGTAGCTCTCTGTATGTGTAATGATGGACGATAAGTATACAAAACAAGTGGAACAAGTAGGAAAACCAAATTTGGCTTAGACCAAATCTTGAATACCCTCCATGCCTACATATAAACGGTGGGCGTGGCATTATGATTACAGGCTCTAAGAGTGTATATATTACGTATTAGCTTGCAAGTCGTGTTTTATGGGTTTTTTGTGGTTTTTTGTAAATTATGGGCGTGTCCTTTATCCGACCTTTCCCCTTTATCGCACATCGTTGGATTAATTAATAATATGTATACCAGGTTTCAACTTAATAGCTTAATTTTTGTGGCAACTAAATATATTTTTGTCGATTGTGGACGTACTTCTACAAAAAAATACTTCTCCACTGATTTTGCCCAATTTACCTTCGACAGATTATGTTTTAATGTTTATATGTAAATATATGTGTTTATTTTATGAATCCGCCCATTTTTAACAAATAAATTGAGAGATAGAGTTTTTCTATAAATTACGGGCATGTTTGTTATATAGCTCCGCCCATTTTTTTTTTTTTTTTTTTTGTAACAAATCAATTAACATTTCTTGCATGCATATTTCACAACAACCAACACAAATAAATTCATTTTTCTAATGTTGATTAATAAAGTACCTACCTTTAGTAGCTAAAGGTCAGTAAAATCGGACAAGGTTGTTTATCTTTTACGGCTCACAGAAAACCGCAAAATGTAGTTTTAAAGGTTACTTGGATCTTTTTTAATACACTAAAGGCCTACAATTACAAAAATCATTAAACAAATATTTAACAAAAGAAAACTTAATGCCCACCCAACTTCTAAGTACAAATGATAACATCTCACATGATGACAGGTGGAAAAAGACTTTCAAATTTAATCTTAGCCCGCTAGCCCTAAGTAACTTTCTTTTTACTTGACTTGTGTCGGATGCAAGGTAATCGACTTATTTACACGTGAATGTGATATTTTATACACTCACACTTTCCAAGATCAAAGGGCTGATACATACATACACCAACTACAACTATTTTGCATCGGAACAGCTTTTATTGTTATAAATAATGTCTGCTTTATATACATACGAGTATATTTCTTGGTTGTTGTCTGTCTTACAGTCTGTGTTAAATAGTATAATATTTATATGCTATCAGTTTGTATTGCATGCATATTTCGTTACGCTCTCATTGTCTGTACGTCCACACACATGATGAATGAAATCAAGTCTGCATTTGTATATTTTTTTTATAATTGTGCTCGAGTACATATACACACATATCAAGCAATGCCACTTATTATTTGTCGGAATTTTGTTGTCTACTGTTGTTGTGCTGTTTCTTTTAATAGTTGTTTGCTACTTTTCTTACACTTTTTTTTGTATGTATGTAAGTATGTACGTGTGCATGTATGTGTAAACATTTAATTTCGCTTTTCAACGGATCATTTTATACAGTATAATTTATTGTTGTTGTTGTTGTTGTTTATATTATTATTATTTGGCGTTGATGTGTGACTTTTTGGCGGGAGATTTCACCATTTTCTTGGCAATCAAACCTTTTTTTTAATTTAATTATTCTCTCTCCGTAAAGTTTTCCTTTCCCGCCTCTTTTCCTACTCATGCAGGTTCAACTGCGTAACAGGTGCTTTATTACTTAACGTGGATGTTGCACTTTTTTTTATTTTTTTTTTCACTTAAGAAATATTTAAATATTTTTACAGACTATACAGGTGCTCAAAGCATGACTTCACTTATCAGCTTTGATCTTGCTTTTATTGTATTTTGTTTAATTAAAATATTGAAGCTGTATAAGTGTAAATAGTGTGCAAGTATTGATGTCATGTTAGTTTATTAAGAAACTAAAATTTTATATTTAAATAAATATTTCCAAATGTTTCGAAAACCATAAAAGTTCCCATGGGAATTTTCAAAATTAAACAAACAAGTTGATGTTTTTGTTGCTTTAACTATATATTTGGAATATTATTTATACTATAACCTTAAAATTTATGGAAATTTTATAATTTTTAAAACTACACTTTTATGCATATGAGCTGAAGTTTTGTGTGCAACACAAAAATATTGCTCAGGGGATTTGCAATAATCGTGCACTTTTCAGATCTAAAGATCTCACATCTTTGAATCATTTTATAAGAAAACTTAAACGTGTTACTTAGCGTAGGATGTACTCGGTATGCGATCAGTATCAGTATCAGTATTGTACAATACTTTCCACGTTATGTACCTATAACCATGCCCTAGCCTTAACCCAGAGGATTCTTATTCCGCTTGCAATACACAAAAGGAGCCTAAAATACATATAAATTCCAAGTCTGCTCTCTATGGAGCTAAACGTTTGTACATTCTATCTTAAAATTGGGCACAATTGGTAAGAAAAGAAACTAAGCCCACAATGGATAAGGAATATATATATATATATTGGGCTATGAAGTTGAAATTTGTGATATTTAATTATATATACGTTTAATCACATGCTTACGAATTCAACCCAGTGAACGGCGTTGCATAACAAACATGTTCACAACTTACACAAAACCTTATTTCATATAGAATGTTGTAATAAGCAAAATATACACTTTGTTATTATATATTTGCCACGCCCACAATAATCAAAAATCTCTCCATCAGCTGTAAAAGTTAAATTTGAATTGTGTTCTTTAGTTTAGAACGTAAATAACTGTAAATTGGAGCCGAATTTTAGAAGAGAATCTAAAATCTTTACGTAATACAAAAAATATAGATAAGATGGCCGCGCCCAGTGTTTGTACATAAATGTGAGATATGGAGGGTATTTAAGCTTCGGTCTTAACCGAACTTTTCTATCTTGTTCTTACTTATGTACTTATACGTAAACAAAATTCGGTTAACATTTTTATCATTTTGGTGTTTTTATTGTTCTTTAACAATATTGTTTGAGTTTGTTTAATTGTGTGAACTTAAAAGGTCATAACAGCTGTCCGCTGCCTATAAATAATAAACAGCATTTTCTTTTATTCATAATAAAAACACTTACACATATGTTATACGAGTGTGTATGTTATTATTAATAAATGTATGATTTTGATTCTTATACCATAAGGGGTCGGCGTATATATTAGAAAAACAAAAACTACGTATAAAGTTTCATTTACAGTACAAATAAAGTTAAAGTTTGCATGCAAATACACAGACTCATAGTCAAGGTTTTACATATGAGAAAAAAATCAACCACAATAACAAAATAATAATAACAACAACAACAAATAGAATAAAGTCAATTGATAATTGGTGTTGTATTCGTACAGCCAAACCTTAAATCAAGTGTAATCAAAATGTTATACTTGACTAATATTCATAAATATATGCTAATGTATACGTTTACCATTATATGCATATAATTTTAACGCTCTAACGTGATCACCTATAATGTAAATTGTGCAAATTGTGTTGTGTGTGTGTGTGTGTGTGTGTGTGTTGTGTAGCTGGGGATAGATTCATGAATACTAACAACCATAACGCCACATATGCCAGACAAGAGGACGAGGATAGGAAACCATTTACATATTCATATACATGATATTAAAAGACTGACAACAAGAGAGACAAGAACAGAGACAGGAGAGAGAGAGAACCAAGCAGTATACAAGAAATTACATTATCCGCATAGAATGATTAATCAAACAATCAAGCATGCACTCATGTTCCGCGGTACAGAGGTATCGCTTATTTGTTTATTTATGATATTTGTCTTCAAATTTAGATAAGGTGTGAAATATGAATTCATTTCAATTATTAGAATGCAATTGAATGCATATTTAGCATTCTTTTGTTTTTTTGTTTTTTTGTTTATTATTATTATGTGCGATTATTGGTTTTATCGGTTGTTGCAATGTAATATTGCATTTGAGGTCATTTCCATCCACAATTATTATTGGCATTGCATTATTAATGGGTTTTTATTCCACAACCATTACGATTAAGCTGCAGTTGTTGGTTTCGCATATTTCCACTTAATTGTATTACATCCGCTAATTATAAATACATTTTTGTATTGATTGTATTAAGGACACAGCTTTAAGAAATCAATTTTGCCATTCTTTGACGTTCATATGTACGTTAATTTATAATTATTGTGCAAAATATTTCATATCACACCTTCTCATATAAAATATTTCATTGTCATAAAAAATAATTTAAAATTCATTAAAAATGTAAGCAATACAGGAAACGTTCAACTAGCGCATATAGTTGGTATTACAAAAGACTCAAGTGACAAACTTGATTAATTAACTGAAATTTTCATTTATTTTGTTTGGTCTTGTGCAAAAACCTCTTTTTGTCTCTTTCATTTCCATTGTGGACACACAATTGGGCGAATTCGATTTTGACCCCACGAAGGTACGGTCACACAAAAAAATGCTCATACTCACTAAAATCATAACACTGAATATATATACAAATTGGTCAAGTGCCACGCTCGCAGTATATAAAAAATTAAATAAAAAATTAAATAAAAAAATAATAAAATTAAATAAAATGAAATAAAATAATATCGGGGCACATGCCCACTTAGACAAACTGTACATATATATATATATTTCGATTCCAGTGAAAAAAATATTAATTCAAAAAAACCAAAATTAGTTTTTTTTTAGACATGGTAACCGTCTATGAATAACGAAATTAAAGCTAGCCAGTAAGGAGATGTACAATATTACAGAATGACACAGACAACACGTGATTATTTATTGGTACAAATATGTGCACGTGCTTATTTATAACATTAACATAACGTCACATAACATAACATAACAAACCTAAAGATATAATGTTGGGTAATGATGATGATCGGCCACCTAGATTTGGTATATGCCTAATATAATCCTTTATTGCTTTTATTGTTATTTTCACATTTAATAACTCACAGTTAAATACCAACCACCCCATATACACGTGCATGGTATATTATCACGACTTCCGTTTTATTATCTATTGTAAATGGTACAAATTCGATTCAAGCAGAATAATGTGTTTATTTCCTTTTTAGCTTGTACAGCAACAACAATAATAACATTAATATTTATTATTCATTCGTCTTATTTTCTTATTCGTCATTGTCTTATAAACATAATGCTTCATTTGTTTAATGGAGGTCTGTTGTTAGTGTTGTTGTTGTTGTTGCTGTTCAATCATCATCACGAAGATAGCGTTGAAAAACTGTTCGTGCACCATTGTAACTGTATAATATGATACCATCAAACTATTATTATTATTATTATTTTGTAAAAATTATTGTTATTTTTTCTTTTTTTTTTATATACTTTCACTTTGCATTTTTCTGTACATATTGTAGTATGAGTACATGCATTGTTTTAAAATTGGTTTAGTGTATAAATGTAGAGAAATATGCTTCAGTTCAGTTCAGTTGAGGCGAGGCGAGGCGAGGCGAGGCGACATCTGGTTGTTTGTTGTTTAAAGTAGAATTGGTCAAGGTGATTGTTTTTGTTGTTATTGTTTTTCTTATTTGGTTTTTTCTGTTATTGTTTGTTAGCCAAGTATTTTCTTTCTCAATTGATTTCATTTCTTTTCGGCTGTAATTTTCATTTTATCTAAAGCATGGTGTAAACGGATTACAAAGAAAACGATTATTATGGTAGCACAGTCTGCAACAATTCAATTACAAAACACCTGTACGTGAACATATTTATCATTGCCCTGGAATGTCAGTAGTTTGGGTGGACGATTAAGTTATTTTGTCTTTGCCCAATGATTAACAAGTAAAAAAGAAACGATAAAATTTGGCAAAAAAATTTTAAGGTTTTTCATTAAAGATATTTTTATACGACAAAAACATACAAACTGCCATATATTTATGATAGACAATAAATTAGTTGCAGTAGAGGGAGACGGAATGGTTTAAGAAATGGTCGATTTCCAAAACATATCCACTTGCTTCATAACTAATGTGAGTGAGAAAACATGTCACAATTTTATTCAAAAGTTTATAACAAAACCACGCCCACTATAAACCCATCGAAACATTTTCGTCTGTCATCGTCGCTTTGACCCCAGCCAAATTTATAAATATACTTTTTATATTACGTAAACAAAGTGAACATTTAACGTCAACACGGTGAGCTTTCATTCATTTTTAGCCACTTGTCCAGTATCTTTGCGGTATTGCAATCATAAAGCGGGTTGTTCAAGTGCCAAGATAATGATATGAAATGATAACTAACCTGTTGTTTATTTTTTTATTGTACTTGTTGGTTTTTGGTGTACCCTCTCTCACCTCTATCGACTGCTGTCGTCCCCACCCTACTGCAATTAATTTAGATTATATTATTATGGTAATTATATAGATGAAAAACACTCACCAACCACAAAGTCAGTCCAGTCAGTATTGCCTAAGCTAGCGCCGACCCCTTCTCTAAATCATCCATCTAACCGTTAGCCAACTACCACCACCACCACTGCTATTACCAGCCAGAAGTTATCAGTTAAGTATTCGACACACCCTAATTTTGTAAATCTACCACCAACACCGCTTAAACGCCAAGTGTGTTGTATTTAAAAAGCAATTTCCTTTACACACATAAATTTATATGTAAATATTATTTAAACTTGTACTCCCTGTACTGCAGACTTATTAGAAAATATTTAAATTATTAAATAGTTGTTACACAAAACTGGAGCACTTTGTACACGTATCATGTTCCATGCTCAAGTCAAATAATTTGTATTAGATAAATAATGTGATTTCAATTTAATCGCAAACGTTTAATACTAATCTAGGTGGCACCCAATTACCTTAAGAACCACCGCAGACATTGCACAATACGTTGATTACTCTATTTAGCTTGTTAAAAAGGGGCGTTTAAGTATGTGCGAATGTAATGCATAAACAGTAGCCTTGAACAGCTTGAACGGCTACTGTTCGTATGTAATTTCTTCATAATGAAAGCATTTTCGGTATTGATTTTCTTTGTATAGCACACTTTGCCACTTGGCAATTACAGTGCAATTAAATTGTTCAATCATATTTATTTACTTGCTTTTTTATTAACTCTTAAGTAATTGTGCATAAATTTGTACCTTTTTTTTTCAATATTTCACGAAACCTGATTTTTGCAACCGAAAAACTTTTCCACCAGCAAAGTCTTCCTCTTTAGTAAAACTTTACTTTTTCCTGTCAATCATCATTAATGCTAAAGCTATTTATAATATTTAAAATACAATAAAAGAAGAAGAAATAAATTGCAAATCGCACGCACTTCAACTTGAACTTTTTACAACTTTCTCGAAACCGAAAAAAAAGAAAACTTTAAAACCATTTGTCAATTAAATAAATCAAAAATACGTCAATAAGATAAAAGCTGGTAATGTCCCGTCCCCAAAAAACCCCCATACATATGTTATGTATATTGTACAGATACCGTGTTGCACGCATTTTTAGTCATACTATCTCAGCAAAAAACAAATACAGACTTCCTGCTCTTCTTGCTACGACAAACAGCCAAACATGAAAAACAAAGAGGTAGCCAGTAGTTAAAACTAGTTGCACACCCATCAACTAATCCAACACTATTTGCATGCAACAATCATTAAAAAACAATTCCATACAAGAGCCGATAACGGAATTCGCTGTAAATCAATGTTTATGAAGAAGTTGTAAAAATGTCGTTTTTTAAGGAATTGCACACACACACACAAAAAACACTAAATGTGGCTTAAACGAAATCTTAAATCTTGTACGTAAACAGTGGGCGTGTCAGGTACATGATTGCAACCTCTAATAATGTACGTATCAAGTATCAACTAGCCAGTCTGATTCCACGTCGCATAAATTTTTTTGTGAATTGTGAACGTGTCCGTTATCCGACCACGCCCATTTTGCTACATCAACAGATATTATTATAAATACTAATCTTGTTACAAATTTTCATTATTTGTGGGCGTAGCATTTGAAGAAACTTGTTCGGAAAGTAAAAAGTAAATTGTTTTGTAGCAGTAGGTACATTATTTCACACGTCCTTTACAACTTAAAAACCACAAATCCCATTAATTCATTAAATAACCAATGGGTGGCTTCTAGTAAGAAAAAGAAGAAAAAGAAGAAAAAGAAAAAAGCAACCAAGTTTGTTTAGTGGGCAGTCGTTTTTTTTTTCTTTTTCTATAATTTCTGTATTGTTGTTGTTAATATTGTCCTCCTTCATAAATTTTTTCCTTGGATTCCTCCTTTTTTCTTCTTCTTCCTATTTTTGTATTTCATTTCATTTGTTACTATTATATGTAGTTATTGTTGTTATTGTTATTATTGTTGGTTTCTTGCCAGCTACTGTCTCTCCGACGGTGTTAATCGCACAGGTAGTTATGAGAAAAAAAAACAAATCCCAAAATCATGCTCACTGTGACTTTGACAAGCATTTTTGACTTGAAATAATCTAGTGTTAAAAATAAATATTAACGTCAAGATTATATATATTAACTGTCCGTTACGTGATTTGGCACATAGATAAACGCTTGGATGAGCGTTTATATAAAGAAAGCAAGTAAGTAAAAACTTATGAATCAAAGCAGTAGTAAACAGTAGAGTCAAGAGTAGTTTAGGTTTTCGGTTAACGTTCTGGTTGTAATTTTTTATTTGTTAAAGAGTCTGTCTGTCTGTCTGTATGATATGTTTATTATATAACGAATATCTTGTTACGCCTTCATCATGTTTATTTCAAAACAATTTCTTTTTAAAATAATTTTCTTTTTCAGTTCATTGAACTGACATTCCCCTCAAAAAGAACCGCAAAAAAGTTGCAAACTTGGTTACCGTTTGATTTGTTATACGTTTCCTAGTTTTACAACTTATTGTCTCTTGTTTTTGATGAAAGTTTTTATATAATTCTAAAAACAAATAAATAACAAAACAAGTAGTTCCCAACCGAAAAAAAGGGCGTAAGAAATATTTACACAAACTTGACTTTGCAACATGATTTTCTAATGGACGAATGCCAAGACAGGTTAACAAAAAGCAAAAAAAAAAAAAAAGAAATAAGAAGGTGTTTAAAAACAACAGGTGGTAGTGTTGGCAACGTTAACATTACAGGCGATGTGTGATGTGTGATGTGTGATATGATAAACACAAGTCAAACACAAATACAAACACAAACACAAACACAAAGTCCAAACCATTTAACAAGAGGTTACGTAGGCATTTTCACCTCTTATCGCAACTGCTTGCTATTGTTATTCCATTGTTTGTATAATTATTTATGTTTATCTAAACAAAGCCACTTGGAAGTTAAACAAATTGCACACAATAAAAGAGTAACTTAAGCGTTAACACTGTCATGCTAACGCCGTCACACTCTTCCTAGAAACAATACAAGAAAACCATAACCATCAATTATGATTAACAATAAAATTATTAACAATGACAAGCCCAACATTACTTGTTTATTATATGTACACACATATATAAATGCAGTGTGGAAATCTATATATACTCGTATGTGGTAGGAGAGAACATAAGAAAAATATTGCAAATCAAACAAATAAATGATAATTAAAATTAGTTTTTATTCAGCTTTCAATTAGTTTGATGCGAAAGCAAAAGAAACACGAAAAGTTTCAAGGTAACCTCAACCACCGCTCAGCTCAATTGCATTTAATTTTACGCTCTAATACCTAACAATCGATTAAGCAACACTTCCGAGGCTTGAACTCTCCACCATCATTATCACTACATGGACTCATTATTTGTTTTTAAAACGCATTTTCGTTTTATTAATTTCAGATCAATCGCCTGCGAGTTCATTTTGGCAGTCGCATATAGCCTCCTCCACCTCTACACCATTTGATTCGCCTTTCTTCTCAGCCACTCATGGTATAGTGCAGACACATCCCTCACTAAGTGGTAGCATACCACGACCAGTGCCATTGACCAGCAACAGTCTGGGCACGGGCAGCAGTTCGTCGTCATCATCGTCATCGGGCAAACCATTGCTGTCAGTGAGCAGTGGTCATTTAAATTCACGCGGCAGTTTACCAAATACGGGCCGTTATCCGGCAACAACTGGTATTGCTGGTACAGTGGTGAATCCTAATCCTAAATCGCCGTTTAGACATTTAGATTATACGTCGAGTGCTACAGCAGAATTAAGGCGTAATCCTGCATTATCGGCTCCCGATGAGTGTGCACGTGCCTGTCGGGAAAACGAACCACCTCGTATCTGTTACTATCATTTCACATTGGAGTTCTATACAGTATTGGGAGCGTAAGTATTTCAATTTACTTTTTCATTATACTTGTGTACAGTGGTGTCACTGCATTAAATTTACATGAAATGTTTCCATTCTACACATTCTACGGGGATGTACTGTTATTTAAATCGGTTGAGTGCCTATACGCCCACAATCGACAAAAATCTATTTATCCGCCATAAAAATTGAGCTATAAAATTGAAATTTGACCCACATATCAATAATAACCCCATTCATCAATGTCCCATATAGAGACAGATAAGCCTACAATTTACAAAAAAACCTTATAAAGAGTAAAACTTGACTTGACTTGAGTTGATACATAAAATATGCACCATTAATCGTATACACTCATATGCCTGCCACCCTGTACTAATGTTTATGTGTATATGTGGAGCTGCTATTATCTGTGCTTATCTTATTTTATTCGATCACAAACCTTTTTATAAACTTAATACACTTACACAACATTTCAGTAGATTAAACAAGTCAGACAGATATGAAAATTTTTTGGTAGCAATTTTGATATATGAAATAGATTATTTTAATTATGACAAAATCCAGCTGGCAAATTATTTACCATTAAAGTCGTTGTTGTGCAGAAAAAAAATTACTAATTATTTATTTACATACAATTTCAACAACAACAAAATTGTTTGAAATTTAATTATGACGAAACACACACACAAAACTATTTAAACTTTCACGCACTACTACCACTTATATTAGCCACTTAACAATACCACCAGGTCTTGCCATTAAACTCTAGCGTAAATATACAATATAAACAATGAAGAGGTTAACAAATATGTACATGAAGACTGCAACTAATTGAAATTCATTGAATTTTCATAACATTTCACTTTACACACATACTGCCATGTTGATTATATGCCATGAAGAAGTCGCTTTTTGGCTTTAACCATCATGGAAAACAAATAACAAACAACATTTTATGAATAGTTATGGCATTTGATTTCCACTTTGATGATAATGTGTAAGCGAAACACATGTACGTAGAAAACAATGTTCCATCATCCAGTGTCTGTCACTATACCCATAGATAGTATTTTTCAGTACAATTGTCATTGGATTTTCTTACATATACAATACATCTCAGGAGAGACTGATTGCATTTTTATTTATATACGTTATATATGGAGCAGTTATCTTCTCGCATGTAATGCAAAATAAACCAAAAACAAAAACAAAAACTACCATACAACCACGACCATGTGCTTTGATTGTAATTGTGACTGTTTTGTGTGTTAGACAACGAAACAGGTTTCACGTACATAACAGCATTTGCAGTGTGTGTTATTCATTTTTATACCCTCCATCGAACGTGGAAGGGTATAAACCAAGTTTGTCATTCTGTTTGCAACCTTCCAAAGAAGTCATCATAAACCCCTGGACCACTAATCAGCTTCAAAAATGCCAATCAATGCGGACGTGGCATTCTCACTGTCGCAAAATTTTAAGATATTTAAGTGAAAGGAAATTTTTATAGAAACCTCTTTTAAATTGAATGAAATCGTAAATCTACCACGCCCGCTACAAAGTTGGAATTTACAATTGTTTACATGTTATAAACACATATGTACCATATATGGGCGGGGGCTTAATGTAGCCACAATTTATAAAAGCTTTGTTATTTAATGCAGTATTTAAGCAAAACATAACTGTCTTATATAATATACGTTAATACATACCACACCCACCATGTATGTATGAAAAAGTCACTTAAAAAATTGTAAAAAATGGCGTAATTCTTTATATGCCACGCCCCCTTTTTTTTAATAATCCTATTTCGTGCTGAATTTAATCATTTATAAAAAACTTAACTGCTTTAATAGATGTTAAAGAAACTATGCCACGCTCCCAAACATTTATAAAAAGCATTAGTTGGTGCAAAACTTGACCTGATTTATAAGGAATTTAAGGAATATGTTCTTTTAAAGAGGGCGTTATTGTATTTATGACACGCCCACGTGTAATACATAAACTGAAGGGTATTCAAAACTTTATCTTAACAAAATTTAGTTTTCTTTAATTGTTCTCTCTCTCTCTCTCTTTCTCTCTCTATCTGTCCGGCTGGTTCATTTGTTTATGTTCGTTGATTGGTAGGTCGGTTCGTTGATTTGTTTGATTATTTATGGAAATTTATTTTGTTTGCATAAATGCCATAAACATAAAATTGTAAACGCAATCATTAAAATAATAATAATAATAATAATAAAAACAACTACACACACACATACTGCATAATATTTGACAGCTGCTTTTATTATAATTATAATCATCTTAAAAAGTTTTTCTTCGTAAAAAAACCCAACAAGGACAATAAACTTGATGGAAAATGAAAACAAAAGCAATAACAATCAAAAAAAAAAAAACAGGTGCATCAACATCAATACTATCACCATTACGTCGGTACGTCTTAACATCCATTATCAATTAATACTGAATACAAAGCACAAAAAACAATAACAACACTAACAATTATTGCATTCATCATAGTATTAATCATAGTATTGGTAACAACTGCATTTCATATAAATTGATTGAAATTAAAAGTTTTACATTTTCTATAAATCATGAAATTCCTTAACGTACCGTTAAATTAGTATTATACAGCACATAACCATAGAAAACTATTGGAGGCACACCAATAAACACAATGTTTAGATGTCACAGCCAATAACAATCATTTCTATTACAATCAATCATAATATTCAATGAATCCAAAGATGGACAGATTGATTGACACGCATTACTATAAAAAAATTACATACATACATACCGGGAAATATGACGAAAATTAAAATATTACTATTATGTGCACGTGCGCACCTAACATGACATATGGTACTCATCTCTTGAACACATGTCCACTAATAATAGATATTATGGATGGCTAACACATATTCACATAAGACTCTGTGAAATTAGACATTTTTCATGCTTTTCTTGGTTTTCTTCAATGTTGTTGTTGTTGTCGTCTTTTTTATTCCTTAACATTTGAAATATTTATTGTTTATATAACAAACCATATAATAGAAAAAGAAAGTTTGATTTAAAGCAGTCAAAAGAAATTGTTAAATAATGTAATAAAAGACTTAAGGCGCAAACTTTTAAACCAACTTGTAAGCCTGATTCTACAACGAGTATAAAATTTTAATAAAACTTGTAAATTGTGGGCGGGTCATATGTATGTATAAGTATGCTTTTGAGGCTGCAAAAAACTTTTGTTGATAATAGGCGTGGCCCTTAACAATTTTAATAGCAAACTGTGTATGTACAGTAATAATAATTTATTTTAACATTCACAGTACCAGCAACTGCTGGACATATGGATCTATTTAGATTTTGATGCCTACTTTTAGGTGTCACAAACTTCTCTCATCTTATACGAAGAGAGGGCTTAATGCCATTGTCAAAAGTAACAAAAGACTTAAGGCACGAACTTTTTAATATGACTTTAATGTAAAATGCGCATGCTACGTCAAAAATAACAAAAGACTCAAGACACAAACTTTTTAAAATGACAAATCAGACACTCTATACAATGAGATCAGAGGTACTCTATATAATAATATCTATATGGAGAGTATCGGATTAAATTTAAAATGCGAAAATGTCAAAAATAACAAAAGACTTAAGACACAAACTTTTTTAAAAAGACTTTAATGTAAAATGAGAAAATCATTAAAAAAAATATATTTATTTTCATTATAAATAATTTCAGTGCTTGTCAAGTATGTACACCGAATGCCACCAATACAGTATGGAGTCACTGTCAGTGTGTGTTGGCTGATGGTGTTGAACGTGGCATATTAACAGCCAATCGTATGATACCCGGTCCTAGTATACAGGTCTGTGAAAATGATAAAGTCGTCATCGATGTGGAAAATCATATGGAAGGTATGGAAGTGACCTTACATTGGCATGGCATTTGGCAACGTGGCTCACAATATTATGATGGTGTACCATTTGTAACCCAGTGCCCCATACAGCAGGGCAATACATTCCGGTAAGTTTATAACGAAAGTGTTGCGTGAAGGTAAACGTGTTTTGTTTTTATACGGATGGTTTTGTTGTTGACAACATTTTGCAGCTATCAATGGACGGGTAATGCTGGTACACACTTTTGGCACGCGCATACAGGTTTACAAAAACTGGATGGTTTGTATGGTAGTGTTGTGGTGCGTCAACCACCATCACGCGATCCCAACTCACACTTGTACGACTTTGATTTGACAACGCACGTTATGGTTATAAGTGATTGGCTGCATGAAGATGCCGCCGAACGTTATCCTGGGCGTTTGGCTGTTAATACTGGACAAGATCCGGAATCTATGTTAATCAATGGTAAAGGACAATTTCGTGATCCCAACACTGGCTTTATGACCAATACACCATTGGAGATATTCACCATGACACCGGGTCGTCGTTATCGTTTCCGTATGATCAATGCGTTCGCATCCGTTTGTCCCGCCCAAGTAACAATTGAGGGTCACAATTTAATGGTTATTGCTACAGATGGTGAACCAGTGCATCCGGTTCAAGTCAACACAATTATATCATTCTCAGGTAAGCTCTTACACATGCACAAAGGTAACCACCAACCATTTAGCACAATCATGCCATATTTGTATGCTCGTTGGTTGTATATTATTGTTTTTGTTTGATGGTAATGTTAACAAAATCCGTTTAGATTTTACGATTTGTTCTCATTTTTTTTTTTTTTTTTTTGCATAATTCACTTGAATATGCGAATTTATTCAAATCAATAAAAACACACTCTTAAGTACCTACATAAGGTACAGTATTCATTCAACGAGTTTAATTGCTTGGCAACAACAATACGTTAACTGACACCATTCATTTAACTAATTAGCTAAACACCTTTATATTTAATTTTATATTTCATTTCTTATGCAATCAGTACAACAACCGTTGATATAGTTAAATATTTAAAAAATTTCATTGATTTTTTATTTTAATTCAAATTGGATGAGAAAGCTTTGTTTGACTTGTTCATTATTCATGCGGTTGTGCAACGCGTGCTACGTTATCGCATTAAAATAACGAAATGATAACATAAATTATGAAATTGCAAAGATTAATTAAAACAACAATAACAACAATAACAACAACAAAGCCATACACATACATATAAAAAGCAATCAAAAAAAAACTACAATAACAACATGAATAATTTTATTACACAACAAGGAGGTGTGTACGTACATGTGAGCGAGAAAAGTTGTTGAAATCAAGTTGTGTACCTAACAGCAAGTGAGGGGAATACCACATTCGCACTAGGCCCCCACATGATAATCATTATTTTATTATTGGCTTCACCTTGATATTAAAAAGTGTAATCAGTTTCAAAAGCCTTTCGTAACTTTCAGAACAACAATTTTTAAGGAAGCCCAAAAAATGTCCCTCCGTCCATTATATTTTAAACCCTAAGCATGAACAAACAATCTGCCCCCCCCCCCACAATGATGATAAGAAGGTTCGTTAAATGACTTGATCCGGTCCAAAATTAAAATATGTAAAGGCTGAAGTGGTAGAGTCGTACCACCAGGGGACAGAAGGAATTTAGTTTTAACGATGTAACATGTAACGATGAACTTTTTTAAAAAAAAAAATTAGTGAAAATATCGATTATGATTGATTGAAATTGGGTCTCTATTGAAAATTGAAAGCCGCCTCTCGTAGAAAAGGGCCCTTTTCCAACCCAAAAATTTTAAAAAATACCAATTTTTGCCAGATAAAGAATATCTTCATAAAAACACGAGGGACACCAATCGATCTATCTTCCTTAGTAATCGTCTTTTTATATGAAAATATGTCGAAACTTTACAAAAAATGCCACCTGTACTTTGAAACAAAAAACTATATGAACGATTGATACAAAAAATCGCGCTTTTTTCATTAGCTGATTAGCAGTTGCAAACATCCACACAAACTTAACATGTATCCTACACTGTTTTGTAGTAGTTTGAGACCGATAAATTAACTGTGCTTTATTACACGTAGCCGTTACTTAAATGTTTACGTTTTCTAATTATTTGAACTGTCATAAATATTGTTGTTATTATTTTTCACAAGGAAATGCTTTAAGAGAAACCTGAATAGTATAAAATTTTTAAACTAAATTTATGTATTTGCTTGTATCAAAATTTAAATCATATTTGAAAAAACAAAAAAAAAACTCAAAGCAACAAAATAAAGTTAATAGTTACAATATTTCCAAATTTTGCTTTTGTTGGTTTTATACTTTTAGATAAATTTATTATTATTTGTTTTGTGTCACTTTATTGTACATTAATAGAGCTGCTTTTATATTTATAAACAATCGTTTATTATTTATTTATAACGAATCAAAAGGAAAACCACCAAAATGTATAAAAGAGGGGAAAAAATCAAACATATAGTTAGACGGACTGACTGACAAAGCGGCAACTTTCTTTTTTCTGGATTTTTTTTCTATTCTCTTTCGCATAAATTGTGGTTAAGTATTAAGAAATAAAGATACAAGGGAATTTATATTATAATTACATATATACATATAATATATGCAGCTTTTTGATGTTAAATATCAGGGGTGGTCACAAGGGTTTCATGCGAACATTTATTTTAACAAATGGTTAAATGTTTTTCTATATACTTGACCTACATTTCATTCATTAACTGTGACTCGTGCTTCCTATCCAACTCACTGACGATATTATAGGAAAAAGCTTAGTCGGCCTTACAATTAAAACAATTAAAACCAAGTACTGTAAAGTATCACAGGATCGGCCTTTAACAACCATAACATCTACACTTGTTTTTAGTTTCTTTCAATAAATTTACATAGAATATAACTTAAACATGTCTTGTGTTGGTTATCAAATGAAAAACGTTGTCTTTTAATATGTTTGCAGGTGAACGTTATGATTTCGTCATTACCGCTGATCAGCAAGTTGGTGCCTATTGGATACAATTGCGCGGTTTAGGTGAGTGCGGTATACGACGTGCTCAGCAATTGGGCATATTAAGATATGCACGCGGCCCCTACCAACCGGCAACTCCACCGCCAACCTACGATGTCGGTCTACCTCAGGGTGTGGTAAGTGAGAAAGAAATAACACAAAAATTATAAAAAAGAAAAACAAAAGCACAGTATTAAGTAACTGTTGTTGTTAATATAACAAGATTTCGATATAGATTTCTATATAACACAGGCAGACAATTTTTAAACGGAAATGTTTTAATAATAATCAATGAAGAGAGAACAGAGCCCACAGTAGAGAATTAATTGCAGGAAAATATTTATCGTCGTATCTATATGTAATGAATTAATAATTGAAGGAAGTGCAGAATTTTTATTCTCATAAGTTATATAAAAGTTAATAACTGAGGATACACGTAAATTGTCCATGCATGTAAATATGTGTTCAAATGTGTATGCGTGTAAATATGTTTCAGGTAAAATAGTTGTTTATATATTTGTTCTAAGATCAGCGATTGGCAACCTTTGGCTCCAGCTCTATTTTACTGTTTCAAATTACTAGTATTCTACTATTTTCTAATCTTATGAGTGGTTTTTTTTTTCTTCTTTATCCAAAGAAAATTTTTCAAATCATAAGATGAGGGTATACTAAGTTTGTAATTTCGTTTGCGATCACCCTATAAAATATATATATTCTTGATTAGCATCAGAAAACTGAGTTAATCTAGACATATATGTCCGTATGTATGTCTGTCCGTCTATTGTAGGCATTCTCACATCGTCAATTTTGGGATATTGAGCGAAAATTTTATACTGATACTTTTACTGCACGCATATCGCTACTCAAAGTGGGCAAAATCAGACAAAAGCCACGCCCACAATCGATAAAAATCCTTTTATCCGCAACAAAACTTGAGCTGTAAATTCGAAATTTGATATTTTGTAATATTTGTAATTATCCCATTCATCGAAATGTCAAAAGTGGGCACGTTGGGATAACGGATACGCCCACTATCCATAAAAATCTATATATCTGCCACAAAAATTAACCTTTAAACTTGAAATTTGATATTTCATCCATTGTTGTGCCAAAAATGGGCGTGATCGCATAACAGACGCGCCCATAATTTATAAAAAACCCAACTCAGCGTAAAACTCAACTTACAAGCTGATATGTAATATATACACAAGTAGGTGGCGTAATCATATACCTTCCACTCCCGTTATTTAAGATTTGGCTTAAGCCAAATTTAGTTGTTTTTTTTTCAGCTTCAATTAGAATCCTTTCATTTCCCATAAAAGTTATTAAACGTAAAATAGACATATAACCTCAATATAATTTTCTTTTCAAATTCTACCTTTTTCTTAAGAAAAGGTTGCTTAAGAAAAGGTTGCTGACCACTGACTCGGATTATTCAAAAATATTATAATCTTTTATACAACTTTGATAGCAAATGAGATTTTATTTTCATTGAAATCGAATCGTGCTACTATTCTACTCTTAAGTAGAACAAGTGTTTCCTCATCAGTGAAAATTATATAAAGGGCTTCGCTTACATTACATTTAAATATAATTTAAAGTGTATATATGTTCAGTTTGTTAAGTTTGTTAAATATTTTTCTTTATTTCAAGACTTCCCCTATAAATCTTTTTTTATGTTTAATTCTTTTTTTCAATTCCATGTACAAATATCTATCCTCACTTGTATAAAAAAAAAACAAAAAAAAAATCAACCAAACTTCCACCCACACCAACCGAACTTGAACTTGGTTTGATGTCATACAACACCTTTATTACGGTGCTTGTTAAATATTTATTTTTTATAAATATTTGTTGTAAATATATTTATTGTATAATATGCACTGCTTAACCACCACCATCACCACCAACACCCTGCTTCAATCAATTGCCTCTGTATAAATAATATAATTTATGAACAAACAAACAAAATATAATAAACCAAAGGTTATGAATCCTTTGGATGCTCAATGTAATCGTCAACGTAATGACGCCATTTGCGTCAGTCAATTGAAAAATGCTTTAGAAATTGATCGTGGAATTTTGGCGGAAAAACCCGATGTTAAAATATTCTTACCATTCCGTTTCTTTGTGTACCGGCCTGAAGACTTATTCCAACCAAACACCTACAACCGATTTTTGGGTAAGTTTTTGTTTTTTTGTTGGTTTTTTTTTTTTTTTTTTTTTGTAATTCTAATGTTATTGCCTTTTCATAGTTGCACCCACCGGTGATCATGTTATATCATTGATTGATGAAATCTCATATTTATCGGCGCCAGCACCGCTCACTTCGCAATACAATGAAATTAATCCAGAGCAGTTCTGCAATGGTGATAATAGGCCAGCGAATTGTGGTGCGAATTGTATGTGTACACACAAAATCGATATACCCTTGAATGCGGTTGTGGAAGTGGTTTTAGTTGATGAAGGTAAATCAATCGATTGTATGTTCTTTATGTATTTTACAAAAACTTTATTTGGCTAAGGTGGAATCTTAAATGCCCTACACATGTATATACAGAATGTGAGTGTGGCAGGTATTCATGAAAGTCATTTATTAGTGTGTACGTATCGGATTGTGCCGTCTGCAGATTCCAAGTCTGTTTCTCACGATTTCCCTACGATTTTGTCCAATTTAAATAGCGACATGGTAAAATGTATGTGTCTAGATCGATTCAAGAATATTGAATACTTTCCGGGCGTTGAAAGCGGAACAACAAACTTTATGTTTTCTTTACACAATTGTTTGCCTGGGTGCCTTCACAATTAATTGCATACGATACAATTAAAATATTACACCAACACACACACACACACATATATATATATATGTACAATTTTGTGAACCCAACCTAGATAAAGCATCCACAAACTCACTTCAGCTGCTGTTGACTGAAATGAAAATAATTTTCCCAAAAGTACGTGTAGTATATATATAAACCTTATATATGGTGTATATAAAAAGGCTTGGCTTTAATCAAACCTTTTTGTGTTCTATTATATAAACGCCACCACCACCCGGCATACGTCCGTTTGCTTTCCGTTGCTTCACTATGTTGTGTTTTGTGGTTCTAACACCACAATGTAGAGCACAATAGTTTTTCTTGCAATGAATTGGCAAAATGCCAACTCATTGATTGTTAATGTGCTTAAACAATAACAAATGTATCTCTGTTGTTGTTTTTCGTTAATAAACATTTATTATTAGTAGGAGAAAAAAAAGTGCATTAAGAATAGAAATCTCCCACAAAATCTTATTTAACGTTAAACCGAATTAAATTATGAGCACTTTAGTGTGGTATGAACCATTTGTGTTCATTATTAAGTTAATGAAATTAAATTAAGTATTAAATATTAAAATCATGCTAATGTAGGTAAGTGGGCCTTCCCTAGGCGCGGCGACCATTCACTTCCTATGAAACACCATCCTGGCTAAAGTATTCTCATTCATACAAACGGCATGCCATCACATACCTTGGATATGACAGACTAGGTTCATTTTACGACTAAAAAGGTTGGGTAGAAGTATTCTCTTGGGCACTGCCACAAAAACCTCATTGTTTTGTATCAAAGTCCATGCTTTAATACCATAGAGAGCCTCAAAAATTATGAAGATTTTATAGAATGAAGCCTTTGTCAATCGGGAGAGGTCTTGGCTCATGATTTATTCTGAATAGGAAAACATTAACAGAACATATACGAACAAAGACCTTGTGACCAACTTTTTTATAGAATCAAAGTCCTTACGGACACCCCTAAAATTGCTTCATATATATTTTATTCAAGTCCCCACTTAATCGCCGTAGAAAAGCACAGAAATGCTAATGAAATGGCTTTAAAAAGTATAAGTTTACTCGATCCAGAAAAGAATTTTTTTAATTGAATTGCTTCCTAAACCTAAATATAACCAAAAGCAATCTCTTAAAGGCTACCTTATTGAAGATATATGCGGCGGTATTTAGTTGAATGAAATCTTAAATTATTTCGAAACTATAATGATCACAACGTAAGAGATGACCAAGAAGCGTGTAAAGCCCCACATACTTTGTTTTATATCCATTCACTGCTACACTCATCTCCACCTATTTCTTCTCGATATTTACAAGTTCTAAGATAACATTTTTACGAACAATATTTTATTTACCATACCTGACAATTATGGCCTTTTTCTTATAATAATATTGTGTTTACATAAGCCTTCCTCAATACCTTTTTCCATACTGACGATTATCCAAGAAGTAATAATTTTCATAGCCTTACATTAACTGATCATTTTTAATTGAATAAGAAACCGAAGATTGTCACCACAAATTAAATGCTATAGGGTATTAAACGGTCCCAACTTAATGCTTGAAACAATTTTCATTAGTTTCCCATATTTGCTAAGAGCTCAACTTGGCAATAATTTACAAAAATTAAAAATTTTACCATTAACTAACAGGATTGTTTGTTGGCTTTTGACGGAACAATATCTTGTAAATGTTTTTCTTGATTTGTCTGCTCTTTTCTGTGTGAGTTAAACAACAGCGTTGGCGTTTTTATTAAGAATCAGAGCTGGTTATTCATTATGTGCTTTTAAATACATTTCAATTGTTATGTTTTTTTGGGTTTCATGTGGGTGTTACTGCACCATGAAAACCTCACCTACCCCCACCCCTTACCGACACCGTCAACCCATTTAAATGCAATTGGTTGCGGTCGTTAGTTTGTTTCACTATGCGAACCGAAAACTATAATTTTAGAATCAAGATCAATCACCAAATTAATAATTAGCCATGGCACTGCGATTACGGTGGTTCGGTATAGTATTGACTTTGACAGTGCCTCCGTGTTTTATGTTTTATGTATTTACAATGATTATTGATTTAATGGCTTTGACCATGATTTCTTACAGGGATTCTTAGGAATTCAGTTTTTTCTATTATTTGCCACAAAATGACTAATTCTCGTAACAAATGTAAGCTGCGATATAATTGAGTTGATGGCGATCATTTGATTGGAACTTAATAAATTATTGTTGAAGGTAAACAAAGGGCTTAATTTCATTTGTAATCATAGATTCTTCAATGGGTGCGATCTTGTCTGTTATTAAAACGTTGTGGATTTAAAAATGAAGATTTTTTAATTGAAACTGAGCAAAATTAATTGACTGGCACGCCCTCAATTTACAAAAACTTCTTCCGGACACAAAAACTGACCTTTAACAATAAAAATTTTGTCATGTGCTGAACATGATCGTAATAACAGACATGCTTGCAAGTTACAATTGCATTTGCCCCAAGTTTGCCCAAGTTTTCAACCGATGAGACATACGAGTACATATTTAAATAGCTATTTAAGAAAGGATGCAATTGTCAAATGCCACGCCCACATTATATGAACAATATATCAAGCTCGATTCAGGACGAATATTGGTTGTTTAATAGTTCTGTGTAGTTGTCTAAAATATTTGTGACCTAGACTCTACAGTCCACAGTCCATAAATGGGACGTAGTATAGAAAGTTTGTTATTGAGTTTACAACACTAAGAATGAAACGTCAGAGTCTTCAACATTGATGGATTCTTGATCAGCATCAATGTCTATCTAAGTCGACTTAGTTGTCCATGTATCCGTCTATTATTAAAATACTTACATTCCGAAATTTTGTTAAATTCAACTGAAGTTTTCAACAAAACACTTCTAGTTTCTGTTGGTGGGTTTCTATTGAAATTTGTTAAAATCGATCAAATGCCACTCCCACAATCGAGAAGCCACAAAAATTTTGCTATGGAAATGAAGCACAATTATAAAAAAAGGAATGATTGGATAACGGACACGCTCATAATCATAAAAAACATAAAAAATTTAGTGTAAAATTCGATTTGTAAAATACAGAAGGCCCTATTAAGGGACGTAATCAGGTAATTTGGCAAAGCTACAATCTCTATATAGATGTGGATGGTATTTGAAATTTGGCTCAAGTAAAGTTCAGTGTTTTTTTTTTTACACATTCATAAATAATGCTGTCTGCTCGGTACTGTTATAATGCATGTTTGCTTTGTCTCGTATAGTGCAACAGCCGAATTTGTCACATCCCTTCCATTTGCACGGTTACGGCTTCAATGTGATTGGTATTGGTCGTTCGCCAGATCAAACAGTGAAGAAGATTAACTTGAAGCACGCTTTAGATTTGGATAGGCGTGGTTTACTGCATCGTCAATACAATTTGCCACCTACCAAAGATACCATAGCTGTACCAAATAATGGTTATGTAGTGCTGAGGTTTAGAGCCGACAATCCAGGTGAGTAGAGAAATGAATAAAATTTGATATTTTTTCTAATAATTGCTTGTTTTTTTTATTTTTTTATTTTCATTTCCTTTAATAGGTTTTTGGTTATTCCATTGTCACTTTTTATTCCACATTGTTATTGGTATGAATTTGATATTGCAAGTGGGCACAAATGCCGATTTGCCACCAGTTCCTCCAGGTTTCCCTACATGCGGTGATCACACACCAGCCATTCCTATTAATTAATTACAATTTACAAACAATGCACAACACGCACACAATCACACACATATATATATATATGTATATAAATATATATAAAACCCACCCACTCTAGCAAGCCAATCAACAACCACAAATAGCGTTGCACAACCCGAGATCTTTATACATTTACAGATCATTGGGTTTCGGGATTTGTTTTCGTTTTTTTTTTGTTATTTTTAATTTTTTAATTTTTTAATTTTTTTTTTTTTTTTTTTTTTTTTGTGTGCTGTAAACCTCCTACTAAGACCCAGTACAGACAAAATACTTTATATATGTTATGTAATATGTATTAATATACAAAGAAGAAAACTATATTAAAATACTTTGTACAAAGTTGGAATGATGATGAACGATGATGATTGAAAGAAAAACGAAAAACCATTCCTTAAGCTTTAATACAAGACATTAAGCTGAGAAATGAGTTTTTTTTCTTTTTTTTTCTTTTTTTTCTTTTTTTTTTGTTATCCATGTAATATAACTGCCTTATATATTTATATATGTATGGAAAGGAATGCCTGAAGAAAGAGAGAGAGCAAGAAAAAAGTTTTTACAAAAACCAAAAACGCTTTAATCGAAAAAAACCATGACCATGTCGCTAGACTTTATAATAAAGAAGCTTTTACATCACACCGGCTTTCTTTTAAAGTTCACTTTGAGACTTTTGCACTAGCACCAGCCTTCCATGAAAACTTGAAATTGAAACAAAACAAAAAGGAAGTTTTTTTAATCCACAAGAGAAGCACGATCCTTAGAGCTTATCACATGTAAAGCGGGGTTCTTATAGATACACTTTAATACTGGTGCTTTATATATTACATTTATGATTTTTCCAATTTTTTTTTTTTATTTAATTTTATTTTTTAAGCGCTTTCATTTGTAGGCGCCAGCATATCAGTCATAATTGTTGAACTTGAACCTTTCTGAACTGAAGACGTACAGAATTCGTAATTTTTTTTTTGTTTTTTTTTTTTTTTTTTATTTTTTTTTCATTCGTAGTTAAATTTTCGCTTTATAATTATTTTATACGTATGTATGACTATCCTTCTACATATTTGCTGTAAAATAATTAATTTTATTATTTAAAAAAAAATTCCTATTTTCTTATCTTTGTCTCCTTGTAAAAAGTTTTACTATAGTTTGTATATATATTTTTTTGTTTTTTGTTTTTTGTTTTTTTTTTTATATTCTTTTTAGAGGTGTCGTAATAATATTGTATAAAAGTACGAAATTTTGTTTTTCATTTCAATAATTGTATTTTATATATTTTTTTGCCACAAAAAAAAAATAAAATAATTTTCTTTTGCTGTAAAAAAAAGCCTTAAAATGTTCTTTTTCCGCCTTTCTATTATTAAATATGTATATGTGGTAAATATATTAATTTTTTTTTATAAGATTATATACAAAATATTCAAAACGTTTTTATTTGCTGTTAATACTGGAAAGAAAATATAAACAGCAAGAACACACAAATTATGATTAGTTAAAAAATAAATTTGAAAAAAAGCAATTACTTTTTAAAGCTATTTATTTTTATAAGAAACCTGAAAAAACCGGGAACAATTTCATTTTTTTTTAATTAAGGACGAATCTTTAAAAGACGGCTCTTACGATTTTGTTTTAGTTACCGTTATATCATATAATCCCATTATAAACAAAAATAACCCATTTTTTTTCGATAAGTGAAGGTTTGTTTCTACCTCCCTCGGCTTTTGAATTTTCAAGGGAGACCAAACCAAGAAAAGTCGACTTTTCGACTAAACAAGTTATAGTCAGTAATACCCGACCATTTAATATCCTGCACCACGTAGTTCTATAAATTATGCTGTAATTGATTGAGTTTTATAAGTAAATGCGACGCAATGTCATAAAGGGGTTCTAAAAGTGGTCTGATCTGAGTACTATTCTAGCTATTCTTCACCAAATTTTATCAATAAATAATAATGATTACGAATTTTGGGATATAAATATCTTATTTGTAATTGTATCTTATATGGGAACGTATTCTAAAAATGGTTAAATTCGACACTTTTTAATAGAGGTCCCCTTTGGGCAAGGTATGAAATGACATTCGAAATAGTTAAAACTTGCGCATAAATCTACAGAAAATTGTCGAACGGACATGGTTAAGTCGATTCAGAATCCGAATGGGTATAATTGAAGGTGCGTGGAGGATATAAATCGATTTAAGTTCTTTTTTATGACTTTATAGACCCTCCACATAAAATAAGCGTATATTGCGTTTGTCATTCGATATGCAGAGAGACTTTAGGTGTTATCGCACGGAGGTGCGGGTGTCTCACGGCCTTAACAATTAAGATGTTGAGTACTGATAATTTTGTTTATAATTCATCTTAGGTTATGAATCCATTGGACGCCATTTGTGATCGTAAACGTAATGATGCGGTGTGTGTATCGAATTTGAGAAATGCCAAAGCTGTCGACAAAAGCGTTTTGGTGGATCGACCCGATGTGAAAATCTTCTTGCCATTTCGTTTTCATGTCTACGAACCAAAAAATCTATTTATACCCAATACTTATAATCGATATTTGGGTAAGTTGGTCAAAAATCTCACTTCTATCACTTTCGCAATTCTCCACGTCTTTTTTTCACCTTCTGTGTCATTCAATTATAAGCATTCGGTATTACGTTATTGCATTTGGAACAGTCAATAAACGTTATTTACCATTCATGTGAACATTTTTATATTTTTTGCACTTTTGTTAAAATACACTACTGGCTGTAGTGGCTCCTAGCGGTGATCACTTGTTATCGCTTATCGATGAGATATCATATATATCACCGCCAGCTCCTATGCTCTCGCAAATACATGACATACCGCCAGAGCTATTTTGTAACGGTGATAATCGACCAGCGGATTGTGGCAGCTTTTGTGAGTGCGTTCATAAGATTGATATACCGTTGGGGGCTGTAGTGGAGGTGGTGATGATCGATGAGGTGCAACAAGTGAATTTAAGTCATCCATTTCATCTGCACGGCACCGCCTTTTATTTGGTGGGTTTGGGACGTTCACCAGATCAGACAATTAAGAAGATCAATCTAAAGCATGCTTTAGATTTGGATCGTTTGGGTATGCTGGAACGAGACTTTTCCAAGCCGCCCTTCAAAGACACAATAGCCGTACCCAATAACGGCTACGTTGTGATACGTTTCCGTGCCACCAATCCCGGCTACTGGATGTTCCACTGTCACTTTCTCTTTCACATAGTGATTGGTATGAATTTGGTGTTTCAAGTAGGTACTCATAGTGACCTGCCACCCATACCCGATACATTTCCCAAGTGTGGTAATCACGTGCCGCCCATATCATTCTATTAAAACGCTTCAAATGTGGGTGTTTCGTGCGCCCTTTAGTTATGTATAAGTTTATGTATAATTTCATGTTTTCTTTCACCATTTGTATATATAACTATATGAGAAACATATGTAGAGACACAGCAAGCTTAGACCAAATCTTTGAAGCTCATTATTTCATAAAAAAAAAAACTATATTTGGTTTGAGCCAAATCTACAATAAGTACTCACCACTTGAATAATTACTCACTTTTCCTTAGGATCCAACTAAATTTGACTTAGGACAAATCTTAAATATTCTCCACATCTACAAAATTTCAGCTCAATATCTCAAAATGTACGCTCGTGACAGACGTACGGACACATGGACATACATGTCTAAATCGATTCAATTTTTAATGCTGATTAAGATTATACTTTGTAGAGTCTCTGAAAACTCTTTCAGGATGTTGCAAATAGAATAACAAACTTAGCACACTCTTCATCTAATGTGGATGGTATAAAAATAAAGAGAGGGCACAATCGTGCGGTTTCGTCCATACACACATAGGCATATAATAACACACGAAAGGACAGACACCTGGACAATTGTATCTATTCATACATATTACACCTAAGTTGGTGAGTATGTATATATTTATATATATGTAAGAACGTTAACGAATTTCCCTTTCACCCTAAAGATAACTGATTGTTGATCTGTAATAATTTTTTTTTAGTTTTACTCATACGTGCATGTAATATTACGTAAGTGTGTATGTGTTGTTATATTAAGCGTGTATTATGAAATAAAATAAATATCTTTTTATTCTAATTTCTTGGTTAATTGTAATTAATTTATATGCAACTCATGAGTACATACTGCACACACGCAAGAACACAGTATACAAACTGTCACATAACTCTCACAATTCACAACTCATGCCACTCATGCCACTCATACCACTGAAATTAGCAACAATTTCAGCTTTTTATATAAACATATAACATTACATGTGTGTGTGTGTGTGTTCAGACATATGCCATATAAACCTCACCACTAAACTGTGATGTATTGCAAAAAAGAAAAAAACTTGAACCAAAAGCCTTTCTCATGAACTCTACTATCATTTTACATTCACGAATTTCACACTTTAGTGGCCTCCGATGCTGATCACTTAATATCGTTAATTGATGAAATCTCGTATGTATCTCCGCCGGCCCCCGTTTTGTCACAATACGATGACATACCCGCCGAAGTGTTCTGTAATGGCGACAATCGTCCGGTCGACTGTGGTGAAAATTGTGAATGCGTGCACAAGATTGATTTGCCCCTTAACGCTGTAGTAGAGATTATACTTATCGATGAAGTTCAACAAATCAACATAAGTCATCCGTTCCATTTGCATGGCTCGGGGTTTTATGTGATTGGTATGGGTCGTGTGTTGGAGGAGAATGATGTACGAATGAATTTGAAATTAGCTTTGGAATGGGATCGTAAGGGTTTGCTGGAGCGACACTACATAAAACCGTCTGAACGGGATACGGTAGCGGTGCCCAATAATGGTTATGCGGTAATACGGTTTCGTGCCAGTAATCCTGGTGTGTGGATGTTCCATTGTCATTTTCAATATCACATCGTAATTGGTATGAATTTATTATTTCAAATTGGAACTAAAGCGGACTGGCCGCCAGTGCCAGAAAATTTTCCAACATGTGGCGATTACGTGCCCTCAATTGAAACATTTTGGTAAAAATCAAAACAAACAAAAAAAAACACCAAGTGAAAATGTTTTAATCGGTTAAACCCGATCATTTAATACCCTACACCACTTAGTTACAATTGTTTAGCTATAAAAAATTGTTTAACATAATTTATTCTAAAATATGTTGCGTTGCAAGAGTCAACTGCATAGAGATAGAGAGAGAGAGAGAGAGAGAGAGAGAGAGAGATTTCCGAAATCGTTCGATCCAATGCAAAATAAGAACTTTAGGTTTAGTAGAGCAGACAGACAGACTAACAGACACAATTAAAACGATTAATAAATTAATCCTGAATCCATTGGTATAATAAAAGACGGTTCTACCTTCAGCCGCTATTAGTTATCAGAAGGGGTGTAGGCTATAATCCCAATAAACAATATTTTTGTGTTAAGTTAGTCAATTATTTTAGAGAAATTTTGTTGTTTTTGTTTATAAATATTTCAATAATAATCAATTTGTTTGTGTTTTATATCACAGCGATTAAGTTAACAATGATTTTTTAGTTAATTTTATGTTTTTTAACAATAAATAAACAATGTATACAATTAAAAAAAAATATTCCAATAGTTTTATTTTTTTACATAAATTGACGAAAAAACACAAATTAAAAAATTAAAGTTGTATAAAATGCACCAAAAAATGTATGTGTGTATGTATTATGCGTTCTATTTTATTAAAATTTCATTTTAAAAACTTACCTCCGCAAATTTCTCTGTTGTATTAATATTTACGATTCGTGAAGCAGGACAAACTTCCGTTACTTTTTTTCCCTAAAACGAGCGTCAACATATTTTGTTGAGACCGATTTTTAATGAAAAAATTTATTAAAAGAAATACAAAAAACAATTTCTCGAAAATTTTTTTTTATTTTTAAGCAGATTATTGCCTGAATTCTTAATATATGATTATTCACTATTTTGATGCTACACTTAATACAACGGCAATACGATAATTATATATTTTTTGATTAAAATTAAAAAGATTTTACACGTGGGGAACGGGAAACTAATTTTATACTGTGCGAAACTTAACAACTCTGATTTTACCGCCGAAACAGGAAATCGCCATCTCAACGATAGCATTTGATTTTAATTACATCCCCGTTTTTAATGAAAATATTTATTAAGAGCACCAAAAACACTTTCTTGAAAAGTTTTTTATTCTTACGCGGATTATTTCCTGAATTCTTAATTTATGATTATTCACTATTTTGATGCTACATTTAATAAAACTGCGGAGACGGAAATCGTATATTTTTTGATTAAAATTAAAAAGATTTTGCACGAGTTGTAAACGAGGAACTAATTTTATACTGTGCCAATATAATAACGGAACTTAACAACTTTGATTTTACCGCCGAAACAGGAAATCGCCATCTTTTTTTCATAATTCATGACATTAAACTTTTATTACGATACAAATTGAAATGATGACATGCCTGCGCACTCATGCTTTTACATGTATTTTTATCTGAAGGCCAACGATAGCATTTGATTTTAATTACATCCCCGTTTTTAATGAAAAAATTTATTAAGAGAAATACAAAAACACTTTCTTGAAAAGATTTTTATTCGTACGCGGATTATTTCCTGAATTCTTAATTTATGATTATTCACTATTTTGATGCTACACTTAATAAAACTGCGGAGACGGAAATCGTATATTTTTTGATTAAAATTAAAAAGATTTTGCACGAGTTGTAAACGAGGAACTAATTTTATACTGTGCCAATATAACAACGGAACTTAACAACTTTGATTTTACCGCAGAAACAGGAAATCGCCATCTTTTTTTCATAATTCATGACATTAAACTTTTATTACGATACAAATTGAAATAATGACATGACTGCGCACTCATGCTTTTAATTGTGTTATTATATGAAACCCAACGATAGCATTTGATTTTAATTACATCCCCGTTTTTAATGAAAAAATTTATTAAGAGAAATACAAAAACACTTTCTTGAAAAGATTTTTATTCGTACGCGGATTATTTCCTGAATTCTTAATTTATGATTATTCACTATTTTGATGCTACACTTAATAAAACTGCGGAGACGGAAATCGTATATTTTTTGATTAAAATTAAAAAGATTTTGCACGAGTTGTAAACGAGGAACTAATTTTATACTGTGCCAATATAACAACGGAACTTAACAACTTTGATTTTACCGCAGAAACAGGAAATCGCCATCTTTTTTTCATAATTCATGACATTAAACTTTTATTACGATACAAATTGAAATGATGACATGCCTGCGCACTCATGCTTTTACATGTATTTTTATCTGAAGGCCAACGATAGCATTTGATTTTAATTACATCCCCGTTTTTAATGAAAAAATTTATTAAGAGAAATACAAAAACACTTTCTTGAAAAGATTTTTATTCGTACGCGGATTATTTCCTGAATTCTTAATTTATGATTATTCACTATTTTGATGCTACACTTAATAAAACTGCGGAGACGGAAATCGTATATTTTTTGATTAAAATTAAAAAGATTTTGCACGAGTTGTAAACGAGGAACTAATTTTATACTGTGCCAATATAACAACGGAACTTAACAACTTTGATTTTACAGCAGAAACAGGAAATCGCCATCTTTTTTTCATAATTCATGACATTAAACTTTTATTACGATACAAATTGAAATGATGACATGCCTGCGCACTCATGCTTTTACATGTATTTTTATCTGAAGGCCAACGATAGCATTTGATTTTAATTACATCCCCGTTTTTAATGAAAAAATTTATTAAGAGAAATACAAAAACACTTTCTTGAAAAGATTTTTATTCGTACGCGGATTATTTCCTGAATTCTTAATTTATGATTATTCACTATTTTGATGCTACACTTAATAAAACTGCGGAGACGGAAATCGTATATTTTTTGATTAAAATTAAAAAGATTTTGCACGAGTTGTAAACGAGGAACTAATTTTATACTGTGCCAATATAACAACGGAACTTAACAACTTTGATTTTACAGCAGAAACAGGAAATCGCCATCTTTTTTTCATAATTCATGACATTAAACTTTTATTACGATACAAATTGAAATGATGACATGCCTGCGCACTCATGCTTTTACATGTATTTTTATCTGAAGGCCAACGATAGCATTTGATTTTAATTACATCCCCGTTTTTAATGAAAAAATTTATTAAGAGAAATACAAAAACACTTTCTTGAAAAGATTTTTATTCGTACGCGGATTATTTCCTGAATTCTTAATTTATGATTATTCACTATTTTGATGCTACACTTAATAAAACTGCGGAGACGGAAATCGTATATTTTTTGATTAAAATTAAAAAGATTTTGCACGAGTTGTAAACGAGGAACTAATTTTATACTGTGCCAATATAATAACGGAACTTAACAACTTTGATTTTACCGCAGAAACAGGAAATCGCCATCTCTTTTCATAATTCATGACATTAAACTTTTATTACGATACAAATTGAAATGATGACATGCCTGCGCACTCATGCTTTTACATGTATTTTTATCTGAAGGCCAACGATAGCATTTGATTTTAATTACATCCCCGTTTTTAATGAAAAAATTTATTAAGAGAAATACAAAAACACTTTCTTGAAAAGATTTTTATTCGTACGCGGATTATTTCCTGAATTCTTAATTTATGATTATTCACTATTTTGATGCTACACTTAATAAAACTGCGGAGACGGAAATCGTATATTTTTTGATTAAAATTAAAAAGATTTTGCACGAGTTGTAAACGAGGAACTAATTTTATACTGTGCCAATATAACAACGGAACTTAACAACTTTGATTTTACCGCAGAAACAGGAAATCGCCATCTTTTTTTCATAATTCATGACATTAAACTTTTATTACGATACAAATTGAAATGATGACATGCCTGCGCACTCATGCTTTTACATGTATTTTTATCTGAAGGCCAACGATAGCATTTGATTTTAATTACATCCCCGTTTTTAATGAAAAAATTTATTAAGAGAAATACAAAAACACTTTCTTGAAAAGATTTTTATTCGTACGCGGATTATTTCCTGAATTCTTAATTTATGATTATTCACTATTTTGATGCTACACTTAATAAAACTGCGGAGACGGAAATCGTATATTTTTTGATTAAAATTAAAAAGATTTTGCACGAGTTGTAAACGAGGAACTAATTTTATACTGTGCCAATATAACAACGGAACTTAACAACTTTGATTTTACAGCAGAAACAGGAAATCGCCATCTTTTTTTCATAATTCATGACATTAAACTTTTATTACGATACAAATTGAAATAATGACATGACTGCGCACTCATGCTTTTATATGTATTTTTATCTGAAGGCCAACGATAGCATTTGATTTTAATTACATCCCCGTTTTTAATGAAAAAATTTATTAAGAGAAATACAAAAACACTTTCTTGAAAAGATTTTTATTCGTACGCGGATTATTTCCTGAATTCTTAATTTATGATTATTCACTATTTTGATGCTACACTTAATAAAACTGCGGAGACGGAAATCGTATATTTTTTGATTAAAATTAAAAAGATTTTGCACGAGTTGTAAACGAGGAACTAATTTTATACTGTGCCAATATAACAACGGAACTTAGCAACTTTGATTTTACCGCAGAAACAGGAAATCGCCATCTTTTTTTCATAATTCATGACATTAAACTTTTATTACGATACAAATTGAAATGATGACATGACTGCGCACTCATGCTTTTAATTGTGTTATTATATGAAACCCAACGATAGCATTTGATTTTAATTACATCCCCGTTTTTAATGAAAAAATTTATTAAGAGAAATACAAAAACACTTTCTTGAAAAGATTTTTATTCGTACGCGGATTATTTCCTGAATTCTTAATTTATGATTATTCACTATTTTGATGCTACACTTAATAAAACTGCGGAGACGGAAATCGTATATTTTTTGATTAAAATTAAAAAGATTTTGCACGAGTTGTAAACGAGGAACTAATTTTATACTGTGCCAATATAACAACGGAACTTAACAACTTTGATTTTACAGCAGAAACAGGAAATCGCCATCTTTTTTTCATAATTCATGACATTAAACTTTTATTACGATACAAATTGAAATAATGACATGACTGCGCACTCATGCTTTTATATGTATTTTTATCTGAAGGCCAACGATAGCATTTGATTTTAATTACATCCCCGTTTTTAATGAAAAAATTTATTAAGAGAAATACAAAAACACTTTCTTGAAAAGATTTTTATTCGTACGCGGATTATTTCCTGAATTCTTAATTTATGATTATTCACTATTTTGATGCTACACTTAATAAAACTGCGGAGACGGAAATCGTATATTTTTTGATTAAAATTAAAAAGATTTTGCACGAGTTGTAAACGAGGAACTAATTTTATACTGTGCCAATATAACAACGGAACTTAGCAACTTTGATTTTACCGCAGAAACAGGAAATCGCCATCTTTTTTTCATAATTCATGACATTAAACTTTTATTACGATACAAATTGAAATGATGACATGACTGCGCACTCATGCTTTTAATTGTGTTATTATATGAAACCCAACGATAGCATTTGATTTTAATTACATCCCCGTTTTTAATGAAAAAATTTATTAAGAGAAATACAAAAACACTTTCTTGAAAAGATTTTTATTCGTACGCAGATTATTTCCTGAATTCTTAATTTATGATTATTCACTATTTTGATGCTACACTTAATAAAACTGCGGAGACGGAAATCGTATATTTTTTGATTAAAATTAAAAAGATTTTGCACGAGTTGTAAACGAGGAACTAATTTTATACTGTGCCAATATAACAACGGAACTTAACAACTTTGATTTTACCGCAGAAACAGGAAATCGCCATCTTTTTTTCATAATTCATGACATTAAACTTTTATTACGATACAAATTGAAATGATGACATGACTGCGCACTCATGCTTTTAATTGTGTTATTATATGAAACCCAACGATAGCATTTGATTTTAATTACATCCCCGTTTTTAATGAAAAAATTTATTAAGAGAAATACAAAAACACTTTCTTGAAAAGATTTTTATTCGTACGCGGATTATTTCCTGAATTCTTAATTTATGATTATTCACTATTTTGATGCTACACTTAATAAAACTGCGGAGACGGAAATCGTATATTTTTTGATTAAAATTAAAAAGATTTTGCACGAGTTGTAAACGAGGAACTAATTTTATACTGTGCCAATATAATAACGGAACTTAACAACTTTGATTTTACCGCAGAAACAGGAAATCGCCATCTTTTTTTCATAATTCATGGCATTAAACTTTTATTACGATACAAATTGAAATGATGACATGACTGCGCACTCATGCTTTTATATGTATTTTTATCTGAAGGCCAACGATAGCATTTGATTTTAATTACATCCCCGTTTTTAATGAAAATATTTATTAAGAGAAATACAAAATCACTTTCTTGGAAAGATTTTTATTCTTACGCAGATTATTTCCTGAATTCTTAATTTATGATTATTCACTATTTTGATGCTACACTTAATAAAACTGCGGCGACGGAAATCGTATATTTTTTGATTAAAATTAAAAAGATTTTGCACGAGTTGTAAACGAGGAACTAATTTTATACTGTGCCAATATAATAACGGAACTTAACAACTCTGATTTTGCCGCCAAAACGATAAATTGCCATCTGTTTGCATAAAACAGCATTAAACTTTTATAACAATACAAAGTCATAGCTGGCTTTTACAATTCTAGATTAATTAAATATTCAATTAATTAAATATTCAATTCTTAATTAATTAAATATTCTTATAAATAATTATGAATTATTATATTAAAACAGCATTGCCGTATGCTACATTTTTATAGATAAAAAGAAGAAGAACATACACCAGATGTAAACAAATGGAAAAATTTCATAAAAACAATTTATTTCAATAATTGTCATGGGAAAATTAAAAAAGAAATCATCAAAAAGCAAGACAGTAGTAGGCAAAGCAAAGAGTACTACCCAGGAATTAAATGAACCAGAGAAGGAATTGAGTGTGGCGGAGCTTCAAGAATGTACAGCAGATAGTAGCTTAAATGATGAAGGAAATGTTGATGTAGAGTTTGAGGAAGATACCCCCAATACCAGAAGTGAATTAGCTGCCTGCAATAATATTGAAAAGCCTGCAATAGCTAAGAAATCCTCTGCCCCGAACACCAAACGACAGAATCTACCAGCCGCCTCAAATGTCAGCAGCAATAATAATACAAGGAGATCCAAAAAACGTCGTGATAGTGGGACATCCAGTGAAGAAGAACGATGGTTAAGTGCTATTGAATCTGGTAAATTGGAACAGGTGGAGGATGTTGAACTGAAAAAGATTAAAGATCCCAAACTAATGACTGCACGCCAAAGGGCAATCTACGATCGTAATAACGACAACGATACCAGTATGTCAGGCTTTGCTGAATCTCTGATGGCTTTGCCAATCGGCTATAAAGAGAAGGAGAAGCCACAAACTGCCGAAGAGATTCAAAAAGCTCAACTGAAATCCCTAAAGCGTAAACAATTGGCCGACGAGAAACGTGAAAAAGACAAAAAGAAGACCATGGAACGTTTGTTAAAGAAACAGGAAACTAAACAGAGATCCACAAATAAGCCAAAAAGTGCCAAAGGTCAGCAACCCGTTATACGGTATCGTCACACCTTAGAGAGCGGCGCCACCATACAAATGCCACCCGGCCACGATTTCCCTTTGAAACCACAAACTGCCAAAGAACCACCCAAAGTGGTGTTGTGTGCTATAGCCGGTTGCAACAAACGAAAAGTATACAATTGCTCCAAAACCAATTTGCCTTTGTGCAGTTACGAATGTTATCGCAAGAATGTATTGTCGCTTAAGGACATAATGTGTTAAAAATATCAGTTTGTTTATTGATTCATCAGATAGCTATTGATCACTTCCTGCTGTTCCGCCTCTATACGCTGTAAATGTAAATATTCATTCTTCAAACGCTCCAACTCCAAATGCTTCTCATGTATTTTAGTCTATGAGAAAAAATACGTTTAAGAATTTATGATAAAATAAAATAAATTTCATTGCACACACCCACCTGATAAATTTGTTGTTCCGTTTGCCGTTGTTGGGCAATCGTTTTCAATTGATTTTGTGTAGCAATGGCTCTCAGCTTCTCTCTTTCTACATGTTTAGCATAGTTATGCAGAATGTTGTGAAAATCATCCGCCAAACGTTTAAATTCCTGCAACTTGTTGGCATAGTCCAAACATCCTTCGCGCAATTCTTCCGTTTCGTTAGCAAGACGGGGATCTTGTACTCTCAAGCGATAAATATCGTCAAAAAATAAGCCGGCCTTGTGTAGTTCTTCCGACATTTTGAGGATAAAATTAAATAATTGCATGCCCCTGCTGAGCTGTTGCCATGGCTTCGGTTACCGTAACATAAATATTTGGCCTTATATAGTATATTACACAAAAATTGAGCTATAAACTTGACATTTGATACCTCTATTCATAGTTATTGTATCCACCTATGTGCCAAAAATGGGCGTGGTCGATTTATAGACGCACCCATAATCTACAAAAAACCATATTCAACTTGTAAGCTGATACGTAATACAAACACTATTAGAGGGCGTAAGAATATACCTACCACGCCCACGATTATAGATGTGTAGGGTATTTAAGACATTATTGTATAGTCTGAAGCTAAGGAAAAGTCTGTTTTATTAAAATATTTTTTTCACTTTATTGTGAATGAATTGTCTGGTGGTTTTCTTAGCCACAAACATGCCTGTTGTAATATATATATGCGTGTGTGTGTGTGGTAATAATTGTATACGGATCTGTTTATATTAAGGAATACAAATGTCTTAGCATTGATTCCGAGAAAGGTGTTCTCATCTTTCTTAGGTACTGCCCCAACCACTGGTGGAGCGCCATAGCTAGGGTAGCACATGATACGTACGTACTATGGGTGTCCGTGAAAGTCATGTAGCATTCTTGCGCTTATTCGATTGTAGACGTGCCAGACCGGTGCGTTCCTCCTCCTCATCGCTGGTGTATTGATGCATACCGCTAGAGCCAGCACAGGAAGTACCCGATGATGAGCCGCCACCTCCCGAGGGATTACGTACCGATGAGGTAGCCTGCAACAGCTCTTGGTCGGGTGCATTCCGATTTTCATACAATAACACCTGTAAGGTTTCCTCATATATCCGTGCCTCCGGAAATTCCACTTTAGTATGTTTACGATCGGTGGCATAGACAATGGAAGTGCAACAAACTTCAGCTACTTTCTTCCCATGACCATAAAAAGACCAACAACAAATTTCGCTGGGGCCGATTACATCCTTAATGAAAAGTATGCGCTCATTGAAACGCAAGGATAACTTATCAAAGAGTTCAATATTCTTGAGCAGATTATCGTCGGAATTGTTTGTGTATGAATATTTATTGTTTTGACGTTGCACCACCAATATAACCGCCGGCTTGGATGAAGAACTAATTAGCATTTGCTCCTCCTTCTGAGAAGTGATCAACGGTATGCGACAAATCGGTTTGGGTTCTTGATAGGCCAATAAGGCACGCTCACATGACATGGCCAACTCGGTAATGCAATAATATTTGGCCTCGGCCAATAGTTCAGCAATTTCTCTGTGTGATTCAGGCAATGGTACGGTACCATCACGCAGATAATTTAAAATTGTACCAAAATGTTGACCACAACGATCAATGAGTATCCAACCTAAAAAACTCACCTTAATATACAAACAGTTTCATGTGAATCAACAAATTCAACATACCTTCCGAATCGGTTAGCACTTCCATACGACCGCTAAACATAGCACTCAACATGGTGTCATTATGTTTTGTTAGGGTGCCAATGGTCGTATAATATAAACGACCGCCCACATTCAATTTAACATATTGTGAGCCATGTCCTTTAATCAAAGTTTTTTGATCACCAGACATTTTTGGTGCAGCCAACAGCACCAATTGATCACAAGGCTGGGATATTATATGGGTTTTCCCGCTTCCCAACGAGCGATTCAATGTTACTAATGTGTTGCTCGTTGTTGATGTTGTAGATGAACTACCCAAATTAAGGGCGGCAGCATTTATCTCTAGCAGAGACAATGAATTATTGGAGCCTTTGCAAACGCTTTCTTTGGCGTTTGTGCTCAGTGCTGATTGCGTTAATGTAGCAATTTTGGCGGTTTCTTGTTATATGATTCCAAACAAAAGACGAAATATTACTTTTTATGTGAAATAGAGTCTGATTCAGATAACAGTTAATTGCTTTTGGAAGGGCGATGTCACACACAAATTTTCTGTGCCCTTGATGTGTATTTAATAACGTGTAATAAAAACCAATAGGAATAAATGGAATGAAACAAAACGGTTTTCTTTTGGCAAAAAGCTGTTATTCCTAACATGTAAAATTTTACAGCTATTTGTGTTATTTTAGCTAATGAATATGTTTATGAGTTTTTCATATGCCTTAAATAATAATTGATTTCTAATTTTTGAAAAATTGAATATCATGTAAAATTCTGATAAAGAATTGGTCATGAAACTATTTCAGAAACAAGGAAACCACATGATTCTTTGTCTCAATTATATTAAGTTGTAGTAACTATATTTGAAATCAAATTAATTTTGCAATTTTCCAAAATTTTCTCGCATTTAGAGAAACACCCTGAACGTGTGGGAAATGTAATTTTTATTAAAATAATGAATTCGCCGTCTTACATATATGTATACATATATATACGTTGCTCTATTTCATTTTTATGAAGAGAAAAAAAAACGTTGAAAAAATGGGAAAAAAAGCAAATTTCCAATTGCAATAATTTTCTTTTTTTTAAAAGAAAACATTTCAGATGATAAATTGCTTCATTACATATTAAACTATGCAATGATCCAAATGAATACAAAAATTAAACTTTTTATAAATTTACGGGAAATCCGGCATAGCAGTAAAATTATTAAAATAAGTAAAATGTAATAATGAAGCCATTGTGTATGTGTACATATGTATGTCTAAGCCACCTACTACTATTTTAGAGTAGAATACGGAGTATATTTATATGTATAGTAAGCATATTAAGTACGCTTAATATATATAAAGTTAAAATTTACATTGAGGTTACTTTCGCTGCTGAAGCTTCATTTGAATTTTTATTACTTTTATTATCGTCATGTGGTTTCAACGGGGACGATGAAGAAGACGACGCTACTAAATTGGCGGCAGCTGTTGTAGTGACGATTGAAGAGGTACTTTTCATTTTCGTATCGCTCTCAGTCTTTATACGCTTGGCTTGATTTTTTTCTTCTTCTGCGTTAGCCTCACGATTAGTAGGTGATGCGGCTCGTTTTTGCCCCTTGGGCTGATCAGCTTCAGCCTCATTTTCATCATCGATTGTTGAACACTTTTTTTTATTCGCTCCCATTTGTGCTACAACATCTTCGGTTTCAGTGGGATTGATTTTGCTGGGCAGCTCCAATATGGAAGGTTTAAAACGTATAATAACGGCTGTCATGTTGTCACAACCGGTGCCATCGCCCATTGTGTTCGGGGCAAGACAGGTTTCAAATAATTCCTCACAAATTTCTGACATTTTCTTATCCTCAGTTTTAAGACGCAAACGCACAAAGTCCACCACCTCGTCGCTAGACATGTAATTCCAAATGCCGTCGCAAGCCAGCACCATAAACTCATCATCCGGTGTTATAATCAATTTCTTAATATCAGGCAACGCTGAGATCATTTGCTGTTCGGCTGGCAAATCGGCATTCTATGCGAGAGAATACAACTGAGAATGATTGAATAGAAAGAATGAGATAACAGTTTACCATTTTATATCCATGATCGCCCAGAGCTCGTGACAGATTGAGGCCACCGTTGACACGTCCATCAAGTGTAACACGACCGCCCGCTTTAACAATACGTTCAAATTCTTCAGCATCTTCGGGCTTATGATCTAAACTCATTTCCACTGCTGCGCCGTTACGGCAAACAACGCATCGCGAGTCACCGGCATTGGCCACATACAGGTCGCGACCTACCAACAAAGCGACCACAGCAGTGCAACCGCTATCTTTACCCGGCTCTTCAATCATATTAGCACAAAAGTTCTCATTGGCCAGAATGCTCTCTTCATCTTCTTCCTCTTCACCCGAATCCTCGTCCTCATCATAACCACCATCTTCCGAAGCATCCGAATCGTTTTCATCGAATTCGTCATCTTCATCATCACCCGAATATTCCAATGCTTGGCGTGCTAAAAACATATGTGAACAATGTTGACAAAGAAAAAAAAAAAAAAAACCGCAAAACAAAAAAGAAAACCCGTTATATTTACCTTCAAATTCGGGATCTTCTTCAGAGGAGGAATCCATTGTTATCGCCTTCTCTTTAATTTTCACCTCCTTAGTTGTGGACGTTGAAGTGATGGCAGCATCGTTTGTCTCACCTTGACTAAGGGATATTTTTTTCGTACTGTGTATGTTGGAGTTACCGTTCTGTTTCGATTCACAGTCGGCTTCATTGGAATTAGTGGTAGTGGTAGTGGTGGTACTTGTATGCGATATATTCATGGAACTATCAGTACTCTTCGTTACTGTTTCGTAGCGTTGAACTTTGGCTTCTGATGACGATACACTGCCGTTCTGTTCACTCTCTTTAATTGTTGTTGTCGTGACACTTCCATTAGCCGATCTCTTCGGTACGGCTGCCGCTGAGGATGACGATGATGATGATGCTTTAGCTTCCGCTTCAGCACTATTATCACCGGTAACCAAAGCAACGTTTTTCATACATGGAAAAAAAAGTGGCGCTAAAAAAAAAATTTACATTTATGAAAATGTCTTTGGAAACGTTGCTTACTTACCCTCCGTAGAACTGCCACCACTTGCTGTTGCCGCAGCAGATTTTGATGTTGAGGAACCTTCCGGTTTACAATCTGGATCTAAAACGGCTTTGTTGGCGGCATCTGCAATAATGGCCGCAGCTCGGCGACCCCTCAAGTACGGTGACTGTGGTTTGGGAGCTTCATTCTCTTTTAATTTCTTCAACTCTGGCATAGACGGATGACCCTTGTACTTTTCCATAACCTTATCCAATGGCAGAGTACCCTCTTCATGTAGTTCAGCCAAATCTTCATCTTCATCATCCTCCATAGCATCACTATCCTCACCTTGACATAAATTCTTTTCTGAAGCAATCACTTTAAGCGTTTCGATAATATCCGGTTCCAAAAGTGTTTTGTCGAAACCGATAAAAGCATCTTTAAGTGCTTGCTCGTAATTGCCTTCACTGTACGATTTTAATGTTTTTAAAAAGGCGGGAAATTGATCAGCACAATATGTGGAAACCTCTGCGCCGCCATGACCATCATAAACCGCAAAAAATGATGCTTTTGTATCATAATTTAAGATTGAATTGTGAGCATCCTAAAAAAATTGAAAAATTTTCTTTTACAAACTGTATATATTTTTGTTGTTATTTTTTAATTCATTTACCTCTTGACTGTTGCGCCAACCTTGCATTGAACTCGCCCCCACCACCAGATAATCATTAAATTCATCTGTGGATTCCTTATCTGTCTTGGCTTGGGATAGGTAAGCTCCCATAATTTATGTTATTTGCCTAACTGTATATATGTGTGTGTGCAATTTCACGTCTTTGCGCTAGAAAGCCGGCTAAAAATCGATCAATGCGTTCGTTGCTAACGTAATAGCTATTACGTTAAGTCTCATTTAGAGGAGCAGAACACAGAGAAATGTTTCTTTAATACAGATAAAGAACTTTGTGGCAAATCTTACTTTACTTCAATTTAATAAAATTTAATAGTTACTTAGATATATATTTATATATATATATATATATATATATATATCTTTTTTTTTTTTTGTATTGTAGTCGAAAAAATGCTACTTTCTGTTTTCAAATTGCTTTTGTTGTTTTCTCGGTATACACATATATAAATTTCCCACGCCTTGGCTTAAAAATGTGTAGCACTCAGTAAACTTTTGTTAAATTATTATAAAAATATTGCATTTTCATGGCATGGGAGACAAGCCGTATTCATTTTCTGCAATGAAAACTATTCGTTGGTATTTTTTTGATTTCTTTTTGATTGAATTTTACACTAAAGCACAACAATAAAAAAACCGTGCCGTTTGCACGCTTACTACTTGCAATAATTAACAAAGTTGGCTGCGATTCTCACAATCCACAAAGTAGTTCATTTTCAAGCGTTCCACTTTTATGTTTTGCATAGTTGACTGTTTAATTCAGAAAATGGCAATCAGCGGCCCGTATGAATAATTACACTCGCGAAATCCGAATGAGAAAATATTATATACAACTTTTGTCCGTGTTTAATACTAAGCAGTCTTTATTATTTATTTCATAAAATACTATTTATTCATAAAATATGATTTATTTCATTGAATAAATGTTATATTGCATTTAATAATTTTAAGGAACTTCTTTTTCTTAATAAATTACTAGAAACACATAGCAAACTTTGCCATTGTTCGTGATAATAATTTTTATATTTTTTTTTTTGCAAAATTCCAAGTTTTTCTCAAAATATTTCTACTTAATGAGATCCAGCTGGTATAATAGGATGTAAATCAATTAAAATCTGCAAGAATCAGTCATGGTTTTCACTCTTGTCCACCAAATTTGATAAAAGCGATAAACTTTTCATTCATATGAAGATTTGCTTATTTCATCTTAACTAATGGTGCGGACTTATATGTTGACCCAAAAGGAACATTTTTTGAATCATTTACACAAGATTTAAGAATAAAAAATTTTGTGCACAAAAAGTCCGTTAGGAAATGGCTCGTGAAATGATACGAACCCAAGATTAATAACGGTTTATTTATGACAACAAAGGAAGAAAAAAAAATTCCGTATGTATAAAAATAAATCATTAACGGCACATTTTCATAATATACAACTACCCTGACTACTCCATTGCGAAATTTTTTTATTTTCTACCTATTTACTTTAATCGTTGAGGTATTTCTAATGATGTAGCAAAATATTACTTCATTTTCTTCTTCTTCTTCTTTATATTATAAAAATACACTTATATGATACATTTATGAATTATAAATTGTTTTTTCTCATGATTTGTGTTAGTTTTTGAAAAACCAAAGCGCTTACACAACCTTCAATTTCCGTTATCTGACTTGGTGATAAATTACTCGTTATCACTTTTCTAGCTAATGCTCCAAATAACTGTATAGTACTGTTATATTTATCGCTTGCTTTAGTACAATTCTCTGAAACATTGCATACAGCTGCTCCATATTCAGGATATTCATCAGTTAAATCACTTTTCCTAGGTTTAGGACATGATTGCGAATCTGAGTCGAGTAGGGGAGAATTGCACATTTCGACATTTGCCATTTCTATGGGGTCTGGTTCTATATAAGCTTCATTTTTACAAACTATATTTTCAATAGTTCTGTTTGGTTAATCGTTTAATTAGTTCTACATTTATCCAGCATCGTATTAAATTATTTCTTGCTTACCGTCTGGAGCTTTGTACATACTCTAGAAATGTCATCAGGTTATAGTATTTCCAAAGACGCTTCTTTCCATGTGGCGGACTACCATTTTGTGGATTTAACATATTTTTATTCTTTTTATATGAATCTCTTAGCGTTTTCCATCTTTTCTTGCATAGTTGCGCTAAAAAAGAAACTAAATAAATATTAAGTATGCATGTGTGCATTAAGTTACCCTTGGCGTTTACTTTTTCAGCAATTTTCAGCCAAACTACTTCTTTTTTGGCAACATTTTTATAATCCGGATGTAATAAATTGTACAATAATTCATTTTTTCGAACTTCTTGAATTAAAAATTCATCAAATTTCATATTTTACAGGTTTTTTAAAGTTATTTTAATAAAATGTCTTATCATATATAGGCTTCTGGCTGCTGGCTTTACTGTTATTTGTGTATGCCAGCAGCTGTTTATATATAAAAAAAAAAATTGAGCAGCTGGCAACATGTTTATGCTAATAATTTTCTTAATGGTAATTAGCAACTCTTTTATTTTTAAGATAAACAATTAATTATTAAAATATATAATAAAAAATTTTGCTTGAAGATTTACGAAAATGTGTTTTATTTTTAGCCAAAGAAAGTCTTGCAATAATAAGTACAAATAGCTTGATTGAAGTCAAAGTCTGGCAACGCTGTTTTATAAAAATGAGAAAACATTTATACATATGATGAGCATAAAGTGTTCTAGTTACTCTTGTGCAAATTTTGTACATAAAAAGTGTCATTTTCGTAAGATTCAGAAGAATTACATAAAAAAAATTAAATTTTAGACCATATTTATATCCAATTACAATAAATATAATGTAAAATTCATACTACATTGTTTTTAATACAAATAATATGAAAAATTATATTATGACAGGGATGTTTGGAAAATGGAGTTGGGTTTTTAATGCAATTTATTGTATGAAAAATGCTTAACAAATTTATTCTTTCTCATGTATGGAAATTTTCTGCACTTCTACCACTAGTCTGATCGGCCACAAACCCTTGCTTTGGAGTTTTATAAACATTTTCACCAAGAAAATAAAACCCCGCTTTACTGTGATATATAATATAATTATGTTTCTTGTTCATTTTTTTAATGCGATTCCAGAAGCTTTATTATGTATTATGGCAGAAGTCTCTGAGGTTTATAATTTCTTGTATTGATGCTTTTTATTTCTTAATGCCCTTTGGGTTATGCTGACAGACACATGCCAAACAAAATGTTATGAACAATATTATATTAATGTTATGTATAGAAATATTTTATGCTGATGAGGTGATATCTGTAAAATGACCACTTTGCAAGATTTGCGATAAGCGTTCCACTTCTTGTAGAGAATTTGCATTTTTGATAGCCGTTCGTATACGTTGAATGTCCTCCGGATTACAACTACGCATATTGCCACCACTCGCCGCTTTAGTGTTTCCCTCCATTTGTGCTGCCACAGCGGAAATTTTCGATTTTCTAGTTATCTCTTTCAACATGTCCTTGCCTTGTTTACTTCGAAAGAATTCTTGTGCTTCTTTACGATGCTTTTGTTTGATCTTTCTAAAATCCAATAATTTTAATTGGGGAAATTTATACGCCATGTATTCACGGTAATGAGCTTTGGTTGATACTGGATTCATTATTAGACATAATGTTTCTAAATTTGACAAATGTGATAATGGCTCTAGATCACCAAACTCTTGCAAATTGTTTCCACTGAGTATCACTGACCGTAAATTCGGCACACAATCATTCAAATCCTCACCAATTCTCAATATGCGATTGTTATTTAAAAGTAAACAACTTAAACGCGGCAAGAAGGGTAATCCGTCCAGTTTTCTGAGATCATTGTCAGACAAATCGATTGTATCGAATTGGTCTAGAGTGGCTCCCAGATTTTCTATTTGTGGTATTTTGTACCCTCTCAAGTCCAGTTCACGTTCTCTGCAAGGATTTATAAATTGCATGGATTGATTTATTAATTCCGGCGTTAATTTCACCATTTTATAGATATATTAAGATTGTAAATAATTTTAGCGCTTAAACTTTTATAGCGAACGTGAGGTTGACACGATTCCGCTATTTATACTAACAGAATGTTTCATTTTTATCTATTCCAAATATAGTACAGATATATTAAGAATGCAAATAATTTTAGCGCTTAAACTGTTAGAGCGAACGTGAGGTTGACAGGATTGCGCTGTTTTTTTAACAGAATGTTTAATTTTTATCTATTCCAATTTATAGCGAACGTGAGGTTGACAGGATTCCGTTTTCTACTAACAGAATGTTTCATTTTTATCTATTCAAATTTATAGCGAACGTGAGGTTGACAGGATTGCGCTGTTTTTATTAACAGAATGTTTAATTTTATCTATTCAAATTTATAGCGAACGTGAGGTTGACAGGATTCCGTTTTCTACTAACAGAATGTTTAATTTTAATATATTCCAATTTATAGCGAACGTGAGGTTGACAGGATTGCGCTGTTTTTATTAACAGAATGTTTCAATTTTATCTATTCAAATTTATAGCGAACGTGAGGTTGACAGGATTGCGCTGTTTTTATTAACAGAATGTTTCAATTTTATCTATTCAAATTTATAGCGAACGTGAGGTTGACAGGATTGCGCTGTTTTTACTAACAGAATGTTTAATTTTAATCTATTCCAATTTATAGCGAACGTGAGGTTGACAGGATTCTGCATTTTTACTAACAGAATGTTTATTTTTGTCTATTCCAATTTATAGCGAACGTGAGGTTGACAGGATTGCGCTGTTTTTATTAACAGCATGTTTAATTTTAATATATTCCAATTTATAGCGAACGTGAGGTTGACAGGATTGCGCTGTTTTTATTAACAGAATGTTTAATTTTAATCTATTCAAATTTATAGCGAACGTGAGGTTGACAGGATTCTGCATTTTTACTAACAGAATGTTTATTTTTAATCTATTCCAATTTATAGCGAACGTGAGGTTGACAGGATTCCGCTTTTTTACTAACAGAATGTTTCATTTTATCTATTCCAATTTATAGCGAACGTGAGGTTGACAGGATTCTGCATTTTTACTAACAGAATGTTTATTTTTAATCTATTCCAATTTATAGCGAACGTGAGGTTGACAGGATTCCGCTTTTTTACTAACAGAATGTTTCATTTTATCTATTCCAATTTATAGCGAACGTGAGGTTGACAGGATTCTGCATTTTTACTAACAGAATGTTTCATTTTTATCTATTCAAATTTATAGCGAACGTGAGGTTGACAGGATTGCGCTGTTTTTATTAACAGAATGTTTAATTTTAATCTATTCCAATTTATAGCGAACGTGAGGTTGACAGGATTCTGCATTTTTACTAACAGAATGTTTATTTTTGTCTATTCCAATTTATAGCGAACGTGAGGTTGACAGGATTGCGCTGTTTTTATTAACAGCATGTTTAATTTTAATATATTCCAATTTATAGCGAACGTGAGGTTGACAGGATTGCGCTGTTTTTATTAACAGAATGTTTATTTTAGTCTATTCCAATATATAGCGAACGTGAGGTTGACAGGATTCTGCATTTTTACTAACAGAATGTTTATTTTTAATCTATTCCAATTTATAGCGAACGTGAGGTTGACAGGATTCCGCTTTTTTACTAACAGAATGTTTCACTTTATCTATTCCAATTTATAGCGAACGTGAGGTTGACAGGATTCCGTTTTCTACTAACAGAATGTTTCATTTTTATCTATTCAAATTTATAGCGAACGTGAGGTTGACAGGATTGCGCTGTTTTTATTAACAGAATGTTTAATTTTAATCTATTCAAATTTATAGCGAACGTGAGGTTAACAGGATTCTGCATTTTTACTAACAGAATGTTTATTTTTAATCTATTCCAATTTATAGCGAACGTGAGGTTGACAGGATTCCGCTTTTTTACTAACAGAATGTTTCATTTTATCTATTCCAATTTATAGCGAACGTGAGGTTGACAGGATTCCGCTTTTTTACTAACAGAATGTTTCACTTTATCTATTCCAATTTATAGCGAACGTGAGGTTGACAGGATTCCGTTTTCTACTAACAGAATGTTTCATTTTTATCTATTCAAATTTATAGCGAACGTGAGGTTGACAGGATTGCGCTGTTTTTATTAACAGAATGTTTAATTTTAATCTATTCAAATTTATAGCGAACGTGAGGTTAACAGGATTCTGCATTTTTACTAACAGAATGTTTATTTTTAATCTATTCCAATTTATAGCGAACGTGAGGTTGACAGGATTCCGCTTTTTTACTAACAGAATGTTTCATTTTATCTATTCCAATTTATAGCGAACGTGAGGTTGACAGGATTCTGCATTTTTACTAACAGAATGTTTATTTTTAATCTATTCCAATTTATAGCGAACGTGAGGTTGACAGGATTCCGCTTTTTTACTAACAGAATGTTTCATTTTATCTATTCCAATTTATAGCGAACGTGAGGTTGACAGGATTCTGCATTTTTACTAACAGAATGTTTCATTTTATCTATTCCAATTTATAGCGAACGTGAGGTTGACAGGATTGCGCTGTTTTTATTAACAGAATGTTTAATTTTAATCTATTCAAATTTATAGCGAACGTGAGGTTGACAGGATTCTGCATTTTTACTAACAGAATGTTTATTTTTAATCTATTCCAATTTATAGCGAACGTGAGGTTGACAGGATTCCGCTTTTTTACTAACAGAATGTTTCATTTTATCTATTCCAATTTATAGCGAACGTGAGGTTGACAGGATTGCGCTGTTTTTATTAACAGAATGTTTAATTTTAATCTATTCAAATTTATAGCGAACGTGAGGTTGACAGGATTCCGTTTTCTACTAACAGAATGTTTCATTTTTATCTATTCAAATTTATAGCGAACGTGAGGTTGACAGGATTCTGCATTTTTACTAACAGAATGTTTCATTTTATCTATTCCAATTTATAGCGAACGTGAGGTTGACAGGATTCTGCATTTTTACTAACAGAATGTTTATTTTTATCTATTCCAATTTATAGCGAACGTGAGGTTGACAGGATTCTGCATTTTTACTAACAGAGTGTTTATTTTTGTCTATTCCAATTTATAGCGAACGTGAGGTTGACAGGATTCCGTTTTCTACTAACAGAATGTTTAATTTTAATATATTCAAATTTATAGCGAACGTGAGGTTGACAGGATTGCGCTTTTTTACTAACAGAATGTTTCATTTTATCTATTCCAAATACAGTACAGATATATTAAGAATGTAAATAATTTTAGCGCTTAAACTTTTATCGCAAACGTGATGTTGACACGATTCCGCTTTTTTTCCAGCACAACGTTTCATTTTTATCTGTTCTAAATGCGTTATATTGTGTATGGAATGAAATGAAACAAAACTACAATTTGTTACGAAATAAATTTTTATATTAATTTCAAAAATTTTTTCCGTTTTATTGCTGTTTGTTATAAAGTTACATGAACAGGTGTATTCATTGTGAATAGAAAAAACAGTTAATACTGAATGATTTTTTTGATTTTTTAGTCTTTGGCCGCGTAATTATATGAACTAAATTGTGTTGTAAGTTGTAAATATCCTTTGTCTACTCTACCAAAGGCCGCACATGTAATCTATCATTGTGTATTATAATTAATAAAGTTCTTTCGTTATTGTGGTTTATATAATTGTAACATATTTTTATACTGTGAAAGTTTGTACAAGTGCAAAATGTGCGTACGCCATTTTGTATTATAGTATGATTTATTTTCATATTTACATGAGCAACAACTGAATTGAACAGTGATTTGTGTTTGTATGTATGTTTGAATATCATGTATGTGAGTGTGTGTATATGCAGACTTTAAGAATCTTCTGGATTTTATTTACTTTGAAAGTTAACTTTAAATACGTACGTAAGAAAATGGATATTGTACTGCCTCTTATTCATATCAGTGGATGAAATCTGTTTTGATGAAATGCTTAACATCGATCAGCAATGTGCTACATTCAAATTTCAATTGACAATATCACTTTACAGCCACACACACATATTTGTGAAAAAACCTGCCGGAGGATAACGCTACATCAGCCACACCAACAATTGACGCATCTCTCTTATGGTCACAAAAAAGCAGGTACAATAGTTTTCTATTTAAATTTAACAAATTACACTATAGCCAAGCCCACATTAGGCAAAAATCTCTAATGGTCTCAAAAATATAGTTACAAACTTGAAATATAATATCACTTACAAATGGTATCAATAAAAAACAAATAAGAATACTACATTTGACTTAGGCCAAATCTTAAATACCCTCCCCATTTACAAGGGTGGGCGTGGCAGATATATATATATATATATATATATTATGCCCTCTAATAGTCTAGCCGATACCGATACGTAGTACGGCTTGCAAGTGTAGTTTTATGGATTTTTGTAAATTGTGGGCGTGCCTATTATCCGTCCATACCCATTTTTGGCACCTCAATTATTGGAATAATCATAAATATGTGCACTAAATTTCCAGTTCATAGGTTCATTTTTGTGGCAGTTATATATATTTTTATCGATTGTGGGCGTATCTGGTATCCGATCATGCCCATTTTTGGGACGACGATGGATGGAATAACTATAAATATGCATACCGAATTTCAATTTCATTGGTTAATTTTTGCGGCAAATATATAAATGTTTGTCGATTGTGGGCGTGGCTTTGGACTGAATGCAAAAACTAAAAATATCTATACAAAATTTCTGTTCAATATCTCAAAATGTATGCCTATGAAAGTCAGATAGACAGACGGGCATACATGTTGAGATGGAATGACTAACTTAGTATGCCCGCTTATGTGTAGGGTATAATAAAAGTTGGGAGTATTTTAGATTTGTCTTGTTCTTTATATGCCTAACATTGTGTATGATATGTTGTGGTGGATATGTAACGAAATCCTTTGCGTTAAAGTCACAAATAGAATATATTGCCATGTGTAGTAATATTTAATTATAATATAATAATATGTATGTATGAGTGCTGTGCTGTGCAATGCTTCCAATGTATGCCAGTAAGTATTTGTTTCTGCTTGGCTGCACTCTTGCATACGGTACTCCTTCTCTCCATCTGTCTCTCTCCCCCTCTTATATAAGAATAACAAATGTGAGCAACGAATCATTTTAGCTTATTGGTGTAACTGTTGCTCGTATTGACAGATGATTTCTTGTTACACATTGTTATACGTAATAATATTTACCATTGGTTTTGCTCTTTGGTTGGTTGTCCGTCTCTTCTCTTTCATGCTTTTCTTTATTATTCTTTTTCGTACACACAATGTATTTTGTTATGCAAATAAATAAAATTGGTTATGCAGCATTACCGATATCAGGATATATTATTATTTGTTTGCAAGAATGAATGTGCAATCCTTGAAATTGCATTATGTAGCAATTTTCTTCTTCTTCTTCTTTTTTATTCATGCATTATTATATTAGTTTACGTACATATATGCTTTTCTGTATGGGAGCGTGTATAATTGACGTTTGCCATATTTCGTAGGCTCCAGGTATTTATATTTTTGGTATGAGTACACACGGGGTAAGCCGCATAAATGTACTTGTATGTAGGGATGAGTGTTTTTTTGTTCTCCACTTAAGATAAGAGACTTTGTTGTGCCGCTTGGAATACCTAGAAGATGGTGTAAGCGACTCCGCCAGGTATCATAATATAATGTAAATTGATCTAGTGTGTTAGTGGGTCTGCCAGTCACCCCCATGATCGTACATTTTAAGAAAAATTTTAAGACACGCCCACAACAACAACAAAATTTGATCTTTAAAAAAACTATCACTCGTAATCGGGTATTTGCCACGCCCACATATGTTGTTTATCTAAATGGAGGATATTTAAAATTTGGCCTAAATCAAATTATAAGATTTTTTAGCATCTAAAGTAGGTAAATTTGGTTAAAAGCCACGCCCCCTACTTACATCAAATTCATTTATGATCCATATCCGTGCACGTGTAGATATATATATTGAAAGTTTGCTTCCATGTGATATAAATGACTAAACTATGTTATTGTTGTTGTTGTTGTTCTCAATTTTTTATTTTATTTGTTTCGAATGCATTTTTTTTCACTGTATGTGTTCATTTCTTTTTGATATAGAACAAACTATGAGGCACACACACTCACACACACACACACATACATACATACATACATATATATATGCATAAGTACATTAGAGTAAGGACAATAGCAACAGTAACAGCAAGTGTAGCAATTTATGTTGTAGTTGTTGTTGGGTTATCCCAAAAAGCTTAGATAGAATAAAATGCTTTAGTATTACAACAACAACAACAACGACACATCAGCATCATGTAGTTGTTTGCTGGTATTTATTGTATTTGTTTTGTTATGCTTTCTGTGATTGCATGTGTGTTGCCTTCTTCTTTCTTCAACTGATTCTGATTCTTCTACGAATGCAAATATAATTGGATACGATACATAACCGAACAATAATATGTAAATGGATTGTTTTTTTTTTGGTAGAATATATATATCGAATAGAGCATATATGCAAATCTGTAGTACTATCTCTAAAAGTGTACGTACTCATGCATCTAGGTTAACAAGAAAATATAAGAGACTCATTAATCAACGGTAGAGGGGAAATTGTTGTGTTTTTTGTAGCTTTGACAAAGTATTCTTATACAGGTTAATATATCAATATAGATTATACCGTTATAATGATTAATTGTGATGATATAGAAAATATATACGTAGAAATATAAACAAAAATAAGTAAAAATGTAAAAATCGGTCAAGTCCGTCGTTTAATACCCTATACCACTTAGCTCCTTAAATTATGCTACAATTAATTTGATTGTATCTCTGTAAACAATTTCATATAAGTTTCTTCGTGAAATATAATTATATAGAGAAAAGGTTCTAAAAATGGTCCAATCAGGTCCAGCTAAATATGAAGCTAAATAACTATTCTTCATCAAATTTTGTCAAAAAATATTTAGAATTACGATTCTTTTCCATATAAAGACTTCCATTATAATTAGAGAAAGGTTCTAAAAATGGTCCGATCCGGGATACTTTCAATAAGGTTCCTCTTTGAACCAATTCATGTCTTTGTACTAAATTTCATCGTAATATCTCAAAAAATAATAGGATCTTATATGGAGAGGGGTTCTAAAAACAGTTCAATTCGAACATGATCAACTCGATTTAGGTTTGGATTCTGAATCGATTGATATAATTAAAGTTAAATGTTTAAAAGTTACAAACTTCTGCACAAACTTAATATATCCTTTGCCAGGATTATAGTAAATTTGGATTATTAACCACCACGTATGGCATCACAGTTCTCTAACAAGTGGAATTATAAATTTTTGTATCCACCACCGTAGTGATGGAGAGTATACTAAGTTTGAGTGTTCCGTTTGTAACATTGAGAAGGAGGCGTCAAAGGCCAAATCGACTTTTCTATTGATACTGATCAAAAATATATATACTTTTGTGGGTGTGACTCGCCCGCTTCTGCTACTTACAAACGTCTGATATCATTATGATGATGGATATAATAAAAGAAATATATTCAAATAAACACAAATTTAAGTGAAACCATATCCGGTACCCTGCATAAAATACACCATATTTCCAACAACAACAATAATAATGCAACAACAACCATAATAACAGAAGTGTTGTAAACAGCTTAACGTTGATGTACGCGTACATTTACATCAACAAGACGGGCGCTGTGTTGTGTACGTGACACATGATCGTAACATGTTGCTCAGAATTATATTGTTGTGTTATGTGCAAAAACTTACATATATATGTGTAAAGTCAAATATAGAGAAAGAGAAAGAGAGATGATTTATATTTACATATAACTATTTTATGCACCATAGAGAAATATTGTAAATATCGTGTTCGTGTGCACTGTTACCACCATTTATGCATTTTCCACTGACAGGCTGACATGTATTCATTTGCTGTACTTGTATATCATAGATGGATGAATGGATGGATGGATGGATGGACGGGTTGTACGAAAGGTTAACAGAGAAAAACAAATATTTTTATAAACTCTGCATATAATAAATTTTTCATTCCGTTTGCAATTGGCCCAACCACATGTCAGTCTGGATTAGCAACAAAATCTTAAACAATAACTTACCTGAGATGTCCATAAATATATTGGCCAAGCATGGACCTATGGAACGCCCTCAATTGACAAAACTTATGTATGTAGATAATTTTTAGTTGTCCGTCTGTCTGTCCATGTAAACTTGGTGGTATTTTTTAAGGTAATTTCCTGAAATTTGGTATAAGTATATATATTGGGCCCAAAAGGAACCTTATTGAAAATGGACCGAATCGGAACATTTTTTTAAAATAAGGTCCCATCATAAGGGAAGTATTTATATGGCAAAAAATCGCAATTCTTAATACATTTTGACTCAATTTTTGACTGTGCCAAATTTAGACCTGATCAGACTATTTTTAGAACACCTCTCCTTATAATGATATATCACGGAGTGACTTATATGGCAGTTCCTCGCTTATACAGACACAAACTAAACTAATTGTAACATAATTTAAGGAGTTAAGTGGTGTAGGGTATTAAATGATCGGGCGTGACCGACTATAACTATATTTTCACTTGTTGTACATAAATTGTTGCCATCAAAAATGATAATAAACTTTATTCATGTAATTATTGTATAATCTCCTTTGTGCTTTTGTTTTCATCTGTGCTACGTTGCAATGGTATATGAAATGTTTTATTCTTCGTATCTTTCGTTTTGATATCTTTACGTTTTAAGTTAAAAAACTCAATTAAAAATAGCCTTAACCAACATTACGGATAACAGAATATGCGAAAAAATATGTGTGGTCGCCATTGTGTGTCAGGTAAATTGTAAAAACCTCAACGAAAGATAAACTTGGACAGATTCCTTAAATAAACGTTTTGCGGGTTTTCTATGCCGACAGATTAATAGACTTTAATGGTAAGCCCATAGGCTCTTAAATCCTTAATATCAAGTTATATTGTATTTTACTTTATGATTTAACCAACAAATGAGCTGAATTATTTAGAATTCCTACAGAGAGCTCAACGGTACATGCAATTGTAATACGGGAGAAAAGAATGAGATAAAAATTGATTAAAAAGAGCTTGTTGCATTAATGGATGAAAGTGGAAAAGGGAAAAATTTATAATGGTGGAAAAGTGGGAGAAGTATTATAAGAAATAACAATTACTTATACACAAATTAAATATAAAATAAATAAACTTAAGATAATTAAGATGATGAGAAAGCATTTGAAAAGGTTAACATGAAAGAAAAGCGAAGGTATTTTAAAAGTACGCCTGCTGAGCCATTAAATCACGTACAAATAAGGATTGTATTCAAAATGTCATCTAAATGTTTTCTGCTATCGTTAGTGTTTCTTTTAATAACGTTTCTTATCGCCTCGATCAATCGAAATTGCACTTTCATGGAACAACTTTACAAATGTATACAATTAGTTCGAAATTTTACGGTAATTAAACGCTTGTTAGGTAAGACTTAATAGGTAGCTCGGTAGTTATTTTATATAGTGATTCCAAATCTTTAAAATATCTGGCCCTCATGAATTTCAGTCACTTTTTCTGATACAACAAGTCATCACAAAGTAAATATGTACCGATTCCGCCTCTTCTTCGCTCCTACAATTTCTACCATTGCCTGACGGCTACATTTCTAATTAAACAGTGTCTTATAACTATTTGTTCGATTGTTTTTATCTATTTTGTTATTTGTTGGTTTAATTTTGGTTAAAATTATGAGAAATGTTTCAACAGAAGACAGTGAAGTCCTTCTAATAATGTGGTTTAACTCGGCTGCCATAGGTTTAATCGCTTTAAATAGAATTTTCACGTTTAATAACTTACCGTTGCTTCATTATTATCATTTATACTATTTTCGGCTACACCAGAGAGTCGGCAAAGTATCGGAGGTTGTACAATTTATTTAGGAACGAACAAAATCTATCGAAAAACTTATTTTTTAGTGTAACGAAAAGTGAAAAGCAATGAATATTTGTGTAATATTGTGTTTGTAACTCCTAAATAGACCACCCACCCACCTTTTAATTATACCGAAACAAAATTCGAATCGACTTTGATGAAATTTTTGATTGGACCTGATTGGACCATTTTTAGAACCTTTTCTCATACAATTATATTTCACGAAGAAACTTAATTGGAATTGTTTACAGAGTCACAATCAAATAAATTGTAGCATAATTTAAGGAGCTAAGTGGTATAGGGTATTAAAGGACGGACTTGACCGACTGTAACATTTTCCCTTGTTTTTACTATTTATTTATTATCCATCATCAGTTATTAGAATATTATTTATGTACAATCTAAGAGAGCTAATAATAATAACAAGCAATTCCTTTTACACGCACATTTTGTGCGTATGGCTATAAATCAGTTTACACATGTGCGTATGGGTGCATATGTCCTGTGCGAATATGTTTATTCTCCGAAGCGCTTTTAATAAAACATTCATAATTTACAAGCTTAAAATATATGTCAAAATATTGATAAGCAAACCGTAACAACAGCAACGACTATAAGAACCGCAATAACCACTTATACATAAATATGAATCATGTTGTCGATCTGCTTTGCAGAGAATGGCGGTTGATGCTAATGTATGTGATAACCACGTGATGACCTTATTGTGGGGAAAATGTTTACAGTTAAAATTTATAACATGTTGCGGTTTTAAGTGCGTTTTTACACAGCAAACGAAACAACTAATATGCATAAAGATTAAGAGAAAGAAAACTGGCAAGTACGATGTTTTTTCTTTTTTATTCAGAATTTTCTGTGAAAGTGTTGGAGAAAGTTTTGCTTTTAAATATAAGAAAAAAGGAAAATATTAAGGAAAGTAACTTTCACTGCATTTTCCCATCACATTAACATTTTTCTTGATGTAAATATTTTAACCGTTGCCGTTTTGGGATGAGTTTTCCAACTTTCTATTATTGGCTTGTAAGGATTATCTAAAATTACTATTTTCTGGACATTTTCTTTACACCTTCCGCATAAAATGATGAGCAACTACCACAAAGAATAATAATAAGAAAAAAATATTACAATATGTATATATTTTTGATCAGTATAAAAATCTGAGTTCATCTAGTCGTAGACGCTCATGGAAGTACATCTCTTGTTGGCATTCTCGCAAGCACAAATTGAACTTGAATTGGGAGCATTTGTATTTCACTTTTTCTTATGCAAGTTTCTATTTAAATTGGGCAAAATCTGTTGAGAGACACGCCCATAACCAACCCCACAACCAAAGTCTATACACCTGTCACAAAAACAATAATGTTTCCGCATCTCTTATCTGAATTGGTCCATTTAAAATGAACTCTGTGCCTACACGAATTAATGACTGTACTAGGTTTCTCCTTGATTAATCAATTTTTAGGTAGGTAGGGTACAAAGCTAAAATCATATCGTATTTCGTTGAATTTTTCATTATTGTAAATTATTGAAAAAAAAACCTTCTCATTATTCAGAGATAAAAGCTGCGTTGGAATTTTAAATTTTAAAGTCTTCAAGTACTTTTTCCGGATCCCCAGCTCTGGTTAATTCCAGTTCAAAATGTAGACTTTTTCATATATAAACATGTAAAAAAATGTACATACAAAAAGACAAACAGACGGACATTTAGGCATTCCAAAAATTTCCTTAATTATTATTATACTTGGATTGCATTTTCAAAATTTCGTATTCTTCCAACAAGTAAATAATTTTTTCATTGAGTGAGTTTAATATGTAATAATACTCCGTGAGTGTTATGGAAGTGTCTGCTGCTAAATAATGAATTTGCGCTTTGTGTTTCTATTCTCATTCTCTGCACTTTGAGATAAAAGTATGTGTACAGGTTTTTAAAGGGGTTGCTAGGACATGCGTTCAGTGTAGAAAGCTTTCATTGAACATACCATAAAAATACTATTTTTTCGGTCCTTTTTTCTAACATTTGTGTTGTTTTTTTGAAGGGCAGACGACACATGCATTATAAAACAACCAACAGCTAGTAAATATTAAATCAAAAACACATTAAAGAGCTTCAAATAAATCGTTACAGAAAATCAAGTGCTAATCAAATAGAAAAATTACGGAATGGAAAATGCCAGAAGAAAGCAAATATAGTGAAATTATTACACAACAATAATCAACTTTTTATGGGTATAAATAATAACAAATGGTCGTGAATAATAAAAAATTCCATAACTTCGGTTTATGGATAACTTGTTACATGAAAACAAGAGAAATCCATAAGAAAATATTTAAGTGCAAAGGTCACTTGTGTATACAAGTATATATAGTTACAATTACATAAACACGTACCAACACTTCAGTTATTGTTGGAAGAAGCAAAAAAATCGTCAAAATAATACTCTGAAGAGTTTAACCTTGAGAAAATGTTTTTTCTTGGAGGGAGCAGTTCTACTTTACCTTTGATTGTGTACGTTATATATATACAATGCTTACGAATACTTAACTGATGACTGCGTAAATGTACAAGTGGTTCGATGTTTCAATTAAATTGAAGAGACGTTTTAAAGTCGTTGAAGGAGTTAGAAATTACGTTCATTTGTATAATATTTGTTGGGTTGCAAGTAACAAATTATATTGAATTAAAAGATTTATATTAGATTTAAGCGAGTCTGCTTGGCTTCTCTTTTAAGAACCCTTCAATAGATTTTCCCGACTAAAAATACTCTTTGTTCATAATTCATTCATTAAATCGAAATATTTTCGAAAACTTTCCCTAAATGGTATACTAAGTTTCTCATTAGATTGAATTCGATTCTAGATAGATATTTGCTGATAAGGCGTGGCTCTCAATCGATTCTGGCCAACTCAAATAGCGATCTGTGTGTAGATATTTTAAATGTTTGTACAAAATTTAAGCTGAACATTTCAAAATTTATGATCGCAAGAGTGTCAATAAGGGACGAAGTCTTATGTAGATCGACATCGATTGGAGGGCCTCTGACGCCGCCTTCTTTCTGTGTTTATCAATAGCAGGAATAGCAAACTTAATATATCTCATCTCTAAAGTGGAGAATATAAAATGCTCTTTGGGTCTGTTTTCGCCCCTTTTTTTTACAGACACACACATCTGCACTTGCGCCAATCACGCAATTTTACACGGTGCGGGAATCGAATCTTTAAACTCGGGTATTATGCCTTTGCCTAATTCTATCATGTACTCTTACTGTGAATTAGAAAATTGTAGAATTGTATGCATATATTTGTTAAGGCAATGGAACGTCTTTAGGGTATATGTTTAGTCGCTCACGCCCAACCATTTAGCACCCCACATCTATACATCGTAGCCCCATTAAATTATGCTACAATTAGTTTAGTGGTGTCTGTAAATAAGTTACTTTGCGAAATTTCATTATATCGTAAGGGGTTATAAAAATAATCTGATAGGGTCCAAATTTGGCACAGTCCATTATTAAGCTAGTAAAGTATATTTGATGATTTGCGATTTTTTCAATAGGATTTCTTTTTGCGCCTTGTATTAAATTTCATCGAACTATTTACTTGGACAGACAGACGGACATGGTTAAACCGATACAGATTTTGATTCTAAATCGATCGACATTGGCCACTTAGGAGTTACAAACATCCGCACAAACTTAATATACCCTTTTATCACATGTGGTGTAGGGTTCAAAATATATTTTCACTATGCCACTGTATAACATGAAGTTGTACTTTTAGTAAAGAAAAACCACAAGCCACGTAGAAAGGAAAATATTGTAATAAAAAAGTGTATAAATTAAGTGCATGGTTTAGCGAAACGTAAGTGCATAGTGGAGGTTGTCTCTATAATTTTAACCTACACACTCCAACCGAGTATGCAAAGTGTTTTTTTTTGCTTGTATTAAAAAAAAAAAAATGTATATTTTTTATATTTATTGTATTATGTTCTTAGAAGTGTTCTCCATGGAAGGCAATAGGAAATGCGTAAGTTACAAAGTAAACTCGAAAGAAAGGATATTTGAAAAATGTTTATAAAGCTATTGCTATTGCTAATGCTATAGGCGGGTGTAGTGTATAGCAGATTATACAAAAATAATTGGTCTGAAAATATACTACATCGTAAAACTCGATTTGTCAGCTGACACGTAACCTAGACATGTATGTCCCTATGTCCGTACGTGTCTGTCTGATTTGGTCATTCTCAAGGGCCTAAACATCGAGATGTGAAGGTGAAATTTTTTGTGCAGACACTTTTAGTTTCGGCACACAGATCATTATTTAATATGAACAAAATCGGTTAAGAGCCACGCCCACAATAAAAATTTATATATTTGTCACAAAAATTCACGTTTCCATAAATGGGAGTGATCTAATTGTAGACACGCCCACAATTAACAAAAAACCATTTTCAGCGTAAAACTTGGCATCAAGCAGATACGTAACATAAACAGTATTGGAGATTGTAGTCATATAATTGCCACGCGACCCCCCTAATAATGCATTTAAGATTTGGCCTAAGCCAAATTTAGTTTTCTTACTTGTTTTACTTGTTCTTTATATTTTATATAAACAGCAGTTATTTAAGTTAGTTGTTGTTGTTGTTGTGTATATTTTTAAATTATGTACAATATTTTAATGCACTATGATTTTTACAACTTACTAATGAGCAACATTACCGGCACGGTAGCAACAAGAAAGAAGAACAAAAGAAATAAAATAAAAAACAAGTCAAAAACGAAACTATTTTAATACCCTCCACATCTTCTTACAAACGATGGGCGTGACAAATATATTATTACACCCTATAGTGTACGTATAACATTATCGTAGCTTAATTTGTGAAGCTAAATACTGTAGGGTACTTTCAGTAGCTGAGTGTGGCAAGGTTTTATCTTAGTAAGCTCTGCCCGCTATAGGACACTGATTCAAATCCAGCTGAGGAAAAAACTGAAAGAGTTTTTTCAGCTGGAATGTGAACTCATATATCGCGTTGAATTGGTAACCCACCGACAGTTAAGAACATTACCATGAAAGTCGAAGTTGGTTCGACAGGCGAATGCGCGCTTAAGCCTGTAAAACGCAATATATTATATGAAATAGTGTAGGGTATTAAATTCGGACTTGATCGACTGGCTTTTCAATAAAGTTTAAAAAAAATCATTCCCCAATATTTTCATTTTCTTAAAGGAACCAAATCAAAAAAATACTAATATACTAAAATTATGCAAATAAATCTTTCATGTTTTTATTATGTCACTGATTATAAACGAGTTGCAAGGGTGGGCTTACCAACACACGCCAACTATTACCAGGTCACCAAAAGTAACTGCAACTCAAAATAAATTTGTTTTCATTTATTCTTTAACAAAAGAAATGCCAGCCAATGGCAATAAAACAGAAAGCAAAAGAAAGGATTTTACAAGAAATCATTTGAAGCTTAAATTGCTCTCAATGGCTTAAATGGTGCTATCAGTACATCAAGAAAAGCTACAAATTAAATAAGGCTACAGTGGCTTCCATTATTCTTCCGCAAGTGCAATGCAATTTTATCGATTAGAATATGACAGTGAACCAGTTCAGCGGTATAAGTTGAAGTTAAAGTTCAAGTTTATTATAAATAATTGTTCAAATGACATAAGCAATCATTTATACATACGAGTATATACATAAATGTATAAATCCACACTCACGTCTACTTTTAGCTATTTGAATATGTATGAACACATTTTTTTATATCAAGGACAAACCTACACGCACCAGACGCAAAGTAATCAGCAAGAAAATATATTTATATAGTTTATATTAGTGACACTGGGTTGTTATGAGTATGTGCATGTAAATGTATAGGTAGAGGTAGACTTTATAACAGGGAAACAAACTTTTAGCGCAGTTGAATCATAAATTATGTAAAATGCCTTGAACAAATTGTTACAAAGAATAAGTCAACAAAATGCAAATTACAAGCATAAAGAAAAAACAAACAGCGGGACATTAAGGAAAAATAAAAAATTTAATTGCACGCAAAGTAAACACAATTTTACACATACTGCGATGATCGGCCAACAACAAACGCCTCTTCTAAATTATTTTAATTATTTTACTTACATATTAAACATAGCTTATACTTTCAAAAATTCTTCCTACTTATATATTCATTTAGCATGAAATCGAAATTTTACAATTAATTATTAGAATCAAATTGATTGTCTACTTAATAAACAAATTTGGTGCCTTGCTCAAACACACACCCATTTAAATTTATTTATTTACCCCTTAGTTTTACTTCGGTTGTAACAAATATATTTGTAGCCTACACCACCTTGGAACTACATGGTGTTTGTGAATGTTAACCATCTAGCTAATAAGAGGCTATTATTTTGTGGGGTCTCTCTAGGTAGTCCTGAAATTTGGTACAAATCATTCCTATATACCAAGATACCTTGGTCTTGAATAAGACTTAAATCAATCCAGGGAACTTCTTACAATCTTACGAACGGAACAAAATAGTTTTTAGGGTTTTCCTGTAGCCACAATAGATAAAGAAATAAAACGAAGCCTCTCTTAAAATTGGCCATGGCCAATTACTAATGTAATGAATATAATTTCTGTAGAAAAATTTTATTTATGTGTTTTTCTTGTCAGTTCATCAATGAAGGAATATAAAATAATGCAGGAAATGAAGAGGCGTGGAGTTATTGTCACTATATGCTCGAAATATACCGATTGAGAAATCTTCAATCAGTTTCATTCGTACATAAGGTTAATCGAGAATTAAAATCATCAGCTTGCGATGTAGAAACTGTTGCAAAACACTAAACACGTGGCGACATTACACAATTTGTCCAACAAGTGCAAGATATCGTTGACGAAAGTTCTTCAAAGTCGATGAGGCCTATCGCAGGGGACCTCAATGACTCTGAAAGCCTAATCCGTCGAGTTGTCCACGTAAACTTCCGCTATACCTCTTACGTTATGCACAGAGGACAGTTTATATCGACAAAAAGTTGGGAACGGAGACCTACCCATGGAAAACATCTTTTAAACCTAAGCACCCTGAAGTTCCTAACACTTTGTAGTTTTTTCTGATAAAAAAAAATTTTAACCAGGATCAAAAAACAATCGGAGAAATAACAAGTGATCATGCTCATTTTCGACAGAGGTTCTTCGTGTTATGCACACGAAGTTTCTAGCAACTGTCATGGTTTTAGAAGTTTTGAGCAGTGAAGGATATGTTATGCTACCCCACTTTTTTCGACAAGGGATTCGGGTGAATGCTGCCGCCTATATCAAGGTTTCAGAAACAGTTGTGAAACCTTAAATTAATAGTGTACGTGGAGACAGACCATAGATATTCCAGCAAGACTCTGCTCCTTCCCGCGAAGCCATGACATCACAAGATTGGACGACCGAAAATTTCTATGACCACGTTACCCAAAACTTATGGCCATTTAGCTTCCTAGACCTTGTTGAGTGGGAAATTTAGCATATGTATAATGTAGTCCATTTTTTCTTGTTCTCACATCTTTTTATTGGAAAACTCTTAACTTTCATTCATATTTCTGAAACACAACATTTGCAAAGATATTTTTATATATTAAAGTAGATATTTTTATAAGTGCTTACATCTTCTAAGAGAGGTTTGCCTAATTGAACTATGCGGTCACCAAATTCATTTGTTGCGATAACTTCTTTACTTCTAATATTGATTTCATTATTTCTTCACAAGTTTTCTTACTTTCGACTAATTAAATTTCCACTTCCCGTTCTATGGGCGCATGTCTTCTCAAGTATGCTCTTTGATCTACTTCAGCTTGTAATTTGGCTATATTGGCATTATGACTTTTCTCATCTATGTACAGTTCTTCAAGTAAGGGCTTATAATATGTGTTTATGTCTAAATTACTCGCCTTTTCATTTTCAATTTTTTGTTTCAACTGGCTTATTAAAGATGCTCGCATTTTGGCCACTTTTTTTTCTATTAATAAGTAGTCTTTTAGTAATTCGTCATTTCGTTTGTCTTCTAACAATTTAGCCATACTTTCTTTGGCCAATTGAAAGTACTTCTTTATATTCATCTTAATGTCCTCTAATTTGCCAATTTGTCCTTCAATTGTTATAAGGGGTTCATTTTTCTCTTTTTCCCATTCTTTCAAATATTTACTCAAATCGGACAAATTATTTTGTAGTTTTCGGTATTGCCAAGGTTTTAGAATAGGCAGTTTAGATTCATTTTCAGCATAAGGTGTCGTCGGATCATCGTCTTTACTCTTTATTTCTTTAAATAGACTGATTACTTTTTCGCATAATTCACTGATTTTTGGTGAAGAATTTTCAATTTTGAAGGTTTTCTCTTTATTTGTTGTTTGTACTAATTTGAAGCACATTTTTTTTACTTGGAACAATTCGCACAAGTCATAGCCTTTGTCGTCGTTTGGACATTTTCGTATGTTGGTCATATGCTGCATTGTCTTGTCAACATGTACGTTGTCCACTTTGACATGTGATTTGTCTATTTCACCTTTTTCTAGGTTTAAAAATCTTATTGTGTTAGCATTTGGTTGTACGATGTCGTATTCAGAATTTCGATACAGAAGTAACGCTTCATGTATTTTTTGGTACATATTATTCAGTTGGATTAATTGATCAAAATCTTCAGAGCCAATATTCTCATAGTTCATTATTCTGTTTAACTCTTCGTATGACTTTTCCATTTGAGATAGACCCTCTCTTAATTGTATTCGATAGTTAAGTGTAGAATCTTCGTTTTTTTCTGCATAACGTACATTTTCATACTCTTCATCACCTTCAATCCTTGCTCTTATCAGTTCGTCTAAATTTCTTAATGTATCACTTATATATTCTTTACGTTCATTTATCAAGTCTGCGATCATTACTTTAATTATCCTTTTTTGATTCATTTCTTCATTCGGATTTTGAAAATAAGTACCCCTTGGACCATGCTTTAGAACTGCGGTGTTAGCCATATTCATCTCCTTATTGTAGATGATTTCTGCGTAACTTCCACCTCCACCACAATCTTTTAGACACATCGCCAACACGATCCATATTAATGAGAATGAATGTTTCATGTTTTTTATTACACGGAAAAAACTGATGTTTTCTATTGACAATTCTTCCTATTTATATATTCATTAAGCGTGAAATCTAAATTTAACAATTTATGAACGGAATCAAATTGATTTTCTTTTTAATAAACAAATGTGCTCAAACGCACACTCATTTAAATTTACTTATTTACCCCTTAGTTTTATTTCGGTCACAACAAACACATTTGTAGCCTACACCACCTCGGAACTACATGGTGTTTGTGAATATTGACCAGCTAGCTAATAAGAGGCTATTATTTTGTCCAGTCTCTGTAGCTTTTTCTGTAGTTCAGAAATTTGGTACAAATTATTCCTATACACTAAAATACTTTGGTCTTGAATAAGGCTTAAATCAATCCAGGGAACTTCTTACAATCTTACGAACCGTACAAAATAGTTTTTGAGGCTCTCCTGTATTACAGATAAATCACAAGAGATACAAAAATTAAGCGAATACCTTTTTTATATATGTGTTTGGAAACTTAAAATTAACCACATCCACTTATTATTGATGTTAATATGACTGGGAGATTTATTTAGAATATTAGACGTAGGCGACCCTGTGAAGTTCTGAAATTGTGATTACTTAATATACACACAACAGTTAAAAACTTCCATTACGTTTTATTTGTGTTGTTCCCATGTTGTTAGCAAAACCGCTTTTAATAAGATGTGTTTTCTGGATAAAATACGCCCCCCGAAATGGGTGTCCATTTTTCATTATACCCTCTATCTCAGTGATGAGGGTATACTAAGTTTGTTCTACCGTTTGCAACACCCAGAAGGAGGCGTCAGAGAGCCTACAAAGTATATATATTATTGATCAGTGTCAAAAACTGAGTCGATTTAGACATGTATGTCCGTGTGTCCGTCTGTTGTTGTCAATCTCACGGGCGTAAATTTCGAGATATTGTTCTGAAATTTTGTACAGACACTTAGTTTTTGCACGCAGATCGGTATTTAAAATGGAAGAAATCGGTCAAGAGCCACACCCACAATCGAAAAAAACCTATTTATCTGCTACAAAAGTTAACCTAGGAACCTAGGAACTTGAAATTTGGTATGCGTACACATAGTTATCCCATTGACTGAAGTGCCAAAAATGGACGTGGTCGGATAATTGACACGCCTACAATTTACAAATTACCATATTCAACGTAAAAGCAGACTTGCATGCTGATACGTAAGACATACACTATTAGAGGGCGCAATATATTATATATATTTGCCGCGCTCACAATTGTGGTGGTGGAGGGTATTTAAGATTTGGCCTAAGCCAGATTTAGTTTTCTTACTTGTATTTATTTGTTTTTACGTCTTTTTATTGGAAAACTTTTCACTTTCATTCATATTTCTGAGACACAACATTTGCAGGGATATTTTTATACGTTAAATTACATATTTTTCTAAGAGAGGTTTGCCTAATTGAACTATCCGTTCACCTTATTCATTTGTCGTGACAATCTCTCCTTTTCTTCTGATACTGATTTAATTATTTTTTCCCGCGTTATTCTATTTTCTTCTGATTCAACATCCATTTCCCGTTCTAGGGGTACATGTCTTCTCAAGTATGCTCTTTCATCTACTTCAGCTTGTAATTTTGATATATAGGCCTTATGAGTTTTCTCATCTGCGTGGAGTTCTTCAAGTAAAGGCGCATAATCTGTTTTTTTATCAAAATTACTGGTCTTTTGATTTTCAATATGTTGGTTCAACTGTTTCATTAGAGATTCTCGCGATTCGGCTATTCTTTTTTCTGTTCGTAAGTAGTCTTTTAGTAATTCGCTATTTTTTTTGAAATCTAACAATTTAAGAATACTTTCTTTCGACAATAGAAAGGACATCTTTATGTTCTGTACTAGATCAACTATTTGTAGTTGCATTTTAAGTGTTTTTGATGATTTATTATTCTTTATCTTCCACCTTTTTAAATACATTTTCACCTCGGATAAACAGTTTTCTAATTTTCTGTATTGCCAAGCTTTCGCGATAGGTACTTTGGATTCCTTTTCATCTAAAGGTGTCGTCGGATCATCATCGTCTCTATTTTTTATTTCTTTGAATAGAATCATTACTCTTTCGCATAATTCATTTATTGGTGGTGAAGAAAGATCAATTTGGATGTTTTTTTCTTCTTTTTTTGCTATATCTACTAATATGTGGCACTTTTTGTATACTTGGTACAATTCACACAAGTCATAACTTTTTTCGTCGTTTGGACATTTTTCTACATTGGTTATATGCTCCATTGTCTCGTCGACATTTACGTTGTCCCCTTTGCCATGTACGTTGTCCCTTTTGCCATGTACGTTGTCCACTTTGCCATGTACGTTCTCCACTTTGCCATGTGATTTGTCTATTTCACCTTTTTCTAGGTTTAAAAATTTTATTGTGTTAGCATTTGGTTGTACGATGTCGTATTTAGAATTTCGATACAGAAGTAACGCTTCGTGTATTTTTTTGTACATATTATTCATTTGGATTAATTGATCAAAATTTTCAGAGCCAATATTCTCATAGTTCATTATTCTGTTTAACTCTTCGTATGACTTTTCCATTTGAGATAGACCCTCTCTTAATTGTATTCGATAGTTAAGTGTAGAATCTTCGTTTTTTTCTGCATAACGTACATTTTCATACTCTTCATTACCTTCAATCCTTGCTCTTATCAGTTCGTCTAAATTTCTTAATGTAACACTTATATATTCTTTACGTTCATTTATCAAGTCTGCGATCATTACTTTGATTATCCTTTTTTGATTCATTTCTTCATTCGGATTTTGAAAATAAGTACCCCTTGGACCATCCTTAACAACTGAGATGTTAGCCATATTCATCTCCTTATTGTAGATGATTCCTGCATAATGTCCGTCTACGCCACAATCTTTTAGACACATCACCAACACGATCCATATTAGTAAGAATGAATGTTTCATGTTTTTTATTACACGGAAAAAACTGATGTTTTCTATTGACAATCCTTCCTATTTATATATTCATTAAGCGTGAAATCTAAATTTAACAATTTATTAACGGAATCAAATTGATTTTCTTTTTAATAAACAAATGTGCTCAAACGCACACTCATATAAATTCACTTATTTACCCCTTAGTTTTGTTTCGGTCATAACAAACATATTTGTATCCTATATTACGTCGGAACTAAGTGGTATTTGTGAATATTTTTTATGTAGCTTTTGTCTGGGTGTTGAAAATCCCCCATATAATATAGTTGTTTAAAGATGAACTTTCTTTCGAATCTTCTAGTTTAATAAGTAAACTAAGAGTGTGTCACGTATACAATTAGGCCCTCTTAACATCATATGCATATAATTTGGAAATTGTGGGATATATTTATTTATTTAACGACTTTGAATAATAAATAACCCAGAGTGCTCTTTTATGCCGCCCTTGACAATATATTTAATACCGACGTTCAATGTTAACTTGCAGTTAATAATAATTATTGTCCAAACACACACACACGCACACACAATAACACTCTTCATGAAATCAAATAAAATGACGAGTAAACGATCAACTCTTAACTAATCGTTGAATTGCTTAGCACGCGACATTGCTCTCATGCCACATATAAATATAAAACTCTCATACTGACAAAAAACGAAAACAAGAAAGAACATGTCTTTCAAGTACACACTCAAACCTGCTTTTGTGCGATTTTTCATTAGTGCGGTATATGACAATGTTGATCAATTTGGAACATAATTGACGAAGTTATCAATACATCATTAGGGCATAATTGTCGCTGTGAAGGAGCACTACGTGAAGCTAACTTTTAGATACATATTGAAAAATTTGAAAACGATGCAATAATTTTGACTGAAGTTGGAAAACATTTTCGATATTGGAATGCATTAATAAATCCATCACAAAAAAATACGTTTGAGTGTACATAAGCTCATGTTTTATGGAAAAGTGAACTTTTCTGTATAAAAAAAAGAAGTTGTATTTGTCTCTGCTCCACTAGCATGTCAAAGTAGTGATTGGGGGCAGTTGTTCACAATCATTTATTCCATTCGGATCTTTAAAAATCAACTTTTAAATATGTGCAGATATACTAGGTTCTTTATATAGTTGCCCAGTGTTCAGTAACATGTTAAATGTTCGTTTTTATAAGTGTTTATAGATATTGTTTGTTCCTTCTGGCGTTACCTTAATATTTATACAAGTGCAAATAAGTTGAAGCTGTGTGTGTTTGTGCGCCTGTAATAAGTGTTTCGTGTACGTTTTCTAGGTTTATGGGTCACTGTGGTACTTCTCTCTTATTTATACTGATTTACAAACAAGATGTTTACCTGCCTTTTTAACTACAAAGTAGAAGCAACGAATGCTGCGGCATTGTTGAATATAACAAAGAGGAGCGCAGGCAAAGTAAATAAAGTGCAATAAGAAAATACAATAATATCATAGAAATTTTTTTTATATAACAACTGTTTACATTATGATCTTATGGCTCAAATGAAAATCTTTTTATAAATAGCAAATAGGAAAACTAAATTTGACTTTAGCTATCGATAAAACCCTCTTACGGTCACAAGCATTGCATCGAAAGAAAAGAAGTTAAATTTGACTTTGGCCGAATTTTAATTAATTAAGAGTTTTTGTGAATATATTTTTTAATAACTTGGTTTTACTTTTTAAATCTTCGTAGGTTTATACCTAGTACTAAACATTTTTCTCTAATATTTATCACTCATACGTCGTGGTAGAATAAATTATCAATAATTTTGTTGAAATAAAATGGAATAGAAAGTTTTCTTTAGTTATATACTCTTTCATTAAATTTTACTAATTTGTTTAATCATTATTACATAATAATGAACACTCATCGGCAGGTAATGCACCCGGAAATATTTTTAAAAGTTTATCAACTTTTATATTTTATACAAACTTTTCATTTGTTAGGCCACCTGTTATTAAAATTTTAAAATTTACTGCTTTCTTTATTAATAAATAAAAATAGTTTAAATTTAAAAAGTAACAACCACCATCACATCATATATATATATATATATATATACCCACTTGTACGTACTTACAATATGTCCCCACTTTCAGTCACTGAACTTTCAAGTCGAGTCAACTTGAGTTGTTGGTTTTGTTGGTGCGGTCGTAACAAGTGCAGCTAAACGCGTAGAGTACGGTAGAGTTTATTTTAAATTATATAACGTGCTCAAGAGCTTAGTTGTACAATCATTTATATGTGTAAAAAAAAATGAAAAACAAAAATGAAAATGAAATAAATTCGAAAATAAGTGAAAACGTTATGGTCGATCGAACTCGACCATATAATACCCTACACCACTTAGCTTCACAATTTATGCTATAATTAGTTTAGTTGGGTCAGTAAAAGCGAGGTATTGCTAAAGATTAGTCTCTTCGTGAAATATCATTATATGGGAAGCAGTTCTAAAAATAGTCTGAATGTGGGTTCAAATTTTTCACAGTCAATTATGCAGTTATATAATTATTCGTCAACAAATTTTATTAAAATATATTAAGAATTGAGATTTTTTGCCACAAAGAGACATCCATTATAATATAATTTCATATGGAGAGTGGTTCTAAAAATTGTCCGATTCGGTTTTTTTTTCAAAAGGGCTCCTGTTTGGGCCAAACTTTTTTGGTCTTTGTATCAAATTCCAAAAAAGTACATCAAAAAATGCGACCAGGAGGAGGTTGTACACAACTATTTTTGGACAGACAGACGGACATGATTAAATCGATTCAGGTTTTGATTCATAAATGTGAAGTATATTTAAGATATGTCCTAAGCCAAACAGTTTTTTTTACTTGTTTTGTATCTAGAATCTTTTAACTAAGACTCTTTATAAATTGGTATACCATTTATTGTGCAAAACTTTTGCAAATAAGTTTGCTTAAGTGATTTATTTGAAATTATTTTCGTAATCCTCTTTCTAGTACTTGCTTTTTTGTTAGAAAATAATAAAAATTGATACTCATTTATAAGGAATGGTAAAAAAAAACAGATGAAAAATTTAATATAAAAGCTGACAAAGTATAACATTAACCAGTGAGGTATTATAAATTCATGATATTTGCGTAAAGGTGTGAATATATTATATTCCGAAATTTTTCAATCTTAAACCGAATCATTAGAGCTGCTTCAATTTGGCATATATGAGTAAAGAGAAAGTCACATCGCATATGTGAACAGTTTACTAAAATGTACGATTTCTTGAAATCCTCAATAATTATATTGTGAAGACAAGTCATTGCCCATCTTCTTTGAAAATACTAAAATAACAAATGAAAAGTTAATCTATTTAAAATTCCTTTTGATATGCTTTCTCTTGGATCTGAACAAACGATGTTTCAATTGTGTTGTCAGTATACCGAAAATTCTCATTAACTCCCAACTGTAAGTGAGTGTATTTGTGTGTATATGTCGTATATTTTGGCAACAGAATGAAATGCCAAAGAAAGTCTTTAATACACCATTCACTTTCATTCTATTAAAAAACACAAACAGAATTCCTACAACAACAAGTAGGAATTCTTAAAGATATATTTTTCATTCAATGAACACAGAACTAGAGAAGAGGAAAAGAAAGAAGCATTTAAATAAACAAAACTGTACATACTACATAAAACTTAAGTGAAATAGAAGAAGATAAAGTTTTACAAAAATAAATAAAAGAACTACATTTGGCTAATGGCAAATCTTAAACACCCTCCATATCTACAAATATATGGTGGTGCGCCTTCTATAATATGCGTACTACAATACATATCAACTAACAAGCCAAGTAAAGATTTTTGTAAATTATGGGCGTGTCTTTTAACAAAACACGGCTATTTTTGGCATATGGATGAACGCACTATATTAAATTAAATTCATTCTCATAGGGCAATTTTTATGGCTGATGGAGGATGATACGTTGTTTGTGGGCTTGATAGTATAATTAGGTGTCCTCTAAAGTTTGTGTTTATTACACGCTTCACATAAAAGGGGGTATGCTAAGTTTGTCAATCCGTATGTATATATACATATTCTTGATTAGCACCAAAAAGTGATTCGAACTACATAGACCACCGTTGTAGATGTGGAGGGTATTTAAGTTTTGGCCCAAGCCAAATTTAATTTTCTTACTTGTTTACTCAGAGTTTTGTGACAAATAAGTTTTATTGCTAGTAGCACAGAGTGTCTGTTATTTAAATAACAGTTATACGTGCTAATTAAAAATAATTATATCCAGAGTCAAATTTTTAGCTGAACTTTTGAGGCTCATAAATAGATAGATTTTTCAACTGGGTTTACACAAATCAAATAAGACACTGCCTATGAATATTTGTATCAAAGTTCAACTCAATATCTCAAGTATTCCAACAACATACAAACACACGGACGGACATAGCTTTACAGATTGAGATATTGATGTTTATCAAGATTATATATACCTTGTGAGATCATAGGCAATTACCTTTGAATGTTGCAAACAGCATGAGAAGTTAGTACACTCATCATTTTTTGTGGAGGGTATAAAAAAAGCAAACAAACAGAAAGAAGCTAAGAGAGCAACAAGAGAAAATAACTTCATAAAGCATTAAATTGAATGCAATTTACTTTTGCCTTTACACTGTACATACAAACGTTGTATATTTACTCCATTCTTTTTACTTAAAAAACTATATAAATGCATAGTGGTTCTTAATATACATACATATATATTATATACATACATATCATTTTATATGCTCCCTACTTAAAACATTGTCCTAACATATGGTAGCTGAGTGTGCATATATTTTTTTATATAAGAGCTGTTGTAAATGTAAGTAGTTTGAGTTCACTTTTTTAAAAACATTGAAATTTGAAAAATTATGAAGAATTAACGCGGTGTGGTCCAAAAAGAAACTTATGCCGCTTACATTTACAACGACATATATGTAAAGGGTATTTTTGAATCAAGTATATATATACTTTGTAGGGTCTGCGACGCTTCCTTCTGGGTGTTACAAACGGGGAAAAAAACTTAGTATACCCTCATCACTGAGGTGGAGGGTATAATGAGCACTTACAAATAACAGCCTCATTGTTAATCATGATAATTAATTATTTTTCGCAACGTTGGTGAATGTGTACTTTTTTTTTTCAAAAAACGAAAAACTCTGATATCAAACTGTGTGTTTAAATTGTTTGCAACATTAGAAAAAAAACATAAAATTCCATTATTTCACTTGAAAGCTTTTACTTTCAGCTATCAATTTATACACTTTATGTACTTGTATTGTACGTTTGAGTATACGTGTGCGTATCTACCATGTATGCATATTTGAATTTTACAACATCCTTTCATATAGCCAGAATTTGAATACAAAATGTATGCATACGTATATTATGTGTATGTATGCATATAGCCGTATAATAACATTCATGTTCGTGAGGTACAAGTTGATCATAAGAAATTGATGGATATTTGTTATTTTGAGAGTAACAGATATGAAAGGAACATCATTATATGTGGAATAAACAATAACGTGTGTGTGCTTGGGGGCGCTAATGTAAGGTATCTCAGAACTTGTGGTCTACACAAACTTATTTTGTAGGCTTTATGAAACCATTAATGGAGAATGGATTGCCGGACCCACAGACATGCTTGAGTTTGATTCTGATGCAATTGATTACAAATATCATTGTAAGCTTAGCATACTTGATACATACGTGTATATAAATATATTCCTATTCTGGTAATGGTATAAAATTTATCAAATGTGACTTTTGCTCATCATTCCAACAATTGGCAGCAGTTGTTTATTCGATAAAAGATTTGGTCTGCAAAATATTAAATTGTTGTGCAGTGAAAGTAATGCAATAAAAAGCCATGTGTTGACATATGAAACAAATTCAGCTTGTTAGATAGTTTAGGTCATTTATTATTACACACACAACATGAATATTTCTAAAACATTGTTAACGTTATATCTGTAGGTGCGGTATTTGCATGTAGGTTTTATGTTCTTGTTCCGTTTGCTAAATGAATGATGAGATAGATTAATGGCCGAGAGATTGTATTGTCGATGAAAGGCACCAATATTTCACTAAATGTGTTGATAGTGTTGATGTCATAAACGAGGCTAAGAAAAGTGTCTTTCACTTTTCCTTTTTCCTTTTTCCAATTAACTGTTAGGCGATGACACACATAATAAATGAAATATAAATATTATGCAACGGTAAACAGTAAATTTAAATAATTAAAATCGCTTTTGTCTTAAAATCTAGTATTAAGTTCTTGGTTTTTTTCCTCATAAGCCCTTTTAGCTATATCCAATAAATTCTCGTAATTGTTACGACCCGTTTGCATAACCATACCATGAAATATTTGTAGCGGGCTCTCTGTTAATAAGTTGTAGGGTTCATCGAATTCCATGGCACGGCCAGCATCCATAACTAAAACTTTATCTGAATCCATTATAGTATTTAAACGATGAGCAATAGTTAACACTGTACAGTCTTTAAATTTATGACGTATTGTCATTTGTATAAGAGCATCAGTTTGTGGATCTACGTTGGCAGTGGCCTCATCCATTACCAATATCCGGTTTTCCCGCAATATAGCTCTAGCCAAGCAAATCAGTTGCCGTTGGCCAACACTGAAATTAGAACCACCCTCGCTAATAGGGCTTTGTAATCCTTGTGGCATATCCGCTATAAGTTGTTTCAGTTTAACCTGATTTTAAGCAAAATTTATAAATACTGCATTTTTAAGAAATTGTTTTAGATAAAAATTTACCTCTTCTAAACTATTCCATAGTTTAACGTCGGCAAACTCATCGAATGGATCTAAATTGTAACGCATTGTACCCGAAAATAGAACAGGTTCTTGTGGTATAATAGAAATTTTTCTGCGCAAATCATGCAAACCCATATCTTCGGTTACACGATGATCGATAATAATGTGACCATCATTGTATGACAAACGAAAGAGTGCATTTATTAGCGAGGATTTTCCAGCTCCAGTACGACCTACGATACCAACTTTCTCGCCAGATTTAATTTCAAAATTCAACGATTTTAAGACTCGCTCAGTATTATTTTCAGGGGAATAGCGCAAACTTAAATTGGAGAATAGTATGTGACCATCTTCAGGCCATGATTTTGGTGGCTTTTTATCCGGTGTTGAATCAAATTCACCCTCCGCTTGTATCTGACCATATTCCATCACTCTTTCCACCGATGTCATAGTATTTTCTAATTCAGCCGATTGGCGCATACCCCATTGAACCATACCAGTCATACCCATAGCTTGAGTTATAGCCAAACCAACATCTCCACCATTTTCAGCTCCGAATACAAAAAAACTGAGTGTAACTAAGGCAATGAAAAGGACACAACTACAATCCATCCAATATCCAAAGGCCCGACTAGTGGCCAAGAACATATAATAGCTGGAACTGTGTAAATCCTGATAGTTATCAAACTCAGCTATTAAAATTTCTTCAGCACCAAAAGCTCTTATTGTAGATAAACCATTCAATGAAGCAGCCAAATGGGTATAGATGGGAGAACGAGCTGGTAAAGTTTAAATAATTTGCATAAGTAACCAGAGAATCCTTTTACTTGATCTAATTTTATAATTTTTTACTTACTTACTGCCTCTAAACGTTTAACATCTCGGGAAGTTTTCAAATAAAAGTTTCTTACAAAATAGAAAGCCACACCCATTATTATGGTGATTACTACAAAATACGGATTCACCACACACAAGACGACTATTATACCCAACATTTGCAGAAAAATTTGTGTTACGTCAATTAGAACGGCGGGTAAAATTTCATCCACTTGACCCATATCTTTCGAGAAACGATTCAGTATACGACCGGAAGGATTGGTGTGAAAAAAGTACATGGACGTTCTTGTAAGACTCATAAACATGGTATTATGCAAATTTATAGATGACCTCCGGGCCAAAATGAAAAAGGCAATCGTACGTAATTGAGTAAATAAAATCACGCCTACATTCAGACCCGTAAATATATAAATGTCCATAGCATCCGATTGAGATTTCTCGTTTTTTGTAGCCCTTTTTGATAGAGGAAATTTTAACAATGTAAGGCTACGTCATAATCACCAAATAAACTTACCATAATGATAGAAAATAATCTGCCCCCGAGGCAGTGATTTGTGTCAACAAGCAGAGAATAATCCATAATGTAACTAAGCAGTAGCCACCACTAGCCTTAAAATATTGATGGTACAATTTGAAACCAATTTTGCCTGCTTCTCGTCCTTCCTGTAATTGTTGAGGTGTTGTCTCTTCTGCAACAGTTTCAGCCTTGGAGCTGAATGAAGAAGTACTACTTCTTCGTAACCTTACACTACGCCGACTTTCGGGTATATTTTTAAATGAATCGACCTCGTCTTGTTGATTCTCATCGTTATGTTGTAGAAGTTGAGCAAAATTCAAACCACTTTGACTTATTGTAGCATAGGTTCCCACAGCACTTACTTTACCTTTGTCCATAATAACTATAAGGTCGGCGCGTTCCACGAACTGTAATTGATGAGTTACCAAAACCACAATTTCATTACGTAGATAATCACGCATACATTGATCGAATAAATGACGTGCTACATGAGTGTCTACAGCACTGAGGGGATCATCAAAGAGATATATATCAGCCTGGCGATAAACAGCTCTTGCCAAATTGATACGAGCCTTTTGACCACCCGATAATGAAGCGCCACGTTCACCTACTATTGTCTTATCACCGAAAGGTAGCAACTCGAAATCACGTTCTAATGCACATTTCTTAATAATCAATTGATAACGTCGTTTATCCATAGGCAGGCCAAACAGAATATTCTGACGTACGGTACCCGTAAAAAGCCAGGGCTCCTGAGAGGCATAGGATAAAGAACCATTCACTTCAATACTGCCAGAATGGGCTGATAATTCACCCAGAATAGCTTGAATTAAGCTGAAATTGTATAAAAATAGTTTTGTTTAACGGATGAAACACTTTTCATAGAAATTCTTTCTACCTTGACTTTCCTGATCCCACAGGACCAATAACTGCTACTAGACTTTTACTTTTTATGTTCAAATTAATATTATCCAATGTGTTATCTGAGCTCTTTTTAAGCCATTTCGCTACCAAATTATTGATAATCAGGCTTGATGCACCTTTTTGAAATTGTGCAGATAACACCTCACGTTTACCATTCGCTTCTGTTACAGCTGTAATTATATTATCTGTAGCTCTCTTATTTTCTGCTTTTTTAGACAAGTGTGATTCTTCTAATAGCAGAAAATTTTGTATTCTTTTGAATGAAACTTTGGTTTCAGCAATTTGTGTTATGCCCATTGGGAAAAATACCGTCATAGTTATGCGTAATAGATTATAGTAGGCGGTAATGATGAAAGCTTTTTCAGCGGAAAGGAATAGACCGAATAGTACAAAGCCTACCAAACTGGCAAAAATGGATAAACGCGTTACAAACATTAAAAATGAATTCATTACGCCGCGTATATAGTTGGCGTAAAGAATGGCATTCATTTCTTTGCGTCGGAAAAATTGAACCATCTTGGCGAAAGGTAATTCCCAGGCGTACATCTTTATAACTTGTACGCCATTAATGATTTCATTCATTAGGCGTACACGTTCATCCGTTTTGACCGCAGTGCGTAAACGTAATTTGGATATTTTTCTACCCAAAAACATTTGTAATGGTATAAATAATAACAGTACGACTACTCCAAAAAATGCCGATACACCAATCTAGGAAAGAAGGGGGGAAATAAAATCAAAAAGATGAAACAGTATTGGATTTGTTAAGTTAGTATATTCACCTCCAGGAACAGAAGATAGGTAACCGCAATTATTTCCAAGGGACCAATCCACAAATAGTGTGTATGAATTATAGAAGTATCTAGACGGCCGACATCATTGGAGATCAAATTTACCATTTGACCAGTGGAGCTGTCACTTAAGGCCGATTTACTTAAACGTAACGCTTTGCGATAAATCATACTACTCAAAGCAATGCGTACTTTCATGCCTATATGTTGTATACCCAAGACATTGGGATGCAAAGCAACTACACTAAACACACAGGTGGCAATGACCCCTACAGCATACAGATAAGAGGGTGTCATGTCAATGTTCCTTTCCGGAGAGGTATCATCCACAATATGGGCAACGGTATAGGATGCCACCAGTTTACCCAAAAATAATGGTTGACCAATCCTTGTATTATTAGGATTAAAAGTTTACCAAGGCATCACTCTATGTTGATAGATTGAACTTACTTGATGATTTCGATGATTAAGGCGGTAAGGCCCATTAAAAAGAAACGCGTTCCGAATACTTTCAAAGTGGCTTTTATTAAACTAGGCGTTTGATCCTCACTTTTACTACGGGCACACTCATTTTCCCACGCTTGACTTAGTTTATGACCCACAAAGTCTAATAAATACAAAACAATTGATAATTGTTGAAAGGTTTTTGTTAATGATTTATTTAAATTGAATGAATTAGTTATAAAGTGGGTTAATCCGACAGTTGATAAAGACTACAGATAAGATAATTTTCAACAATAAAACATATGAGAAAGGCCAAATAATATTGCACTGTCATGTAAATAAACAATGATATAATTATGATAAATAAAAGTTTATTTTAAGGTTTTACAGATAATTTAAATATTAAGCAATCAAAAAAAACATCCAACGCTTAATAAAACAGTTAGTATAACTTCTGGTTCTTTTACGTTATTCCTTTCACAATAACGAACAATTAGCATGCCACGCTGAGGTCAAGGTTATTGACTTGAATGAAGCCGCTTTAGGAATCAGCCGGTTATTTGGTACTTAATTGGCATTAATTTCAATGAAACTGACTCGTGTTACGTACTTTTGTTTTTTTTTTAACTCTTGAAAGAAAGAAGAGCAATTTGTTTAATATTTTATTAAACATTGAACATGACTGCAAAATATTCTTACAGAAAATTATAACAGAAAGTACAAAGACCCCTCTGCGAGTCTGTTTTTTAAGTTTATAGCAAATTTCGTTGTTGCAAACCAATACAACCTAAGCATACACATACATAGTCTATTCAAAATGTCTGCAGGTTATCAACAACTTGATGCTTTCAGGGGAATTTCGGCCACTTTTATATTCTATTTGTTTTTTTTTTAATTTAGCATAAGCACTGAATTTTGTGATTGATTTAAATAAATAAATCGTAAAAAGTTCCAAAGATGTCTTTCTTCTATTTTTTTCGCACTCACTTACCTGATTTATGTTCCTTCAGAACTTTATACAGATCACTTTCATTTAAAACCTTTTTACGTCCTTTAAAAAATGTGGGCATAGTGAAACTAAAAATGATTTACAAAAATTTATCTACTTAATCACAACAAAATACATTTTTATAAGAGAATAGTGCGCACCAAAACATTAATGCCGATAATGGATTGGCTGATTCGCGTGGATTTTCTGGTAATTCATCTGCCTTAAAGGACTGCATTATATCGCACTTTTTAACGCTGTATTTTTATTTAACTTTACCTACACAGATCGTGTCTTAATCACTAATGATTGTTAAGAAGATATTTTTTTAAATCATTGCCACACTCACTGCCTTTTTTCTTTTGTTTATTATCTTCATTTAATAATATATAATTTCTTTGATAAGCGTTTTTTACGTATTTTCAATACAATTTGATTTAATAAGTGTTTTAGCATGTTTTGTCTTGATAAGAAATGTGATTAGTTGTAATTTGAAAAATGTATATTGTATGTTCAATGATTGACGAAGAAGAAATGCATACATAGTCAATGACTGAGCAGTACTAATGGTAATTAACATATACAGAGAAAATCTCCAAAAATATTTTGATATTTAGGTTAAATCTTAACCCTTTCTATGCCAGTGGTGTGTCAACGACCCTACATAGTATTTACATATACTCTTGATCAGCATCAAAGTCTTAACTCATATTTAAATTTTCATCAATGAGCGTTTTTGGATAATAGACACGCCCAAAATTTACAAAAAAATCATATTAGGCGCGAAAATCGACTTGCAAGCCGCCACATAATCCTTACACTATTAGGGGGAGTAATCATGTACATGTCACTCCCACCATTTGTATGTAGATGGTGATGGATGTTATTTAAGATTTGCTCCAAGTCAAATTTAGTTATTTTACCTTGTACAAATTTGCATGAACAGACAGACAGACAGTCGGACATGGTTAAATCGATTCAGAATCAAAATCTGTATACTTGAAGGCTTTTGCCATTTAGGAGTTGCAAACATCCGCTTAATATACTCTTTGGCACAAGTGGTGCAGGGTCTGACAAAAAAAAAAGTAGGTTCCCTGTGGTCGAAAAAATTTATTCTATTACTACAGTTGGTATGTCAGGTGCTAAAAAGTGCGACTCAAAGTTTGTGTCACATAGCACAGTGAAGGTGTTAATTATGATAACAAAATGTTCTTAAATTATAATCACAAAAAAATCTGATAAGAGTCAAAGTATGTCAAAGTTTTTTTGTGCAGTATTTTGAGGGTTAATTATATTAAATTTTGCTTTCTAAAATACGCCTAATCTGTTTATATTTATTAAAAAGTGGTAATTATCTTTTTTTTTTGGGTATCTACTAATGATAATAATACTTCCGTCTGTTTGTATTGAATTAAATTCCTATCAGCCCGGAAAAAATAGTCGTTTGTAAAGTAAAAACACTAATTTCGGCTTAGGCCAAATCTTAAACACCCTTCATTTTCATATAAAAACAGTGGAAAGTAGTTAATTACGCTCTATAATAATCAGCTAACACGTCAGCTTTTGCAGAAGCTTAAAAAAGCTTTTTATAAATTGTGGGCGTGTCTATTATCCGACCGCGTACATTTTTGGTACATTGATAGAAGCTCTACATAAAAATGGGTGTACTTTATTTAAATTTTCAGTTGAGTATTTACGACCTCGAGTGTTCAAACAACAGACGAACTCACGGACGGATCGACTCAGTTTCTATGATGCTAATTAAAAATATATATACTTTAGACGGTATGCGAGATGTCCTTTGCGGGTTGTTGCAAATATAACGACAAATTTAGTATATCTTTACCGATAACGTGGAGGTTATAACAATTACTTCACCCCTACTGTTTGTCAGTTCATTGATTAATGAGTTGCTATTAGTTAAAAGTATTTATATAAAATTTGTGATTTCTTGGTTTTTAGTTTCGCTAGATAGGTTACTTGACCGCCTCTTACTTTAACTGTAATTCAATAAATATAAATTTTTTCTTTCTCCATCTTCCTTCAAGCATATAATATGACTAGTGAATAAAGTGTATTTCTAAGTGAGTGAGGGTGAGAGGGAAAACATTTCTTACAGAATATAGATGCGGGTATGTTATAAATGGCAACTGAAGCATTACTTTCAATTATTTAACAGTTACACAGTGCATCATGCAGAAAAAAGAATAACACAAGTAAAGTTCTCGTCTCGAGGTATGATTTCTCATATTTTTTAAGTCTAACAACATGGAAAACTACTTCACACTTTAGCTTGGAATATAGGAGAACAACTATACTTAAGAATTCTAGCCAACAAATATCACAAAAACTAACACATACACACTCACACATATATCCAATCACGTGCACTGAAGAGCATTGAAAATAAGTTGAAAAACAAGTGCTAGGAATGAGAGGAGGAGAGAATAAATAATTTGAGTGGATAAGCTACACAGTTAGATGTTTATATAAAATTTGTATCGAATGTTTCTAGATTCGCCCCTAAAAGCCTAGTAGGTAATATATTGTTATAAATAAATGGATGGATATAAAAGCAGATGGCGGGCTATTCAAAATTGAGGCGAGGAAACCCTAAATTTATTTTACCTTCTTCGAATTCAATATTTTACCTCTTATACAATTCCGCGGACTTATAGAGGGGAGCCTACAGGAAAGGTAGACGGACTTGAAAGTTATTGGAACTATGCAGAAGTGATCTAAATCAAAGTGCTTCTACATTGGTCATTAAGCCTTCACATAAAACATTAAGCGTACCCGATACACATGCAATGTACGCTCTGCATGGAGGCGACCACCCATGAGGCTTAGATGGCTTCATTAAAAGTTTTAATTTTTATATTTGGGGACTGGGCAGATGCTTTTATTAGATCTTATGTAATAATGATAATAATAACTTATATTTTGGCGGAATAGCCACGTTTAAATTTTCAAGATAACAAATTTCAAATAATAATAGTCAAAATATTTTGATTAATCAAAAATGTCCTATGATTAAAACGATAAAATCTGGGAATTTTCAAATACGCATGCAAGCACTGGAGCATCTTTAAAATTTTAGTTAAACACAACCTTCAAGTATGCATCAATATACAGTCGCAAATATGTACGTAACAGAAATTTATATATACACACATACGTATTTGAATGTGTTGTTGAAGAACGCGTAAAATAGAAAATGTATACTTTTCCATACACTGGCATAAGTATATATAAAGCATTTTAATAATTTGGCCACGTACAAATTCTCTGGTAACAATTTCTCGATAAATAGAAAATGAAAACAGAACTACAAAAAATCGAAACCAAAAAACACAAAAAAAAATAAAAAAAAATTCATTCAGAAACCTTGAGAACTTTTTAGCAAAATTGGAGAACGTTGTTATATCCACCATCATAATGATTATGGGGGTATATTGGTTTTGTTAAAACGTTTGTAAGTATTAAAAGGGGGCGAGTTACACCCCCAAAAGTAACATATATATATTATTGATCATGTCCATCCGTTGGTCCATGTGTCTGTAGCTGTTTCTTTTTATTTCACTGTCACTGCCGCAAACATTAAAATTTTTAGCTGTAATGTGGTTTTAAAAATATTCAGTACCGTTTACAGTTAGATATTGTAAACGTTCACATAAATTTAAGATATTATTTCCTTATTATTTGGAGCAGTGATATTTTAAATGAAAAATGTTAGATGATGTTGACTATCCTAGATTAGGCATACGCCTAATATTACTCTTTTGTTATTTGTTGTATTTGTTATTGTTTTCCATTCTAAGCCCTCAGAGGTTTTTTTTTTTCGAAGTCCTTTACCAGGAGAAGTTGTTCTTGTTGTTGTTTAACAAAACAGAATAAAAACAGCTCACGTTTAGCTAAGAATAACCTTAAGAGTTAAAAGAGCATGAGGTACGTGTATGGGTAATCATCGTCCTCGTCAATGGCAGATTGAGGCAAAATTTGACGTAATCTGTGAATTAGAGTTTTAACATTTGCCTCAAGTCTCAATTTTATTACGAGAAGCAAATACAGCTAAAAAAAGTTGTAAAGTGAATTTTTTTGGAAACGAAATTCTTCTTCTCAAGATATTTATTAACAAGTGAAAAAAACAACAACTAAATTTCGCTTAGGCCATATCTTAAGTACCCTGCACTATATCTTCTATGGTGGGCGTGGCAAGTTCCTCATTTTCAATGGAAGGACTAAATATTTTTACGAATGAATTCTGATTTTGTAGCTTAACTGTTGTGTCTAATATATAGATTTTTACTAATTATGGGCGTAAACCTCCTCAACCGATTTTGTTCAATTCAAATAGCTATCTACGCGCAGAAACTAGAAATGTTGTGTAAGATTTCAGCTTTATATCTAAAAAGTGTGGGAGTGTTGCAAACGGTATATCAAACTTAGTATACTCCCATCACTAAACAAAAAGTTGATGTTACTCTGGAGGAAAATTGTGTATAAAACGTGTAGTGCTTCTTCTTTTTAAGTGAATTTCATAAATTTCAGTGAAACATAAGCAACAATACCCACAACGGTGTGTGGGACTCGTAAACATTAATACAATACAGGCGTGCAGTGTGTGCGTACCTATGTGAAAATATGAGTATGGGAGATGGTGCTATGTGTCCACTTCGTTTAGGTTAATTATTGTGTGGGTAACATAAAAAAGGTACAAACAAGGGCGAGCAAATGATGTGATGAAACGATAAAATATTATACCATACCGCTGAATTTTTTGTTTATGTTGTTGTAATATATGGTGTAATGCGGTTTATGAAGCTTGGCAACGGTGTACGAGAGAAAGAAGCTAAAGCAAAAAGTGCAATGAAGGTCTATAAACATTTTATAGTTTTTAATTATGTCGAATTATTACAACGTACACACACACACATATGTTTACTTATGTACATGTTAACACAGCTGTTAAATGGCAGAATATTGCTGAATGTTTATGGTTTTGGTTTTTTTTTTATGTTGTTGTCTTTTTATAATAAATACAATATTTATGTATACAATCAACGTGTAAACCTTGGTGAAAATATTTTCACAAAAGGAACGTTTTTATACTCGCCGCAAAATAAGCGGGGGGGTGGTATACTTAAATTGTCATTCCCTTTGCAATACTCAGAAGACCCTGCAAAGTATATAAATTCTTCATCAGCATGAAAAACTAAACTTTTGTCATCTAATTTCTGTTCAATTGGTTAAGAGCCGCGCCCAAAAGCGATAAAAATGAATTTATCTGCCACCTAAAATTATGCTATTATATTAACAAACTTAATAACTTAATAAACTCTCTTATCACATGTGGTATAGGGTATAGAAATGGGCGTTGCCGGATAACAGACCCGATTAGTGTAAAATTCAACTTGTAAATTAATTCGAGAGCATAATCATTTATATGCCACGCCCACTATTTGTATGTAAATATGTAGAGTATTTAAGATTTGGTCTAAGCCAAATTTAGTTTTCTTACTCGTTATTATTGTAAATTGCATACATTGCCATGCCAGGAGAATTCCCATAAAACTTATTTGTTTTACTAGATAGTTTTTAACGTCACAACTCTGTATAATGAAAATTTTATATATTATTTATGTTATGATTTGATTAAGTCTTTAAACAGTGCATTATTTAAAGAGGCATACATTATATGCAACGTACCAAGAATGAGTCAGTATGAGTGTTTTTCATTTGCTTCGTTTCTAACTTATTAGTTACATGCATTAAAATCTAAACTTTGAAACTTATTAAAAACTTTTCTAATTTCTTCTCTTCTCAGACAAATAGTTTTAGTTTAAATATTTCCTCAACATCCAATAACATCTTGTATAAGTATATAATGTTGTCATGTACATACATACATACATACATACGTACATATATATGAATATGCTTATGCCAACAGTGCATTAACTTATATAAATAAACCAGCTGCCATGTAATCATGTTATAAAAAGTTTGTTTCTCTTTACCAAAAATATGCAAACTCATCGTCCGTACATGTGCATTCTAGTTGTAGCATATCCTTTTTGTGAAAGAATAGCTAGCTAAAGCTTAGCAATCAAGTTGTTATCGTTTGGGGGCTCTTTTCACGCTTTCTGCTTTTACATGACCCTACATCCAAAATAGTACAATAAGTACAGCTGTCAACGTAAGCATGCCAACAGCAAATGTTTAGAGATGGTTGGCTGTACAAAGGGATCAACTCTAATGTTAGCTAATATTTTTGCGTTTTGCTGAAGTATAGTAATCAGCTTTAAGCCGCATCTATGCTATTCATTTCCTTTTGTTTTTGTAGGAGAATTTTTTTCTTCTGAATATTCTCTGACGTTATCTTTGTATGTTACAAATATTTTAACAAAGTTAACAATAGTTGTTTGGCAAAACTCCTATTTATGTATAAGTTTAAATATGTAGCTGATGTTAAACTAATTGTTGCTTTCCTGTTGTTGTTATGCATGCTTCACAATAAAAAAAAAAACTTATTACCCGTAATGAGCTTGTTAAGGCATTTATTGTGTGTTTTATTTTTATACTTTAAAGTTTAACCATTTCTAACTAGAGAGAGAATATAAATGATCTTAAAAAGAGTAAAAATTATAGATCAAGAATTCTAATTAACTGACAACTAAGTAACATAAAAATAAATTTAGATCACAAAAACAAAGCAGAATCAAAAAGTTTTAAGATCGAGAATAAAAAAAATTTTTTTTTGAAACGAAAAAATTTGATGAATCAAAATTAAATATTTTATACTTAGTATGGATATTTCATAGAACACGTATCTACAAAGTAGATTATTTCGTTGGCCACGCGGAATAAATGGGCGGAATAAACTATTTTACAAAATTTTATAATGGACTAAACCCATCAATATTAAAGTTGGTCAAAGAACGCCTTTAATCTTTCCTACAATGTATATCAAATAAGTAAGAAAACAAAATTTGGCTTAGGCCGAATCTTAAATACCCTCCACAATTAAAACGGTGGGCGTGGCAGTAATATTACGCCCTTTAATAATTGTATGTATTATGTACCAGTCTGCAACTATTATAGAGTTTAATTAATTACCTGCCACGCCTTCATTTTCCATATATATATGTGATAGGATGTGGAGGATATTTAAGATTTGTCCTAAGCCAACTTTAGTTTTTTAAAATTATTTAAAGTTATTATTATTATTTTTATTTTGGTATAATCTGGCAACTCTAGGCACAATATTTAAAAATCCTTAATATATAATAGAGTGGAGTGCTTAAAAATTCTTAACTCAAAACGACAAATATAAAGAAAATTTCTTATAGCACTCAGTAGAGTCAATTGCTGAGACATGCGCCTTTAAAAAATTTTTTCCAAAAAGATGGAGGAGAGTATATATATATCGGAGAGAGGTACATTTAAATGTATAGAAAGTATAAACAATGGCGAGAGTTAAAGTCAATAAAAATATACCCAAACAAACAATATTGAGTTGAGTGGTTTTTATTAAATATGAGAGAGCAGCAACTATGAGATGTAATAATAAAATGCATGATTTTGACTTTTATGCTCTTTCGAGCACAAACTTTTATAGTAAACGGACGTGTAGTACGGTAATACAAGCTTCCTCCTAACTCTGTGACAGTGTCATAAAATTATTTAAAGTATATTATAAATGAGAAAACTATAAAGGCGCAATTTTTCTAATAAAATAAAATGTAATCAATTGCATGGATAAGGTGTACAATTTGATTACGAAAAATAAAGCTTTAATATATTGTAGAATACTAACAGAAAATACCAACAGAGTTAACCTACAGTGTCTAAAACAACAAAGTTAAGAAGGAGTGCAAAAAAAAACAGCATTTTAAATAATATCAAATGAAAGGAAGTGAAAAAGAGCAAAAAACAAACAAACATACATACGTACATTCATACATGCATACAAAATCGTAATACTGTGCAAATATGCCAATATAATGTAATGGCATCAAATATATTTATATTACCATTGGCATACTTTTAGGCACTTATGTTATAAGCCTTGAAGCATATTTTATGTGAGCAGACGCACACAATATGCACACACGCACACCTAGGCATAAAGAAAAGACCTTCCAACACACATACGAGTATATCAAATGGTATATGATACAACTACCCGAATATTATTCACATGTGTTTTGAATATTCTCAGTGGCTTTTTATAACACAACAAAATACCAACACACATACATACTCATACCAAAAATATATGTAAGTTTTTATGCAGTATTTAATAAACAGGATATGATGAAAAATACAGATGAAAAACAACAACAATAATAATAAAAGGAAAAAAATGTATTACAAAACAAATATTTGAATATATGCTTGTAAACCAGCGGGTTTGTAGACTAGATTTCTATCTCCTTTCACTTTGGGTAACAAACATACTACATAAATGTTCGTATGTGTGTGTTTATATGCATCAATATAGAGGAGACTTTCTTCCATTCAGGTGCAACAATGTTGAAGAAGTAAAACAAAAATAAAAACTCTTTTACAACACAAGCGATCACCTGTGCCGTTAAGCATACATGTTCTACACACTTTTCCTTCTTCTTTACGGGTGTTGTGTGTGCATAAGTGTGCGTTTCTTTGTTAATTTTTAAATGCATACGTTTACAATTTAGGTCAATGCAGCCTATTGCCAACGTACGTACACATATAGAACTGTATGCGTGTTCGACATTAGATGAGAAACCAAAACACTTCCCTTTCGCAAAAAATGTGTAAAATGTGACTCAGTTTTACAAAAACAAAAAAAAAAAAAAACATAATAAAATAAAAACACACGCAAACCTACTCCGAAGCAGAAGCAAAAGTGAGTAGCATAACCACGTAAAACCCTTAACATACTTAAGTTGTCTACACTTTTAAAAGAAAATGTTTAACTGAATGTATGGCAGACACACTCTGTAAAATTACTACAGGAGACAAGTGTTTAAGCCTTTAAAATAAGAATAATAACTTTAAATGTGTATGTAGAAGGAGAGAGAGAGAGAGATAGGGAGGGGGAGAGTTTTCAATTCTAACAACATAAAATATTAGCATCAGGTGTTATCCTTGGTACGTGCATGGGTATGATTTGAAAATTTGAAATATTTTACCCCTTAATAAACACACAGAGTGATTAAAAATGATTTTTAATATTGATATACTATGTCCGTCGGTCCATGCAAGTGTGTATGTAATGTATGTAGTTTATAAAAGAAGTGCAAGGAGAGGGTTATTCAGATTGAGCAAAATCAGTTAGAGTCACGACCATATTCGACAAAAATCTATCAAAAATTATTGCCGCAAAAGTGAGCTACATAGTTGAAACTTTGTTGTTGTGCAAAAGTGATCTGATAACCCAGATCACAAACACTCTTACATACAATTAAAGACAATAAAATACCCTATTTGTCGTAGAACGTAATGTCGGGCGTAATTTTACACCCTCTGCTTGCATATAGATGAGCATGACGTAGAGTTTTATATCGGTCGGCTTTAGCTAATGATAACATTTTCCGATTCATTTTAGCTTTGATATTTGTATACCCTACACCCCTTGTGGCAAATGGTATATAAAGTTTAAGCATATGTTTGTAACTCCTAAACGAAAAGTGTCAAACCCACCTCTAAGTATTCCGATCCATTCAAAATCTTAATTAATTTAATCATGTTTGTCTGTCCATCCGTCTATCTATGTAAGTTTGTGCATAAGCTGCAGGTGGTATTTTTTGAGATAATTCATAGAAATAATTTGGTACATGGACATATATTGGCTCAAAGAGAAACCCTATTGAGTATAAACCGAATAGAAGCATTTTTAGAACCCTTTCCTATACCCGGACCTATTCAAATGGAAGTCTTTATATGGAAAAAAAACGCAATTCTTAATATATTTTTACAAAAAAAGATAAAGAATCGTTAATTGACTTAATATTTGGCTGTGCTAAGTGTGTACATTTTTAGAACCGCTTTTCATATAATATATTCATATACTTTTATGATAGTGCCGCGTGTATAAATAGCATATATTGTAGCATAAGTTAAGGAGCTCAGTGGTGTAGGGTATTAAATGGTCATAACAATTTCCCTTCTTTTTTTTATTTAAGGTATGTATACAAGAGCCGTTTAAGTAGTGAGAATTGCTATAAAAAAATTTATTAGAAATTATATATTGGGATAAAAAACATTAGTTTTTCCGCAAGTCGTCTGCAACAATGTAACAGAAAACAGCCATTAAATTATTACAAACGACTGCAATCGACTAAAAAATAGTCCAGATGAAGGTTCCTTAAAAATTATGCACTTTACAAAGCATCCTTATATTATTACAGACTAAATTAAAGTCTGGAATGTTTCATAAATTCCTTATAGTTGATTAGCATCAAATGTTGTTCATATAATGCTGGTTTTCTGTTGATTAATGAAATAGTTAGAAAGTTAATTAAATGATTTATCTGTAAAGTCTAAGTGGCTCTTACTATGTCAGTACGGTAGTCCGTCTTTATAATGTTATTGCTAAACCTTATAAAAGCAATAATTGATATATTTTGTCAGAATTTGACTGTTTTGGCACATGTAACGAATATGCCAAAAAGGGGCACATTGATGTGCATCAAATTTAAACTTCATAGAGACATTTTGGTGGCAAGGCATCTCACCGAAATGATTGTAATGAATTTCAATCGAATATCTTTAAAATTTATGACCGTAAACGATTCAACCTAAGGCCGAAACACAGACGGAAATGTCTAGATCGAATCAAAATTTTGACATCATTCAAGAATATATACATAACATATATACCTTGTGCGGTGTTGCCGATGGAATAACAAACGACTCTTTTTATTACATATTTATGCTGACGTATAAAGTACTACTTACTAAATATGTCTATGCGTGCCTGCATGCAGACTTTTTTTTATTGCGGTCAATTGATATGCAAATTTGGTATTACTTTTATGGGTATATGTACGGGTACACATTACTCGTATATTGATTATATGGCTGGGTGTTGAGTTGCGATAACAGCTTGTGATTTAGTACGTAAGGCCATAACAAGCAATCTTTTGTTCGCCCATCAAAAATATACTTTAACATAAGTTTGGATTTTATTTAAATATTTAATTAATTTCCAAATGCATTTTCATTCTTTTTGTTAATAGGATGGGTAAACAAAGAGGAAATGAAAACCTTTTCATGTCATATGTACAAATTTTTGTATTGTGATAGTTGATTAAAAAGCCTAAATTGTTGTTGTTATCACAAATATATAGTAAAATATATATTGAGATGGGTGAGAACAGTGAGGGAGCAGCCGTATAGATATTTACTTTCCTTCTCTTTACACATAATATTTGGTTTTATATAAAATTCTATGAATGCATTTTACATGTACGATTTTTGCCTGAGTATAGCAATACTATCGCACTCATGCATGTGGTGTATATGTGTGCACTTCATTGCCTCAAGGACATATACCGATATAACCTCACTTTGCATACCAAAAATTTCACAAGCAATAACAGTTTATGACTCAACGAGCTCGATGGCTCCATAGTTGCATAGCTATGATGCAGTACTGTTTTGTTAGTTAAGTGGGAGTTTAGTTTTGTTTATATCACTGTATTGTGGTATGGTTATTAACATATAAAGTATGAGAGGGAGAGTGGGTTTGTTTATAAAACAACAAACTTGTACACGTTGTAGCTTTCCTTTATGCTTTTATAACTGCAGCAAACTCATCGTTAAGTGGTGGCTGTTTACCATGTTTATACATTGTACATTTCCCATACATTTATACATTATATTGATGTGCTTGCTAGATGAGTATGACTGTTCATTTCTTTTTCCTTTTGCGGTGTGTGTTTGACTTTTGTTTCTTTTTTTTTATAATGCGTTGTATTGCACGTTTTCCCATTTTCATTTGAAGTATTTTATTAAATTTTGCGTAACGTAAAACTATCCTTGAACTCTATGTAATAGCATTTTATTATGTTATGAGACTAAATGTAATATTTTTTTTATTATTATTATCACATTTAGTAGTTATTGCTCAAGCGTAACAATAAGCAATTCTGAAATAAATTTAGCGTGAAAGTCAAGCGAAAATATTGAAAAATAAAAGTTGACTTTGTTCAAATCTTTAATACTCTCTACTCTAATATACAACGCGTGAATCTGGCAGGTACGCTTAGTGCATTAACTTATTTATCGCATATTATGTGAAATGAAGTATTTTGTAAATAGCGGGCGTGTCTGCTGTTCACACAACGATACATGTATATACCAAACTTCAATTTTATAGGTAAATTTTTGTAGGAGATAAATAGGTAGTCGATGGCATTGTCTACATGGCATCTCAAGCGATTTTGCGGCCTACAAATAGCAATAAATGTACAAAGGAAGTATCCAACTCTCTCGACACACTTGAACACCGACGTAATGTGAGCTGTGTTGTGCTTATGTCCAGGTACTTCTATGGCATATGTTCTAGAGAGATAAAAGAGATGTGTCCTCCGCTGAAACCCTTTAGTAGGACAACCAGGCTTGCTCACCAATCTCACCCATCCGTTATGGAGTTGCCGGCGTATCGAACAACCCATTACCGAAACGGTTCCTACCTCCAGAGGTGTTTCCCACCATGCGATTGCTCTAAACTTAGTTTTTGCAATCCATTCAATATGAGTAATTTGCCATGCCTACTTGTTATTTATGAATATAAAGATTATTCTCGTTTTGATTTAAGTCAAATGTAGCTCCTTTTTAGTGTACATATTATATATCATTTATATACTCACGTCAGTGCCGTTTCTACATTTGCAATATATTTTATTTTCCCATATGTTTCAGAATGTATTTTACTTTTACGCTGTGGGGATACCTTTATAAGTGTTTTAGTTTTCGTTTTTCATTTTAACGAATCTTCCACAGAGATGGCATATATTTATTGTCACAACAAAAATAACAAATCAAATACATATGTTTACATCGTACCATGCACCTGAGCACATTTCTAGTCATAAAAAGAATTCAACAAAAGCACTTTATTGTTAGAACATGATAAAGTGTTTTGTAACATGTTTGTGTAATTTAATGGGGAATACTTTGGAATGGTAGGGGAATGTGAAATACAAGAATATTAAACAAATGAAAATGTTAGGTCGGTCAAGCGCTACCTATTAAGATCCTGCAACATTATTTAGCTCCACAAGTTATGCTACAATTAGTTTAGTTGTGTCAGTAAATGCGAGGTAGTATTGTTAAATGAGTGTTCGTGAAATATCTTTATATGGGAAGGGTCCGATCGTGTCTATATGTTGCACCGCCATATATTAAGTTTTAAAAAAAATTTTAAAATTGCGAATTTTTTCCACATATAAGGATTTCTTTTATATGGGAAGGGGTTCGAAAAGTAGAACGATTGAGTTAATTTTCAATAGGGTTCCTTGTGGGCCAATACATGTCCAAATTTTATCGAAATATTTCAAATAACCTGCAGCTCATACATGTGGCATATATTTACATGAACAGACAGACGGATGGACGGATATAGTTAAATAGATTTTAATTCTAAATCGGTCAGTATAATTGAAGGTGGGTGTGGCACTTGGCGTTTAGAAGTTATGAACATATGCACAAACTTAATATACCCTTTTCCACAAATGGAACAGGCTGTAAAATACACAATACATTATCCCATCAGATTGTCCCGCTTAAATGGATTTGTTAAGTTATTCCGAACTACTGGTGACATTCTTATATACTCATGTAACACTAATCCTCTTACCAATAATTGCTCTGAATACATTAACAAAAATATTTTATGATAATGCGATTTTCCTATGTGGGGTATGGTAGAAAAATGCAATTTAATTTAAATATTTATGCATGCACACAGACACATCTACACAACAGTTGCGAGAAAGCAATGCAATCATTTATGAAGTGAAATCCTCAGCTTATAACATTAGAATAGAATCCATCACATTCTTCAATATTTTATTTGTTTATCTTATACCAAAACAATCACATGTCACAGAATTTATTCAAGAATAATAAAATATGCAATTCTCAGTACACCATTATCATCTTAGCTTAGCATATATGTTAACGTTATACCATATCAATGCATGCGTATAGATATGTGTAAGCGTATGCATATAGGTAAACGTACACATTTCATTTAATCAAATATAATAGAATACGTTCACCATCATGTGATTGATATGAATTGTAATAATATTTAACAAAAATGCATGCATTTACTATCTAAACTTCTATTAATGTATGTTTGGGTGTGTGTGCGTGATGGATACACAAGTCTCGTTTAATATATATGTATTTGCATAAGAATCATTTGAATTTACTTTGTTACTAACACGCACACATTCATACCCATAAAATACTCGTACGTTTACATTGCAGCCGCATTCGTGCTAATAAAAATACCAACAAGAACAACACTTCTGTATGTACAATGTAAGTCAACACTTGTTGTCATTTATTTGTTGCTTTTTATTTAGATAAATAACAAAACAAAACAAAACTAAGAATAATTGAGAAAAAGAAAAAAATGAAAGAAAATGGGATAAAATGTAAACCTTGATGAACTGGCATTAATTTATGGTGAAATGTTTAAGTACAACAAATGAAACACAAAAGCTTATCAATAGGAACGTGTTAAAAGACAATCAGCATTTACACATTTGTCATAAAGCATACATATATACGGACGTATTTGATTTAAGTATTAAACCATTAATCATACAAGTCGAGAGTCGATATTTCAATATGATTAAGGAGATGATTAAGGGGATATGTTGGTTTTGTGCTAACATTTATGTGCCTAGGAAGGAGGCGGGCCATACTCTAGCCACGTTGCCACTTGTTTTTTTTAAATTAAATAGTGGGCGTTTTTTATTCTTTGATGGTAAGGTTTACCATAAACATTACAAATCAAATTTAAACTGTGTGGATTAATGTTAGCTATTGTGGGCGTGACATTAAACTGATTAACGTGCTCAAATTAAAAACAAATCCTTAGAAAATTTGTATTTTTTTTTTTGAAATTTTCGTTAAACCACAACCTTTGATCAATTTGGCCCAATTCTAAAGTCAGTCGAAGATCAAAAAGTACCGCCCCATTTAAAGAATACACATACACATATACTCTGTTGTCTCCCGGAATCCTCGTTCTTCTTGTCATACATATATACCGCTCTTAGGATGGTGGGTTTAAAAATCGGTTGATTATAAAAAAAAAAAAACTTTGCTATAATAAACTATTTCCTGAAAGTGCCAAGTTGTCTAGATTTTTGATGTTTCCTGTTAAACGAATAACAGGAAAACCATAAAAAATAACAAAAAAAAAAAAAAAAATATTTATATCAATAACAATCTTACTTGGAATTAAACTAAGTTTATACTGGTTTATATTATAAATTTATTTAAAGACAACAACATACACTCTAATATAAACTGTTGAATGTTGAGTTTTAAAAGTAACACATACACATATGCACGAACATAACAACAACTGCCATCAAACAATAAATACTTGCATGTTATTACAAAAGACTCTGCATGATGGTAGTGTATGGTATGCATGTACATAGGAGAATGTTGTGACGTACACTTACACAATGAACTTTTTACCACACTTATCATATATATATATATCTAAATAAATACAACTACAAGTACGTAACATACAACAATGCATGCATACATACAAGCAAGCAAGAAGAATTCAACAGCTTGTCGAGCATGCATTTGACACCAATGGCAATCATGTGAGATGATAATAATGACCATGATAATGATGATGATTGCGTTGGTAAGGTATATACTATACATGCATGAAACAACACAAAAGTGTTAAGGTGTCATATGACCCACTTTATAGTGAACAACTAGAAAAACAAGGAAACGATAGACAAAGTGAAATAGAAATTGTGTATAAACATTAGTGCGTTATACTCGTATACATGTAACACACTGACAATTAAATAATGGCTACATACTGTGTTGTTAGATGGGAAAAGAATGTGCCAGATGCTCAAAGGATCAAAATACGAGTCGATGTAGACATGTCCGTTTGTCCGTTGTTGGTTACTCTAGCAGTCGTAAATTTTAAGATATTTAGCTCAAATTTTGTTCAACTATTTTTACACGGAAGTGCTATTGAAATTATACAAAATCGGTAAAAAAAAATCTATTTATCTATGTCCTGGAATTTTCCGTACACATACACGTATATAAATAATCAATTCAAATCCGTAAATGTGTCAAAATAGACACGCCTATAATTTTCATAAACTTTTTGTGTGCAGAGCTTGACGCATATTGTGAACAGGGGGTGCAATCAGGATCATGCAACGCCCACAGTTTGTTTGCAGATGTTAAAGATATTTAAGATTTAGCTTGTGTGAGAGTAATTTAGTTTCTTACTTGCTTATATTCTACATTATATAAAATATCATGTCAGAATCAAACGTCCGTCTGTCTGTCTGCGTATACATTGTATCGCCATTCTTAATATTTCCTAATAAAATTAACTTCATAATTGGTACTTAATTAGTTTAATAATTGTCTGTGTCAAATTGGGACCCGACTGCACCATTATTAGAACCTTTCTCAATAAAACAGTCTTTTACAAAATGACTCTTATATGACATGGACTCATGTTTACAACCACATAAATTGTGAAAATAAATGGTGTAGAGTATTAAGTGGTTAAGTAGAACCGGCTGTAATATTTTCATTCGTTTTCTTTGCTGTGCTTGTTAAAGAAAATGATGGTAGAAATTCTATTCTAATATGGACAATTATTCTGAACATCAAAATTTATGTGTACTAACTGCACACAGAAACTCTGCTCTCCATCTTTCTTATTGTTGCGCTAAAAAATGATGTTTTTTTGTTGCTTTTTTGTGACTGCATTGAAACATTTAACGAACTCTAATAGGAAAATATCCCTAAGCGCTGAAGAGCAAAAGAGTGAAAAGCACAAAACACACATAAAATGCGCTACAGCAGTGAAATAGAATTAAATGTAAAATGTAAACTTTATGAGTCAAATATAAACATAAACAATGGTGTACGTCTTACTCCGTATATGAAGTATGCGGAATAGGAGTTTATAAAAAAGAAAAAGAATATGAAACAAAAATTTTAGTCACAAGTCAACACTTGCGCTGATGCTGCACCATATCCATATACACCTATAATAAATGTTTATGTGTGAAAGTTGTACGACTATGTTGTATTTTTATGTTCGTTTTATTGCTGTTGAAATGAAAAAAGAAGAAAGAGCTCACAGGATTGTCTACACAACAATTTGCACTTGTAAAAATATGCGAAAAAGATAATTAAAGAAAAAAAAAACAAATAAATGCAATGCAACAACAACAATAACAACCAAACACATGAAACACAATTCATTCGTTCACTTGCTCCACTTTAACAAGTATTTTTTTAGTTGTAGTTTTTGTGTGCAACACTTGTACACTTGTACTCTCTACGATGTACTTAAAATTGTTATGCAAAGCTTAGCCGTCCATCCATCCATCCATCCATCTATCATACACATACCATATACTCGTATGTACGTAAGTGTGCTTTTTATTTGATATGGTTTTGTGTGCCATGCAGCACGCCTTTGATTTCAGCAAGATTTAATGGTTGCCCACTTCACAGATGCATGTCAAATAATCTCCTTTTTTAGTGTTATCTTATTTCTCTCTTTATTGTTTGCCTCTATACAAATTCATAACAGGTATGCATGTGTATGTTTGTTTGTATGTATGTATGTATGTATGCTTACATGCCAGAGGATTATTGTATGCACCAAAATGTAAAGAACTCTTTTAACTGGTTTTGTGATTGCTTTTTGTTGTTCCTGTTTCTGATGTTTCATTGTTGATATTCTTTTTCCTTTGTAGTTACGACATTTTGTTTTAAGCGAAATATCAGTTTTCATGTATGCTACAGTTTAATCTATTATGAGTTTAGAGTCTCTGTACACATTAAGGACGTTCATATTGTATCCTTGATTAGTTAGCATACAATTCTGAATAAATCTAGCCATAACCATCTGATCGTTAACAGTTGTTATAGGCTCCACATATGTTAGTAAGCGTCATTTAATTTACAACACCCAGATATCTTACAAAGTCAGTTTTGATCAAAATCCAAAACTGAGTCGATCAAAACATTTATGTCCGGGTGTCCGTTCGTTGTTGGCAATCTAACGATTATAAAATTTGAGATATTGAGCTGAAATTTTGTATATGCTCTTCTGGTTTCGTTAAAAATATATATATCTGCCCACAAAATTGACTGAAGTTGAATTTTAGCGCACTTGTAATGTTTTAGGGGTTTATATAGAATATTTGGCATAGGGGTGACCCTACATAAGTATACAATTTTCAAAGATCCTTCTTCCTTTATGTTCGGAATAAGCCTATGGAAATGGGCGTGATCGGTTAACATAGCTGCACACAGTATTACATTTTATTTGCGTTCAAAGATGTTTAAGTTATTATTTCATAACTATTTGGAAGAGGTTAATGATGATGGGTATCCAATTGTAGATTCGGCATACGCCATATATAATCCCGTTTTACTTGTTCTTAATTATAAAGTATTTGAACAATAATTCATAAGTTAGTTTTATGGAAAAACTTTATATTTATACGTGTACATGGGTTATGTTTATAACTTATAATAAAAGAAGTGAGTTTGTTATGAAGGAAATTATGAAACTCCAACGATTCAACTTTGCTATAATTTATGTTATATATGATAAACAATAGCACTGTTATCGCAATGGAAAATAAATATGTATATTATAATTTATTAGTCATAAAACTGTATAATACAATAATAATAAATAATAATTTTTAATTCAATAATTTCGCAAAATACAAAACATTTAAAAATAAACTAATGAATGAGAGCGGTAGATTGCCGACCACTGAATTAGGTGAATAATTAATTATACACTATAAAATATAATTATGCTGCCGCGAAAAACAGTACATATTTAACAAGCATAAAACACTGCTAACAGTTGTAATGCATTTCGGCAATATTGTGTAATTTGTACAACAACAAATCAAAAACGAAAACAACACAATAATTACTTTTCGCGAATTCCGGTCGAAATATTTCTAATTAACTGCACGCAATACTGTAAAGAAAATAAATAGAATGCTTACATGTAAATTATTGGCTAGAAATTATTTTTAAGAATTATAATTAGAAAACCGTTAAATGAGATTAAGAAATTATTTTAACTCACTTTCACATAAAATGGGGGTTTACTAAGTTTTTCATTCCCCTTGTAACACGTATAAGGAGGCGAAATTTTGTACGGACACTACATGGAGATTGCTACTTAAAATGGTCGAGAGCCACGCCCACAATCGATGAAAATCTATTTATAATTAAAATTTAGTATGGATATTTATAGTTATCCCCTTCAAAAATGGGCATGGTTGGATAGCAGACACGCCCACAATTTAAAAAACCCTACTCAGCGTAAAACTCGACTAGCAACTTGATACGTAATACGTACACTATTAGAAGGAGTAATCATATATCTGCCACGCCCACCTTTCGTATGTATATATAGATAGTTAAAGAGGATTTGTAAAACTTAGCCTAAACCAAATTCAATTTTCTTACTTGTTTAAACATGAGATACGCATAAACCGTTCGCTTGTATTCAAATTGTAATTTTTTGTCATTCTTTCAGTATCATTTCTTATACCTTTCCATATCTTCTCTATATACTTATTCAATACAACATACAAATACACTAATATTGCTGTTAAATGCAAAAATGAAGTCTGGCAAAGGCAACAGAAAAATCAATGAAAAGGAACTTAAACTAATGGCATGCTCAGACGTGTCATGTGATATGAAAATGTCAATTTATACAAATGTTAAATATCTACAATGCCGTAGTGTGTGTTGAATGCTTTTGAATGTATTCATAAGCTTCACTTATGCTCAATTCTATTCTAATTTCCCCATAGAGTTTGAGGAAAGTTAAGAGACAGGTTTCTCTCAATTAAAAGTTAATGTGTATAAAAAAATTGTATAATTTGATTAAAACGAAAGTTTGAAGAATTAAAATGAAAAGTTTTTACAAATATTTTTTGATGATTCTTAAAAAAAAAAATAAAAGAAAAAAGGAAAACATGCCTTTAAATCAATGAAGAATCAAATTTAATCCGGAAATTCAGAAGATTTTTATTAAGTAGAAAGGTACATAGGCTCAGTTTTTCATTGAAGGACGTACGGACAAAATAATTCTATGAATTGTAAAATTCATTTCATAGACTCAAAACCATACTCTTTGATTATAATCAATCACATTTAATCATTTAATCACATTTTAAATTAGATATGAAAAATTGATTGATGAAAAAATGAAGCTAAAGTTAGTTGGATGGGCTCATCCACCCGGCAAGCTTTTGCATATCGAACTTTTAGTTAACTACAACATTTACATAGTACTGAGTGTATCGTTTATCCTTCCGTCTTTCTTGTATTCTTCTGATCTAATAATTATTTTCCAATAAATAATGAAATTGATTTAGCTTCAACTAAATGTATCATTTACCATATATGATATATGTATTAATAGCTATTTGATTACAGTTGCTACGCACACGTGATAGATGATTTAATATTGAAAAACTGGGAAATGCCAATATATGAAATAGAGGTGAACAAGTCATTGCAACATAATTATAAAAGTGATTCAAGTCAATTTTTCGAAAATATAGATTTAACTATTTCAATTCATAGTAGTTATATTTCTTCTTAAATTTAAACAATTTTTTAGTTTTTGGTAAATTTAGTTAAAGTTAGTTAATCAAAATGTAAATTGTTTGTCCCTCCTGTATATTTTATAATCAACTAACAATTGTTACCGTTCTTAGTGAAATTTGGCACAAGGATGCAAAGGATTTATATATAAACCACTTCGTGATATATTGGTGCAAGGGATGATTCGATCGGGTCACATAATAATGGGTTTCCTTGCATAAAAATATATCATCAAAATATTATGTTCCAAAAAATTCGACCCAAAGCTTACGCACATATTTACAGACAACGAACTGACATGGTTAAATCTATTCAGAATTATTTAGTACCCTACGCATATACTTATTGTGACAAGTGGTATAGGGTATAAATAGATATTTAAACTAATTAGAGCACAAGTTGTCCAACTAAGTAGTGCATGGTTTTCAATATTAATCCAAGTGCATATACATTATAATACATCTATAAAGTTTGAAATTCCTTTACATCATCATTATTGCTAGCTGCAACGTTATAGTTTCTCTAGGATCTTCATATATGCACCCATACATATACTAATACACACAAAATAAATGGCAACATTTAAACATCATGGAATGTAATGTAGTTTACTATAAGTGGTGCTATAATATAAGTACATATGTACACACACATATCTGTACATGATGGTCATACATATATAAGCATATGCGTGGCTATGTGATATCATAATATGGCACCACAAACAATAAAACCAGTCATACTATAAAAAAAAAGAATATCAATAACAAAGGCAATATGAAATGATGTGAAGTGAAATGAAATGGAAGGATAACATAAGCGTAAGAATATGTTATAACCGTTACAATAAAAACGTGTGTGAGCCTTGAGTTGAAGGACACACATTTATATTGATAAATCAGTCCTTGGATGGAGGTCAATATATAAGCGATAGAATGGTTAAGAATTAAGAATGAAAAAGAAGGACCGAGTAAATAAAATAAAAATATATGTGTGTGTAGGTAATTTAAAACGTAGTTTTTATTCGAAAACACTGAAAAACCTTTCTACCCTAAATTATCATAAAAGATTTGCTATATGGGGCGTATGAGTGCCTGGATGTAAAGTCAGTCTATTTTACTTAATTATGAGTGGAGAAGTAAAACTGAAACTACATTTGCCTAGGGGAGGCAAAGGTTTCTAATCAACATCATTTGTTTTAAAACTGTGAAAAGTTTTCTTTAATAGGTTTTAAATTAGTTGGTTGATTAAAACTAATTTGCTTTCATATTGCAATGTAGGTATGGTTTTTTCTTTTTCTTCATTTTAATCAATTAAATTTTGCACACGATTTTTCACGCAAATGGGGTGGACGGGGAGGTACTGGCAGTTCAGTGGTGTTGTGTTATCCACAAGAATGAAATGAAATTATAAAACTTTTTCATAGTAAGGTTTTTTTTTGGGGGGTTTTGTGGACTGTTTTTCGTTTGGTTGTCGCTGTTTTTGTGTGTATGCGTTATACGTTATATTTGTTAAACTTCTTCTAAAGTTAATTAAAATTCCCAAAGTGTACTGGTGACATGAAAATGTTAAAAAAAGTGAGAAAACTAGATTTGGCTTAGGCCATATCTTAAATACCCTCCACATCTACATAAGAAATGTGGGCGTGGCAGGTATATGATTATGCCCTTTAAGAGCGTAGGGATTACATATCAGCTTGAAAGTCGAGTTTTTTGCTGAGTATGGTTTTTTGTAAATTGTGGGCGAGTCTGTTATCCGACCACGCTCATTTTTTTGGCACATCGATGGAAAGGATAAATATATAAAGGATGTGCAATAAAATTCAAGTTCATAGGTTAATTTTTGTGGCAGTTATATATATTTTTATTGATTGTGGGCGTGTCTGTTATTCGATCACGCCCATTTTTTTGGCACATCGATGGATGAAATTATAATAGATTACCAAATTTCAATTTATTACCTTAATTTCTGTGGCAGACAAATAGGTTTTCATCGATTGTGGGCGTGACTCTTGACCGATGTTATTATTTTAAATAGAGATCTGCGTACAGAAACTAAAAGTGTTTGTACAATATTTCCGCTCAATATCTCAAAAATTTATCACCCAAGCCAATTATTAACGGAAACACGAACATATATGTCTAGATCGACTAAGTTTTTGATTCTGATCAAGAATATATATACTTTGTAAGATCTCTGACGCCTCCTTCTGGGTGTTGCAAATGGAATGACAAACTTAGTATACTCATCATCTTATATGTAGGGTATAATAAAGTGTACAAAATATGTGTTTGACATTTCAGAAGGTTTTTCTTTTTTAAATAAAATCAAATAAAAAGAAACCCATGCAATCATTTATTAAAAATAATGAATTTAATACAAAAAAATTAAGTAAACACTCTCCCAAGGCTAATTTAATTAAATGATCAGATGACAAGGAGTAAACAATACAACAAAAGGATATATTTAAAATAAGAAAATATACATAATTTAAGAAAAAGTCTCATGTATTGTAAGTTTCATTTGTCATCAGTCAGGCAGAATCGTCTAGAAATAATTAATTGATACATCTGTATATGCATATACATATAAAACATATAAAAAGTGAGAAATTTCAATTGTTACTTGTTACCTAATTTGTTTAAAAATATTTTCTTGTAAAAAGTTTTTGTTTTTTGAAATTAGGTTACGTTTATTTTACCCTGCATCACTTGTGGCATCACCCCTTAAGTGCCGATCTGTTATTTAAAATTTACATTCGACTATACTGGCGACCATTTTGTATTTAAAATAAAATTTTTAAATTTTTTCAGGATATTCTTCTACAGGAGATTTGTTACATAAACATATCAAAACGTGCCATTATTTAGAAATATTAAAAAAATTCAACTTTATTTCAAAACCGGCATCAATTTAAGCTGAAAAAATTATGAAGAAGACTCGACAACAAATATCAACAACATCATCATCGTCATAATGTTCATATAATCTAATGTCTAACACAACAAAAGAAAAACCGAAAGCTTCAATTTAACGTCTTTTTCTAACAAAACTAATTGCAAGGTGAGACAAATTTTATACGTTTTGCTGCATGAAGAATAAAATTTATATTTCTCCAGCAGAGTTCTTGACGTGAACGGCAGTCTCCACCAACTTAACGAGTGCAGCCCGTTATTGTTAGTTTAATATTTGTTCACACACTACATATGCAAGTACATAAATCGCTAGAGTATAAGGTGCTGTTATATCTTCCATGTTTTTGTCTGTTTGTCCCTCCCTCTGTCTACATAGATGTAATCCAATTTTCTAGTAAACGGAAATAGTTGACGGAAGTTCGAGTAGCCATTGGTTAGTAGGTAAAACGATAGCAGCAGCAGCAGCAACAACAATAACAGCAGTCCAAACAACAATAACTCGTGTTTACGCTTTTGTGCTGCACAACTTTTACGTTACGCTACGAGTGCGGGTATGTGTGTGAGTGTGCGGCCGGGAAGAGGATATAACATGACACAAAAATTTGTCAAGTCTATAACGGAAAAGCATTGTTAGATGGAACAATGGAACTGCAATCTAAACCAAATCACACACATACTGCACGCTGAGATTTTCACAAAGCAAACTTTTTATGGAATCTGGCAAAACAAAAAAAAAAATACTACTTGGACGCGTATAAAGTAGCCCAATAAGTCAGCCTTCAATGAGAACAAATGAGTGGGAGGAAGGGAAAAAACTCCAAAGTAGAAATGTATGTAAAACATGAAACTAACCAAACGTTAATGGGCAGCAACATCACTAATTTACGTTAGACATTAAAATTAGCAGAAAAAGAAAGAAAATGAAAAAGGTTGCCTTTTCAAAATCAACACTATTAGTACAGTTAGTACGCCTCCTTTAACGAAAATCGAAATAAATTCACGTCAACACTATAATTCAATTAAATTGTTGGAAAGATAAAATGTCAACAACACTCTTCCTAAAGCTTAAACAACAGCAACAATAATAGTTAGCAGCAGTTGCAGCTGCTGTGTAGTAAAACGAAAAACTTCATAAATCACTTTAAATAATCTAAAGAAATACTCAGCGGGGCAGAGTAGACAGCAAAGCTGGAAATAACTTAAAAAAAATATATATATATAACTGTAACTCTACTTAACATACACACCCCAACACTGTGTACTGTTTATCTATGCGATAGTTGTCACAGTCTTTCTTTTTAATGCCGTTATTTATCATCGTTATCAAGCTTAACAACAACAACAATAACAACCACACGTACGTAACAGCTAATTGTCACTGTACTGTATAAACCATAACAACATCAACAACAACAACAAACGCGACAACGTTTGTTCACTTTAGGTTGTGTCTCCCGATCTTATTTGCATACCGTTTGAATTCTTTCTTCTTCTATTTTTTTTCCTCCTTCTTTTGGAAGCAATACCTTAATTCGATTCCATTTGCATCCAAACAAAAAACGAACAAGAAAAAAGAATAAAAGAGAAAGAAAGTGAAAAAAAATCAAAGTAAGAGATTTCGTGAGCGCTTTGTCTTGGGTTACGCGTTTAACCTGATGACTGCCGCTAAAAGACGCGCAAATAGTGGCGCGACAATTGTTGTTGATAACCATTATTCAGATCAACAGATATCACGACGACAACAACAACAACAACAACAATCACATTTAAATTATCAACAACAACAACAACAACAACATTATGATGAACATCAACAACAACAACCACAACCACAACTGCAGGGACAATATACAACTTCCAACCATCACCAACAACAACCACAAATTGTTACCGACCACAGTCAAAACTATCATCACCGCCAACAACAACAACGACAGCATCAGCCGCACAGACAAAACCATTACTATCATCAGCGCAATACAATTAGTACAACCGTATCAACAACATTGTCAACATCATCATCATCATCATCAACATCATCGCCGGCGTTGTTGTCGTCAGCAATACCACCAATAACAACAACAGCACCGCCAGCAAAGCGAGGTGACTGTTCGGTGAAGTTACCATTGGATATTTTGTAAGTAAATACACATTTATTTAAAGAAGCATCTAAGATTCCTTATCAATTATTTTCATTAATTACCTCTCTTTTTATACTCTACACATAAAATATACTAAGTTTGTCCTTTTATTTGCAAATCATCAAAATCATCAAAAACTGAGACGATCTATGTAGACATTGAAGGGTATAATGAAATCTTCCATTGTGAAATAAAATTTCCTTTCGTTTCCAATTTTAATTTAAAATTTTTTCATTTTAAAAAGATAATCTTCCATGTACAAGTGGCACGCTTCTTGATAAAAATCAAATAAAAAGTTCTTAGTTTCGTTGGCAAACTTTAATCTATCATTTCCAACGAAAAATTAATTAATTGTCATAAGAAAATTACTCATTTACAGCGTAGTCTGTCGCAGTATATCGAATTTATTGTACAACTCATCTTCAATAATCCTTTATTTAACGTTGAATGCAAAATTTTAATTAAATTGAATAATAAGCCAACTACACCAACTGCCATGTTGATGCAATCTTATACTTACTGATGGAATTATTGAAAACTCCCACGTGCTTTTATATAAATTCTGTCTGCTTCGCATTTATATATAACAGGGGATTAAAAGATGTGCAATGATTGCCAGAAAAATGTCTTGTCAACCACAGAATATAAATAAGCAACATGAACAAAAATTGTATCTGTTGACACCCACGCTGCACAGCAACGTTATTGGAATTTATTAAGATTTTCTTAATTAAATTGACAGTGTGTGGGAGCAGACTCCTCTTTGTCTGCTTATGTTATATTCCTCCTGCAATATTATTATGCATTTAGTGCATATCAAAAATGTGCTTAATAAGCAATTAGTGTTATGCATGCTGTGCTGCAGTACAGCAGTTTGCAGTCACTTAAAAAATTAAAACTTACGTGTTTGTGCTACAAACTGTAGTAGTGGTAATAATAATAATATGAGGTAATTGTAGCGTGAAAATGTTCCTAATATGTAGACTCATTTCATTTGTGCTAAATTTGTTTAAAAAAAACAAAAAAACAAATCTCACCTTAACTGTTAGCGTGACCACCGTGACCTTTTTTTTCCAAACAAAAGACATTTTTTCAAAAAAAAAACAACACATTCCTCCTTACCTTATCGCTAATACTCTAAATGCATATTTTTTATTATTATTGGGGTCTCTCTTCATGCCTTTAATTATATATTAGTGTGTGCATATTGAGTTGTTCTTTAAGCCTTTAACTAAACTTATATATACATACGTTATGATTTATGGTGGCATTGCATTTAGGTGACACAACGTGAAAAACGTTTTGTTAAATGACTGCATTTGAAAATAATAATTACTAATAGGAAAGAACCTGCCAATCAGTCATCTAATAAAGGGTGCGTTCTGTTCTCTCTTTCCTCTTGAAACAGCACTTAATAGTAACAAGAAAACTGACATGTGTACATCGATACACACATAACATATAACATATGATAACAACTTGCTGCTGCTGACTAAGACATCATACCCCCATCACATACAGGTTGTCAGTTTGTGTTGTAAAAATACTTTAGCAAGGAAGGAAAAAATGGAGATATTTTAAAACGTAAAACACTCTCGGATTAAGTAATGACACATGCCAACACATGTGTCTCTCTGGAGAGAAGAATTGTTTGATTAAAAGTTAGAGACCGAAAGAGTGACGTATTATGGATAATTTACACTCCTTTGCATCCGTAAATTATTATTTTGATAACCACCCGTTTAGTTATTTATCTAGTAAGACATAAAAAAGTGTCACAGTAAGTCGTGGAAAAACTGTTTAAAAGTAATTTTCAAAGATCAGATTGGGCTAAGTTTAGATAAGCCATGTAATTTCAAATTGTGTCGATTTATTAAGGATTATACCTTCCACCATCCTCTCATGTTAATTGTGCCACGCCCACAAGCAACAAAAACTTATCAGGCAAAAAATTTACCAAATTTTTCATACGAATTGTTTTGTTTTAACACGATATTCAATTTTCTTTTTAGGTCTGGAACCAATCTACTATCGGGAACGTATCTATCGTGTAAAAAGAGAATTAAGTGTACTATTAAAAAGCACAATTCAGTATCATCCCTCCCCTCCCCTCATTTACATAAGCACTATATGTGGAGAGTATTTAAGATTTGGCCTAAACCATGTTTAGTTACTTAACCGTGTTTTCAAATCAATTTCTTTCAAGAGAGATAATTCTTAAGATCCATTTCATTCCCTTACATATTGCATCGTTACATAATAAAATGATTAAAGCGATTGTTTAAATTCATGGCAGCAATTACTTAGGCTTCCACAGCATATGTATAAACTGCAGAAATATTTATGAGCAGCTTATGTTGGTCTTTTCACATGACACTTGTTTAGCTGCCATTTATTAAAATCACACTAAGGTTACACAAACCATGTATTTTCCATGTAAGATCATATATGCGCTGTATTTTCCAACATACACGAACTGCTGCAGTGTTTTTGTACAAGTCTACAAATTTACACAATTTTTCACTTATAAATAATCCTGTGTACAGCATATAAATTTATTTGGATGGTGTGTGGGTTTAGATGCTTATACAGTATGTACAAGTAAAAGCATTTCTCTCCCTCTCCCTCTATAGGGTAAACTGTAGTATCGTCTTCTTCTTGTTGCTTATTTTCAAGTTTGCTGTTATTTCAAAGTTGTTAAGTCATTCAGTCTGTGCCAGTTTCATCATTTTGTTTGATTTTAATTTTCTTAGATTAAAGATTTAACAAATAGATTCATACTCAGTATTCAACACCTACTCAGGCCAATACAATACAGACACAGATGGCGATGCAATGTAAAGTGATTTTGTCCTTTTAGGATTTCATGTTTCTTCGAAGAGCTTCTCCAGCCATATACTCGTTTTTCTCTATCGTTCTCTTTCACATATGTTTGCATAGAATGAGTCAATGTTTTAACATCTGTTTGAGTTGTTGAGTTTTTTCTTGTGTCGTTTTTATGCCTATAACCCACTAACATAGATTATGGTGACATGTCAATGAGCTGCATTATCTTAGTCCAACTCATCTTGTATTCAAGATATGCTTGACAAAAAAAAAAAACCTATGAAATATATAGATACCTACGAAATTATATTTGGTTGGTAGGAAGATAGAGAGAAGGAATGATTGCTTTAAGACAACGAGTGAAAATGTTACAGTCGCTCATGACAGAACATTTATTATCCTAGATTACTCATTTCCAAATTTAAATCCATACAAAAACATAATTTATGCCATAATTTACATAAAAGGACTAATAAAACATAAATATTTTTGAACCCTTGCGTTTGAGCCACACAGGCTGCTATTTGCAAAATAACTAAAGTGCCACGCCCACAATTAACAAAACACTATCTATCGCATACAAAAATTGATTTATAAGGATGAATAGTGGTGTGGCAAAGTGGGCGGGGTCAGAATAACCGAACCATTCACATTCGAAAAAATATTTTATATGGTTTAAGGCCCGATGTATAACTTGTTGGTTAATACACTATATCTGTATATTATAAGTAAGCGGCAAATTTAGTTTTTAATACTCTACATGAAATGATTGGCATATTAAGTTTGTCATTCCGTTTGCATTACCCAGAAAAAGGCGGCATAGACTCTACAAAATATATATGTTTTTGATCAGCATCAAAATATGAGTCGATATAGATAAGTCCGTCCGCGTGTCCGTCCGTTGTTGAGAAAATGGTGTAAAATTTTGTACAGCACGCAAAACGCGGTTTAAATGTGACAAAATTAGTCAAGAGACACGCCTACAATTTATATTTGCCACAAACATTTTAATAATACCTTAAATATTGATATCGATCTATCTATCTAGTATATGGTGTGGCGTGGTCGTATAATAGACACGCCCACTATTTACAAAAACAATATCATTTACCACAGAAATTGCCTGTATGTGTCTGCCACGCCTACCCTTTTTGTAACTAGATGAGGAAGGTATTTAAAATTTGGCCTAAGCCAAATTTATTTTTTTACTTGTACTCTACACTTAATATAACATTACTTGATCTTTCATTTTACGAAAAGCAAAGTGGCACATGTATGTAAATATCAGAGCATCCCTTGCTCAAGTGCATTTATGTTAGTGTAATTCTCACGTGGTGCTCTGGTTTATTAATATTGGTGACCATCACCATCACACATCACACTACTTTATGCTTATAAAATGAAAGCAACACCATATTATTACCTGAAATTGTCTGTTGCACTTAAATGAAAGCCAGCCAACTGATGAAATGTTAACTTATGGTTGAATAAGCCTCAAATTTTATTAGTTTTAGATATTTTTTGCAACATTTTAATACATAATTAGCTTCACTTATGTATAAATATTTACAATATAAAATATTTAGTTATTGAAATTTTTACATAATAAATGATTTTAATAATCTATGATATTTTTAATGGTTCTAATTTAATTTACATAAATTTTGATAAAAACCTTCGTGCAAAACAAACGAAAATAAATTAATTGGGTCAACCATCATGCCAAGCCACCGAATATTGTCAACACACAAATCTTCAACAAACATTTGTCCTCTCCACGGTATTCAGATGCAGTGTGTCATAAATATTAAATATGTTTAGGCAGATTTACGCGTATTACGCACACACACACACACACACACACACGCTCTATCCTAATCAAATATCTAATAAATTATATCTACGTCTCTCTCTCTCTCTCTCTGTACTATTAATAATAATTTATTTTAAATCATTGTACATCGCGCATATCGTTACGTTTCTGATAATTTTCTCATTATGATTTTTAGATAATGTTTTGATTTATTTATGTTTTTGAATCTGATATCATATGGCAGACGAATAATATATTTGCGGAATTTGATACGTTTTCTAGATGGTTACCGAAATCGGCTATGAGGCAGCTGGGGCCTGACACTTCGAATGCGGATTGTATACTGGTTGTGGGTGTTTCCCGTCCCAAATTAGCTGTAGTCTTTCTTACCGTTATGTTGTTATCATTGTTTTTAACATTCCACGTTCTGTATGATAGTGCCGTGTATAACATACAAGCCGCCCAAGCTGTTCAACAACACAACAGCAACAATCATCTGCTGCATCAACATCATCACAATCAGTTATTTGCTAAAGAGCAATTGCAAAAGCACCAACGGCAACGGCAACAGCTACAGCAACAACAGCAATACCATCAGTCACGTTTAGCGTTAATGAGTGTAGCAGGTAATGGCATTGGTTTTATCAACAGCAACAGTATAAATCACTTGTCTGAGGAAGACGGGCAAAAAAATCGAAACAATGCTCCTGTACCGGTTGATAACATTTCAAATCAACAAATCAGTCATCCAATGGTGTTTCCATCGAATCGTGTACACTTTCCTAAAACAAGTCGCCGCTTACCTCAGGTAATATTCTATAAATCAAATTTATTCCCTGCAGAGAGCCGACACTCTTTATTCTTTAAAAATAAGTCATTAAGGTTAATTTATTTCTGGCTCATTATTAATAATAATGCTAAACTTTAATTAGGCTCTCATAATTGGTATACGGAAATGCGGTACACGTGCCCTACTTGAGATGCTTTACCTACATCCGCGAATACAGAAAGCTGGCGGTGAAGTGCATTTTTTTGATCGTGATGAAAATTATATGAAAGGTTTGGAGTGGTATCGCAAAAAAATGCCTCATTCATTTCGTGGACAAATAACCATTGAGAAGAGTCCCAGCTACTTTGTGTCACCAGAGGTAAGCTACTGTATGTACGTGCGCAGAATGAGAGTAGAAAACGAAATGAAAATGAAAATGAAAAAAATAAGCTTGTTGGCTGGTTCATGCTTAGCTTAGTTTGTATTAGATATTTTTTTTATTCATAAATGTTGCCTGCTTTTAGGGGTGGTTGTCTGTTTTTAAACGTTAATTGTTTGTTTGTTGAAGTGGTTCCGTTGGAAAAACTATATAAATATCAAATATATGAAAAGCAAATACCAAGAAAATTAAGTGGCGAGGCTTTAGACCCTTCAAAGTTTATATATTCTTTGACATCGTTAACATTTGAATTGATCTAGACACGTCTGTCCGTTTTAGATTTAGCCAAAATGTCAAATTATAGTTGTTTTACTTGTCTTGGGTGTGTGGAAAACATCTTATGCGGACGGTCATACGGACAGTTTCTGAATTGGAGGCGTTTCAAATAAAGGAAAGTATACTACGAAGGAGGGAATTGAAATGAATCCGCTTAAATCTATATTTTGTAGTCTGTTATTGTTGTTGTGCTTATTCTGAAAACTCTTATTTACCCTAGTAAGCGACTAATTCAATTCAATTACAAATAAATGTCAACAGATGAAAAGTTGCGATTGGTTTTTTTTTTGAACCGCTTGCACTGTTGAAAGTGAATGAAAGTGAATAAAACGCAATTAAATACTAGAATCCTGTCAAAAAGTTAAGTAACTATGAAATGAAGCCAAAAAAAAAGCAAGTAAAAATGTTATAGTCGGTTAAGCCCGATCAATGAATACCCTACACTTACTTAGCTCCACAAATTATGCTACAATTAATTTGAAGTGAATCAATAAACGCGAGACATTGCTTTATAAATCATTTCAAGGAATATCATATCAATATCAAAGACGGTTCTAAAAATGGTCTGATCGGGTCTAAATTTGGTACAGCCAAATATTAAGTCAATGGAATATTCTTCACAAAATTTTATCAACTTATATTAAGAATTGCGATTGTTTTCCATATAAAGACTTTTCATATAATAGGACCTTATAGGAGAGCTTCTAAAAATCGTTACAAACATCCGCACAAACTTATAATACTCTTTGCCGCAAGTGATACAGGGTATAACGAAACATTATCACACGTATCAGAATACCACACACAACTGTACTTATATATATAAAGCCACAAAGTTCGATTAATTTTTGGCCAACATTTGTATACCATATATGTCTGTATATACATATGTTGGCACATGTGCATTTTATATTTCTATGTTTTTTAAATGAACTTGACCAAAAAAATGTTGGCCAACAAAACTCGACATACATTGAAATAAATGAAAAAAAATTGTAATTTAGTTTAAATTTTCTCCCTACAATGTGATAACCTGAATGCCAAAAACGATGAAAGAGACGGATATCCGTCTGATTATATCATTATTATTTGTTGTTGTTCGTTTACAACAAAAAATACAAAAAATTTTTATCCTACAGAACCTAATTATTCGGCAATAATTCTTAATTAAATGCAATCGTTGTGTGTATGTATGTAAATGTGTACATACAAACATACACAACAAAGGCAAATGATTTAATAAATGCCAAATATGTAGATGAGGAATAATTACTTTTGTAGGTGTATGCAAAAAGCACAAACTTCCAATAATTACAAACAATGCAAATGTAAAATTCAGGAATTAAAATGTATACTCGTATATTAGCATTATATACAATAGCGTTTTATATATATACATATATATACCGGAATTGGCAATTTTAATTCATTAGCTTATTAAGGATGAAAGGTGATGCAAGGCAAATTCTGTATCGCTGTCCATTTGTACGATTGTTTTCTGTAATCTAGTAATTATTTAAAGCTTTTATAATAGTTATTTACTACTCTTCTCCTTGGCAACGTTTATATCCAATAGTATATATAATGGTTGCATTGGTTATGCTTCAATTGCCAATTACGCCAATGAGAAAACAATTCTTTTCTGTTTTCCTCCTCAACCAGTACAGCATACGTACTCAAGCAATAGTTTAATGTCTAGCACTTCATATGTAGAGAGAGTATTTAGTAACGTCTGCTTACTTACCATTACCATTTATTTACCACACATATTACGGATACCCACACACACACACACGGTATATATATGTTTAAGGATGTAAATATAGTAGGTACTGTGCTACTTCCCCACTAAAGCTGTTAATTTGTATTAGTGTTGAATAGTTAAACAATTTGGTTGGGCTGGTTTTGCACTGTTTGTTAATGCTCTTTGGGGTTATACCGCGTAACAGTGGATGCAAGTCTTACATTGTGTATAAAGTATAAGGTAAAGTATGGACTCAGAAAGCATTAAAATGTAAGGTTGGGACATACTATTGTAAGAAAGTATGTAATAGTACGTATGGCAGTTATTGTTTTCATTGTTTATAATTTCTTAAATCTTAAATATGTTATCCGTGGGCGTGATAGGTACTTTATAACGCCCTCTATAGTTTATGTAATATTGCCAAGTCGGAGTGTGGTTCAATTCATGCTTTATATAATTCCATATTCGATTCATACAAAAAGCATTTGGTTTACTTAAAAGCTGTCCTTCAGTCCGTCTACCGGCCAGTTCATAAATCCTTGCCTTGCTTGTGAAAAGTTACCAGAGCTGAAGAGTGCCGAGAAGCCATATATTTAGTAAAGTTTCTAAAGTTTTCTTTTTCACATTTTTATTAATAAAATATCCATAAAATGTTCTTTTTCGTCCTATTTTACTAACCATCCCCGCATACGTATACTTTGTTAGTTAGCTGGTTAATGTGTCTCTTGATAGAGAGGGAAGAACATTTTAATATTGCCATTTGCAATGTCTGTCTGGGCATAAGGTATATAAATGTTTTTTATTAGGGTAGTTAGTTTTGTGTGAGAAATTCATTTTTTTTTTTTTTTTTTTTTCAACAAAAATGATTTTTCTTCTCATACAGATTTTAGTGCATTGGCTGGCTTACAGTCGAGCATTCATTTATGTTTGCTGTTGTTTTACTTTTTATTTTTTTTTTTTTTTTGTAAATTTCTTTTTTGTGTCTAGGTGCCTGAACGTGTACGAGCGATGAACGCTAGCATAAAACTTTTGCTGATTGTACGTGAACCAGTGACAAGAGCTATTTCAGATTATACACAATTGCGAAGTCATGCAGCAACCGCCACATTACCACTCCTCCCAGATGCACCCTCCTCGTATACCTTATGGTCATCGGCACAACAACAACAACAACAACAACGGTTACAGCAAAAGATGGCCTCACATTCAGAATTACATTATAACAACAAAAATAAAAACAATAAATTATATGCTGAGCAAGCTGCTGCCACACAACTGCATGCGAATAATGTAGCGGCCGGCAATGTCAGTGACGGTGTTGATGGAAATAGTGGTAATGGTGGTGGGGTTGCATCGTTTGCCAGTGCTGGTGCTAGTAGAGGTAATTCGAGCTATAAAAGCGGAACTATTTATCGCCAACGTGAAGCAACAACTACAACCACAACAAAAACAACAGCAAGTGTGAATACAGCACAACTTTTGTCCCGGTAAGTATTGTATTTTTCTTTTTTATTTTTGCTGTTATTTTTTTCTTTTTTAATTTAATTTCTCTCAACCATTGGACGGTATCCTGTAAAAGCTATAAATAAACCCAATCCCAATCACTAGCGCAATAAAATCGATATGAGTCAATTTAAAGAGTTAATAAAGTGTTGTAACATGGAGTGCGTTACGTATGCACTAAAAAAAAAAAATGTAAAATTTTATATAAAACAATTAATAATAATAAAATTTGTGATTGCGAAAGATGTTTGTGGGTGGTGAGCGATTTCGCTCAATTTAAAAACTTTATATTCTATAAAGTCGGTGAAGTATGGCCGCCCCACTTAGTGTGGCCGGTATTCATAAATGTCCTTCAAAAATCAACGATTTAGTGAATTAAATGTAAAAGCCTGATCATCTCTGTACATGTATGGATTGTTCAATAGTTTCTTCATTTTCTCATATTGAATTTTAAGAACAAAGCTTCATGGTTTCTGTTCTCAACGTATAAGCGTTTGCATTGTTTTCTTTTTCTTTTTTTTTTTGTATTGTAGACCATTTGAAGAGTTGGCAATTTTTCCCAATGGTACAGTGAACGATTCGTATCGCCCGTTAACTATATCCATGTATCACTTACATTTACATCGCTGGCTAGAAGTCTTCCCACGTGAACAATTACTGGTGGTGAATGGTGATCGATTAATTGATGACCCAGTTTCACAATTAAGACGTATTGAAACATTTTTAGGTGAGTGCGACACAAATAAATATTTACTGTACATATGCTATACGTACAGAGTGGCACAATGCAGAGACGAGAAAATGAAAAAGCAAACGTGAAGGATGAAATTCACCTTTAGGGTATTGTGTTGATTTTCTCTCTCTCTCTATCTCTGTCACTCTAATTGACTATTATGTGCATAGATATATACAAACACATATTATATGTATATGTGTGCGTGAAATTGTTTATTATTTCATAAAACGTTATTGATTATTGCACAGCACTGTATTGTTTGTTTGTTTGTTTGTTTGTTTGTTTGTGTAATTGTTGTTTTGGGTGTGTGTTGATGCGTATGTTCTCTAATGTTTAGGTATTGAGCATCGTATCAACAGTCATCACTTCTATTTTAATGAAACGAAAGGTTTCTATTGTTTACGTTATGAGAACGGGGACCGTTGTTTACGTGAAACCAAAGGACGCAAACATCCGTATGTCGATCCTGTGGTTATATCCAAATTGCGCAAATTTTTCGTTGAACATAATCAACGTTTCTATGAGCTGATTGGTGAGGATTTAGGCTGGCCCGAAGAATAAATACCAATACACCTGCATACCGGCAAATAATGTTCAATTGGCAAAGCATGCCTGGGTAGTACCGGGCAAAAGTTGCCGATTAAAATTTTCCTCCGCATACATTTACTCATCCATGCGGACGTGTTGGTGATTCCCAGTGCACGTAAAACCTCACAGTTTAATTGTCTATCGTAATTATTCGTAATATTGTTGGTGTTGTTGTAATTATATACATTCTACCCATACATTCAATTATGAAAATATGTGCGGAAGAGTGCTTGTGTGTACAACACATGGTTTTTACACGTTAACGAAATTATTATTTAAAGCAGCACACTTGTGCAAACAACACATGGAGACTGAGATGGTAAAATGAACACAAACAAAAACAAAAAAGTATTCCATACAAGCCATTATACATGCAACTCATTTACCCACTCTTCTTCCCTCCATACATTTTGTACATTTTGTAATATCAGACGTATACTCGTATGTGTGTGAGTGAGTATATGATAAAAGTATGTAAAAAAGTGATGGACAAAATGCGATTCGTTTTTCGTTTTTCGTTTTTCGTTTTCATTACAAATGATGACTTATTTTCTGTAATTTACTCACATGCATAATTCAATTATTTCAATTTATAGTATTTTAAATTTGTTTTCCGATGTTTCACTTCAAGGTTATTAATTTTATTTCTCTTATACAAAAATGTACTTTTTTTTTACACCTCAACACCTACATACAAAACGAAGGGCATACGTATTATGCAGCAACTTGCAAGTTAAGTTAATTATACGCTGAGTACGTTTTTTATAATATGTGAAGGTGTCTGTTACCCAGACGTACGGACATATTTGACTAGATCGACTTGGCTTCTTATGCTAATTACTCTGATTGTCGGGTCGAGTATAATCGTCTATAACATTTTTATTCGTTTATTGTTTAAGAGAACAGGCAAATTTTAGCTACATACTCGTATGTGTACATGATTTCATTTTGTTGTTGTTTTTACTGAAACAATTAGCTAAAAATGTTTTTGCCCGTTTTTAATTCAATTACAAACTCAAATAAACAATGGGATTATACAATTTTTTGTCATCAACCAGGTTACACAGGATTTCAAATGTGATAAATAATTTCTTTTTAATGGATTTTTAAGCTAGTTTTGTATTTTTTTTAGGAAATCTCTTGAAAAACACATATTGGTCACAGCCAACAGCTAATTTCAACCCAAATGGTTGTTTATTGTTTTTATTCATTGTTTTATTTTTGATTTTTTTTTTCAAAACCACACCTCAAACAACTTAAGCTATTAATATATTATTTTAACAAACAACAATAATAAAAAAAATTCAAAATATATAAAAAAAAAAAAACATATAAAGCAACTCAATGTGATTTTTTAGTGAATAAGCTGAAATGCTGACACATTTATTAAATTAATTAAAAGAAAGAAAGAGATTAAAAAACAATATTTGTCAGTTGTATAAAATATTTAACACATTGCATGCAAATAACGTAAATTTTTAAATAAAAGTCAGCTGAATTAATGAGTGCAGAGAAATAGAATAAAATAGAATGAAAAAGTGATACAAATCAAATTAATTCATTACACTAAAAGTAAAAGTTATTCAAAACAGAAATGTGCGTAATGTAAAACAACATGTTCCAACAACAATTGATCCAATACATATCATATTGCTAATAGCAAAAACCAAAAATTATACAAATTTATTTAAGATACAAAGCAACAAACAACCAAAGAAATCGATACATATCAGTTGTTTTGTTTTTAACAAAACAGCCACAGCGTACATGCTCCAACAGTAAAGTAAAGCGACAGACGCAGAGCAGTGTAATCCAGGCAAATGCACGAAATTGTAAATTTATATAAAAACCGCTAATTTATAAAGCATTGTAATAATAAGATTAACAAAGATTAGCTAAAACATAAGCGAAGGCTTTACCAGTATTCCACCTCTAGAAGTAATTTGTAATTTATTTTTAATTTTATAGTAATTAGTAGTTATGCACTGCCTTTAAAAAATGCAGAATATTTGAAAAAAACACACACCTTGCACATCTCTAAAATAAATTTTCTTAATTAGTATTAATAAATAAACGAAAATAAAGAGACGCATAGTTTGTAAACGGACGGACGGAAGGAAAACATATTATTTTTGAAGCTATTTTGATCTCTAATTACACCCAGATTACACAAGTTATGTTCGAATGTCTTTAAATGCAATGTGCTGAATCCGTAGATATGCCTGATTTTTTATTAACATGTACATTTTTCAAGATACTCTGTTTTTGTATGCCAATGCCTTCAACAACATTTCAAATTGTAACAAAATGTAACCAAAACAATTTCTTTGAAAAAGCTTTTGTAAAATAATGAGCAAGAAAGATGCTGCCCGTTCACTTGTAAAGAAACGGCTCTAATGGACATGCATAGACATGTTATGTAGGTAGAGGATTCAAGAATATGTCCGTTAAATTTTATAGGTGAAAGGTGCAATTGTTGGGCACGACGACGAGTTGAAATGGACGGCTCTTCAGCCACACTATCGCGAACAGCAGCAATATTTTCTGCAGTACGAGTTGTATGAGCATGCAATGGTGTTTTCACATCTCCTACAGACCCGGTTTGCTCAAATTTTTGCACGATTTTTCCGATTGTACGCACATTTGGACGATTAAATTGACCGAAAAAATCACGAAATGCACGATATGCATTTTGATTTGAACGCCCATTATCATAATAAGCCTGAATAACTTCAGCGCGTTGCTCGATTGTGTATCTTTCCATGATTCAAATTGAGTTAGTCTGAAATTGACGTTTGGGTGTGTTTCACATTCAATATCGGCCCTTACAATTTAATGAAGCCAAATCAATATCTGAAGTCTACAATTTGTGCTATAATTAGTTGAGTTGTATCAGTAAAGAGAAGGCATTGTCATACTTTAGATCACTTCAGGTAATATTGTTTTATGGAAAAGGATTCTAAAAATTACTTAATCGAGTCTAAATTTGACATAATTTTAGGCCAGTTAAATAATAAAGACTTTTAAATATTGTCCACCAAATATTAAGAATTGAGAATTTTCGTCATATAAAGGCCGAGTTTTTAATATCACTTTATAAGGGGATAGGTTCAAAAATAGTTCTTTTCGGTCCAGGATTCTTCTTTCATTTAAATATCTCTGAATTGTTGAATAATTAATATTTCAATGACTGTTATGGCACTTGTCTGGATCTGTATGGAACCTATCCTTGCAGACTCCATGATCAGTAGCTTTTATTATTATATTTTAAATATTATTATGAGTAAATAATTTATATTTTTAAACAAAGAAAAAAAAATTCGTTCCAAATTTTTCATGTTTATTATTTTTAAGGGAAAAAAATAATATTATTTTTGTACTGTTTAAGAGAAGTTTTTAAAAAAAATTTATTTACAGAAACATATTAATGTTTATTTATATTTTTAAGGATTTTCTCAAATTATTTTTTTTACCTTCTATAAATACATGTAAAATATAAAATATATAATTAACAGCAAAAACATAACATAATAACAAGTATTAGTAATCTACACCAACACTAATAGGTCAGCATTTGGTATTTTGTCAACAAATTTATGGCAATGTTTAGCCAAATACCAGTTTTTTTTCCAATTAAGTGACAACAATAAAATAAACGATGAAACCCCCCAAAAGAAATGAATTAAAATGAAATCAGAAATAAAATGAAAACCATTGAACCGTAAAAAACAAACACCAATCATAATTGTAACCAAACCCAACCAAATTATTTATACAACGAAATTTTGTCTTTTGTTTTCAGTTGTTTATAAAACTTTTTTGATACCAAATTGATAACAAAAGCAGAAGATGTTATATACTGTGCATATATTATACATACATACCTAAATGACTAATGAAAAGTGTAAAATAAAGAAAAACAAGAAAAGAAAATTGAACAAATTATAAATTATTCTGTAAAAAGTTTTACCTAAACATACATAACAATAATAGCAAAATAATTTTCTATAATTATATAAATATAATATAATATATACAGACACAAAGAAAACCTTTCATAAATGATACATATACAAAAGTGACAAGTGACAAGTGAGGAAAGTGGGGAAAATCTTTTAAAATTGTAAAAGTTACACGTATCAAGTTATACATATCATAGGCTTAAATGGAAACGTACATATCAACACACATATCAATTAAAATCAAATCAAATACAATACATAACCATACACATATAGACATATTATAATTGTAACTTTGATGTACCTTAACTACCATATAACGCTATAAGAAAATCAACACAACTTAAACTTTAATTGAATGTAAGTCTAAGGCCATACCATACCATACATATCAAGTACTTATGCTAGGTGCGTATGTAGATATAAAATAAAATTATAATATTTAAACTTTTGAGTAAACTTTAAGTAAATAACTAACTTGAATAAAAAACATATCAAACATTTCAAATAATATGCAACTTCAATTCTAATCCAACTAACAAACATTCAGTCAAAGCAATCGATTACTAAAATTTTATCCGAATACTAAAGAATTTCCAAAATCAATTATGCAAACATATCATAATTATATATTATAAAGGAATACTAAAATCATTCATCACCATACACGAATATCGTTTTTCATTATTTAAAATTTCTATTTCTACTTTCGAAAAATAAACGAAACAAAATGAATATAAAGAAAAAAATTACCCAACAAACAACACAGAAATATATAATTGTTATAACTTTCTCTCTGTGTGTAATTGTATTCTCCCTTTAACACATATATATATATATATATATATATATACTTACATTTGAACAAGGAAATTTAGTTTTGTGCTTAACATAAGTGTCAACTTGGAAGCAAGAGAATCATTGAATAAATGTATGGAAATAAAAATGAAAAATTCTAAACAAAAGCTGTTGCGCATTTATTATTACAAGTTCCTATAAAGCTTTCATTGTAATCGTTTATAGGGTGTAGGGTGTAGTAATGATAACACGATTTTATTTATAACATAACAAACATATATGTAGATGGAAATAAGAGCAGAATCTCTACCTTTGTCAACCTAAATAAATACGCCCGTCAGTACATCCACGTATCCTTCTGTTGTAAAACTCATGATGATGCAATTAAAACTCTTCAAATTGATCCAAATTTTCACTTGCGTTATAAATTGGACAAATTGTCATGTTCGTAGTCAAAAAATATCTATAAATTACGCCCAAAAGCATATCAACGAATATGAAACTAAGGTCAATTTAGTTAAACCTGGTTTACATTTTCAGTTGTAATACAACATGTTTTTAAATATTACGTAAAATTTAGCAGATTTTTATGTGAAATATTTGAATTTGATTCTTTCTAATATCTTCTTTGGCTCTGATTAAAAAATATCTATATATCTATCTATGTATCTCGTCTCTCTATAGGCAGTAGAATATATTATAGCATGGATGAAAAATATTATTTATTAAGGTACACACCAGCGCCTATGCTAAAAGTTAAACTTTGTAATAGATTTTGTTGAAACGACTTTTTAATCAAGTGCTAAGAATTTATACCGAAAGCTCTAACCAAACACTTTGTCAAGTTGTCTTAACAACTTAATAAAGGGAAAGCTATCACTTTGTGGGCTGTTTGTACTTAGAAACTCGTCATAAACAAGTGACATTTGTATAGATTAGGCATGAGCGTCTGTTTTTTTTTTACAATGCACCAAAAGCTCAATTATTAAAATGCACTTAAAGCTGTTTATGAAAAAAAGCCTTTTTCCATTTCTTCCGAATATTTTATGAACATATATATATATATATATATATAGAAATATGTAGATAGACAAAATAAATGAACAGTCATATTACATAAGCCAGTCTAGATATGATGCGGAAGTTAAGTATTTGTGATTATTTTATATATGTATAGGCTTCACAATAGCTCGTTCGTAGAGAATATGTAACAAAAAATTTAAATAAATACATCATACTCTGAAAGCTTTATTTTTATACCCATCAACCATTATAATGATTATGGGGGTACATTAGTTTTGCTTAAATTGTAAGTAAGTATCAGAAAATGGCGAGCAACCCCTCCCAAAAGTATATATATTCTCGATCAGCATCAATAGCGGGGTAGATTTAGCTCTTCTGTCTGTCCGCGTAATTGTAGCGTTTTCTTTTTATCCCTTTAATGGCCGCAAAAATATCGAGTTAAAATTTTCTACGCAAAATCTTCACCAGCGTTTAGAGTTTGTTTTGTAAGTTAGGCCAAGGATACATCTGAAATATTTTCATCAAAGCGTTTTTAAAAGTGTCACATTGAAAAACTTAATGCATCGAGCTGAGATTTGGTAATGTTCACTAGCGTTTATAGTTTCGTATTGTAATGCAGTTCACGACCGATCTAATTATTCAATTTTATTTAATCCAAGTTAATTTTTTACGCATTCTAACGATAAATATACCGAAAATTGAAGAAAATTGCACCACGTATAGTACTTGAAGACCTGAGATTTGAGTCCTATACATCTAGGTACCTTGCTATTGAAAATGGGTTAAATCACTCTATTACAAATCAAATCAAATATAATATAAATAAAATGTTGACAGAATATTAACGGAACCTTTCTATAACAAGAAGAAACTTGTGAAAATGGGCTTGTTCGGTTAAGGTATGCGCCCGAGTAGTACGTTCTACTTGCTATGTTATGACATTGTTCCTAAACCTGTGCAAAACCGTTTCCATAAAATACTTTTTATACTCTTTAATATATTTTTATATAAAAAATATATTGATTTTGTTACTACAAAAATATTTGTTCAAATAAATTTGGAGCAGTTTTACAGTGAGATTCTATTTGGAAGAAGTTGATAATGCATCCTATACCCTATGGGTATCCTACATTTGGCATCCACCTAATATAGTCGTTTTGTACTTGTTTTTAATTAAAAGCATTCTCACTCACAATAAATTCAACAATTGCGCTTTGACGAATAGTGCAATAATAAAGGTCTCTGGCGAATATTGCATTTCACGGATATAGAAAATATTATTAATTCTGTAAACAATTATATAGCTTGTATCAGCTTTTGTGCGCTTACTTGTAAATAAATAAAATAATTCTTAAGCACACAATTGACATAGAATTAAATGTAATTGAATTCTACGTATTTAAAAAAAAATGTTTACGAAAATGATACGATATACATTCACTGTTCATAGTTATGCCAAGGCACAGTTACGTTACGTATCGTTAAGTGTCAAGTCGGAACAAAAGGTGCACTCAACAGATATGAACCATCATGTAATATATAATAAATGTTACTTAAACTTTCAGGTTTTAGTCTATGATTGTGTCAAACCGTTGTCAAGCGAGATAAAAAATGAAGAATGGCTGCAAGCTAAACCGTTTGACACGCTACCAGGCCCTACGCTTGTAGGCCTAATACGTCACATATTACCGGGAGGTAAATAGAAAATAGAAAAATATCTTAATTTATTTAATTGAATCTTTTGAAAACGTCTTTTTTTATTAGGTGATTATCACAACATCAATATGATAGAATTTAATCGTCGTATACGGTCTAAATATGGCGACATATATCGCGTTAAAGGCTTGCTGGGTAAAAAGGATTTAGTATTCACCTATAGTCCCCATGATTTTGAACGCGTTTATCGCAATGAAGGCATTTGGCCTTGGCGAGAAGGTTTAAACTCATTCCGGTATTATAGAGAGAAAGTCAAACCTGAAATATTTCATGGTTTGGGTGGTGTTGTGTCAGAGTGAGTATACCGAGGTTTTCTTCAGATTCTATTCATCAACTTTTTATTAAAGGCAGGGTAAAAGCTGGTATGATATGCGCTCCAAAGTGAATCCGGTCCTAATGAAAGTACAAAATATACGTCAAAACTTGGAACAAGTCGATCTGATTGCCCAAGAGTTCCTTAAAAGGTAAAATTTTTTTAGTCCTATTATAATACAATAAAATTATTTAAAATTCTGACCATTTCTTTTTTCAGAATAGAAGACTTGACGAAGAATGGAGAATGTTTAGATTTTTATAAGGAATTGAAAAAGTGGTCCTTTGAATCGATAAGTTATGTAGCTTTGAACCGACGCATGGGTTTAGTTTCTAATAATCCTCACCCAGAGGCCTTAAAATTGGTTAAAAATATGGAAAAATTTTTCCATTATTGTTATGTGTACGATTTCTCACCAAGTATTTGGCCTTATTATCAAACATCGAAATTTAAGGGTTACCTTAAAATTTTGGACGAAATAACCGACACTTGTGTATTTTTTATTGAAGAAGCTAAACATAGATTAAAAACAGGTGATAGTGAAAGCAAAAGTGTTTTAGCGCAATTATTGAAAATGGATAAACAAGTAGCTTTAGTAATGGTCATGGATATGTTAATGGCTGGCATTGATACGGTAAAAATATACGTTTTTGATCATAAAAAATAATTTGATACAAAATCTTGATTATCTATAGACTTCCGCGGTGGCTACTACTTTATATTATCAATTGGCTACTAATCCGGATAAGCAATCACGTTTACGTGAAGAAATATTGGAAAAACTACCTACATTGGATTCATCGTTAACTATTGAAAATACACAGAATTTTCCTTATTTGAGAGCTTGCTTTAAAGAAGCTTTACGCATCATGCCGATAACGCCTTGTAATATAAGACGTACTACTAAGGATTTAGTTTTATCCGGTTATCGTATACCAGCTGGTATTGATGTTCTAATGGGTGTTATGGATTTATCCAATTCTGACACGTATTTCCCATCAAGTGGGAAATTTATACCGGAGCGTTGGTTAAAAAATGAAGCTGCCTCTGCCATGAAATCGAAAAATCCTTTTGCATATGCACCATTTGGATTTGGTCCACGTACATGTATAGGCAAACGTATCGCGGAATTAGAAGTGGAAACATTAACGGCACGCTTGTTACGTAAATATCATATCAGTTGGGAAGTGAATCACCCATTAAGATATACTAGTAATATTATAACGGTACCTTGTGATGAAATTAAATTCAAATTTGAAAAGGTTGCACAATAACCTGATTTATTGTACTAGATGAACTCTCATTAAATGTAAGAATAATGTATGTCGCATTTATATTATGATATATATATACATATATCATATATATTTACTTTGTGAGAACATTAGTTATGATAATATAGTTATGTAATCAGTTATTGCGTTTAAAAATTAACGAAAATACGACATTTTGTTAAATAAAAACAAGTGAAAATGTTACAGTCGGGCGGGGGAATCCGGAAAATTTAATGCCCGAAATCACTTAATTCCACAAACTACGCTACAAAGATTTTCAAAATGGTCCGATTTGGACTAATTTGGATACAACTTATTATTAAATGAATTTTTTAACAAATTTTGCCAAAAAAAAATAATTAAGAATTGCGATTTTTTTGGCATATAAAGACTTCCATTGTAATACGACTATAAATCGGGAGGGTTTCTAAAGTTAGTCCGATTCGATGTATTCCAATAGAGTCGATATATGACTTTGTAAAATATTTTATCTTAAAAAATTTGACCTGTACCTTGCGCAAAATTTATATGGACAGACAGACGGACATGATTAAATCGATCAGTCTAAAAAAAGGTGGGTGTGGCATTTGCCGTTTGGAAGTTACAAACATTCGCTCAAACCGTATAAACACTAATTTTAATCGAAGATTTAAGGTTGACGAATTTACATTAAAAAAAATCGGAAAATAGTTTAATATTTTCACGAAAAAGTACACTCAAAATGTTGTCACCATATATCAATTAGGGTTCATTAACATCGGCATTAAAACTTAATTATGCTCTCTTATATGTATCAACAGGTTCTTAGATGGCGCAAACTTAATTTAGCGCGATAACAAAACAATTTTGATAATTAAATGAAGACTTTAAACTTGATTTTAAACTTGACTTTAAACTTGACTTTCAAATATTAACGAAAAAACTCTCTATGCACACATCATGTGGGTCAGAGTGATATTGCTGTTCTTAGAAGAAAGTCAAAATTCGCGAAATCAAAAAATTTAAATTCTTTAAATACAATTCAACTGATTGAAATATAAAAATATAATAAAAAATATCAAATAAACTCCTCACGTTGCTAATTGACAATCAATACTAAGATTTTAAAATAAATATATTAAAAAAATGTTTATGAAAATTGCACGTTATACATTGATTGGTCGCGCCTGTATTAAAACACAATTACGTGATTTATCATTGAGTGTTGATTTGAAAAAAGAGGTGCATTTAATAAGTACAACCGTTGGACAATATGATGTAATTTGTATTTCATTATAGGCTGTACTAAGTGATTGTGTAAAAACTGAGACAAGCTTAACCAAAGATGAAGAATGGTTTCACGCGCAACCATATGACACTTTGCCAGGTCCTTCCCGTCTACATCTAATACGTCAAATATTACCGGGGGGTAATTATAATACCACAATTCCTTAACAGAACTATTCTCCTGAAAGTTTGTCGTATGTAGATAATTATCTCAATGTGAATTCCATGGAAATGCATCGCCATTTACGCGGTAAATATGGTGACATATATTGTATTAGAGGTATATTGGGTAAAAAAAACGTCGTATGCACCTACAATCCTAATGATTTTCAAATAATTTTTCGAAATGAAGGCCTATGGCCAGTGCGAGTAGGTTTTCATACTCTACGTTATCATCGACATAAGATAAGAACTGACATTTTTCAAGGTTTGGCAGGTTTAGCGCCGGAGTAAGTTATTAGTAAATCTATGGTAAATATACTATATATTCAATAAAAGTTTCATTAATGAAGGCAGGGTAAAAGTTGGTACGAAATGCGCTCCAAAGTGAATCCGGTTTTAATGAAAGTACAAAATGTACGGCAAAATCTACACCAAGTCGATCTAATTGCCCAGGACTTTGTTAAAAGGTACACAATTTTTTTTTTTTTTTGGAAATTTTCAATGTAATAAAAGAAAAAAATTTTGAAATGTTTCCCCAGAATAGAAGCGTCATTGAAAAACAACGAATGCATAGACCTGTATAAGGAATTGAAAAAGTGGTCTTTTGAATCGATAAGTTATGTAGCTTTCAATCGGCGCATGGGTTTACTTACTAATAATCTTGATCTGCAAGCGTTACAATTGGTTGATAATATGGAAAAATTCTTCTACTATTCTTACATATACGATATCAGACCAAGTATTTGGCAATATTATCAAACGCCCGGATTTAAGCGTTATCTTAAAATTTTAGACCACATAACCGACATTTGTTTGGGTTATATAGAAGAAGCTAAGCACAAAATAAGAATGAATAATGGCGAAGACAAAAGTGTTTTAGGGAAATTATTAAAAATGGACGAAAAAGTGGCCTTGGTAATGGTCTTGGATATGTTAATTGCTGGCATTGATACGGTAAAAATATATAATTTTATTATTATGTTATAAATTAAATAAAAAAAATAAAAAATTAATTCTCTACCACCTTTAGACTTCCTCAGTTGTAACTAATTTGTATTATCAGCTGGCCACAAATCCGGATAAGCAATCACGTTTACGTGAAGAAATATTGGAAAAACTACCTACATTGGATTCATCGTTAACTATTGAAAATACACAGAATTTTCCTTATTTGAGAGCTTGCTTTAAAGAAGCTTTGCGCCTCATACCAGCAACACCTTGGAACCTGAGACGTACTCCTAAAGATTTAGTTTTATCCGGTTATCGTATACCAGCGGGAACCGACGTTTTAATGGGTACAATGGAGTTATCAAACTGTGAAAAATATTTCCCATCAAGTGGGAAATTTATACCGGAGCGTTGGTTAAAAAATGAAGCTGCCTCGGCTATAAAATCGAAAAATATTTTTGCATATGCGCCATTTGGCTTTGGACCACGTACATGTATAGGCAAACGTATGGCGGAATTAGAAGTGGAAACATTGACGGCACGTTTACTACGCCATTTCCGTATCAGTTGGGTGGGGAATGAACCAATAAAATATGCCATCAATGTCTTAACAGTGCCCTATGGAGAAATGAGTTTTAAATTTGAGAAGATTACACAATAAATTTTTCCGTCGATACTTGGAGCAAACATTCACATTCACCGCTTCAACAGTTATTATAAATGTACAGTTTATTATAAAGTATTGCATAGAAACGTGAGAGACAAATGATATATTTAATAATAATATGAATTCAAAAATAAGTGGTTAATCAATTTTTAAATATCAAAGGTTCATATACTTTAATAATGATGATGCCTAGCGCGACTTTTATGACAATGACTCTTCGATGAATTATGATTATTGGAAGGCTTAGAATAAGGCTTCTTGTTAGACGCAGTATCGCTTGTTACTGATTTAATTGCAGCACTCACATCTGCACTGGTACCATTTGAAGTGCTAAAGGAAATTTCTGTATAAGAAGACAACGAAATTATCATTTAAAGGTATTTAAGGTATTTTATGTTTCTTCCAATAAATATTTACCTTCATCAGGTGGATTTTCATGTAAAATACAAAAATTGTGTAAAGCAGGTGAACCTACGAGAAATGTCATCAATTTGATTGATAAATAATTTTAATTAAATTGTGTTAGTGATGAAGAATGCAGGCCGAACGTATTATTATTAGATGGAATTCCCCAAAGTAGCCCGGTGAATAAATCAAATGATTAAATAACAAACAAAAAAAAAAAAAACAAACCGATTGGACTGTAATATAAATCTTCAGATGATGAAGCATATGTTAAAGTGGTTGTAGTCGTAGAAGTTGTCGTTGTACTACTAAAATCGATTATTACAGTCGATTCGGCAGCTACAACTAAACCATGTGAACAAGTGAAGTTAGAAAGTACTTTTTCATATGACGGATGGTATGCAATATTAGGGAGAACTACGGGTAAAAGCAAAATCAATCATAAAACTACGAATTATAGAAAGTAGCGCTATTTAAGGAAAGAAAGAAAAGAAAGCATTCAACATTATAAAGCATTATAATTACCTGTCAATGGTGTTGTGGTATTCAAATATAAGGGCTTATATTGAGCGGCTGTCTCGTGGTCCGCTTTCAACATATTACACGAAGCGTTCTTCTCTGCAATAATGTCATTTATGTAAGTAAGTCAAATAATCGAGTTTTGATATTTTAGGAGTTTTCTTAAACCTTTATTATTGGTCCAATAAGTTTCATTAGTTGATGGATTTGATGACGCTGTACTTGAATATTCCTCTATAAGGAATTTCGGTGTTGGAACATTCGAATTTGAACCATTTTCTCGTATGGCTTCTTTGTTATTTTCTTGGTGATTGTTAGTTTGTGATTGGAAAGGCATTAAAGGTGTTGTTTGGGCAAGTTTCTTTAAATCCTGCAACTCCTGCAAAATTTACATAAAATAATTTCAAAAAAAAAAATTCCAGAGTTCGAAAAGATTAAATTAGTTACTTTTTTTTTATTCCTAACTGCCAAATTAGTTGCTAACCATGGCAACAATTAAGTAATTTTTTTTATTTTTATTTCTTTTTTTAACAAAATAAAATAAATTTTATAAATGTAATAAAGAGAACTTTAACCAAACAAAAGATCTGGAATTTATAGCAGACACGCCTACATATTACATGCATCTGAAAATATGCCCCGTTCACATAGCTGGTTATACTTACTTCTGCAGTAATCTCTAATTCTGTGTCATCTTCACTTATAGAAGAGGAAGTATTCTCGGCGTTTTTCCAATCCTGCAAACTAACTGTAAAGTCGGGATCATCTACGTCTGTGTTCCGATTTCCATACTTTTCCAACATTTCATTTACTGTAAGATTCTTATCAGAATCTGAAGTTTCTGTTTCAGAAGATAAACATTCCACCTAATCAATCAAACCAAAATGAATTAAAAATAAAAATAAAACCCAAAAATATTATATATATATAAAAAAAATGAACTTTACTTGTTCGGTACTGGCACTAACATCGGAAACTGCAAGGTCATCGTTTGATAAGACCTCAAGGGTAGTGGGAGTCTCCTCATTTATATAACCCGGACGGCATATTGCATATGATAAAATCAGACTTAAACGTTCCTTGATTGATAATTTTCGTTCATTTAGAATTATTTTTTCACTTTCACTTTCAGCCAATTGCCGTTTAGCGTGCAATTTTTGACGTTGATTTTGTATAAAGAACACAAACAGTTGCGGTGTAATTGTCTGATAGCCCACCATAATGGCGCATATGGAGACGCAAAAACGTAACGCACGTAACCATATGATTAAGGTAAGGAATAGTAACCATGGCAAGGGACGCATCAATTTTATATCATCATTACCTAAGGTTCGAAGACCAGTAATTCTTTATAAATATGATTTCTGATATGAGATGAAAAAATGCGTTTTATTACCCTGGGGCAAACTCCATTTGGTTGTCTCCTCCACTATCATCAATACGCGATCGGCTAGTTCTATAACCGTTTGACCCAAACGAGTTTCAGCAAATTTCTCCGCCATTATGGAAAATTTATTATACACCATCGCAACTGTGGATTCTGCTGGCAAACTGCCAACATCGTTTCGTTTATCCTTTAATTGTTGAGCCATTATGTGTGAGTTTATGTTTATTGCTGTTTTTGAAAAGGAACCAAAAACACATATATGTGTATACTCGTTTAATTGTATATTAATTGATTGCAGTTTCCTTCAACCTTTGCTTTCAGGCTGTCGTGCAATACAGAATAAATAGTTAAAATTAAATTTTCTTATCTCTCTGTACGCTGTCTGATACTTAAAAAGAAACGGGCACACATTTAACAGTAAATGCATTTCATATTATTATTGTTGTAGTGGCACCCGCTTTAGATTTGATTATTGTGAGTAAGGTTCTGATGAGATGTGTTGTAGAAGAAGAACGCAGAAATTTGTACTTTGTTTTGTTATGTCTGTACGTTCGCTCCACCGAGAGCGATAGGCTACTGATTACAAATGCCGGCAATAAACAACCATACAACAATACCGCCTAGGGTGGTAGAATATATGAATATCCTACAATTTTTATTTAAATGCAGTCAAAATTATTTAAAAATAAGACATTCAAGAACTCTCTCTCTCTCTCTCTCTCTCTCTGCGAAAGATAAGATCGGTAAGCTTTAAAACAATTTGAGGAATAGTTTTATTTGAAGTGTCGCGTGTAAGTTATGTGAAAAAGTCGTGATTTCAGCTATTTTATGTATTCTTACTGGTTCGGATATATTTAGTCAACTGCATTAGAACGAAGACCCAAAACCCAATTCACATACATTTACAAATATTATAGTCGGTTCCACTCGACCATTTAATCACCTACAACACTTGGTTGCATAATTTATGCTATAAATCGCATAAGCTCGAGAGGAGCTATAAAAGGAATTCGATCGTCTCAATTGATAATTGAGCCAATTGGTTATCCTTTACAAAATTGTATCAAAAAATATTAAAATATGCTTCCAATCCAAATTAATTGGATTCGATTGGATAGTTATATAAATAAAGGAGGCTGTAATATTTGCCACTAGGAGTTGCAAACATTTGCACAAAATTGATATAGTAGCTTTCGCATGCAGTGCACCATACACTGCCTATAAAAATTCACTAATTCGGTACTGAATTCGTTAAAATTTAACAATGTGATAATGTAATCACACTTTCAATAAGCGTGCTTTGCAATGCATGTAATGAGTTTCATCATAAATATTTGGTTGTAGAAAAAAATGTAATAAAAAACGTCGTCGAAAGGGGTCAGCCCTTTTCAAACATACTAATTGTAGTATATAATATTTAACCTTGAAAAAATGTTCTGAAAGCTGATAATAAAGCAATGAAAAGTTTTGAAAATTTTTATAAAAAAATTGACGAAATTAATTGTTTTTTAAATGAAAATGTTTTAAATTATTGTACTCGATATCGCATTCTACATGCTATTTAGTCCATTCTCCTTAGTAATGGATACTTTGTTGGATAAATTGCAAGCACAAGAAAGATAACTCTTATCTTTCTGTCTGCGCATACTTAAGTACATAAGTAAATAAGAGATTAATGAAAGTTAATGACTTATATTGAAAATGTTATAGTCGGTCATCGCCGCGACCATTTCATATTCTATATAACTTATTTCCACAAAGTTTGCTACAAATAATTTACAATAGTTGTATCAGTACATGTGAGGCATTGCATTAAAAGTCATTTCGGGAAATATTACTATATGGAAAGGTTTTAAAAATGTACTCATGGGATCCAAATTTAGTACATCCAATTTAACATTTAAGCCAATTAACTATTCTTCACAAAATATATTAAGAATTGTGAATTGTTGCCAGATAAAGACTTCTATTATAAAGGGACAAGATATGGTTAAATTCTGTCCATTTTTAATAGCGTTTTTGTTTGTTTAGAATAAATGTCCTTGTACCATATTTCATCGAATTTGTATGAATTCACAAAGGGACAGACGGGCATGGAAAGATGTTAATTCTGAATCGATCAGTATCATTGAGGATGAGTGTGACATTTGCCGTTTATAGTGGTTACAAATGTTCGCACAAACTTTATATGTCCTTCGCCACAAATGGTGCTCAGGGTATGAAAAAGGCGTTCCACAAATAGTTTGACAAATAGCGCATTTTTGGTATATATTCGTCGAATACATTGCACGATTCAGATAGTTGGAGAGGCGGTCAAGTTTAGTTGGAATCAATTTTTAGTGAATCACATTTTATTTAATTTTATTAAGATTCGTTTTATAAATTCGAAACATTATATAATTTTTAATCCATCCATTTTGTCTAACTTTGTTTTAACGAAGAAGAAAGCACTAAAAGGATAAGCAGTGTTGAATTTTCATCAACTGAAATTCTCTCGAACGTCGAACAGCATTTTTCCATATGTACCGTTAAGTCTAATATTAAAGAAATCCTTATCCTCCTTATGTAGCACTTAATTTTTCTAATATTTTTTTGGGGAACTTTGGTGGAATTTTCTTTAAGCACTTTTCGATTATTGTGTTTTTAAGCAAATTTTTGGTATTTTCTCTACATTTGATCAGACCTTCCAAGTCACTTAGTTTGAATTTGAATATAGTAGAATACTGGCTGCAACAGTGTCCGCTTCAAATGGATTTAAAATATTTGTAGCTTCAAACAAACCGTTAACAGTTACAATAAATGTAGGGCCTATAGACAAGTATTTTAACAACTGGAATGCCAACAATTATCAGTATTTTTCCGTTACTTTTAATTTTTTTAATTCCTTTCCTTACTTCTTCGCTAAAGTCGAGTTCAAAAGTGTATCGGTAGTAAACAAAATGGTAGGCATCAAATGAAAATGATAGTAATTTATATATTGTGCTAGAGGAGTACAGAGCTTAATTAAAATTACATTTATTTATTACATAAAATATTAATAATTAATAAATATTTATAAAATTAAAAATTTAACAAGAACAAAATGCCAAATTAGCGGCTTTTGATAATCTATGATATTTAGCAAAGGCGTGTCTGCAAGCATTTTCTTGGAAAAACACCGATTTATTACTAGTTCGTTTTTTTTAAATAAAACTCCATACTATACAAGGTGTTGTATGTAACGGCTTATTAAAAGTAAGTTTTATGTGAACTTTGCCAAATTTTAACTCGATCAAAAAATATCTAGAAGCCCCGCTTTAAGCTGCCTTTACATGGCAAAAATTTGTGCTTATTGAACGACTGTAACTGATTATAATATTTTCACTTCTTCAATCTTTAATAATAATAAATAAATATTCAAAATTTATTGCATTCCAATGAAGTTTTTCTATTATTTTTTATGTGACATTTCAAACACTTTGCAAAATATTTTTAGTCAACTCTCACTCACATTAGCAACTGCAATATAGCAAATATAAAAACGGACTGAATTGTACAGTTTTCTATACAGGAACAGAGCACATGAACGGCTTTTCTTGATTTCGATTTTTTGTTGCTTTTGGTATATATATTAAAATGCTCGTTATTTCTAATATATTCAGTGAACGAAAACGTTTGCAACACTTAGAAGGAGGAAAAACGTTATAAAATACGAGCATTAAATTCTTATTCGATAAATTTATACACAGGCAGTGTAGCCGTTTTGCGCTTGTCTGACTGACTGCGACAAAAATATCAACTTGGTAGAACTTTTGTCGTATTTAGTCGCTGTATACTGAAAATAAGCGAAATTTTTCTAAAAACACGCCCACTTAAAAGAAATTATTTCAATTTACTAAAGTGAAGGGTGTTTAGAATTTGGCTTAACTCAAGATTTGTTTGAGTATATGCAATAAAAGTCCAACAGTGATTATCAGTGTTTTGTAATAATCGGTTCTCCCTTTTGCTGCCTCTCTGCAAGAGTACACGAAAATATATTAATAATCAAAATGATTTTGGTGAGCTATGTAAATAATAGTTAAAAAGCTTGAAGGTTTTAACATTTTAGGAGACTAAACGTTTGTTGTGGTGATTGTTGGGTATACAGGGTGTAGCGTGGTATGAAATAATGATACTTTTTGTACCCAATTAAAAACAAGTAAAAAAGCTGTAAACACATATGCCTTGGTCAAATCATCAAACACTTTTTACATTTTTAAAGAAATTGGCGGCGTGGCAGATACTTTATTTTTAAAAATCTATGAATGTAACAGATCTTATGACATAGAAATTACTTTACTTTGTTGCTAAAATCAACAAATTTCAATATTTTTCGATGAAACTTCGCACAGTCATTCTGTAAATGTAATACCAAGCACCCAGAATAGCTCAGTAACCCAATTTGGATTCAACATATTTTTTAAACCCTTATAACTTGGAAGCGACTGGACGGATTATGTTCAAACTTTTTGTAAAAGCTTGTAAATTAATTTACCTTTCAAACGAAGTATGTTATTTGGGCGTAGCACCACCCATTTAGTTAATAAACAAGAAATACTTAAAAAAAGTTATTTTTAAGTAAATGGACAGTGCCACGCCCACTAATTAGATATCTCCGAAAAGCTACAGAAATTTCCAAATGTTTGCAAAAAATTTGACCAAAATCGGAGCAGTAGTTTTCGAGTTATAAGCCAAACAAATCCACATTCATTCTTGTATGTGTGTGTGTGTGTGTGTGTGTGGTCGTCATTTTAAAAATCATGCCATATTAAAAATGTGAGCAAAATACCAGGCGCTCAGAAATGCTCAGTAAGCAAATTTTGATTCTAGATATTTTTTAAACCCTTATAACTTGGAAACGGCTGGACGGATTTTGTTCAAACTTTTTGTGGAAGTTTGTAAATTATTTCAGCTTTCTGATGAAGTATATTATATGGGCGTGGCACCGCCCATTTAGTTATTAAACAAGGAATATTAAAAGAAAGTGATTTTTTAAGCAAATCGGCATTGCCACGCCCACTAATTAGATATCCCCGAAAAGCTACAGAAATTTCCAAACGTTTGCAAAAAATTTGACCAAAATCGGAGCAGTAGTTTTCGAGTTATAAGCCAAACAAATCCACATTCATTCTTGTGTGTGTGTGTGTGTGTGTGTGTGGTCGTCATTTTAAAAATCATGCCATATTAAAAATGTGAGCAAAATACCAGGCGCTCAGAAATGCTCAGTAAGCAAATTTTGATTCTAGATATTTTTTAAACCCTTATAACTTGGAAACGGCTGGACGGATTTTGTTCAAACTTTTTGTGGAAGTTTGTAAATTATTTCAGCTTTCTGATGAAGTATATTATATGGGCGTGGCACCGCCCATTTAGTTATTAAACAAGGAATATTAAAAGAAAGTGATTTTTTAAGCAAATCGGCATTGCCACGCCCACTAATTAGATATCCCCGAAAAGCTACAGAAATTTCCAAACGTTTGCAAAAAATTTGACCAAAATCGGAGCAGTAGTTTTCGAGTTATAAGCCAAACAAATCCACATTCATTCTTGTGTGTGTGTGTGTGTGTGTGTGTGGTCGTCATTTTAAAAATCATGCCATATTAAAAATGTGAGCAAAATACCAGGCGCTCAGAAATGCTCAGTAAGCAAATTTTGATTCTAGATATTTTTTAAACCCTTATAACTTGGAAACGGCTGGACGGATTTTGTTCAAACTTTTTGTGAAAGCTTCTAAATTAATTCCCCTTTCAAACGAAGTATATTATTTGGGCGTGGCACCGTCCATTTAGTTAATAAACAAGAAATACTTAAAAAAAAGGTTTTTTTTAAGCAAATGAACAGTGCCACGCCCACTAATTAGATATCCCCGAAAAGCTACAGAAATTTCCCAACGTTTCCAAAAAATTTTACCAAAATCGGAGCAGTAGTTTTCGAGTTATAAGCCAAACAAATCCACATTCATTCTTGTATGTGTGTGTGTGTGTGTGTGTGTGGTCGTCATTTTAAAAATCATGCCATATTAAAAATGTGAGCAAAATACCAGGCGCTCAGAAATGCTCAGTAAGCAAATTTTGATTCTAGATATTTTTTAAACCCTTATAACTTGGAAACGGCTGGACGGATTTTGTTCAAACTTTTTGTGAAAGCTTCTAAATTAATTCCCCTTTCAAACGAAGTATATTATTTGGGCGTGGCACCGTCCATTTAGTTAATAAACAAGAAATACTTAAAAAAAAGGTTTTTTTTAAGCAAATGAACAGTGCCACGCCCACTAATTAGATATCCCCGAAAAACTACAGAAATTTCCCAACGTTTCCAAAAAATTTTACCAAAATCGGAGCAGTAGTTTTCGAGTTATAAGCCAAACAAATCCACATTCATTCTTGTGTGTGTGTGTGTGGTCGTCATTTTAAAAATCATGCCATATTAAAAATGTGAGAAAATACCAGGCGCTCAGAAACGCTCAGTAAGTGAATATGGATTCAACATATTTTTTAAACCCTTATAACTTGGAAACGGCTGGACGGATTTTGTTCAAACTTTTTGTGAAAGCTTCTAAATAAATTCCCCTTTCAAACGAAGTATATTATTTGGGCGTGGCACCGCCCATTTAGTTAATAAACAAGAAATACTTAAAAAAAAGTTATTTTTTAAGCAAATGAACAGTGCCACGCCCACTAATTAGATATCCCCGAAAAGCTACAGAAATTTCCAAACGTTTCCAAAAAATTTTACCAAAATCGGAGCAGTAGTTTTTGAGTTATAAGTAAAGCAAACTTACATTCATTTTTGTGGTCGTAATTTTGAAAATTCAGCAAATATAAGTGTTAGCATAACACCAGGCATAATTAAGTTTTAATTCTAAAATAAAATTGTTTTAACCTGCGTTTAATTCGCCGAATTAATTTGAACTTGAAGCACGGACCGTAGTTTGGAGGAACCTATGCTAGACTAATCAGAGTTAAGTTTGCATAATCAGTCGTTTAAAAATGAAAAAAATTAGAAGGCAAAATAGAAGAAGCAGAAGTAGACCCTCGTGAAGATATTTTGTCGCTATTATTGTTATAAATTATTTTTACCCAATGAAGAGAATTGCTTTTGGAGATAAAATTCATAGAAAACCTCAGTGACATAAGTTTTGCGTTAAATAATAATATAAAACAAAATCATTGTTGAAATATTTTTGATAAATTACAAGAAAAATGGCTGACGACTGGGGTGAGTTTTGTGATGAAACAACGTGCCAACCAAACAATATATAAAATATGTTATATTAATATCCATGTGGCTATTCCACGCAAGGTCTTAATTAAACAGCAGAAAGCAGCGACCTTCAATTTCATTAATTTAACAATGACATTAAAGACTACTTCATTTGCATGTCACTGATATTAATATGTATTTAAAAAATTCTAGAAAGTGCTGCTGACTCTGAATTAGTCATACGTTCCACAATACCAGCAAACGTCAACAAGTGGGCTGGGGAGGATGAACCTGAAGATGTGAAAGTAAGTGTGATTTAAATTGATAAAATGGTGCTTATTATTTATTAACATATTGTGACAACGTGTTGACACGTGTTAAGGTTTTTTTGTTACCGTTTTTGTATACAATATTGAACGGCTTTTCTGAAAAAACTATTGATGCTTGCAGGATAATTGGGAAGATGAGGAGGAAAAGAAAGACGAAGAAAAAGTAGAAATCAAGTCCGTGACCAAAACGAAACCATCCTCGAAAGCAAAACTCATCCAACAACAGCTAGAAGACGATGAAAAACGGTTTGAAAACATGACCCCCGAAGAAAAATTAGCAGAAAAACTACGTCTTCAAAAAATCCAGGAAGAGGCGGATCTTAAAACCGCTCTAGAAACTCTTGGTATATCAACAAACGGCTTGGACAGCTTTAATCCGCAATCAAAAGAAGAATTTAAAGAATTTGGAACGACTCTTAGCTGGAAACTTTTGCAATATAAGGATTCTCCACACTTCCCGCAATTCGTTGAAGATTTAGTTCGTAGTATATGCTCCAACCGTAGGTTTTCACAATGACTCAATTTTGTGATTATGATGTTAAGGTGAAAACTTTCAATTTTCAGTAACACTTTCGGACATAAAAAAAGTAAAAATAAGCGTGGAAAGTTTGCACGCTGAGAAGTTAAAATTGGAGAAACAAAATACAAAGAAAACAGTAAAGACTAAAACTAAGGCAACTATTCGAGCGGACACGGATGTAAGTGGAACCCCTACAAATCTCCTGCATCCATTAAGAATTTTATAAAATTATTTGTTTTTTTTTTTAAAGGATATTGATGATTATAAAAAATATGGCAATGACTACGACACCTACGATGATGACTTTATGTAAAAACGACAGATTTTTGTTTATCCCTCCACACCACGTTTATATATTTGTTTAATGCAATCCACGTTTTGAAATTATTGTTCATTACTTCGAAATATAACAAACGGAGATCGCCTAAAAATGGATGATCTAATATTGTTACAACCTAAACGAATCGCCATAACCATAACGAAGGTTATCACAGGAATAATTAGTGTAATTCGTTATATATCATTTATTTTCAGGTTAATAATTAACAATAGTAATATTTTTTGCTTTTTGTAAAATATTGTATAAAAAGGAAAACATACTATTAAATTAAAAAATATTGCAACTGAAATTAAACCATTTTAATAGAAGTACTCTGAAGGCAGGCATGGATATTTGTGTGAATAATTCAACTAGCACGATAACATTGGTCAAGAAAACTTACTTATTTGACTTGGGAGAATGTTATGTGCTGCAATGGAATTCATTTTGAAAGGGCACAATCAAATGAGTCGTGGCCACGCGCAAAGCCGGGAACACATCAACTAGTTTTCTGATTTTATGAGAAAACTAGTTGAGTTTTAGAGGTATTTAGTGTTAATTTCTAATCTATAACTCAAAATTAGAGGCTCCCATTAAAAGCAACACGTATTGCTGTAGTTGGCATATAGTTGCACTATCTTTGTCTTTTTGGGCAACCATTCCATTCATAGATTATATATAGATACAAATCAGATATTTGCCACCTTCTTAAAGATATTTGCCTAATAAAACAGCCTTTTTTACTTGTTTTTCCTAAACTATATAGAAAAAAACTTTAAAAGTGACTTAAACCTCAAATAAGTATATAAGAAAAGAAGAAGAAAACTTATATATCGTATGCCAACTAGATTAATCCATTCAGATAGGTGAATTGTCAAAACCACTAGTTCTTTCATGATCCTCACATCCCTAGTTTATACTTTTATTTAGCATAACAGTATGACCGCTATTCTTGCTAAAGTTGGTTTTATTAAGCAATTGGTTACTTATTGGTTTTATTTCGAATTTATACAAGTGCGTGATAAGTTACAAAGTTAAATAAGTTTTTAACCACTTTGTATATATTTATATGGATATCTGATTAAAAGAAAAAGAACCTAAGGCAGCTGGCGTGTGTTCCGTTTTGCAATATATAAGGAAAGAATCTGGCACAAAGGTTAGTAAAAACGAAACGTTATATGTAGCAAACTAAATACATATTCTGTTCTTAAACAATAGTTGGATGGGCTTGAAGTAATGTAAAACTCTATTTTTTTTTGGGGTATCAATGTTGGTATGGAGTATGGTATGGTTTCTTCAAGATTAAAATTTCTAAAACACCTGTTTCTCAAGCGATTGTTTATTCAATTCCAAAAGTCAAACGCGCACTGCATGTAAAACCTTCACATAAAAGACATATGTGTGTATACGAGTGCTGCAGAACTTTTATTCCAATGTATTTTTGCTGCATTCAATTGAATTTAGCAAAAGAAATGGTTTTTTGCAATATTCACCCAATCTAAACTTTTACTATACCTTTTCAGATTGAAATCAAGCTTTCCTAAATATAACTCCAACAGTAAAAAGAAATTCTTAAATGAAAACTTTATGTTCAGGGTAGAAAAGTTGAATGAATTCAAGCTGGAAAAAGTATAGTAAAAGTTTAGATTGGGTGAATATTGAAGGACTATTCTAGAAGAATTCTTTTTAAAAATTCTTATTCCGTTTGTAATTTTAATGCTGCAATAGGATGATGGCTGACGGTTTTTGTCAAAACTTTCTACTGTGGAGCGTTGATTACTGGAATTTGGAAGGTATTGTGGATGCTATTTTTATGATTGCTTCATGTCATAATACACTTTCAATTTGAGTTTGATTTTTTTGCCTTGAGCGTCATAATTAATTTTATTCGCAAATTATTTTATTTGAAGAATTCTTTATTATTTAATTTGCCGTTATTTCTCTTGAAAAGGCTGCTGTTATTGATTTCAATCTAAAAGATTATCCTCACAATGCACTATGTATCTTCACAGATTGGTAGTAACTGTTGCTTAATGGCACCCCCATAAACACTTTTGGCGATATAAATATGGTATTGAATAACATGAGATCACACAATATCCTGAGTATATTAGTTTGAGTATAAAGGCACACCACACCGGCTGGGGAAGTATCAACGTTAATAACGAGGTGAGGACTGTGGCATAGAAATTCTCACTTGTATTGGTTACGCTTGAATAAACATTAAAATTCTCTTAACGAATTCTTTAATTTAATTATCTCGTGATTTGATTTTTGTTTTAGTAAGCACCTCTTACGTTTAGTATTTTTTTTTATTTTTTTTATTTATTTTTTTTTATTTATTTTTTTTTTTTTCTATAAACTCAATTTTTCTCTGTACATATGTAAATTTAGATAGTCCTCAATACTTCTGAGGTTGAAAATATTTTTTTTTTCTTTTTCTTAAATAAATTATTTATTGTAATATATTATATAACTCTCGAAGGGATGATAATTGGTAATTTTTATTTCAGCTTTAAGGATACTTATTAGAAAAAAAAACTAACGACACGTAGGTAGAACAGAAACCTCTCGGTTTTTTTCTAATAAGAATCCTTAAAGCTGAAATAAAAATTACTAATTAAATTATTTATTGTTTTACGTTTATAAAATAAATATGTATAAATAAAATCCATCGTTACAGTTATGGCTGAGGGCGTTTTTAAATCACGTGACATTGGTTTGAAATTGCAAAAGAAAATTCTTTCGCGCATGGCCACAAAAAACATTGCAAAAACATTCATCGATGGTACGACAGCTTCACTGCTCGACCATTTATATCGTTTGTGTAAAATGCACGTAAGTTTTGCCATTTTTTAAGTATTCTTTTCAAAGTTTATAAAGAATTTTTCGTTTTGTTCTTTTCTTTATCCTAAATCAGACGGGAAATAAAGCAAGAGGAGAAAAAATAGTCAAAAACATAATAAAAATTGTTATTAAGATTGGAGTTTTGCATCGTAATAATCAATTTAATGCGGAGGAGTTAAACCACGTGGAAACATTCAAAAGAAAGTTTCAGGTAAATAAATGCAATTATTAGTGTCTCAAGTAATTAGTATGCAATATCATTAACTTATTGTAGAATACCCTACTATCGCTGATATCCTTTTACGAAGTCGATTACAGCTTTGACTTGGCATATCTACAAAAATCTATCGCCGAATCGCACGAGTCTCTTAAGTTATTGGTTCAGCGGCACTTGACAGAAAAGTCTTTGCATCGCATAGATGATGTTTTCCATTTCTTTGGTGATAGCTTGTTACTGGAGACAGCCTTTAAAGCCGACTCTCCGTATCGAGAAGTGTTGGGTAAAATTATAGCCGACATTAACACTGCCTTGGATAGAGGAGATATGTAATACTACCGCTCTAACAATAAGGAAACATATCGAAAAAATGAGAACAAAATGACGCTTCTCAAGTTTTTTTATTCCAGAAATTTAAAACGGTTAACAACAACAAATATGAATTTATTGGTAAATACCGCACATGTATTTTTATTACTTTAACTTATAAAAAGGAATGCAACATAGGCTTATTTTTACCAGTGATACTAAACGCAAGCAAACCAAATACATATGCATAATTATTATAATTTAGGCAATCACCTCTGCAATGCATTGTCTTAATAAACACGAATAATGCATTATTATGGAAAAACTAAATATTCACATAAATTAGCGCACTCTCTTCAAAGCGAACGTGTGCGTTTTTGAATATTTTTATTTTGTGTACTTAAAATATACATTGTTAGCTTATAGACAAAGTATTTTATTGCGACGGGAAATATGTACGTAGGTATAGAAATACCCTCCACATAAGATGGATGAATGATAATTCCATTTGCAACACCCAGAAGGCGGCATCAGAAACCACACAAAATATTTATATTCTTGATCAGCACTTAGATCGCTGCATCTAAATTGGACAAAAGCGTCACGCCTACAATATACAAAAATGTATTTATCTGCCCCAAAAATTGATCTATAAAATTTTCATGTTAAGTAAGAAATTTTTGCACATGCGTACGCATTCATATTTATTTCATTCATTAGTAAAAAGAAACCATTTCATATTCATATGACTATTCTGTTTGTTCTTTGGATAAATTTTGCTTTTTAAAAAGTTCAATTAATTTCTCTGAGGCTGACATCTCAATATCTAACGGTTGAGACGCCTCAGCATTTGGATAACTAATAGAATTATCGAAATTTCGTAACAAAAATGGTGACCATGGCCCTTGTATTGACGGGACGTCCGTATGCCACATTTTTCGAAGACGCATAGAACTGGACGGACCTTTCTGCGTTTTTAATAACTCCATCCATTTCAATATATCCTCTTGCGTACAATTGCGACAATTTAACCATTCACGTTCGCCGTTTACTAGACGAATATATAAAAATATGCATTTAGATCAAATATTTAAATAACTAAACATTTCAACAATTTACAATATTCTCCTACTAAGACTGGAGTGCGATGTCGGCGTGGTTTTACATAAACCACGATGCCTGGGTTGTCTTTGGCAAAGTTTATTAAACAATTTTCAATAAATGATCTGGAATTGCATTAATTTTAGACATTTATATTTATATATAATATATATGTAACATACCGCATCCCTTTACTTGATCCGTGGTGTTTGCAAAATTTTAAAGTTACCCTTTGCAACTGGCACACATAACGTCCTAAGCCATTTTGTAATGGAGCTCGGGGGAAACCCGATTTTAGAAACAAATGACTGTTGGACATTATTTATGAAGAATTATTGATAGCTTTATCTAGTTTTAAAATTAAAAATTGATTGATTATTCGCAACTTTTCTTTCATAACAAATCAAATTAACTTAAATAAAATGAGTGCTACAAAGTTTGTTAAATTATGCAAGCATATGTTAATGTCAGCATAAGGGCTTAAACATAAACTCTGCAGCGCTGAATTAAATTAAAAATATGCCACGTGTGAGCAATCTCGTTATTGTATGTTTTCATTTATTATAAAAGCATAAAGGTACTGTGTTTGAGGAAATAAGTAAATAAATCATATTTAATAATAATTTAATAATTCAACAAAATAATATACTATGTGTCTCTTCTTCTTTTCATTTTACCAGAACAGTTATTTTTCTATGCAACCTTGCAAAAGAAAATAAAAGCCTTTCGGATAAAAATTAAATACTGATAAGAAAAACCGCTGGTTTATAAATGTGGAAAAACTTGGTGAAAATTTTATTAAAAACAGAAAAAAATGCCGCACACCGCATAAGGTATTTTAAAATAATACCTTATTGCTAACAAAGCGTTGATGATTGCTGAATATAAACAAATGAACCGTAATAATTCTCTGGCCATTCATAAACGAATACCTACATATATGTACGTTAAGTGAAATTGAAATGACAAATCCGAGGATTCGAAAAATAAGCAAAGGTGTTGGTCTCAACAACGGTGTACAAGTGGAACAGGAAGGGATAGTAACGGATAGCAGTGAAAATTTTGATGGTTTAACACCAACAGAAAGTTTAACGTTAAGTGAAGATAATGATGATGCCGATGAGACGATTCATGATTGCGACACTAGTACCACGTTTAGTTTGGAGGAATGTATGAATGAGTTTCGTGCCCGCCGCATTCGACGAAACTCTACACAAAGCCGCCATAAAGAAGGCAAGGAGAGGTGCGCTGCCAATTGTGAAGATGTTGCTGACTTTGATTTAATTCGGCAGAATCTTACAAATAAGGAGCAGGAACGCAAGCGCAAGCCATGTAAAAATGGTTTTTGCTATTGCTTCACAAGTGACAGTGGCGATGGTGGTATATCGGGAAAGTGTCAAATTATGCGTCAACAGCGGCGAAATATTAAACGAAGTGAAAACGCACTGGTACGGACATTTTCAAGTTTTCCAACTATTTTTTCTTATATAAATTTTCCTTTAAAAATAGATCAAAAGTTCGGGAAATCATGCTAATGATTGTCACAATAACCCCGTAGAGGCGAAAAGCGTAAAACAGTTCGAAACTAGAACTACCATCAACAGAAGTGTCACCAAAACTATCAACTATCCAATAACGGCAATAAGTTGCTTAGAGACAAGCAAGAACAATGCACCCCTTATACATATCACACAAGAATTACGCGATAATTGTGTTATATCCAAAGTACGTGTAAACAACCAGAAAATACAAAACAATGGAAAATGTATTAAAATGAACGGAACAACAATAAGCTCGGAAAAGGTTAAAAAGGCTCATTTTAGTAATCATTCAGCTTCAGTTCCTCTAGAACGGAAACACAAAAGTTCACGTAAAGCTTCTCTTAACCCCTATACGCCAACAGCACCAACTTTGGAAAAAATTTCGGAATTAGACACTCCGGTATCAACTTTTAAGGACAGCGACAGTCAAGGATGTGTTCAACATCGACATAAACATGGCGGTAAATTGCTTCAAAAAAGACTTTCGAAGGCATCAATCAATTATAAGCGGCCAGACGTTAAGAAAGCACCACCAAAACCACCACGTAGTTCTATAAGTGGCGGAGATAGGACATCTTCGTCGACACTTGCATCAACCTCACCATCCGTTCGAGAAGCGGAACATATTTTGGATGAGTTTTTAGCCAAGAACGGATTCGTTGCAAACAAACGTATTCAACAAACCGCACCAGCGGTGAATAAACAGAAGGAGGATAAAAATAAAAGTAAGTTGATGCAATAAATTGAGAAAATTCCACCACTTTCTGGGGCAATGTTTTTGTTTACTTTAAAGAATTTTTTTCGGTACATTTCTCGTTGTAGGTATACAGAATATACAGGGTAGTACAAAACGGCCTTTGCGAACGTATCCATCACTTACTGAAATGGAACGTGTTATGGACACGAAGCGATTCCCACAATATGAGAAAAACTCCCGAACACATGGTGAAATGTCCGAAAAAAATATATTCATTGGCTGGGCTGAACCTCAAATAAAAGAAATGCTTAATTATGAGGCATCTGGCGATCAGAAACAATTTCGTTCTTTGGGGATCCAAGCTGAAACTCAAAAATCACGGAGTGGAGGCGATATGGGTTGGAAGTGTGCTCCAAAAGTAGAACTCGACATGGTTGACGGCGTCGTCAAGCGCAATTTGGCAAAAAATATAGACCATAAAGGTACTCCCATTAAGATACATTTATTTGGAACGCCAACAACTAAAGGTAACAAGCTGTCTCCCAAATCTGTTTGGTCTGAGCAATGGCGCAATTTGTCGCCTTGGGCAAACAAGAAAACACCGAATCGTAAACAAAATAATCCGAACGAAAGTGAAGTGAGTGTGTCCCGAGCATTTTTAAGGACTTCCAAGAATAAAGTTTTACGTTTAGTGTCACCGAAAAAGGAGAACAAAAACTGTACAAATAATCAAATTCGTAAAGTACCTTTATGTCGCACAGTTGGAATTCAAACGTCCACCGGAAACGTCAACGAAGAGTCTACTATGAGATTAGCGCCTACTACCTATAGTTATCATTCTCCGGAGGAGATACCAACAAATCGGCCTCACACCGACAGGATTACAACTGATTTCAATTTTAATCGTTTTGTGCATTCGCCCCGTCAGCAAAAACACAACCTGGCCCTCAATTGCGTTACGTCATGTAAAGTACCCGGCATCACTGACAGTAACGATTACCAACTAACAGAAAAAACATATCGTTCCTATACTAATGATCTAGACCAAGGTGTGACACTCTCTAAGATGGGTTATATCTTAAGTAATATTCGGGCCAAGTTGGAGGCCAGTGATGATCATGCAATGCGAACATTTCAGGCAAGTCTTTCAATTAAGTGTATTTTTAGTTTATTGTAATGTAGTGTGCTGCGTGCTTTCCTTAACTTATTGCAAATATCATGGCTAAGGCAAAATGATCGGAACCAAAGGTGTGGTTGGGTATTTGTCCGTTTTGCCAGCAATCGTCTATAGTAGGCAGCTTGTATGTACTATAAATTTGTATTGATTTGTCACATTCTTTGGGTCGCGATTTGAGCACGTAGTCCACCGTTATCCATTGATCTTGAAACGTTGATGCACTGTTTTTACCAAAGTTGATGGCCTCCATTTGAAATGTCTCTTCTTCGTAATCCCTGATGAATTTACGTTCAGCAGTGAGCAACTTAAATGCCATGGTGTGTGGAGTAAAATTAAAGTCACCGGACAAGATGATTGGAAGTCTTGATTTATTGCTCTTGTTGGAAAAGTTATAAAGTGCTTGCAAGAGTACGTTAACCTGGGCAATACGAACATCTTCACGTCGTGGATTGTAAAGCAAGTGGGTGGTAGCAACAACGAACGATTTAGTCAGATCCTCCCGTACAAGGAATTTAGCCATAACGGCAATATTTAAGCGGTTTAGAGTAGATATGCCGTCTGTATGGTATTCAATGATTTCTTCTCCAATCAATTTAAATTTCTGTCGATCATATATTATAGCACATCCGTCCGTACCCACGCCGGTTTTCTTTTTGAAAATATACTCCATTTGGCGTTTACCTCTTATATTAAGGATAAAGTCCTTTAGATGATTATATTGCATCTCTTGTAAGCACACAATGTCCGGTTGCAACATGTCCAATTCAAGTTTCAATTTCCTTAAGCGAAAATCCCACCGCAACACTTCAGGTTCAATATTGGCATAAATTTGAAGATGCTCCACAAGAAGATCTTGGGCTAATACGTTGTATGAAACAAATCTGTATTGTTTAGTTATTGTGTCACCACTTGATTCAGATGATTGTAGAACATTAAGGTTTGGTTCCCAATAACGATGCATCCTTCTCATTATCAGCGAATTATTTGCTTTTTCACTGTGTACGCTTAATATGGGTATTCGGGCCGAACTTTGTATTGTTTGTATAACGATGGTGCTCACTAACCTAGACGTTAAGATTTTGCTCATTTCAGCAAAACATCTGACCTGGAATTTAACCGTTTTGATTACACCAACTTCATATTAGAGTTCGGAATAAAAACGTTCAGTGCAATGCAAGAAAACTAAATAAGTTTTAAGTAATATTGTTGCTAATAATATTTTTTCATATGATACGATCTTGAATCATATGTTTATGTGAATTTACAAAAACTCTACAAAAAGACAAAAAACAAAAACAGAACGATTCATATTTCATTTATTTTGATAAGAGAATGTGTAGAATCGATTTAATTCCAAGTATTAAACATATGGCATAATTTTAGGAGACTGAAAAACAAGAAGCCACCTCGTTGTGTCTGCAAAAGCAAAATGGGATTCGACAAAGATACACCGATGTGCCGCCAGCACAAACCAAGACTCAGCAGAATCATGTCTGGAGCAACGAACCCATTTACTCGGAAATTGAAGAAGACAGTATGCATATACTAGAGAGTCCGCACTATGACAATCATACTGGTGTGGAAAATAATGATAATGGTAGCAGTCATGCTTTGTATGCGAAAGTAAACAAAACCAAAACATTGCAGTGCTCTGTATCAAAACCCATTCCACGGCCAGAGCCTACAGGTCTCGGTACAATCTTACACGATTCTTTAAAGGAGCACAAACAGTCAACTCGATGTAGTAGCAGTCTTGACCTGATAGAGCAGATATCGGAAGTTTCGACTAATATGGAACGGTCGCCACATAGCGTTTCCTTGAATAACGTTCGCGTTATGGAACACTACACCTCACCCAGACGTCAAATCTTTTTTAATAAGTCTGATTTATCTTTACATCGAAGTGGCATATTTCTGGAAAATCTGTGGCAAAGTGAATTAATTGTAGATGGTGCAAGTGGGGAGCACAGGCAGACAATGAAAACCGTAAAATTACTTTCCACAGTTTATTTATGTATACAAAGTTGTTTAATATATTTTCTATTTAGAATAAATCGAGCAAATCGTATTTGTCTGTTGCTCAGCCATCGCCGGATGATAATCAAAATGCCACCACTTTGGAAGTAAATGATTCAATACAAACGGATTCGGTATCCTATGAGTTTCCTCACGATGATACAGACGGGGTAGGTGATACAAGTCGTGAGGACGGCAAAGCCAGCAATAATGTGACCCTAAAGGGTATTGAGCCACCCTTGCTACATAATCAGAGTACACCGAAGCAGCGACGTTCGCGTTTCATCACAAAGGTAGATTTTTATCTCGATTCTATTTAATTTAACAAAAGCTCTTCACTCTCCATGCTTCTACTGCATTTACAAATTTCATTCAAACTTAACATTATTGCACATACACACTTTATTTATGTAAAAAGGCTGCTCTTGTTTCAAAGAATATTAATAAAATACAGAAATATATTTACAGCATGTACGCATTTAAAATTATAACTGGGATTCCTAACTAGATGTAAGTTTTCCTTAACTCGACATTCAGTGCAGGAGCTTTGCTTACAAATAAAATAATTTAATATAATTTTAAGATAAAGGGTGTTGTGAACTCTATCCACGTCCTCTCAATTCAAATTGTTTTATGTACAATTTTGTTAACTTTATTTTACTAAATTTAGGACATTCAACGTGCATGTGGATCAAGCAATAGCGTTTATCAAAAAAGGCAATCTCTTCTAAGCAAGGACTACGGCCAGTATGCATCTATTGATACGCCACAACAACAAACACAAAGTCTCAACAATATAAATGGGAATCCATCGTGTTGCTCAAGGCCTGAAAGCAGCACATTCTTACGCTGTCATCAACTAAAGAATATTCTTCGCAAATCGTTTCATAGAAGTCGAAAGTTTATAAGAAACGAAGCCCGACGTTTTTCAGAGTCGTTAAGTTTATCGAGTACAAATGGCGGGCGTTCAGAGCAAAATCTGCCGGAACCGTACACACCACGATCAGTTCAGACTGGCCGTAGCACTTATTCAGTAGAATCGAGTTTATATTTAGAAGCTCTGTTTGCTTTGGACGAGTCGGCTCCTGTCACTGAGCAACTCGTCAAGGCCGTCAATATATGTCGTAATTTACCCGAATTGAAAGTTTCGCCCGAAATGGTTGAGGCCGAACGTTTATTGTTGTATTCTACATTGAAATTTGAACGACAACTGGTTAAATTCAGACCAGTGCCAACGAGTAATCAAGCTATTGTTCGTTTTTTCATTGACGACATATATTTACAGATACAACCCGACAAGGATTACGATTTATTTTTTAATTATTTTTATATAATCACATTTGAGTGCGATGGCATCATCAAATCAACACAGTCGGTGGAATGTGAAGATGGTGTAGCCGTATTCCGGGATTGCGGCATTGAGTTTATATACCATGCAACAGTCGCACAGGAACAATTCATGGTACGCGGTAATGTTTTTATACTGCGTTTACGCAAAGTATCTACTTTGGCATTAGAACCCACGGTAAGCACATAAAATAAATTTTTATAAAGTAAATATAATTAGAAAAGTAATTGATTATCTGCAGAAATGTATGGAAACCTGTGGTTCATTAACATGCCAGGAAATCGTGTCGCGTTTCCAATTAACTGATTCGTTTACCTTAACGGGCCAACACTTTGTTCCGTATGAGTATGTGGCTAGAGAATCAGAAAACGTGGAACGACTGTGTATTCGAGCTTCCCGTTCTTGTATCGATGTAAAGGATAATGTTAAATTAAAGGCTCGGGCAGAATTGCGCTTGTGCAAAACAAGATTTAGCGCGTTTTTAAATGTACAAGATCCCAATGCGCTGCACAGTTGGAATAGACGTTGGTGTACATTAGATGGCATCCATTTGGGGGTGTGGCGCGATGTCAATTGTGTAGATGAATCACCGTTGATAAACTTGAATTTGTTAAGTACATTTGAAGGTATGACTTTACCTCTTGCCGTTGCGCCACCAGAACTTTGTGCCCGACCTCGTTCTTTTTGTTTGCCCTACGAAGCGGTTGCTAAACTTGCCGAAAATAACTCTCGAACGGTTGTCTTTTTTTCAGCTGATAGCCAAATTGATCTTAATCTTTGGATCACAAATTTAAACAATGTATTGGCATTGATTGCCGAATGGCTGCATTGAGCGGAAACTGACTATTAAATGTTAAAAGTGCCTTATCAGATATGAGTACAGTACAATCTATACAATCTATATACATATTTTGATTACTTTTATAGCTCTAAATATATTTCTGTTAATTTTAGTTGAATTGTTTATATATCTTCTTTTAAATTGTATTATTGGTGTCGGAAATCATTTATTTTTCGAATATATTATATTTGTATTTTTGATAATACGTAAAATGTTAAAGTTTTATAAAATGAACATTCCAAATAAAATTCCATAGGTGTGTGTATCCAATATACGCTACCTTATCGTTCAAGTACGCAATGTGTTCTACGGCAATCACTCTGCTGGTCGCAAAGATTAATTTATAGATATGCAACTACTACATGTATCATATATTTTATGAATATTGGTTTTAACAGGACACATATTTGCATTCTGTATACGCACACATATTAAATCGCAGGAATGTTATATTTTAAGCAACAAAACAATTGATAGAAGAGGAATAATTCATTTCAAGTCGTCTAGTCTAGTTTAGATTGGCCGCTTAGCATTAGTTTATGTTTCAAATTATACTAAAGCATATTTCCAAATACGATTGTTTTTATAGCTGTTGCCAATCTCTGTAACATAAAGCGCTTTCCCATTTTTACAAACAGCAATCGAGTGGGGACTTTGAAAGTCGCCCCATCGTAAGGTAATTGTTTCGGTTAGTGGATTGATAATGAATCCTCGCACTGGCAATAGTGAAGTGGGTCCATTGACCGCATAAACTAAATCACCAAAACTAGCCACACCAAAAACACGGCCCAAGTCCGGTTCTTGTATAGTAGCAGCGGGCTGCCCCTCCCCTTGAGATGTTTTAAGACCAGCTCTGAAAAACAAATAATGTATCAATCCATTTTATTTGTTCTGACATATGGCCTCACTTTGGACACACCACTCTCATATTTTCACGATCTGCTATGCATAATAAATCCATTGATTCCAATAATGTAATGGCATGCGGAACTAACAATGACAGGAATTCTGTGCATATGTAATAAAAAATTTATTTATTTAAAATTATTTAAGGCATTGGTCTAAAATAAGTAAAACAGGTAAGAAAACTAAATTTGGCTTTGACCAAATCTTAAATACTCTCCATATCCACAACTGTGGGCGTGGCAAATGTTGTGGACGAACATGTATTTGCAAAAAAATCCTTTTCAAAAAAAAAAAAAAAAGAACGGGCGGTGCCACGCCCACTAATTAGATATCCCCGAAAAGCTACAGATATTTCCAAATGTTTGCAAAAAATTTGACCAAAATCGGAGCAGTAGTTTTCGAGTTATAAGCCAAACAAATCCACATTCATTCTTGTGTGTGTGTGTGTGTGTGTGTGGTCGTCATTTTAAAAATCATGCCATATTAAAAATGTGAGCAAAATACCAGGCGCTCAGAAATGCTCAGTAAGCAAATTTTGATTCTAGATATTTTTTAAACCCTTATAACTTGGAAACGGCTGGACGGATTTTGTTCAAACTTTTTGTGGAAGTTTGTAAATTACTTCAGCTTTCTGATGAAGTATATTATATGGGCGTGGCACCGCCTATTTAGTTAATAAACAAGAAACGTATAAAAAAAGGTGTTTTTTAAGCAAATGGGGAGTGCCACGCCCACTAATTTATAATCCTCGAAAAGCTACAGAAATTTTCAAACGTTTGCAAAAAATTTGACCAAAATCGGAGCAGTAGTTTTCGAGTTATAAGCCAAACAAATCCACATTCATTCTTGTGTGTGTGTGTGTGTGTGTGTGTGGTTGTCATTTTAGAAATCATAAAAATATCAAAAAATGTGAAAAACACCAGGCGCTCAGAAATGCTCAGTAAGCAAATTTTGATTCTAGATATTTTTTAAACCCTTATAACTTGGAAACGGCTGGACGGATTTTGTTCAAACTTTTTGTGAAAGCTTCTAGATTAATTCCCCTTTCAAACGAAGTATATTATGTGGGCGTGGCACCGCCCATTTAGTTAATAAACAAGAAATACTTAAAAAAAGTTATTTTTTAAGCAAGTGGGTAGTGCCACGCCCACTAATTAGATATCCCCGAAAAGCTACAGAAATTTCCGAATGTTTGCAAAAAATTTTACCAAAATCGGAGCAGTAGTTTTCGAGTTATAAGCCAAACAAATCCACATTCATTCTTGTGTGTGTGTGTGTGGTTGTCATTTTAGAAATCATAAAAATATCAAAAAATGTGAAAAACACCAGGCGCTCAGAAATGCCCAGTAAGTGAATGTGGATTCAACATATTTTTTAAACCCTTATAACTTGGAAACGGCTGGACGGATTTTGTTCAAACTTTTTGTGAAAGCTTCTAGATTAATTCCCCTTTCAAACGAAGTATATTATGTGGGCGTGGCACCGCCCATTTAGTTAATAAACAAGAAATACTTAAAAAAAGTTATTTTTTAAGCAAGTGGGTAGTGCCACGCCCACTAATTAGATATCCCCGAAAAGCTACAGAAATTTCCGAATGTTTGCAAAAAATTTTACCAAAATCGGAGCAGTAGTTTTCGAGTTATAAGCCAAACAAATCCACATTCATTCTTGTGTGTGTGTGTGTGGTTGTCATTTTAGAAATCATAAAAATATCAAAAAATGTGAAAAACACCAGGCGCTCAGAAATGCTCAGTAAGCAAATTTTGATTCTAGATATTTTTTAAACCCTTATAACTTGGAAACGGCTGGACGGATTTTGTTCAAACTTTTTGTGAAAGCTTCTAGATTAATTCCCCTTTCAAACGAAGTATATTATGTGGGCGTGGCACCGCCCATTTAGTTATTAAACAAGAAATACTTAAAAAAAAGTTATTTTTTAAGCAAATGAATAGTGCCACGCCCACTAATTAGATATCCCCGAAAAGCTACAGAAATTTCCGAATGTTTGCAAAAAATTTTACCAAAATCGGAGCAGTAGTTTTCGAGTTATAAGCCAAACAAATCCACATTCATTCTTGTGTGTGTGTGTGTGGTTGTCATTTTAGAAATCATAAAAATATCAAAAAATGTGAAAAACACTAGGCGCTCAGAAATGCCCAGTAAGTGAATGTGGATTCAACATATTTTTTAAACCCTTATAACTTGGAAACGGCTGGACGGATTTTGTTCAAACTTTTTGTGAAAGCTTCTAGATTAATTCCCCTTTCAAACGAAGTATATTATGTGGGCGTGGCACCGCCCATTTAGTTATTAAACAAGAAATACTTAAAAAAAGTTATTTTTTAAGCAAATGAACAGTGCCACGCCCACTAATTAGATATCCCCGAAAAGCTACAGAAATTTCCGAATGTTTGCAAAAAATTTTACCAAAATCGGAGCAGTAGTTTTCGAGTTATAAGCCAAACAAATCCACATTCATTCTTGTGTGTGTGTGTGTGTGTGTGTGTGGTTGTCATTTTAGAAATCATAAAAATATCAAAAAATGTGAAAAACACCAGGCGCTCAGAAATGCTCAGTAAGCAAATTTTGATTCTAGATATTTTTTAAACCCTTATAACTTGGAAACGGCTGGACGGATTTTGTTCAAACTTTTTGTGAAAGCTTCTAGATTAATTCCCCTTTCAAACGAAGTATATTATGTGGGCGTGGCACCGCCCATTTAGTTATTAAACAAGAAATACTTAAAAAAAAGTTATTTTTTAAGCAAATGAATAGTGCCACGCCCACTAATTAGATATCCCCGAAAAGCTACAGAAATTTCCGAATGTTTGCAAAAAATTTTACCAAAATCGGAGCAGTAGTTTTCGAGTTATAAGCCAAACAAATCCACATTCATTCTTGTGTGTGTGTGTGTGGTTGTCATTTTAGAAATCATAAAAATATCAAAAAATGTGAAAAACACCAGGCGCTCAGAAATGCTCAGTAAGCAAATTTTGATTCTAGATATTTTTTAAACCCTTATAACTTGGAAACGGCTGGACGGATTTTGTTCAAACTTTTTGTGAAAGCTTCTAGATTAATTCCCCTTTCAAACGAAGTATATTATGTGGGCGTGGCACCGCCCATTTAGTTATTAAACAAGAAATACTTAAAAAAAGTTATTTTTTAAGCAAATGAACAGTGCCACGCCCACTAATTAGATATCCCCGAAAAGCTACAGAAATTTCCAAACGTTTGCAAAAAATTTTACCAAAATCGGAGCAGTAGTTTTCGAGTTATAAGCCAAACAAATCCACATTCATTCTTGTGTGTGTGTGTGTGTGTGTGTGTGGTTGTCATTTTAGAAATCATAAAAATATCAAAAAATGTGAAAAACACCAGGCGCTCAGAAATGCTCAGTAAGCAAATTTTGATTCTAGATATTTTTTAAACCCTTATAACTTGGAAACGGCTGGACGGATTTTGTTCAAACTTTTTGTGAAAGCTTCTAGATTAATTCCCCTTTCAAACGAAGTATATTATGTGGGCGTGGCACCGCCCATTTAGTTATTAAACAAGAAATACTTAAAAAAAAGTTATTTTTTAAGCAAATGAATAGTGCCACGCCCATCAATTTAATATCCGCGAAAATAAATAAATTTTTTTGATTGGGGGCGTGGCTTTTGACCGATTTTACTCATTTTAAATAGAGATCTGCGTGCAAAATCTAAAGGTGCCTGTACAAAATTTCAACTCAATATCTTAAAATGTACGCCCGTGAGAATGCCAAGAACAGACGGATATACATGTCTAAATTGACTCAGTTTTTGATGTTGATGCTGATGCTGATTTGTAGGGTATTGCAAACGGAAGAACAAACTTAGTATACCCTCCTCAGTGAGGTGGAGGGTATAAAAAGTAATATATATATATTGACATTTAGTAAATGAGGGTACGCTTGTACACGCCGTCCCCACAGTTCACATATATGAATGTGGAGAGAATCTCATATTTGTACGAGACCAAATATTGCTGGTTATGTGTATTTTTTATTCACCTGGAGGTTGTGGAATCACTCGTAAAAGGTGCCCTGCAGCATTGAATTTCAAAACTCTCTCATTACAGTATCCATCCGCTATGAAAAACTGCCACAAAAATTTAATCAAAATACTCGTAATAGTTTAGATACCAACTACGTGGATTCTCCACGTATATGTAAAATATTTTTGTACCTCACCAGTTGTAGCCACGGCTATAGAAGTTGGTTGACATAAATGTTTCAAGGATGATCCTGGTTGAAAGCGTGCCCCGACAGTAATTAGAGGTTCATTTTGAAAAGGTTTAAACTGTTGTAAATAAAAGCTTGATTACCACAGCACTCTAGTGGGCAGTTATTTATACACCAATGGAAAGTATTGCAAAAACAATTTATTTCAAATTGTTTACTTTTTTCATCCATTGGCAGCAATCAGAATCAATGAATACCTTGAAAGCCTGATGCATTGCAACATCCGTAATCCAGTAGTAGCCGTGCTTATCAATAGTCAGGCCATGTGGCATATAGAACATATTTTCTCCCCAACCAGTCTGTATATCGCCAGTTTTCGGGTCCAATATATAAAGTGTTTTCTCTTGAATGGGTCCATATTCAATGTAGTAAAAGATATTGTTGCTTTCATTAAAAGTGCTTTCGATAAGTTTTTATTAGTATCCGCGTAAAGTATGCACTGCTTTAAAATGTTTACACACTCCACATAAGATTGAGGGTGTACTACCCAGACCCCACAGACTATATGTACATATGATCAACATTAAATTCTGAGTTTAGCCACGTCCGACCGTGTGTCTGTCTCTAGTTGGCATTTTTACGGTCGCAAATTTTGTGTTATGAACTGAAAATGTGTACGGGCCTTTCCAGTCTGAACACAAGTTGCATGCTGAGAGCTATGCCCGCCCAATCAATAAAATTTTATCTACAAGCCACAAAAATTATACTATTAAACTTATTTCTTGCATTGAGTCCTTCATTCAATGGCCCATTGTACAAAAAATATGTGGAGGTCATTTAAGATTTGGTCGCAGCCAAATTTAGGTTTTTGACTTGTTTTTTACTTACTTAGCATCCCAAAGTCTATCCGCACGATGGAAGATAACCGGGTTTCCTTGAGGATCCACTGACACGGCTGTTATTTGCCCAAACTTATGCATAACTTTGGGCCAATTTTCTACCAAAACAGGCGTTGGCGTAGCTGTAACATTCAGTTTGGTTGTGACCTGATCTCGAGGTGCATACACGATGTGGTTTAACGAAGGGGATAAATCATTCGTCTACAGCAATAATAATAAATTGAATGATTTCATTTTAAAGTTAAGTGGAAAATAATTTCATTGTGGACCTTACTTGAGCTTCTTCGTTCCATTTATTAGCAAACAGATTTTGAACATTATTGAAAAAAGTCCTTTCTTTGAAACGTTTATTATCATCTGGATAGTTTGCGAAAATTGGTTGCAAACTAAAAGCAATTAAAAATAAGGCAAATGTCCGCAACATTACTATCATGACGTTCAATATGTTGCCAGTTTTTGTTAGAAACGGAAAAATTCGAGATGCTTAGGTACCAGCAACGAAGGTCGTTCTCTTTAATTAGTAACACAGGTTGTTCAGCAAGCAAGCTATATTTACTTATTGTATTTTTATGAACTTGATTCGGAAAATGTAGTGTCCTATAATATTGGTTCTATATATAACAAGTTTTTTTTTTTAATTCCAGCTATTGAGTGTGAACTTCACTTGTAGTGGTATTAATGCCTACACAATATGAAAATGCTAACTAGGCATGCGTTAATTAGAATGCATATATATTCCCATAATTCCCATATCGCTTCGTGGAAGAACTTTATGAGCCGTTGCGAATGAAAGCGGTGTAAGTCCATTTTCAAACAAGTGCAAATATTAAAATCGTTTTTAATATCCTGCACCATTTAGTTCAATAAAAATTAATATCAGATTGTTTCAGTTAACGCGGGGCATTGTCATATATGGAAGGCATCATATTTTGTCAAGAATATTAAGAATTGCGTTAAAAACTAAACTAAACTATTAATGACAGGTTCATATATGGAGAGGTGCACTAAAGACATTCCGATTCGGACACGACTAGTTATTGATATTGATAAAGAATATATATACTTTCCTCCTTCTGGCACTTACAAACATATGAACAAACTAACATGCTCCCATGTCACTTTTTTAATATCTTACAATCCAATATTAAGTCTAAGCTAAATGCGGCTTTTTATACCCTCCACCTTAGGGAAGAGGGTATATTCCTTTTGATCATACGTTTGAAGAGCCCACAAACCATATATATTCTTAATCAGCATGAAAAGAGAAATCGTTTGAGACATGTCCGTCTGTGTGTCCATGTGTCCGTCTGTTGTTGGCACTCTCACGGTCGTAATTTTTGAGATATCGAATTGAAACTTTGCATACGTATTCTTAGTTCAGTTTCGCCGTTCCTTATTGAAATTGGGCAAAATCGGTTAATAGACACGCCCACAATAAACAAAAATCTCAACATACCTCGGAAAAACTATATCTTAAAAAAGTTATATATCGCACAATACTATGCCTATCAAGTTGAAATTTGGTATAAATACAAGTGGTACCGTTGTCCAACACTGTGCCAAAGATGGGCGTGATTGAATAACGCAAACGCCTATAATTAAAAAAAAATACTATTTGTTGTTTAAAAATGACCTGAATAATAATAATAATAATAATAATAATAATAATAATAATAATATATGCGCAATAATTTAATGCAATAGAAACTTATTTTTTAGAGGGTTATAAAAGGTGGAGGGTATTTAAGCTTCGGTCTTATCTTGTTATAATTTGTTCTGATATTGTTCACCGTACCTTTCGCATAAGACAGGGGCATAGAAGCATTGTTGTTCCGTTTGCAACACCCAAATAAGCGTCAGAGACCTCACCAAGTATCAATATTCTTGATCAATGTCCGTCCGTGAATCACTCTATTATAAACATTCCAACGTTTGTAAATTTTTAGATATTTTCTGCAGACATTTCTAGTTTCTGTTTATTTTTAATTTCTGATTGCAATGTTAAAATTAAATATAAAAATAAAAAAATAAAAAAACACACACACACACACCACGAATATGCATTTTTTTGATTCATTACGTACAAATAAATATTTTTATGATAATATTCCTAAATATAGAACATGATGCTTTTCTTATATGGGATGTGCTCTGCATTGCTCTCTTGAAAACGTTCAATCATGTATATCAGTGAGTGATATCTTGTACACGTATGTACATGTTTTGAAATATTTTGAATATAAGATTTTGAAATTGGAAAATTCATCGTATTAAGGAAGAAGTTGAGGAAGTGAAAGCATCCCTTTACACTACAGGTAAAGGCGGAAATTCATAAAAAAATTAAAAGAGGTAAGAAAAGTGAAACGAAATGCGTACAGAATATATTCTTTTCTTATGATTTCCCTGTTTGATCGTAGATGTCCATGGTGCCTCTAATGTTTCGCGATTGGTGGGATGAACTTGATTTTCCAATGCGCACATCGCGCCTCTTGGATCAACATTTTGGTACTGGACTGAGGTGATTTGTTATATATGATAGAAACTTTAAGCATATCCTACTTGTACGCATTTTTTTTTAACAGACGCGATGATTTGATGTCTTCAGTATGGAGTTCCCGTCCTACCCTTTTACGTTCTGGATATTTGCGTCCTTGGCATCGTACGCTTACTGGCCTCCAAAAGCAAGACTCTGGCTCCACGTTAAACATAAATGATGAGAAATTCGAGATTATTTTAGATGTTCAACAGTTTACGCCCAACGAAATTTCTGTTAAAGTAGCCGACAAATTTGTAATTGTTGAGGCCAAACATGAAGAGAAACAGGATGAACATGGCTTTGTATCCAGACAATTCACACGACGCTATCAACTGCCAAGTAAGCCACAGTGTAGACTTTGCCCCGTGCAAAGTATCCTTTCATATCCTTGCACTTTACTTTAGGTGATGTTAACCCAGACACGGTGTCTTCATCACTGTCATCTGATGGTCTTTTGACAGTAACAGCTCCTATTAAGAAATTGCCACCGCCTGGTACAGAGCGTGTAGTGCCCATTGCACAGACCGGTCCCTCCTCAAAGGAAGACAATGCCAAAAAAGTGGAAACCACTACTGCTTAATCATTAGAAAAAACAATTTAGGGCTTTTTTTATTGAAAACCCACACAAATAACGCAATTTTAATGCATTCAAATAATCAATAACATAACCACACAAACTGATTTTTTTAAATAAACCTTAAAATTTACAATAACTAATAATATCAGTAATATTTAAATTGTGCACCTTTAAATTATCGTCGATCCAATCATCAAATTGTTGTATTATGTCCATGGAGAGCTCATCCTTATAACTGCCGACGATGCCACGACGTACAAAACGAAAATCAGCGACTGCTGGTGTTTTGTCCTTTAATTCACGGAAATGATTACAGCTTGGATTATTCTTCATTTGATCAAAGGATAAGTGATCTATAAGTTTTCTGTAATTATCCGTGGCTGGAATAGGTTTGTCTAGAAAGCGGCACACATTCTCAATAACCGACGGCAAATCGAGTTTCATGCGTTCATAACTTGTAAACAGAATTTGTGGTTGATGCCTTAAATTCCAAAAGTCCAAAACAGGGGGCCAAAATGGCGCATAGCTCATTTGACTATTTAAAAAGAATTTCATAAAGTCCTCTTTGGCACCTTTGTAGTTAGCATAACCGCGCCAATGATGAAAGTAGGATACTGCTGCGTCTTTGGGATTACGGAACACAAAAATTATCTATAAATACAAAACAAACAAATATTGACAATTGATTAGTATAAGAATCGTGTAAAGATGCCTTGGCCTGTTTTCTCCATATGTCCTTGGGCAAAAAAATCACTGGCAAGTGGGATTTTAATAGACGTGGTGATTCTAAATTATTGGCAGCTTCTATGTTATCGATGTTTGCCCCCAAACTACTAAACCTGAATGGGTTTACAAAACAATTAAGTGATCAAACATACGATACAAAATAAACCAACAAGACGACTCACTCTAAAAACGGCGAACGTATAGTTATATCAATATCTTTTGCTTGAGCAAAATTGCAGTCATTCAGTATGAGCCAAGTCAATTCTTGCATCCATGTTGTGCCACATTTTGGATTAGTTACTATAAAAATATCATCATAGCATACTTTGAAATTATAGACACGGTCTAGAACATTTTTGAATGAGTCTTGCAGTGTACAATAGCGTGTTCGAAAATCACCCACAATCGGTACAGCGGGTTCTTCACGACAATAAAACTTTGAAAATGTCGATGTAGACAGACTTTGAGTTTGTTCAAAGGGCAGGCTAATAGCCTCAAAATAACTGGAGGACATTGTGAATTTTTCTACATATTCACTCATTCCACTAGAGACTCTTTGTTCTATTACACTTTTTGTACTTTTATAAGATGATCAACTTAATCAGTTGCCCGCTTTATAATCTTTAACATAGGAAGAATGTTTTTATAATGAGACAAAGCAATTATTGCTAGCTCATGACTTGCAGTTGTTGATAAGTTAATAAGAGTATGAACAAGGCCTCCACCGTAGTGACGAGGGTTTATTCAGTTTGGTATTCTGTTTGCCAGAAGGAGGCGTCAGAGACCCTACAAAAATATATATATTCTTGAGAAAGATAATTACATAGTCAGATAAGACACGACCACATTTTGCGAAACCCTTATTTGGAGCTATATCCGATTAGTACATGAATATGTAATTTGTTATCTAGAGTATTAGCAAGCGCTAGGAGGTACTCGGCACGCCTACGGTTTTTATAGGAGGGCGTTTAAGATTTGCCACAATACAGATAAGATAACAACATACACAGCAACATTGTTTATGGATTGCAAAAAAATGCACTGAATCTGTTTTTGCGACATGGTCACAAAAGCCAAGAATCAAAACTTGCGTACAAAAAAATACATTTTTTTATAAAAAAATATTTCATTTTATTTTTTCTAATTTATGGTCTATAAAAGACGTCTTCTTGTACCCTCAACCTGCAAGTGGTATTATTAATATGATTTCTTTCATTTGTTAATTTTATATATATACAAAAACAAATGCATTTGATTGATATGGTTGGTTCAGCGTTACGTACACGTATGTATCTGTTATATATTCTTACAACATCAAAATGAAAATTGTTGTATTTTAATTTTTCTTTTTATGTTCGCATTTTAATTGATTATTATGCGATTATTTACACAAAAATGTCTGTGTTTATATATACAAAAATACATAGAGGTATTTCTGATATTGTCATTTATGAAAAGTAAAAAAAAATGCATCCGTATGTCCGTGATCAATATCTACGCTTACTTGCTAAATATGTGGTGCTAAGCATTTTCTCTTTGTTTTTATATAAACGTTTATAAATATGTATATTTATCATTTGTTTATGCCTCTCACATCGCCTGTAATTAGTATTTTTAAATCAAGACAACATAAAATTTTTTTAAAAAAGTTTACTAAAAGTACATCATATCAAATTTTTCGTGTAATTGGGCAATGTGTACTATACAAATTGACATTTTCTATCTAATCCAACTTTTATTTAAAGTTTTTTATTCACACATTTGCTAAAGGGAGCTCACACTTACGCATAATCGATTCGTTTTGATATACTCTTATATGATAATTAAAACTATTTGGAGTCCAGCCCAATTATATGATATGTATTGTGCTTAGGTTGCACTATTTTGATTTCCTACATATCTTGCAATGTACGATATGATTACGAAATAATGAACATGGAAAAAGTGGGTTATTCCTTTGTCATGAATATTATTTGGTGAGTTTCATTTTCTTCTTGAGGGTGAGCTGTTTGGCTTTGACGTCGGACAAGGTGCGTATGCCTTGTTCTTCGAAACTCTTCCACAATTCATAGTTCGTTTGTAGGTACACCATCAATTCGGGCATATCAACGAAACCTGCATCAATATACATATGAATTGATATTGTTTTAATTTAAGCTATTAAGCGGGTTCTGATATATGCCAACAACTTACTATCCCAGGCGTGCATCATATCATGTATGATATATTCAATGAAGCCAATTTGACTTTTGGGTATACTGCAAGTGTTGCGATCAAACATGGGCATAACAATGGGCAGGTTTTTCTTCTTTTCTTCATCAGTTTGCATAAAGTACTCCTCAGCAATGCGGCGTGCCCACTCCACACTAAATGGTGTTGGTCTGGCCGGGTTGTTTATATCAGCCACCTTAATTAGCATACGTCGCACAAGCATTGAGCTCTCTTCTTCGGTATGCACCATCTAGAGTTTCGAATTTATATTTAGATTATATTGATTCACACAAAGGTTATTGGTGCTGGTGTGTATTTACTTCTTTAGGCTCAAGGTCCGTCCCAAAAACACTAACAAATTTAGCCAAGTGCTCAAAATGTTTTGTCATTTCTGTGGCTAAAATCATGTCCACTATGGTACTACGTGCTGACTTGTAGACGTCCTTTTCCAAATTTTTGAAAATATTGATACTTTCATCTTCTAAATTGCAAAACGGAGAAGGGAATTGAATACTTCAATGTAATACAATGTAACTTTGCCCAATATACCTAAAGTTAGTTTAAAGGTGAGCGCAGAATGATGAGACTCGAGTACTGCAACATCGTTATACAAAATGGCCAAAGCGCTGTCAGCGTTGCATAAAAAGGCAGACGAACGGCCTGGATGATCTACATCATGAGCGGCAGCAGCTATTAAAGCTGATGCTTGTTCCATTCGATCAAGTACTAAATCTTTTACGGAAAATTGCTTCAGAAAAACACCAGTTGCCTAAAATGAAATTTACACACATGACGCTTAGATAATCATTTATATTGATATAAATATATCGTTCAACCTGCATCACATCGGCCGCATGAGTACTATTATGATAAGAATTGTCGGCGTGATAGTGGCTCTCTATGGTAGCCAACCAATTCCGGCATATACACTCTTGAATATTCAAAGTAGCGAATACATTATACCGTCTGAACATATCCATGCCCAAGTATAGCAGTGGCTGTTTTTCTGTAATTTCTTCGAAACGGAATATGTCAAATTCCCAGCTTAGAGATTCACCAAGTAACTCCGCAATGGGCCCTTTCTCCTTAAAATGAATTACCTACATGTAATGCCGCAAGTGGTGCTGCAAATTTTATTTAAATCAACTTACTTTAATTGTTGACGCGGAAATGTTCGCAATTCGTGTTGAATTCGCATTATACCGAATGAAAGAATCATTTGAACTACGCCGCGCAGATTGCACATTTGGGCCCTAACATGAGCAAATCATTGTAAATCGTTGTGGTTTTAATTTACGGTCATTTTCACACTTACTGCTAATAAAGCTCCAATGAGATCTTTTGCTGTTGGGTCCTCTGTTTGTAAATCTTTCATGTGCGGTATAAATAGTCCTTCACGCTTCAAAAAGTCCATGACTCTATCGATTAAACGGGCTTCATCCTGTGAGCAATTCTCTTGTACTTGTGTGAGTAAATTTATCACCTGCACAAATGAATATGTTTTAGTTTTTTTTTTTATCAATATGGTATATTCGAGCGCTTCTTGCCTTTGTTATAGGAGCTTCTAAAGGCAATGATGTTATCTTAGCCAAACTGGGCCGCCTTAAACCATCTGACACGGTTGAACGCCGATCTAAACTATATCGTCGCACCGAGTGTGCCGAACCGCGCGGAACTTCTTTTAAATGCGACGCACTTGAGGTAACGTTTGAAGGTGATGCATTAATATTGAATACATAATGTGTTGGGTTTCTAAAGCAATCAGAATGTATTTCCTTGTTGTACATAATTCGTACTTGCGACAGCAAATATTCAGCTTACCTTCCTACACAAGCAACAGGTACTACACGCACTTGCATTGAAACTCCCTCCAGACCCTTACGTTTTATTATAAGGTTCGAGTCGTATTCTCGTGTACATTGCGTTTGACACATATTATAGATGTTGGATATATCAGAAATAAATATATCTGCTACCGGCTTACCTATTATTTCACCCTGTGAAAAAAAAAATATTGGAGCTTTTTTTTTTGGAATGTTTCATAACATTTCTTACAAAACGCATATGAAACAGTCGTTCGGCGGATCGATTAACATACTGAACGGTTAATTTATCATCCGTTACGAGTATTGCTTCCTTTATCCGATTGAGGCCTGCATAAAGTACCTGAAACAAAACAAAACTATGTCGCATTAACAAATTTTGTAATGACCTTTTGGATTACTATAAGTGAGCGTTGAAGAGACTATCACACTCACCTCCTGTGTTGACATTTCATGATTTGGCCGCACCACCGAGCTAATAATTTGTTTCATTTCCAAGCAGCACAATGCTACGCTTGTGGTTTCAGGTAAGCACTGTAAAGCGATGGTTTTTGTGAGAAAAATCTTTTCAAATATCAAAATTTTGCAACTTTTAAAACTCACTCTATTAACGCCGGCGTCTAATAGTGCTACAATGAAATCCTCCTTTTCAAAGAAACTAGAGAAAAAGAATTTAATTTAATTTTTAATTTACATCATTTTCAGTTAAAAAAAAATGGAAACATATAAATTTAAAATGAAAAACCAAATTTATGGCGAATATTTTTTTTTTCATTTTGAAATCGTATTTTGAAGCTTTACGACCGTTTATATATCATACTTACTTCTTTTTTACCACAGCTATTATGGTAGTATAATGATGGCCTTTGATAAGACGTATGGATCTAATAATGAGATAAGTTTAGTTTAGTTTATCTTGTATTTGGCACAATATAGTTCAAATTGTAACGATTAACTTTACTTGATAACATTTCCAACATCTATATTTTTGGTAGAGCGCGCATCAATTATAACCACATGAACATCATCTGTTGGCTTGTTTACACATTCTAAGGCAGATTCTTTTGTACGTGCCAGCATAATATCGACATTTTGATGACTACAGGTATGTTGAAGCATCTGACAGAAACCATCCACCTTGGGGAAAACTAAAAGAGCCTTATTCATAGAATGGTACAGTTAGAGATTGATGGATCGAATAATTCAAATTATACTTGCCTTGAGCTGTGGTTTAGGCGGTACAACAGTTGGATAATTAGAGTCCATTACCTGTTTAGAAGGGAGGACAAAGGTATTGAAATATTTTTAACCCATGTATAATTTATATACAATATATATATATATATATATAGAGTGGCCCATTTCTAAAATGGTTGGCAATTACTGGGATAAAATGTTCATTGGTATTGTTGTTTTTCTTGTTTCGTGCACGTAATCATGTAATACTCACCGTACTGTCTAAATAATCATCATCGGAGCCAAATGTAACTGAATTTTTTCGGTGGCCGCCACTAGAATTACTACTTCCAGATGTACCAGTACCTACAATTAAATAAATCAATAATTAAACTTCAAAATATTAAACAAAGGTCGAAAATTATAATAATAATAATCGGAAAACATGTACGGACGTATATATATTCGAATTAGGCCGAATCTTGAACGGCCATTGTTCTTGCATGTGTAATAAAATTAATGATATTTTTATATCCTCCCCACAGGATGGTGGTGTACTAAGTTCTATTAAAGTATTTCGACACATCGATCAAACGAAACTACACTGATTCCCATGATTTGTCTAGATAGGAGTTAACGATTTGTCTTTATCACATTTGCGCTTACCGTAATATCTTTCGTGTATTGTTTTCAAAACGTTCGGATCTATTTCAACATCATCATAACCCTCACAGTTTAAACTGGGCCTTTCCAATAATAATTCGGGATCTGTTATAATTTGCTCAAACACTAATGCGGGCGCAGATGGACGTGGTATACGCCCACCAGTTATTCTACGATGTTTATCATTATATATCAATAATTTTCTACGTTCTGTTGTGTACTTCGGCATTTAAATAACGACAATCAACAATTTCTAATACTAGAATCATTTCTTCATGTAATCTGAAAGTTGTATGCGTATGTGTCTCTTAAAATAAGATATTGGACTCCTTTTACACTTCTCGCAGGCTATATTAATCAGTGTGTGCAATTTCATGAATTATATGTGTATTCCGAAATAGGTTCTTTATTAATTTTTCAAATTTTTTGCTTGCAATTTTTTTTTTGGTATGATTTAAGCAATATTCTAAACTGTAGGTTTTTTTTGGCCTTTGAATTTTGAAAAGTTTATTTGAAAATTTTTTAGCTATACTAATAAAATATTGAAAGAGAAACACAAATAAAAGAAAAACATTTTAAAAATTTGAAATGTTTCAATTTTCAATCCTAAAACATAATCAAGAGTTGCCTTATACATGTTAGAATGACGAAAGGCAATCGTTCAAATTCATGATTGAACTATTCGGACATGGCATATAGACTAGGAGGGGTCGAAGGCCAGAGATTAGTTAGATTAATGTCAAAAAGAAAATAAAATCGGTTCAGGTGTCCATCGCACAAAAGCGCTAAAGTGGGATGAATTCTAGAAATTTGGCTCCAACATTTATAACCCATAGAGATACTTTTCTCTTTAAAATTAACAAAATCTATTTCTAGCCACGCCCACAATTGACAAAAATCAATCCAAATAAAGATAATAGAATAAAAGCGGCCACTCTAATATAAATTAGAGTGGCCACTTTTTTCCCATCTTTCAAAAAGTTCAAGTTTTTTTGAGTTCACAAATTTCAAAGTTTGAAAAATTTCGATAGATCGTGAAAAACTTAAAAATATTATGTTTGTACCCTCTACTTAAGCTATAAGGCATACTAATATCCTGTTCGATCGAAATTTATCGATGGGCAAAAAACGCGTCCGCAATTTATAAAAGCGAGTTGCCGTCGTAAAGTTCGAGATATTTTCGTATAAATATTTCTACTATCTGTACGTGCACGCCTTACACAAAAGTTGATAATTGGGGCAGGCGTAGATGTACCAAAAGCGGATGAGACGGATAACGCACACGCCCGCACTTTACAAAGACCCTTTTCTTGAGCAGAATCTACCGTCTAACCACTTGCTACGCCCCTTATTTTCATACGAAGGTGAAGGGTTTTTAAGATTCGTCCTAAGCCAAATTTAGTGTTTTTAATTGTTTTTTCGTTTACTTACTTCCTCTTGCACGTTTCATTACGGCCTGCGTGAAATTACTCAAAGCACTTACAGTAACAATGGAATCTTTTTTTGTACAGCTACCACCCTATTAGTAATTGATATTGTAAATTTGATTTCTTTCATTATCGGTTCCGAACAATAATTAGAACACGTTTTACCTACTTTATCATAATCATTGTCGCCTTTTGTTTGCAATGTACTTAAAAGCGCATGATTACAAAAATCATCTCCATTCAGAGCTGTAATGCTACTCCTTCTTCTAGTGCCAGCATTTTCATCTTCTATATTTGCCTCAGTGCCGTGCTGTTGGCTACCTTGACACAAAAACAATGGTCGCTTTTTAAGACAACATAAAATGTTGCCTTTCTTTTCATAATGATGAGTGTTTTTCGTATTCTCGTTGCTAGTGTTTGTTGAAATTGTGTCTTCCGAGTGCCGGCCCAATGTGCTGGGAGAACAGCCCATATTTTAAATTATACCACCCCGATTAACCTTGTAAAAGGTGTGCAACACCGTTCAATGCTTCATTGTATGGATGAATATAAATTTTCCTATAACAAAAAAAAAAAGACAAAAAACATATAGGAAAAGAACGAAGCACTAGGTGTAGGAAGGGCGGTGATATACAATACTTTACAAAATTGGTTAAAATAATGAACCTACAAAAAATTCAAATTTTTGCTGCCTCATCTTTTTTGTAGATTCCACTTGTGTATAATAATTAAATTTCTACTTATTTCCATATTTTGTCCGCTTATGAATGGTTGAAGCCATTGTGACACTTGTTGAATATTAAACCGTAAAAATCACAAAATAAAATTTATTGAACAACCTTCAGCAAACCTTTACATTACAATGTAGTTTAGTGGACTCTATAGCAAGTAAAAAACGTTGTCTTAAACCAAAAGTACAGTACCCTCCCAACCGTAGGCGTGGTAGCTACCTAATTGAACTCTGCTTCAAATGACACTTTTCCGGACTTTGTTGACCCGTCTATTGGACGACCCCGACCAAATTTCAATATCATGGCACAATTTTTGTAGCTGATAGATTGGTTTTAATTTGATCATGAACATGGCAAAAGGGACGACCAACTTGATACACATCCCATCTTATATGGAGGAACCTACAATTGTCACGCCATTGGCTAACTTTCCCGTAAGCACCGTAATGTTTTTATCGGGTGCTGTAACGCAATATAAAATTTTTCTAAATAGAGACATTGGCATGAAAACGGACTGCTGTATAATAATTTTGTAATGGGCTAATGAAGTAGATACGTATCAGCAGTTATATAAACAAGCATATGTTTATGTTTTATTCCGCTTGTTATTTTTATTAGTTTGTTTGGTGTGTGCTGTATATACTTATATGCTTTAAATTGATATTTTATGATGCGTGAGTGTGCGTAGATGACGTCCTTCACTCTAATTTTATGTGGTTATAACGAAACATAAACCAACAAACATGTGCAGCATTATAAAGCAGAGACCAATTGTAAACAATACACTGTACAAAATGCGATAATGTGTTTAAAGCGATATTTTTTATACCCACCATCGAAATGTTACAATGTCCGAATTATATGGGAAGGGGTTAAAAAAAAGGTCCCATCAGGTCCAAATTTAGTCGCACAGTCGCAAATTTTTTCAAATTATATTAAGAATTCTTTCTTTCTTTATTTTCTTTTCTTTTTCCGAAGTTACTTATTAATATAATTAACATAGATGCCTCGCACCTCTCCAGCTCGGAGCTTATATGAGGTAGGAGTATGCACCAATTACCATTCTATATCTATCAACTACTTAACAACTAATTACAACCAATTGTCGTTCGCATAACCTTGTGCGAAGTGTAACATAATATCTCTGTTAAAGCGAGTAGAATTCCGTGGTCTGTAGACGGATGGGGATTGCAAAAACAAAACAAAAAATGACGTTCAGACATTAGGGATATGTGACGCATAGGTTTAATATTCTGGTTGCGATTTGATATTGAGAATTCGAGTCTGTTAAACAGGTAGCTTGGGTCCTGCTTTCCGATTTGTTGCTCCCTTATCCGAGGAGGGGTTCTACGAAAGGTCCGATTTGATCCATTTTCGTTAGGGTATCTTTCTGAGCTAAGACTTGTCTTGGTACTAATTTCAAAATATGCGACCGGTAGCTTACACACAAATTGACATGGACAGATAGACGGACATAGTTACGTAGATTCAGATTTTGATTCTGAAACGATTCATATAATTGAAGATGTGTATGGTATTTGTCATTTAGGAGTTACAAACATCCCCACAAACTTAAAATACCCATTGCCCCAAGTATTGCAGGGTATAACAAGGCAATTTTATGCCATGCCTCCATTTTACACAACTTTACCATTTTATACAATGCTACTCTATTCCCCCATTGCTTCTTTTCAATAACACATCTGGTGCTATTCTGTTTTTTATTTTTATTTTATTTTATCAATCACAATCACATTTTCGGCTGCCGGTGTACATATTATACGCACTTCTTTACATATAATATTCGTATAATAAATGCGTGTTGCTATTACTGTAAAATGTATTTTACATTTTTCGTTTAATTGATAAGATTTCTTGGCTTACTTTTATACGAAATTGTGGGTAAGTGTTCATATAAGAAAACTGAACAGTTGTTTTTATTCCATCATAATCGATTAGGGGCATATATGGGTTTTGTTCAAAAGTTTATAAATACCAGAAGGAGTACAACGCAACAAGAAAATATATATATTTGATCAGCGTTTTAGCCCTTTTCGCGATCCGTAGTATTTGCTCATAAATATTTGAATTGTCATTCGTTACTTATACTTTTTTAATTATTTGATTGAAAAATCTATTTCTTAAATACAATCAATTTAATCAATTTTGTTGTATTGTAATTATTTAGCTGAGCTTTGTTAATTTTTAACAGAACTCTGTTTGGTTTATGTCTATGCTAGTCAAATTTGTATTTACTTTCACCTCCTCACATAGGTAGATCAGTTAAATGGGTTCGTAGACCTTCCTACATATCATACAGTATAGTTTATTGCAGAGAAACATGAGAGAATTTTACCAGAATATTGTTTTTATATACATTGAAATTTCAAGTCAACCACGCCTACGCATAATGAACTATGACAATTATGGACGTTAACATAACCTTAAAGCTGAAATTTTAGTAGTATGAGAATTTTTCCTTTATGTCACAAACACTTTCGTACACAGAGAACACCGTTTCATATATAAAACAAAAAAAATCAAAATGTATAAAATTAGCTTAAATGGGAGAGTCTGTCCGCTGTTTTTATTACGAACTATACAATTGAAACATATTTATATCAGTACAACCAATATTTAATTATTTTGTGCTTATGTTTGAAATTTTTTTTTTGTTTTCCTTTTGGAAAAGTCTTATAGTGCTGCTCCATCTTGCAATTGGGTAATTGTGATGGGTATTCTAGATTTGGCATACGCCTAATGTAGCTTTTTTGACTTGTTGTTTTTGTCACCATTCATATATTTTACTTTACTTTATTTTGTTTTTATTTTTGTGTAAAATTTACTCACTCCGTTTTCACTTTTACTGTATTGCAACGATATACAATAATAATAACGACAAATATTCATAAAATTATATAGTGTACGAACAAGCAGATAAAATATTTATAATAGAAGATACAACAGGTACAACCGATATAACGAAAAATACACTTTATTCACTTAGCACACACTCAGCTCGACTCTCTGTGCAATGTAACATGTATAAGTTGTATAGTTTCACAAAAAAAAAAAAACAAAAACAAAAAAAAAAAAACAGAAGAAATAAATAGGCCAATAAATAAACAAACGCATGAATAAACTTACAAAACGATTACATACATGAACACTACCTGTTGCGTGGTTATAAATATTAGTTAAACGTTTGGTGCTACTAGTTAAGGATGTCAACAATATCAATTGAGTCTGTCTTTTAAATAAGACATAAGCGGCGTTTAATTACGCCCCAGAACGGTTTTCGAGGTTGTCTATATTCTTGAAAAATGCACAAGACTGAATACTATTTGAACGGGCATAATAAACTCTAAGGACTCCTTATGCATGCAGTTAAGGAAACAAGCAAACTTATATACATATGTACAGGGTATGAATATGACGTTTTTCTGGATAACTTCATGCTATTTTTTTCAAGAATAATCCTAATTTTAGCGCTCTTGCGAGATCGGAATTCTATTGACCGATTTTCTTTGTCCTTTTCTTTTTTGTTGGCTACATTCTCAACTTTTACGCACTTTTTACAACTATAGCAACTAAAAAAAAGGGAAAAAGTACGCCTTCGTCCCACCCTAATGTACATATAAGTCCATACTAAACATACGTTGTACGAATGCGTTTATATGCTGAACATACGTATCCACATGCGTGTAAGCATGTCGGCATTTATATTATGTGTACAAACACAGAAGCCTACTTGCCATCTATGTAAAGATTGCGTAAACTTGTTTGAATGTTCTGGAGACAAAGACAGAACGACACATTCTTTTCATAATATTTTCGTAACTTGTTTCATGCGTTGGATTGTATTTGTTAATTTTTAGTTTTTAACCTTAAAGTTTATGGAAGCATTTGAAATGTATTCGCTAATCACATTATACTTGTGTTTAGTTGAATAATATCTTTGCACACAGAATGAACAGCACGGGACTGTAAAGCTAAGCACTAATGCCATGTGTTGTTACTTAATCATGTTGAAACTTTTTTTGGCATAAACGTTTGTATATCTTAGCAGCTTATTAGTTTACCAATAACGTAATCACCGAATAATAGAAATTACAGCCATTTCCGCATTTTAATATCACAATTTAATCTTAAACAAACATAATAGAATAAATTGTACGCGCCATGCGTGCACCTTTATGTATGAAATTTCACGTAACTAAAGTATATTCTTCTTCTTCTTCAAGGGCAAAGCTAGACATCAACGATAGATGGCACGCCGCAACTTGTGATGCATTACGCAGCGAGTAACAAAGTATTTTTCTGCGGTTTAATCAACTAAAATATGTTCGCTTAACAGCTGCTACCACGGATACGAATCAGCTCATATTGTGGACTCAGCTAAGTACATGCAGAGACCTTTAAATACGGCGAATTAATGAAGCGCCCTTCAATTTTTGCACAAAATCTCAAGGTACCATGTGCAGTCCCATATCGTATGCATGAATACCGCGTCTTTTATATCGTACAAATATATACGAGCAAACGTCTTGTATGAAAGAGGCAGCACTTATATATGTTAAATTTACTTGTTTTATCAGATTATGGCAAATTTTTCAAATGTGTTTGTATATATTATATATATGTACGCTACACATATTTTATATATATATATATCTTGTGTTTGCTTTGTTTTTACATATTTTTATACCCTACACCCTAGTGATGAATGTAAATTTGCTTGGCTTATATCTAGAAAACTACTGCTCCGATTTTGGTAAAATTTTTTGGAAACGTTTGGAAATTTCTATAGCTTTTCGAAGATATCTAATTAGTGGGCGTGGCGCTGTCCATTTACTTAAAAATAACTTTTTTTTAAGTATTTCGTGTTTATTAACTAAATGGGCGGTGCCACGCCCACATAATATACTTCGTTTGAAAGGGGAATCAATTTAGAAGCTTTCACAAAAAGTTTGAACAAAATCCGTCCAGCCGTTTCCAAGTTATAAGGGTTTAAAAAATATGTTGAATCCAGATTCACTTACTGAGCATTTCTGAGCGCCTGGTATTTTGCTCACATTTTTAATATGGCATGATTTTTAAAATGACGACCACACACACACACACACAAGAATGAATGTGGACTTGTTTGGCTTATAACTCGAAAACTACTGCTCCGATTTTGGTAAAATTTTTTGCAAACATTCGGAAATTTCTGTAGCTTTTCGGGGATATCTAATTAGTGGGCGTGGCACTACCCACTTGCTTAAAAAATAACTTTTTTTAAGTATTTCTTGTTTATTAACTAAATGGGCGGTGCCACGCCCACATAATATACTTCATCCGAAAGGGGAATTAATCTAGAAGCTTTCACAAAAAGTTTGAACAAAATCCGTCCAGCCGTTTCCAAGTTATAAGGGTTTTAAAAATATGTTGAATCCACATTCACTTACTGAGCATTTCTGAGCGCCTGGTGTTTTTCACATTTTTTGATATTTTTATGACTTTTAAAATGACGACCACACACACACACACACACACACAAGAATGAATGTGAATTTGTTTGGCTTATAACTCGAAAACTACTGCTCCGATTTTGGTAACATTTTTTGCAAACATTCGGAAATTTCTGTAGCTTTTCGGGGATATCTAATTAGTGGGCGTGGCACTATTCATTTGCTTAAAAAATAACTTTTTTTTAAGTATTTCTTGTTTATTAACTAAATGGACGGTGCCACGCCCACATAATATACTTCGTTTGAAAGGGGAATTAATCTAGAAGCTTTCACAAAAAGTTTGAACAAAATCCGTCCAGCCGTTTCCAAGTTATAAGGGTTTAAAAAATATGTTGAATCCACATTCACTTACTGGGCATTTCTGAGCGCCTGGTGTTTTTCACATTTTTTGATATTTTAATGACTTTTAAAATGACGACCACACACACACACACACAAGAATGAATGTGAATTTGTTTGGCTTATAACTCGAAAACTACTGCTCCGATTTTGGTCAAATTTTTTACAAACATTCAGAAATTTTCGTAGCTTTTCAGAGATATCTAATTAGTAGGTGTGGCACTGCCCATTTGCTTAAAAAATAACTTTTTTTAAGTATTTCTTGTTTATTAACTAAATGGGCGGTGCCACGCCCACATAATATACTTCATCCGAAAGGTGAATTAATTTAGAAGCTTTCACAAAAAGTTTGAACAAAATCGGTCCAGCCGTTTCCAAGTTATAAGGGTTTAAAAAATATGTTGAATCCACATTCACTTACTGGGCATTTCTGAGCGCCTGGTATTTTGCTCACATTTTTAATATGGCATGATTTTTAAAATGACGACCACACACACACACACACACACACAAGAATGAATGTGGACTTGTTTGGCTTATAACTCGAAAACTACTGCTCCGATTTTGGTCAAATTTTTTGCAAACATTCGGAAATTTCTGTAGCTTTTCGAGGATATCTAATTAGTGGGCGTGGCACTACCCACTTGCTTAAAAAATAACTTTTTTTAAGTATTTCTTGTTTATTAACTAAATGGGCGGTGCCACGCCCATATAATATACTTCATCAGAAAGGGGAATTAATCTAGAAGCTTTCACAAAAAGTTTGAACAAAATCCGTCCAGCCGTTTCCAAGTTATAAGGGTTTAAAAAATATGTTGAATCCACATTCACTTACTGGGCATTTCTGAGCGCCTGGTGTTTTTCACATTTTTTGATATTTTAATGACTTTTAAAATGACGACCACACACACACACACACAAGAATGAATGTGAATTTGTTTGGCTTATAACTCGAAAACTACTGCTCCGATTTTGGTCAAATTTTTTACAAACATTCAGAAATTTTCGTAGCTTTTCAGAGATATCTAATTAGTAGGTGTGGCACTGCCCATTTGCTTAAAAAATAACTTTTTTTAAGTATTTCTTGTTTATTAACTAAATGGGCGGTGCCACGCCCAAATAATATACTTCGTTTGAAAGGTGAATTAATTTAGAAGCTTTCACAAAAAGTTTGAACAAAATCCGTCCAGCCGTTTCCAAGTTATAAGGGTTTAAAAAATATGTTGAATCCACATTCACTTACTGGGCATTTCTGAGCGCCTGGTATTTTGCTCACATTTTTAATATGGCATGATTTTTAAAATGACGACCACACACACACACACACACACACACAAGAATGAATGTGGACTTGTTTGGCTTATAACTCGAAAACTACTGCTCCGATTTTGGTCAAATTTTTTGCAAACATTCGGAAATTTCTGTAGCTTTTCGAGGATATCTAATTAGTGGGCGTGGCACTACCCACTTGCTTAAAAAATAACTTTTTTTAAGTATTTCTTGTTTATTAACTAAATGGGCGGTGCCACGCCCATATAATATACTTCATCAGAAAGGGGAATTAATCTAGAAGCTTTCACAAAAAGTTTGAACAAAATCCGTCCAGCCGTTTCCAAGTTATAAGGGTTTAAAAAATATGTTGAATCCACATTCACTTACTGGGCATTTCTGAGCGCCTGGTGTTTTTCACATTTTTTGATATTTTAATGACTTTTAAAATGACGACCACACACACACACACACAAGAATGAATGTGAATTTGTTTGGCTTATAACTCGAAAACTACTGCTCCGATTTTGGTCAAATTTTTTACAAACATTCAGAAATTTTCGTAGCTTTTCAGAGATATCTAATTAGTAGGTGTGGCACTGCCCATTTGCTTAAAAAATAACTTTTTTTAAGTATTTCTTGTTTATTAACTAAATGGACGGTGCCACGCCCAAATAATATACTTCACCCGAAAGGTGAATTAATTTAGAAGCTTTCACAAAAAGTTTGAACAAAATCCGTCCAGCCGTTTCCAAGTTATAAGGGTTTAAAAAATATGTTGAATCCACATTCACTTACTGGGCATTTCTGAGCGCCTGGTGTTTTTCACATTTTTTGATATTTTAATGACTTTTAAAATGACGACCACACACACACACACACAAGAATGAATGTGAATTTGTTTGGCTTATAACTCGAAAACTACTGCTCCGATTTTGGTCAAATTTTTTACAAACATTCAGAAATTTTCGTAGCTTTTCAGAGATATCTAATTAGTGGGCGTGGCACTACCCACTTGCTTAAAAAATAACTTTTTTTAAGTATTTCTTGTTTATTAACTAAATGGGCGGTGCCACGCCCACATAATATACTTCATCCGAAAGGTGAATTAATTTAGAAACTTTCACAAAAAGTTTGAACAAAATCGGTCCAGCCGTTTCCAAGTTATAAGGGTTTAAAAAATATGTTGAATCCACATTCACTTACTGGGCATTTCTGAGCGCCTGGTGTTTTTCACATTTTTCGATATTTTAATGACTTTTAAAATGACGACCACACACACACACACACAAGAATGAATGTGAATTTGTTTGGCTTATAACTCGAAAACTACTGCTCCGATTTTGGTCAAATTTTTTACAAACATTCAGAAATTTTCGTAGCTTTTCAGAGATATCTAATTAGTAGGTGTGGCACTGCCCATTTGCTTAAAAAATAACTTTTTTTAAGTATTTCTTGTTTATTAACTAAATGGGCGGTGCCACGCCCACATAATATACTTCATCCGAAAGGTGAATTAATTTAGAAGCTTTCACAAAAAGTTTGAACAAAATCCGTCCAGCCGTTTCCAAGTTATAAGGGTTTAAAAAATATCTAGAATCAAAATTTGCTTACTGAGCATTTCTGAGCGCCTGGTATTTTGCTCACATTTTTAATATGGCATGATTTTTAAAATGACGACCACACACACACACACACACACACAAGAATGAATGTGGACTTGTTTGGCTTATAACTCGAAAACTACTGCTCCGATTTTGGTCAAATTTTTTGCAAACATTTGGAAATTTCTGTAGCTTTTTGGGGATATCTAATCAGTGGGCATGTCACCGCCCATTTTCTTAGAAAAATACTTTTTTACAAATACATGTTATTTATTAACTAAATGTATAGTGCGTCGCCCTTTTATGTATTAGGAATTCGAGCTTTTCTCTAAACTGTAAACATATGGGTGTAAAATGATTAGTAATAAAACCAAGTTGCACAGTGTAATAATATAAGTACTATATTTTATTATCTCATTTTAATTGTAATCTTTGTAACACTTTACTACATATTTATATCTACGTTATTAATTTGAATTGCGTTAAGTTTTAGGGAATTTTTTTATTTCATATAATAAACACATATTCTTAGCTGTACACATACACACATACATACATATATAAATGCCATTTTTCGTAACGTGAGAGGATTTTGTATTTGAATGAAAACTTTTATGTGTAAAGCGGGGATTGAGAAAATAAATCAATATTATAACAAGTAGAAAAAAAAAATAAATCTGTCTTTGGCCAAATCTTAAATACCCTTCACCTTCGCATGCAAATAGTGATCTTGCATGTACAACGATGCCTTTAACGTTCATTTTTGACACAATTTTGTAAGGTGTTAACTTAACTTTGTAAGTTAGTTTTTGTGTCCTATATATCGTTTTTTGTGGGCGTGGCTCTCAATCAATTTCGCCTAATTTATATAGTGTTCTAGAAGTGTTTGTACAAAATTTTATTTCAATATGTAAAAATTTACGACTGTGAAAGTGCAGATAGACACAGACGGACATGTCTAGATCGATTTCAGATTTTGATGCTGATGCAAGTTTATATACTTTGTACGGTGACAAACGGAATGACAAACTTAGTATACCCTTATCATTAAGGTGGAGGGTATAACAATACTTACAAGGAAAATATATACGTACACGCATATCCTATGTTTAGTACTGTAATTAATACAGAAAACAAGTTTTACACGGCAAACTCAAAAAACATCATGTAGTAAAATACGAACAGTACTACTTAGACTATATTATTGATTTGTTTTATCTTTATCAATATCTGAGAGATTGTCTTTCACTTTTTACATGCACTGGTAACTGGAGTGAAAAGGGGCTAATATTCTATACGTTTAATACATAAACTTATGTATATGTGAAAGTACTGCTAGTTATTATAATGTATGGATAAGGTCAGCCTTATTATTCATAAATTCTTATATGTGTAGGTATTTATGTTCTATAAATTATTTTTATAAATATGTGGTGGAAGATGTACTTGCGGTCTCACGATACTTTAATTATCGATTTTGAAAGCATAGTAAGTGTATAAGTGTGTGTGTAATGTATGCTTTCCTATTTTACTATATTGATCCTCTTTTATTTATGTATTCTATTCAAAGCTATACGTATAGTGAAAGTGGAGGCGTACATTCCCCCGTCTGTATGATGTTAGATTTATATGAAATTTTATAAGAAAAAAAGAAAAAAAAAAGATTTATGGTAATGCAAGTTTCTGCTTTTCCTTTATTTTTAATAAGGTTTACACTTTGGTATAGTTTGTATGCGCGTCCATGCGGGACAATATCCCCATTTCCACCCGATTTACAAAAGACACCGCAATTTTGTTGCTTTTACCACCTTCCGTACAATCTTTAGTACGGTGAGAAATTCTACCGTCATGTACGATATTATTATTTCCCTTTTTAGGTATTTCAGTCATACTAAAGAAAACGATTCAAACAGTCTAGTTCTAAATTTGATCGGACTGAAGTTTATTCTTAAAAAGTCACAGACTAAATATATGTAAATATTTAAACGAATAAAAATTTCTAAGTACTTTTGTATGTCATAAGTGCCCTTCATTGGTAAAGCAGCTTGAATCATCTTATGCGTTACAAGTCCATTAATCTATTCACTGCGAGATTTATTAATTGAATTAGAAGAGACATAACAAAAGGCACAGTTTCGCTCCTTGGACAAATTGAAAATTCATTGAGAATGTGTACGTGTATGAAATGACCTTAATGTTTATATATAATGTCATTTGAAAATAATTGTTTGTTTCACTAAACAATATTGTTTAGCAATAGTGTTGTTGGTATTCATATAAAATGGAGTAATTGGAGATTTACAAATAAATTGAACTTTTGAATGTTGGCATTTGTTTTAAGCCAGCAAACCTTAACTAATCTTTCATATATTTGCACACTTATCTATATTTGTTATGAATCGTTCTCTCTCTTACAGTGCTGATGACAATGCTTTGATTTTGTTGTTGTTTTTATATTGTACCTTAAGTGTAAGTAACACTGGAAGCGTACAACAAGCGTAATAAATGTGTTAGCTTCTAAGAGGTAATGAAAGAGTCATTGGAAGGAGCACTGCCGCTAGTTGAGTTGCTACTAAAGGCAATATTCTCCTTTTTAACTGCTGCAGAATTTTCTTCTGTACAAAGCGACATTTCGGTTGCTGGTGTTTCCACATTTGAAGTGGGTTCTGATACATCCATAGACTCCAAATTTAGGGGTTGGTTATTTGTCGTCCTGCCATTTAAAGGTGCATCACTGTTGTCAGCATTTTTATTTCTATTGTCTACATCATGAATACCGCCATTGGTATTACAACTGCTGTTATTACTGTCACTAGCATTACTATTGTTGGAATTATTCGAATATCTGGCATTTTGTTTACTATTAGCTACAAGCAAGCCAGAATACGTGACGCCATTCAATTCAAGTTTCACCACCAGCTCTTCTGTGTCATTTGCTCCCACAACTTGCAAAATTATATAAAATAAACAAAACATTATCCACAAATTATAATACGGAATAATGAAACTTACCACTGCGCGTGATTTGAAATTGCATACCGGATAAAAGACTTAAAGCCTGTATTGCATTGGAGGCTGAATGTCCTCCACTACTTGTTCCATGACAATCTTGATTACTGTCCGCATCCGTTTCTTGTGATTTCTTTAAGAAGTGACCTTTTTTACTAGACACCGGAGAGATTTCAGGATTGCTGGGCGACGTAACCCATGTGTTTGGAGAATGTTCAATAGCCGAATCATCCGATTTGTCTTGATGTGCATGATTTTCTGATGATTGTAAATTTTCCAAACGAGCAGGCATTCTGTTTATTTGGTGTTCATTTTTAGAATTCCTATGAGATGAATTTTTATTGGTGGAGCGTTCATAATTTTCATTAACTAATTCCCCATCCTCCTCGCCCTCATCATTATGTTTTGCAGGGCATTCATTATCACTACTTTTACAGTGGAAATTTGCCCCATTCGCTCTGGCTATATCCTCAATATTAGTTGGTAGATAAAATTCGGAATCGAAACCGGCCCGTTTGCTTGGTGGTGGCTGGTGATCAGCATGTTCAAGTTGATGTGGACTAGTGTGCGGTTCGCGCTCTCGTTTAATTGCATTAAGATTCTGGGATATGTCCGATAGGTTCAGCGCCTCATTGCTAGAAATTTATAATTTTACATTTTAATTGTTTGTGAACAATAAAAATAATTTAGTATAATTTACTCCGGCATATTTTATTCTTGTTTGCTCTATGGTATAATTGATATAATCATGTAATGTCATATAGATGGCACTGGCACAGATACTATTGGTTAAGTTAGCATTGTCATAAACCACTTTAACGTTTCACGTTTCAAAAAAATCTATGTTTTAAGGTTCGTTGGCGTATCCTAACCGTTGCACTGGTTTGACCCAGTTCGTTCAATACAACCTAAATGTTGCTAGGTTTGCATGTCAACGGTTGTGTTTACAAATTGTAATCTTTGATAAATGCCGTTATTACGGACATAATTGCGAGCATATCTTGCAATTTTGAGTCTACACAATCAGTAATTGTTGCGTCAAGTCAAGTATTTTTTAAAAATGAATTATTATCAATCTCTAATTGGTATAATAAGAAGGTTATCTAAGATGGGTATAGAAAATCAAGAATATACTAAATTATGAAAGGATATACATGTTTTTAATATAACTCTAGAATGGCTGGTGAAGGAGATGGATGATGAGGATTATATGCACCAGATTTCAGTTCGATATCTCAACTTGTGAGAATGCCAAAATTCAGTGAAAAATGCAACTTACCGATGTTGTAAATTATGTGCAGCATTGGTTGGGTCATTGTGTATATCCAGTTGGGGGATATTCATTGCAGCAGGCAGATTAGAGTTATTGTGGCATAATTGCCAGATTGCTACATTCAGGGCTTCTCGGGGGCTAATGTCAGCACTTTGAGATCTTAGATATTGAGATCCGGGCGACTGTTGTTGCTGGTGCTGCTGCTGCTGATCACGTGGTGACATGGCTGAAACGTTAGCAGAACTATTATTAATGGCTACTGATGTCGCAGCAGCACTCTGCTGTTCTTTATCCGCTTGCAGTAATTTCAAGTAGCCAATCATGCGTTGCTCAATCTCCTGAGACATTGCACTGGTCACTTGGCCGAACGTAGGCGCTATCAGTCTATGATGTGCAGCGGCGGCGGCTGCAACAGCTTGAGCTTGCTGAGTATTGGTGGCGGCAGCGTGTGTCACCAATGCCAATGGTGACATTTGTTGTATGCTGCTCTGCAACGCTTGACGTGACAATTGCTGCTGATATTGTAAACAACAAACAACTTAAAAATCGGTTTTCTTTCAATTATTTACTGTCGCTCTTACCATCGGTATTTGATGGTGTATTGTATCGTATTGGCCATAACTGGAACGTCGGCCTTCGCGGCGATTACCATCTATGGCTGCTTGGAGTTCGATAGGTGTGCTCAGATTCTTTTTATCGCATTCATATGGGTACAAATATTTCATGTATCTGCATAAAGATGAAAATTATATAATTTCTGATTTATTTTAAGGGAGGTGGGAGGCAAAAAGAGGGAATAGTGCACATTTAACCCACGTGTACGTAGCATTGCTTGCACGGATAATTGGCGATGTTTGAAGTGATGCGACAATAAATGATTGCTTCGACTATACACAGCGACATTGTATGAGCCTAGTGGGATGTAGACGAGGCATTCACAAACACACACATATATGCATAAATCAACATAGAATAATATATTTGTATTTTGGGCCTACCAAGCTGAGCTATTGTCGGATACTTGGGAATTGTTGTTGAACACATTCACTTGCTAGCGAACGGCTTTCCTCTCACAGATATACTGGGTGCGTGTGTATGGGTGGCAGAGTAAAGGCCCGTACATGTGAATGTATCTGCCGTGACACAACAATATGCTAATATATGTATACACACTGAATGAGATGAACAAAATTACTCGTAATGTAGTAAAAGGTAACCTTTGCTCATCATTACCATCATCACCAACAACTTGTTGTTTGTTCCCTCCCTTGCCTCTTACAAATATTAAATATTTGAATAAGATGAAGATATACAACAATACAGAGAAATGCCGACCAACGGTGCTGGATGGGGTATGAGTGTGTGTGTGGTGTAAATTGATGTGTTCGTGGTCCGTATATGCAAATCATTCAGTCTAAGGTGAGCATATATTTATACATGTGCATGTGTATTCATTTAAAGAAACTAAAGATATTGTTTACTTATTAATACAATACAACAACAATTGTTGTTTTTATTTTATTTTGTTTAGTGATAATTGAATTAAAAAATGCTAATGGAAATAACACAACCCGTACGCCTTGCAAAGCGAGAAATGAAAAGAAACCTGTACTGTGCAGCTTGGCCTAAACAACAATTTTGTAAAAGTGTAAGAAATGCCATCCAGTACTTTTACCATATTTACATAAGCGTACATAAGGATTTAATTTGAAGATGAAAAGAGGGAAACGCGAATTGCGCGATACTTGAATTCAAAATCAAGTGCTTAAACAATTCAATACGTAAAAACGGTCTTTGGATTAGTAGTTCAGTCAAAGAAGAGTTCATCCATGGTTCCTGAAAACTAATCTATATAGCAGTAGTACAGCAAGGAGTATACATAAAAATTGTTTTGTGTTCTCATTAATACATGAAAGGATGCTACTGTGATAATTAGCATCCTCATACGAGTGTGTATTCATGTTAGTTACCTATATATGTTCCGTTTGCTTACTTTACTTAGTCATGCATAATGGATATGGTCGGCCAGACAGGGCTAGTAAGTAATGCTTAATAGTATGTGTTTATAAAATTGTGTTACTCGATAATTCACAGAATACAACAGGGACGGACAGACAGACACTGAAAGAGAGAGTTATTTGAATATTTTCCTCTTTTTGTACCCTCCGGGTGTCAGTACGTCAGCATCATGAAATGCTTGCGGTTGTAAATTTTGAGATTGGGATATTAAGCTGAATTTTTTAATTTTTTTTTATAATATTTTTCTTCAATTCGAGAGGCACGCCCACAATCAACAAAGCTCGATCCGTCATTTACAGAAATTGAGCCTTGAAGTTGAAATTTAGTCGGATAACAAACACGCCCACAATTTACAAAGTACATCTAATTCTCTTTTTACACGAAAGATACGTTTCCAAAAAATTCGTGCAAAAAAAATCGTGTAGACCTAAAACAATATTGAAAATCGTGTTAAAACAAAACAATTCGTGTAAAAAGAGATTTTTCTTCGTTTCAACTCGTGTTAAATCAAATTCGTGTAAAAAGAGAATTAGGTGTATTTCATATTAGCCAGAACCTGACAGGCTACTTTATACCCAATGCATAAGCCAACCCCATGCGTAGGGTGTTTAAGGTTTGGCCAAAGCCACATGTAGCATTTTTACTTATTTACTTTATTGATTGTGCGTTCTAGAGTGTTTATTAAATTAAATGCACAATACTGCATATATGCATTGATGAATTATAAACAATGGATACAAATAAGCAAACATATCGTTTATGTACAAACGCTTTAAAAAACCTAATGTCGAACATTTCAGGAACAAATATCAAGACGAAGATGTTGAATGTTTAATAAGACTGTACTGTAGGTAAAAGTTAATGCAAAGCACTTAATAAAGTTTACGTTAAAACCTAAATGGTTCTCTAAACGTTGAAAGTAAAAAAAACCGGGAAGATTTTCTTAAGAAAATTTGGTCCGTCGCTGCCTATCTAGCCTTGGTTTTAATGTAATCAGAACAAAATGATTCAGAATGGAAATCAAGGGAATAGAACAATTAGGAGAAAAGTATATTTGCTGAAGTTGGCCATTTGGTATACGAGAAATTTGATGATATTTACGGATAGAAGTCGAGAAGGCCACAACCCAATTCTTAAATACCTTCCGCACTTAAAAGTAAACTGTGGATGTGTTTTTATTTCTCTTCAATCATGACCACTTTTCTACTGCTGCAACAATGCACTCAGATGATACACTGCAGCATTGCAGCGCCACAATGTTGTGCTGAATAGTATATGTTTGGGTGCTGAGGCTATTATACGACAACTCTTATCGGTATTTCCGAGAGAGAAATGGCTACACAAAGAGAGAATCTCTAATACAATGTGTGATGAAGCTAGAGAAAGGTTTCATAGCCAAAGTGTGCAAACATAATACATTGAAGTTAATTGGCTTTATTTTGTGCTCACGTGTGTGCATATTGTTTACTTTCCATATGCGAGAACGCACAAGTCAACTCATTGCAGATGGAATTAAGCGTTGCTATTGGTTCATTTTACTCACTTCTTTAGCTGTTGTTGTCACTGCTGCAGAGAGTCGTTACTTCTTGGAGTATAAAATAATTTGTGTACATAGCTGAATACAGTCACTGGACGAATTATTAGCCTTGGTATGAAATTTTGGAAATTGCACTTTTTATACGATTTTTGAACAAATTTGCGAAATTCACTGCAAATGTCACGTTGCGTACTATTTTGTTACAATATTTTCATTAAAACGTTAGGATTTCGGAACGGCCGCTGGGTTTTATTTTTCTACGGCGGAACGGAAATTATGTAATACTGTAAGAAATGCACATGTCGAAAAGGCTTCTTAGAGGATTACATGGAATTTTTATATTCATCCCATCTCATCCCCATTCCCATCATTTTATTATACCGTTTATAAGACCCGAGAGACGCTGAAGGCACTACAATCAGTATCAAATATTCAGTCGATCTAGATTTATATATATATGAGGCTTGGCCCTTTTATATCTATTTTATCAACTCAATATTTTCACTAGATGGTAAATATTTCTATTTTGTTTTGCAACGAATCAACTTTCTTAACAAGAGGTCACCCTTTTGATAGGAAAAAGAGTTCAAAGTCGTCGCTAGAAGTCGTGTTAAATGAAAGACGTTTTCGCGTTAAGCTAACGGCTGCGTACCATACAGACGCGCCCATTTTTTGTCTTGGTTAAGTAATCTGCCGTCATTTTCACTGTACGAGTAGGACGCATGACAATGCTATTTGCTTTAGTATTTTTATTACATATAAGCCACTGCTATAGGTCTTTGGACATTAATTGCCCTTTTACCCTTTGAATAGGATTGTTGCAATGTTTGCTAATCGTGTATTGCATTAAATCAAATATGTTTTGTATAATTTGGAGAATGTCACGTCACATGAACACACATACAAGTGTATATATGAACGTTACCATATAAAACTTTGCGCTTGTATGGTATGGTATGCATAATTATTGGAATAATGTTGGTGTTGGTGTTGGCGTATATATGCAAGTTGGGTGTTGGCTGGGCAGCCAATCAATAGACCGCAATGCAAAGCATGAAAAGTATGTTGCAGGGAGAATGATTGACAGTCCCTACGGAATAGCTGACAAACCCATGACGAACTTTAAAGAAACGGCAAAAAAACAACATAAAATTCAAACGTTTCGTTTATTTTATGTTTGGAAAACATTTTTGCACAACAAAGTTGCAATCATATCAGAGCGTACTGCAATAACAACAACAATAATGATAATAACTAATACAATGGTTATAAAAATGGCAGCGTAGCTGTTCCTGCCCATTGGACATATAATATGTATTCGTCGTCAGTCATAAAATGAAATGATGAATTTCTATTTTTTATTATGCTTGCAATAATTATTACTATTACTAACAGCAGACACATTGTAATTTGCAAATAAGTTGCTATTGTACATAGCTAAACCAAGCAATTGTTGTAGAGAAGGCAACAACAATAACAACAATAACAACAACAACAATGGAATATACAATATAGATACATAACTACAATATCTATATATGTGCACACACATAAATAGATACTGAAGCCGCAGTATCATAAACGATTGGTTTGCATTTGTGCCTCAAAATTATACGTTTGTGGTACAACAACGCCTTATGTCTGCTACGACCGTAAAATCATGTCAATGAAGTTTATATTGCTCTTTTAAAACTGAGTGTGACTACGACACACTGCAGATACGCTCCGCCTGCTCCTCTTTGCGGTTATTCCTTATGTGTGCACATATGTTGTTGGGTTGCTCCCGGTTCTTCTTTTCAAATCTTTTGAAAGCCAATGGATTAAAAGTTAAATGCTAGAGAGGTGTACACCCCACATGAGCCGCTACAAATGAAATGAATGAAAACGATGGAAGTACGTTTTCAGAACACTTTAATTTAACCGTTTCAACCTTTTTTATGTTTTCGTAATTTTTCAAATTTAAAAAAAAGGGGACTTGCGTCACTTTCATTCGCAACGGCTTATATATAAACATTTCTACATTATGTACATTTAGTGTCTGAGGGTTTTCATTGGCGGACAATTTCTACTTCAGTATTGAATTAAATAAGGGCTCATATGATGGAATAGTGCGGATCCTGTTGTATTGTTGTCGTCAAAGGTTTGCTTGTTAGACAATAACCATCTGTTTAAAAACTAATTTGCTTGTGGTTTGTTATCGTCTTCTACCCTACCACCAACCCAGGCATTACTAAACCCATTCGTTGGGTACACGCATTATATATGTATACACATATATTGATGGATAGAATACATGTGGATTATATGCATCCCTCTTTATAAAATAAACTCTCAGAAACTTATTATTAGCAAAGCATTCGCACATACACTGGGCTGTTTGAGAATATTGGCATTTCTATACATACTGTGTTCGTAGAGTGAATGCTGCACTGGTTATACTTGATGGTAAATGCAGTCCCTTGATAATTTCTTGCCATAGCTTCTTGTTAATAACATCGACAAGTCCACCGCGCGCAATTACTAAATTGTATAGTTCGTACAAGTCCAGCACAGACTTTGCCATTATGGGTAAACGATTTATGGGTGTGCCTGCGAAGTAAAAAAAACAACTGTTAATATTTTTATTATTCACACACATACACAAAAAAGAGAAACACACTTTTAAAACGTAGATAAAAAGTATGAAACAAATCTTTAATTTTAATATATTGTATATTAATACAAACTATTTTCAATCATAGACTGACGCGAACTAACATGTAAGCCTGTATTTGGCAGTATCTAAATATGTGTACAAGATGTTAACTTCGTAGATATATCTTTGTGGCCGATTTTGCTCAATTTCAATAGGAACCTATGTTCGGGTAGTAAAAATATTTGTGTTTATTTACGACTAGGACACTGTTTCAACAACAGACATATGACGGGCATGTCTTGGTGTTTGTAACTCCCAAACGGCATATGCCACATATCACATTCAAGTATACAGATCGGTTCAGAATTAAAATCTGAATTGATTTAATGATGTCTGTCTGTTCATCATCAAATTCTGTTTTGTCTGTCTGTTCATGTTCAATTTATTCGTAATTTTTAACACCAGTACGAATTTACTGACATACATTTATGAAATTTGGTAAAAGGTCATGTCTTGACTCAGAAAGGCACTTTATTAAAAATGGACCATTTTTAGAACCCCTTCCCCTATAAAGTTATTTCACGAAGAGACTTATGCGGCAATACCTCGCATTTACTGACACAACCAAACTAATTGTAGCATTATTTGCGAAGCTAAGTGGTGTAGGGTATTAAATTATCGATTATAACATTTTCACTTGTTTTAAATTGTCCTCGATAAGCCAAAGTTCTCTACCCTTTTATTTTAGAACACACATCATACATTCCTTTGAACTTATAGGTTGACATCACATCATGTTTATCAAACAAATTTGACATTAAAATGCAATCATTAACATTTGAATTCAGTGAAATAAGATCAGTCATAGGTTTAGAACTTTGATGAAAACATATCCATCACCCTAAATAATATTGCGAGCACATTTCTGTGCCTAAATAACAGAGCAGACAAAACACATGTGTTTTATATCTGATTTTGTGATGTGTGACGGATAAATAAAATCCATCTCAATGGTAAAGGTACACTTAGTTTGTCATTCCGTTTGTCACACCCAGAAGTAGGCGTCAGAAATCCTACAGAGTATATATATTATTGATCAACATCAAAATCTGTGCCTGAAACAAGCAATGATGCTGAGTACTGTAGATTTGGCGTATGCCTAACATAGCCCTTTCTTACTGCTTACTTGTTGCTTTTTAGTTTTATATATTTAGTACATGTGTGCATAAATGTGTATCGTATATGAATTGTGTGTTTAAAATATTATTTTATTATGGGGCTGCATTAAAAGTCATTAATTTTGAGAGGCGAAGCTCACGTGCACATAAGCATTGGGTATGGTATGTGTTGGTTTGCATTGGATAGCAAGAATGAAGGCGTGCATATGTTTATGCGTTTGTTCCAAATATATATTTATTAAATACAGAGGAATATCTTAAAATAGTTTCTCTTTTGTGTGGATTGCATATAATATAAACACACATCGCATTCATATCCAATCTCACTTATTTACGATGCTTGCAATCAGTCAAGAGTGTCAAATGAATGCACTAATGTCACATTTGATTCGTGTATACGATGTGAAAATATTCCGTACATCATAGATTTGAATTTTTTATTGTATACATATATTTATATGCATTGTACCCATCATCATTTTTATATGGGGGTATATTGGTTTTGTTTAGACGTTTCCAACTGGCAGAAGGAGGCGTGCCACACCCCAAAAAGTATCTAAATTATTGCTCAGCATCAGTAGCCGAGTTGATTTTGTCATTTTGTCTGTCCATAAGTCTGTTGTGAATTTTTCTCCGGCACTCTCGCAGTTGCAAAGCTTGAGATATTCAGCAGAAATGGATCAATTTTATACAAATTGGCGTTTTTCCGAAAAGTATTTTACTTTTCTAGTTTATTTGTCCTTGCCGTCACTTTCACGACCACAAAAGTTGACAAAAGTCAACGACACTGTTTTTATTACGCTGCTCCCTCACGCCTGCAAAAGGCAATGACGTGGTGGGTATCATAGATTTGGCATAAGCCTAATACAGTCCTTTCTTACTTGATTTTTTTTATTATCTAACGTTGGGTAGAGCGGTAGCCAAAACTATTAATAATACATTCGCTTGACATTTAAAAAAAAAAATGTTTTTAATTTTCGTTAACATGAACGCTATAATTGTTGTTTTTGTTCAAATTTGAACTACCATGATACGCGTTGTTGCGAAGAATCGTTCAAGTGTTGATCATGTCATTAACAATCCTGTTGACGTTGATGTGTTTAAGATTTTAATGAAATACCAAAATGAATACCATTGCTACGACTACTACTACTACAGCTACTGCGTCCTACAAAGGCAAGAGTATTATACATTATAGTATACATTACATACAGTGATGGGGAGGATTTTTAGTTCATTTCGTATATTTGCACATTTTCAGATTATATTTGTAATATTTTTTTGAAATTATTATTGAAAATTAATTGATTTTGTTTTAAATTCTTAAATAAATCACTTTAATTTATATTGTCTTCTTTCTACGTGACCTTTATGGTTATGATTCTCTGGATTGGAATAATTTTATGTGTTTCAATACTTTTGTCCTCCACTACAATATAAGCGATTTAGAGCAGCGTTAAAGTATAACATTAAGGAGTGTCCAGGAACAGTCTTTGGCCAAATTAAGTGTACAAGAAAGGAAAGAAACGCAAACATGAGGAAAAATGCCGCCTTTATTGTCCATATTATTAGGGAGAAATCAAACTACATTTGGCTAAACCTTTCTTGTATGCATACCTTCCACATTTCTATGTAAATTTGCGCATTTTTCATTTTAAACTGAAAGCGCGGTAGTCAGTCTTCAATAATTCTCTATATAAAGCCCTTTAACCTTTTTAAATATTATTAACTCAGATATGTTTGTATATTTGTGGAGACCACTGTATATTGACTTTTTATATAAAGGGAGTGCGTATGTTTATCGTTTGTTTTGTTTCTTGTTGTTGCTTCTATTAAAACAACACTAGTAAATGCATTTATAAATAATTTTATGACCAGTCATAACATTCACTATGCGTGATGGAGGGAGCGACATTTCATAAAACAAATATAAGAATAATAGATGTTGAATGAGTGGAATTTTAAAGGCATGCATTTTAATGGTGACAATAAAAAACACTGAATAAAAAAAAAAAATTGAATTAATTAAACCGAAATCACGATATTATTGTTCACTTACGAGGCGAAAATTGAGAACATATGCGTTATAAAGATACTCTTATAGAATCGTTCTTTAAAATAAGTGTTCTTGGGTTGGATAATTTCTTGCTGTAAGTGAATTGAAGCCAAAAAGGGCATTTTTTTTAGTGTTTCACGAGCTTAGGGGATAACTAGTATGGAAGAGTGGCGTATGGTGGCACAGGACCAAGTTTTTTTTATCATATACCATAATTTATGTACATATGAACCTTTCAGTGCACACATCGATTAACTCCATAAAACAAAAAGTTGAGAAATGCGATGAAATAATAAAGTTATGACTGTACCAAGTGCTTTGATACCTAAATTGAAGATTTTTCAAAAAGTGGAGTTAATCAATGTGTGCACTGAAACATAATAACATAATTTTTAATAATTTTTGAAGGCAATGGACACTTTTTCTTATACTCTCCACTCTAAGGGTCATAAAAATTTAGATTTGGAGTTTAAATTTGGAAACGTTTGTATTTTTAATTTGTGCCCGCACTATTTGTGCATATATGACATGATGGGTATCCTGGATTTAATGCACGCCTCATATAGTCCCGTTTTTAGTCAAGTTGACGTCAACAGTCAACGGTTTTGGTTAATTCGGTTAAGTAATAATAGGCATTTTGTTGTATTGGCCTAAGCCAAATACAACTGTTGCCTTCTTTTTGATTCAAAATGGCAATTAGAATAAATATACTGTATTAGTATTTGTATTATGTGGACATAAACTTTCAACAAATGCTTCGACAAATTTATAAAACAAATGAAAGTTCTCACCTCGCGACTGCATAAATGAGAATAAATCATCCAAAAATTCCTTCCGACCCGGATCGTCATTGATCTCGTATAGCTGAAAAGATATACAAATTTTACTTCAATCGCACATACATTGATTTTAAAAAAAAGATATTTTTTTAATTATAATTGATTTTCTTGTTTTTCTTAAAACATAATTCTCTTTATATATTAAACGTTGTTTCACTGTGTTTCTAACCACATATTACCATCCCTATGATGCCTCTTAATAATTATATGTGTGTGGCCCCCAAACTTAGGTTCGAACCGAAGTGTGAATGGAGAGCCAATGAGTGTTTTGACATGAGCCAAGATAGATTTTTGTCGTGTTAATAGATGTTTGTAAGCAAAACAACAAAAACAATAACCTTAACTACAGCACAACAGTGGCAATAACAACATGACAATATTAACAGCATTTATGAAAACCATTGATTATGTACCATTGAAATAAAGTCGGCAGTGTAGGCATGCGCCACGTAAACCCTATTGAATAGAACAAAACAAAAACAAAAACCAAAACGGGGGAGAACACCATGATCACATACAATTGAATACTCTACATAAATATAAAGGCCTACCTGGAAAAAAAAAAAGCAACAACAACATAAAACCAAACCTCCCAATGATCAGAATAACAAGATCTCTATCAAATTGTTAACACCACACACAGAAGCCTGCTGATGTTTTCTTTTATGAACATGTGTGTGTGTGTAGGCATGTTACTATGTGAGGGAGAGTCAATGCATTTAAAATTTACTCCAAATTCATTTTGTTTACCGTTTTCTGTACTATAGTGTCACACTCATTAAAGAAACAATGAAATCACACAAATAAACCTGTCAAAAAATTATTTAATGCTAACCTTTCGGAAATTTATTTAATCATAACGCCTGATTTAATTTAATACAACACACAAAACACTGGAAAAAGTTACAGAATTTATATGAACAGGCGCCGGATTAATTGGTACTAAAATTACTATGTTTATATATAAGAGTATATATATTATGTACAGTTTGTAATTTTACTTAATACACACTATCATCATAATGACAGACAGCATAAGAGCTATGCAGCCACCAACAATTAACAATTAAACGGAAGATGTTAAGAGACAAGACTTGGGTGTTACGCCTTCGGCTTTATTTAGCAGAGCACACCTAGCCAAAGTGTGGTTGTAACGTAAGTTTTTGCCCTAAACTTAAGACCCTTTAATATATCAAAATGAATGTACAATGTAAGCATATTTGCATACATATGTAAACATCTTTATACCCCAAGTGGGTTTCGTTGCAGCAAAGGTTCTCGTGGGTTATTGCGGAAAATTCATTCTTTAATTTCAATACCAGCGTAAGTATGAAAACAAGCAACACTTCTGTCACGTTTGGAATCGATATCTCAACTTTGTGATTGTTTCAAAGAAGACATTTAGACATTTTCAAATTGAACTCTTTTACAACTTACTACATACAAACACCATTTCATTCATTTTTTTATGTGGTCGAGTTTTGAAAAAATCTACCACTTTTTTAAACACTTTTCACAAAATTGTAGTAGACTTCTTATGTGTGGACGGATACAATTAGGTTTAAATTTAGAATAAACTCTAATGAACTATAAAGCCAGGCCACGCCCATGCAATAGTCACATTTTTAGTATGTCCATTAAAGGTGAGCGAGATTGACATACAATTAAACTTTTCAAATCCTCAAACAAGATTTCATCTGTGAATCTCTCACGATTTATGTGTAAAGGAAGACACCCATATATATAAAAATTATTTTGTACAAATTTCAGACCAATATCTCAACTTTTGCAGCCTTTCATTAATAACAGTTACAGAGTTTAATCATCGACCATAGTTTACACCTTAAGTATAATATTGTACTAAAGATTAAGTGTCAACGTAATCTTGTATAACACTGTGTGCTCCAGCGGGTATGACCAAGGCTAGATAGATTCAGATTTTGATGCTCATCATGTATATATATTTTGTGGGATCCTTGGGGGAGTTTCGGAATGACAAACACATGTACTTAAATGAACTTTACAAACGTATTTTAATTACTTGGCATAAAAATGATCAGAATAATTTTTCACATATATGGCATTATTAATCATAGTCGGAGCTTTTCTAACCATAATTACTTTATATGCGATCGTGTATGAGAAGAGGACCAGTGCATAGAAACGACTTCTTTGATACTTTTCACAGTTCTATAGAACGACTTTAAAAGATGAAACATGGCATGAAGAGCTGAGATGTACAATGGTATAGTAGTGCTCTTCTATCTCTTTCTCTTTATACATACTCGTATATGTGTCTTGTTCGTCTTTTCTGTTTGTGGTATATTAACATAAGAATGGAATATTTCGTCTTCTCCATCACAATAATAAGTGACGGTACGAAAGAGTGTCTTATTATTGTTGTTGTTGTTGTTGTTGTGTGTATATTATTTATACCCACTACCACATGATATAATATGTGATGGAGGAAGAACAATCAGTAGAGCAACAAACAAAAGCACCATGGCACCTCATCCATACGTATAACACCACGCATGTGTAATGCATGTATAGTGCGGTCATGTAACTATGACCAGTTTTGGCTGGAGGAGGAATCTCCACATTGCCACATCCATTCACATATCCACCGATTTGTTTTACCACAATCACGAGATGTGGGGCGTTTTTTGAAAAGTTTATCATTTCGCTTCAAATATTTTATAACTATTGCACTTTGTGTTATGTGGGCGTGACGTGTTGATATCAATCAAAACACGACGCATTTTAAGATTAACCAGCAAACTTGCTTAGAAACGCGCATACATTTTCATACACATGCTGCGCGCGCATACCAGTTAATACATATTATTTGTACATTTACCTCTGTTTTGATTTGTTCTTCAGAGGACATGGCAAAAATGTTTATCAAAATTCTTCAATAACTTTTCAAACTTCTCTGTTCACTTGCACGTTGCACTTCTTCTATATTACAAACAGTTATTTTCTATTTTATATGTATTTCAATTATATAAAACACCCTTATTACCGAATGGAATCTTAAATTCAACTAATTTATAAATTTCACTCAATGTATGATCTACCAATATCAAGGGCCTTTGATCAACTGAAATTTGAGAGATGCACGCACAATCAATTTTACAAATATAGTTAAATTCATAGTTAAATTGAAAACAGCAACTCACTCACACACACACCACATCTATAGTAATCAATTATTCTTTCTCTCACTCTCTTTCTATAAAACAATCGTTAGCTACTTGTTCACGTTTTTACAATAAAAACAATAACAATGATAATACTTATGCCTTCTCCATATACACACACTCTCTCTCCCTTTCTTTCTACATCCATCAACAGCAATGCCATATCTTTTTTATACCTACCCATCATCTTGAATTTGGGGTATAATTGAGATACTCTTCATATGTATAAAACAAACCTTAGGCGTGGCATATACATCATTACGCCCCTAGCAGTGTACGTATTATGTGTCAAATTGTAAGTCAGGTACTGCGCCAGGTATAATTTTTCGTAAATTGTGAATGTGCCCGTCATCCGATTGCCCCTGTTTTGTCACATTGACGAATTATAAAAATGTGTACCAAATTTCAGTTAATTATCTTAATTTTTACGATCGTAACATTTCAATATAGTCGAACAGACATATGGATGAATAGATATAATCAAATAGATTTAGATTTTGATTCGATTAAGAAGATTCCTTCTGAATGTTGCAAACGGACCAATAATGTTAATATACTCTTATCACTGAAGTGAAAGGTATGAAAATTTTAATTTCGAAACGTGTTGATTGTAAAACATCAGTAGAATATGAAAATCTGAATATTTTATGATTAAAGCATGTTTAAGGGTTTGGGTAGAAAATTTTATGCTTTAAGGGTATTTTTTAAGAGTTGGAATTCTTGGTATTTCAACTTTGTAGGTTTACTCGATATATATATCTAATATATATATTTATAAATAACAACAAATAGCATCATATGGCAACTTTGAAATATTGTCCTGTACTCGCAGGCTTAAACACTTGCTTATTGCTAGTGATGCAAAAATACAAAAAAAAACTTTTGTGTGCATTTATTTATATATATAGGTTTCAGAAGTTTTTCATTTTCATACCTATTTCTATCGTCCATATTTGTTAGTCTCTTTCCCTTATTTTATGAGGAAGATGCACAAAGGCAAACACACATATAATAAAATATGTGACATATAGAGAAGTGTCCATTCACGTTGTGCACATAGCATCACGAAGAGAGACAGTGGTGACCGCTCTCCAACAGATATTTGCTTTTCCTTACACAGAGACAATACCAACGCATACCAACCATATGTGCAACATACCTTGGCAACCTTTGCATATAAGAGTTGTTAATATATATATTAAACATTCATAAATCTTGCAGCACAGAAGTTTAGATAATACATTAAGTGTATATACGATAACAAACCAAACAAGGTCGCAAAGAATATTGTAATGACAAGTATAGGGTGAGGGAAAAAGTTGGAAATTCTCGAGTAATGTCATAGAATGGAATTTTTTGAAACAAATCTGCTTGTGGAACTCCCTCCCTAGTCTACAGACTTTGACGAACACCAATCGATTTCAGAGAGAGATTATGTTGCACTTTGCAAATAAATATGCGAATGACATTTAATACATAACTTAATACACCATTATCGATAGGTGCATACTCCTGCCTTACTATAAGCCTTGAGGTGGGAGGCATACACTTTCACAACTCAGTATTTTATCTTATTAAATAAATAAAATGAAGAAAACTTCAAAACTACAAAAGTTGAACCTTGACCTTCCACTATTTTAACACTAATATTTCAATCTCACTCTGTATATAAAACACATGTAATTGGAATATATTTATTGGAAATCGCCTCTAACATACGTACATACGATTGCCAAGTTATAGAGAGAGAAACAATATAAAAGACTTCCATTTAGCGTACATTCATATGGATTGAATATATATATAAATATTTTCAGAACTCTGTTATGTGCATAAGTATATATATTATGATCACATGCAAATACATATGTTTTACCATAAGCGTACAGTACTTGTATAAGTTCTTTGAATAAATGACACTTTTCTCAGAAGTCCTAACTATTTTCGGTACGTATTACATATGGGTGTCCACTTGTAATTATTGTTATACCCTCTACATAAAATAGAAGGTATACTGAGTTTGTCATTTCATATGCTACTACCGCAAGGAGGCTCTAGACCTGAGTTGTAATAATGATTGACGTATGTCCGTGCGTCTGTTTGTCTGCGGTTGCAAAATTTTTAGATATTCAGCTGAAAATTGTTTATGCAGGCACATCCATAATTTAGAAAGAATACTGTTTTGGTGCAAAAATTTAAACGCTGACCTAGTCGGCTTAGGCCTATCCGTGCTATGTCCATAGTTTATGTAGGAAAGGGAGCGCATCTAAGCCAAATGTAGCGTTTACTTGTTCATAATTACTCTGGTAGACACCCACTCATGTTGTGTAAATTAATGTTGCTTTAAAACATCATTTCTTATTCCATATAGTATACGTTTTTCAGTGTTTATTGTTGACACTCTTTTACTTATTAAACATATATATATGATATTTTTAGAAATTTGAGAAGTCATGTAGGAATGTTTTATTTTAACAGATTTCATTCTCTCGACACAATCTAATGTTTTATAGATGACTTACTTTTATTATTAACATAACATACTATATATACTCGTATGTGGGAATTAGTCTTGAGATATGTTAAGTCGAATACTGGTCAAATTCCCAATTTCAAACGTCCTTAGTTGTATAAGAAACTTCCAGTATTAAGACCCCAAACTATATAAAAGTTGTGCTCTAGGGCTAGTGTGTAGTACACTGTTTAAAAACCTTATTTAATTATTAATGCACGTGAACGTGTAAGGTGCTGTTTATTTTAAAACGTTAATTCACATACAATTCACAAACAAGTGCGAGTGTGTATGTAAAATAAATTACTTGAAAGAGATTTTAGGATCGTTTTAGCAAATATTAGGTTTATCCTTAAAATCTCCTTCTTTGTGTAAATTTGTCAGACAAGATTGTTTCAAAAGAAACGTACCTGCGCAATTGAAATGTTTGATTCAGACATTGTCTCTAACCGTAGCAGGCTTAGCTTTGCTATAGTTTCACAGAAAAAGGGATAAGAAAATAATTTAATCCGAATTCATGTCGCTTTCCACGTACATAGGTATAAGCATTATATATAAATGATTTGAAAATATTGCATTGACCAATTTCGGTCATGAAGTAGTCAGTCTACCTGTTCATGTTTTTAATATCTTTGAAGGCTTAGATTAAGTATAGATAAACCAACCTTCAACTCCCACCTATGCATATGGATTAATTACAATTCTTTTAAGGGTTAGTCCATAACGAGAATATTGAATAACGCAGGATCGATGGGAGAGGTAATAATCACATTGGCGATCATTTATTATTATTTCTATTTGATCAACATCGGAGCAGTAGTTTTCTAGTTATAAGTCAAACAAATCTACATTTATTCTTGTGTGTGTGTGTGTGTGGTCGTCATTTTAAAAATCATGCTATATTAAAAATGTGAGCAAATACCAGGCGCTCAGAAACGCTCAGTAAGTGAATCTGGATTCAACATATTTTTTAAACCCTTATAACTTGGAAACGGCTGGACGGATTTTGTTCGAACTTTTTGTGAAAGTTTCTAAATTAATTCACCTTTCGGATGAAGTATATTATGTGGGCGTGGCACCGCCCATTTAGTTAATAAACAAGAGATATTTTAAAAAAGCTATTTTTTAAGGAAATGGGCAGTGCCACGCATGGTCCAGGGTATAAAGGGTTCGAATTTACAGTTTGCCAACAAATGTGGACGGTTAGCCAAATAAAATATCCTTTTTTTAATTTTAAACCTATTTTATACGACTTATGATATAAGTCGTTCCGTTCCTCTTTCTCACGTAACATATATGAGTTGCATAATATTGAATGTAAACGATGTACTTGCTTGTGCGGAAACGGCATATAACCCTTACCTACACGAACCGAGACTACAGCAGTAACAATGTCAAACATTTGATAGAAGTGCTTAATAAGTCTTTAAATACAGTTCGTTACAGTTGGATTGTGCTAACTGCTAATTACTGGTTGCGCCATTCAACCAACAAATACACCAAACTTGTGCTGCAGCCTCATTAAAACTAAAATACTCACAATATTCATATATTGTTTAAGTAACCTACGTATTTTTTATCTGTGAAATACATACAAGTAACGAGCATCATATTGAATCATAAGCACACACCGCTGGATCCAATGATCACGTTAAACAAGTCTATTAGCATCTTTCTGGAAAATTTTCCCTCAAAAATTACAAGAATAGTTTTTTTTCTAATCCATTATAATTAGCTTCTTCAAAAAATTAATACCTACAACCATTTAAGAAGGAATGCAATGCATGCTCCTGCTTTTCTACACTCTCTGTCACAACATTGTCGAAATAACTTGAATTCAAAAGTAAAGTTGAGCTTAAAATGTGAACACAACAAACTCAGCACCTCAACACTATTTCAGTTGTTCATTTCAGTTGTTATGGTCTTCTTTCTACCCTCCACATGAGAGACGTATATGATGGTGTATATTAAGATTGTCACTACGTTTACAATGCTCAGAAGGAGGCATCAGAGATCACAAGAATGTGAGACCGTCGGTATGTCTTTCTGCCTGTTGTTGGCACTATCACGATCGTAAATTTCGACATATTGAGGTGAAATTTTGCCAAGAGGCACGCCCACAAACGATAAAAATCTATTTATCTCGCTCAAAAGTTGATCTACTCGTATTACGTTCCCAATTAAAATGCCAATGTAATGCACTGTCAATCATGTACCTGGCACCCCCACTCTTCGTCTGTACATATGGAGGGTATTCAAAATTTGGCCTAAGCCAAAATTAGTTTCTTTTGTTGTTCTTTTTCATGATCACACTTCGTTTTTTTTCTGCTTGTTGCTGATATGTGCATGAAATTGACCATTTTTCTTGCAACCCTTCAAGAAGATTTATAAATATTTTTGAAAATGTTTATTTGTGCATATGTGTCCACAAAAGTTTGTAAGCAAAATTTTAAAAGAAACTGAGATGCTCTCTAACTCTAACGTATTATAGTAAAGATTTTGTTATGGAAGTGACTGAAGGAAAGTGGGAAAGTTTTAAGTCCGTAATCTTTGAGTGAAAGACTGCTTAAAAACCCTTGTTTACCAAATTGATTCATATAGTGAGAATATAATTATGAGTCCTTTCAGTAGCTGAATGGACTAAGGCTTTGTCTTGGTAAATTCTTCCCACTTTTCAGCTGAATTTGAACTCATCTGTCGCGTTGGATTGGTAACGCACCGACACTTAAGAATATTACCGTGAAAGTCGAGGTTGGTTCGATAGGAGAATGAGCATTTAAGCTTGTAAAAAAAAAACAAAAATGCCATCAATTATTATTATTATTATTATATAATAATGAGTAGCATGTGTTATTTTTTTTACTGAATTTCCGAATGCCGCGATAGTTTTTTTCAAAAGTGCACGCAAGATTAGAGTTTTTACGACCGTCCGTATTTTAACAACTGTACTCCATGGACATTATTAAATTGAGTCGGATTTCGATTCGATGTAGGGTGCTTGAAACTTAATTCTAGGGAGGCAAACTTACTACGACTACGTAATGCAATATATTTGTTCCAAAACAAAAAAAAAAAATTTAAATATTAACTTACCTGTCTGACCTGCTTGTATTGTTCCTCAAAACTCCAACCGTTACTTTGTTGGGGAGAATTAGAAGCATCGCTGGATGTGGAGGAATTAGAGGCAGGATTCACTAAAAGAAATACATATATAAAAATTTAATAACATCGGCTAACCCCGATCACGTAAAATTACGACTAAAATCTCTCAAAGCCATAAAATTAAAGCTACAAAGTTGCCATTTGTTAAGCGTGAGTATAATTAGCTCATTCATCGCTTTGGCAAAAACCTTATTTACTTTAAAAGAGCCCTGTTGGAGTATCACACATTTTTTTTTATATAGTCGTTAAAAAAAGGGCGCAACTGTTCACAATTTATGCACAAAGGCAAGGTGTGATCCAAGCCAAATGTTTTAATACTTTGAACGATAATGCAACGGACATGCATCCTGGAAGTTCAGGACATGCTTTTACAGGCACAAAAGCAGCCGTCAAATTTACCAGAGAAACGCACAAATAAATATATTGTTACATAACGTACAAGACATAAATAATATACGAATTGTTAGCGTACATACCATCTTTTGAGTTTGGGGCGTTGGGTGATGTAAATGAAAAGTTTCCATTACTACTACTGCTACCGCAACCATTAGCCATGGATGATGTATTCGGTACGGTCGTTATTGCAGTGTTTATGCGCACATTAGCCGAATTACCGGCTAAAGCATTATTATTGTTGCTGTTACCCGCCGCCTCATGACCAAACGATGCCATCGTCGTGGTAGGAATGGTGAAAGCTGTATTAATGGAGGTGGGCAATACATTCGATCCCATCGTAGGTCCATGATTTATATAATCATGTTCCTGTTCCAACACAATAGGCATCACGTTAATAGGCGAAACGGTATTAAGAGCAAAAGCACAGCACAACTTACCATCAGGCCCACTTTCATATCACGCACTTGCATTTTTAATTTCTCCAACACGTCGTTATGTTGCTGCAAATTTGGAATGTTATGCAAACCACCAATACCCATAAAATTACCCAAAGCATTTAGAGGGTGATTGGGTGGAAATTGATGTTGATGATAAATATTTTGCTGGTGACTATTAAAACGAAATTTACAAAATGCATGCAAATACGAAATGCTGTTAAAAACTCTTGCGCGCGCAAATTCATAATACAATAATACAAGAATACCTGATTTTCATTAAGTTGGCATGATCGGGACTGGGCGGACGAACTGTTCCCGCCAGCCGCACCGAATAACTCATATCTACACCATTACTTGTTGTCAGACCATTCAGTCGCAGAGCACTTTGTGTCACGTGCTGTTCATTGTCCGCAGAATCACAATCGTGCATTTCATCATCAGTATGATCTTCAGGAGACTATAACAACAACAACAAATACGTGAGTGTGAGAAAACTAGTGCATTATGATAGAATTGAGATTTAAATTGAGAAAATTACAATACAAGCGTTATTAATTGATGACATTAACAAAAACACAAGCAACAACATTTCCTTAATCCACCAGACAGCAGCGCAACCCACTCTTATTACAACAACAACATGAAGGGCTTATTGCTTGCAAGGATCAAGTAACTATTGCAGGTATAGCAGACATCATCTGAAATGCCCCTAGAAGACAGAATGCATGTCGCATGCTGTGTTCCACTTCATGAGCATCATTTTTTTCCCAATTCTTCGATTATATATCATGCGAAACGACTTTAATGCCATTTGTATGATTACTTTCCTTGTGTCCTCTACGCTTCTCTCTTACAAGCTAAGGTGCGACATACAGTTCTTGAAGCTTATGTTCAGAGGGAATAGGGTTCTTCATGATTACCAATCAATTAAATGGGTTAACATTTAAGACTACCAATGATTCTTATTTTGATAAAACAAGTAAAAACATTTGTGTGCACAACACTTCTACAATGAAAATAAATAAACGGAATAAATGCTTAAACAGACAGATAACCACAACGCGTTTTACTATTGTGTATGTAAAAGATTTTTGTTGCTTAAAGGCGTGGCTATTAAGAAATTTCGCCCTATTTAAATGGAAACATTTGCAACAGACTGAAATGAACGTACACGCGTAGATCGACTAAGATTTTAATGTTGATTAAGAATCTAAGCAGAATCTAAGAGTTTTTGAAGCCTGACCCTTACTATACTATTTGTCCTCTATGGAGGTTATAAACCTTTCTTAACGGGTAAATGCTTTAATTCCTATTTATGTATTTATTTGAAACAATCCAGTTTAGGCAAAAATATTTAAAAAAGTAGGAATATTTTAATCATTATCAAAAGTAATAAAATAGTAAGTTTAAAGTATAAACAACTTGGCCATAACACATTGTAATCTTAAATTTAACAATTACACTTAAAGGAAAAATTTAAAAAAAAGCTTAAAAAATAAAAAATAAATAAAAAACCACAAAACAAAAAATCATTAAATAAATATATTAATTAAATAATTAAAGGTGGCCATGCTTATGAAGGCAAATATCACCAGCACATACATATACACCGTAATAGAAAATATTTACTCAATACATTCACAAAGTCACCGGTCTGACGCAAGTGACTTGAACAATATTATAATCTGATTCGATTTAGCATCGTGTGTCTATATTTGAAATGTTGGCCGACAACCATGCGGAGCATCATTGTTTTATTCACCTAAATTTTACATATTTTACAAAAAGTACATTTATGGATATCGATGATACTGACAATTAGCGATGATAAATACATGTCATCCGCATATAATTCAACTTAAGTCAAAGTGCGAAAATTTTTAAGTAGTTTTGGAATGATTACGAGATGGAATGGATTTATTCACTGATTTTTGATTCAAGGGCAGTAAAATCATTCTGGGATTAAGATGAATTTGAATTGGAAACATGCCTAGTTTTTTTTTTAATTTTGGATGACAAGCGACTGACAAATATTTTCCAAGAGCTACAAAAATCGAACTATATGGACAGTTGAGATTTTGCAACTTTTATTTATATATAATCGTACATCCAAGATAAAGGTTCATGATTGCTTGTGCGTGCTTAATTGAACGCAATTTGAAAATTTTATTATAGAGAAATATTACACTTAAGGCGTAGGCAGCACGGCTATGCGCCATGCAAGCTGTGACAATATTGCGGTTGTTGTAAAGTTCAAGTTTAACAAAGAATTATGGCAAACATCACACCTACCCCGTACAACAATGCTGCGTTTTATTAAAAAAGGAGACATTTATCGTTTAACGTTACGCCATTGAAAATTTTCCAAGAATTCTTTGATGTTGGCGACCATTCGATGAATCGCATTCCCTTGCATTACAACCGGGAAAAGGTGTAAAACGTCTGCAGCATAAGTAAGAGAGTAACACTTACACATTGACATTTTATACAACACTCTACCATATAGTCGTGAACAATTTTATTAGAACACTAATCGATATATTTCAACAGCAGCGTTGTAAATGTTGATCCATTAAGATTTGAATGTGAAATGGTGGAATGGGATGAAGAATAATAACAGAGACGGAGATGGAGGTTAGATCTGAAATATATCAAGTGTTCCTGTTGTTCCAATACATTTGCACAGCACTGTGTTTTGCAAGCATACACATATGTTGCTGATAATAAATTTATATTTTTGTATAAAAACGACCAAGCAAATGCTTCCCGCAATACATGGCAAATATAAATTATATAGTTGTGTGCGTGTGCGCGTAGAGACATGGTAAAATTTACGATCTACCATTTGAGAGTCAATCGCCATAAATCATCTTTCTCGTCAACACAGATTTTAATATTAATGCAGAAGATTTCCAATATAATGAAAAACTCTACTGTTTAACCCACAACGTAGGGCACTCAAAAGTATAACTTTACAACTGGCCGGGTCGACTATATATGTCGAGTATTTCATATATTTTCAGACTGAAAATATCACCTAAAGCTGAGTCTGATTGCCAGAACTGTAAAGGAAAGGATGCATCTATACCAAAAATCGAAAAGAGTCGCTTACATGCTGCATATATGTATACCGCTATACCGCGGCCACATAATTTGATATTTTCATAATTTTATGGTTCAGGTTTGGGCACATATTTCACTGCATGTGCACCTGCACGTATGTAAAACATACGCAATCACATAAAAGTATTTTTCTATGAATAGTTTTAATTGAATTTTTATCGCAATAACTTCGTTATTATTGTTGTACTGTTACTACGTTCATGTAGGCGTCAACACAATGTTATAACAATTCCATTAAAACAATTGGTCTACACCAGTGCATACAAACTTCCACCCATAATGTGTGTGTGTGTGTGTGTGTGTGTATATGTTTTGAAAGCGTATTCAAATTTATAAAAAAGGCAAACACGAGGCTAAATAGGAATTAATTAATTACCCCCAAACATGCCCATAACATGTCATTAATTGAATTCTATTTGAAATTTGGTAGAAATAATTTCTTTATAACCAGAGTGGTGGCTGGTTGAAGATGGGCTAAGACGGTCCATGAATCTTTCCACAATTTCACAAAAGATGTAGTAGTAGCGAGTTGTGGTTATATGTGTAAACAAGTTATTACACTTGAAAAAATCTTTATAGAAAGGTTCTAAGAAGACTCGATTTTGTTCAAAATTGCAATAAATGCGTATACTCTGAAGAAGTGTGACTTTTTTGTTACATACAGATTCGTTCTGGGAAAGGTACTTTTGGAAAACGGGAAGTTGTTCCAGAAAATTGTTCAATTTAGCAGAGTTCATTATTTTTCTCCAAGAGCCTCTGCATCTAGCATCATTTTCTTTTCTAAAAAGGACCTTCGTTTGAAACAACTTTGTCGTTCACAGTCTTTCATCGCTATCCTAATGTATTATATTTAACAACCTGTAGTCCTATAATATTTACCTGTGTACAATTATTAGAAAACCTAACTAAAACTGTTTAATAATCACTTAAGTTATTTCATAGGTTTCGTAATATATCACAAAATGATCGTTTTGTATGTAACATTGTATGTCTGTTGATTATAATGCTTTATCCTCTTACTTATATTTTTGCGATAATAAAATAGTTTTCTTAATTAGTTTTTTTCACATTATCAAAAATATTATTATTATTATTGATTTAGAGACGGGCACAAATAATAAAAATGCAAAAACAAACCAAATTAAAAAAGAATAAAACAAAGAATGAATAACAATTACATGTTGATGTGCGATAAGTAAGCAATATGTCCAAGTATAGGTGCGACTATACAAGGCGAAAAAGGAGCACGGAAATAGAAAGAACTTGTATTGGATTGTAAGTGCAATTTGTAATTATTATTATTGCGTCGCATACTTACACGTGTTTGATAATTTTACAAATAAATTATTTTTATACCCACCAAGGGGGTATACTACACACTTTGTCAAAACGTTTCTACCATCCCGAGCGAAGACAAGACAATTAAGCAAAAACTAAGGAGGGGCCTGCTTTTGTGGCCCTTTTAAGCGTTTTTTTCGTATTATTAAAAATCTGCGTATTACTCATAATTTGTTTTCTACTACGCCTAACAAAAAAGAAATACTTTGTGACTTCATTCAGTTATTGATCTGAAATTTGGCTTAAGCTTAATCTTCAGGTTAGTCCCACAATAATTATTCTAATCACGGCCACCTATAATTTATTCAGAATATTTGGCAAACTTGATACTTGAAAAAAGCGTTCATTTAAACGCAGATACATGTCCTTTCCACGTGGAGCACTATGCATTTGTATTGTATGACTATCGAGGCGCAAAGTAGTGCTGGACTATTTTGAAAATTTTTTTTTTTTGGGGGGGGGCTGTTGGTGAACATCCCACATTTGGCAAGCGCCTAACGTAGTCTTTGGTTTTACGTGTTTTACTCATTTCCGTGCAATGTCTTGTTAGGTAAGTTTATGAATCTGTTATAAAAGTCTTCTTATGACCATACCCAACATAACGAACATTATGAACATTTCACGAAAAAATGATTAAAATTACAACCGAATAGAACAATAAGTGTGAGAAGATAACATAGTAAATATGCAGATTGTGCACTCGAATCGGTCACGAACTGCTAAAACTATTAACAACTCAATCCCAAACATCATGTGTTCTACTGCGCCAAGCCACCTCAGCATGATGTGTAGTACGTTTATCTAACACAACAATAGACAAATTCATTCACAATTACCCGCACAGATTAAAGATCAACAGGATGTATTTTATATGTGTATTGAACAAACAAGTAGTTTGGTGACTGCTACTTAATAAAAGGAACAAAACCAGTAGAGAAAGAGGGACAATGTTGCATGGTGACATTTATTTATACGCAAAAAAACATGGAACTGGGGATTTCCAGTAATGCCTTCCTTGTTAATAATACTGAGAAACGCGCCCCGACTGGAGAATGTTGAATGCTTACACACACACATAACTAATACAAATACCTATGTATTAGTGCGTGTCAGTCATAATCCCACAAAGGTCAAAGGAAAATATATCATTTTGTTTGTGTTATAGGATTTATTCATCTCTATGTTGTGTCTCGTGCTCAAGGCTACTCAATAACACGCATATGTATGCGACCATTGTGACCATTGTGACTATTGTTTCCGAAAATGGAAAATTGTCAAACACATACAATACGATGCTATATAATGATATGCAGTGCATTATGAAATTGAAGAGAAACTTTAATAATGTATGACGAATTTTGCCAATTTTCTATAACTGCTTAGGGGGTAAGGTCTGTAAGGGAAGTGTGATAAATCGCTTCCATTGCATTTTCCATGAAGTAATTAAGTTGTAGTTGTATCATAAATATCACGGTATAGTACCTCAATTTTATTTATATTTATATTTATGCCCATAAATGCCAGCGGTATTCACGATCACAAATATTCTCAGAAACCAATATTGCTCCTAAATCAAATATTTACTAAGCTATAAATTCTATTCAAGGACAGGTAAACTAATTACAATATCCAGGATTTGTTTTTTGAAAAATACACTTAATTCTCTTTTTACACGATAGATACGTTCCCAAAAAATTTGAGTAAAAAAAGATTTTGGATAAATGGAAGAATAGTAGATTGGTTCCAGACCTAAAAGAAAAATTGAAAATCGTATTAAAACAAAACAATTCGTGTAAAAAGAGAACTTTTTTCGTTTTGACTCGTGTTAATTGAAATTCGTGTAAAAAAAAATTCGTGCAAAAAGAGAATTAGGTGTAGTTCGTTTTAATTTGGGACCTATTAAAATTCTTTCACGTTCATTACAATTTCAATGAATTGTTATATTGTTAAGGACATTCCCACATTAGAAAGAAAGAAACAAATATGGTTTAAGCCATATCCTAGATACCCCCATCTATATCTATATACAAGCCGTGGGTGTGATGTGCTTTTGTTTGCGCCCTTTAATACTGTACGTATAAAGTCAATAAGTTAGGTTAGGTTAGGTTGGTCGGGTGTGCGCTTATGATAGCGCTTCACCTAGGCCAACAAGTAGGCCCATTGTGTTATCCGACGAAACATAACGCAGAGTTCAGTTTAGCCACCCGGAGGCGACTGTAAATCGTTTAAGGTCGAAAATGTTGGTTTCCGCTAGCCCCTCTGGGAATCTGATTCCAAGTGTTTTTTATAAGACATTCTCATTTCTAAAGCAATCATAATGAAATTTGAAGTACTGAATATATCATATGAAGAATATAGACTAAAAATAAAAAACAAAAAATTCATTGGACAAATGGCCGCAGCAGTATCTCTCCATTCTGCGGAGACAAATTATAAAAGTTTGTTGGCAGGCGCTTTCCATATGAAGCATAACAAAACACCGACCAAAGCCGGATACGAAACTAGTATTATATCTAATAGCATACTATAACAGACATTTGATTCAATTGGTATCAAAGAGAAAGATATCTCCTGTGCCATTTATTTGCTTTGCCGATTGTTTTTATTATTATCGCACTTTTCTGTTTAGTTTGTGGATTTTTACAAATGGGTTTATAGTTTCGCTTCACTCTTTGTATGCGTTTCTCATAATGTGTTTAATTTTCCTACATGTACACACACTACATATGTATATGCCTTCATGTGTACCAATGCAGTGCGATAATTATTGTGAAAGTTTTCTTCGACCATTATTTGTTATATTTTACATGCATTTGTTAAGGGCCAGTTCATTAAAAATACTAATACGCCATTGTGGGAACATATCTATCCGCTATCATCTTAAGAAGAAGAAGAACAAATAAAAAATAAACAAGCAACGCGAAAGTATTTCTACAAGTCTTTCCAATAGTTCTTCTTGTTCCATTCAATTATGGATGTAACGGTGACTTTACAATTAATTTAGAAAGTTTTTGTCAAATCTTCTTTATCTCTACCTCCGTTAATTTTGTTTATTTCAGGATGTCCCTTAAGGGCAAACTTATCTCCCACAAAAAATGAGCTATAAAGTTGGAATTTGGTACCCAATCTATTATAATTATCCCAAGTGGTCGTAGAAATACAGATTCCGCACAGAAATTTTTTACAGACCTTCTTAGTTTTTTCAAATAGGAAAAAAACAGATGACAGCCACGCTTACAATTAGGAAAAATCGTTTATGGCAACAAAAGGGGACGGGGAAATATGGTATATTTTTAGTGCAAAAATCAACTGCCGAGGTAATGTACAACGCATACCTGAAAAATCGTTAACAGATGACGCACGTGTAAGCTTGCCGCACCCACAGGCTGTGTATAAATGTAAATGGTATCCAGGCGAAAGCCTGAGTCAAATATTGCCTTTTTTCTTTATACCCATCGGTCATGTGTTAAGGCTAATCGCTGCAAGGTTACTGAAGGCCGACGGCAATAGCTTGGAAGCTTTTGAAACTACGAAAAACGCCAGTTGACTTACTGTTTATGTTATATATATGGACTTGCACAATTTTGAAGATGAATTTGTATCGCATCTTAGAGTACTTGTTGTTTAATAAAAATTGACGATATTTGAAGTTCATTAACCGGCAGCGAATCTATTTGTTAATTGTAATATGTCACGCACACCACGTTTCAATTAATATTTTTCGACAATACGAGTATAATAGATTTTTCATCGGGATTTTTAATTTTAACTTTAACTACTCGAAAGATTTAAAAAATTAAATTAAAGTAGCGAAGATACCGATAACGTTCAAATTGGACAAAATGGAACATTTCATCTCTAAACACCGGATTTGAAATGAAGGCTCGGATTTAATTTCTACATGGCATGATTTGCACCCCTTCACCACAGATCACATTCAATTTAAATTTAAATTTAAATTTTATTCGCAATTCTTTCAATTCATTCAAGCCAAGTATTTTAGGTTTTATATGCCGGGTATGACAATGTGTTGAATGGTAGTGAAAAGAAATACGCATGGAAAGAAAAACGATCGTTAATTAAATGCTGGTGAATGCTTGTGCGGCAAACCTGAAAACCAACTGCAGTTCAAAATGAAATCATTAAAAAAAGTAATTATCAAAATGCTAATAAAATGAACATGCATCCATATGGGCGTGACCAATAGGTGAGCACACAAAGCACACACAGCCCAACAGCAACAATAACAACAACAATAACAACAGCAGCACACAACATACAACATTGTACACACACTTTTTATTTTGAATCACACAATATGAACATGACTACATATCTGCATACATGTGTGAGTACCATGTATATGGATGGTGCATTAATGCCCACCGCATAACCACAATAAAAAGTATAAACTTAATTTCTGTACTGTGTTTGTATACGCTTAGATGCGTATGTGTAAACCACACAAGAGAGCTTACTTGCATAATAAAGGCATGCAAGTTAATATGTAAATGTGAGCAATATAAACCCTTGTGAGTGAAAATGGTACAAGTCCGCTTTCCCAGAACATTGAAATTTGAAAATTCAAGAAGATATACGTCGTGCGAAATAGTTAAATTATTGTGTTCCACAAATGGACTGGCACCACTTTCATTCACGTATATGTAGACGGCATTATTTAAAGTTGCAAGTCCAGCGATAAAAATTTCTTTTACTTATACTAAAATTATATGAGATCTGGACTCTATATGCCATATATATACGAGAGACTCGAGGTTTACGGACCACCTATGGTTCCTTTTTAAGCCTTACCATGGGAGCCATTCTACTCAAACCACTCACTAACGCTGTTTGACCAACACATGGTAACAGCAGGGTACATTGCTTGAGAACATTTGAAAAATTAAAAAGAAAATGAAAACTTTAACTCTTTTTCAACACCGAGTAAGATTGTCATGTATCTACAGTAATTTCGTTGACTGATAGATAACTCCACTACATAGAAAGATTTCACCGTGTGACTTCTGTGAAAGTCGCTTTATATGGCTTATAACACAACGAGAGAGGCACGATCATTATACAATAACACTGATATTTAATAATCGAAAAGGTACTCTGTTAAACACCTCTTGTAGCACAACTAACAATGCCCTGTGTCAGAGGAGAAGATATTGTTTTAAGTATATAAAGAACATGTACACTTGCACGCATACATTTTATATGTGTATTTGTGTTAACAGATTATGTTTGTTTGTATTTGTTTGTATATGTTTACGCATGTACAGAAGAAACAATATTTTCCTCACACTAACATGTGAATGTGTCAGTGTGCATGAACAACTACAAAAAATGACTTGAACAAAACAAAAAATTAGAAATTCCACTTAATAGTCATTTGAGCTGCTAACAAATAATTCAAATATTTAAACAAATAATTTGCGTGTGAACATCAAATAAAATTTTGATTAAACTGACAACACTAACAAAAGCAATGTGGATGGTGTGACTTGGGTGGACGGCTTCTATCTTCAAATTCAAGAATGGCCTCCATCAGTGTGAACAGTACCAACAACAGCATCATTTACAAACTTGGACTTTGGGGCATTGAAGTCAAGGATAAACGTACATATTAAGTTTGTATGGCGGTTACTACCTCACGTGTCAGCCCTCTCCGCATATTGCTATAATAAGAAGGGTTGTACCAAGTTTTTATACTCTCCACCTAAGTGTTGAGAGTAGGAGTTTATTGTCTGAGTCAATATAGGTTTCTAATTGAAAGGATCATATACGTGTATATCAGCGTATTAAAAAAATATTTGTTTTAAATGGACTTCAAGGACATTCACGTATCACTCTTTGTCCTCTCCTATGTGAGCGAAGGCTTTCTCATGAACGTAAACGACGCTTCATTTTTGCGTTCGGACCTCGTTTTTCAGAGAATTGCCTTCAAGCGGAGAAAAAAATTTATTAACTTTAATCCATATCTAAGTCGTACATGTTTTTTAAGTTAAGGATCTTGATCAATTGTTCCGATGGCGAGGCAGTATTTATTCATTTAGATAATAAATAACATGTATTTGTGAAAAAGTCCTTTTGTAAGAAAATGGGCGGTGCCACGCTCACTAATTAGATATCTCCGCAAAGCTACAGAAATTTCCAAATGTCTGCAAAAAATTTGTTCAAAATCGGAGCAGTAGTTTTCTAGTTATAAGCCAAACAAATTCACATTCATTCTTGTGGTCATAATTTTAACAAGTAAGAAAACTAAATTTGGCTTAGGGGCCAAATCTTAAATACCTTCCACATTTACAATAGTGAGCGGGGCAGGTATGTGATTACTTGCACCAAAACATAAGTATAAATTTAAATGCCGACGGCCGAGCAATGTTTTACGTCCCTTTACCCAAAATATTAATGATTTCGCGGATTTTTTATACAAGCTTACCATCTCTTCGCCTGATTCTGTATCACGAACAGCAGCAGTATTTAAACGTCCCGCACAGTCCATAGCATATACGTCTATTGCATTATATATCAAAACTTTTGCATCACTTTCATTTCCATTTAATTATATTATTTTGTGAATTATGTATTGTAGATGCAACCATAGATTAGGCTTAATGTAATGTTATATTAATTATTAAAAACTATTCCATATATATACATATGGTTGATTGATTGCGGAAGTTATGATATAGATATATGTGTGCTTCACTGTTTTCTAAAGTTATCATTCAATTTATAGTAATATTGTGTTGGAATTGAATTGACAAAAAATTGTTTAAAAAAAGGAATGAAATAAAGAAAGTACGACAGTAATGAAGCAGTGCACAAAAAATGCAATCACGCCAAGGTTTCTCTCCCATAAACACAGGACCGCAGTAAATATCGTGGTTGTTATTATCAATCAAGAAAATAATCATCAAAAAATAATGCAATTCTTATCTTTTTCATATTCCGAACACTTGCATCATTTTCATTTTCCAACACTTCACTAAAAACATTTTGCGCACATTGTTTATATTTATATAATTAGTCAAACGAATATGATTCGAGTTAATTTTCCGCAAATTAATATCGTAAGCGACTTTCCCTAGAATTAATACAATAAAAAAAAATTATAAATTGCGACGCGCACACTATACAACTCCACAAGCGACAACGATCAAAGACCGAATGAATACGGACCATCATCACAAACCTTAGAGAAAACGAGAGACAAACGAAATTGTGAATGAGAGCACAATGACAAGAAATCAAATATGAACAGGAACACGAGACAAATATTGCAGCTATAGCAAAACGTGTGTGCACGTGTGCGTGTGTGTTCTTAAAACAAAATATAATTCAAGCTGGAATCACATTGAATTGAATCAACACGATTCGAATCGACTTGACTTGTAATGTAATGTAAAGGAACAGCGACACATGCATGCACGCGTGTATGTGTGTTGAGCAAAGAGCCGTTGTTCGGAAGTGATGATTATTGTAGTCGCAATACTTCTTAAATGCACTTCTGCCAAAATTGGACAAAGAATGGGAAGGAATACAAAAACGAAAGGCTGCATAAAACGTAAGAGATGATAATTGTACGGTACGGTACGTTTTCCCTGTTCTAAGTACAGCTTTATTGTTTTTCCCAATAATTGTAAAGGTTCGAATTTTTTTCTTTTTTTGCTTCATCGCCCACACAAACAACGCTTGATATGTTTCATTCTAATTCCGTTTTGTTTCTGCACTCGTTTCACTTCAATACGTTTTGATTGTTATTTACAAACAACAACAACAACAACAAACAATAAACACACGGTATGGAGAGGGCTTTTGATTCGAGCATGTGTGTGCGTGTTTTGAATAACGGCCTGTTATGAAATTAAATATATTTAGTATGGTTTTGTTGTTATTGTTCTTATGTTTGCAATTACTACTAATGGTGGTTGTAAAGTGTACGTATACGTGTACGTGTATGTACATTTGGGTGTATATCTACAGAGTTCTTTCATATAAAATGATTTCTTGCTGCTCTCTCGCACTTATACACCATTATACACACCATACATATAAGAAGTGCTTGCTCTCTCTAACATGATTGCTGGGGGTTTTAATATTTATTTCATCGTCGTCCAATAAGCGACGCCGACGATGATTTCCTTTTTACCAGGTGGTTAATATAGAGTTTCTTTTATTCAAATTGAAAATGTTTTGTACATGAACGTTGTACAATGGCAATAAAATGGAAGCGAATAATATTCTCGCTGTAGATTTTGCGCTCCGCTCAGCACAAAACGTACTCGATGAGTAAAAAAAGTCGTTCCAATTACACGAGAATGTATTATTTATTGTTTAATTTCACATTCATTTAAACAAATATAATTATCGTATTAATTAAGTATATTTGTGATACATACATATACACAACAATTATTGGTTATTGGTCGACTTATTCGGTATTCGTAGTTTATGATGAACGATGATATTTATTAAGTGTTGTGAATGGGCGTTGTTGTTTCTTTTTTCACTCGATTCACAATTCAATAGGGGCGTTGCCCTTTTATTTACACAATTATTAAGTAAATAAAACACAATTCTAAGGATTTAATGTGATACGATAACTACCTAACTGGTATAATAGTACACTATACCAATAGAAATTAATCCATTCCCCAGTACTCATGTATTTTATAAGTATTGTGCTAGCGGCTGCTTATTCTCGTACGTACATGTGTACATGCGTATGTAAATGAGAAACGGTGGTTAGTACAAATTTCCAACTTGATATTAAAAATTTAAATGAACACAACAAACGTTGATTAATTATATGAAAGATAAATTGCTTGTCTTTACTTCATATGTTTTTTTAATCGCTCGCATCATTACGAAGGGTAATATACGTCATCAGCACCGAGAAAGCTTTCAAATTAAAAGGAAACATCATTTTCACAGTGTTACACCGCACACATCATATACAACGAATACATATATTAATGTATGTATGTGTGTATGTATGTATATATATACAATGTAAATGCCTACATACTAATGATACGGATAAAAGCGTTTAGCACGTAAAACCTAATATAATAAAAATGAACAAATCAACGACTCCCAAGACACAGAATAAATTAATTGCTACCGTGTCCGTCAATTTGACGGGTATATATAAAAAAGCGTTCATTTGTAAATTGTAATAAATGAAAATAATTCATTTCGTATACAATTTAATAAAAAGCAACCTTCGGGTACAAAAATTATCCTAAATTAACAAATTTTCAATAGCAAAATAAAATTATTCAGAACATAGCTGACAACACGGTAGGCTTCCAGACAATGTTTACAATTGAATTTAAACAATCAACAACTATTGCGGTAGACTACAATATTATATACGAGAAAGTCAGTCCACATTATATAGTATATACAAAGTTTATGAATGTGAGGGCCAAAGTTGAATTTATTATCATCAGTAATATTAAGACATTGAATTGAGTCCCCAAACTCAAGAGTGTTTTTTAGAATCCTAATATCAAGGCTAAATATATCGCCTCTAGAAGAATGAAAAAGCGTTGCTTTAGACCTTTTCCAGGAGTTTTTCTGTGCCAGAGATGCATTAATTGTAATCTCAAGTGTCGCATTGTCGCCTAATTCTCTTTTTGCACGAATTGTTTTTACACGAATTTGATTTAACACGAGTTAAAACGAAAAAAAGTTCTCTTTTCACACGAATTTTTTGTTTTAACACGATTTTCAATTTTTCTTTAGGTCTGGAACCAATCTACTATTCTTCCATTTAGCCAATATTTTTTTTTACATGAATTTTTTGGGAACGATAGATATATCGTGTAAAAAGAGAATTAAGTGTATATGTCATGCAGATAATTTACAATCATTATCCACTAAACTTCTTCCTTTAAATATCTTAAACAAAGTGACTCTGGCAAGGATCGTCTTTTGTGAAAACAATCAAACGATATTTTATACTATAATTAGCAAAAACCGTTCACCTCACTTGGGCATGGCCGGATTATTTTCAATAGCACTTCTATGGAAACCTTTGCTAAAGTATAATATTTGAATTATATTTTATGGGGGAGGGTCAGTACGTCCAATTCTGTGAATAAATGCATCCAAACGTACATACACATGCGCACACATCTACGTGAAATGCATTTCTCTTCAATTTGATAACTCTCCGTTCCACTTCCATCTACCATTTCCTTGTTTACGTTTACAATTTCAAAATACATACATTTCAGATTTCAGCTGTTTGTCACTTAATCAATCACGCACAAAGTTTTATGTATGATTGACAGAAATCCATTAAATGCAGACATATTATGAAAATCATAAAGTAAAAAAGATAACAGCAACCACAACAAAACGTTTATATTGAATGTAGATCATCCTAATGTATTCGGTGTTGTCGATTACGCGGTGCGATGTTTCCTAGTAGATCGCGCCGCAACCGCAATAAAAGTTCCAAATTACTTTTACATTATATTTCAAGAATTAAAAAATGATATTAAAAATACCCCCCATATATGCGTGTGATATAATAAAAAGTATAATAATTTCCTTTTTCTTTTTCTTTTTTTTTTTTTTGGTATCCTGCACACAATTATGCGGATTTGATTTATACCGTAGAAAAAACAAAATGTGCTTTAAGTCAAATCTTAAATACCCTCCCATATATATAGTAGTGGGCGTGGCATATACCCGATTGTGCCCTCTGTAGTTATAGATTACATATCAACCAACAACTCGGATTTTGATGTGGCTCAGATAAGTTGTGGGCGTGGGCCGGCTCCGCTTATGGATGGGTGGATCAATCATAAATATGCTTACAAACATATAGAATAACTTTATAGCTGAGAGATAGATTTGTAGTGATTGTGTCTCCCAATGTAAATGGGAATCTGCGAGAGAAAGTGTCTTAGAACTTACGAACAAGGCGAGATCAATGCAGATTTTAATGCTGATCAACAAGCGCCTCCTTCCAAGTCTTGCCAATGCAATGACAAGCTTAGTATACTTCCACATTATTTAGAGATTATAAAAACCCTCCAGACATACAATCGAAATTCAATCAAACCTGTTCTCTACATATACCGTGCATGTATGTAATGCCTAACGCCCATGTATGTGCAATATATGCCAATCTAGAATATTTTGCCGTCAGATATTAACGATTGCAATCATTAATTCTTCACCACAAAATGTATTAATTCATACATATACAGGCATACACGTATCTATCTAAACCAAAAAAAGGCGGCTGCCTTTCGTCGTGGTATATGATTCGTAAGCCTGCCTTTACTATTGCGACTTTGGATCCCACATAAAGACTGCGTGCGATAGTTCATCAAAATGAAATTTAATTAGAATTACTTTATATATGCAATATTTACTTAGTTACGCCCTACATTACATGGATGGGCATACTAAGATTATTATTTTATTTGAACGGGCCAAACATTGTTGATCAGCAATAAAATATGAATTGTGTCTGCCTGTTGTTGGACGCTCTTGAGAGCCACATCCACAATGGACACACGTTATACGCGACAAAATTTGATCTATAAAGTTGGAAACAGAAAGCAAACACGCCCATAATATACAAAAAATCTTATTTGACGCTAGTACCTGACACGCATACGTTTTGTATAGAGATTGGGCAGGTGGTCATTTTTAAAAATATAGCTTTTTCTTGCAAATGCATTGTAGGGCCATTATAATGCCTGGTGTTGTGAATAAAAATGAAAAAAATACAATAAACATAATAAACGTTTTAGCTCTCTGACTTAAATTAATTTTTTTTATTTATTTCCCGAAAACTATTTAGCAGTAAAAACATTATACCATCACCTTCATCAAAGTTATCAATCAAGGCGAAATTATTCAACTGATGCGGGGCATTTATCACACACAGTGCAGATACACGTAAAAAACACATAATTAATCAAATCTTAGAAATAATAAGGAATGCTGCAAAAAAACAAAAAAAGACAAGAAAATGAATAAATGAATAAGAAAAACTTGTACACACACACACACACACACACACACACACACACAAAACAACTTAGTAGAATGGGCAATTGTATGTAAGGGAACTGATCTATACTGAGTTGACGTTTAGGTTCAAATATAAAAAGCTTAACAAATACACAATATGTGTGTATGAGTTAAGCACAGGTCTGCTGGCGATGGGTAGCAGGGGGACAACGCCATTTAATGAAACAAGGAAGAGGTAAATTAATTTTTAACAGCAACATCAACGAAATATAAAATCTTTTAAAGAAAAACATAACTAAACAGTTGGCCGTGTTCAGTAAATAAATCTCTTTGTCTATCTGTCATAACATAGGTAGATGTATGTACGAGTATATACCAGCTACATCATCACTATATTTTCACACAAAACAAAACAGCAATGAAACGTACGAGTCTACGAATTTTATGTACAATGTGTAATTAAATGAGATCCCCAATAAAAGAAAACTTAGTTCACCTCAGAAGATACCTTCTTAAGCCTTTCTTTCTTCTTGTTAAACTGGGAAATCTACCGTTAAATAAAGTTGATCAATAAGCGAAGCAGTTACCGTAGAGATGTTAAAAGCAATAAAACAGCGAAGAACTTGATGCCAGAAGTTGAAGTTGGCACATTTGTACACTTAATACTTAACACTTAACTACACGCTACAACACATTGTTATTTTTGTAAAAATTAATAAATGTAATTATGTATCAACTTGCTTGACATAATTGAGATGCGTACTGTAACCAGTTCTCATTTGTCATGTGTTTGACACTTCCGCTGTCACGTTCCGACATTTATTATTCTAAACAACTTTCGTAAACACATTTTTATTTGTGCATGTATTGTACATTATTATACGCTACAACAGTGATGGCGAACCTACACCCTAAAACGAAATATTTATACCAAATTTCAACTTCATTTGTTTTTGTGTCAGATCAAAACATTTTTTTCAAATTGTGGCCGTAGATCGTGACAGACTTTGCCCATTTTTAATATTGACCTGCCTGCAGAAACTAGTGTTTGTCTGTACAAAATTTCAGTTTAATATCTTAAAAATTACTACCGTGGTAGTGGCAGTAACAGACGAACACAAGGACAACATGTCAAGATGGAGTCCGTTTTTTATTTACACATACTTTGTAGGCTTTCTTACATGTCCTTTGTGGTATTACAAACAGATTCAAGTGCAGAGTAGGTATAATAAAGTATAAAAATATTTCAGAGTCGACATTTGCTAACGCATTACTGCACCTGTATACGGTGTGGATGGCCGTCGCGACGCGCATGACTCATGACCCACCTACATGTTTATTGCATCGAGGGGTGTAATATAGAGAGGATGTAAGATCACGCCGACTGGGCATGGTGTCACCTGGTGTAGTAATTCATACAAGTCGACTTCAATTTTTTACTCGTCACTTGCAAAACTAAAAGTTGTAAAACAGAAAAAAAGGAAAGATAGGCTTTTTTAACCATTGTTCCATCCCCTCCTTCAAATGCCGCCACTGACTTGGTGGCCCACGAGCTAGTACTAAAAAAATAAACAAACAAAACTTGATCCCCTTCTCAGAAAGGTTCACTACCACTGCCCTATACCAACATTTCGCCTCATATGTTTCACACTCATACTGCCCCGCGTTAGGTCTCTCTGTCTCTCCTCTTCTCAATTAGATGCTGGCATTCCATCATAGGTACAGCGTACGTGCATACACATGTAATGCATATGGATATTTGAACAACGAAAAGTTCATTGAATGGCAATCATGTTTATGGCTTGTATTGAAATATGTATTCACACATGTATGTGCATGTATGAACGCTTGTGTGGTTGGGTGACAATACAAAGTATTCAACGTTTAGGTGGTTTAGAGTGAAGATTACTCTGGGATTTATGTGCCAATCTTTAATACGCACTTATACTCTGTATGAATCCGCATGTAAACATCTTCTGCCATAGAAGCAACCTGAATGCATATTTCGCCTTCAATACTTATAGCACGATTTTATACAGATTTTCATGAAACGCAATACATGGTTCAAAATATGTATAAACAACTCCGATAGATCGTGCGTTTCGTAATATTGGAAATTTCAAAATAAATGGCGTTAGAGATCCCACACAAAGCAAATATATTCTTAATCTGCAATATATCAAAATCGGAGACAATCTAGACATGTTGTTGTCACACTCACACTCGACAATTTTGAGATATTTAGATGAAATTTTGTAAAGACTCCTCTAGTTAGCTTCTGTAGCTTTTTTTATAGTCTGCGCACAGACTGATATTTACTTAGCGCGAAATCGGACAATCTGCCTACCTCCCACGAAAATGTATATATAAAGTGTGTATATATCGATGTGCAATAAATGGGCGTGGTCGGATAACAGACACATACAGAATTTATAAAAAATTTTGGAAAAATGTAAGACCAACAAGAGACAGGCACACGAAAGGACATGTCTAGATCGAGAATATATATAAAATACTTTGTTATGTCTCTAACGCCTTTTTCTAGGTGTTGCAATTGGAATATTCCCTAACTTAGTGTGGGAGCATACTTATGTGGATGATATAATAATTGAAAAAAGTGAAAATCGTTAAAATTATATCGATCAAATCTAATCTTCCCACGGTCACAAAAGCTTTAAAATTAGATGGTTCATTTCTGGTACACACATCTATGATACAGATTGGGTGGTGGGTCACACAATTATAATATGTTTTCAATTATGGGCGTGTCTTTAGTCCAATCAATATAAATGTTTGTCAATGGTGCCCTCGGACCATAAGATTATGCGTAAACGGGTGCACGAAGTAAATTAGGGATCTGTTGATTGTATCGACCTAAACCTAAAGGTGAAGGGCATTTAATATTTTGTAACTGTGCATGTGTATAGGCAGGCACCTACGGCAATAAACAAGAATTTTTTTACTTATTTTTACTTCGTGCACTCCTTTCACTTGACGGATTATATTTGAGAAAATGAAAATCCATTTACTGAGACGAGAGCTGAAATTCACAATTTAATCACTTTATTTTCGATAATTAAATTTCAGTTTTAATTTCGTTGAGGAACATAATGCCCATACACACATACCGCAAAATCGTATGTGGCTCTTTTTTAGTTTATAGGTATAATCGGGTATGTCAAAGTGGGGTTTATTCGAGGGGCCGCTTTACATGCATTCATGTCTCTTAAAAGTTGTAGTAAAGCTGAATTTGTAAACTGAAGCAATCGCTTTTAACAGTTTTGAATAAAAACATTCAACACCGTAGTTGCGACAATGGAGTGTTGGTGGTTTCATACTCGTATGACGCGGACCATATACGTGGTGCAGATTCATTTTTGGGACACATCAGTTCAACCATTTCAAACGATTTCATAAATGCTGACAAGTTTGATGTTTTTGGAAAAGCGGACTTGCATCACTTTAACTTTAATTCACAGCGGCTCATGTGTGGGTAATATTTCCCGCCTGTATTAACGTGAATCGAGTCTCGTCATTGGCAAAAGCTTATTTGCAGTAAATTAAAAAAGATAAGAAGTTACACAAGCACATGCACGTGCATATAATATGTATACGAGTATATACGCGGATATTTCTCAACTGGTATAACGTACATATATTCATATATTTTCAATTTTATTGCGATTATTAATGGCGGCCTGTATACGATCCCATCAAAATGGAAATTCATCATTGAGCCGCCTCGTCTCATAATGTAGAATCTATAGCAATAACATTGCAAAAGCGCACGATTAGAGCACACAGCACAGCACAGCACAGCATAAGCAACAATAGTGATAGCATCAAGAACAGACTCTACTCAAATGGCCATGTTGCTTTGTACATATACATATATATTATATATGTACTGGCTGGACCGCAAAAAGCGGAAGACAGCTGGGCTGGCGAATCTCGTATAAATGATTTAAACCTTTTGCGGAGACTGTAAGGCTTGAGATTCGCTTTGGCTTATGAAATGTAAAGTTAAGCGCAAGCCAACAGTTTATGACTATTAACGCCCTCATCATTTTGTATCTTCCAATACACACACACTTTTGCTTACACACACTTACGCACTTAATGCAATGTGAGACCGATGTGTGCACAGATCCTCTATTAAAAATGCTTCTCTTTTATTCTCTATCCACTCCTATAATATTTTTTATCTTGGAAAATTAATTGTATTATAAAAATGACTTTGGAATGGTTTCTACACACTCCGATGCCATGCACTTAGGACAAGTAGTGTATTCCTGGTAATCAACTACAGGATATTTTTTAATGAAATTTTGGTACAAAATCAACAAAATTTACAATAGCAACAGTGGCAACAACTTGCGGACACAGGGACGGTCATGTCTAGGTTGACTCCGATAATGACGCTGATCTAGAATACCTTAGTATACCTCCATCTTATGTGAAACTATGAGTATAACGTATCCGTATTTAATCACTATATAAACGCCTCACCAAATGCCCAGTCGTTTAACTCCAAAAAAAAACAAAAAGTAGACAAACGTGATATATGATGGCATGCAGTGCTTTCAAAATTTCATTTTATTCATAAATTCAAATAAACGGCATAGAACGCACTACTGTAGATTTTTTATCTAACGCCCTATAAAAAGCATGTCCTTGAAGTAATGATTATTATTAATACAATTTTAGCGTGGTTAACCAAGCTGCATTTGAGCTTCACTCATGTCCATCATGTCCTTCAATTTTTATATCTCTCCCCTTTGCTCTTGTCACACATCTACCAGTTTGATACCCTACCCTAGTATATTAAGTTTGTGGGGATGTTTGTCACTCCTAAAGGGTAAATGTCAAATCCACCTTCATATGTTCCGACTGATTCCAAATTACTTTCAAAATTTAATTTAATTCGTAAAACCCCTCCCCACCTGAGGTCCTTTTACAAAGGAAATCTTTTCTTTTTCTTTCTTATGGCAAAAGTTCACAGTTCTTAAAGTTTTTTAACCAAAAAAAAAACATTAAGAATTATGTTCAGTTATGTTCAGCTATTATTAGTAAACGATTAGCAAAAAAGTAAAAGTGATATAACCACGTGGCACATAAAGCATTATTTTCTTTATCATAACTTCCAAACCCATCAGCCAGGTACCGAGCACCAAAAAATTAAACACTATCTATACATACAGAGGAAACCGCCCTGTGGCATGGAAGATGAGGTTGAATTATATGAGAATGTCGCTTAAAGTCCACTTAAGCATATTCTTTCATTAGAACATTACTTTTATTAGTGTTTATTTGTTAGGAAGCCAAATTGAATTACATAACGACACACACACACCATGCTGTAATAATTTTTCGGTTTCATGTGGCACCCACAAGCCCACAAGACTACAGTCGACAAGAAAGGTAAAACAAAAGCACAACAATTTTCACTGGCAATCACCACCTTGTTTGTTGGCATGTGACAAGTTACATGCACACATTATAAGGATTCCTTAGTGTATCCTTTTTCCATTACATAACCATCCTCTAACATGTAATAATCTATACACTACCGAAGCTTATATTAAAGTGTCAATTTCTTATAAAAAGAAAATCAATGCCTGCCTCGCTATGCTATGCTTGCATTTGCTTGTTAAGGACACAACTTATATGTCTCTTAAGCTGCCCTCCCCAAATCAACAGACGATTAGTTTTGAAAAGAAGAAACATTTATTTCGAAAAAGCTTGTGGTAGATTAACAACAACTTAATGTAATACATACAATTATAATACTCTCTTTACATTCTTTTCGACAATTCTCCGTGTGGTGGGACATTAATTGATTGAAGTAAACGCAAAGATAAACTTCAATAAGAGTATTAAATGAAAAGCATTGGAATCATTGTTGGCTATTGTCGTTCTGTAAAAAAATTAACTCAATGGCCGCAGTTGGAGAGATTTTCTATTGCAAAAATATCTCTGCCTGTGTCTTTAAGTGTCAGTAGCTTTTCATGTCCATAAATGTGTGCAGAACGAGCGTGTACGAAATTCGTTGTAAGCCGTACATGAATGTTTCCATTAAAATCGATTACTATTATTATATTCCCACCTCGTTTTAAGTTCACTCTTGAACCCGAACAGAATGCGTTATGTGATAGTATAGGGTACCAAATATAAAATATAAATTTAGAAGCCGCATAACTGCAATTTGCTTATTATATTTATAGAAAAAATAGAAATGTTGACAAATAATGCAATAACTATAAATACTAGGAAATATAATATGCGGCAATTATAGCCACACAAGTGTACAATGACAGGTAGCACCCTGCCGAAGAGCTATGAAAAACAAGTGAAAATGTTATACTCGGTCAATGCCCACCATATAATGCCCTATACCGCTCAGCTCCTGGAATTCTGCATCAGTGCAAGCAAGACACTGTCATACAAATTATTTCGTGAAATATCATTATATGGAAGGGGGTCCTAAAAATGATGCAATTGAATCCAAATTTGGTACAGTCAAGTATTAAGCCAATTAACTATTTTTGGCACAAAATATTAAGAATTGCGTTCTTTTTACCAAATAAATACTTCCAGGTGAGTAGGAGCTTTGTCCTTATACGGTCCATTTTTAATAGGATTCCTCTTTGCACAAGAACGTTTCATAGAAATATCTCAAATGTAATTTGAGTTTGCGTTTGTTTGAATTTACATAGACAGACAGACGGACATGGTTAAATCGATTCAGCTGTTAATTCTCAATGAATCGGTATAATTGAAGGTGGTGGTGGGAGTTACAAACATCCGCATATACTTCATGTACTTTTTGGTTATGTGAACATTTCAGTTCAAAAATCAATTTTTATAACCTTCACATAACATGGGAGGTATGCCAAGTTCTCTTTACAACTACCAGAAAAAGGGTGCAGCAGCTCTACAAGGTACATATATACCTTAAACATAGCAGCAGCAAATTCCAAGTCGATCTAGCGATATGCATATGCCCACCAATTATACGAACACTTAATGTATCAAATTTTGTGAAACATTTGAATCGTACACATATTTAATTGTCTTATCAGTCATCTATGTCTAAACAATGGGCGTGATGAAAAGAAATCCCTGTATAGAATTCATAACGATACATTACAATTGAATTAGACAAGTTGATGTAATGCAAAAATGGACTTGCACCACTTTCATTCACAACGGCTCAATTATGAAAAACGTAACACATACTGTAGTAATTGAAAGCGTAGATGGCGCATGATTTATGCCACTATGCAATATCGACGTATATATGCGTTCGCTTACAAATGAAATTGCATTAAACCAAAATATAAATGAATGCGAATTAACTCAAATACAAGCTTTTGTACTTGAAGGGCTTTCTTCACTTCTTTCTTTTTTCACACATAAAAGTATTTCATAGATCAGGGCTCTCCAAATGTTATGCATAGCGGGCCAAAAACTCAAATCGAAAATTATGGGACGGGCCCCAAGTTATTAAACAAATGAATTTTCTCTATTTAATAGAAAAAATGTACAACTCAAGTAATTATAGAAAACAAAATAACAAATAATGAAGAAAATTTTAGATGTTTTAAAGAGTTAACGGGTTAATGTATGAAGCTTCGAAATTTAACTATTACAGGGTCAACTGAATACTTCCATTTATTAAAATTGATTCCAAGTGTTGATCCGACCTGCTGAATCTATTGATGGTGGTGGGTATCGTAGATTTGGCGTACGCGGAATAAGATACAGCATTTTATTTGCTTTTATTTAAGATTTTATAGTTTTCACCCTTCCACAAAGAGAACTAAAATAATTTACCAACTAAGCATGTATGTACATAAGACAGATGTTTACCTAATAAGAGGAAAAACTTTTTTCATTCTTTTTTTTTTTCTTTTTTTGCCAAATTAAGAAGAACTACTTCATTAAGTTTATAGCAATTTAATTGATCTGTAAGTTGGCAGGATGAAGATGCGGCATAAAAGAAGAAAGCGGTTATAAATATGCTGGGAATCAGTGCAGCTTGTAAGCATTTAGGAAAAAAACAAATAAGAAAATTAAATTTAGCTTAGACCAAATCTTAAATACCCTTAACTTCTATAATTGGGGGTCGTGGCAGGTCGCGTAAGGTTGCATTTTGGTAGTTTCAAACGGAATGACAAACTCAAACCTATTTTATGTTTAAAGTAATATTGGGTGTTGAGTTGGAGTTCATTTTACTACTTCGTATAAAACAAATAAAAGAAGCATAATTTGACTTAGGCCACCTCCATATACAAGCAGTGGACATATAGTTTTTGTAGAATTGCAGCCTACTTAGAGATACTATCATTATTTGTACAAAATTTCAGACCAATGCCTCAATACTTGCCACCGTAAGCTTTGTCACAACAGACGGACACAAAACGGATACTTTCTGGGGCTCCTTTCTGTCGCAAACAAAACAAAACACTTGATGTGTTCTCATGTAAAAACAGGTGTTTGGGTATGACATTGATGATACACAGAATAAAAAGGAAAAATTGGCCATTTTTTGCGTTCACTTATTACTAACCCAACCCATTACATTTCATAACTTTAAAATGCAAAGAAGTTTCTTGCATTTGTTACTACTAGAATTCCAAGTTAGTCTTATTAGTTTATAATTAGATGACTAGATATGGTCTCTGATGGCAATGTGTACATTTTTCATTTCATCAAATACACTTTAACCATCATTCAACTCAGCAATAAAGTAATATCGCGTCTAGTACATAAAAGAAAGGAATGTATGGTATGGTACCATACCACTATGGTATGGTATGGTATGGTATTCTATGTTGAATAGAGAGTACTCGGTTTTTAATTTTTTCTTTTTAATATCAAACAATGACAAACCAAAACTGTGAAACACTTCTGACAAAGATTAAGAAAAACGAGAAAGATTTTGGAATGTTTATTTACGGAATAAGATACAATTGCACACAATTATGTGTATATACATGTATAGAGTATTTATTGTAATATTAACTCCAGTCCTCTATCAACAAAACGATCATTATTAGCATCTATATTGTCAGTATCATCATGATTGTCGGTCACGTTTAAATGAAAACAATTTGTCAAAGTCAAATACAATATTTGTTAAAGTTGTTTTTATACCTTCCAATTAAGACGGATGGTATACTAGATTTGCTGTTTCGTTTGCAACATCTAAGAAGAGGTGCCGGAGACACTTTACGTATAATTTTATAAATGTATCAAAGACTTTTAATTATAGATTTTTACTTGTGGGTTATGTAGTGCATGCGTATGGATACAATACATATGTATATTGTATATAATATTCACACAAGGGTTTATAAGTGTTGTACATATAACAAATTAGAAACACAGAACAATCCATTTTAATCCATATCTTGTAACTCTTATATCGATCATGAATATTACACTGTAAGTATATAAGTCGTATATTCGTACTATTAGATTTTTATACCCAACATCACAGAGTGGTAATTTCAACTCCATGGTGTTGGTTGCGAGAAATTCTTGTTGTTTATGGCGGTGACACTAAACCGATTTAGTCTAATTGAAGTGGAAACCTACATACGTACAACTAGTCGAAATATTTTTACGCAATTTTTACAACAACAGGCAAAGGAAACAATAACATATCTAGATGGACTCAAATTTTGAACATATATTCCTGTGTAAGGTCTCTGTTGCTTTCTTCCGCCTGTTGCAAGCGATTCACCACACTTAGTATACCCTTATCACCAAAGTGGATGGTACAATAAGTAAAAAAGCTTTATTTATAATGTAGAGAGCCACATTTATACGTAAATTGTAGTTTTATTCTGTGACATATCAGCAAAGTCGAACGGTCGAATTTGATCTTACGTTAATTACATGAATATTTTGAAAATTTATTACAATATATACATATACAATAGTTACATTGGAGATATAGACCAGTTGGAGAGTCCAAAAAAGAATAATAAAAAATTATTCAGTAAATGTTAGATGAATTTTGAATTAATATCAGATTGGAATATTTTACTTTCCTGCTTTACATATCGTATATTATATATCATTATCGTGAGCACTTTTATGACGGCTTACTTTTATATTATTTCTAATTGCTTTTCAATGTCTTTTTATAGCATTTCAATATCTTCGAATACAATATTGCGGCCCTTTAAACACAACAATCAACAATCAAAAACATGGCGAACCGAAAACAGAACAAACTTTTTTGGAAAAAGGTTTGATGAGCCCATGTGGCACTCGACACTCACTCTGTGAAAGATGTTGTATGTTTGATCTAAAAAAGTAATTTCCATAGAATCCTAGAATGATGATAATTTTGCTGGAGATTTGAAAAATATATGAAGTACCTAAGTACGTTAATTCTTAGAATGCTTACATTAATTACCCACTATATTAATTTTCTAAACAATAAGAAAAAAATTGGGAATACAATCCCAGTCACGCTCATAATTGTACAACTCAGATAGTTTTATCAAAATTTGTTTGACTGGAATCAATTTGATTGAAAAATTAACTTAGCATGGCGAACTATGTCAAGCTTTGGGCCTATTTTGCCCATTGGATTAGGTGTGCCAAACAAAGCTAGTGTATTATGATGGTGGGTATATCTTTTTATTTTCCCACCGCATTTATTCCATAACTCAACAATCATTAAATCCAATTCAAACGTCACATGGACAACATATTAATGTGCGTACGTAGTGCTTTTAAACAGTTACGATTTAGGGATAAATTTGAGTCTGTACACTCCGCACGCCAAACAAACAGAATAAACATATAAACGAAACTCGCACAAAAGAGCATTTTCAATGAAGATGACAATTATAATGTACAATATAGGTGATAATACAATATCATTGTTATTGAAATTTTGCCTTTATATGCTAGGGTCTTCTCTCACATTCCCATTGTCATTTAAAACATATCGTACATGACTATTGCATACAAACATTTATTCACGCATACCTTTCATCTTTAATATCCCTCTCATTTGTCATGTTGCCAACTCAATGTTACATTATTATGCGATTAAATAAATAAACCAGGGAATGGGCCAATGATCATTACACAGATCATTAAAATATTATACACAAGTGAGAAATTTAAATTTGTGTATATTAGGTCAAATCTTAAATACCTTTCACATCTCCAAACGAACGATGGGAATGGCAGGTATATGATTACGCCTTCTAATTGTGTTTGTATTACGTAACGTATTACGTGGGTGTGTCTGTTCTTCACCTAAGCCCATTTTTGGTACATCAATGAATAGGATAATTATAGATATGTACATATTGCAAATTTCAAATTTATAGATAAATTTTTGCGGAACTCAAATATATTTGTGTCGATTGTGGGCGTGGTTGATTTTGATCATTCTCACGGTGGTAAATTTTGAGATATTGAGCTCAAAGACACTTTTAGTTTCGGTAGGCAAGTAGCTATTAAAAATTCAGCATTTTAATTATTACACGATAAAAATTTCCAATTCTCCATTTGGCAGTAAGATGTTACCACGCTAAAGGATGTTTGTTCAAAGTATTTTTTCGTTATTGTTTGAAGTAGTAATATATTGCGTAATCTAGACTTAGCGTGTACCTACTTGTTGTTATATCCTGCGCCACCCTGTGGAAAAGGGGTATATTAAGTTTGTGCGGCTGTTTGTAACTTCTAAACGACAAATGCCCACCTTCAATTATACCGATCGATTCAGAATTAAAATCTGAATCGTTTTAACCATGTCCGTCTGTCTGCCTGTCCATATAAATTTGTGCGCAAGCTACAGATCGCATTTTTTGAGATATTTTGATGAAATTTGGTACGAGGACATGTATTGGCCCAAAGGGGAACCCTATTGAAAATGAACCGGATTGGACCATTTTTAGAACCCCTCGCCATATGAAGTCCTATTATTTTTTGAGATATTTCGATGAAATTTGGTACAAAGACATGTATTGGCCCAAAAATAAACATTTTTGAAAATGGTTAGGATCGGTCCATTTTTAGAAACCCTTCCCATAATAATTTTTTTTTTTTATTTCATGCTAGTTGCGAAGTATCCATTGGTACTTGATTGAATTAGCAATCTTATGTGTTGGCAAAAGTTTTATGAACTCAGAAAATATGTGTGACGCACATTTTTGGTGGTACATGTGATATAAAAAAGGAACTTTCTAAATAGAAAGACAGAAACTATCGTAGAAAAGCTTCTATCCAACACGTGAAATAATCCATAATGGTTAATATATAAGAATGGCTCTTAGGTTTTATGTCGGTGTAAATATGTATATTGAGTATGGGAATTTTAAAGGTAGACAAATGCCGCAGATGTGTTGTATACCGAAGTAAATTAAACAATAAATTCTAAACGTCTTCTCTATCTGGGCTACATTTTAGTGTAATAGTAAAAATGAAACAATTTGTCGAAAATGTTTAATAGTAGAAGTTTTCGATCGAGTATATACATCCGAAAAACCCTCGTGAATATATTTTAATTTCTTACAATAAAAAGCTAAACTCTCTACCTTATTATCAATAAGCTGCTGGAGACCTGTCCCAATTGCATTTGATCAAGCGCCGGTTATTGTAAGTTTAGCTTAACTATAAATAAAACCCTGATTTGAAAATTTTTCTTTAATGTATTCAAACACTGTCTTTGTACAATCAATTTTATATGGAACAATATATGAAAACATTTACTAGACATTAAACGTTTCGTTGTTCGTGCTGTTTGTAAAATTTTCAATTAAATGAAGCTTAACGAATTATTGGACATTGTGTGGGTTTCGCCATTATTTGAACAAACAATTATACAATATAATATTTGCCAACCGTCTCAACTCGACAAACATATACTTTGTACACCGCAATTCATATGCGTGTTAAATGAGTTGCACGCATGCGCAAGCAAATGTTCATAATTAAGTATTACGAATTATGAACAAAACAATGAAAACCACTAATACGTATATATATACATACATATATATACAACATGTAAATGCCAAAGTAATAAACAAAAGCCTTACAGAAAAGCAAGTAAAACGGTATACTCGGCTTCGGCGAAATCTTGGATACCCATTTATACGTAAAGTATAGGCGTGGCATGTGCACAGAAACCGCTCTTTGATTTTACCACAACCTCCTAACTGAAGAAGAGAAGGTTTCTTGTAAATCGTAGACGCGTGATCAGATAGAGATTTTGGTGCTGGTCAAAAATGAATATACTTTGGAGGCACTCTGAATATTTTGTGGGTGTGGAAAATGGAAACTTATGTGAAGTGTATAAAAATAAAATGAAAATGTTATAATGTCAGTCAAACCCAAATTCCTCACTTCCTACATTATTGGTCAACTTAAGAAAATTTGCTTCAGAATCCCTTCATAAGTACCAATAAAGCGATCGTTTTTATTAAACAATCATTAAAAGTTCGGTTGTAAAAATGTGTCCAGGGACAACTCTAAAGTTTTAATATCAAACCCGGTTCATGGAACGAAAATATTGAGTGGATACAAAAGGACATGGGAAACAGTTTTAAAATACAATATGTCTAATCGAGATCACAATATTCTATAATAATTCCACAATTCAATAATTGGTTCAGAATTGGCAAATTTTCATCACGTAGTGATAAAATGAGCCGTTATAAAAACGCTTTTATATATGAGTGACAAGTGTTGATATCTTTTGATTATATTGTTATATTAAAATAAAAAACTTAAATGGAGATTTAAGAAAAAGACACACCGACGGATATTATTACATAATTCTGAACTGATCGGTTAAACTTCGGGTATATTTTTAGCCGTTTAAGCATTATAAACATCTAATCAAACTTTATACACATACGAGTACTCTATACCTCAAGAGGTTTATGCTTAAACATTGTATTCGTGCAGGAATAGTTTATGTACATGCGTATGATGAACAACCCACCTCTATGTATGGTATATAAATTTAATAATATTTCAGCATTTTTGTTGGTTGTGCAAATTTTTAACATATTTACTTACACATATTAAATAACATACACACAACCCCACATGTACAGTAATACAAACAATAAACAGAAGTGTTTATTATCAGAAATTCGTCAATACGTTAACACTAAAGATGTGTTTAACGTTAAAAGATTTATGACAGTTATATATTGCATATATGTACGTTAAGGTGTGTTTTTGTTTGATAAACGGTCGAGGACTGTGAAATGATTTTCACAATGATACCAATAGGCCTGTTCTTTTGGCGTACACGATTCATAAGGTACGCACACTTCCATCGCGGGGACAAACAGAGAGAGATGCATTTTTTTAAGGAATCGAGCAAGGTTTAAAAACATGCCCACCAATCTTCGTTTGTAAGTATCAGAGTTATACCCCCAAAAGTATACATATTCTAGATCAGCATCAATAAAGTCGAGTCGCTGTGGTCGATTTAGCCCTTCTGTCCGTGTGAATATCTACTCATTTTATTGTAACTCTCACGGTGGCAAGAATTAAGATATCTTGTTGAAAGTTTCCAAACAAAATTTTCTAGTTCCTTTATGGGGCAAAATTGAACCAAAGAATAACACACTAAACTAGTACTTATTTTGCTGATATTTGCTTTTAGGAAAATATATATACTTGTAAAAAAAATTATATCACTCTTGAACCACTAATCACGCCCTTATGTAATGAGGTGGAATTTGACTATAATACATTTTACAATTATGAGCGTGGCTGGTTTATGTTTGTCCGGTCATGTTAACGTGGTTATAACATTCGTATTATCGTCATTTTGAAAATCATGCCATATTACAAACACCATGCCCCCCGAATTGCTCAGTAAGCTAATCTTGATTATACATATATTTTTAAGTCTGACAACTTTGAAACGGTTGCACGCATTTCGTTCAAACTTTTTGTGGAAGATTGTAAATTAATTCATCTTTCAGAGGAAGCATACATATAATTATTGATGTGGGGTGTAAAAAAATCAAATGATAATCACTTATAAAGTATGAGAATGCAAGGATGATATATGTATGGCAGTTGGATAACATTGTGTTTAATAGATATTTTAGTTTTTCGTGGAAGCCGTTATTATTATGTGTCTGCATATGTGCACATGACCCAACAATTACAATTCCACAATATGGGCCATGAGATCAAAGCTTTCAGAATTGCCATTGACATTATCTTGAAGCCCATCATAAAAACGGATAATGGCTAAATTTCCAATACTTTCGTTACATTAACATTTCGCTTTGAGTTATTCTCAGAATAATTGAAGGCAGAACACTGTAAGAGACCATGTAACTGAAACAAATCGCATAAAACAAGCAATTCAAACGTTGAGTAAAAAGTATATATATCCATACAATGCATTTTTATATGAGTACGATGGAACGACGAGTAAGTACCGCATTGCAATGAACTATTCAAGTTGGATGCATTCGCCAACATATCGTCACCTAAAGTCGTGTGTACGCATGCGTGTGAAAAAGATGACATTCAAACGAATCAATAATAATTTAGCGATTAATATTAAAAACTCGCTCAACTCTGGCCACAATGTGTGTGCGTATCTGTGCAAATATTTTAATGCAAACCTATGCGTAGAGTATTAAAACTGTTTAGTTGAAGGGTAAGCACTTATGCACAAACATTTGTGCGCATGTTGATAATACGTACACATGTACATTAAACATATATGAAATACTCATGTAGACGCATAAAAAATTGGAAAATCGCATTCACCGAAAAGTACATAAAAGCTTGTATTTATATATTTTAAAGGCACGCGGCATCTTTTTGCATAATTGAACTAAACGGAACTCCGAATTGAAATCTTAATGTGAATAAGCAAAACATCGCCAAATTCACTCTTTTTATACAACACAGCACCGCCAACACGATTCTATATTAAAATTTGCAACATCTTTATGTTGTGCATGCAGCAAGGCAGAGCAAAGCACAGCAAAGCAAACTACATTTTATGACTTTATGCATATTTGCAATACAACAACGCCAACAAAACATATTGTGCGCTGATCCGCATTTGAATGATGAATTTCCACACTTGTACATATTTTGTAGATGATCGGCATAATAAAAAGACGATCAAACGTCAAGAAAGGCTACCGAGCCTGAGTATTCCCTTTTATTTCATTTCATTTTTGTGCCCTCCACGTACGATTGAGGTGTACTTGGTTTGTTATTTCCAAAAGCCCAGTTTCTATATTCTAAATCAACGCCAAAATCTCAGAAAAAAAGAAGCACGGCCGCAAAAAATGAGACATCGAGCTGAAGTTTGATATAAACATTTTCATTTCATCATCATCACAACCAACAAAAAAACCTCACAGACACAACGAAAATAGAGGGGTGTATTAGGCGTATGCTAAATCTAGGATACCCCCATCCATCATGAACCTCTTCCAACTGCTCCAAATAAAATGGAAAAAATATCTCAAATTTCATACTGTGAGAGGGGCTGATAGGCCCGGTTGCAAAGTTTAGGACGCCATTGGCGATTTAGCCCAATAAACCGAAGATTGCAAAATTCACACGGTTACACGGACGGATAGAAGGACTAAATCGACTTTTCTATTGATTCTGATTAAAAATATAGGGGTTGGGCATGCCCCCTTTTGGTATTTATAAACTTTTAAACAAAACAATAAACAATATACCCCCATATCTTGAGGATGATAGGTATAATAATAAAATTTTGCTTAAATATTAACGAAGAATTTTTTATATATTTGGAAAAGTCACATCAACCACGCCCACCTATAATGGGTTTATTATAGATGCTACTATATATTGTAGAGATTTATTCAGAATATTGACTATTGAATAACACTATGAAGATCTGAAAGTTAGAACGAACTTCTCTCTGCATTTTGATATAAAGAACATAGCTCACTACATTTTCCCCTATATATACGCATTTATGTCACAACGGTATATACGAAACCATAGCACCCAATGTCAGTGTAATCGATTGCTTTATAAAAAATCAAACCAAATAAAAATCATTTCAAACCAAAAAGAAAAAAAAGAAAAAACAACTGATTAGGAAATGTTTTGGGGATTAAGTGAAGCTTTGGATTTATTTGGAGAATATATCTCAAATATAGATTTGAAAGAAATACAAAACGGCCGTGGCAGTGATGAAAAAGGCATCGAAATAAATATACTACTATTTGGCGCAAATGATCCCAGGCATGTTATTAAAACTTTGGCCAAAATATACACTCACAAAAACGATGATATAAAGCCAACAATTAATTTTTATATGTTGGACGGTTGCGTTGAAGTAATAGCGCGTAACATTTTGCTATTGGCCACAGCTTTGGAAAGTTCCGAATTTCTAAATTTGCATAATAAAGTGCACCTCTTTATGGATGTATACGGCAACAGTCTGTTGAGACCCTCCTCCCATCAGTATTTGGTGGGAAAATCCAAAACTTTATTAAAACTCATTACCGATGATACGTGCCGTGAACAGTTGGCGCCTTTCCTTCATATAGATGATTTAAAATATAAAGAACGTGACATCTTGGAGAATACCTTCACGTTTTTGTTACCTAAAGAGGGACACACTTTTTCGATACAAAAGTATTGGTCTGATCGAGTGCGAAAACTATTAGGTGTACGTTATGATTACAGAGACGGTGCTTTCGATTGGGACTTAAACATGGTACTCAAAAGCCGGAAAGGGCAACAAATTTGTTCGCAAGTGAGTAATCTATAAACATATTTGTGGCATACAGTACATTTTTATTGGGTTGTTTGTATCTGTTCGTAAGCTATAGCTGGTATTTTTTGAGATATTTCGAAGAAACATGGTACTTGCCGAGAGAGGAATCCTATTCAAAATGGACTGAATCGAACTTATATAGCAATGTTTTGCGGCTATTGTAGCATAATTTGTAAAATTAAATGGTGTAGGTTGTAAAAAATAACTACAAGAAAAGGTTCTAAGAAAGGCTCCTCCGTTTCTTTAGACAAAGTATATAATCGTTTCGAAATATTGGGTATTCAGTATGTTTTAGCGGAAAGGCTTCCAAAAAGTAGGATTAGATTTAAAGCTTTAACCAAATAAATTCACGCTTACATTCTTTTCCTATTTATTATAAACATCTTGGCAGGAATATCGGTATTGGCGAGAGACTGGCATCGCATTTACTTATCCAGAGTACGAGTACAGCAAGCCCAATAAAACTTTAGCAGCCGGCATAATACGAAATGGTGATAAGTTTTATCACAGAGGTTACATCGGCGATATACAAAGTGGCCCATTTGCTGCTTTCGGTCTAGAAAGTGCCGACAAACGCTTACTAAAATCGTTCAACGGTGACAACGATTATCGTTCTACCGAGATTACCGAATATAATTTACTCGAATTGTTTCATGAACTAGCAACTGGGACATCGTATCTACACGATGTAAATCAATCGCGTAAATATGGTTCTGTTCGATTACTGTTTGGAAAATGTCTTTCCCATGATGAAGGGGATGTGGAAGGAATGCTCGATTACAATAAAACCTGGCTCAAAATGGATGATATAAATATATATTTTTTATCAGTGGACGATATACTGTTACTGCAAGAAGGAAAAGAGCGTTGGCGTAATTTTTTCGATGTCGTTTTCGTTGGGCACAACTATTTCACCTTCTTAAAGAACGAATTTGCTCAAGTGTTGCGTGAAAAGGCTCTTTTGATAATGGAAACCAAATTAATGACGACTTTGAGAACCGAAGAAGTGACGGCTTTTGAAGAAAAGTTATTAAATTATGCAAAAACCATCGGATTACTGGGTGTGATCAATTACAATGTTGTGAATGGAAAAAACACTTTACTGAAATTTAAAAGGGACATTGCGAATTCTTAGGGAATATAAACTAATTGTACTTGAATGGTTCGATGTCATTTTAAATTTTAATAAACTTTTACCCTATAAATAAATGCCCTACAAGCGAGAACCTTCTTTTAAGTGATGAAAAAATGAATGTGAAAAATTTCATTTAGTTTAATGAAAAAACAACTTATAAAACTAGACTGGGCTTATGCCAAATCTCTGCTCCAGCTTCAGGGCGAGTCCGCCTACTTTGGCTGGCCGAACGATGGCCTCACCTATACCCATTTTAAATAGCAAACTACTAACATGTACAGCAAGTGTCCATAGAAAAATTTAAGCTCAATAACTCAATTTTTGCCAGCATAAACATTTCAACACAGATACTCTGACAGATTAAAATCGACTGATTTTTTTGAAGCGGGTCCCCGATGCCTGATGGGTATAAAAATGTGAAATTGATGTGCTATACAAAGAAACAAAGTTTTTCAGCTGGATTTCAGAAATTTGAACTCACTTAGTATTAAGAATAATAATAAAGTCTTATAATTAAAGCGCAATATGGTCTAGCTATCAAGCGCTTTACTCATACATTGTAAATTTATTACAATGTTCATACATTGTAAATTTATTACAATGTATTGTAATGTATTATGATACATTGTAAATTTATTTATTTACAATGTATCATAATAATAAAGTAAAATACAATAAAAATATTGAGCAGTAATTTGGTGCACATAACCTTTATCAATCTCCAGTTTAATATTGAAAATGGGGAAAATCGGTCCACTGGCGCCACTTACAGTTTGAGAAATTTCAATGTGCTCGGCTATGCTTTGTATTTCGATTCCAGTTAAGTGAATTTAAAAAAAAAATAAATCAGTACTTTCTTGAAGCACTTTCACGGCACCAGCCATTCTTTCCAACTTGAAGCCTCAGTAGTTTGTCTTTAACAGCATTTTTTGATATGATAGCTACTTGAATACTACAGCAAGCTGCCTGAAATAATTTCACAGTAGAATTGCTGCCATTCTCAGCTTTAGGAATCTTAGATATCTGACCTTGTTATTATTTCGATATCTTTAACTTCAACATTACTGCCTTTCCTTGTTTCACAATATTTTTAAATATGTTCAAGCAAAAGATTACCCTTTAGAATCTTACTAATTCGCTTTACATTTTGGCTAAGTGAAGCATCTGACCATACTGTATTCAATATACTCACAAAAAAAGATGTTCCCTCCTTATTCAAATTGATAATTAATTACTCAGTCATGTCAAAAAGTGTGCCACTTATGTGGAACTTTCTTAGAAGTTGACAAAACCATTGCAGATTATCAAAAAAAAAAAAAAAAACATATTCTGTTTATTCATTTATAAAAACTTATTTATTCGCCTTGTACAAGCAAACATTTATTATATCTTCCACTTAAGTTACGGGGTATACTGTTTGTGTTTCCGTTTGCAACATAAATAGACGTCTCAGAACCCAAAGTCTGTTCATATCAGTTCGTATGTGTCTATTGTTAACACTATCACGGTCGTAAAGAGTGAAATATTATACTGAAAATTTAAGTGTTTGCCCGTAAGTTGAAAATCTCTCGCAGCCATAAAAATAAGGTTACAAAGTCGACATTTCGTATGTACTTAAATTTGCTAAAAATAAGCGCGATTGCCTGGGCAAGCCCATTATTTGCATAAAAAAAAAAACCTTATTTAATTGGGGTAGCATGTATCACATACACAAGTAAACTTAATAGAACTTTCTACTTTTATAAATATAGGTATTTATATATAAAAATGGATTATACTAGACCTCGTTTTTTTTTGGAACCCCAGGTAGCTAAATTGAATTTGAAATCATCTTTGTAACAGCGCACTGAATTAATAGGCTGAGAAGTTTTGCTGCTTGTATTATCAGACATAATGTCATCTTTGGGTCGCTTATTATATAAGATTCTTAATTTCTCCGATTCCTGGCTAATGTCAACTAATTTTCGTCGCGGTACATGTTTTAAAGCCGTAACCCAATCATTAGTTTTCTTCAGATCCAACAGTATATTGGTTACTTGATTTAATGTAAGAGATTTGCCAGATCCTGATCCCCACTCTAAATATTGATCAAGTGGTAAACGAGCCATACGTAAACCTAAACGTTTCGCCTTTGCCAATGACACTGGATTGTTATTTACCTACAAATTCACAAATTTTAAAAAGTTTCTAAACATTTTTTGTCAATTTGTCACATGTACCATATCAACCACAGCCCCTATTATGTATATATCATCAGGATTATAATGCTGGAGATCAGTACGACAATGTGGTGTTAAATACACTAAATTCTCTTTGGGAAATAATTCCGTAAAGCATTTAGTATGTACGTTTAAAGGAAATTCTGGATTTAGCATTGTGGGTATGAAACGTTGAAGACTTTTCATGCAGATACTTTCTAAATTCACATTACAATAGTGCATGTCGAATGGATCGTCGTGAGCACGATTCTCAGCAAAACACAACATTAATTGTTTGGCAGTATTTTCTGCTTCACGTTTAGTCATGCAGTCATCATAGGAACAGTCCAACACGATTTTTGGCGAGAACTGCATCGCTCTTATTAATCTGTGAAAATATAAGATATACAAAGATTATATGAATCACAGATCAACTCGATATTTAATGTAAGAGTGTCAAATAGAAATCACAGAGACACGCTATTAATGTTGATCAATAATATACATCCCAAATCATGATAATGGTGGGTATAAAAACATACATGTATGTACCCCCCTGAAGGACAGACAGGTATAAAGATATCGGTTCAGTACTCGAAGCTGATTTTGTCGGCTCTCCATAGCCTTTTACTGAACGTTGCAAAACGTTGCAAATGTTTGAAGAAAGTGAAGTTCGTTTAAAGTATTTACCTACAATTCATCCAATGATTTATCGTTGTCTCATATATTCTTAAAAACATTGAAACATGCCCTAAACCATAAATAATGTGACTATTTTCAGCTCTTTCTTGCAAAACTTTGTTTTTACATTCCTCGCCCGAAGCAGCCTTTTCTTCTTTTAATCGCTTTCGGTTTTCTTTACGTATTTGCACTTGCCACAGATAAGCATAATATTTTAGGCGGGCACTTTTCGATTGTAGTGTCAATATGTAATCCCAGTGATTTTTTGTGAAAAACATTAAGTCCGGTACACGTCTGCCCTCTTGCCGAGCAATATCCACCTCCAATTGTAATACTTTTAAACGACGTTCACACTCTTCAGGATTCAATTCATTAATATTATTGGCATTCTTGTTCAGCTCATCTGTGGCCGCATTTGTTGCTTTTACAAATGTTTGTTCATTTGAGAAATTTTTTGACGAAAATTGAAGACTACGAACGTTTGGGGATCCATTTACTTTCAGTACTGGCCATGCTTTCGTAAATTTGAACAATTTTCTCAACATATTTAGATTTCTTTTTGTAATAACTCCTTAGCATGCGTTCTTATTTCAAAAATGTTACAAATTTCAATGAAATATTTATTTTAGGGGCCAAACATATTCACTGCAACACGTCGTGCTTCGTTACACTGACATGAAAACGGGAATTAGATTGCAAAACTTAACAGAAATATTTTTATATTTTTATAATCAAGAAAACTACAAATGTTAAGCGGAATTTTTCCCTCACATAACAGGAATAATCTATGCGTCATTATTAAACAAAACACTGCTTAAGAAACTGGGAGAGTTTCCATTTTATGTAATTCTCAGCAGCAGCAATGCAGCGTTGCAACGAAAAACTGCAAAGTATATGTTTAGTTACACATTTTCAAACTGTCATTTCTATTGTGCCATTCAGTTAATTTCGGTACTAATACCGAAAGATCTAAATCTTGAAACGTGAAAACAGCTTCTTACTTCGAAAATTGCTTGTTTTTTCGGACGGTGAAGAACGCATAATTAAGAATAAAACGCCGCACTGTATTAGTTAATAAATAAAAAATCTGAAAGAAGATTTTATAAACGATGTCGTTAATTTGCGCAAGTAAGTAATTAAATTTTAATTCGATTTTTGGTCAAAAACTAAGGTTAGGTTAAAAAAAAAAATTTTAATTGTCAATGTATTCTAATCTAGTTACCAATGAAGTTCCGGACACACCTGTCATTTCGCCACATTCTGGTGCGGTTTTCGAGAAACGAATAATCGAAAAGTATATACTAGAGTATGGCTGTGATCCCATCAGTGGTAAAGAATTAAAAGCGGAAGATTTAATTGAAATTAAAACGCCTCCCATAGTTAAACCGAAACCGCCTAGTGCTACCAGTATACCAGCTACATTGAAAACAATGCAAGATGAATGGGATGCATTAATGTTGCATTCGTTTACGCAGCGGCAACAATTGCAAACTACACGGCAAGAGTTGTCTCATGCTCTATACCAACATGATGCAGCATGTCGGGTGATTGCACGTCTTAATAAAGAGGTAGCAGCTGCACGTGAAGCTTTAGCTACTTTGAAGCCGCAGGCGGGCATTGGGTCTACAAATGCATCAATTACAACACTGCAGCCATCTATTGCTGCAGATGCTGGTGGAAATGCTACACAGCCGTTAGAACAGGCTGGTATGAATGCTGAGATTATACAAAAGTTGCAGGATAAAGCTACAGTGTTGACACAAGAGCGCAAAAAACGTGGTCGCACTGTTCCTGAAGATCTAGTCACTCATGAACAAATCAAGACCTTTATGACAATCGCTTCTCATCCGGGCTTGCATTCCGCCTCAATTCCGGGCATTCTGGCGTTAGATATAAATAGTGCCGATCACAGTAAAATTCTCACGGGAGGAAATGACAAGAACGCTACTGTTTTCAATAAGGACACAGAGCAAGTGGTGGCCATTTTAAAAGGTCATGCAAAGAAAATCACCAAAGTTATTTATCATCCTAATGAGGATACTGTAATAACCGGTTCTCCGGATACTACCATACGTATCTGGAACGTTCCTACCTCACAGACCCAGTTATTACTCAGATGCCATGACGGCCCTGTTACCGGTCTCTCTCTCCATCCCACAGGTGACTACATATTGTCAACATCATCAGACAAGCACTGGGCATTTTCTGATATACGTACCGGTCGTTTATTAACAAAGGTTAGCTATTTATTTGCACATGTACTTATTTTATATTATTTCAATATTTTAGATTATTGATACGGCCGAAGTAGGCCTGACCACTGCTCAATTTCATCCGGACGGTTTAATCTTTGGTACTGGAACGGATGATTCACAAGTTAAAATCTGGGATTTAAAAGAACAGAGCAATGTAGCCAATTTTCCGGGGCATATCGGACCGATTTCGGCTATTTCTTTTTCGGAAAATGGCTACTATTTGGCAACAGCTGCCGACGATGCTTGTGTCAAATTGTGGGATTTGCGGAAATTGAAAAATTTCAAAACACTCCAACTGGATGATGGCTACGAAGTTAAAGATTTGTGTTTTGATCAAAGCGGAACATATTTAGCTGTAGCTGGAACTGATATCAGGTAAATATGTCCTCATACCATTTCCAATTCATGGAAATCAGTCTTGAGATTGCTGTAAATGCTTCTTGAAATGTTCCATCCAATTGTGGAGACGAATTTGTTGGATTAGAGCCTTGTGAGACTGTGTCTTATCTGTTTGACTGCGTTTTCGTACATCTCTCTCTATGCGCTGCCTCTGATTCACTGAAATTTTCTCCAAATCTTGTAAAACTTTCTACAAATGTACAACATTAACAGAGAAGGCGTCATGAAGGGGGCTCTATTTATTACTTTTACTATTACCATAACATGCCATTGTAATTTTTCGACCATCACCAATACACTTTTATCAGCATTGGCAGTTCTTCTTGAGAATTGTTTACTACCGGAAGATATCTCTGGAATACCTCTTGATCTATTTTCAAGTTTTTCTACAACAACTGGAACAATTGCATGCAAATTCCTTCGCAACTTACTATGATTTTGAAAAAAAGATTAAATGCGAAATTTTATAAGGAGAAGATTTGCTTGCAATAATATTACGTACTCTGTCTTTTCGTTCTTTTCAAATTTGTCCATTATTTTTAAGGCGCGTTTCTTCAAAGCTACTGATCTTTCTTTAAGGAATTCGGGCTTTTTGAGTATTACCGGTTTTTCGGTCATCTGCTGGAAGCTTTTCTCCTAAGATTTTTTTGTAAATTCTTTAGTACAAACACATATATAATATGACTAATAATGTAAGACTAACCGATTTTGCATGCATTATGAATATTATATGATTCAATAGAGCTACTTGTGTCCATCCCCGGTAATAATTGAAAAATTTTTGTCGTGAAAGTTCAAATCCCTAGAGAAATTTAACGAAAGTAATCCGAGTTTATCATCTAACATCTTACCTTAATCCATATATTTGCATTCAGATGATTTCGTTTTGCTAAATAAGGACGAATTGTTTTATTCATAAAATCGTTAATAACTGTCAGATCCCTCTCCCCAAACTGCATGTGATCAGCAATTTGTATATGAAGTATGTGGTCCATTGGAATTTTTAAGCTGACGCCATTTTGTTCAATATCTTCCGGATCAATAATATCATCGAAATAACACTAGAGAAAATAATTCAAAATTAGTAAATTTTACAGATAAAGTACACCACCTTACGATTAGTTTAAGAAGAAAAATAAAACGTCCGAATATTTCTTGAACTTCCATCATGACGCGTTGATGTTCAGCCATTGCTTCTTTAAGTTCGTCAGCGATTTTTACCTCTTGTAATTCTTCCAAACGTCTTTGAGCATCTCTCATCTCGTTGAAGGCTTTTTTCTCAATTTCATTAAGTGACTGACCTATAAACTGAACAAGTAAAAAGGTTGTAGTGAGGGGGGTAGCCAGGAGGCATACTTTTCATTCACCTCGCTTATATTTTTTATATGCTGATAAATTTGCTCTTGTTGTGCTTTTTGTTGTTGCTTCTCCAAACAATATTCTTTAGTGGCAAACACCAAAAACTTGGTACGTACAACTTCACGCAATTTTAATATATCACTTGAGGAAAATTCATTATTATTCAAAGCATTGAACGATACGATAAATATGATTAAAAAAAGAAAGAGAACTTGCGTTTTTATGCGAAAACGTTTTGTACGGTGTTGCAATCGAGCGTCCTTGGAATAATTTGGATCAATGGCTGTAGCAAGACAGGGTGCCTGCGGATTCCTTACAAGACCTCTCTATAAAATTTAATAAATGCAAGTGCAAGTGCAAGCTTTCCTAAACGACTTACCGCATCAAATTCATTTATGGTCAAATTGAGCGACCTAACCTGTCCATCTTCTTTTAAATCGGCCTGTTCATAGGAACCTTTAACAGAAAACTCATTCCTTAATGTAAAAGCAAAATGCACAAATATTAATTGCATGTACCTTCACATTTATGATGTACTTTATTCTTCAATCTACGCATTTTTCTATTCTTCGACAAGTAATGTTGTTTTGGTGTAAATAGCTTATAGTCATAGTTACCACCACCACTTGGAATTAAATGGTTTTTCTTTTTTTCAGAGTATTTTTGTGTAAACAGTGGCAAGAATTGAAAATTTTTAATGACCATACAGCACTGGCTACAGGCGTCAGGTTTGGCAAACACGCTCATTATATTGCCTCGACTAGCATGGATCGTACGCTAAAGGTGTACGCCGTCGAATAGATGACAACAAAGTTCATAAAGGCGTTTATTCATTTCAATACTATATATATATATAAATCATAAAAACAAGCAGTACAGTACATACAATAAATGTAAAGATTATTAATAATAATAATATTAATAAAAATGAAATTGATTCATGAAGTGGCAATTTGTTTTAGGGGGCCCTCCAAGTATGTGGCCAATGCCATAGCCTTTTGCTTAAGCAATCCCAAACCAACCGTCTCTTTAGCGTACAAGCATAATAAAATGCTGGCCACCTGTATAATAGAACTGTTACATCATATATAACGCTTAGGAGGGGTATTGCTAGAACATACCTGTGTAACGGCCACATGGCCACATTCGCAATCCAGTAGTACAAAGGTTAAGCGGTCTTCTCGGAAAGCATTGCGGCCGTGTTTTTCATAAGCCGCCCATATATTACTAGAGATGGCCGCCGTCACTCTAGCATCTTTATCTTTATCACCATAACCTGAATAGGCCAATAGAGCTCCTTCTTGACTCAGCAGCCTAAGATCATTAAGTGTATTTGTAATGAAAGAAAAACAACATCATTCTTCATCCATACAAAGTATTTAGAACACCTCCCGTATTAGCTTGACTAAGAACTTGGGACAAAGCTTTTGGTTTTAACATATTTTCTGATTTTTCCTTGTTGTATAGTTATTACACAGTAAAAATTTAAATATAAAAGATAATTCAATGCAAATGCAAATGCCTTTTATTAAATAATAAAATATCTCATGAATCTAGGTGGCGCTCAACTCTTTGGCGACATCTAGAGAAAATGTTCAAAAGTTAAAAAATATTTAGATAATTTGCGATGTTTTTATATTATCCAGATAATGGAGGAGTACGCCAAGTTTGTCATTCCGTTTGCAACCTGCATAATTGTTCAAAATGTTGTGGACGCGGAGGATATTTAAGATTTGGCGTAAGCTAAATTTTGTTTTCTTGTTATATTTGCATGATTATCACAATTATGACCACAAGAATGAATGTGGATTTGTTTGGCTTATAACTCGAAAACTACTGCTCCGATTTTGGTCAAATTTTTTGCAAACATTTGGAAATTTCTGTAGCTTTTCGGAGATATCTAATTAGTGGGCGTGGCACTGCCCACTTGCTTAAAAAATGACTTTTTTTAAATATTTCTTATTTATTAACTAAATGGGCGGTGCCACGCCCAAATAATATATTTCTTTTGAAAGGTGAATTAATTTACAAGCTTCCACAAAAAGTTTGAACAAAATCCGTCCAGCCGTTTCCAAGTTATAAGGGTTTAAAAGATATATTGAATCCAGATTCACTTACTGAGCGTTTCTGAGCGCCTGGTGTTTTTCACATTTTTTGATATTTTAATGATTTTTAAAATGACGACCACACACACACACACACACACATACATACAAGAATGAATGTGAATTTGCTTGGCTTATATCTCGAAAACTACTGCTCCGATTTTGGTCAAATTTTTTGCAAACATTAGGATATTTCTTTAGCTTTTCCGAGACATGGGCATGGGCGTGGCACCGCCCATTTTTTTATAAAAGCAAGTTTCTTATAAAAAATGTAGATTATCAACGAAGTGGGTGGTGCCACGCCCATGCAATATTATATATTAAATATTATAGGGAATGATGATAAATATTTAAATATAATTTCTCAGATTCTGTATAGTTAATTTTTTTCAGCCCCTAACCCGAAATATGAATCCAAACCCCTCGAGCTAGAGCAAAAATATTTCACTGAGAATAGTGTCTGTCTTAAAGACTTCGTCTATACATAACGGTCCTCCTTTAAGTTAGGTATTTAATAGCAAAGCCCAATAATGTGTTTACTTAACGGGTTAAATTTTAAAAATTTTATTTAATCATAAGCTTGTTATAATGTTTAACGTGTTTAATAAAATATATATAGCAGAATTCATTTTTGTACTCGCATTTACGTTGTAGTACTCCATTCTGTGTTGCTGTTTGGAAATTTTGGTATATCTCTCTCAAAAATTATTTAAGGTTATCTTAGTGTTACTGTTTCTATTAGCTTGACCACATGGTTACCTTTACATGCATCTTTTTATATCCTACACCGCAATGATACAAGAGGGTACATTGTGTGTGTGCGGATGTTTTTAACTACAAACACACAAACACAATTGTTCCAACCAAATCCCTCTGTCCGACCATGTATTTATTATAATCAACCTACAGATGTTGGATATTTTTAAACGAAATTTGGCACAGAAACGTCTTTTGGGCTGAAGACGACTAAACTAATAAAGGACCTGAAGCGTTCTATTTTAAAATAAAGTTTTGTTTACCATTTTTTTATACAATTTGGTAGTAATTTAATAATTGACTGTGCCAAATGTGGACTTAATCGGACAATTTGCAGAGCTTTACGTTTAACGTTTTTTACAAAGTGATTTATATATGACAGTCTCTCATTTAATGATACAACTGAACTAATTATAAAAATAAATTGTGGAAGTGGGGTAGAGTGTTAAATGGTCGAGTAGTACCGACTATAATAGTTTTTCTTGTTAATTTTAATTTTATAGGTAATAAGAAACCAAAACAAATCTGTTTTGAAAATTAGAATAAATGTTTAGCTAACAATAAGCTATCTAAAGATAGCGTTCAAAAAGCCAATATTATAAAAGAAAACTGGAAATTGCTTATTCAATACCGAGTAGTCTTCTAGATACATCTGGTGTATGCGATTGTTGAGATTGTTCTTTTTGATGGCGTTGGGGTGGCAAGCGATTAACGAAACGTTCAGGTATGCCCAAAAGTAGTAGGGTATCTCTACTATATCGGTGCAGATGATTATTATAAAATGTTATAGCATCCCAACACATTTCGGTAAGTTTCGGAATAGTCATCCACATCTTGAAAAGGTCATTGCGTCGACGCATATCTTTTTCGCTATACTCGATGCCACCGAATATGTACATGCAACCATTGTTGGCATGTGCGGCCGAATGGAAATATAAGGGGCGGGGAAGTGTAGCACTATGTATTTTCCACCATTGCTTTGTACGTAAATTGAGCTTCCATATATCATCGAAATAAGTGGTGATATCACCCTGTAATATAAAGAGCAAAAGGATTTGCTTCTGTTCTTACAAAATCTTAACATGTTTTACCTGCAAACCACCTGTAATGAATGCCTCTACGTCGCCATGTGACGTTTTGTATTGCACGCAAGAGAGACATTTGCGCGGTTTAGGGAAGCCTGCGTTATGGACTGTTGCAGCTGTTCGATCGGGAAGTGTGTCAATATATTCCCACTGGTTAGTGTGCAAATTAAAAGCAGGTAATCGTTGTAAATCAAACACAGCGTTAGAGGTTCCACCGCCCAACACGTATATATAATCGCCATCATAAACCACTTCATGTCTATAGCGACCTTCAGGATCGTCGCGCACATCTGGGCGGCATATGTACACATTCTCCCAAACTCTATCCAATAGATTTAATCGATATATGTCACAAGTGTAGTCAAAACCAGTAGTTCCACCAATTGTATACAAGTAATCATTATGTACGACAACGGCAGGTCCATACTGAGCGGTTGGAAAATCGCCGGACGTTTCTAAACGCATTACTTGCGGTTTTTGATTAATCGTAAATATATGGCAATCATTTGAACAAGTTTCACCAAAGGGATATCCCGTCCCGCCGTGTGACTAAAAGTGAACGTATTCAATTATTACAAAAACTTTTTCCGTTTCAAGCGGCATTAACTGTGGCCAAGATCACTTGCGTTCTAGTTAAATTAATGCTTTCGCAACATAAATAATTCAATGTAAAATACTCACCAGTAAAACGTTATTGTACAACACCATGGCATGAGAGGCCAACTCCTTGGGCATATTTACATTTTCTGCATTCAATAATAATTTCCAACGTCTCGTTGCGAAATTGTAGGCCCACAGTTCTTGAAATAGCATATAAGAATTACGACGCGATATACTTGGTGGCCTATTCGGATTATAACCGCCCAGGGAATATAGGTGAGATTCCGAGGCAATAATGCGATGTCCACTGCGGGCTGTAGGGTATTCGCAGGGATCACACATTGACTTATAGTTACACTTGACCAAATGTAACGGTTTAAACTTATAAATCTGTTCTGTACGATTTTGCACAAAGTAACGATGGAATCGTTTTAAAGTGCAGACACTATCTTCTTCATCGCCATCAGTGTCCATCCAACCGATGATGTCAACAGGATCCAAACCATAATCTTCATCATCATCATCATCTTCAGTCTGATCATCCACGTCGCTACCATCTTCATCATCATCAGCATATTCTTCGTCAGAACTATCCTCTGTATCAGTAGCATTTGCCATATCCATTGGTACATATTCTTCATTAGCAGCCACATCCAGTTCCTCATGCAAATCATCTAGTTCCACGAATTGCGGCTGTTGCCCTTGTTCTCTGTCATCATTATCCATAATTGAAAAACCTTTGATGTATGTGTATGTGGTTTGTATAAAGGTAGCAATATAGCCTTCTAGATTATTTATAAAATTCAGTGCAAAAATAACCACCAAATTTAATATTTTCATCACAAGTAACCCAATCCGTCTAATAAATTTCTATATAATTTTTAATACATTTAATGATGTCGAAAAATTTATATATTTTTTTATCAAGATTTTTTCACTTAGAAAGAACGTAATAAACGAAAACATCTGGCAAACTTACATTAATATAATTAATAATGTCTGTGAGGTTAACAAACAAGAATAACAAGAAGAAGAAAAGCATAAAAGTCCAAACTAAAATACCCACTTTCGTCCAATATTTAAATAAGCATTTCTTATCCTAAAACGCATCGAAAAGTATACATTTTTGAACAGACTGAGACGAAGGCACGACTTTTTATGAGCACAGGGGCAATGAGAGCGAAAAAGTATTGAAAATCCCATCTAGAACGACCCATTTCCACAGATGACTTCCTCACTTTATATTTTTTTTACTTTTTGATGAAGTAATTTTTATTATTTGTATAATTTTATTGATTTTCCATTGAATTTTCTTTCAATCTTTGAGTCAAAACTTTTTTTTGCGTCTCAGTCATTTAAAATAATTATTATCTTAATATTTTAAGTTTTTATTAAGTAAAAATTAGCTTAATATTTTCTGCGATGAGGTGGCAACTCCTTAACAACTCCTTATAGGGCAAAAACTTGTTGATAAAGTTCGTTGATATATATATATATATGCTGTCGTATGCATTAGTGTTATGCAGCGCTGCAGTAATGCATTCAGACCCATATGTATATTAAGCAGCTTATCGCTGCATTGATATCTAAAAATAGAGTTGAATGTACTGTATTTAAAAACGATCGAGCATAAAACTTGTGCGACATTGACAAGCAAAACAATAAATCATATGATGGTTATTATATTTTATATATAATAATGAGGTAACAAGTTAAAAAATTTGTTAAAAAAATTTAAAAAATATAAATTGAAAAAGTTCTTTGCAAAAGCAAAAAGACTTATACAACACATGTGCGTTGTGTTGCGTTGCAGAGATTGTGCTTGGGCCGTAATGTATCGACTCAATGCGTTCATGCTATTCAACTCTCTTTTTGCCAGGGGCACAATTCAACGTCCCTATAATACACTCAGTTTTCTTAGGAATTGTTTATTCAAGTGTTTCATTACACTATAATTAACCAATGTCTTGGTTGTCTAATTGTAAAAAAATAATAAGCCAGAATGTATATTAAGACAAAAGTTCTGTGTATATATTTATGTGATTGCGGTGTATTTAAGTTTAGTTGATCTAGTGTAAAGGTAATATAATATCTTCAGTGCTACTTTGCATTCATGAGTAATTTACTTGTTTCATTAGATTCCTAATGTTTATTTCTAGATTGTGTTAAAAATGGGAAAAAATCAATTATAACCACGTAATCGTAACCTTAAACAAATACATTTACCAATACTAAGAGGAAGCAGAACTAACCATCATCACGTTTATAAAATCTTTCCCAGTTTAACATAATTAATAAATAATAATTACCAACGGTAATTATAGCAAATTTACTGATATATATAAGTATAGTAAAAATGTTCCATTTAGTAGGCTGCAAAATTATAATATGGAAAATAAAATAGCAAATTATATTACAACAACAATGACCCCAAAAATGGCAAATGAAGATTCAAACGAATCGGGAGATGCGGTAACAAACACTGCTAATTCAATAAAAATGAAAAGTATAAAATCGGAAAGTCCTCGACGAAATCTACAGCTGAGCAAAATTAAGAACGGAGACCAACATAAACGTGTATATAAAATAGTACTTACAGGAGGTATGCGTTACGATTGAATCACATGTATAAAATATATGTATGTGTGTGCATTAACTTATTTAATGTGTATTCGATATTCACACACACACGCAAAACACTGAACGGTTTCTTATTATCTGCATTACGTATGAAAGCTTCTATACATTCATACACACACACACACATATTTTTGAATAGAACTTATATGTAATGGCAATGTCAAGGTCATTTCAGCTTACAGAGCTGTTATGCAATACAATGTTCAATATGTTTATAGTGAAAAATGTTAATCATGCGTATTAAACAAACAAAAAAAAATATCTTTATTTAAAGGTCCTTGCGGTGGCAAGACTACTGGGCAATCAAGGCTGTGCACGTTTTTTGAAAATCTCGGTTGGAAAGTAAGTATGTTTTTGTTTTTAAATATTTAATAATTTTATAGCATAGAATAACATTGCAAAATGAGGAACAAGTGTACTCAAGTACCGCTATTAAAAATTAATTAAAAAACAAAAAAAAAAAACAACAACATTTACTATAAAAAATTATAAATTTTTGCGAATGCAATATATTCTTATAGTACAACAATGTTTGTACACATGTATACTATGTACTATGCATACAGACCTATATCTATGTAGTTTTTAAAGGCAAAACTAGGACACAACCAAGAAATGAGTTTATTCATATTTTCAGGTATTCCGTGTGCCTGAAACGGCTACCGTACTCCTCAGGTAAATGTTGTCATTATAAATGTCTTAAACTAATTAGAAGTCAAAATTAAAAAAAAAAACAAAAAAAAAAACATCCCAAACTCACAAGCGAATGTGGAGCATATAATTTGATCATAACAAGTCTTGTTTAAGATATTGCTTATTCCTTCGTTAAAAAAAAAAAAAAATTAAAAAAACAAAAACGTTAGAAAAATTTGGAATATGAGTTAATTTTTTCTAATCTTTCTCTTACTCTCTTATGTGTAATTCCATATAGTGGTGGAGTGAAATTTTCGGATCTCACAGAGAAAGAAGGTAACCACTGCTCTCTTATTGTTATTTGTTCCACGAAAAAAACAAACTTTCTAAAGCTTTTTTTTTATTTTATATATATAGCCTACAAATTCCAAGAGAATCTTATACGGACCATGATACAAATTGAAAACACATATTTCGAGTTGGGAAATTCAAGCAAACGCAACTGTTTAATTATATGTGATCGCGGTATAATGGATGCAAGTGCTTGTGAGTGGAATGTACAGCTGTCATGGAATTCAATTACCTTCATATATATTTTCTATACAGATATTTCCAAGGAGAAGTGGGAAAAAATGTTGTCAACCAATAATTGGAATTCAATTGAAATGCGTGATAATCGCTATAATCAAATTTTACATTTGGTTTCAGCAGCCAACGGTGCTGAAGAATTTTATACAATTGAAGTAAGTGCAGTGTGTTTAAGAAATCGGCGTTCATGTATCATGTTTTAGTCATTATTTGTAGTTAAAATATAGCTCGCGGTATAATCATAGCTAATCATAGAAGCTGCCGAAAGCTTCCTCTTTAAAAATCTCTTTCCTTTTAAGTATAAGATATGTTTTTCTTTCTGAAACATTTGTTTTTGAACTCTATTTGAAATTAAAATCTGAATTATTTCCACGAATACTTCAAACATATTGTAAGAGATTGGAAAAACTAATCAAGGTAACAAGAAACAACAGCTTTATATATTCCGGATTGTATTTGGTATAAAGCTAGTCGTCTATTTATACTCACCATCATGTATATGGGGGCGTATATATCATATATCATTATAAAAATGGTGGGAATGAATACTGATTCGATCTAGTCACATTTGTCTGTACGTCCGTGTGCGAATGTTGTATGGTAATCACTTTCCTCATTGCAAAAAATACAGAAATCTATTGAAACTGTCATGAAGTTTTGGTAGTTATCATACCCAGGTTGGTATTGAAATTGAGCAAAATCGTTCAAGCCACACGCTTACAACAAAAATAAAAACTGAAAAAGGAGCATTTTTTTAAATGAATTTTCTGTACAGAAGATGCATGGGCATATATACTACTCGGGATGTTTTGGTGGGTGTGCAAGATTTGGCGCTCGCCAAACATATTTCTTTTTTTTTTTTTTAGTTATTAATGCTTGTTGGTGGTTGTCGTGTAATGCGTGCTTCGTTCAACTCAAGTTGGTTCATTGTATTTTATTTAAAATATTAAAAAGTCATATTTCTATTACGTATAGGAACATGCTTGTCGTTCAGAAGGATTAGATTTAGCTCGTGAGCTGGATTATAAAGCTGCAGCCGCTTGGGTTGGCCATCCGTATTTCGATGTAATTGACAATTCGACCGACTTTGAAACTAAAATGAATCGCCTAATTGAAGCTGTCTGTCAAAAACTGGGAATCGACATTGGTGATCGTTTGTTGGCCACTTCAAGAAAATTGAAATATTTGGGCAAGTTATTACTTTACTACTCTTACTAAATTATATAAATTATATAATAATATAAAATATATTCAAAACAAAAAAATGCACGACGGGTTATATTCGGCGAATTAAATATTGTAGTATCGGAGGGGTTCTTATATTTTCATCTAATTAAACAATTAATTTACAGTTTCGTCACTACCACCGGACACGGCATTTCCACCCTTTCAAGACTTTGATGTTGAACATCACTATTTGCAATCATCAGGACCAAAAGTACAAGCGCGACTACGCAAGCGTGGCCAAAATAATCACTGGAGCTATATACATACTATACGGCGCCCTAATGTGCACGGCCAGTCGCGCATTGAAGTCAAAACCCAACTAACTCAACGTGATTACATTAACTTGCTGGCTCAACGAGACGATGCACATTTTACAATTTATAAAAAGCGTCGATGTTTTCTTGTCAACAATCAATATTTTCAGTTGGACATTTATAAGGAGCCCACCCATCCACGGTGCATTATTATTTGATACCTTTTACAGATTTGTTGTCTGTATTAAAAGTGAAACTTTTTCTATTATTTTGCAGATGCAAAGGATTAATTCTTTTAGAAACGTATTCGTCGTTGTCGGGTGAGGTTTTGAAAAATTGTTTGCCAACATTTTTAGATATCGTTAAGGAAGTTACCGGTGATCCCAACTATTCTATGTTTAATCTGTCATTAAAAGAAGATTGGAGTATAACAAAAAAATTTTGTCACTCTCTGCATGGTAAGGATAGATGTAATCATTATGATAGCCCCAACGAATAGAGCAGCTTCATTTGTTTTCTTTGATTGAAAAATAATGCCAATTGGAAAATTGCGTCCATCAAAGTGCATGGAGCGATCACATAAACTAATCGAATACCAAAGTCAGAACAACGTTAAAGCAAAATTACTTTTAGATAATTTATATTTATAAACTTTTAGTTTGTAGCAGCAATATCCCAATTGTATATTTTATATAATTTATAAATTTTTAGTTGTAGCAACAATATCCAAAATGTATTTTTATATTATTCCACATGTATGTAACTGAAAGAGGCGTCAGAGATCCTTTAAATTATTATATATCCCCCCCACCCCGATCAGCATAAATTATCTAAAACGGTTTAACAATGTCGTTGCGTCTGTCTGTTGATTTAACGTTTATGGTGGCAATAGTTGAGATATCAACAGATATTTTGTCCATTTATCCATTTGTCCTAATCGATAAAAATCTGTTTACACCTAATTCTCTTTTCACACGATAGATGCGTTCCCAAAAAATTTGAGTAAAAAAAGATATTCGCTAAATGGAGGAATAGTAGATTGGTTCCAGACCTAAAAAAAATTGAAAATCGTGTTAAAACAAAACAATTCGTGTAAAAAGAGAATTTTTTTCATTTTAACTCGTGTAAGAGAGAATTCGTGCAAAAAGAGAATTCGGTGTATTATTAAAAAAGTTGAGCTATGAAGTTTTGTGCCCTTATACCTGTCCATTCATCAATGTCCCAAAAAAGCGGAGGCGGATAACAGGTGCCCAAAATTTACAAAAAAAAAAACTTTTTGGACGCCAAAGCCCAAAACATGCACTATTTGAAGGTTTAATCAAATACCTCCAATGCCAAGGACTTGCGATTATATGCAGAGGGTATTTAAGATTTGGCCAAAGTCAAATGTACGTACAAATTTACTTGTTCGTTTTCTGATTGTATCATAGAATGTAGTGATAGCTTAAAATATACAAATACATCCTATACTAACAAATACTATAAATTCACTTGTGTACATTAGTGATAGATAATCTTTGGTCTTTTATTTGACATTAGTCAACACAAACTTGTATGATTTTGTTGAAATGTGCGTAAGGCTGAGAAGGAAAAGGAAACAGCTATATATATATATAAAAGAGAAAATTAAAATTTTTTCAGATATTTTTCATCTGGAAGGTGCATTTAGGCTATATAAAAGTTTTGTCTACACTTCGTAACATACATATGTATTTATTTCAGCTAGGAGAACGCTATGCCACTGTATAGAATTCATTTTTGAAAGTGCACTCTTCTATTAAAGTATAAACCAGGCACCAGTAAAAACATATTATTTATTATACCCACCATTATATGTATATGGGGGCTACATATCAATTAGTTAAGAAGATGGCGTCGGAGATCCCACAAAGTGAATTATTCTAAGTCAGCATCGAATCTAACCAAGTCTGTCCGTTCATATGTGTATGTTTTGTGCTAATTAGTCTCATATATATATACTCATTAGAGAGCTTTGGTTGGTAACTCATTAACTGCACCATTTTTAGTTTGAATTGGAAAAATTCCAACTTAATTTGGAAACAACTTTTTTGATTTACATGAGTTGTGTTCTTTTTATTATTAATAAAAATAAAACAAAATCATTATATGGCCCTATGGCCTTTCCTTCTTAATCATACTGTGCAAGTGAATCCTGGTTATTCTTTTTATATACTGCACCACCCTGTGGTACACAGTATATTAAGTTTGTGCGGATGTTTGTAACTCCTAAACGGCAAATGCACCCACACCCACCTTCAATTATACAGATCGATTCAGAATCAAAATCAAATAAAATATAAAAAAAATTTCTGACACATGTATCATTTTGAAATTGTTCAAAATACAAGTAGGTATAGAAAAATAAAATGTTTCATTTTTCAAAGAAAAAAATTAAATTGCATAATATATCATAAGTGGTGTAGGGTATTTGATGATCGGTATTGACCGACTATAATATTTTGACTTCGTTTTAAATTAAAAATTTTCATGTGAGTGGTAACAGAATATATTGCTAACTGTTTGCTGAATTTTACGTCACTCAAGAGCATTTTTTATACCCTCCACATAATATTAGAGGTATATTAAGTATATCATACTAACGCAACGCTAAGACGGAGGGACTCTACAAAGAGTGTATTCTTGATCTAGACATGTATGTCCGTGTGTCCGTCTATTGTTGGCCGTCGAAATTTTCATATATTATGCTCAAATTTTGTACAGATTGCTTTTAAAATGGGTAAAATCGGTAAAGAGCCACGCCCTTAATCAAAATCAATTTGTCTTTCACAAAAATTTTGCTATAAAGTTGAAAATTATTATACATATTTATACATAATTACCCCATTCATTGACGTGCCAAAAATGGGTGCGGTCAGTACTCAGCGCAATAATCAAGCTTGCAAACTGATGATTGATGATACATACACCATTGGAGGGCGCATTCAGGCACTTGCCACGCTCACCGCTTATATGTAGATGTGGAGGGTATTTAAGTTTTGACCTAAGCCAATTACAAAGTTTGTACTTCAAATTCTTTCTTTTTTACAATTTATACATTACCTATTTATATTGTATATATTTAGTTTTGTTTATAATTGCAAATGATACAACTACACATACATCCCTTCGTAAAAGTCACTTAATTTTATTAAGCTTTACGATTAGAGTGTCGACAGCTTTGTGAATACGAATTGTTAACAGGTAGCCAATAATGAGAGATGGTAAGATAACAAACGTGTTCAGGGCTTCGTAAATAAAACGTGGCGCAAATATTTTCCACACCATCAAATGTCGACAATGTACTGTGCAAGCTAACATAGAACAGAAGACCTAAAATACATGGTAACATATTATTAAAGCGTACATAAAATAATTTAAAACAAATAAAATAAGTAATAAAAAGGACACCCACTATAAAAGTTTAAAAAAATGTGAAAAACACCAGGTGCTCAGAAATGCTCAATCTAGATTCGACATATTTTTTAAACCCTTATAACTTGGAAACGGCTGCACGGATTTTGTTCAAACTTTTTGTGGAAGCTTGTAAATTAATTCAGCTTTCAAACGAAGTATATAAAGTGGGCGTGGCACTGCCCATTTAGTTAATGCACTATTAAAAAGTCCTGTCCTAATCAATGGAAAACTTCTTTTCGTGCCTGATAGACGAGTACACGGATGGACATGGCAGAATATTATACGTTTCCTTCTTGGTGTTGCAAAAAAAATGACAAATCTGACATATCTTCTACATATAATATAATAGAATTTTCACCTTTAAGCCTTGTAACATAAATATTTGGCAGGCCAGTTTGAAGATGGCCCCGAGGAAAACATATTCTTGCTCGAACAGGACCAGTTCACCTCGAGTCATATCAAAGCCAAGATACTCATATGAAATATCACTCAGCGATCGCTCCGCCAAAGATATATTTTGTTTCGATAAACGTTGCGTAAACATTTCGGATTTGTGCTGGTCGCGATTACTTTTTATGAGGTTTGGAAAAAGCGCAAATATTGAAAATGTCTCTGTGCTAAGCAAGGTGTACGTGCATGAGAATAATATCGGTCCGCAAAATGTGTTTAGAATAATTAAAATGCCAGATATAAAATTTGACTGGTTTATGCCGGTACTGCGGCCAACGAAAGCAGCGCGCCAATCAATTTGAGACAATGTAGTTTGATGCGAAGTAATAAAAAAGCAGAGATGCGATAGCATGAACCAACTGGTGATCATGGTAAATGTGGGTTGTATGCAGGATTCTATATAAAATAAAAAAAAATGTAAAAATTATACTACATTCGCCATGGATGCTTTATAATACTTTACCAAAACTTGAGGCAGTTCGAAAACGTAAAATCGAATGTACATAAAGCAGTATGGTGGCGACGCAAATGCTTATAATTATGCCTATCGAAGCCTTCGGCTCTAATAGAACAATCAATACCATGGCTAGGAAAGTGCTAAACGATAGCACAACCGATGAATAGATGGTAGCCAAACCATATACCACTGGTATGTCGTGGTTATGTTCGGCATCGTCACCATCATATAAGCGTTTCATTTTCTTAAATAATTCCGGCACAATATTATCTCCAGAATTGAATGCGAATGTTTTGGATTTTTTAGGAGGTAAAACATACACCATCAACGGTGCAAAGGACACAACAATAATCTGTATAGCCAGCAGGGCGTATATAATTAATGCTGTGGTATCGATATGTGTCCTCTGTATACTTTTAATTGCACTGCTTGTCAATATTATGTGACCGCCAGCACAAATGCTGGCTACGGTAGGACCATAACGAGCTATTAAAACGTTAATGGAATTACCCGTCAAGTTGCCACATGCTCTCAAGTAGAGGCGGGTCAGGGTTGTGTACAAAACAATTGCTACCACTGAGAGTACATAAGAGTTGCCATTAAATGTTTGTCTTAATGAGAAACTCCTTGCCTTGTAAGTATTGTTGATGGTGCTGCTGTTATTTATGTAATCTATACAGTCTCCTTGTTCTTCGCGACAACGTAACAGCGTAAAACCAAAGCGTAATAAGATGATAGCTACCACACAAGCCATGGTTAATTTAAACGCTGTAGATTGAAGTAATAGGGAAATTCGAAACTTTGGTTTCATCTCCACCCGTGCCGTCTTTTGCAGTAACTCGTACAATATTAGAAATATCAATGCCACCAATAAATACGACAGTATTTTAGCCTCATGAATGATGAAACTGTTCGAGAAGTACACACTAAACATAATCAACAGAATGAGCCGTGTGAACATATTGTTAAATTTCTTTACCCTCGACCAATTAATAGCAATGGCCTGCCAGTTTCTGGTGATGTGAAAAACCATTACCAGTGTACTAATGGCATTTGTAAAGAATATAACGCCATGCTCTTCCGTCTTAAATGTAAAATTCTTATAGTAGCGATATCCGAAAACGCCAGCAGCAAAATTTAATAAGTACGTGTAGCCAACTTCTTTGGGGGTGAATATCCGATAAAAATCAAGCGGTTGCAAATTATTAATTAGTAGAAATATTAAAAATATCGGTAAAAACGTGGCTAACAGGCCTTGAGACATCTGTGTTGCATCGAATTTAACCCATATTTTACGACAGGTGTCCAGAATTTCTCTCAAATACTTGTTTAAATCAGTTATAAATGACTTGTAAGCGGCTTCATTGTATACAGTTTTTGCACGATGCGTTAACAAAATAAAGGCGGATTCCATCTCTTCCAATTTTTCCTCATTAAACGTACGTTTATTCTGTAGAGCATAACTGTGGAAATATGCATATATTTGCTTTGCATTTTGCCAAGCATGTAGTAGAACGGTTTGATATTTGGCCGCATACGGAATAACAACATCGGGTACAATATTGAAATTAATCAGACCCAAGTTGGAATAGGGAATCGGTATGCCAAGGATGGTAGCTAAAGTTGGTACAATATCAATCTAAAAAAATAAGTACAAAACACAAAAAAAAATGTGAAACTATTTAAAAAACTATCAAAGTCTTCCAGTGGTTTTACCTGCTGCAACAAGTTGGCATCTGAACCGAATTGATTTGTAAGAAATTTCTTTTGTTTAGAATGTGCAAAGAGAAGGGATATGGTTTCATCGTCTGAATCGCCACCATGATCGCCCGAAGCAGTCATGCCATGATCACCCATCACAAACAATGTCGTATCATTATCCATACGCTTTATAACGTTCCTAAAACGAAATGTAAAAAAAAAGTATTTAACATTTGACCACGATTCCGAAATGTAGTTACCGTATCACATCATCCATTTCAGTTAATTTGCGAGCCATTTCTATGTGTAGAGGACCATATTTGTGGCCACAATGATCCACACCCAGAAAATGAGCTATTAATACTTGCCAATCAGTCTTTTCCATTTCATCGCTCAAGTGCCTTTTAACATTGTTGTCGACTGTATCCAAATCGAAAATATTAAAACTGGGAAATGCGTATGAACGTAAAAATTGTCTTGGATATAAATCTGTCCATGTGGAATCACCCAAAAACACTACCGGCACATGATTGCGTAACATTTGATCGATGATGTTATCTTCATTGATTTCAGGCGTAGCAAAATTGGAACCAATATCAACAAAGGTGGGCAGGCTTCCGGTTGTTAAACCTTTGATGCGTTGTAAAGTTGTGGTGGGTGGATCTGCTTTAAATTTTAAGAGACGTGTATGCTCCGGCATTAGTGTTAACAGTTCATTCATAATACAAAGTTTGTTTACGTAAGGTAGTGGTTCCGATAGGTTTTTATCGCATAATCCAAACTCATACTTTAGTGCATCTATCAATAGTATAATAACTTTGGATTTTTTTGGTAAACATAGCTCTGCAGATGCATTTATATCTTTGAATATTTCTTGTACCACACTCGCATTTATGTAGGTTTCCTTTAAAGGTATATTTATATAGAATTTACATATGAAACATAAAACACACTACTTACACTGCTATTAGGTGGGAATATAGGTCGACAGTTGCTTGTATCCAATTTTGATACCCGCGACAATAAGAAACCTCTGGAGAATAATAAAACGCCGGTCGCTATTAAATATGCTAACCAAATCAGCACGAAAGCATAACTTAATGCAAATTTCATCGTCTTGATATATTTGCAGAATTAAGAATGCTTTTATTTTATAAAATTACTAAAACGCCTACTTATCTCTAACAATTTTCTTTCTAATATTTTTATACATTCGACGCTGATTTTTAATAGAGAATACGACAGAGATCTCCAAACTACCGCGAGCGGCTCTCTTTGACATTTTATGCGAGCTGTCAAATAATCGAAAACTCAGGTTTAAAAATATATTTTAAATATTTAGAAGTTTAAATTATCAGAAATGAGTGGTTGGACTCGTACTCTGCTATTTCTGCGAACAAAGGCAAGGACTTTTTTCAAATATTTAATGGGTTACCCACCAAACATTGGTTAATTGGCAAAAATTTCCAATTTTAATATCGGGCCAAATAATCATTCACTCTGTTGAAAGTAACTCAAAATAATCAAATCAAATAAAATCAAAAACTTAAATAACTTAATTATTCGTTATTTGAAAATTTCTCTTTGAAAATTTCTCTCTTCGGAGCTTATCTCTTTTTTCCTTTTCACAACGTGGCCACTACGCCAAAAAGAATTGCGTTGAAAACTTTTGTTGCTAACTTATCGCACTTTAAGAATTAAAGCAGTTGTTAATAAAACATGAGGTCGATCTCCAATAGATCTTTTAAAATAACACGTTTATGGTAATATTACAGCTAGTAAGCTTTGATAATTCATCCATTGATTAAATAAGTGTTTCACGAATAAAATGTTAATAAAATAATTAATAAATCTTAATAAAATCTGTACTATAAGTGCAAGTGTTTAAAACTAATTTTATTTAACTACTCCAAAAAGAAATTAAAAAATAACTTGAATAAAGTATACCAACGGAAGCATAAACTGAGATATTTTATTTCATAAGTGAATGCAATGTATGGACAGAAAACGCTATTAATTTCTAGATTAACAATGTGAAAATGTGCGATCATATATATGTGTATATAAAAGTCTTAACATTTTGGCGCATTTTTTTCCTTGAAAAAAAAAACTGACGGCGTACGTAAATTTTAACTAATACTAGCTCAGCTAATGTGTACCTTTACCTTTGTTCCGCTTCTGTGGTTCAAGTAAACATTACTTGTTTCCGTTTTTATATATAGTTGTTGTATGTGTTTCTGTAATTTTTACTTTGTTCCTATTCCGTTTTTTAACTTCCTGTGATACCATATAATGCAACCAATAAGTAGAAATTTAACAAATATACAATATTTAACAACCAAGTGTATAAAATTAATATTTTGAACGAATTATTACCGTTAGTGGTTTTTATATAATTGAAAAAGAAGATAAATTTGAAAAAAGTGAAAAGCAAATGTAATATCCGTTACCAAGATGTGATAAAAATGAATCAGTTTTCAAAAATTCTATTTCTCAAATCAAAACATTGGAACTGTCTCAATATAAGCAAAAATCCACTAAACAATACCGCTTACTAATGTTGAAATTGTATTTGGTTTTTGTAAAATGTTATGCAAGATATATGCACGTAAGTTGTATTTTAATATAATGTTTTTTGTAATATATATTCTGCATGAAAATTCGATTTTTATTATTATAAACTAAATTCAGATAATAGATGAGTAGCTGAGGAGTCAGTGCATAAAAGTCCATTTTTCGATATTTTCTGTTTTTTTTTTTTTTTTTCATTGGTCCATTTTAAAAAATATAAATCAACGTATCGTAAGGGTAGAATGGTTTCAAAAGAAGCAAAAACAAATAAACTATCAATATATGATTAATATACTCTTCACATAAGATAAGAATAAGTTTGACATTCCATTAGCACTGACTTCTAACCCACTCATATATCGATTGAAGCGATTTTATTTTTATTTTTTTTTTGAAATTTGCTTTAAATCTATATTTGATACAAGAGTATAAGTATGTATAATACGCGTAATACAAGCTGGGGCTTGCTTTTATTGTATTTTTACAAATGTAATGCTTAACTTATCTAGATAAATACTATACGTTTGTGTGATACATATATATCTGAAACAGTAGACTTTTCACCGACACGGACAAGTATAAGCGAATGTGGTTGTTGCAGGATAACATTTGAACAAAAAGTCGTCAGAGGTTCAAATTTTTTCGGGCAACAATGCATGTGTGGATTGCGTAAAAAAATTTTACATATAAATTGAAAATATTATGTATCTATACTTACACATTGACATATACATCAATTGGACTCGTATTTTAAATACACATATTATTCTTACAATATAACTATTATTACTCATTAATAACTTTTTAGAATAGTGAATACAAAAAGTAAGAAGGATAAATACAATGTTCAGTTGTACACATTGTGTAACATGCATACTTATTGTTATTTTTACACTACATATTCTGTAATTGCATTGAAACGTGTACTCAATTTGTTTCATTGTTTGTTTGACAAATTTTTGAGATGGAAAAGTTGGGATTTTTTTATGTTATTTACAATTGTGTTGCTTTGTTCCACGGAATAAGATTTGCTGTGGCGTTGTTGTTGTTGGCGATTGTTATATTGACAGTTAAACGTTTTGTGGCTTTGTGATGGTATTTAAAGAAGGCGTGACCTTATTCATTGTTCGTATTGCTGATGGTATAACGCAGTGTCACGGTGCGGAAGTATAAATTATTTATCAGTACGCTTGCGCTTCCTTGTAGTCACTCTGGTCCGATGTATAAAAGTCCTCCAATTTCCATTGCAATGTTTCGAATGTGGGTCGTCTCATTGGATCTTTATGCCAACATTCCAACATAATTTCATATAAACGTTGATCGCAATTGGGTGGTTGGGGCATACGATACCCATGTTCAACTTGTGTCAGTACCTCAGCATTCGTCATACCTATAAAGGAGAGCAATTTTATATGATTTTTTACTTTCATTGGATTGAATTTGTGCCAAGTTTTTCATACCTGGATACGGAATTCGTCCATACGTAACCAATTCCGTTAATAATATTCCAAAACTCCACACATCAGATTTAATGGAAAATTTGGAATAATTAGCAGCTTCAGGTGCAGTCCATTTAATAGGAAAACGAGCACCTACACGAGCCTCATATTCATCCTCTTTGATGAGTCTTTATGGTATTAATAAAAAAATAAAAAAAATATGAAGCGTAAGCTAGGCCATATCTTAAATACCCTACACATGACAACAGTGGGCGTGGCAGGTATATGATTACGCCCGTTAATAGTACATGCATTACGTATTACGAACATGCACGTCGACTTTTACACTGAATACGATTTTTTATAGCTGTGGGCGTGTCTGTTATCCTACTGCGCCATCTTTTGGGTGATAATTAAAGATACTCTGATACCAAATTTAAACTCTATAGCTCAGCTTTTGTGCCAAATGAATCTATTTTTATAGATTATGGGCGTGACTCCTGATTGATTTTGACCATTTTAAATAGGGATTTATTTTATCACAAAGTTTCAACTCAAGAACACCAACAACAGACGGACACATGCACTTATATGTCTAGATCGGATCAGTTTTTGATGCTGATCGAGAATATATATACTTTGTAGGGCCTCTGCGGCCCTCTTCTGGATGTTGTAAACCAAATTACACAACCCCCACCGCATCATTGTTTTCAAAGTAATAAAAAACGTGAAAATATTTATATTCACCTTGCTAAACCAAAATCAGCTATTTTAACGATATTGTTGTCGCCAACGAGAACGTTTCGTGCTGCTAAATCTCTGTGAATGTAATTCTGTGACTCTAAGTACGCCATACCAGCGGCTATTTGTGCAGCCATATCAATGAGAACCGGCATTTTTAAACTGCGACCTTTACCTGCAATTGCTATAAGATACATAAACTGACAATATTACGATACGTATGACGAAATGAAATTTGAGTGCGATTTTATAGTTAGATAATTCTACAGTTTATAATAAACAAGTAAAAATGTTATAGTCGGGCAAGCGCGACCATTTCATATCCCAGTTCAGTGGTGCAAGTAAAACGGTGCTATATTCCATGCTTACTGCGTTTTATAATAATCGCATATTTAGTGCGAAAGTTATGTTAACAATCGTTCAATTTAAGACGGACAGATGAGCAAGAACCAATCTGAAAATTCCGAGACCACATGTACCTTCAAATTAGTTTACTTTATCAAAATATTGGGCATTGCAAAATGTTTTGTTGATCAGTGTGATAATATGATACAGAACGGGAGTATTTTGTGATTGTGATGTAGTTGTACCTTGTAAGTATTCTAGCAAAGAGCCATGCTTCATTAGCTCAGTGATAATATAAATAGGCTCCTCCACTGTGCACACAGCGTACAATTGTATTAGTTTATTGTGGCGCAACTTTTTCATGATTTGAGCTTCAGCTAAAAAGTCTTTTGGATCCATTGTGCCTGTTATGCAAAGGTAAAAAAAAGGCTTATTATGCAGCGATTTAAATTTGTGATTTGGTTTTACCTGATTTTAAAGTTTTTATAGCTACCGATGTGGTATTGTTCCAAAGTCCCTCCCATACCTCTCCAAATTGACCAGAGCCCAGTTTGCGTACGAACTTTAGCGATGTTCTATCAATTTCCCACTGATCACGTGTTCGATGTGATAGACCCTCTGTCACCGGTTTTTCAATCTAATAAAAGTAAATAAAAGAAACTATATTGGGCTGAAGAACAAACCTTGAATATCCATCATGTATGCATTAAAGCTCTCTAATGAGTATATATGGGGACTGTGACGTCTCTCTTTGATATATACCCCCATATATATATGTGATGGTGGGTATAAAAATATAATAATTTTAAAAACCTTAATGCCGTATTCGGTGGCAGACTCCGATTATAACATAATAACTTTTCCTAAGACTTAAATCAATGGACGGTGAGCAATATGTGATGATTGAATTTAGCATTAAGTTTATGAAGGATTGATAATGAGTGCTTATAATGTTCATTTGATGAAGTAGGAATTGTAAGAAGTAGTATTGAATGGAAAACAAATCCTACCTCGAAAATACCCGCAAATTGACTTGTCTTGTAATTATTACAAAAAGATTGCATACATTTAAAAAATATTAGTAAAATAGTTGAGAATTATTGTATAAATATAAATTACATTAAAGTATTAAGAAAATTATTCGGATTGCCTGGCAATTTGGAAAACAAAGTTTCTGAAAGAAACCTATGTTTATACTTGTTAGTTAATTAGATGTAAAAAGAGAGAGTACTCCATAAATTATTCAGTTTTATACCCTCCACATAAGATGGGAGTATATTAAATTTGATATTTCATTTGCTAAAGCCAGAAGGAGGCGTCGGAGACAATACAAAGTATATACATTCGGTTTAACTTTATCGGCTTTTGATTATCATTTCTTTGATATATATATATATATATCTTTTTAATCGGTTACGTATTAAGAAAGATATTGTGCAAGGAAGAGTTGTATGGTTTTACGTGAGCACATGCCGTTAAGGCTTAATCTCACGGCACCATACAGTGCATAATGCATTATAAGAATGCATTACAGGGGTCAAAGATGACATCATCAAGATGTTGTTTTGATGACAAACCACAGCCACTATGATGCACCCACTAGGGGGCCTACCTCAAATTGTCGGGCCAGAGTGAAACACCCTCGAGGCTCCCGACACCCATAGTACGGAATGTTAAACCTCTCCGATGGAAGGTCGTAACTTAGATGTTATAAGTTACTATCAGTTGGTGCCTTATCACTCGTAGCTGGTGCCGATTTAATTCCGCAAGGAAGGTAAAACTTGACACCCTGCCTTGCACAAACGAGGGTCGAACAATGAGGGAACACGCGATTTCAATGATCAAGGACATATTCCCCGCCAAAATGGCATTTAACAAATTTCTCTACACGAATGTCTCATAAACCTATTTTGCTCCATATGTATATGATTAACAGCAGACTCTGAGTCGATCAAGATACATTCGTCCATGTGTATTGTTGCAATGCTTAAGGTCATAAATTTTGACATAAGGAAATGAAATTTTGTGAAAATATTTCTTTCTGGCTTCTGTATATAGGTTCATACTTAATTTGGGCAAAAACTTTTCCCACATATAAAATATATACACAGATATGGAGGGTATTTAAAATTTGACGTAAGACAAATTTAATTGTTTCCATGTTTTTTGGTATCTATTAGTAAACTTACCTGAACACATGGTTTACATAAATTAACACATAAGCCGTCAGAATCCTTGGAATAATGTTCAACGAGCTCTTGAAGTGTTCTGTTAATTGATGTGGTTGTTGCAGATTTGTTGGTAAATAGAGACGCAACATATAGGTAACATGATGAAAGAAAACAGAAACAATTAATAACCATTTTCACTTTAAATTATTTATGTTAGTGGCCTAAGTCAGAAGTAAAAATGTTATAGTGAAGGTCAAGGCTGTCCATTAATACCCTGCACCACTTAGCTCCACATGATTATGCTACAATTAGTTTAGTTATGTCAGTAAATGCGAGGTATTACCATATTGCCACATTACCAATTCTCTTCGTGAAATATCATTATATGAGAAGGGGTTCTAAAAATGGTACTATCCGGTCCAAATTTGGCACAGCCAATTAATAATTATTAACAAATTCAATAAAAAAAAATTTCGCAAAAAAATTAAGAATTGCGATTTTTTTTGCCATATAAAAACTTCCATTAAAATATGTATAGGGGTTCTAAAATGATCCGATTCGGTCCATTTTCAATAGGGTTCCTTTCTGACAAGACATTGTATCAAATTTAATGAAAATATCTCAAAAAATGCAACTAATAGGTTACGTACAAATTTATATGGACAGACAGACAGTTTCAGATTTTAATTCTGAATCAATGGGTATAATTGAAGGCTAAAATTAGGCTAGTATATAAGTAAACGCCAGTTATTATCATATACTAGTTATATTAAAAAGCATTATATGGGAAGGCGTTCTAAAAATGGTCCAATCGGGTCCAAATATTAAGTCAGTTCACTATTCGTCATCAAATTTTTCGAAAATATTGTATATGAAGAATTAGTTGCTGCATACCTAAATGTTGTGCGTCGGGCTATAAAGAAGCCGCCTTCGTCCAGTTGTCGTATTCGATAGTGTTTCACAGTATCACCATCACGAACTACAAAAAAGAGATAAAAAAGTTAAAATAGATTTCTAACACTCTTTAGAACATTGCAATAACGCGGACGCAACTGCTTATATTTAAATCAATTTAGAACTTACTTACGACCTAGGTCTAGGCTAGGCCAGAAAATGGAAATGGAAGTGAAATTTGACTTACCCGATAGTGAATAATCATTATGACGGCTTTCAGAGTCTCTAATCAAAAATGCTCCATGTTCGTTTTCTGGCAGTAATAGTTTCTTCTCGGCTTCAATACGCTTAATTTTACGAAAGTACCAACTGTAAATATATATAGTGATATACGCCAATTATAGTAAAGCAAAATATTTTTGATTGTGACTCCTATTAACATAGATTTCAATTTTTCTTAGTCAACTATTCGAGTTATGATCGATACTGATGACAAGTCTTTACATATATTTGACAACTTTCAATTTTTCTGTAATTATATATATTACAATATAATACAAAGTAAAATATTGAGTGACTGCCAGAGACACTCCATGCAGAACTCCTTAAATAGTAAAATTTTTAATGACTCAAAACACACTTAATTCAGTTTTTTGTTAGCAAAGATCAGAAATTTTATGAACGTGGAATTATGTTACTGCCTGAACGATGGTAGAGGGTCATCGATCAAAACGGACAGTACCTCTAATTGAATAAAGTTATATTCTTAGGCAAAAATTTTGAATTTTCATTCTTATTTAAAATCCGCAATCACTTAGTTGCCACTCCTATGTATATAAAATTATACTTGGTTGAACTTATGACGCCGATATCCGTTGATTGAAAATGTTTCGACAAAATCAATAAAAAAGAAAGAATTTTTCCAAATTGTGAGCACGTCTGTTATACGATGCCGCCTATTTTTGTTATATGCCCATAATTTTGATGGTCGAATTGGTCGAAATCAATTTTTATACCCTCCACTTAGTATACTAAGTTTGTCATTCCGTTTGGAACACGTAGGAAAAGGCGTCAGCATCAAAATCTCAGTCGATCTAGACGTGTCCGTTCTGGGTCTATTGTTTCATAGATAGATTTAAGATATCGAATTGAAATTTTCTACAAATATTTCGATTATTTTTACGTATTTTTTTTTAAATAAGTTTAACATTTTATCCTGAAAAGAAAAAACTAAATTTATTCTTCAAGTTACATCAAAAGTTGGCATATTCAGTCAAGTTTTTAAAATGGTGGAACACAAGTCAATTTTTCTTTCAAAAAAGAAAAAATATTATTCATTATTTCTTAGGAAAAATACCTCATTTCCAGGAACACAACCGATTATAAATAAAACTTTTGTGAAAGATCCATTTCACCATAGTTTAAGTAAGATAAGCAGGCATTCGTAATCCATAAAAGTAGTTTCCCATATAAAATTAACAAAATCGGTTAATAGACACGCCCGCACAATTGATAAGAAACTCTCACGACTACAAAAATAAAGCACTGAAGTTGAAATGTCGGGCACGTTGTGTTTATTTGTTTATCGATGTGTTGGAAATGGATGCGGTCGAATAAAAGGCACGCCCATCATTTAGTTTTAAAGTACTTTTTAATTACACTTTAGCACACAGCTTAAATGCTACACCAACGAATTTTTATGGTTGTATCTTTTATGCAACCACGCCCAAACAACTCAAAACTATATAAAAATGTATTGTTATCAGAAAAGTATAACTTTTGGACTGAGGTTGTAGGCATATAAGAATCTTTCGTTTATAGTGGGTAGATTTTAAACAAATGTGTTTGAAGTGGGTCACTCTAGACATGAATGAGAATCAAAATAAAAACGTGTATGTGTGTGTACATTTATGTAAATAAAAACAGCTATGAAGTAAACTTACGGTTTTTCGTTTAAAAATTCACCCCGCGTAAATTCCGAAAGTCTTCGCGATTTGCCCCTTTTAACCGCAATATTTGCATCCGTTGTTGTCGCGGTTTTCGCTATATTGGCATTTATGTTATTAGATACTAATTTAGGTTTTGTTGTTGTTGTTGTTGGCAATTGCGTTGTTTGATTAGAATTCAGGATAGATTTGTTTGCTGAGCACGGACATGTACAATCCGACAATAGAGGAGGGGAGCATAACAACCGATGTGTACTTGTATCGATATTTTTTCCCTTTTCAGATGTCTTGTCATTTAAGTGCGTCCATGTTTTGGGCCAAATTTTTAATGATTTGGCATTTGCTTCAACAGATTTGGTCGATTCGTTGCAAGTGCAAAGTGGAACCCCATTGCAAAACTTCACAGGGTTGCATTTCTCCATATCGAAACTGTCCACATGTGTACAATTGCATTTTGCTGGTGTTCTGTACATTTTCGTGACTTTATCTTTTGCCGCAGGCAACAACAGATTCGCATCATGTTTTGTCATTTTATCATTAATAATATTATGAGTATAAGGTGGTGGATATTTTAATGCATTTATTTTAATCTTTGGGGAAATATCATCGAGAGAATTCGATTTGATTATTTGCCCATGACTTTGTGCTACAATTCTGGAATAGAGCTCTTCACTACCAAGTGACAATAGATTGGAACAAATCACATTACAAGCCGCTCCACTTGTATTGGAAGTTTCGTCTACTTCCAATTGATATTCGATGTTCACAGAATTATTTAGTGTTATAAATGGACTTTTGCCGGATAATATATTTGACCATTTTCTCATTACATTTAGTTTCTCCGTTTTCGCAACTATACTTTTATTATCCTCTATTGGTATTGTTGTTGATGTTGTTGTTGTTGTTGTGCGTATAAATGGCAACATATATTTATCTTCGTCATTTGTTTTAATAGGTGGTAGCGCGCTAGTCTCATCGACTATTTTTACTGTAAAACGATTCTTGGCGACATCGTTGCGAGGAGCGCTGCCACCGCTTTTACCAAATTTCATGCAATTGATTGCATTTGTTGCTGCTGTTGTTGTTTTCGTTTCAATATCAGTTGTTGTTGTTGTTGTTGTTGTTGTTGTAATGGCATTCCATTTCTCCTCATGTAAGATATCATAAATCGTACCATATCTTTGTGCCCTTATAACAGCAGCCGTATCTCCATAAAAGCCTTTAACAATGATGCCTTTATTTGGCATTGTTGTTATAAGTTGTTGTTGTTGTTTTAAATTTCTTTCTTTATTCGTAATTTTTTTATCATAATCTTTTAATTTATTTTGTTGGTGTTGGTGTTGGTGTTGTTGCTTTTGTACAATATCATAAATTAAGCCGGATTTTTTAAATTCTCCCATGGCTTTCATAGTTGTGTCTTTCTCTATAGATGATGCTAAATTTTCTTGTTGAATTTTTCCGGTATAACTTGATGTTATTGATACCGATGTAATAGGTGTGGAAGAATGTGCAGTTCTTCGATGCAAAATCTCATAAATGGTACCATAAGTCATATACTTATCATAACGCTGGCAGGTGACATTGTAAATATCATTCTTACGCTGTATAATATCATAAATAGTTCCGTACACTAACTTGTCGTAGATTTTCAAGTTACGCCTGCACGTCTCATCGATGCAATTCGATTCGGGCGCAATCGCTGTAGGGACATAGGTTTGCAACTGGGACTGTCCATTACAATTTTTGGTTTTGATGCTGGAACATTTCAATTCATTTGATAATTTATTTCCATTGCAATCAACTTTTGCACAGAGATTTGAGGGAATCTTACGGGGTCGAGAGTTTTGTCGCTTTAATGGCGATGCCAGATCATTGTCACTGATTACATCACATTCACGCACTAAACGTTTGAATTCTTCATACGATTTGCGGCGGGTGTTTGCTTTTTCTTTTTCTTTCGTTTCATATTTTTGATCCAGAATTTTGGACAAAAAATTCGAATTTTTCCGAAGCACATCCGAGGTACTAGTACCAATTGCATATTGTTCTTGTTGTTCTGCGACCGATTCACTAACTGGAGTCGCTTTATTATTACCATAAATTGCAATTATTGCTGTATTGGTCACATTAAACACATCAGTTGTAGTTGGTACGAAGGAAAACTCGTTTATGATAGCCGGTTTGGCACCAACACTAAAGTTGTTAGAGACGTCAGCAACATCATTACCCAAATCAACAAGTTTCTGTTCATCTGCAACTTCTGCCTTAAGCGCTAAATTTGTCTTTTCCTTTTTCTTTTCATACGATAATTCTAAACGATTGACTGCGGCAGCAATTGCGGTTTCAGTTGCTGCATTTACATTGCTTTCTGTTGCGGATATTTCGTGTAGTGTTTCTCTTTTCTTGTTGTATGAATTTATAGCATCATCTTGAAACACATTTTCACACATTTGCTCCTTGGCTGGTGTGGTGTTATTGTTGTGATGGTTGTTCAATTGGACTGTTGCTGGCACATACTCCTCTTTTGTTGCAAACATGGCCTTAAATTCTTCATAAGATTTTCGACGATTTCGTGATTGTGTTAAACATTCCTTGTAGTCCACTCGTGCTATTCTTTCGTGTATACTATCCTTGCCTTCAGTCTCATTGTGATGGCATATTTTATTCGCAGTGCTTTGCCTTGAAGTGTTGGCCCCAATCGAAACATGGGCTGAATTTTCAATTTTGTTTTGCATTTCAATAAAACCTGAATCCAGGGAACTTATAGTACACGTGGAATCGAAACTCGTTTTTCTACTAGAAGCACTATTTGCTTCAAGTGGTAATTTGGATGCATAGTCATTCATCAACGGTACCAAATGTGCCTCCTCGTTGTAGAGGATTGCATGAGAGAGCGAATCTCTGGTTAAACTATTATCACAAGATTGGGACAACAGAATGTCTTTGCTATTGTCGACACTCGTCAAGTCTTTAATTGTAGCAGGAGAAGGTGATGTTATGTTATCACAGTAAAGTTGACTTTTGGCATCTGGCAAATTTTTACAGTCACTGTGGACGGCCTTTTGCGAACCACCAATAAATGCACCGACTTTTCGTCGCCGGTTTTGCTTGAAGTATTGTTCGCTTATTCCAGTTGAAACAACACTAAAATCCCTTGTAGTCGGTTGTAAAACTTTAACTTCCTTACGATTTGTTTTTTCTCTCACCTTTTCGGAATTTTGTCTCGTTTTGAAAAGTGTGTCAGTTTCTTTTGGATGGACTTTAATTGGGTAGTTCGTTTTCTTATCGCCGGTATTTATAAACACATTGTTACGTCTGGCATTGCGGATGCGTAGATTTGCTTTATTTCTTGATGACATTATATAATTATTAAAGCGGACTCTTTGAAAAGTGTTGGGCCTCAACATGTGAGAATTTTTGCGTAGGTATTGCTTCATACGTCTGTTGCAAAAGTTAAGTTCTAAATCATAATAACAACCTGGAGACTTTCGGGCGAAAATTTTAAAATTGCGCTGTGATACCACTTGAGATTGCATTCTTCGATGGACGGCTCTAGCAGGCTGATTCGAAAAACATTGTGACCTTTTCGTATTATTCATACATCGAGCACAACAAAGAAATTCGTACAAAACGTCGTTTTTTTCTTTTTCATTTGAGTTTGGTGGAATGAATGACGAGTGAATTGATTTTTGATCAATTTTCTTTTGAGTATTTTTCTGGGTATTTGGTAATAAATGCGATTGTTCGGCCATTCTGTGAATGATATTCTCTTTATAATAGTCATCCCTAACTGTAGCTTCAACAATAGAACTCCCAATGTGAATACCACTGCCATGCAGTGTAAAGGTACCGTCGGCAGGTAGTATTAGACGTCCCTCCGCTGCAGCACTAACCAATTCTCGTAGTGCACAGACTTGCTTTTTCGTGACACTGCCTTGTAATTGTATGCCATGTAAGGCAAATGCAGTCGGTTTTTTGTTTAACGCTTTAGGGTCCGCACACCACACAACGGGCATCGTTGTCATGCTTTACTATTTATTATATTCTTTTATTAGCTTCTATCCGCTTATCCTAGAAACAAATAAGCTTATCCGTGCAAAAAAAAAAAAAAATAAAACACTTGAGGGATACTTTTGCTATTGTTGCCTCGCTATTTATACATATTTAATGAGATTTAATCTCAACTACCTATACCATTTCCACTTTCATAATCAGATTAATTCCATAAACAGCCATTTGTCACATTTAGCAATAGTACGGTATCTTCCGGAGTAAACAGAACTTATTCAAAATAGAACATTACTGTATCGCTACCTGTCGGTGGCTGCCTTAATAATGAGTTATATCCTTTAATAACATTCTATTATCTTTTCAATTAATATAGTTTAGAGGGCATAAATTATGATCAATATGTGGGTCAATGGAAATCGAATCATCAATAATGGCTACTTTACGTGTATTCAGCAAAAACTGAAATTGTTGAAATATAATTGAAAATCCCCCCTAAGAATCAATTTATTACATTTTGACCAAAATTGGTGGATAAAACTGATTGTGATTAATTTTTTTTTTGTTCTAAAAATATAATTTTTTCTACAAACCAATCAACTAAATGCTCAAACAATAAAATTCCATGAAGTGAAACGATCATCCAAAATGTTTTTTACACCGATAAATAAATAAATCGACTGCTAATTGTAGCAGAGTCATGCAATTTTTCAACTTAAGCGGGCATGAGTATAAGAATGTATTATTTTGAAAAAGTTCTGTTTACTTTGAATGACACCTTATACGATTTGCAAAACCACAAGTTACTGTTACACTTCCCAGAAGGAAGCATCGGGGACCATACAAAGTATATATATATACTTGACCATCATCAAATTCTGAAACGATTTAGATATGTGCATCTGTCTGTATAGACTCCAAAGTTGACAGAAATATTGGTTGTTCTAGATTTAACTCACATTCAATGAGGAAATTTATCCATTTTCAAATGGAAATCTGTTATTTTAACAAGGAATTGAAATTTTTCATTTCCTTTCACTAATAATGCAGAAGAATATAAATACTGAGAAATACAAATATGCAATTATTTGCAATGTCAGTCAAAAACTTATCCAAAATATAAATGCTCTTAACTGCTTAACAAATCACTAATAATTTTTTCGTTTATGCCCTCACTTGGTTAGTTGTTTAGACGCCGAGTCATGCTACAAATTGTGGTATTTAATATGATTCAAAAATAACAACAACAAAGGAATAAACACATATTATCATTAAAAAATTTTTACACTCTGAATTCATATGCAAATGAATACCAATAATAACATGCTTACACATGGAGTGTATACGTTTTGTACTTGTTTAAAATTCTCACAATGGTAGCAAAGAAAAACTCGTTTAATTTATATTTAATTCATTAACGTTTGAGAAAACGTTTTTAGCTTTAGGTACTTGCGCACAAATACTACACATGTAATGTTGTGCTGCATATATTGTACCCTTGATATGGTAATTGGCCTCTTTAAATGCATTATCACTTTGATATATTGTCCATTGTGTAAGCTGGAGACCTAACTGAAGAGCTAAAAACTATTCTCGCTCGCCGTAGTATTAAATGAGCGCAATTACTCATCTACGCATAGAAGGTTATTTTAAATGTTGTATTTAATTGAAAACGTTAGACACATAAATAACTTCCATGTAGTGTGTTCAATGAACAATACAGAATGTGTTATTGATAGAGAGTAATAACCGATGTTATATTTGAGAGTAATTGCTATGAACTAATTCCTTTATATTATTATATTTTAATTAGTTAATGTAAGCGGAAAAAAAAATTTTATTTCTATAAATCTATATACAAACTGTGGGCGTGGCAAGTAATGCGTAAGAGCTTACACGTCGGATGCTATTCAAAAAATGTTTTCTTTTCCTTTTTGTGTAAATTGTGGGCATGTGTGTCGCATTTTTGCAACATCAATAGAAGGGATGGCTTGAACTTCCTTCACGAAATATTTCGATGATAAAATTTGTGTTGGGTTTTTTCTATTCCTTAGATCATATTTTTCAATTATTCATATTTAAGTACGCGATAAGTACGATTCTGTGCTGCTTATGAACTTGTGGTACTTTTGTAGAAACTGAAACAAGAAATTGAAATTTTGTTCACATGTAAACGGAAAACTTTTTCAAATTCGTTTAATACCACGAGTATTAAGGATTAAAAATAATAGTTTAAGGTGTTTTCAAATTCTGTCCTGTCCATATTTTTTTTGCTACACGAATCGTAAAACTTGTCTTTCTAGTTGATCCTAAAAGCATGCTAAGAAATTACTTCTTTTTTTTTCCTTGTTACACTACATGTAGTAATAGCCCCTTATTAAGTCGAAATCGGAAAATATCACAACCTCAATTATATCGATCGATTTAAGCATGTCTCTCCAAATAGATATTTCGAAATTTGAAATTTGCTACAAGGACTTGGCCTTTCAAAGACGTACACCATTGCAAATGGTTTAAATTGGACAATATTTAGAGCGCCCTTATATAAAATAAGTTTCTTTTATTCGCACTATTATGCATATATTGGACTCTGGCTTTATTACCATTGTGAGAATTTTAAATATTTTTTCAAAAAACTTGGCAAAGCAATTTTAATAAATTCGATTATAAAGGAAATCAGTCTATACCGAAAATACGCAATTCTTAATAGCTACTAGAGCAAAATTTTAGCTTAATATCTCAAAAAGTACGACCGTGAGCCTCCCAGGCATACAGACTGACGTTACTAAATCGACTTGGATTTTGATGCTAATCAAAAATATATATACCTTGTGGGGTCTCTGACTGTTTCTTTCTTATATGGAATGTAAAATAAAAAAAAAAAAACGGTTACTAACACTTACTTAGCCTAAAAGTTAATATTCTAAGAACAATTTCTAGAACGCAGTCCTAAATTATTTCGTTTTCACGAATGCGTAATTCTTATCTAATTAGTCAGACATCTTTATTGAGAACTTTTTAAAGTAAATGAATATTATAAATATAACAGCAGTAAGCTTTCCAAATGAACACAAATGTTTTAAAATAAATTAGCGATTATTGCAGTTTAGCGAAAGTAACATTTAAATGCTTAATTTCGTAATTTTTTAGTATTATCGCTCATTTGTTTTTGTTTTTCGTTTTTTGGGTGTCAGACCATAATTAATTGAAACAAATCTTACAGTTATATTTAATATGTTAAATTGAAGGTGGTGCAAAGGCATTTTTACTAACTGTGTGTCCGTTAAATTTAACAAAAACTGTTATTAATTTGTATACGCGTTCCATATGTACTTGAGGTGGCTTTGTTTAACCAATTGAAGGCAGGCATTGTTGTGTGCATGAAAACACTCCAAACACAAATTTTATTATCACTACTACATTAATTGAACTCAATACCATGTGGTTAAAAGGTGTGTATTTGCAAAAATATTGCGTGTACTTAAAAAAAAAAGTAATAGAGCGCTCGTTTTTTTTATTTTATGTATGTACGTGCTCACAAACAACGACATAACGAAACTCTCCAAATTAGCTTAGATAATTTTCTACGCAGGTATTACACATGTTATATATTTTATTTCCTACACACTACCTTTAGATAATATTTACTACTTTTGTCATTCCGAACTCTTCAATTTACACAATTCCCATCCCAAGGTTGAGGATATATATAGAAGCAAAACGTGGACAAAACATTATACACGCAATATATTCTGAATCAGCAGCGAATCATTGTCTGAAAATTAATATTCCAAACTTGTTAACTTGAAATGTTAATGGCCTCTGTAGGCTGTTTTGTATAAAATTGGACAAAATCGGATAAAAGACACGACACGACACGCCCACTATGGAAAAAAGGGGATTCTTTTTTAAAATAGTTTTTCCGTATTACTCACAAATTACAGCTGATCGAAGAGATAGATAGTTAAAAATGTACCGTTATATTGTACTACTTAGAGCGCTTTGGTGTATCGGTGTTAGGTGTTCAAGCCTTGGCCTGTGCCATATTTATCTTTATTTATAAATAACAATTCGATCAGATTTCATACACACAAGCCTTCTAATTGCATCGCAGTGAAATAAATGATATTTTTCATGTGAAATTTCATTTATCATGGCGATATAGCGTGCAATTATCACACATACACACAAAAGAATTATTACTGCACTCCTTCGCAACCACAACCCAAGAAACTTTTTAGAAAAGCACAAGAATGTAAGTCACTTAAATTTGAATTCATCCTAAGCCGGATACGGCTTTTTCACGTTTTTTATTTTTACAATACATCTTTTTTGTGTGTTTGTTTATCCAACGGATATATATTATATGTACTTTTATATATATGTATGTATGTATGTATGTATGTATTCACACTACATAATTACAAATAAAACGCACAAACAAGTTTCTGTTAAATGATGATTGTGCGACGATTTTTCATTCATATGTTACAAATTTACTTTTAGTTTAAAAATCATCGATTCCACAGCAAACAACAACCATTACAATCAATGTTATTTAATTTGCATAAAACTTAAAAAAAAAAACATGTATACTTGTTTTTGTGAAAATATCACGAAAAAGGTAGCCAACACAAAGAGACTTTTTGTTAAACCAATTATTCTAAAGAATAACGCGCCGCCTAACACTGTCTTCCTTATAATACGTTTCACAAGCAACTGATTTGTCGTTGTCCAATAAGCAAGTGTTTTACTCGTGAAACTTTATGAGATTCAAACCAATTTAACAGCTTAAAAAGTTTGGTTTTACAAAATTAGCTTTTTTACATTATTACCGCTTTATATTTTCTTTTCCGATAAATTGAAAATGTATACCGATTTTTTCTACTAATGATATGAAAATATCATAACAAAGGGAGTCTGGCATTTATTTCTACTTAAAACCTATATAGATACATATGGTTTTAGGTAAATTTATTGTAGAATGTATTTTAGACGATCGTGTTGCTTATGTTAAGTTTGCGTAAACAATCAATGTTTGACAGTACAACTAATATTTTCACACAATTATTTACTCGGAAAGTCTTATTGGTGTTAGTTAACTTAAAACGATCATCATTATACCCACCAGAGAGTAGTGGCGAGAATATACTAAGTTTATTATTCCGTTTGCAACATCCAGAAGCATATGGACAGACTGATTTTATATGGAGGGTCTTTAAGATTTTGTCCTAAGCCAAACATTTTAAGTTATTTGTTATATCCTTCGTCATAATGATATGAGGGTATATTGGTTTTGTTCAAACTTTTTTTTTTATATATATATAACCATCCCCTCAAGGGATGGTCCCTGTACGTGTATGCACCATTAGAAAGGATTAAAAGGAGTAGGATCACAGGAGTAGTGTTTATGGACATTCGATTTAAACTGGTGCACACTTGGCGTGGTGGGACACATCTCTAGTAAATGGTTTCAGGGGCAAAAACCCCGGTTAAAGAACCGGCACTTTCATAGCGAATGGGTGAGATCGCTGAGAAAGCCTAGTAGTCCTATTAAAACACTTTAATGGGGCACACATCTCTTTTATCTCTGTAGAACACATGCCATGGAAATATTTATACATAAGCACAACACAGCTCACATGTGTCGAGAGAGTTGGATACTCTTTCGTCACCTATGAGTACCACCAAAACTCTTCGCTGCATGCGCATGCGTTAGTAAATATTAGGAATCGTGCCACATGCTCAGCAATAGCCGATTCGATTGGGGCCTTCTGTCTATAGATGAAAATTTTTTTGGCAAGGATCGTTGACTTGTAAAAAAAAATGACATAAATATTGTTACTTAGGTGGAAGTCTCACAGACATGTGTGTTAAAGTTTACCCTTTAAGTTTCTTATTCCGTTTATTACACCTAAATAGAGGCGTCAGATACCCTACAATGGTTCACCATTAAAATCCAAGTCCATCTAGATTCCGTCTGTTAATGGAATGTTTACAGTCCTAAATTTTGAGATATTTATCTGAAATTTTTTACGAATTTTTATTTTTACTGTACACAGATCGCTATTTAAATTTAAACAAATTTTAACGGTTGGGACACGCCCACGATCTCCAAAATTTATCCATGAGGTTGAAATTTAGAATAAAATTGGTAATAATAGTACAGTCCCTTTCATATACAGTACAACTTCAAGTAAATTCGCTTCGCTTTGGTCCTTGCCAAAAAAATATATATATATAACCATATTTTAAAAATACTTACGGCTCCGCTTCGATAGATTTTAACTTTGCCACATAGTTTGATGGTATGTAGCCCTCTTGGCGAGTTTTCTTGCTGCGTGCCAACCACCAATCGCCCTAAGAAATAAAACAAATATATATTATATTATTATTTACTTTATTTTGTTATGGGATTTGAAGGAGGTTCTCTTTTAAACATGTAAAATTCTAGTAGCCGAAAAGTCCATTTCTAAATTATGTTTACTCTTTTTCGTGATAAAAACATGTTTTGCTAAAATGATTTTTGCCTCACATGGGAATTAAGCCTGCGTTGTATGTCAAGCAGATATAAAGATTATTATTAATTGGGGGCACGTCTGTAATCCGAATACACCCATTTTTGGCAAATCGATAAAGCTAATACTTATAGATGTACATACCAAATTTTAGGTCTATAGCTCAATTTTTGTAGCAGATAAATAGTTTTTTGTCGATTGTGGGCTCTTGACCGATTTTGCCCATTTTAAATAGCGATCTGCGTGCAAAAACTAAAAGTGCCTGTACAAAATTTCAGCTCAATATCTCAAAATGTACGCCCGTGAGAGTGCCAACAACAGACGGACATACATGCCTAAATCGACTCAGTTTTTGACGCTAATTTGTAGGGTCTCTGACGCCTCCTTCTGGGTGTTGTAAACGGAAGAACAAACTTCGTATACCCTCATCACTGAGGTGGAGGGTATAAAAAAAACTCCAAGAAAGTTTTGAATAAATCAGCTTTTAATCTCAAACTTCTCCTCGATTTTTTGACATCTTTGCCTACTACGTATATAACTTTGTCAAATGTTTTCAACGCCCAGTAAGACGCTCCGGAAATCCCACAAAGTATATATATTCTGAATCGCCATCGAATACTGAGTCAATCTAGTCATGTCTCTCTGTCCGTATGTATGTGTGTTATATATGTCACTGTCCCGATCGTAAAAATTGAGATATTGGAACTTGAGAAGTGTTGGTAGTTCTTGTATGTAGGTATCTTTGGGAAAAGGACAAAATCGACGAGACGGTGTAACAAAAACTGCGAGAAGCAATTTTTTAAAGAAAATTTTTCTTTACTTAAAAGAGGAAGACATAATTGACACATACAGTATACCCCCGGTAGAGCTTTGGTGCATACATAGTGAGTATTCAAGATTATGTTCTAAATATTCTCTCGATTGCAAAAATTAAGATATCCGTTTCAAAGTTTGCTGAAAATCCACAACTGGTTATTATTAAATATTGGTCAATCATTGTTTTAATAATGAACTGCGACTGATAAAAAAAAAACGAAAATAAATAAAGAAGCCTCATTTAACTACAAAATTTTGACCTAAATCTATATGTAAAAAAAAATTACCTGTGTATCATTTAAAATTTCTAAATGTTCCCCTTTGCGGAAGCTTAAATCTTCATCGGTGCGAGCATCATAATCGTATAAGGCTACAAATATTTTGGCATTTGCATTTGAAGTTTCATTTTCAGGAATTTGAGGGACTGGGCGTAATTGCTCCTGTGGTTGCCCAATAGGTATTGATATTTGTGGAACGCCTGTTACTCCGGTAGCAGTTACATCGTCAAGTGGACTACGTTGATCTATGTGATTTTTATCAATATCTGGTTTCTCAGTACGTAAACAGTTGCCCATAATTATTCAGTCGAGTCTTTTTCAAATCTTCAATGCACTATTTAACTTTGGGTTAGTCGCGAATTAATGATGATGCCGAATTCAACAAATACCAAATGTGTACTTGTATAATAATTGTAGTCCTTCATGGACTATTCTTCATTTTTATGTGATTTTAATGTTATTGCAACCGTATGTAATTCATAGGGTATTTTATAAATTTTAATGGTCCTATCTCAATATAAAAAAAGCATGAATAGATGGATGTTGATGAATACAACACCGATTTCGCCTTTTCTCACAAATATAGAAAAAGATGGCACTTTACTGATTCTATATCATAACATTTTTTTTTTACTCAAACGATAATCTTATTATCTAATTATTATTCTGTATATAATTCTTTACTATTTAAAAGTTATTTGTAAATAAAATTTCAATTACTTCACCCGTTTACAAAATATAATATATGTATTGATAATAAAATGAACAGTACGAAAACTAATCGTGGTGTTTTCCATTGTATAGACATTCCATACTGTTTGTCGCTATCTCGCTCTAATAGCTGCTTTTACCAGCAATATCTCTTGTATTATATTTTTATTCACTCATTTTCATGTCTTTTTAAATCGACACGTGCAACAAGTTATCAACGAAATTTTTCCCGACAAAATTGGGATATTCGTCTGGTGTCTGGTCAAAATAATATATAAAATTACTGATATTATTTTGATGTATTAACACATCCTAGGCAATGGTGGTATTTTTGTTAATTTAATAAAATTTATATATTTTATTGTTTGTTATTACGACCTTCTGTAGTTCTGAAATTCAGAATGAGTAACCTAATGGTGAAAGGTCGGGAATAAACTTGTGAAGAAGGGCGTGATCGCTTAATGTAGGCGGACATAGCTACTTATTTTTTGGAGCACCAATATAGGGGTGTTTTATAGGGAGGAGGGAGTTATCCTAGTTTTGGCACAGACCTAATACAGCCCTTTTTTATTTGTTTAAAATAAGTTTTATAATGAGTCTCGTACGTACTGATACAATTAAGCATATCACAGTACAATATAAATTTTGAAAGTATCACAGTATACTTTCAATTATATATTATTACATATTAAGAGATCGGACTTGACCAACTATATTATTTTCTCAAGCTTTACAGCATTATGATTGGACTATGTTGTTAAATTGTTCTTTTATATATAGTTTCAACAATTCAAACGGTAATCCATGTGTGCTTCACTTCCCTTTGAAAAACTTGACGCAAAAAGGCATTAACCTAGGTTAGATAAAAACGTAGCTATTACAAATATTATATATAAAACACAAAATAGGCCGCCAATGTGAGAATACAAGAAAGTATAAACTATAGGGAGAATGTAAAAATAGAAAAACAGTCCGATACCGATCAAAAACAAAGTAGCTGAAGCTAAGTCGTCCTCTATTTTAATGGTAGCTACTATTGACGTTTTTCTCTCATAAATTTATATTTATAATTATTTAGTTAGATGTTCAAAAAAAAAACTGGGTAAATTTTTCAATTCATAAACTCCAATGATATTTTCACCTGAACCTGAACTCTTTTACGCTTCACAACCTGTTAATAATTATACACATTATGTGGGTTTGAAGGGCATGACACTCGTGTATATTCCCTATAAAATAAAACACATCTATGTACAACTGCATTTTTGAATAAGTTAATGTTTTGGCGCTAATGTATTATTTACTTCTGTGAACTGTTGCTGTCCTTAGTACAATTTATTTTGGACGACACAGCCATTGCCGTAGGCTCCACTAAACCCGGCTGATCAAGAACTTCGCGACTTTGATCTGGCATTAATTTATCTACAACGTGTTTGTATATGAGACCATTATTTCCTACATAACACACTGAAAAGCCATCCAACCAAGACTCTTGGGAATCGAATACACCTTTGAGGTCCCACAGTTTATATTTCCAAAAGTTAAACATTACTTTTAATCCTGAAATGCCTCTAACGGTCCATCTTATTTTAATCGTAAAATCCTCAGGATGTTTGGTGATCTTCAATATTTCAAATTTAACGTATGCGTACTTTAGGTGACCGACTGTTCGCAACAGTGCAATTTGTTTTACGTAATGATAAATTCCAATTGTATGCTTTCCGCTTATATTGTTTTGGAATTCCAAATCTGGACTATAAATTGAATAGTCTAAAGGTTGTATAAATAATTTAGGTAACGTCACGCTAAGTACTTTGAATGCGTGCTCCAAATCTTCTGCGTTAGGTGGCCTTGGTTTTTTAACATTCTCTGTCTCATTATTGTGCATTGATCTAAATGCAGTGCCATAATGGCTGCCTACCAATCCTTTTAATAATTGGTTGCTAAGAAATGGAGGAGTAACCAATTTGTAGTTTATATATATAGTTCTGCGATGTTGGATATAACACATTACAGAAGATATAGCCTTTAAATGTATGTTTGGTTCACATCGACTTCCATATTCTAATAATATACGCGAGCATGAACAGCTCCGCAATAACAAATATGACAATATCATAAAGATTATATTGTTCTCTTAATACAACTTTCTAATTATATGAAACACTATTCTCAAAGCAAACAGCAGCAAAAACTTTAGCCATAATGTTATGCATTTATTTAGCGTAAAACCACAATAAAGAGCTAAGCAGAAAGCTATCACATGCGTTCTTATGCAGACAATTATCATATATGCATGGCTAGGGCTAAAACATAATTACACACTTTACACATTCCATTGGTGCAGTAAAAAATATTATCCCTTAGAGAACGTAATGAAATGAATTATTGTTTATTTTTTTTTCTTTTGGTCCATGCATATAGAATATCAAAGACTTTTTCCCCTGAAAAATGCAGGAGTTGCCATTTAGTAAAAGAAAATATAAATTAATTTTTAAGATAAAATGTTAAAATATTCAAGTAATAAAAATTGTAAACTAGCGGGGATCCCCGCTTCTTTTTTGTAATTCTCTCTCCGAGAAATTTCTCTTTTCTCTTGTATTCCCTCTCACGAATGTTTCTCTTTTAACTCTTCCACAGCGTTGCCACTAAAAAACAACAACAATGTTATGATTTTTCTTTTTGTCCCAATAATAAGAAAATTTCGTTGCTAATCTTTCTTGCCAACATGTCGTATGTTTGTTTTTTGATAACTAAAATAATAAATATAGTAAATGATAAGTAATGGCTGAATCGATTGTTCAGGACTGGTTAATAGACTTTCAACGTATCCAAAATCAACCCGATGAAACAAAAGCTTTCGCCATTGAACATGATTCCGATTCTGATATAGCTGAAGCTATATTTACAATATTAAGTGAATGCCAGAAACATGAAATTCTCGTCTATAATATATGTCAACAATTATTACAATTTTACCGTAGTACAGAGAAGGCATTGCAAACATTTCCTTTGCAGTTTATACCTGTCCTCATTTATACATATTTACATGGTGTGGCGAATGGTAATAAAAAAGGTGTACGCTGTGTGGAAACTTTACTAATTTGTATATACAATGGAGAAGTATCGACGGAAGAGGGCTTTGAAAAAATTTTACAATTTCGCATGCCCATATTGGCTCAGACGTCAATTTACCATGAGGAGAAATCACTACCAATGACTGATCTTCGGCGTTGGGAAGAGAACTGCAATCGAGACGTAAAGTGGGGACCACATCCCCGTATTGAAGCTATCACGTCAAATAATCGCATGAAAGTCATGACAGCGTTGTTATTTTGCTACAATCGACAAGTTAGTCAAACGCAAAAGTCATCATTAATATATCTATGCAGAGTGGCATCGCAATTGGTAAACGAAGGATTTTCCAACAAATCTCAAAACAGGCTTTCTTATGGGTAAGAAAGCGTTTTGCCAGAGAAAATTTCTTTTTTCTACATGTAATGTTATAAATACCTTATATTGCAGCACTGACCAAACTGTTGCATCCAAGTCTGTAACACCACGTATCCCTCTAAATTCTGCATTCCTCGTCGAATTATCGCATGCTATATATTTTGCTATGTTTAATGGATTTGGCACCGTAGCTATTCAGATGTTTGAAGAAATACACAATCGTGCCTGTTTCGAATTGTACACTGAACTGATACTATTAACAAGTGCTGTGAGAAATTCGCTGCGCGCGAATCCTTCAGGCCAGCCCAGTGACGGTCCCATGGGTCTCAGCGTAGCATTAACTCCATCTACTAATACTGTGACTACTGCTATAACAAAGTCGATGATAACAAACGCCTCATTCCGTACGAAAAAGCTTCCAGATGATATACCTATACAGATCCAAGATTTGCATAAACCTCAAACTATGCATCAACTTGTTAGCGTCAATGAAGAAATGGCAGAAGCAACGAAAGATCAAAAAGACACAATGCAACAAGGTCAGCGCATCCGACCTAGTGTAGAAGGTATTAAGGCGCATGCTCACAAGGCACTTATAGCTGGGTTCAAAAAGGCAAAAGACAAGGATATAGGAAAAATCAATTTACCATCATGCCCTAATACTATTAATAATTCAAGTACAGATCCACCCAAGCCACCACAAAGAAAATCCGACAAACATATGCAACGTCACTCTCTATTGCAATTACAAATTGATAATGGGTCGTCCACGCTGGATTACGAAAATAGTGCATTGTCCTACCGAGGTAGGACCTGTGATCCGATAGAGCCTACAGAAATACTGCCGATGCAGACATTAATTGTCAAAGAGAGTGGAAGCTCTACGCTTAGTAGTGACAGTGACGCTAATTGCGGAACGGATGTGAACAATAGTGTTCTGGTAAATAGTAACAATAGTACCACCACCACAATATCAGTGATCAGCAGCGATCTATTGACTACAAAAAGTTTTGAATCCAACATTGACATATTCAACACTAACGGAGTAGGAGTAAAAGCTAGCGACTCCCTAATGAATTAATATATGAATAATTGTTGTAATCTTTAAACACGTAATGGATATTATTTCATGACAGCATTGAAACCATAAATATATTAATTTCATTATTAATCGTTACAATACCGACAAAAGCTTATATATTTTCAAAGTCAAGAGGACAAATGGTCAGATATCATATTACGGTTATTCAGTAAAATTCTAGTGGTTTAACAACGGTTTTAGTGTTCGCTATTGAATTTGCAATTTGGTAGCTTCACTAGTTTATTAAAATTGGTGAAATGTTTAATTTAATGACATGAAATGTAAATTTTAAAGATTGTATAATTTACTTAATTCATTGATTTGTTACTTTGGCACAAAGTACAACAACAAATTTAATGTTCGTTATGAGAGTGAACTAGTATAACTGCCATGGCAATTGGTATTAAATAAATGCGGAGTCCAATTGACTTTGCCTAAACCAAGCTGAATATGTGTACTTGTTACATTTGTATACTTTCCTGGTCACAAATAATAAAAGACAGAGTTTTAAGCTGATTACAAAAATTTATGCCTTATTTTTTATACGAAAAAATCGCTCGCTCTATTTTTAAAGTTATCTGTAGAAAATCTAAACACAGGAACGATACTTTATCTATTTACGTGAATAAATTTGTCATTCTTGAACATCATGGGCCACCCTGAACGGTAGAGAAACCAATTTTATTATGGGTCTGATGATTTCATCGTAAACAGTTTTATGTTAGACCACTCGAAACGTCTTCCTTACCTTACCTAATATTCAACTGGCGAGGGGCGGATTAAGTTCCTTTACCAGGACTATATCTTCAACATTGAAATTTGGTGTCTTACTATTCCTTTAGCGACGTGTGTTGTAATGCAGTTAGATATTCTTGGTGGCAACGTTTCCAAAAGCCTTGAAACATATTTTAGACATGCTGCCAGTATCTTAATCGATTTATGTTAATGGATGTGAAAGCGCTTTTCGGAACGATAACCATCTTGTCTGCCAAGTAAAAAATGGAATGGTGACAAATAGTTGCAATCTGTGTCAGATGTAATTCCCAGTGGTCTAGAATTAACGATTCCTTCAAATGGAGCCAAAACTTTTATAAACTTTGAAATATTGATCAGATAGCTGTTTACAATGGGTAAAATCGGTCAAAAGCCACGCCCACAATTCACAAAAACCTAATTAAGCTTAAGTTGACATTTCCTTTACATATGTATAATTATGCCATCCATCGGTATGCCAAATGTGGGTGTGATTGGATAACAGACACCCTTCCAATTTACAAAAAAATTGTATCCAACGTACAACTCGTCTTGCAACGAGATGCATCATATATACATACACTATTAAGGGGCTTAAGCTTTTACCTGCCACGCCCATCGTTTGTATGTATTTATTTAAGTTTTTTTAGTTTTTTTTTTACTTCTTAATTTCTGCATGCAGAGGTTACTATTTCAATTGGAAAAAATGAGTCAATTGTCACGCCCACAAGAAATTGAAATTTTATAAATATATATATAATTATGTAGTGTATCTATGCAAAAAATATGGGCATGGCAGAATTACTAAAACTCTTATGTGGCACTGAATCTAACTTAAACGTACCTGATTACACTTAGAAAGCCTAAGTAGGTACTTGCCACGCCCACTGTTTGTGTATTTCTACTGATTAAGAGCGCACCGCTACACAAAAGTTAAAACGTTGAAAATTATATGATATGGGCTGCTGCCTCTGCCTACCCTACCTATATGAAGCAATTAATTCGGGCAAGTTTTATTTTGAGAGAATATATACAAATAATTGCGTATGTGTGTGTATTTGAATTGCGTGTGTATACCTGTGATGGTTGATAATTATTTTCCGATTATTTTTAAACAGTTTTAAATAAATTTCAATAAATTTGCGGCTCTCACTGCTCAACTCCGGCACTAATGGTCATTAGAGCTAAACTTTTATCATTTCGATTATTTTGTGAAAATCAACCATAGTCACGTGTGTTTATTTGTTTGTTTATTTATTTTTCTCCCAAGCGCGTTCGTTTAATGGTTACTGGGTTCATGTTATAATTTGTTTTGATCAATTTTTTCTATTCAATAAATCACACAGCTCGTTATAAACATACATACTCTCGTCCACATATTTATGTTGATATAACAATCATTAGATACATTTTGGTATTGGGTTGGTTGGTTGGTCTAATGGGAGAATCATATGTAACAAAACTGTATCCGTTTTTAATTTTCTGCACACAACGAAAATGAAAAACAAATAATAACACCATAGCAGTTGCCAGTTAGCGTCTCAGTTTGTATTGTATCAATATTTGTAATGCTTTTAACAATATAATATCAATATGTGTATATGTGAGCATGTTTTACGTTACGTATAGTATACTTGACCAAACAACTCATTAAAAATACTTTCACCGCAATTATATAAATGATTAAATAAATGTACTCTCGCACAGTGTTTGTCCCCAATTGCTATATACACACACAAGTACAGTGCGTCATATTTCCGTAATAATATGCTTATAATTATATTTTTTCAAAATTATATTGAATCATATGTATGTATATGGGGGTGTATATGACTTTGTGAAACAGGTTGCAAATGGCTACTTTTCCAGCTTTGCCCTGACTAAACATGCTTTACTCAGATGCACAGACAGACTTAAATGGAACAGTTTGCCACGTAACTTTGATTGAGTATATGTTTGTTGTATATTTATACGTAAAGAATAGGAAAATCTAAATCTCGGTAATATATTCACTAATCGAACATTAATTTGAAACAAAAATTTCGATTAAATCATCATTTTATTGATTGTTCAACCAGCACCTGACTCTAATGGCATTTAACTTAAACTACAATAAAATTCACAGAATGTAACGGATACAGTAAACAATAACGTTATTAAGGTTAAGCATTTACGGCACAGATGTTTTTAAGCTTTTATATACGTAATGCCTGGAACAATAATAACAACAACAACAACAATCATTGTGTATAATGTTAAGCATCAAATGAAAAGAATATTTGGCTAAGAAATATCGTATACGTATAATGGGAAAAGAAATAAACATGTTAATCAAGGCTGATTGTTCAACACCCTACATACATCACTTGATATTGGTTTACAATATCCGAGAGAATAAATTAAATGGATTTAAAAAGAAAGAAGTAAAGAAAGAAATTGGGCTTTAGGGCAACCTTAAATATCCTTCGTACAAACAGTGGGCGTGGCAAATCCTTCTAGTTGTGTATGTATTATGTGTCAAGTTACAAGTCAGATTATACATCTAGTAAAGTTATTTGCAAATTTGAAGGCATCCATTATACGACCACGCCCTGTTTGGATACATCAATTAATAATAAAAACTTGTATTAAATTTCTTACTTTATAGACCAATTTTTGTAGCTAATGGATAGATTTTTGTCAATAGTGGGCGTGTCGATTGCCTGAATTTGATGCTTTTCAAACAAGTTTTTAGAATGTCTTCACAATATGGCCTATTTTTTAAAAAAAGAGCTCAAAATTTTTTTTGTATCAAATTGTCTTGTGTAGGGTAGGATATAAAAATGTATCGAAAAACTATCCTAAAAACGATCAACATTTTTATTGCTACAAACTACAATGTGCATGTAGACTACAGGTAACTACAATGCAAACGTAAATAGACAGACTGACCGACATGCCCAAGGTTTAGAAAATAATTCCGAGTTGATTGGTTTTGTGTGAAAGGATATAAAATAGCTTAAGTAGAGCTGGTTACAAAGGATTTTACAATACAAAAAAGGAATACGTGCATGTGTGCCTAGTTACATAAATCAATTCTTATCAAAAAGTTTACAAATATATATAAATAATAAATATTTTAAATGTTGCAAAGGACACCCTGTTGCTTGAACAGTTTCACATTGCAAAAATTAAGAAGAACAAGTGAAAAAAAGATATATTAGATGTACGCCAAATCTGGGGCACTCACCATCTTTGCCCAATACCCTGTTGCATGTTCAGACAAGCATAGACCATATTAGGACATTATTCTATAGAAAATATATTCTTGTTAATATATATCACTCGAATGTCTAGATCATTCATATATCATTCATATACCGTTAGAATAAAAAAATTAAGAATCAGTCTCGATTGATTTACTGAAATCGAAATATAGAGACTAGCTTAGTATGATGAACTTCCTAAAGCTGTGGGCCAGTCCTTGAACCGATGTTGTTCATTTCCCAAACCCTACTTTTCATGTTGAAATGATGAAAATATATACTAAGTTTCGATAACCAAAGTACTAAAACCCACAGGTTCAGGGTTTAGAATGTCATTGTGGGCGTGTCGTAGGATTTTATCCATTTGTAAGGTCAAACTTTACACAAACTCAAAAATTCAAAAAATCACACACGATCATACGGACAGACTAAAGAGCTAAATCGTCCCAAAGTCTATGTTGAAGTCGAATATATATACGTTTGAGGGTGTGGCTCGGCCCCATAAAGTACTTAAAAACATAAGAATAAAACCAATATAACTCCAGATTATTGTGATGGTGGGTACAATAAAAAAAAAACTAGGATTTTTGTTGCTTCAGGTTATTAACGTAAAGATAAACTTTTGTCCCGGTTTTACTTTAAAAATCATTTATCACATATACATGACAACCTTACTTATAATTTTTCTTTTTAGTTCTTTAGTTTTTTAGTTTTTCTTTATGGTATAAGCCTGTAAGCAGAGTTGAGGCCGGTACTAGATTAGGTTTGTAACACACAGTATAGGAAGGTAAGGTACTTATATGCAGTGCTTTCTTTCTATCACTGTGTACGTATATCATACACAAGTATGAACTTGCTATACTCATCCAATCTGATTTATGAGGATAAGTGTTTAAATGTATGTATCTTATGGTTCATTTCTACCAGATGGTACTGATGGTGGCATATTGTCTGGTATTGTTGTTGGTTGATGTTAATACAGCCTCAAACTTTAACCATACATTACATCTTGTCTCATTATTCGCTTAACCCAACAGCACCAGCAACAACAACAACAACAACAACAACAACAACAACAACAACAACAACAACAACAACAACAACAACAACAACAACAACAACATTATTTCACCAACAAATTTGTGTGTGTACGTGTGCTATATATTATTTCTTGAGTGAAATTTACCGCATTACCTGTCGTCGTACAATGCGTTAACAATTCTCTGTGAAAATATTGCACTTGAAAAAGTCAACAACTATGTTAAGAATACTCTGACGAATATTGATATCTGGAATCTTAATGCACTTCAACTTGGTGTATGTTGAGTTGGTAAAAATGTGTTTAACACAAAAACTAAAATAGATTAAAAATTTCAATAAAATTCAGCCTGGATGCCTGTATGTCGGTACGTCTATCTTTAATGAAAATAATTCCATACAAACTTCGTACATTCTGCATTTATAACAATCATTATTCATATCTTTGGTATAAATTTGTAAGTTCATCAAAGACAAAATTAATTGTAAATGAGTGTGTAATTAAATAAATTATGCTGGGAAAGCAAATCTAACCAAACCAGCTCATTTATATTGGTGTCTTTGCCGTTGACACACGTGTTTTGTCAACTGTCATTTACAGTTAATTTATATGAAATTACAAGGATCGTATAATAGAAGATGCCATCGTTAGAATATCCGAGGGTGGTTATGAAACATAATAGAGGAAAAATGAAAATGACAAAGCTTACGCAGAACTTATAATATATATATTATAATGCAAGAAAGAGAGAAAGAGAGAGAGAGAGAGAGAGGTAAAATTCAGTTTATCTACAATTTAAAATCAAGTTCGCGTTTTTATGTTATACGCTTCGTGTAGTGGCAGATGCCCACTTTAAACAAAAACTTATCAAGATTCCAAAAATGCAGCCATAAAGCTACAGTTAAAGTTAAAGTTAGTTTGCCTTTACTCTATTTACTCCTTTGAATTGATGCGTCGTTTCAAAGAGTTAATACGCCCACAATATATAAAAAAACTATTTGTTACACAAAAAAAATCTTCGAGTTTATAAATATTTTACATATGTTTCAGTAGAATGCCACGCCTACTTTTGTTAAAAACTTCTAAAGGTTCCAGCCACTCTAAATTGAAATGTAGTTTAAATATTTTTAATGATATGTTGAAATTGGGCGTTTTCGATTGGCAGACACGCCTTCATTTTACCAAAAAAAAAAGTAGCTTAGAATTTAATCTTGGAATTGTTATGATATTAATAGAAATTGATTAAAAATTTTATATCTGCCACGCCCACATTACAAAATAGAGTAATTTTGTAAGGTGTTACAAATTTGGTTTAAGTCAAATATAATTTTTTATTGTTGTTGCCACCGTTTTTGTAAATGACCCGTAAAAAGTAAAAGTTTTTACGTGCTACTCTCTAGTTAAACTAAAAGTAAATAAACGTTAATCTATATTTATAGCAGTAAAATGTTTCAAAAGTTGTCCATGTAGTTATAATTACATTCACATATACACACTGTATATATTGTAATTAAAATTATTCAAATTATTCAAATAATTTTAATCAGTCTTGCAAACCCTTGCAATACCCCAAAGGTTTACAAATTGCAACGAAAACTTAAATGAAAACTTCCATGCTCGCTCTAATAGTTCGCTCTAATAATTGCAATGTGCTGATGATGATGTGTGTTTCATTTCTAACATTTCTACACTTTGTGTTGCTTGACAAAATTCAACCGTTTATTAAAATTTGCACCAAATACGAGTACTCATGGTCACATTATTAGTAGCAACGTTTAGATTGGATTGTATGGCAAAAATTGTTGCTTAGAGATTAAAAAGTGAAAAATGCTGCGCAGGGGGAGGGGAGTAAAGAGTTGCATTTAAACTTATTTCAGTTTTATAATTCAAGTCTTATATATCACAAGTAGCCAAAAATTAAGTGAAGATCTTTAAGCCGATCTTATAATATCGCACAATACATAACTTGGTGACATATATGAACCGTTCAATGCACACATTGATTAACTCCACTTTTTGAAAAATCTTAAATTTAGGTATCAAAGCACTTGGTACAGTCATAACTTTATTATTTCATCGCATTTCTCAACTTTTTGTTTTGTGGAGTTAATCGATGTGTGCACTGAAAGGCTCATATGTACGTAAAGCTTAATTATAAATCATTTAGTCCATGTATTGATGATGTATAGCCTGCTGTACGTAAATTTTCTTTGTACATCTCTCAAACGCAATCATAAACAAGTAAAGAAAGTAAATTTGTCTTAGGCCGAACCTTTGATTGAACAAATTTGCCCAATTTAAGTAGCGATCTGCGTATAGAAACTAACAAAATTTCAGCATAATATCTTAATATAGACGATCGTGAGAATGTCAACATGTACATGCCTAGATCGCTTCAGTTTTTGATGCCGATCAAAACCTATATACTTTGTCGTATCTTTGACGCCTTCCTCTGGTTGTTGCAAATGAAATGACAAACTTAGCATATCCTCCATTTAGCTGTGTAGGATGTGAAAATATAACTAAATGGAGCAGTTTTTTATTACAGTGTTTGATAGAAAGAGAATCCAAATAAAGAAATTGTGGTAAAGTTTATTACGTTCGTCATACTATGGTCACCCACATAAAACTTTTTCTTTTGCTTATTCTTCTCTTTTAATATATTTTTTTCTTTTTTTTTTTACTCTTTGATACTTTAAGTGTACTTGTGTAAATGGTAGAGATGAAGGTGTTAGGTGAGTGCTTTCAAATATCATTTTACTTGGCCTACATCTGTAAGCCAACTTTCAATAAGTTAACAATGGAAAAAGTTTATATATGATACCGCAACGCTGTAGTACATATTCCAAAATGGAGGAAATTTTAAACCAACTGAATTAAAAAGTTTGCTTTATGTGAATAACAGAAACAAAACAATATCAAAAAAAATACATAAAAGTATAAAAAGCCAACAAATGTTCGGATGTATGCACTTGATCCTGGTATTGTTGTTATTGCCTTTTGTGCCTTAACCACATACCACAGAATAGCTAAAACCATTAATCCGGTTTATTTTGAATATTTTATTTTTTTTTTGTTTGTTTCGTAATCTATTATGCATATGAGTGACATAACACAATGTAATTAAATTATAATCAAAATTTTTGCAGAATTTTTTTTATTGGACAGTTCATTACGAGCAAGTTGCTAAAATTTTGATAACATGAAACAATTAAAAAAGTTCTATTTGGTTTAGGCAAAATCTGAAAATAGAGCGCGTGGCTTATATCTGATTACTCTCGCTCCATAACTTGTGTATTACGTATCAGCTAACAAGTCGAATTCGGCGTCAAATAAGTTTTTTTTTTGAAAAGAATGAGCGTTTCCACGCCTATTAATGGTACATTGATGTTTGCTTTCTTTATAAAGATGTGTAGGCTTTCACGATTTTGTCCAATTGAAATAGAAAACTAGTTATATAAAATTTTAGGATATAAATATTATAGAAAATATTTACACAAAATTTGAACTTTATGTTTAAAAATTCATGAGCCTGAGGAAACGGATCGATTGAACTTTTATTGCTGATCTAGAATACACATATACTTGGTACAGTCTGCGATGCTTTATTCCGAGTGTTACAAACGTATTGATTAAGTGAGTACGCCCACTGTGTTGGCTATAAATATTCGAAACAACAAAAATTAGTATATTTTTATCAATCGATCTCTGGCTTATTGCATGTTATGGTTCATGTGTAAATTTTTCTCTATTAAACATAGGAATTGATTGCTAATTTAACTTTCTATAAAATATTTCCTTTTTAAAATGTTCTCCATTTTACCAATGGCCAACATTTCACTTTGCTTATTTAATAGGAATAAATAAATCAATATTAATGGTTATTGTGTACGTGCAGCAGTACTCATTTCAAAACGTAACTATATTAACGTAGAAATCTTGGGCACACTATACATACCATACATAATCCCATCAACAACAGATCTTCAAAAGACGAAAATTTATGATTTTTATATATTTTCTACAAAACATACATTACTCACAATTTCATATGATGTTGCTGTTAGCAGTGGACATATGAAAGGAGAGCAGCGGCAAGTAATATTCATTCATTCATGAAAACATAATTAAGGGCAAAGTCATTAAACACAAGGAACAGTTCTTGAATAAGATTTTCAAAATAATTAATGTAAATAACACTCATACGCCGTAGGGGAAATTCAACAGTGATTAAATGCGTTAAAAAAAAAGCTACATTTTGCTAAATACATCTGCATACAAATGGTGGGCGTGTGGGCGTGGCAGGTACATGATTACGTGATCTAATAGTGTATATATTATGTATTAGCTTGCAAGTGAGGCAAGCAATTATGGGTTATTTTGTGCCTGTTATCCAACCCCCCCCCCCCCCCTTTTTGACAGATCGATGGATGCAGTAATTAGAAATGTGTACATCAAATTCCAATGTCATAGCTCCATTTTTGTGGCAGATATATAGATTTTTGTGCATTGTGGGCGTGGATTTTAACCTATTTTACCCAATGTAAATAATACTCTGCTTGCAAAAGTTCTTGTACAATACAAAAGTTCAGCTCAATAGCTTAAAATTTATGACCGTGAGAATGCCAGACGGACACACGAACATATGAACGTTCAGGTGTGGATCAACTGAGTTTTTTTGTTACCTTAAAGAGTCTATAGGGCATCCTTCTAGAGGCTGCAAATGAAATTTTCATTAGAATGTCCCCCATTTTGTGGGGTATAGCAACGCATTGATTGCAGTCACATTTGTTTATGATAAGTACAAGTCCAGGTAAGTATTGATTGAGTATTATAACAAATGTGACACGATAAATATTTAACAATACAATAAGTATTTTATATGTTTGTTGAGGTAAATATTCTTTCAATCTGGCTTTACTACTCTATCTTACTGGAACCGTTCGCCTACATCCTCAAAAACACTTTATTCATATATATATATATATATGTAAATTCATGTGCATCTGTACGGTTACGTGTTTGCATATGTGTCATATTGCACGCATATCAAAAGTCATAAAACGTAACGATATTCATAAAATCTTACGAGTATTTCACTATCTCTACCAAATAAAAGAAAAGCGTGGTAAAAAAGGAAAAACACTGAAAAATGAATGAATGGAAGTTAAAATACTTAAAAAGTAAAGTAAAAAATTCACTTTAATTAAAATGTTGTTATAACGTATACAACCAGTACTGAGTCGTTTTAATACCATAAAAAGAAAGTAAAGTTCCTCGGATCGAAGCAATTTTTTTCTTATCAAATAGTTGACTTTAGTTAGTGTGACACAACGTATGAGTCATGCGGCTGGGGAGATTTTATAAAGTCTAACTTAATATATATGTCACGGGGTAGAGTAAAAAGTAGGGTCTGTATGGCTGAAACAATTTTTTTTTCTTATCATTTTATAGTAAAACGTAAGCCATCAATCATGTGTTAAACAACAACAACAACAACAAATATTACAACCTAACAACAACAAAATCAACATTAATTACCTTCAACTACGAATGAATAGATCGAAAGAATGCGGACAGCAGATAAACAGAGCTACAATAATAAAATCTTGCATTTGGCAAATTATACAATAGCTGGCTGTCTAATGAATACATTCCTTAAGAATACTTGTCTAAAGTTTAACGGTACATTAAACAGTTTTGAAAAAAAAAAAACCTGGTCTCAAAATGAACAATGAGCAACTACTGCGACACCAACACCTGTTCCAAAATATATGCTAATACTGCAGAAGCGATTTTTTTCTTCTCTCTAACCATTTCTGCTGTTATTGCGGCTGCTACTTAGCTAGTAAATGTTGGTATATACGAGTGCGTGTGTTGGCATTTAGTATATAATGGTTGCCAAAAACCATCATTGCTGCTGGTTCATTAAAATTTCGGTTTTTTTCTTTTGGTTTTTGTTTTATATCCTCCACTAAGATTGTCATTCCGTTTGCAACATTTAGAAGGAGGCGTCAGAGACCGTACAATATATATATATATATATATTTTTGATTGGCATCGAGAACTGGATCTATGTATGTATGGCCATGAGTCCGTGTGCCTGTCTGTTGTTGGAGTACTCATAATCGTAAATTTTCAGATATTGTTATTTAAAATGAGTAAAATCGGTTAAGAGCCACGCCCACAATTGACAAAATTCTATTTATTTGCCAAATTTCAAATTTACCTATAAATTTGAAATATGTTGTGCGTATCTATATTTATGCCGAAAATGGGCGTGGCCGAATAACAGACATTCCCACCATCGACAAAAATCTTTACATCTCCTACTAAAATTGACCTATGAACTAGAAGTGCATGCATATCAACAGTTATCCATTCCATTAATTTGTCTAAAATGGGCGTGGTCAGATAACAGACGCGTCTGAAATTTACAAAAAACCTTGCTCCACGTAACATTCAACTTGCCAGCTGCTACGTATTACATTTATTATTAGAAGCCTACCGTTCTAGATGTGGAGGGTATTTAAGTTTTGGCCTAAGTCACATGTTTTGTTGCTTTCTTGTTTCCTTTTGTGATTTACATATATATGCAAGTATAACAACTTGTACGTATACTCGTACTTTAACCATTTCCCTTACGGATAAGAAAACCGACTTATTCTATCAAAAGCGTTGCTGCAACACAAGAAAAAAAATGAATTCTTCATTGTTGTAGTGTTTGTATGTATATACTTTAGCCGGGTGGGGTTTAAAAGCAACTTGGACATTACAGATATGTGTCTATATACATATATATGTACAGTTACATGTATACTCTTGTCTTTCTTTGTATTTATAAAAATCTTTCTTTTTTTCGTATGCTTTCTTTTCCATCACTTCTTATCTTAACTTTCTCATTTGTTTTATTTATTACTCAGACAATGTATTGTTCATTTTCATTTTCATTTTCATTTCATTTCATTTTTTTACTACATTCTGAGACAAATTACTTTGACTTTATAACCATTGCAACGTCATGAAATCCGTCACAAAATTTAAATATATCCAAATAGTTTGCCATCGTGTCGATTTAAGTATAAATTGCGGTTTTAAAGTGATTTCGTTTATTTTATGTTGAAAACATGTACCTTAAAAAATAATGTTTTAATAACAATTTACTTACTTTAGCCAAGACATGACCCCTATGAATCATTTTTTTCATATAAAGAGTTCAAATTTTTGACAAAATTTTACCTTTGACTATTTATTAAGTAAAACGATATATATCCATATATACAGAGATATACAAAATAATATGAACACCATGCAATATAATTATAAATGAATATATATTGTGTATACGTGAGATGTTTATATTATTTTGACCACCTGCTGTGTATAATATGGGCGTGGCTATTAAAAGATTTTACCCAAACGGTATGCAGGACCTTTATATGTATATATAAAATTTGTACAACCACAACAAAGCTAACAACAGACATACATACGCACGGACACAATAACATTTTCATCATCTACCACATAAACAACAAGAAATGTTTAAAAGCATTTCAACTAAAATCTCTATTTTGAACATCTTATGTCAACTCAGATTTTACAGTTAACTTATATAATATCCTATGTTTGCTACAGGTCTTCAAAGACAATCTTTAGTAGTTGCAAACAGAATGACAAACGTAATATATTGCTGTCCTTAGTATATATTTCAAAAAAAAAAAAAAAAGCAGCTGCTGTGTTGCGTGTCCTATATAATATGTGTTTATATGGTAAAGAAAAAATACATTCTGTCGAGTTCATTAAAATTTATGAGAAATCGAAACGTTTGTAAATTTGTAAGAGTAATGCAAACACGTACACATGCAACAACATTGTTAAACACATATAATGAGGAATGTATTAAGTTGGTCATTTCATTTGCAACATTCAGAAGGAGGCGTCAGGTATTCTATATGAGATATATTTATATATTCTTGATCAAGATAAAAAAACTCAGTCCATCAAGTTCACGTAATCACCACCCACTAATCATATGTAAATGTGTAGAGTATTGAAGAGTTGGCTTCAGCCAAACTTAGTTTTCGTACTTGTTATGTTATAACGTGTAAACAAGTGATTCAAAGAGCAATTGTGGAAGGTTTCCGCTTAGCAGGCATTACAATCAATAGATGACTTATAAAGCCGGTAATACTTGTAACAATAAACTATTCTATATATTGTTATTGATTTATCGATAATTGCTAGCATTACAAGTATTTTACACGTATCAGTATTCAATTGATTTTTGTATGGGGTGATGTGAGTTTTATATATTTTTTATTTTTTTTAAATTGTTTAATTGTTACAGTGAACATCATGTGTCGTGAATTGATAAATGAATTCAAATTATTTAACTGCATTACAAACCGCTGCAAAACTTTTGCAAAAACACAAACCATTAATCAATTGGAGCGATAACTAAATGAGAGAGGAATACATTAAATTATTTAAAAAAGAAAAAAGTTTCATGTGGTTAAATATACGGTACGTGTAACTATAAATAAAATTCTCCTCTTTCATTATTTGCTAAAAATTAAAAAAAAAAAAAGAAAGACAACCATTCTCTCCTTCCCCAGGAACAGTACAATGAACACATTACGTTGCGTTATCATCGCATCTATATAGAGCAACAAATATACATACTTAACAACTGTATCTTGTTGAATGCTTCTGTGACACTTGAACACATATAACACACACACACATATATTTGTATAAAAACATGTACAAGTGTATACACAAAGATTTAAACATTGGTAAACTGTATTTCCTTTATCTTACAAAGGCATCCCAAGGACATTGATAGTGTATTTTATATTAAGGTAACTAAGGCAAAAGCGCCATGTAGCACGACGCAGTAAGTAGTATAGTGTGTTGCTCTATATACGCAATTGTTTGTTACGTTAAGCATGGCAGCATACATAACGTGTATATGGGTATATCAAAGGAAATCCCTTATAAACTATACACGTTCCTTTTACATTATTAAACCACTTAGAATAGAGGGATTTAAACATTGTGGTTGTTGTTGTTGTTGTTGTTTTTGATTTTGTAATAATCAATCTTTATATAAGATAACAGGGACACTAAGTTTCTTATTCTATATGAAACAAAATGCGTTTGATTATTAAACATTTTTAATCAACATCAAAGTCTAATATGATGTCTGTCTGTCTGTTTTTTTTTGCATTTTTGCAAAGTAGAAAAAAAGTAGCATATTCAGTTGAGACTTTTTAGAAACACTCAGAAGGAGGTAGCTATTAAAAAGAATGTGTAATCAAGTGCCACGCCCATAATTAAGAAAATTTTCTTTTACCTGAAAAATTCAAATTTGTTGTTCCTTTATACTATACAATCATTAGGTCATAATATGATGTATCAAATATGGGCGGGTCACGCCCATAATTCACACAAAACTGTTCAGTGTAGAATTTCACATTTAAGATGAAATCTAACATAAAGTATAGTGGGCGCAGTTGTACATGTTGAAAGCTATATACCACAGAGCTCATAGAGTGTCTTTCCCACTCATGGACAGACATGTATATTAAATCGACACAAAATTTTATATTGATCAATCTTATTGCAGTTGTAATCGTTATATTGACAACGTGTAAATATATATTAAGTACCGACCCCATGACAGTGGATATAAAAACAACATTAATTTAAGTAATAAATGTGTTTCAGGTGCAACATACCGTAAAATTAATTAAGAAATTGTAATGGCGCAACATGTAGCAAATATCACAAAAGTTCATTTCCCTTCACATATATACGTTATGTTTACTTACGTACACTTACAAATGGCACTTTAATATTTTGCTAATTAACTTAGGGTTGAAATGTTTTGACCATCATATACAGCGATGACAAGTCGGACAAATATTGTGTACTCTCTATATGTAGATAGAAATAGATGAAATGCTGTTCAATTGAAATAATAAACGTCACTTGTGCGGTATATTATAAAGAGATTGCTGTGGTGTTAGGGTTTCTTAGTAAACATTGTTATAATTTACACTAATTAACCTTGCTGGCTTAAAGTTCTATAAACAAATTTTAGCAAACAAGTTGAAATGATAAACCAAGGATATGTATGGAGTTAGTATGAAAAGTTATAGTGATAATTTCGTCAACAGATATGTACGAGGTTCGCCCACAAACGCCAAAAGTCTATTTATCTGACACAAAAATGTTAGCTATAAAGGTGAATTTTGTTACACATATTTATAATTATTCCATTCATCGATGTGCGAAAGATGGGCATGGTCGGATAATAGATACGCCCACAATCGAAAAAAGTCTATATGTCTGCCACCATTTGGTACACGTAAGTATAATTATCTTATTCATATAATTATTTTGCCCAAAATATAAACATTTGTATAAAATGTGAACTTTATAAGTCGATTTTTTATCTAACAGATCAATTTTTAGAAATTGTGGGCGTGGCTCTGGAATAAATGTCTCCAAATTTATGTGCGCATAAAATCTAATAAAAAAGTCTACACGAAATTTTAGCTGAATATCTCATTTATGACATTAAACAAACAGCTAGGTACGGACGGACATGACTATAACGATTCAGATGTAGAAGCTGATCAAAGATGGCACAATTTAGAATGCCCTTCTTCAATATATGCAAAGTATAAATATGAAATTAATTTTTCTTTTACGTAGAAAAACACATTCGAACACATAATCGAAATAAGTTTTTTCTTTATGGTAAAAAAAAAAAAACATCAATTGAATATAATTATAATTCATTCATTATATACATAACACGAATTCAAATGTAAAGGTGGACAAAGATCCAATACAATTCCATTCAATTTCAAAAATTTTCGTATAAAAAGGAAATCAGTTTGAATGGTTTGTAAGACAGCCATGATTGCAATACGGTTAAGCTTTTACCCAGGTTTCTATTTATCTATTATAGATGTATAGAAATAGTACAAGTACATGAAATATAAAAGTTAATGCTTTTTATGAATCTATCGTCACATAAATAAAATTCAATTTCAGTTTTCAATTTTTTTTTTTTTTTTATTACATCCTTCACATAAGATGGCACAGTCCTAAGTTTGGTAATGTGTTTGCAACATGCAGAAAAAAGCATTGGAGATCGCCATCTAAGCAGACAGACACACAGGCAGATGTATAGTAAGCGATGCTCCTTTTAATTAATGGTTCTTCATGTTACTGATTCTAAAAGTATTCAGAATCAACTAACTCACTTATTACTTCAGACCTGGTAGTGTAGGGTATAAAGTCCTCTACTACTGTACATTTGAAGAAAAACTGATAATCATTGATATGATTACTTGTATAGTAACATATAAGAAATCCTCTTGCGAATAGTTTTCTTATATCCACTCTATGGTTAATATGAGTTCGATGAATAGGGTGCTTTAAAAATAAAAACCCTATTCAGCGTAAGAATTAGTATCATAAAATGACGGATATAAGGTATTGTAGAATTTTTTATATTATAAAGAATATATATTCTTGATCACATTATCAAAACGTAAGTCCGTCCGTATGTCCGTTTTTCTATTGTTAGAACGCTTACAGGTGTAAATTTTAAGATATCGTGCTAAAATCTGTACTCAGGTTACCATTTAAAATGGATTGGAGAATTGGCCAAGTGCCACGCCCACAATTGTTAAAAACCTACACTACTGTATTTAAGATTTGACCTAAACTAAATTTACTTTTCTTACGTGTTTTAATGCAATATTAAGCATTTCAAAAACTCATAGACTCACGAACAGAATTAAAGTCAACTTATCTTTGAATCTCTCTGTCTCATAATTATAAATATTTATGTATTTTATAAGTTTCTGTTATTTCCATATCGCATAATAAACATCATGTACAGCCTCCTATAATGGTGATGGCTATAAAAAAATCATTTTACCGGTCACTTGAGTTTGTAAGCATTCTTTCCAGCGAATGGATAAAAAAAATATATATAATTTTATTACCAATTTCCTGATTGGTTGTGCGTGCATTTTATGGACAAGTGTGAAAATAACAAATAAATGGAATTTAATGAACTTTTTTTTTTCCCCCCGGTTGGTTAGTGTTGGTTACTAAAAATGAAAATAAATTAAACTTATCAACTCATATAAAATTTAAGTGAAGCTGTTAAAATATCATAAAAGAAAAAAAAAAAAAAAAAGAAAATAACTGAACTGTGTCATAAATTCTGAGTTGTTTTATTATATGTGTAATGAGAGCAAACAACAAATGATTTAAGAAGACGCACAGCAGGAAAGCGGAAGCGCAAAGCAGAAGAAAGAAGAAACATTATAACATTGTGTGCACCGAAATGATAAAGTTACGAGCAAATATTGTCATGGAACATATTGAAAAAAAATTGGTTATTACAAAAAAAAAAATACATTCTTACGTACACACATACTTGTACCAATTACAAAGTAATAACAGAGTGAAAAACAGACATTAACGTACATTAATGTGAAAAAAAAAATACCAGCACTAAGAAAAACCACTATAAGTATAAAAAAATTATAAAAAAAGAAATCCTGAATAATTCTGACAGCACAAAGAGATGCAGCAGATGAAGCAAAATATCATTTATAATAAATCCTTATTGGAGCAGTTCGTGTTTTTCAAAAGTAATAAAATGCGGTGAAAAAACAAAAACCTTTGCATTTTTTAAAGTTTATATAAACAAACGCCTTGACTTTTTCAACTGTAACATTTATACGATATAAACAATATTCAAGCGTCTATTTATATGGACGTATGGACAGATTTTGATGCAGATTTTGCTTACTTATTTCATATTATATAATCCTCTATATTTACTTAACAATATCTCCAAAGCTATCTCCTGGTAATTGCAAACGGAACCATCAACTTAAAAAGCAAGAAAGTCTTTACAATGCAAATTTGATTAGAAGGAGAAATGTGAAAAATGTGATAACTGAAAAAAACAAGCAAGTAAACTAAATTTGTCTTAGACTAAACCTTAAATATCCTACACATTCATTATACAAATAGTGGGCGTTGCAGGTATGTTTAGCCCAATCGTTTAAAATGTTTGTTTGAAAAACAGACCCACTCACACGCCACATGGCTTAATCTACTTACAGTTTTATGCTAATCAAGAATAAAAAGACTTTGTAGAGTCATTGATGCTTCTCTCTTTGTTGCAAACCAAATAAAAAGATTAGTATACTTGTCAATGCAAGAGGAGGGTATAAAAACATCTGGGCCTTTAATAAGTAAGAATAATATGTATGTAACATTAACCTTAAACACTGTAGTAAAAAAAAAACTTGTCATCTCTTATGGCTGTCAAATCTCTTATTCCTTCTATAGTATAGAAAATTATGTTAATGGTGGTAATTTATTAATTTTTTCCTTTCAAACGTAGTTGTTGTTGTTGTGGTTGTTATTTATATATAAACAACATAAATATTATTATTATTTATTTGTCTATTCCAATAATGAATTGTTTGGTGTATGTCATGACAAGCCTTTGTCTAAGCAATCAATTGTCATAGCATGTGATACATTTTAAGATTTTAATAAACTAATAGATATTATATTTATATATATATTTTGGCAAGTACATATGTGTTAATACTTTGGCAAGAAGATTAAGATTAATAATAGCTAATAGTTGTTACATTAATATTTCTCTCCTACTCTGTCCATCTCTCTTCCGTGTACGATTAAGGTATTGTCAAAATATGTTTGATTAGCAAAATGTCATTATCTGTATTTTATACTAATAAGTTCCAATATTAATTATTTTATCTTCTTATTTAAATTAAGTAGTATTATATGAAATGAAAAATGTCAGCTAACTGAAGATGTGATCGAACTTAGGCGAAGCATTCAATATATTGAAATTTTGCTTAAGGATAAATATATTACATATACAAAATGGCGGCACTATCAATTTCATTACCGTCTCTATAAATTGGATGTAAAATAAAAGAGTTTGACAATTAGAATGAATTAGAGGCGCTTCAAAAAGGCGAAAAATTGAATTTCTAAAATGTGCTTAGAATATGGGTGTCAAATGAAAGTATAATGTTATAGCTAAATGTTGAAATGATAATGGGCAGATCACTAAATTCTTCCAAATTTCTTTGATATGGGTGTCAAATGAATGGGCTGGATGAGAACAATGCCATTAGCTTGGTTTAGTGTTGTTCATGTCAAATGATTACCGTACACCCTATAATATGGACTATCAGCAAATTCTTTATTATCTATATGATATGAGGTTCAAAGAAAAGGACTTAAGGTGATTCGCTAGGTGGTGGCAACAAAATAATAGATAACTAAACTCTATCTAATCTATTTTATACATACTTTTTATATATAATAAATCTTCTTCAGCGTTTGGCTAAAGAATCACATACCATGTTAAGACTGATGACATAATTTCATACAAAAACTATTTTTTTTTAAATCTTTTTATAAATTTTTTCTCCTTTTTTTTGCTTTTTAAAAAATCGACTTGAGCCACCATTATTTAATGCTTAATAATATAGTTGGCGAATAAATATATATAACAAACATACAACTTATACTTGTAAAAGGATCAATCACTCAATCACTCAATCAATCAATTCAGTCAATCAATTTGTAAACGGTGTAAAACTAACAAGCTGCCAGATCCATATATAAACACATGCCAATTTACCAATACTACAAATGTCAATGTTGCATACATTTGCATATATTGAAGTCATTTTTAAGGAAAATGGTTATAGCATTACCATGCATACTAAGAAGTAGGTGATATTTGTACATCTTGTTATTTTGTCAAGTTGTAGCTGCTGCTATGCGGAGGGTCGCGGGTTTGATGCCTACAATAGTCGAACGGGATAGTTTCTGTACCTGGGAGGACACATCGTCTCGATGTATGTACATATTTATACGTAATCAATGTAAATAAAATGATTTTTAAATCAATTTTACTTTATACCTGCGTTTCTAAATATTTTTATTAATAATATACAATTTTATTCTTACTCCACCTAATCTCACTTAACTTAAGCTGTACTCATTAGACATCATTTATCAATAGAAGTGAAATTTGTTGCATTTACAGCAATTTGTGTACTCTACACATATGTATACGTTTCCACATGAAGCTGTCTTTCCACTTGTAAGCTGTTGTTACTTAAAATTCATTCGAGTGCATACTGAGAAGCATACTTGGTGAAAAAACAAAGAAAAAAATTGTGTACTATATGAACCGTTCAGTGCACACATTGATTAACTCCACTTTTTGAAAAATCTTCCATTTAGGTATCAAAGCACTTGGTACAGTCATAACTTTATTATTTCATCGCATTTCTCAACTTTTTGTTTTATGGAGTTAATCGATGTGTGCACTGAATTGTTCATATGTAAAAGTTTTACTTGTGTTAATGTATGATATGAACTTGTGTTGTTGTAATTGTACATAACATTTCAACGGTCATATAAATATCTACGTCATAAGAAAATGAATGCCACAAGTGTGGCTGATGGCCATTGTTAATGAATGAATACAGAAAGTTGTTGAGATAATAGATAATAGAAAAATGTTACTGCTAATAAGGTAAGAAGAGAGATAGGTAATAATTGGAGACTTTAAGTATTCTTAGTCTCCCCTGTAATGTTATCTTGATGTTTACATAAAAGAGTGATGCTTATGTTGGAGGAGAATTATTCTATGTTAATATAAAAACTGTTATTATAAGGAATGGTTAATTAGCATAATCTGTATAGTTACAGCAGGTATGTTCTTTATCAAATAACAGAATTAGAATTTATTGTTTTGAAAAGTTTTGTTCACTTCACTTTTATTAATTAATTATTAATTAATTAGTACAATATATTTGTTAATATATATATATATACATACGCACTATTTGATATACTTTAAAGAGTGCGTATCTAGTTGACGACACTTGGCCTTGTTAAAATTTCTTTGAAATATATTAACATTCATTCTCATGTTAAATTTTATCTGTAACGGTTTACTTTTATTGCTAATTGGAGAAGTTCTCTTTACATTTTATCTCGCTTCCCCTTGTCTTCTCATGTTAAGCAACATGCCAATGTTAAATGACTTGCTTGGAGATATTCTCATTTACATTTATTTATCTTACAGTTTCTTTTACATTCATTCTCATGTTAAATGTTATGGAGAGTTTCTCTTTCGTTTTTCCATTTAAACAAGTTGAGAAGAGATTCTCTTTATGTTAAATAATGTAACGAAATTCTATTCGTATATTAAAATCATGTATAATATATGTTACTTGCGATTTAAAAGTAATTTAGTTATTTTAATGTTATTTTGTAGACTGTTCTGTTTTATGTTAATATTAAGATACTGTTAATACCGGTTTCTTAGTGGATTAACATCTTTTTTCAGACAGTGTTTCTACTCTTTCAAAACTTTACATAACTTACTCAAATTCTTATGCTGCTCCTACAATGGATGTTGATGCATGGTAATCCATGACACACGGATATATGCTTAATATAAAAATAATAAAAATAATATCAACAACAATAATAACAATAAATGACTTGAATGCTATTTATGTTGGAATGGTGGGTAATCCGTATATTTTAAGCTATCCTTTTATCAATAATATTTATTCCCATGTTATTTATTCCCTTCAAAAGTACATTTGTTATTTTACTTTTAACATATATTCTTATGGTGAATCAAACATCTTGTATCTACATATAAAATGCATTCCCATGTTAATTGCAATCTTGTATGTAAGATAAAAAGTGATATGTTTTCTGTACAGTTTCACATATTTAACATTTATTCTTACATTAATGTTTTTAAAAGAAATGCATTCCTATGTTAATTATCATAATTTTTTTAAAAGCAGTGCCACGTCCAAATAGAATACTTCGTTTGAAACGTGGATTAATTTACAAGCTTTCACAAAAAGTTTGAAAAAAATCCGTGCAAACGTTTCAAAATTATAAAACTTAAAAAAAATATATTAAATCAAGATTGGTATACTGGGTGCCTGGTATTATGCTCACATTTTTATACTCTCAACCTTAGTGATGAGGCTATACTAAGTTTATTTTTCCATTTGCAAGGCTCAGAAGGTCAGAGATCTTACAAAGTATGTATATTCGTTATCAGCGGCCTAAAATTTTGTACAGACTCTTTTAGTTTTTGCACGCAGATCGCTTTTTTTAATTAAGCAAAAACGGTTAAGAGTCACGCCCACAATCAATCAAAAAACATTGAGCTATAAAGTATGCATATTTTTAAGCATTTTAGGCTGCGATGTTCCAAAAATGGGCGTGATTGTATAACAGACACGCCCACAATTTTCAAAAAACCATATTCACTATAAAATTTAACATCCAAGCTGATACGTAATACATACACTAATATAGGGCGCCAAGTATATATATTGCCACGTCCACCATAGTGTGTGTGGAGGGTATTTAAGATTTGGCCTAAGCGCCAAATTTAGCTTTTTTCATCTCGTTCAATGTTTTGAAACCTTTGTAAATCTAAACAGTACCTAAACAGGTACAGATATAGATATAAACGTTAATCTATATATGTACCTTTACTAGCATCATAAGCGGCTTTAGCTAACAAATAAAATAAAATGTTGTCTGTTTGTTGCTTATAAGGACAACATTACAGTCCTTCTAAATTCATCTTTTATCAACAGATGAATTAAAAGCATTCCTCTCTCATAGGATATGCGCAGTCTAACCTAAAAGTCTCCAATTAATTAACACAGTCAGCTGTTAGTAAAAATAATGAAAGAAAACAAAACTTATCCTAACATACAATAGAAGAAACAGCAGTTTGTTGTCAAAACGTTACATTAATGGACACATAAGTGTCTGTAACGGTCGGCTTCCTAAAAAAAAAAAAAAAATATATAATATAAGAATTAAGTATTATTGTAGTAGAATTAGTTTGATGCAAGTTGTTTTTTTTAATAGTAAATGTAAACTAAAAAAAATAAATAAAAAAATAAATAAATATTGTAACGAAACACATGGCCGTGTATATCATTAATATTATCAACGTGTGTATGTATGTATCAAAGTGAACATATGGGTTTTTAGAAAAAATATTAAAATAAAATTAAAAAAAAAATAATTTTAATGCGAAAGAATTCTTGAAAATAAAAACATTTAATAAAATTTCTTTCTGAAGAAAACCAATGAAGGTGAAAATTAACATTAAACATATGTGCGTAAATAAACTAACAACAACAACAATAATAATATGACGTTTGCCACCTTCTTTTAAATATTTAATAAAAAGAATTACAATCTTAAGGACAAGAAGAAAAACAACAGCCAGGAACTATAAGGGTATGATGCTCAAGGTCACATAAATAAACTGTTACACACAAACACACGTACCATCTGTAACAATCATGCCTTTTTTTTTTTTTTTTTTGAACAATCAGTTAACTTGTGCCCCGCTTTTTAAATATGTTACGAGCGTGCAGTCTTGTTCATGTCCGCAAATGTTGGAACATTTATCAAAGCAGGTAAAGGAAACAGACATAGAAATGTGTCCTCATTATGTTGAGTATCAGGAAATTACTTTAGGGTGTTTTCTTTCTTTTTTTTTCATTGTTGACCCTTTTTGCTTCCTCTAGGTTTTCTTTTCATTTAAAATGAAATTGAAAGAACGCAACAATTCGCTCAACACAACACAAACTACGTATGTACGTGTATACATACTATAACTGAATGGGTACCTAAATAATTGCAATAACTTTTTGAAAAGTTTTTTTTCTAAAGTTTTCCATATTTATGACATTTAAAAGGAACGGGTGGAGATTGTATGAATATGATTATGTTAGGACCGACTGACATGTGGAAATTTGTTGAGAAAGTGATGTTGAGGTGATATGTATAATTTGCGTTTACTCAGTATTACAAACCTATACACAAACTCAATATATTCTGCATAAAACAACAGGGTTTTAAAATAACAACATTCAGATTATGTTCTAAATGGTTTCAGCTTAAGCGACCTAATTCATATAAAGCATACGCGTGTGGGCGACCCGGTGTCGGTCATATAAGCAATGTGTCCCCTGTAAATACATTATTCAAGAGATTACAAAATGCAAACAACATCATTAACCCTTCGGTTGTGTGGTAAGAGTTGCAACAACGTTTGTTTTTTCAAATATTTTAATGTAAACTTTTTTCCCCATTACGAGCTGCAGTAATTCCCAAACAACATATTTGAATTGTTTCTCGTTTTCTTTCTGTTGTATTTGTAAAGAGAATTTGCTTACTTTGAAATAAATGAATTTATGTTACGGGGTATATTGGTTTTGTTCAAATGTTTGTTGGTACCAGAAAGGACGTATTGAAGGAACACCCCTAAATGTATCCTTGATCAGCATCAATAGCCGAGTCGATTAATCCCATCTGAGCGTACTCTTATGACCGCAAATATTGAGATATTGTGTAGTTTGGTTTGTAAATGGGCTCGTACGGTCCATTTATCAAACTAAATGTATTTATAAGTGAGTTTTTGGTGCATCAATATGTATATGTTTCGAAATAAGAATTTATTCAGACTTCCTATTGAAGGTAGTAATGATGTATTTGAAAAATGTGTTGAACACTCTTGCCGTCCAAGCTTTGGAAAAATTTTTGGGTAAAAAGTTTCCTTTATTATTATACACTACACCACAAAGTGATTAAAGGGTACTTTACATATGTGTGCAGATGTTTTTGCAACTCCTAAACGGCAAGCACCGCACTCACCTTCAATTGTTCTGATTGGATTGTAATGAAAAACCGAAACGATTTAACCGCATACGTCTGTCCCTTCATGTATTTTGGAGATCAAACCGCATAATGCAATTTTTGATTATTTTTGATTAATTTGGCAACTGATTGGTCCCTCTCCATATGTAACGTATAATTTTAAATTAAATTTTTCAATCAACAGAATTTTCAATTCTTAATAATTATGCACAGAATTGAAGAAGAATTATTAGACTGTGCGAAACTTGGATGCGATCTTGATAGGACTTGCAATTGCAGGTACAGATACAACTCAACTAATCACATATGGTGGAAGTAAGTAGTTTAGGGTATTAAGTGGCCGAGTTCAACCGGCTATAATTTTTTCAATTGCTTGTACGGTATTTTTGATTTATTATTCCAAATTTCTACATTTAATTATCACTGTTTACTCTATCATTTGCTTCTTTCTCGCTCACCCTCTCTCCATTTTTTTTTTTAAGTTGTGTTGCTATGGAAATGTGTAAACGTAAAAGTTTTGTACGGTGCAGTTTGTTGAACATTAAACGAAAGCGGAGAGCATAATGTAAAGGCAGGTAGAAAAGTTATAATTACTAATAATTTAGTGTATGGCATTATAAGGATGAAGGTAGTGTGCGTACGTTATGCTTATAAAACTTTTAAGATATATGATAAGTTTACTCGTGTTTGAGAATTTCTATAATTAAATTTCAACCTTTTGTTTTTTGGGGCTATTTTTAATCAAGTTGAATATGTCTCTCTGTCCGTCTGTATGTTTATAATTTAAGGATCTTCTCCTAACGCATAACATTTAGAATGTATAGTTGGAGTCAGTATAATTTACATTGATCAATAAGTGTAACCCGTAGTATCGAAAACATTTCAATATTTTTCACATTACTCTAAAAACCTTTTCAAAATTTCTGCTGCTTTCCCACCTGAATTTGTTTAACTCCTTCGCCTTCTATTTATTATACTTTTTACTGCATTCATAAATGGTAAAGTGGAAATAAAATGTACGAACCACTTAAACAAACGACAAAATAATTTCAGAATTTTTAGTTTCAAGTTTTTAGTTTTTCATACCCAAACGGCATGTGTATGTATGGTAAGTGTTGGGGTGTATGTTTGAGTTGAATTTGTGGGAAATCGTTTTGGCAAAACGGATATAAAATAAAATAAAAATGAAAGAGGTGGCAAATGATAATGTAGATAAACACACGTGTGCGTAGATGCACATATTTCATACTCTGTAGTGTGCTGCGTATCATTGTTCACATGTTTGCGAGTTTGGATAATATACTGCTGTCATATTGTGGCACTTAACCTGTGCACACGCGACTACTTTGAAAATATACATATTTATATTCAAATTGCTTTGAAAAGAATGCGTAATAAGATTGCACACACACACATCAAGAAACCACATCAAGTACATTTTAAGATAAGAAGGAGACAAGCCGCGCAAGTGTTTGCAGCTGTTGTATATAAACGCTACATAACAGATGTTGTGGTGTGCGGTTTGTCATTAAAAGAAAAACAATTGAAAATAATATAGGCGGCTCTAACCGGTTCATGTAATGCCCTATTTATAATTATAACAAAGCTTGGACGTACAGCCGGACATGGCTACAAAAGTACAGTACTTTCATTCTGAGACGTTCAATATATTTTGTATTTATATGCAACTCCGCCCGCATTAATGGATGGCTTAAGAGAAATTAGTACACAAAGTATCAGATTTGAAATGTTGTGTCTATTATGAGGGTAGGTTCATTACTCGCGATTTTTCGGGTTACTTTACTTACGCATGTGTATCAAGTTTAAATTTTTGTGTCCAATTCGATAAGAACAAAATGTACAAAAAAATTCAAGTTTTTACGACTCTCCTACTATCAGAAACAAAAGTAGTTGATCGATTGATTGAAATTGACGTTGAAGAGTTTCTGAAGTCTTCTTTTGGTTACGCAAACGGTCTAACAAATTTAGGACACTCTCTATCATATGTGTAGGGTATACAATAAGATATCATGCGAGCACTTCTATTTGTCTGTATTGACATATCTGTCATTAAGCAATTTATGCAAAATCACTCTACAATATAAACAATATTAAGTTTCAAGTGGCATTTAGTGACTTTTGCACATTTCCCTTTCTCCTGCTTGGCATTTGCTTCAATGCATTCTGCCATTGAGGAAGCCCTCGTTCGTTTTGTATTTAAATTGATTTTGCTTCTTTCTTTTTACAGATTTCAAACAAATGACAACGATACTTAACAAACAAAATAAGAAAACAAAACGCTTAAGCCAGTAGACTGTATGCAACTGAACTTCCTTACACATACAAATAATCTATCGCATATACAACTAAGTAAACAAATATCAACGGAAAGCCAATAAGAAAATCATGCAAATCATGCTAATTCAATTGAAACCAAAGGAAAAGTAGAGAAAAGAAAAAAAGAAAACAAATAAGATGTTAAACCGCATCAACTTGAGCACACAACGATTATATCATGAGCCGCACAGTGTCACTGTAATAAATCGTAGCGACAGCCACGACAATGCCCAGCCCTCAGTGATTAGAAAGTATTTATGGGCCAATGATTTTGTAGATCTGCCCAACTATGAGCATTACAAAAGTGAACTCGCCACAGATCTGTGGGACGACGATTATGATGCCAATAACAAGTCATATATCAATTTCATATCGTACAATGCAAGCAATCTTAACCAAACGAATGGTAATCGGACACGCAATGAAGACAATGAGCTTTTTTTGACGCACGACATGTTGGTCCTCTTCAAAGTTATTCTAATGTCTATAGTGTTGGGCCTCATGATACTTGTCACCATAATTGGTAAGTGCAGGCGTGTGTGTGTGAGTTATATTATACTTTGAATCTCCCATCAATGATCAATCACACTAAACAGTTATTTAACACCTTTGCATGTTCATGCAACACTGATTTCAAGCATACAACGTTTTCAAGTACGTAAATATTGTCCGAGTGTCAACAAAAACAAAAACAAAAACACTCTGATACAGCTGGTGGGTAATTTATGGTTGATTGGCGCCAACTATTGCATAATTATATAGTGATGGTGTGTGTGCGTGTGTGTGCGTGTGTCTGTTACTGCCTTGAAAAAGTCATAAATTCATTATATGCGAAGAGTGTTAATGTATTTATATGTACATACAAAGTAAAATATATGACGTGATAAAATATTAAATTGCAATGACCAGCAGACAAGTGCTTCATATCCATTTGAACAATATTCTCTGCCCGTACATAAAGCTTGTTAATCATTTAAAAATATAGGCCATAACAACACCACAGACCTTAATCATTGCAGTTTTCTTTTTTGTTTTTTTTTTTTTTTTTGTGAGCACGTACCAACTGGAACGCGGCTTAGTTTAGTTAGTCTAGGGACACCGCGGCATGTACTTGAATCCATAAATCACGTATACTTTATAAATAGCAGACGCAGAAGCGAATATGCGTATGATTTAAAAGAATGTTAAGTCAACTGCAATTAAGCTCATTTAGCCTGATCTGGTACATAGCCTTGTTTATGCCTACTTAGTTAAACTCCATTAATAATGTATTGAAAGGGAATTTTCATTTTTTTCTTAAAAAATATTTTTATACAAGAATCTTCCACTTGTATATAGAAAATGTGGGCGTGGCAGGCATTTCATGAACTTCATTTAGATTCGCAGGATTTTAAATATAAAATTTTTTTTTTTTGAAAATTGTGGGCGTGTCTATTATCTGACTCCGCCAATTTTTAGCGATCTAAGTATGAGGATCGAATTTCAATTTCTTGGGTACATTTGAATTTTTGTGGCTAATAGATAGATTTTGTATCAATTGTGGGCGTGGCTCTCAACCGATATTTCGCAATTGAAATGGTGACCTGCGTGCTGAAACTAGAAAAAAATTCAACTCAATGTCTTATAATGTACAATCGTGACATAGTCAATAACGGACACACGGACAGACGGATCATATATATATATAAGTACTATATAAAGTGTTTTAAACCAAGAAACAAACTTAGTAAACTCCCTTTTTTTGGTGGATAAAAAAAATCAAAGTTATATGAACCTTTCAGTGCACACATCGATTAACTCCATAAAAAAAAAAAAGTTGAGAAATGCGATGAAATAATAAAGTTATGACTATACCAAGTGCTTTGATACCTAAATGGAAGATTTTTCAAAAAGTGGAGTTAATCAATGTGTGCACTGAACGGTAATAAATTTTGTTTCCAATTTCAAGGCTTCTAAGCTGCCTGTAAAGTGATGCTTGTGCCGGCTCAAAAATGTTATTATATTTTGTAGCAGCTGTTATGTAAGATTTTTATTTTTTATTATTCTATGAAGTCCTACGGGAGACCAATACCTTTCAGTACTTGTACTTGTAAGGGGTAGTATCTGTACTCCTCCTTTTACTGTTACTATTAGTAGGTAAACGTTTTTATCAATAAATTTTTTCTGCCATTTAAAAAATATACTTAAAAGCTTCTTCCTTCCCATAAATTTTGCCATCTTTGCTTGTAATTTATAGTGTAATTGGTGGCAGTTACGTTGTTGTTGGTTGTGGTGGTTTTTTTTTTTATTTTTATTTTATTTTAATGCTTAGAAGTCCTTAAACATGATTGCCCTCAAGTGTACTTAAAAGTTTCATTGTATTGAGCATTTTCTGTTTAAACACCCAAAGTAATTGCACACAAATCAACAATAATATTAAGTAATATGTAAACAAAGTTGGACGAAGAGCTGTGAAGAAGCAACAACACCAACAATAACCAAAAATGGAGAAAAACCTTTTTCTAAAATCATTTTAATTATTTACAGTATTCTAAGTTTAAGTATCACTAGCACTTTCAATAGCACCACCACCACCACCACCATCACCAACATCAACACCATCACAAGCATAACCGTTATCAACACCATCACGGCTACATGGTAGCAGACCACCAACTTATGGACAGAGAAGAATAGAAGAAAAAAAAAATATCATTTTTTATGTTGGGGTCGGAGGAAAAGGAAAAATAATAATAATTCACTCCGTGTACGTGAACTACAGGTGAAGTAAAAAAACTCCTAAATGTCAAAACAAAAGCTAAAACAAAAACAAAAAAATAGAACGCCAACAGCAGAAAATAAAGTGTGTTAACCGTGAACTGACTAAAGCGTACATTAAATAGAAAAAGGAAAACATGCAACACCTGACGTTGATCTATTGTCACGGTTGGCAGAAATACGTCCATTGAAATGTTGATGTGCTTTACATGATGTGCCACATTAGAGCGGTGCCGCAACTATTTTACAAAACACAATAACAAAAACGAACTGCTGTCATTCTTACATAATTTGTTGACTTGACAAAAACATTTCTTTCCTTCACAATGAATTTGTTCTTTCTTTAAAGCCTTAATGCAATGTTAGGGAGCCTTGCAAATGTTTGTATAAATATACTACACGTACATGTGTATGTATGTTTGGTAAACTAAACTAACACTCAGTTGTAGTATTTTGTTGGCAAAAGAATAAGCAGAAGCAGTTTTTGGATCAAGTCATGGCCTAGGCCTCTAGGCCTCCATTTATTACCTTTATTACAAAGGCGTGGCATATGTGTATGTAATGAAGATGTGCTATTTTTGCAAATATTAAAGTCTCCCGTCCACCTCAATTATTGATTACTAGACGAAATACTCCTTTTATGGGCGCATTTAGAATAACTTCTATTCTGTCCATTTTCAATATGTTTACAATGTACATGTGATTTCAAAACGTATTAAATTTCACTTGTGTAGCTCTAGCTTCTATGTGAAATTCTATTCAATTATGGGCGTGGCTGTGGTCACTTTTTGTGTGCTCCAAAGAAGAAACTATTAAATTTTTACCGATTTTCTGCAGAATGCAATAAACAACCTGACACACGCACATGCTTAAATCGATTCAGATTTTACTAATAATGAAGATGCCCTCTGAATTAACTTTCTGGCATTATATGCAAACGGAACGGTAAACTTTGTGTATCCTTGCTGCGTATTTCCATTTCTTATATTCATCGATAAACCGAAAATGGACGATCTTATATAACAGGCACGCCCATAATTGACAAAAGAAACAAAATGCAAAAAATTGTACCATAAAATATTCACAATATACATACATACGTGTGTAAACGTGTTAGAGTATGCTGAAAAACCATTCGCAGGCACGCCCTCTACCACTTTTTACTTAAAACTTGACATAAAATCCAACCTTTGCAATAATGCGTAAAATAATCTTTTAGAATTATTAATAATGGGTACAATTGTATTAATTCCACACCTACATACACACACACACACACACACACACATATTTTACGTACATATTAATCCGAAGGTTGATGGAGATTTGACCTTAGTAATGTTTTTTAAATAATCAAATGACTTTTATCCACTCACAAAACCCTTGAATAAACGCGACTTTGTGTGTGAGATTGACGTTTGCTGACAAAGGTGTGAACTGAGATTAAGGTTAGTAAACGTCGTGGGCTTTACATGAGATTTTTTTGATGTAAGAGTAAGTGAATTGGAGAGCTTTTCGATGGGTGGAAATAAATTTATATTGTATGGGTTTTGGGGTGAGGGGTGAGCACAATAGAATCCCTATCGAGCTGATGGTAACATCAAATTGAAGCTGATGTTGAGTGCTGTTAAAAAGCTACATATTTTTGTTTAACTTTAGAAAAACCCTTCACCCGAATACCTTTAAAATTCATGATTTTTGAGTTATTTTTATTTCTTTGTTTTTAGTGCATTTCGTTAATATTTTGATTGAATTTTTTTTAAATCAATCAAAAATAATGTTTAAGATTGAATTTATTTTATATCCTTCACACTATTCTCTCATATTAAGGGTACAATTTAATTATTAGGATTACATTTACGTAAACATGCATACATACGAAAAACATTTGTTACGATTTTTTTTTTTTTTTTTTTTTTTTGTACAAAAAGCAGCGTTTTTGTTACAGTGGATTATATTGTTGTTGTTTATATTTGTACACGTACAAGTATTTGTTGACAAACATAATAACGGCAACAACAACAGCAACAACTGTTTTAATAACACGACATAACATAACAACCATATCAACGACTTGTAATCACACAAACTTGACAACACACCCATAAATAATTAATACCGGTTTTTGTTGTTGTTGTTGTTGTTGTTGTTGTTGTTGTTATGTTTTCATGTATGTTTTCGTTTTTTTTTTTTTTTTTTTTGTTACATGGCCAAATAAATGTCAAGCTTTAATTGCCATCCATCACGTATTGGTCACTTTACACTTACAACAAACAACAACAATAACAACAACATTAAAATTATTAACATTCCAACAAAAGTGTTTAATTGCTCTGTGGCCCAAACACAAACATGATTAAATATCATGACATGCGAGTAGTGTCGCATAAACATAGAAAAATACAAAAAAAAAAAAAAAAAAAAAAAGAAACGAAATCCATGTTAACTAATGCCATCTAATTGTAATGCTGGTCATCTACACAACTGTACAACCATCATTGCGTGTTGTGCCACTAAATCTACATTTTGTACCACATTTGCATCAACAACAACAACAAACAATAACAATAACAATAGAGTACCACTTTACAAGGCACAATTATAATCAACGGTACAAAACATTTTCCCTTAAATTGCATGCAAATGCGAGAGTGCCATAATCGATAACAATGGTAACAACAACAATAACAAGAACAACCACAACAAATCAAAGGACAATATTGTTATCTATCAGGGACCGAACCGAAACATGTTTGTGTATTATTTTTGGTTTTGTTTTTGTTTTTCCTTTTGCAGGAAACGTATTTGTAATCGCCGCCATTATATTGGAACGCAATCTGCAAAATGTCGCTAATTATCTGGTTGTATCACTGGCCGTAGCCGATTTATTTGTTGCCTGTCTCGTTATGCCGTTGGGTGCCGTTTACGAGGTAACTAGAAACTACTCAGCTTCACATGTACTCGTATACGATTTTTATTTTGATTTTTAAATTTTATTTTGATTTTGTAAAAAAAACCTGCAGCGAATCTGTTGTTACTTGAGTTTGTAATGAATGAACAATTTTATTAACATTTTTCAATTCTATTTTTGTTGTGTTGAGCAATAGAGTCTATGAAAAATGATCTAAATATTTATTTGTTTAGTTTTTGTTTTTTTTTTCGGGTAGTTGATGGAGTGAATTGAGCTTCTTGTCGTAAAAAAAATTGATGGGCATTTGAAATTTTCATTTTTGTTTTGTTGCTGTTGTTGTTTGTTTATTGGTTTACTGAGCACTGACCGGCTCAATTAAGGAAATACATAAAATATTTATCATGTATTTTATTTTATGCCGTAAAGATCGATATAGTTTATGTGTGTTTTCCTAATTTAACTGGCGCGTGTATATTTATGTGTTTGTGTTTTATAGATAAGTGAAGGTTGGATATTGGGTCCTGAATTATGTGACATTTGGACATCCTGTGATGTGCTCTGCTGTACAGCATCAATACTACATTTAGTTGCTATTGCTACGGACAGGTACGTTTGAAAGAATTCATTAAAATATGTCGCCAACATATTTTAATAGATTGCCCTCTAGAGAGGGAAATTTTCGTTTATAGCTTTAAAATACGGAATTTTACGTTTTCACTTTGTACTGAGTCGAACTGCGCCATTTTTCTCTGATACTTGTTCCCAAAAAACACTTGTATGATTAATTGAATTTATATAAGGTGTCTTAATAGTTTGTTTAAGCTCGAACTTGCATCATTAAATATGTCTTTTCATTTACTATGGATTGGCATTAAAATTTTAAGATAAAAAAAATCTTTGGAATCTTATCACTTATGATTCACTAAAGCCTTTGATTCAAAATGGTTCAATTGTACTCCCAGTTGGTACGATTTAGTCTTATAACAAACACAACTTATGAGCCGCGTTTTTTGAGGAAAATGTAAGGAAAATAAACCTTTTGTTAGTATGTAACATTAATAATGAATGCAGAAAAAATGTTTTATATTATTTAAAAGTTGATTTTTTCATTTTCAATAATATTGATTCGAAATTAGCTACTTTTGTCTCATTCCGCTTCTTAAGGCGATTTTTTGATCATTTAAAATCATCACAGAAGCTATCAAAGTAGGTCGATCCAACTCAAACTTTCACCATTACATTCGTTTGATCAATATCTATAAAATGGCATCAAAAATTTTTAATATAAAATGACAAAAAAAGTAAAAGTAAGTAAGTAAGATTGAGTCTAACAGATAGATTTAAAGTGCCGAGTTTCATTGGAAAATGTTTGTTTTACTACAACTTCTTAAAGCGAGAAATAATGAACTTCCATAAAAAGTCGTTTGCCCATCCCTGTAGTTTTTTTTTTTTTAGCATCCTATAAACCGGTACTTGTTTTAATATACACACAAATTCTAAGGTACAATAAAAGTACTTAAATTAAATATCACTCATACCACCTGCTGGCCCAACTTCTACGCGATTGCAATATAATCGGGTTAATGGCAACAAACGATAAAAATTGTAACTAAAACTAGAATGACAGCATTAATTGCCATTTCTTTCTTGTTTTCATTGTTTGTTTTTTCATTTATTCTATTCATTCATATTAACGTTCAGTGATTTTCTGTCATCTGTCGTCGAGCAACTGCGAATGCATTCACTTCATTTAGTTAGTACTTGCCGTTTGTTTCTTTTATAAATATTTTTAGCAAATTAATGTAACATTTCTCATCAAAGTCATTTCAGTGTTCTATACATACACACACACACACACACACACACACGCTTGATTACTTTGTAATTCTATTTCTATCTTTTTCATTCCATCCGGTTTTGTTGCCTTTTTCCTGTTAATATATGTACCAAGGATATTTTCGCATACTTTGTAACTGATTAAATAACCGTAAACATTTTCCTTACAAATACAGCAACACAAGGCATACAAATGTTCTAAAACAAAAAATGTAAGAATAAATAAAATGTATTTGTATGAGTAGTAAACTGTTTAAACAGTTAGTGCTTTTTTTTTTTTGTTCTGTTCTGTTCTGTTCTGCACATTCACTTGGCTGTGTGTGCTTTGTGATGCTGTCGGCTGCGGCAGTGGCAATTGGAGTAGTAGTGGCATTGGCAGTTGTGTACATACACACACACACACACACACACATACCCTTACTTATATGTATCTCTATGTAGGTATATAGAGCACTACGTTTTAACGGTATTTTACTGGCACATTTACAAAAAAAAAAAGAAAAAAAATGAAAATAAAAACTGAAAAAGAATTGATTTTTCTACAGAGTGAGAAAAAATGTAACGATTTAATGAAATTACTTTTATTTGTGAATCCTCATAATTTAATTATATCTGACAAAATGAAAATATATTATTTCTCTTTATAAATAAGAAAAAATGAATCATTCACAGCACAACTAATCAATTATAATTGGAATATTTTTTTTTTCTAATTGGTGAAAATATTCCCTCAACTACTGATTTAATTTTTATCATTTTTGAAGTAACACGTGATTTATGTTGGAATTAGTTGGAATATAAAAAAATATATTTACACAACACAACGTTATTTCATGGATTGTAGATAATGTGTGCAGTTCACTTTAAAAAGCGATTTCCTTACCTATTCCACTCATTTTAGCAAATGCCAACACACTGAAAACAGATTCACTCTTGTACACATCAGTTGTGGTGCAAGGTATATTGAATTTGTGCGCATATTTGTAACATATAAGAGTTAATCACTTTCTAAATCAATTTAATCATGTACGTTTGTCCGTCTGTCTGTCCATGTAATGTTATATTTAAGCTATAGAAAGTATTTTTACATAAATTTTGATGTAATTTGAAATGATAATATTTCTCTTTCATCAAGAAGAAATTGTATAGAAATCCAGTGGGCGTGGCACTGTCTGTTTGCTTAAAAAATTACTTTATTTGAATATTTCTTATTTATTAACTAAATGGGCGGTGCCACGCCCACATAATATACTTCATCCGAAAGGTGAATTAATTTACAAGCTTTCAAAAAAGTTTGAACAAAATCCGTCCAGCCGTTTCCAAGTTATAAGGTTTTAAAAAATATCTATAATCAAGATTAGCTTACTGAGCGATTCTGGTGCCAGGTATAATACCAGGCTCACATTTTTATATTTGCACGATTTTCAAATTACGACACACAAGAATGAATGTTAATTTGTTTGGCTTATAACTAGAAAACTACTGCTCCGATTTTGGTCAAATTTTCTGCAAACATTTGGAGATTTCCGTAGCTTTTCAGGGCTGAAGAACATTTCAGATTTGGCTGCAATCTAATACTTGATTTTGTTGTTGTATTTGCTTACCATTCACGTACATTTACTGCTATTGTATCACATTGCAGATATTGGACAGTGACAAACATTGATTATCACAATTTACGGACACCGCGGCGTATATTTTTTATGATATTTGTGGTGTGGTTTTTAGCGGTAATTGTTTCGCTGGCACCACAATTCGGCTGGAAAGATCCCGATTATATGGAACGCATCGAACAGCAAAAGTGTATGGTATCGCAAGATGTTGCTTATCAGGTGAGTTAAATAATACAATCTATTAATTTTATAACAGTTTTCCTTCGTTTTACAAGTTCTCCAAACAATTTTTAATTAAAATACACAACAAGTCCTTACTGCTCCCACCCTGTATCATAAAACGTATGAAATTTAAATCTCTACCATTTCACGCTAATAAATAGGATAAAAAAATTTTCACAGTTAAATCATCGCTCATAACATTTTTCATTATAAAAGCTGCAAAAAAAGATCAACACGATTTTAGCTAAGAAAACGTTTACGGATTCCTTCTCTATTTATACTAAATTTATAACCAGCTTATATTCTATGTGCACTTAAAGGGTGAGGAAAAAATATGAAAACATTCTGCTAACGCCATTGAATAGGAACGATCAAGATCAATAACTTTTGTTTACGAAGCTTTTCAATTCATCCTCTAACGTTGCTCGAGAATTTTTATCTTTTTTCCTCACACTGTATGTACGCTTCCTCATCTGCTATACTCTGTTTTTATGTACCCATTTATTGTACGTTTTGTAGATTTTTGCAACTTGTTGCTCCTTCTACGTGCCACTCTTGGTCATCCTGGTATTATATTGGAAAATTTATAAAATTGCACGTAAACGTATCAAGCGACGTACGCAACGTATACGTTATGCCAATGAAAACAAAGATGAGGTAAGTTTTTATAAATTTTGCAACAAATAATGGATGAATTACCCAAATATGTAGGCGTTGAAAACACAACTGTTGACATTGCTGAATGCACCGAATTTATTTTTTATAATGACCAGACCTCATAATAAATAACGAGTGCAATAAATACGAATAAAGCATAGAAGCAAGTGCAACATTTTATTATACGTTTCATCGTTACAATATTATTACATTGTAAATGTCAACAACCATAATATACAAAACAAACAACAACAAAACCCGTATTCATGCTGACATGGTGAACATCTTTCTTTCACGTCAAGAAAAATTAATGTCAAAGGGCAGCATTTTTGTACCCTATACCACCACCATATTAAGTTTGTGGGGAAATGTTCTACCTAACGTCAATTATACCGATCATTTCAGAATCAAAATCTGAATCGATTTTACCATGTCCGTCGGTCTGTCTATTAATATTTGTGCCCATTTTTTGAGACATATTTAGATAAAATTTGGTACAAGGACATGTATTGACCCAAAAAGGAACCTTGTTAAAAATAGATCGTTTTGGTTTATTTTTAGAACTCTTTCCCATATAAGATCCTTTTAAAATGGAAGCTTTTATATGATAAAAATTCTTCATATTTTTTCACAAAATTTTCTACAGAATAATTAATTAAAGTAATATAAGATTTAGCTGTGCCAAATTTGAATCCAATCGGACCATTTTTAGAACCCCTTCCAAACTAATAATATTTCACGAATATTTTTATTGTGGAACCAAGTGATGTAGTGGTGTATTAAATGGCGGTCTTGACAGACTTTAATATTCTCACTTATTTATATATAGTTTTTCTTTATAATAAACACTTCAGGCTTACCTTAAGCATTTTAGGGGGAGGAGAGAGACAGTAAAGAGAACGTAAACAACCATAGAGCACGTTATAATCACATTTATACAAATGTGCAAATAGGAAAACTACACTTAGCTTAAGCCAAATTTTAGGTACCTTACTAAGCTTAATAAAAAATGTGGGCGTGGCATATAACTTGTAATATTATAAGTCAACGTACAAATCGAAATTTGCCTCATGTAGTTTTGTGCGTATTGTAGGCATGTCTGCTAAACGCCTACGCCCACTTTTGTCTCTTCAATGAAGGGAATAACTTGAAATTGGTGAATTTTAAAGCTGGTAGATAGATTTATATAAAATGTAAGCGTGTCTCGCTTTATGACGAATATTAAGGGAGACTACTAGCAAATTACAAGCTTGTTAGCTTTACTTTCAACTTCACTGTATAGGGTAAGCGTGGCTCAGAAACTACATATATGTCCATGGGGCTCTAGCAGTACTATAAACAGATCAATCTAGATTTTTAGATTATCGCAAAATGTACAAACAACTGAAAATGCTGTCATAGCTAAAGTGAAAGAGAGAGAGAGTGGGTGTAATAAAATAATTTTTACTACTTTTACTCAAGTACGGTACTTCATACTTTTTTTATGTTACATTGCATCTATTTTTACTTCTTCTTTTGCTTTTTTATTCATTTTTGCGCCACAAATAGGAACATAAAGATAAGAAACATTTGAATGTATGCTTTACAAAAACTACAACCGTTGACAAGGAGTGTAAAGATGCTTTAATGGCGAGCGGTGCGAATGAAGGGGCTGGAGACAACAATCATTCCATGTTAAATGTACGCGAAGAAACGGAATTCAGTACGAGTAATTTTGACAGTAAAAGTCATGGTGGCACCGATCTGACTAACATATCAGATGAAAATCCCAGCACAATTATGAGTGAAGAGGTTTGTAATTAAAATGTAATGGAATGAAAAATTCTCAATTGAAATGGTGTAGAATATCAACAAAAATGTAAATCATGTAACTAATCAATGCACTGAGATGACATCTTTTTTCATTATTCATAAAAGCAGGGCCCACGTTCACCTCTAGCTGCCGGCGGTTTAACAACAGTATCACAGCAAGTGGCAGCCACCACATCAGCCTTGCAACATGTGACGGCTATTGTGCTAAATGTAGCAAAACCACGAACCGCATCTTCCACCACAACAATTACCACCACTACAACTAAACAGCAGCAACAGTCATCAAATAACACTCACCAAAAGTTAGTTAAGCGACGTCAACAAATCGAAGCCAAACGTGAACGTAAAGCTGCCCAAACTTTGGCCATCATAACTGGGGCATTTGTGGTCTGTTGGCTGCCCTTCTTTGTAATGGCCTTACTCCTCTCTCTATGCAAAGTGTGTCATATCAATGAGGCGGCCGCCTCACTCTTCCTTTGGCTAGGCTACTTCAATTCCACCCTAAACCCCATCATTTATACAATCTTTAATCCAGAGTTTCGCCGTGCCTTTGAACGTTTACTGTTTGGCAAACTGAACAAGAAGCCACTGCAACGCAATCCCTTGGCCAAACAGCGCAGCATCAATATGTGATCCTAGCAGAAAACAGAGAGTCACCGTAGACGGTCGGGGGCACGTCATGCTCAGGCACAAACAACAGTGCAGCCCCACATAATTGTAACTGAATATAGTTGTACGTAGTGGCCTAAAGGCAGCAAGTACTCATCATTGCGTTTGGTAAGTTTATCAAATAACTAAACACACAGCTCTTTGCAATGAACACCATCACACACACACACACACACACACGTAGTATCATTGTCATCATTAGAACTGATTCCAAAAGCAGCATTATCCATCATCAGGCTTACTTTCATTCTAGACACGTCGTACTTCAAAGTTTAAAGAAATTTCTTGGTACAAAGAATAGAAAAATACTATTTTTTTTATTATTCTTCTTCACTACTTGCTAGTTGCTACTAAGAAACTAAAACTTTGTTATTGAGCTTTAAAGCGGGTAGAAGAAGATTCGCTTTAAGCCGCATATAATTTTCTTACTTATCTTGATTATAAACGTTCAAGTTTCCACTTATGCTGGCTTATGCTGGAATAAAAAAAAAACCAATAAGTCATTTTTTTCTCAGTTTTCCTTCCAGTTCAATATAACTTGTGAATACTTTATGCATTCACTTGTTGTACACAGGGCTGATTAGAATTCAATATTCGCACAAGTAAATTACATACCATGTGCACACACTTGCATTATGTTACAAAGTACACGTAGCCATACAATCAACACCATTTTTTGCGGGTCAATAGTAATAGAAGAGAAAAGAGTGGAATATATAAAAAAGGAGAAGGAAAGAAGGAATGTTAGGCGTAAGCCAAATGTAGCATACCCACCATCGTTCTTTCTTGTGGTCGTAATTTTGAAAATCATACAAATATAGAAATGTGAGCATAATACCCAGGCACCCAGAATAGCTCAGTAAGCCAACCTTGATTATAGATATTTTTTCAAGTCTTATAACTTTGATTTTGTTCAAAGTTTTTGTGGAAGATTGTAAATGGTGTTGGTGATCGTTCGTTCCAACCATTGACATATGGACGGACTTGCCTATAGTGACTACATACTTTGTGGCATCTCTGATGCGTCCTTTGGAGTATTGCAAACGGAACAACGAACTTAGTAGACTCCCACTTAATGCGGAGAGCATACAGCAACAGTATTCTTTAGACTTACTTGTCATGCACTTTGCCTTTTAAAACAGCATAAATAAATGTATAAAGTAAATCCATTAATACCTTATGGACATTACCTGTTATTGTTGTTGTTGTTGTTGTAATCATCCTTCAGGTTAAGTAAAAGTTTTTAAGGTGAAATCTATAAAAACGTGTTTTTAATGATGTAAAAGTTTGTCCTCTTGTGAATGCCCCCGTTTAACAGCAACAGCAGAATCAGCAAACACCAGTAAACACCAACCAACCAACCAACCAACCAACACATACATGCTATTGTAGTTGTACTCGATCTCGTTATCACTGCATTTAACTCAACCGTTATTATTGTCATCGTTATAGTTAAAGAGAGAAAAAAAAAAGTTTAATGCTGTTGATATTAAAAGGAAATCCATAGAAAAGCATTTCAAAACGTGAACATTTTTTTTTTATAAATCTTTGTAGTATGAGTTGCTATGTCAAACTAAAAATCTGTGCAATAGTTTACCGCTACACTTATTTGACCTTTTTATGCCCTCCATCTAGCTGATGCAGAACATGCAGAAGAAAGACTCGGAAACTCTACAAAGTATATACTCTTGAGCAACATGAAAAACTGAGTCGATCTAGACAAGTCCATGTCCATCGGTGTCTTACAATTTTGTAACAAATCGGCCAAAATCTCCCATATCCTATGATATAGACAATTAGTACACATATTTATTTATGCTCATAATTTACAAAAACCCTTATACTGTTATACGAATCAGCTGTTTGCCACGCCCACTGTTTGCATATAGAGATGGAGGGTATTTAAGAGTTGACCTAAGCCAAAAATTTCCTGTTTTCACTTGTGCCATTTTCCATTTTAATTGTGTTTTTTTACCTCCACTTTTGTTGCAGTAGAATTGCGCAGAATGTATTGAAGATAGAAATATAAAAATATATATATCTAGGCAACTTGAACAACACCTAATATATGGTTACCAAACAGGGCAAAACCCACTCTCTCAAAGGCTGATGATTTGGACAATCCTACAATTACCACCACCAACCACCACAACAAACCCCCGAAAACGTAACACCAATCTTCTTACTTGTATCACTCAAACGCTTTCCGAACAACCGACCCACATATGGTCGTAAATAATACCTTTATTTCAATTAGTTGTGTACACATACACATGTAAATAGGTTTTTGAATGTATGTATAAGAATAGTTTAAATGTTTGTGTGCTGTTTCTCATTCATGTGTGGTTCAGTATATAAAATGAATCGAAATTGTACAGTTTTGTTATATTGAGATTCTCATTGGTTTATAATATATGTATGTGTGTATACATACATATGTACATAGTGAGAAGTGTGTTTTTCTGCTTTTAGAAAATATTTTTAAAGTACTACAGATTAAATGAAAAATTCATAAAAAAAAAAAAAATCAGTTTTACAAAAAAAAAATTATTTATTGATAAGTGTAAGATGACAAAAATTCATGTCTAGCATTAAACATACATAAACATTTACTCGACATCATAAGATTTCAAAATGTAATCAAAACCTTCTGGAAAAAAAGTTTCATATTAATCCTTTAATTGATTTACGTTCAACAAACTTTTCATCAGTCAATGAAAATTATACTTGAAGAACATCAACTATGCAATGTACTTAATACGAAGTGAGTAAATTTTTTGGTTTTTCGAAACAGCAATATATCCTTTTAAAATGAAGAAACCAAAGAGTAAAATTAATGAACAAGAATTCATTTATGTTTATAATAAACCAATTATTCAATGGATAGAAAATATGAAAAATGTAACCAAAAATTTATTCTGCTTTCTTTTTAAATAAATTTTCTGGTATATGATAAGATATTATTAGAAAAGGATGCATTATAGGAAAGATTGTAAATTTAGTCAATTAATAATAAACCAAATAAGTGACACCACACACAGTGCTATAAGGGTCTATTGTATTCGGAATTGGAAGCGATTATATCAAGCACTTTTTCCACTAATCATTGTATTTTATGAAAGATTCTGTTTTAGTTTTAAGTTGAAGTTGTAATGCAATTTAATATATGTGACTAGATCACAGAGAGTACTGCCACTTTAAGGGCTACAACTCGACAATCCTTCGATCAATTCTAACAATAATTATCGGATTTTGTAAAGGAGATGTACACTTTTCAAAGAAATGGTGATCAGAGATGATGTTTCTTTACAAAATTGGGTATATTTTGGTATGTTGTGTGTGATTAAAAAAAGAAAAAATTCAGTTCTACATACACGGCCCATGCAGGAGGACAGTCGCTGTGGAATCTATTTGGGAAAATCAATAAATGTATAGCACAAGTGATGTAATTGTTATTCGTTTAAATTTGCATTCAAAAGAAAAATTCATTTAGTGAGATATAGAAGAGATTACATGCATGTCGTTTGTTTTGTATTATAATTTTAATGCAGTAACCGTTGCAACGAAATGAATATAATACATCATTTAAAATAGTTGTAATAAACCTTCATACATATTCATTTATTACATATGCCACAAAAAAATTATTGTTGTTTTTCTTCTTCTTGTTTATATCGTTAATACAATCAAAATGTATGGCATCGCAAAAAATACACATCAATAAATTAAATTAAATAGTTATAGTATACAGATATATCAATACATAAATGATTTATAGTTTTTGATTAAATTTGAATGTTCCTTCGTGTATTCTAAAAACAAAAACAATAACAATAATAAAAGTAATAATAACAAAAACAGAAAAACAATTGTGTACATGTACAATGCAATAAATATTCAAGCATAACAATCAGAATCACTACTTAAACGTGTTTTATTATTATTTTCGCGGAAAAAAAGTGCACGTTGTTGATGTAATCTATTGTCCACTTGAAATTGTTGAAAGGCCTGTGTAATATGAGTAATTTGGCAAACTGTTGAAATAGCGGGTACATACATAAACGGTGAGTATTAAAATTCAAACAACACACTTGACAATTTCCTCTTTTTTTTTTTTAGTAAAAGATGTTCAAGTGAACGCATTTATATACTCAAAGTCATAGAAAAAGAAGAATAGTGAATGACAATGGCATATTTGTGTATCATCAGTTGGACATTTTCCTTTTGTAAAGGTACGCTTTAGAAAAACTTGCATAATTTCAAACGTTTTTGGATCAAAAACCTTCTAACAAGATTCAAACAATGACAAAGTGACAGTTGATATCCACTACTATAAAATGAAATTACGAATTTCATTAGGCACCAATTCAAAGGATAAAATCATCATCATCATCTTTGTTTACTGGAAGATTTAGTGTGCAATAGAAAAGTTCGTTAGCTCTTCACACTTTTGCAAATCTCGTATAAGTTTAAACAACCCTGTGTAGAGCTGCAAGGTATCAAATACTTGATGTTCTACAAGAAGGTTCAGCATTCATCTTGTGCCTCAAACTTATTTAAATGCTATTTATTGTTAAAAAAGAAAATATTTTTAAATATTTATTAAAAATTTATTTAAAAATATTTAGTATGTAAAGCCAGCTCTTGTAATACAGGAAACGGATGGCCTGCAGAATCTTATACTCCACATATGCAACTTCTTTATTCCAGTACTTTACTGCGCTTAAACTTATTAACTAAAGGCTAATGTACAGGCTGCACTATAATATGTTCTCTAGTTGCGATAGAAAGTTCATTAAACTTGATTTGAACGTTTTTATCATCATAAAGTATTCAACAGTTATCCTTCTTTTCTTACTCTCATCAATTCCATATCCATGTGCGTCCATCCATGAAAATTTGTGTACTACAGGTGGCATCTTTTCTAGATATTTCAATGAAATGATTATTACAAGGAATTGAACCAAATCCAAGTATTTTTAGTTTTTTTTTTTTAAAGGTACATCTGATTTACTGAACTTATACATATGTTGTAATTTTGAACCAGAGCGAAAGTGTTATGCAGCATACTGTGATATTTTTTTATAATTTTATGTGAATTTATAATCCTCTCCAGGCTATTCAGAACAATTCATTGCAAACTATTATCTTTGAGTAGAGAGAGGATTTGTAGTGTTGTTGTTCTTATATAAAATATGTACATATATTTGGGCCGTCTCTAAACGAATTTATAAATAATAAATTACTGTTCAGTTCAGTTTACTGTTTGAACAAGAAAATGCACATAATTCCAATACGAATTGCATTTACAGTTGTAAAAGTTAATGTTGAATAAAACCGTACAAGGAGTGGTAAGTAAGCAATTGAAATGATTACTTTGAACAGACACTCACACATGTGTAGTATAAGGGGAGAACGTACTGTTAGTGTTAGTGATTAAAGACAGTAAGATGTTTTTTTTTTTTTTTTTTGAATAAAATTAATTTCTCGTTTACATTATAATACATATGTATGGCGTGTATTATAAGAGACCAACTCATGTTGGTACTCGAAGGCTCTTTTAGAAGTTTTCTCATTAAAAAAAAAAAAAGGTTCAAGTGTAGTTATTGTGTTATTATTATTATTATTATTATTAGTCATATAATGTAGAAAAACACTCGCATGCCAGATTGTCACGCTTTCGGAGAGTGCTTTATTGGTCTCCTTCAAAACTTCACAACATCTCAAGGTTCCATTTGCAAGGTCATTATACAATGTAACAAGTGTTCCATGCCATTGTTTTAAACGAAATGAAAAAGTGGCAAGTATTTAACCAGCAAAGGGGAATGTTTTTTTTTTTTTTTAATTATATTACAAAAGATTTGTGTAACTGAACAAGAGCAGCAGCGAATGAGGGAAATTTCTAAAGTCGTAGAATTTAATTAAATGAACAAAAACTAAATCTGAAATACCTCTAGCGTCTCTATAAAAAACAGGGGGAGTGGCAAGTAGTCGATTAAGTCCCTGGTACTTCATGTCAACCAACACGTCATAGAAGATTTTTTGTAAATTGTGGATGTGTGTTGCTATTTTTGCCTCATCAATAGGATTAATCTTTTGGCTGATATACTCGTATAAATTTCGTTCATTATGAGCCCGGGACTTTTGCCCAATACAACAATTTAAAGCTCAATATCTCAAAATTTAAGAACGCGGACTGACGGACACATCTCCATTGACTGACATTTTGATAATGATCCAGAACATTCATATCTTTTGGGGTATATGGCGCCCTTTTATTGGATATTGTAAACGGAAAGACAAACTTAGTGTGCCGCCCATGTTAGGTGGAAAGTATAACAAATGTTTTGTTATATATTCTACAATACATGTTTATTTCATTATTATAGTTTTAAACAAAATCAACCCAAAGTATCCTTTCTTTTACTTATTAATGTAGACAATGCCAATTTTACTTAGCTTTTGTTTATGCTTATTAAGTGAATCCCCAACATGGAATGAGGGCATCCAGCTAATTGCATACCCTCCGTGAACTGAACATTTCTACCCGTACAAACGCTAAACCGTTTGTTACTTGTAAATCACTGCAAATGAATGAAAGATAAATAAGAGTAAAAAGTTTCTAAATGAAGGAGATGATGGGTGGGTGGGTGGACGGGGTAGAAGCGAAAAATCCAATCTAACACTTTAACAGCAAACATAAATCAACATGATTGCACTTGTACACAAACTTACATTGATTTGATAAAGAAAGTTGAATAGTTGACGTTCCCTCGCTTTTATATTTTACGATGTATGGATTGAATTCCTTTTTGAGTCTGTTACATATTAGCGGTAATAGTTGTCTGTGTAAAGTGCAGCTGAGAATGGAAAAACACGAACATCCTTTCCTAATCCATTTCGTACCCCCCCCTCTCTCTCTTCGCCCCACTTTGTCCACTTTGCACTCAATTCCAACTTGGTTTCTTATATTCTTCAGCTGCCATTACATTTCTGTGCTGTATTTATAGTATAAATTATCCTGTCTCTCTGTCTCTCTCCCTCTGAACCATTTCGTTTACTAAAAAGCTAAAATTGATGTAAGCACCATAAATTTCTATTGTTATGCCACAGCCAGCCATAATATTGTGAGCAAGTCCAGGGGTATGTATATATGGATTTGTGTGTGAGTGTGTTTGGATGAATGCATGCTACTAGAGTTAAGTGAGCGCAACACAAACACTTGTTACCAATTTCATATATAGGCATTGTAGAGAGATGGAAAGAGAGAGAGAGTGTGTATGTACGAGTATGTATCTGTATGTGTTTGTGTGTGTTTGGTTGCATGCAATTAAGTATGTGGTGTATGTGTGTAAATTAGCTGATGTTCGCCGCACCCCTTGACAAAGTATTTCCTCTTTAATGTAACTAAACATTTCACGCGAAAATTTCACTCGCATAAGTTACAAGAACAAGCACTGGCTTAAATACGAGGTGGTAAGGTGGTAGCAACGGTGTTAAGGGCTTTCCAAGTTGATTTAAATTTTATGTGTTGCATGTTGTTCACCTGAGCTTTACATTACCCGCGTCCTTGTGTGTAACGTTGTGGATGAATAATTTTTTTTGCTACTTTTTATTTTCTTTAATTCTATTTTTTAAATGAAGTGAAATAATTTTTTGAATCTTTAAACGAATAACGGATTTTTCATTTTAATTTTTTCCACCCCTTCGGAAAGGAACACTTTCTTACATCTGCTCACATGTCAGAGATTAATGCATCCCCATGTAGGGTTGGCTTGCTTCACGTACACCATGAATTACGCGTATAAACTTTACTGCATAGCTGCCGGGTTACTCTGCTAGACATATATGCAACGTGTTAAAAATTAAAACTGCAGAGAGGGAAAGAAGCACCGAATTTAATTCACATTTGACAGTAGTCGTTACTGTTGTTGTTGTTGTTGTTGCTTTTAGTATTGGCCTTAAGAATTGCTGTACTATCTGTGCCAAAAGTAAAATGTTAAAATTGTGAAAGCAACTACCTGCCAAAGAAGGGCCGAGTGCCAGCACCAGTTTCTTCAGTATAATGTCGTAGTTACCGGCTTTCGTGTGCTCATTTTACAAATTCGTGACTTCCTAATAAAGAATGCTTCTCACATGCCTTTAAATGGTCTTGCCAACATTTAATTGTACGTTCATGCATGTGCGTATGCACGTGTTTCTTGTTGTTTAATTTATGGTGCAGTAACATTATTTCAAGTGTTTCTTTTTTTTCCATGATTTTACTTAAATTTCTATTTAATGCTAAACATGAACAACGAAATTTTAGCTTGCCATGCAAATTACGGTAAAGAGATTGAGAGATTAACAAATTTACACAAAACAGAAATATATCTCAAATTGAAATGTTGAGTTATTAGGGAGCAAAAGGCACACATGTTATAGGCGGTGCTGCGCCTGTTAGATTTGTGTCCATGTCTGGCAATCTAATTTATTTATTATGAAAACAATGGATGCATCAAATGATGGGGAAAAGTGTGCAGCTATGCGCGGTAAAGGTAGGTACTTTTTAACTCTAATACCTCCAACAAACACGTATAACTACGAACAAGACTCTAAGCGGACCATAGTAAACATCTCAAGTTCCTTTGGCAGCCAGAGATTTGCTTAGATTTCAATACAAATTATATTACTTTGAAGTTGTTGCCTTGAAGTGTCTCATTCCAGCAGCTTTAAAATGGTGTAAGTAAGTGCCACACCCTCATTTGAAGAAAATTCATAAAGATTCATCTATGGAATGGAAATGTACGGTAGTTTTGTTTAGACTTTTGAAAATAATCGTTGAGCCTGTTCAATCCTGATATCTGTTTATTAAAAAGGCTTCCTTCTTTCCTTCTATTAACAAAATATCACACACACACACAACATTTAAAAATGTTCATCCCAATAAAAAGTTTCATTTAATCTCTTTTAAGACCATTTTCAAACACACATGAGCATAAAATCCCAAATTTAAATACGAGTATACACTTAATGCACTAAAAATGAACAAACACTCAGAAAAAGATAAACATAAATATGAAACAAAATAAGACAGTTCAATAGGAAAAAATCTTTTATAAGAGTTTCATAAATAGAGAGAAATATTCCTTATCTGTCCTTTTGGCAAGCCACGTCCAAACCCAAGTTGCATGTACATGTGTGTGTATATGTACATACATACACACATATATGCTGTTCCATCTTCTCTGTTGTGTATCTGGCTTAGAACGTGTAAAGTAAGTAAATCTTTTGTTTTTTCCTTCCTGCACACATACTCGTATATCCGTACTCGTGTGTGTTTGAAAAGTATAAAAAAGTTGTAACAAACAAATAAGCACACCAGTAATCCAGTTCGGAAAACTACATAAAGTTGCATTTTGCACAGTTTGATTAAGTGCCTCTTGGCATACAACATCTTCAGCAAAACAAGACACAAGAAGAAGGTTGCAAAAGTTATCATCAAATTGAACATTAGATGCCCTACATCAGTGTGCCCAACTATAGCGACCGCGTAATTAATGCAATCATACTCAAAGTACAGGTTGTAGTCATTTTCTGTTGTAATCTTCTATTTTACCATTAAGAGATGCAAACTACTGACACCATAATATGCGAAATTGGATTGAACTTTTTACTTGGGTTACATATTTTATACATGTTTTCCTTACATGATGTAAACATTTTCAACTCATAGCATAATTGCACACACCTATTCTCGCCCCTGGTACTCACTAGAAGAGAAGAGCAAACAGTTTTCAAAAATCATCCCAACTAAGGAAGCAAAAAATTAATGAATGAATGAATAATTGAACGGATAAATGCCAGTTGTTGCTCCTCAAGGAATTCCAATTTATGAGATGTTAAATATTCTTTTCCTAAACATTTTATTTCACTTCTTCTCTTATTTGCTTTCTTCGTAAAAAAAAGGAGAAAAACGAGTAAGAAAACTAAACTTTGTTTTAGGCCAAATCTTAAATACCCTCCACATCTATAATGGTGGGCGTGGCGGGTATATAATTACGTCCTCTAATATGAATTACGTGTCAGTTTGAAGTGAAAATGTTTTGTTTTCGTTAATTATGGGCGTGTCTGTTATTCGATCAATCAAATTTCAAATTCATAGGTCAGTTTTTATGGCAGATATAGAGATTTTCGTTGATTGTGGGTGTGGCTCTTGACCGATTTTGCCCATTTTAAATAGCAATTTGAGTGTAAGAACAAAACGCGTCTGTACAAAATTTCTGCCAAAAGCAGACAGACATACGGACACACAAATATACATGAGACAGTTTTTGATACTGATCAAGAATATATATACTTTGTAGGGCCTTTGACGCCCTTTGACGCTTTTTGAGTGTTGCAAACGTAATGACAAACTTAGTATATCCCCTATCTGAGGTGGAGGGTATAAAAACGATGATAAATGCAAAAGATTTCATAAAAGGGAATTTTTCTACTCAACACAATAACAAAAATTTATTAACGTACATAAACAAAACAAATAAAAATATTAAATTTTTTTGGTTTAGACCAAATCTTAAGTACCCTCCATGGCCATAGTGAAAGTGGTATGTTTCTCATTACGCCCTCTAATTATATTATATATAAATACAATTTTGCGCCCAGTATAGTTCTGTAAAAATTGGGAGAGTGTATTTCATCCAATCGCACTCATTTTGGATACGTGTGAGTATTTGTTGGGCTTCGTAGGTCAATATTTGTGCTTAATAGATAGATTTTTGTCGATTGCCAACAACAGACAGACCTATCCAGATCGACTTTGATTTTGATGTTGATAGAGAATACATGTATATATCTTGTGGGGTCTTATTCTGGGTATTGCAAACGGAGTAGCAATCTCATCACTACGGCGAAGGGTATTGAAGACGTAAACATTTTAAACACATAAAATACAATATAAGATAAGTAAGAAAACTAAATTTGGAATAGGTTTAATCTTAAGTACACTTTGTATATGTATAAACTGTGGGCGTGTCATGTACTTTTTCAACATTGCATGCAATACGTTTCACCTTTCATGTCAGATTCTACACACAGAAAAAAATTTTTTGTAAATTGTAGACCTTTCTGCTACCCGATCATGTCCCTTTTTCTCACATTGATGGCAAAGTTCAATATAAATAATTATGCTAAAATTCAACAACTATGTGGGTAATAGTTAATAAACAGATTTTTATCGATTAAGGGCGTGACGCGAAAGCGATTTGCCAAATTTCAACTCCAGACACTGAATTTCTCGAGATTCTCGACTAATTTTATAATGCTAGGGTAGAGCTGATACAAGGTATTCCATAAAAGGGAAAGAAATTTATTGTGATCACTTTAGTAAACGAGCCAAATGGAAAAAAGTTCAAATTTTTTATTCAATGCACATTTTTTGTCTTAATATTCGCTTCGCAGAGATATATACCTGAAGACCAGTAATTTGTTGTAATTAAAAAATAAAAAAACAAACAACAAAAAACCACGTAAACGGCTACTACGTTACTGAGCTTCTTGATTACTTTGAAGTTTTTATTCTTAATATTTGGATTGGAATTCTTTTAAATTAAAAATGAACAAAGATAATTAAAGGCAACATGCATCACTGAGAGGCTCATATTAAATCTGGCATGGCATAGTTTGCTAACTTGTTTTCTATTTTTACAAGAACATTAACTTTAGTCTCTTAAGCGTTTACAAGAACTCAGCTCAACAAGTTTTTCTTCATTTTCTCATGTGTAACAAATGCTGTTGCATTATAACCAAAGGTCCTTAAAATGTTTCCTTTTTTCCCTTGTAGTGTATACATAACTTTGTAAGTGTATGGTAGTAACTCAATCAAGTGGTTGGAGACTCACTTGTAAACTTGTTTATCCAGGCTTGCATGCAATTGACAATGTTATGGCTGATGTTTGTGTGAGAGACTTCCGTTCTGTTGCAGAAATCTAATTATCTTTGATATTGGACAATGCATGTATACGTTTCTTTTGCTGTCTCAACATTCTCCATTTTCTGGTTTACATGAAATTTATCGAAAAGCAACCATATGACCGGCAATCATTCTGCTTTGTATTAGAAGTTCACTTCAAATTACATGCTTTGATGGGAACATGTATAAATATTTGATTCATTCGATTTGCGATAAATTGCTTTTTAATGATTCAGTATTTAATGCTGTTAAATTTATTTAAATGAAAATTAACCCATTTAATTATACAAGCCTGATAGAATCGCTTCGTTACGCTTAAATAATTTTTCAAGTGTATTCAGTTGCATGACGTTGCCTGCAGAGCATTTTAGTTAAGCCAGATGTCTATCTATTTAAGCAACAGGTACACAGCATGTTTGGAATTTTAATTTATTTCCCAGCAATTACAATACCTACCAATACCAATGCAATGTGTCAGAAGATAAGTGGAATATTATGTATGTGGTTGTTTATTAAAACTTTGCTATACTCAACCTTTATACATGTTACATGTATGTGCATAAGCTGCAATGACTAGAGCTGCAGTTGCAGATAGGTAGAGAAATTTACAGAAATTTCACAATTTATATTTTAAAGTGGAACCAAATATCAGAGCATGTGGTATTAAAGGGATTATATGTTATAAAATCAAATATTACCATAAAAGAATAATTATAATAAATGAAAAAGTTCAAAAATATTTTTCCCCGATATATAATTATTTTATATTTTTTTCTAAAAAAAATTTATTTTATACTTTTTAAATACTTTTTTCCAAAAAAAAAAAAATTATAATTCAATTTACGGCAGTGCCATGCCTACTAATTAGATAGCCTCAAAAAGCTACAGAAATTTCCAAATGTTTGCAAAAAATTTGACCAAAATCGGAGCAGTAGTTTTCGAGTTATAAGCCAAACAAATCCACATTCATTCTTGTGTGTGTGTGTGTGTGTGTGGTCGTCATTTTAAAAGTCATAAAAATATCAAAAAATGTGAAAAACACCAGGCGCTCAGAAATGCCCAGTAAGTGAATGTGGATTCAACATATTTTTTAAACCCTTATAACTTGGAAACGGCTGGACCGATTTTGTTCAAACTTTTTGTGAAAGTTTCTAAATTAATTCACCTTTCGGATGAAGTATATTATGTGGGCGTGGCACCGCCCATTTAGTTAATAAACAAGAAATACTTAAAAAAAGTTATTTTTTAAGCAAATGGGCAGTGCCACACCTACTAATTAGATATCTCTGAAAAGCTACGAAAATTTCTGAATGTTTGTAAAAAATTTGACCAAAATCGGAGCAGTAGTTTTCGAGTTATAAGCCAAACAAATTCACATTCATTCTTGTGTGTGTGTGTGTGGTCGTCATTTTAAAAATCATGCCATATTAAAAATGTGAGAAAATACCAGGCGCTCAGAAATGCCCAGTAAGTGAATGTGGATTCAACATATTTTTTAAACCCTTATAACTTGGAAACGGCTGGACGGATTTTGTTCAAACTTGTTGTGGAAGCTTGTAAATTAATTCACCTTTCAAACGAAGTATGTTATATGGGCGTGGCCCCGCCCATTTAGTTAATAAACGAGAAATACTTAAAAAAGTTATTTTTTAAGCAAATGGGCAGTGCCACACCTACTAATTAGATATCTCTGAAAAGCTACGAAAATTTCTGAATGTTTGTAAAAAATTTGACCAAAATCGGAGCAGTAGTTTTCGAGTTATAAGCCAAACAAATTCACATTCATTCTTGTGTGTGTGTGTGTGGTCGTCATTTTAAAAATCATGCCATATTAAAAATGTGAGAAAATACCAGGCGCTCAGAAACGCTCAGTAAGTGAATCTGGATTCAACATATTTTTTAAACCCTTATAACTTGGAAACGGCTGGACGGATTTTGTTCAAACTTTTTGTGAAAGCTTCTAAATTAATTCACCTTTCAAACGAAGTATATTATGTGGGCGTGGCACCGCCCATTTAGTTAATAAACAAGAAATACTTAAAAAAAGTTATTTTTTAAGCAAATGGGCAGTGCCACGCCTACTAATTAGATATCTCCGAAAAACTACAGAAATTTCCAAATGTTTGCAAAAAATTTGACCAAAATCGGAGCAGTAGTTTTCGAGTTATAAGCCAAACAAATCCACATTCATTCTTGTGGTCGTAATTTTGAGAATCGTGCAAATTTACATAAACATACAGACGGACAGATAGATTCTGAATCGATGGTGAAGGTGGGAGCGGCATTTGCCGTTTAGAAATTACAAATATCCGCACTAGCTTTACGTACCCTTTGCCACAAATGGTGCAGGGTATAATAAGTAGTTCACATTTTTATGTTTGGTCGGAAAAGCTTCGTTTTTTGCAAGAAAGGACTCCACGTAGAACCCCAATTTCAATCAAATCATTATCGATATTTTAACAACTTATGTTGAAAAACAATATATCGTTTAAAGAGTAAAAAGCATCGCATATCTCCTGTAACGCGTGACTGGTATATATTAGAAGTCTAACTTAATAAAGGCGCAAACAACTGTTGTAGAAATAGTCGCGCGAGTTATTGCTTATGAATGTTGTTATTATAGCTACGTACTAAGCAATACAAACACTAAAAAGCAAAACAACAACAGGAAATCCATTTATATGAAACCGTGAATGAATTGAATACCAATTTGAATTCGTTCTCTAAACATTTTATCTGTTTTTTTATTTATTGTTTTTTATCATCAAAATGGTCAATTTATACTTTAAGGAAATCGAGATTTTATGTTTGTTTTTATATGCGGACACAAAAAAATGTATAAATATGTGATAATTTTTTCAACAGATTCGCATTTCCTGTTCAATTTCAATACACAACAAATATCACTTTAGAATGTTTTTTACTCATCTCGTTTATTTCGCAAATATTTTAATTTTTTTTTTCAATAAATAAAAACAAATTTTTCAACAACAATTATACAATCAATGAAATAAACTCAACAGCAAAACATAAAGTGCATGATTCAGCATTGATGTGTACATAAATACAGTACATATGTCAGTGTGTACATATTCAAATAATATAATGTGTTGAAGGAGTAAAAAGTTGACACACGTACATTTGCAAAAATAAAGTGGAAACAGACTGATGATTTAAAACACTTGAACGCGATGATTTTCACGATCGCACACCAACACATTGCCGTTGGACATAATGGCTACACCTTCAAGACCCTTAAATTCCGTATCGCCAGAACCCCACGAACCGAATGTCTTGAGAAAACTGCCATCGGGATTAAAGATTTGTATGCGATTATTACCAGAATCGGCCACAAATATATAACCCTGCTCATCCACGGCCACACCTCTGTTACAAGACACAAAGTCGAACAATAAATTCCAAATAAAATCAAAATAAATCAATTAATCAATACCTGGGAAATTTAAATTGACCTTCGTCGGAGCCTTCACCACCGAATGTCGATAAAACTTTACCATTAACATCGAATATCTATTAAAATCAATCAAAATAAAAATTACTTTGAAATCATCAAGTGATGCTCTGTTTGACTTGGAGTGTTTGTCACTGTTCAATATAGGACGTACCTGAATTCTGTGGTTATTGGAATCTGATACAATAACACGATTCATATTCGACACGGCAATATAATGCGGATGTTCAAGTTGGCCTTCGCCGCGGCCACAACTACCAAACTTACCCACAAAAGTGCCGTCAGATTGGAAAACCTTTCAGATAAAAACAAAAAATTCCATATATCGCATATGTAAGTGTATGTGTATATATCTATGTATGCAAATCTAATATCGAAATAAGCCAAACCACAGTTAAACCAATGTCCAAATGACCAAATGACTGTCACACCTACTGATATTCCATTCAATTTTTAATTAAATTTCCCTTTTCATACAAACATATATGCCTACGTATGTGTGCATGTATACATACATGCAGAGACTTTCAAATGGAGTATATAGAATGTAGAGTATTTAGTTGTAGCAATTTGTTCCTTTCGTACATTAATAGTACCTAGTGAATGCCATGAAAGTGATGCCGTATAAACTACTAAGTACTGTGACAAAAGTTTCACGGATGACTTCATGTGTATCATTCGCGGAACGATAAATGAAACTAGTAAATAAAATACATTTGGTTTAGGGCAAATTTTAAATACCCTCCACGTGTATGTATAAGCAGTGGGCGTGGCATATCACCTTGCAAGTTAGATTCTACGTTAAATGAGCTTTGTTTGTGACATATTATAATTGCACATATTTTAACTTTGTAGGTAAATTTTTGTGGAAAATAGACGTGGATCGTACCCAATTGAACCTAATTTAAATAGAACCCTGCGTACGGGTACTAGAAATTTTAGATCAACATCTCAAAACGTATCATCGTGAGAGTACCAAGAGTATCCAGATCCACTCAGTTTTGCATGTTGATCTAGAAGTATATATATGCAATATATATTTCAACTTACCTGCACTCGATGATTTTCCTTATCACACACATAAATGAAACCCAATGCATCGGTGGTAACACCCCATGGATAATTAAATTTACCATCAGCGGTACCTTGTGAGCCAAATGCACGCAGAAACCGTCCTTGCGGATCCAACACTTGTATACGATGATTGTAACTACAAACCAACAAACAAAATATTTTAATGAGCCCTTCAAATATTGTTCAAGCGTTGCTGGTGCATGGCATTTAGTATATAACGAATGATGTGACAAATTTGCATTTAACTTATTTTAAATGATTCCACAATGATGATTATAAATGTACACACATCAAAATTGTGATACTTAATTATATGTATATCATTAGTGGTCTTGTTTATTTAATAAAGCGAAACGAAGGGTTTTCTACAGTAATTGAGTTTTTGTCAAGACCAGTTTAATCAAAACAATTAACTGTTTATTAATTAGAGTAATATCCACTAATACCTTGCAAATTAATGCTTAGCTCAGCAGGGATTACAGGTGTAATTATATATCTATGTAACTGCAAATACATTAATTGGTTGGTATATGTGTTAGAGGGGCAGGGAGGTTATTACGAGTGTTTCATCTAATCTGTGGGAAAATTAATTGATGAGAAGCATCAATTTAACTAACTATTATATAATATATGATATTTGTAGTAGTGTACTAATGGGGTTCAATCGTAATTGAATAGAAACATCATTTGGCTAAAACAGCAACGCACGGGTTTCCTTTGTGTCAGTGCAATGAAGAATCATATGTTAAGCATTCACTTAAGCTCTAAGGTTTATTTCTATAGATTGTTATATTCGTAAAGTTCACATGTCGTGCGCTTGTACAATGCAAAGCTGGTACACTTACCGATCCGCTATAATATACTGTCCGATACGGTTAACTGCCACTCCGGCCAAACAATCGAATTCGCCCTGACCGCTACCATATTCACCAAACTCCTTCACAAAAATGCCATTGGCATCAAACACCTGCACACGATGATTCGAGGAGTCGGCTACAACAATACTATTGTCGGGTCCAACGGCCAAACCACGCGGCCATGTAAATGAACCGGGTTCGCTCCCCCGGCCCCCCAACTGGAAACACTGTTGACGTTTGCGCAGATACAGCTGCTTAAGGGTAGTACCGGTTACTCCGGTTATACCGTGAGCTGCTACTGCTGCTGCTACCGTAGGGGAGGTAGGGGAGCCTAGCCCGTTTTTTGACGCATCATCATCCGATGATACCATATCGTTGACTTGTCGCAACGGCAAGCCCAGGCTTAGGCGACGCGACACATCACTGGCAATGTGGCTACGACTACTGCCACTGCCCAATGTCGAAGACGAAGGCAGTGCCGCAGTTGTGCCGCTACTGCCAATTGAATCGCGCCTGCTTGTTATCGAATCTTTAGTACTTTTACTGCCATACTTATTTTTAAGGTAACGAGCCCACGAACTCAAAGCTTCACCATCTTTGTTGTCCGTTAGTGATGTGGTGGTGGAAGAGCCTAAGCCACTGCGCGACGTTATACCACTGCGTTCCAAAATCGGTGAGTTGTCACGTGATTTCAACACATGAGAAGAACGGCTTCGTGCCAAATCCGAACCGCCATAACCACTGTACCTATGAATTGGAAAATTACGTTTCATTAGGACTTTCTCAAACTCGCACTATTTCTAAAACACAACACAACAAAATGAATATTTTCCATAACGATTATATGAAGTTATGTAATAGAGAATAAGAATAAATCTCTGGAGCCCCTTAATAACTTCATATAATGAATTGTTTGTAGAAAATATTTTCATTTAAATGTTTTACAGACCGATGGATAATAGCACAAGAAAGCTTTGCATATGAAAAATAAATCTCCACGTACAATAGTTATGAAAAAGTGAGAAAACTACTGCAATGTTGTGTGAACATCAAATGATACAAGAAACACGAATGGTTTGAGAAATGGAAATGAAGCGAAATAACATAAAATGAAGGAGGAGTATAAGTTAAATGAAAACTCGTTTCTGCTGTTGATATTGTCGAGTCGAATTCGAACTCACTAACGATTAAATTTCTTTCTTTCTAAATTTTGAAATATGTAAAAAAAAAAATGGATTGCCAACTCGGTGGAACTCCATTTCGCTCGGAGCGAACTCGTGTATATCATATATTTCAAAGCCATTAACTTAACATAAGTAGTTTCTTTTTAGAATATTTTTTTCCCAAAGAGCGCTGCAGAGCTATATAAGTTCTCACCGATTGTTTGTGATTATTTTTTCATCTTATTGAAAATCAATTATTGCAATAATTAAGTGAAATATTAATATGTTAATAATAATGATACTAAAATCGCACCTTGAAGCTAAATAAGCTGAGGGTGAAGCTGTTGTAGGCGAGACCGGCTGCTCATCTAAATCGTCATCATCGTTGCCCAACTGATGGGATGAGCGACTGCGCGCCAAGCGATTGCGACGATCTTTCATGGCCAAGTAACGTGAACGGCCGGTACCATAGCGTGAGTCCGAATCATCACCGCCGGTACCGGCACCATTGGCATCCTCATCGAATGAGGCATTCGGCGTTGTCGACGACGATGGTTGCGCCACAAGGGCGCTGCTCTTGCTTTTATTTAGAAAGCGGCTTGTGTAGCTGTGAAAAATGATTGCATTCATTTCTTTTTTGTTGTTGTAATGAATATTCAACATTCTTTCTTAAATCTCAATTTAATTATACGCTTACAAATTGCATTTATTAATAATGTAACGATTTAAAATTCCTGCACAAGAAAAAAATCAAATAATTCCTTTCCTTTCCCTTTCCTTTCCCTTTTCTTATTTCTTTTCTGTTTTTCTTCATTTTTGTTTGTGTTTTGTGTGCTTCATTATTATTACTCCCAAAACTTTCATTAGCCTTAAAGCAGAAACGCAGCAGCAGCACTGTAGTTGTACACAAAATCCTTACGCAGGAGAAAATTTAAATGAGTTTTGCAAACAAGCTGGCGGTAATGAAGATTTACGTCGCTTAACATTCGAAAGTTAACTGGCCGGAAATGAAAATGTTCATTTTTTTACATATAATTAAAGTTTATAACAAGTCATGCTTACGGTCATTATGCCTGCATGCGTGCATGATTGTGTGTGTGTGTGTGTGTTTGTAAAAACTTTCCTTTCATATGATTTTTAAAACACTTGCTACAGCCAATAACAGGACTTATTATTAATAAATATTTAAAATTCATTAACGTATGAGCGAAGATTTAATGAAACATTAAACTGTAAATGGGTTGAATTATGGGCCGAATAAATGATTGATTGAGTGGAGAAGGTAGGTGACTGTAATTAAAGTGCTTGCACATACATAATAAGCAGCTTAAATGAAGCTTTTCGTGACAACTCTCAATTGATTTTTATTATTAAAAAGTGTAAATTCGATCAAAAATATGCGTAACAGCGGATTATATAAAAAAAAAAATACAAAAGCTTGTTAGAATCGTGTACAGCACGTTACTAGTGCTGTCATTATTACATAAAATATTGCCAAAAAATGTGTGTGGGATACATTACGTACGTGACAAATCAAGTAAAAAAAACAATAATTGTCTTAAACCAAATCTTTAATACGCACCATGGATGCACGAAAGCTTCCCGATGAGTATATATGTGATATATGTTCTGTACATTATAAGTAGTACAGAAAAAGTTCAGTACCAACCAGTTGTTTTCTCATAACATTCATTGCTTGCAACGACAACATTTACAAATATTTGTTTAAATCTGAAATTATCGTGTTTGACATAGTTATGCGTTTTTAAATAGACTTTGTTGTTGTTGTGTTTAACTGTTAGTTAAACGAAAAGTACAGGTACAGGTTACACACTTTTTAAAAAGTAGAAATTTTGAAACTGTTGACACTTATTCAACTCTTTAAAGAAAAAATTTCTTTTTAATCGACAAAAAATTTGTTAAAAATTTGTTGAAAATCTTTTTAAAAAAACCGTTCCGGAAGTGTTTAACAGATTTTTCATATGTCCATTCATCCCTTTGTTTGTTTAGTATGATTTGTTTCTATAAATATCATTTTATTCATTTGTGGATCGATCGTATATATGTGTCCTTACGTCCATCTAATCAAACATGTTTTTATTTCATTGTCCAATCACATTATTTTTATATAATCTTTAACGCATATTTACGACAGCATCAAAACTTGAGTTAATGGGGTCATGTCCGCCCACATGTCTGTTGTTGCAACCCTCTCAGTCGTAAATGTTGAGAAATAGAACTGAAATGTGTCTCGTATCTGTGCCTCCACAATTTACATTTATGCACAATCTGGCATATAAATTGATTTGCATTACTTATCCTGAGTACAGAGCGTAATCAGCTTTTTGTATATAGAGGTGGAAGGTATTTAAGATTTGGCCTAATCCAAATTTAGTTGTTTTACTTGTTTTACTTGTTTTGTTTGTTTTTTCAATGTATCGCATTAAGAGTCAAAATATGTTTTCAAAGGCTTATTTGTGCATTATTAAATATGACACCTACATCGACCTTGACCTTCACAAATACATATGCATACATACGCTAAATATTATTTCTAAACTATTTACAAAATATCGATTAATTTTTCTTTTGTATATTTCTGTTTATTTTATAAAAATAATAAAAACAAAAATTATACATATAAAAGAGGAAACAACCACAACGCATATTTCAAAGTAACAAATACAACACTATTCAAATTTATTTTTTTTTTTTTTTTATATTTATTTAACTCATTATCGCCGTCTAACATGATAGGACTGTAAAGCTGAATCATAAAGGATTCAACTAAAGTTGTACTGGTGTGTATGTAAATGTGTTTGTATTGCATTACACAAGCCGCTTTCTGTATTTAATTGAACGATAGGGTGTTCTACTTGTGTAGGGTATACTATAGTGTAATGGCAGTCTAAGAAAAAAACATAATGTTTTGTTCATAAATTGGTGAAACAGTGCAAGAAAGAGACATAAAAATAGAGAGAGAGAGAGAGAGAGAGAGAATATGAAAATATGTCATCATATATCATCATTATTTAGTTTACATGAGAGCAGATTGCCACTGCAGAGTAGTGAGGTGGTGTGATTTTATGCTGAGTTCGCGGCTTTTAAATATTTTTTAATTTGAATTTTTCACAACATTTTTATTTTCCAAATGATGTATGAGCTTCACATGAAAATCAAGTTGTTTCAATTTTTATTATTTATTTACTTGCACACGCACACACACACACACACACACATACAGACACAAAGTGAGCGAATGTATGAGAGAGACAGAAGGATGATTGATTGATGATTTATTTGATGGACTGACTGACTGTTCATTTTAATAAATTTTGGTGCTCTTTCCTCTTTCCTTTTTTTCTTCTTCTTTTTTTGTGGTATATTTAATTTTTGATAATGGCACAGGGCGTGAATGTTCAATACAAAAAAAAATTTGGCAGTTGTGTGAACAGATGTTTATTTCTTAGTTGTGTAACATTAACTTTGCGATCGTTAAAGTTTTAACTCTTATGAATGTCGATATATACTCGTATGTGTAATTCGTTTTTGCTTTTTTTTATTTAATATTTTTATGAAAATGTTATAAACTTGTAGATAATACGTATGAGGACACGAACAAAAAACACAAGAGCCAAAATGTTAATGCCTACATCCCGCAGATATGTAAAGCTAAAAAAATAAAAATAAAAAATACCCAAAAAAGGGGAAATAATGGTATTGATAGATGTGAAAACAAAATATATACAATAACGACAACAACAATAATATTAATTATGATAATATTGAATATTAAATGCTAAATAAATGAAAGGTTTGTGCGGATGAAGATTGAATTTCTAACTATTAAGTGGCAATTTAGAGCGATCAACTCAAAATCAAATAAAATTCGAATCGATTTAATCATGTCCATGTCTAATGTCCGTCCATACTTTTGTTTAGTCCTTAGCATCAATCCAAGGGTCTTAACATTTTTTTAACTAATGAGGATATTTGCTAGAGAGATGTCTTTTAGACCAAGAACTGTCATCATTGCAAATGAACCTCATTGGTTTATGTTTAAGGTTCTTCCCCATACAATGTCATATTGAAAAAAAAAGTTGGAAATTTCTTAATAGAAGTGAAGAATAGTAAATTAGCTTAACTCTTGACTGAGCCAAATTTGTACCCCTTACCATTTAACACTTTTTCAAAAGTAATTTTTACAAGACAGTAACTCGCGTTCACTAGAAATGACTCTAATACGTGTATTGTTACTTGTTTTATAATGTTTTTCTGATTCTTTGACAATTCTGATTCTAATATTTTATGAAAGTCATCAATTATATGTCATTACCTAATACGAGTGCCATAAAATAGTAGTTTCTTGTTGACAATCAATTCAAATATTCGATGTAAGCTCTTTCATTGTCACTAATTATAGATGAAATGTAGAAAATCCTATCAGTTGATTTAATAAAATGAACTCGCATGCTTAGAAAGTAAACTTGAAAGACCAGTGTGTTAGCTCATAGATAGATGGATAGTCATGATTCTAATTAACTTAACATCAAAACGTTTTCTAGTAACAAGCCACAGAGATAAAGCTTTGTCTTCTTTAGTGGTAGAATGAAAAGATTTTGTTTGAACGATTATGATGTAATGAATAAAATGTAATACTTTGATGTGTTCCATATTGCAGCAATGTAATAAGCGAGACATAACAAACAAGGCCAAGATTTAATCTGTAGAAAGCAAATGTTAATTTTGTTCACAGAAGTGAAACTGGGTAAGAGAGTCACAATTAAAGTAAAGATATTTATTATATGTTGTTTTATGGACATAAGGACATTGCTACATCAAATTTAAATGTTCTTGTATCTAATTAACTTTATATGGGTTCATTGTAACATTATATTGAGATATAATTAACTTGTGAAAATATTGACAACAGCCAGGAAATTCAAGTACGTTTTAATTGCACGAATATTCTTTAGTTTGATAATAATGAGAAACGAAAAAACATAACATGGTCTGCCTTAAAGCTTATGTATGAAATGAATTTCTAAAATATTGTGTTTAGTACTTAATTTCATTAAATTGATATGATCCTATGGAGGCTACAATAAATCGATAATTGAAACAAGATGTTTATTAAAGGAAAAAACATTTCATAAATATTAGACAAAACATGCTTCACAATCAATTTGTCAAGTATTTATCATATAATTGGCTTGAAATGAAGCAGCAGCAAATGTCTTTCTCTGATGTGAAAATATTTTGTTATATTTTATGATAATGAAATTTCAATTGATGGCGTATTATGTGCTCATGGTATATATCCGATATATTTGTATTGTATGTCTGTGTACTGTGTTTCACTGCTTGGCTATTATATTGATATCATATGATGGGTGTTATTATCACCCAGACCCACTTTCGCACACATGCACATACTGAATTATTATTAAGTACAATACAAATTTGTTAATATTGTAAATATTCAAAAAGTACGAGTATTTTCAATAAATCAGTATTATGGCGTAAGCACATACACATACACATACATACGTATTTAAGTATTATATGATTTTAATTATAACCATTCGTATAAGTGTTTGTGTGTGTGTGTGTGTGTGTGTGTGTATACTTTTTGATTGTATATGCATAGATATGATACTTTGTTTATTGTTGTTGTTGTTGCTGTTGTTATAGCTTTAAAATACTATAATGACAAACAACTACTAACTGGTATAGGATGCGACACAAATCAAAAATCGCTTCCCTACATACGTCATACATATAGTGAACATACCTGCTGCCAGCTGCTGCAGTGCCAACACCACCACCGCGATCATAACGATCCTCAATGTCATGATGTGAGGCTGTAACCGGACGTTGACGTACCGTTGATGTACTGCCGTAACCGCTGCCTGTCGTAGTGCTGCTACTAGTTGATGGTGTTGTATAAGACGATGTAAGACGGGAACTGGCATCGTCTCGCGAAGCTCGTCTAGCTTCGAGCCGTTCACGATAAGAGGTTGGAGCCGAACTGCTTCCACTACCAATACCTGATGATGAGTTGGATGAATTGATGGTAGTTTTTGTATTTGAGTTTGTGATCGCTTTCACTGCTGGAGTATCTGTCTCATCTTCTGATTCTTCAGTGGAGGTTTCCTCTTCACTGCTCGAAGACGAATCGGCTTTACTTTTAGTAGATGAAGCAACACTATGTTGCGGCAAGAAACGGCTTACAAAGGGTTTCTTTTCCGTGGTGGGAGTAGTGTTCGGGGTGTTGGTTGCTGTGGGACGAGAACGTGCCGGACTTTCTCGAGCAGTTGAATAGCGCGATATCGAGGGCGCTCTACTAACGGTAGCTACTGCTGCTGAACTCACCGAACTTTCCGTGGAGGCATTCGAATCACTACTGCCCGAACGTGTAATCTTCTTGACGGCCGCCACTTGAGCTGGTATGGGAGTAACAGCTGATTTTGACTGTTGAATATTAGAAGATCCATCAGACTCTTTTTCAGAATCACTACAGATAACCTAATAGTTTTTTTTTATATTTTTTGTGTTCATATTTGTTCATTTTGTATTATTGTTGATGAGTAATCGTGATAATCGTTGATGATGACGTTGATGGTGATGTCGCAAAATATTATAAGCCATGTGCCGGAAGAGAATGTAAAAAATGAATGTATTTTTTTTATGTGAACCCTTGAATGCCAGAAGCAATTAGCTTGTGGTAGACTTTGATATGTAACCAAGCATAGCAGATGTGTGGACGATGTAAGAAGAGTGAAATGAATGAATGAAGAGGATGGGAAGGATGTGTTTAGTATTATGCTGACAGGAGACAATATGAAAAATATTACTCTTTAGATGTCTTACACAAAACCACCAGAAATTTACCACAATTTTCTTTCGTTGATATTTGCTAATGAACTCAAACAATTCGTGACAGTAGAGTTGAATAATTTATGTATTTGCGCTTTGTACTTAAACAAACTAACAATACATTGCATATGATTTATTAAAATTGTTTGGTTTTCTAATACCTTCGTATCCTTTTTAATACTTGAACTCACTAACAATAGCAATAACAGTAACCGTTATTCGTACAATGGCGCATGTCTTTTTATAGCTGTTTGGTAACTTTAAATAGGAAGGATAACAACAAACTAGCACAGAATAGCATGAATTGGCAAATTGGACATTTTAAAAGCGTTGCGTATATAAATCCTTAAAATGTATGTGATTAAACTTTACAAATTGTTGTTGTATTAGGGGCATATTTGCCCATTTGCACAGCTCTTAAAAGAGTTACTTTAGGTTTTTTTTTTTAAGCGAACAATTGTAAAAAGTTTTCCTTTTGTTTTTGGTCTTGTGTATATATCTGGACTATGCGGAGCAGTAGCTTAGCTTTGCTTAGCTTACCTACCCAAAGTGCAAATTGAAAGTATTTTAATATTTTCTCTATTACAAGAATACTGTGTTAAATACACAAATTTGCAGGTGGGTAAAGAATTTGTAAAGAGATTAAAAGAGAACAGGACGTTAAGTGTGAATCGTAACAAAGAAGAGGACAATACAAAAGGATTAGCATAAAATTTAGATTTTGTAAAGAGGTATTAGGTAACGAACGTGATAAAGTACAGCAAGTGATTTATAATAAAAACGAAGTAGAAGAAGAAGAGAGTTGTAATACTTTTCTATTGGGAAAGTAGTATATTGTTCCAACCATCCATCGGTAAAGATGGTTTCTACTCAAAATTAATCTAAATCCCCTGGTTGGACAATTATTCATATGGATTGGGTGGTATATCAAACTGGTGAAACACTTGAACTATCTCTCTTGCGTCAATAATCGTCATCAAAGATTCAATTTTTATCAATACTGGCTCTTCTTTTATCCACTAATCTGCCTCATCCTCCGTTTCTTCTTCATCCTCAGTGTCCGTTTCAGTTTGGGTCTCCTCTGATTCTTCATCTACATCTTCAGTTACTTCAGTTTGTTTATTTTCCAACCTAACAGTGGGATTAGTAGGATTGATTGGCGTTTCCTTGATTATTCTGTAATTCTCATCTACACTATCTGATTCGTCTTCTGTTTCTTCTTCTTCTTCTTCCTCAACGTTATCTTCTACACTAGATACCTCGTCTTCTTCTTCTTCTTCTTCCTCCACCTCCTCCTCACTCTCTTCTTTTTCATGCATTTCATTATTATTATAATTGTTATCGTCTTCATTTGTTTGATTCACACTTACCTCTGTTCGTGGCGGGGTCCTACGCACTGGCGAAGTAGGATGCGAACTATCGCTTTCTTCACTATTTCCAGATGACAGTACATTACGTTTTAATGCTGCTACCCTATCGACGGTGGGACGTTCAGTATCTGTTGCTGTTGTTGAAGTACTGGCTGCTGTTGTGCTGCTGCTGCTGGTAGTAGCGGCAGCTGAGGAACTGGAGGTTGCATTTTTATTTTGTTTTTTCAGACGATTAACTTCATCATCTTCGGATTGTTGCTTTTGCAAGGCTGCTGCTTGCTGAGCGGCTCGCGCTTTTGCCATAGCCGCTTTTTGTGCTTGTATAGCCGCTTGAACGGCAGCTTGATTAGCCAACGTATCAGACTTTTTCTCCTTCTTTTCCTTGCCAATGTCCGCCAAACGTTGTATAACCCGAGAGCAGTCACTTAAACGTATTATGCCGCTCAGCTGACCACGCGAAGCATCTTCACCATTTCGTACTTTATCTTTACGTTTTTCTTGCTCTTGTCGCTGCGATATTTGTTGTTCGTTATCAGAATCATCATTCTGATGGCCACGTACGAATCGTGAACGGAAACGTGACTTACCTGGTCGGCTAGATTGACTCTCGGTGTCGTAATCATTATCATAATCGTATTCACCGCGACTGTAGCGGTTGGTGAGGTCTGAATAGCGATCCGTATTAATGCGTACCGGACGTTCGCCAAATTTTCGACCACCTAAAACTGGTTCATCGTTATAACCCAAACGTTCGTCTTGCTGACGATATTGAGTTGTTAAACGATGATCACTTTTGGAACGCATCAAACCCTGCTGTAAACCAGAGGGTGGCGCTAAATGAGAGCTGCTTGTTGAACCGCCTGTTATATGATTAGTGGCAATATTTAAATCCCCAAATGTGGACAAATTCATCACCAATTGATTTGGATCGATTGACACCACAAATCGAACACGTCGCGTATAATCGCTATTTTCATATTCAAAATGGCGTAAAAATTCAACCGTCTTTAAAAAGATCTCCTTAGTATCCATTAATTCGCAATCGTCCCAGTCTACAGTATCGTTCATATACTTGTCAACAATATCGCAATTGCTGTTAATATTCTGAATCTCCGAATCTAGATTTTCCTTAAGAGTATTCAAATTGCGCAATTCAACCGTTAAATAACGTTCGATCTCTCCTTTCAATTGGTCGGAACGATCTTTAATGGCTTTCGTGACGCGGCGATAAATTTCATCAATCTCCTCCACGGTACTGGAACAATTCGTTTCCAGTGTAGTCATATTCTTTTCGATTAAAGCCAGAGCATCTTGCAGACGGTGTAAACTGCGTCGTATCTAATGGAAATATGAGAGAATATTAATTAAAATGAGTTGGACCACAAGTTACAGAGTGCCACCTGAGAGTTGAAACGAGTTATTTCCCGTCGCAATATATCCATATGAGCACTTTTACAATCCTCGCAGATTTTCTTTTCACAATGAGCACATGGCTGCAAATACGCTTTCTCTGAACATACATTACATCGTTCCATAATTTGTCCTAGAAGTAGAAAGCCATCATAATAGAAATCATTACATGACTACGAAGTTAAAACTCTTCGCTCTTTAATCATTTTTTAAATAACTTAATAGGATTTTCTTCTTTTTCAATTCTATCCGTTCTTCACTCCTTCTTTTATACCGAAATTGCTGTCAATACGAGAAAATTTATGTTGATTTAATGTGCATACAAAGCCAACTACTACAATGGCTCATGAACACCATAAGAATATAAGTACAGTGACAACATATCATAACAACGATTCATATGCCAGAACGCTTCTACAAATATTGTTCTTTATCAGCAGCGTTACACTGAACGAACATTATGTGCTGGCCAAATAAAAGGAAATTGCAGCATTGTAGCAATATATGAAATTAAATAAAATATATTCGCGCACTCTTTACTGCATGAACTATTAATGATGGACAATTTCCCTTCACAGGAGTTTTGTCTCATTTTGTAATTTCAGATCATGAGTAAAGTTCTGTAACTAGTTTACCTTCTGTTTTTTTCAGTGTATTATTGAATGCACAAGTAAGATATATGTGTAAGATTATGTCTATATATCGCCCATATAAAAGTATTTTGCTTGTACTACCATCCATGTTATGTTACTGTAAACTTAGCGAACATGTGTATACGTATCTTTACATCTATGGCATTATAGAAATTCAGGATATGAAGGATACAATTGTGTCGCAACTATTACGCACGGATTGCGCGTTATAACGAGTGCATTGAAGGAGAACTCAACTCAACTACTTTACAATATAAACATAATAATGATTGTATATTACAGTTATTTTATCGTAAAGGAAAATAGGTGGAAAAGTGGAGAGCAAATAAAGTAAAGTCATTGACTTTTTAAAGCAAATACTTTCAGTTTACATATACATATAAAGATATAAATTCAAGAAGAATAAAAGCAATGGAGAAAGTGTTTGTGCAACTGTATGTTTTTTTAATTTTTTTATTTTATTACCGGATGTTGGATCCGGCAGTTCTCCGGTTATTTCGATATGTAGTTCAAGAAAACGTTGCAGGGTGACATTGGTAGGAAATGCCTGTACGCCATTATATGGAATACGATGTTCAGCACGACACTCTGGACATTTTACCTAGAACCAAACCACAAAGAAAAACAAGCAAATAACATTAATGGAAATAAAGTGAATTCCCTTAAAATTAATTTTTTTTCGTTGTTGTTGTTTGTAAAATATAAAATTAATTACTATACCCTCCACTTTAGTGATGAGGGTATACTAAGTTTGTTCTTTTGCTTGCAACACCCAGAAGCTGTGACCCTACTAAGTATATATATTCTTTATCAGCGTTGAAAACGGAGTCGATTTAGACATGTATGTCCGTGTGTCTGTGTGTCTGCCTGTTGTTGGCATTCTATAAACTTGACATTTACTATGCTCGTTTACAATTAACTTATCCATTGATGAGCCAAAAATGGACGTAGCCGCATAACAGACACGCCCACAATTTACAAAAAACCATATTCACCATTAAACTAGACTTTTAAGCTGCCACGCCCACTATTGTAGATGTAAAAGGTTTTTAAAAATTGGTCTAAGCCAAGTTAAGTTTTCTTTCTTGTTATATTTGCATGATTTTCAAAATTACGACCACAAGAATGAAGGTGAACTTGCTTGGCTTATAACTAGGAAACTACTGCTCCGGTTTTGGTCAAATTTTTTGCAAACACTTGGAAATTTCTGTAGCTTTTCGGAGATATCTAATTAGTGGGCGTGGCACTGCCCATTTATTTAAAAAATACATTTTTTTAAAATATTTCTTATTAACTAAATCGGCGGTGCCACGCCCACATAATATACTTCATCCGAAAGGTGAATTAATTTAGAAACTTTCACAAAAAGTTTGAACAAAATCCGTCCAGCCGTTTCCAAGTTATAAGGGTTTACAAAATACGTTGAATCCAGATTCACTTACTGGGCATTTCTGAGCGCCTGGTGTTTTTCACATTTTTAATATGGCATGATTTTTAAAATGACGACCACACACACACACACAAGAATGAATGTGGATTTGTTTGGCTTATAACTCGAAAACTACTGCTCCGATTTTGGTCAAATTTTTTACAAACATTCAGAAATTTTCGTAGCTTTTCAGAGATATCTGATTAGTAGGTGTGGCACTGCCCATTTGCTTAAAAAATAACTTTTTTTAAGTAATTCTTGTTTATTAACTAAATGGGCGGTGCCACGCCCACATAATATACTTCATCCGAAAGGTGAATTAATTTAGAAACTTTCACAAAAAGTTTGAACAAAATCGGTCCAGCCGTTTCCAAGGTATAAGACTTTAAAAAATATCTATAATCAAGATTAGCATTCTGAGCTATTCTGGGTGCCTGGAATTATGTTCACATTTCTATACCCTTAACCTTAGTGATGAGTGAAATAATAATTTACTAAAAGTTACATTAATAACAAACAAGCTATTAATTACCACCGCATTGTGTTTGTCTTGTTTTTTCCATCAAGTGAACATTACATGTACAATGGTTAATATGTTTTGTCAATTTTATGTAAATTATTCACTTTTTACATCATACATCTTTTTTTAAAACAAAACAAATTTTTCAAAACAAAAAAAAATATTCTCCACCCCCATATATTCTTCCAATAATGTTACTTAGGCTGATTTGTATGTGAGGGTTTTATGAATTTCACAACGTTTTGTTAGGATTATTATAGTGGTAATTAAAACACAGAGAACTGAGAGAACAGAAAGAAAGACTAATTATTTGGCTAAATTCCAGATATAAACTTTAGCTGCGTTTGCTTATTATAAAATGTATAAGCAAGCAATGTCTTTGTACTGCATTGTATTGTATAATGAATGCTAACATGAAATAAGCAAGAATCAATGATGACAAAGCACCCAAAACAACTAATGAAAAAGCAACTCTCCAACACTTTGACAACACACCCTAAAAGCTAATGGTTTAGATGACAATAATAGAAAAACCCGATGATTCTTTTTTCACCAAGCATTGCCATTTAACAAAATGTTTTTTTTTCACTTTTCAAGCGCTATTAAAATAAAGTGTTCTTGTTCTGCTTAAATGTAACAAAATATTTAGATATTTAGATTATGACAACACATTTTTCCGAACCATTGCAATTGAATTTGTTTTTTTTCTTTTTTTGCAAAGTTCATGCTTCTTTACATACCTGACGGCGCACATAATCCACTAAGCCCTCCATGCAAGGCTCCATACAAAAGGAGTGTTGACATGGCAGCAGTTTTGGTATGCGATAGCGATCCAAGCAAACGCAACAAGTTAACAATTGTTCAAATTGTTCCATTTTGCAACAATTTTTAAACTTTTACCGAAAAACTGCAAATAAATTAAATTTAAATTTCTTTTTTAGAGTTTTTTACTTCAGAATAAACGCAAAACTTATTAAAAAGAGTTAATTAACAAACAAAAAAGTAATTGTATATAATTATGTGTAATTATTTTCCATTGTTACTATTTCATATGCTGGGAATGAACAACAGACGCGACTAATTATTCTCTTCACCGCCAAAGTTTCAAGGTATATGAATGTCAAATTTGACGTTCCACTCCCATAGTCCAGCAATCTACTGAAATACAGGCAAATTTCTAAAGTTGCCGTCTTCACACTTTGTACAGATATTTCCAGTTTTGGCGGGCCCGTTTTTATTAACTTTGGAAAAGGGTGGGTAGACAGCCACGCTTACAAAAATATTTGCTATCAACCAGAAAAATTCAACTACAAACTTAAAATTTAGTTTGCATTGATAGGTGAGGTGCTACAAAACACATGATCATGTAGCATAGATTCCAACTTCCAAGTTGATATGTTATGTAGTGGGTCCCCGTATTTGTATAACGATAATAGGGAATTTATGTTTTGGCTCAAGCCAAACTTGTTTTTTTTTTGCTTTTTATGTATTGTATATAAATTACTGTTTATATTATTATAAATGGCATGAAATTATATAATAACCAGTAAACTTGTTACAGTATAAAGTCGTAGTTATTAAAATTAAAAAGTAGAAACGAAAATAAATAAAACCGGTAAGAAAAGTAAATTTGGTTAAGGCCAAATTTTAAATACCCTGCACGACTATAATAGTGGGCGTGACAGATTACGCCTTCTAATAGTAAGAGCTTGAAAGTCGAGTTTTACGAGAAGTATAGTTTTTTGTAAAATGTAAGTGCGTCTGTAATTCGACCATGCCCATTTTTGGTGCGTCGATGGATGGGATAACTATAAATATGCATGGCAAATTTGAAGTTCATAGGTCAACTTTTGCGGCAGATATATAGATTTTTATTGACTGTGGGCGTGGCTTTCGATCGATTTGGCCCATTTTAAATAGCAATCTTCATGCAAAAATTAAAAGTGTCAAATTTAAACTTAATATCTCAAAATGAGAATGAACGTGAGAATGACAATAACAGATGGACGCACGGGCATACGGACATACAGATCTAGATCGACCAAGTTTTTGATGGTTATTAAGAATATATAAACTTTGTAGAGTTTCTGACGTCTTCTTCTGAGTGTTGCAAACGGAATGACAAACTTAGGAAACCCCCCTCTTATGTGAAGGGTATAATAATAATATTTGACTGTGGTTTATAACTCTTTTTGTTCTGTTTTTGTATTCATAAACATATTGTAGCAAAAGGTTGACTCGTTGAAACCCCAGGACGTATGAGTGTTATTTGTTTTCGTGTACCATACATTTAAAGCATTGTTGTTGCATAGTAAATGAATTAAAGCAAACAATTTATACAATTGACATCCATTTCACGCACACCTGTTATACATGTACGCAAATGTAAGCGCACAAGTGATTAAAATTATTGATTCTGAAAATATTGGAAATTATACCATTTATTCTAATAATAACATTTTATATTAATTTATAAATCTGTCAATAAAATTCTGGCAGACAAAGTAATGACCAGAAATCCAGTTATTTAGAAACGTTTAATTTTTAAATCATAAATTTACCCAAGCGTTTGTAAAATTTAATTATATATTTACATGCACATAAATATTGAAAACATTAAATATTTATGTTTGTCAACACATGACCAAATATTACATGCAACCGCAAATCTATTGGTATTATAAAAACAAAATTAAATAAACAGGGATTTTTTTTGGGTGTTTTGTTGGTAAAAATTTATATAAATTACACAATTTTTAACACTCTTAAATTTATAGATATGTATATAAATCAAAGGATTTGCTATAAACTGCAATCCTTGAAATATAAACTAAACGTTTACATAAAAGTTTTCCAAAAAAGTTATTCTACTATAACAATTTTCATGATTATTTATTTGATAGTTTTTGTATTTTTGTACTCTCCACATGAGATGGCTATATACTAAGGTTGTTATTCCGTTTGTAACATCAAAAAGATGGCGTCAGAGACTCCAGTGTATGTTCGGTGTGTACGCATGTCTGTCTGTCTGTTGTTGGCACTCTTACGGTCATACATTTTGAGATACATACACTTCGTTGCAGTTCCTGCATGTCGATCTCTATCTAAATTGCACAAAATTGGTCAAGACCCACGATAAACATCTATTTATGTACAACAAAATTGATCCATTCATATTCCTCATATTTATAATTATCCCATCCATCAGGTTGTTCCTATAACAGACACGCCCACATTTTACAAATTACTTTATTCGGCGTAAAACTCGACTTGCTCGAGGTGATACGTAATACATAGACTATAAGAGGGTATAATCGTGCATCTGCCACGCCCACATATACATGTAGAGGATATTTGATACTTGGCTTAATCCTCCTTCTCTATTTATTTTTAACTGCCTCGTTGTTATTGTCGTTGTTTTCATTGTTGCATTGTTATTGCTGACGTATATAAAATATCAATTAAGAGCCCAACAGTGCTACCACTTACACATGAAATATTATTCATGGAATAAAATGAATTTTTCCTTTTACGTTTACACATATACATGTAATACAAACTAAGATAGAGTTTATTTGTATACATATATATACATATAGTACAATTGCATCGTATCGAATTTTTTTGTGATTTTATATTATTTTTATCATATTTCATTATTTCAATTTTTAATTGGTACCACCATGTTGATCCTTAGCAACATTGGTAAATATAGTTGGATTGTGTTAAAAAAACAAACAAAAACAAATGTTTTAAATATTTGACTAACACCAAGTTTAAACATTCCAACACTAATGTACGAGAAGTGGTAGGCAAGGTTGTGCACAAATTCAATATTTTACTAAATTCTAATTAATATAATAAATTCCTGAAATATGACTTTTGGCAATAATTCTGCACCATTTGTCTTTGATATATAAACTATTAAAAGACGGACAGTCAAGTTTTACAAACATTTAGAGGCATCAACGAATAATAGGATCCAGTGTTAATAACACTGGACTGACGGACAAAATACATCACCTTTTAAACGTCACGCAAACTTCATGACATTCTCAATACTATATGTTTTGACTCACTCCGGTTTAAGTTAGATTTTCTTCTTATAAATATTTAAACTAAATTTAAATAAAAAATTGTCTTATATTGTTAAGTGTGAAGTCAAAGGAAGCATTTAGAAAAATTTCATAAAATTCAGTTTATTAAAATTTGAACGTTAAATAAATTTTATTACAAAACAAATTTTATACTGTTTAGTGAGAAAAAGGTATTTTTTTTTTTTTGGCAAATTAAATTTTGTTTTTTTTCCATAAATTTTTTATGTCAGTTTTTGACAGCTTTGAGAAAATTGAGAATTTACTCAAAAAGAATAAATTATTACGTTAGCACAGCCACAACTATCACCGCCAGCTTCACCATCATCATAACACCATCACAATTCCTCACCAACACACACACACACACACACACAACTGTCATTTACATGTTACATGACGACACATATACTAAAATAAAGTGCAAAAAATTTTTTTCTTTTTCTTTTTTTTTTGGGTTTGGTTTCTATGATTCTTGTACAGACACGCTAAAAGAGACACTTTTTTCACTTTTGTGATAATGTTTACAACGAATTATTAGATCTTCATAGGTTAGGAATTACACCCAACAGAACAGATTCAGATTGAGATCAAAAGTTTAATCACTTTGTCAAGTGTTTTTACTATCCAGACGGAGGCTTTAGAGACTCTACATAGTATATACATATCTTCTTTATTAGAGTCAAATTCTGTTAAGTCTGTCTAACCGTCTCTAGTAAACATCTTCTTGGTCTCGAAAAAATTACTTATGAACTTCAAATTTGACAGCGGTGTTGTTAGTTGGTTGACGGACCCATTCACAGTTAAGTAATAATTAAAGAAACGACACTTTTTTATAACATTTTTAAAGACTTTTAAAGATTTTTAAAGATTTTTACAGGTTTTTAAAGATTTTTAAAGATTTTTAAAGATTTTTAAAGATTTTTTTCTTATTAATAAAAGATAGAAAGATAAGAACTTGAAACCTGAAAATATTTTTTTTCAAGTTTAAGTTTAAGTTTAAGTTTAGGTTTATTGTGATGGCATTGTTGCATATCGAATTTTTACTCCATAGCTCGAATATTTGTGGCAAATAAATAGATTTTTGTCAATTGTGGGCGTGGCTATTGAGCGATTTTTAAAAATATCTGCACAAACTTTCGCCGCTACGCTTACCATTTTATTTCAAATCTGGGGGTATTTAATATTTGGCCTTGGCCAATTTTCTTAGTTTTTTTTTATGGGTTACAAAAGCTATTTCAAAACAAGTTTATCGGAATTTTTCTTGGAGTGTAATTTTCGAATACATATTAAGGCTCCGCTCCGCACAAAATTCATAATTTAAGAATATTTTTTCCTCCTAAATTTCCCCGTTTGAAGCTGTATGATGCAGCGAAAAAATTAATGGCATTTTGTGTTGGTTGCCCCATTTGTAAAGTATTTTCATTTTACGTTCAGTATATGGAATAAAAGCATTAATATATAATATTTTTCTAACTGGAAGAGGAGGATGCATAAAAAATATATAAAAAGTAAATTTGAAATTGTTTTCATACAAGAGAAAGCCAGATACGATCATTCGATAACTTATGCACCCATATGTGTACACAAGAGTGTTATTTTATGGAATGTAAAGTTAGGGCAGCGAAGACCATTAACACAGAGACTATCATTAGCTAAGTAGGTTAAGGTTTTGGTTTTTGTTTTTATTTCTTTGGGTAAACGTTACGAAAGACAATGACATTGAATTTTATTTAGTTAAATATTTGGGTTAATGGTTTGTTTATAAAAAGATTTCCTATGAATAAAATATTTTAATTTTATATAAATTTCTGGAAAATTCCATTTTACAGACTTATTTATTTTGGCTATTAGGCAGAGCTCATTCATGGGTGGATTATATTTTATTTTGTAGGAAAAATTGTAAAATTTAAACAGGCGATTATGTTGTATGTAAATACAGTTTACGGAAAAGAATGCAATCCGGAAAAGAGAGAACACGCCTTAATATTAAATTTTGTAAAAAGTTGTTCTAAACTTTATCTATTACCAGTGGTAGTGACTTCACGTGCAGCAATTATCATATTTCAATAGAAACCTTTTTACTTTGGTTAGAGTAAAGTTTGGCAAAGTGAAGCCAACGTTAACTTTAAGAAATTATCAAAAAAAATTAAAACAACATTTTATGAAAGGAAAAAGGCACATTTTCACTTTAAATGCTAATTTCCATGTAAATCATTTAAAGAAAACTTTTTACATTCACTACTAATCTTGCCTACATGTACGTATGTACAGGATACGCCTGAAATTCCTTTCGTAGGCCAACAGGTTTTTTTGGAATCCTTACTTCCACCCTCGTCTATATCTATATACGTTAATAAAACTAAAGATGCATACTCTCCTATACATATATATCTGTAGTGTTTTGAGATTGCCTGCTGTACCAGTGCAAGTAATGTTTTTAATACTCTGCTCGTCAGGGCGTTAGAGAACATATAAAGTGTATATTCTTGATCAGAAACAAAATTCGAGTTTTTAGATTATGAGCCCACAATTTACACAAAAACAAAAACCTTTTTTGCACAATCCAACGATGAAAACTGATCCTTATAACACTAGTTGGCGTAATGAGGGCCTTGTCTACATTGCGATTATAGATAAGGAGGGTATTCACGGTTTGGACTAAGCCAAATTTAATTTTTATACCCTCCGCATATATTAAGTTTGTCATTCTGTTTGTAACACTCAGAAGGAGGCGTCAGAGACTCTACCAAAGTATATGTATACTTTATCAGCATCAATAACTGAGTCGATTAACCATGTATGTCGCTGAATGTCCGTGCGTCTCTCTGTTGTTGTCATTATCACGGGCGTATATTTTGAGATATTGAGCTGAAATTTTGTACAGACATTTAAAGTTTTATCGTACAGATCAATATTTAAAATGGTCCAAATCGGCCAAAAGCTACACCCACAGTTGATGTCATAAAAATTGAACTACCAAGTTGAAATTTCTTATACAGATTTACATTGATGTGTTAAAAATAGGCGTGGCTGGATAACAGACGCGCCCACAATTTACACAAAACCATATTCACCGTTAAACTAGACTTGCAAGCTGATGCGTAATTCGTATACTATTAGAGGGCGCAATCATATATCTGCCACGCCCGCTATTGTAGATGTAAAGGGTATTTAAGATTTGGCCTAAGTCAACTTTAGTTTTCTTACTGGTTCTTACTTGTTTTTGTTTTTCCTTTTTTCTTGTACAAATATTCTTTTTCAGCTTCTAAACTTTGGTATGTGGGTCACAATGTTATTTTTGTACATTTTATTTATTTTTTTAGTTCATAAAAAACAGATATCAAACTATGGAGTATGAAAAGAAAATAAATGAAAAAAGACATTTTTTTTTATTCTTTGAACTGAAAACTTTGTCTCCAAAAAAAAAAAAAAAAATTGAAAGTTTTTTATAAAACAACACAACAGCAGGCATCAAATGCAACTGGTAAAGAACAGTGACAAGTTTTCCAGTTTTATGGAATGTATTTTTTTAACTAATAGTTGGAGGGCATATAAAGTTGTTTGAGAAGAAGCAACTTCTTAAACACAAAAATACAACAAAGTATTTAACATTACTAGGTGAATAGGCCTGTCTACGAGTTATGCTGGTCCATATGCACACATAGGATACATGTGTGTTATATCTTTCTGATATACACTCAAAGATAAACTGTATTTTTTTATAAAAAAAATTGATTTTTTAACTATTATTTATTAATTGATTAGTTTTCGTACAAAAATTTCACTCTAAATATTTACAATTTATTAAGCGTACGGTATTAGCCGATTAAGTTGAACCGCTTTTTTGTACTTTTTATTCATTTCTTTCATTTCCAATTTAAAATTTACTTTCTATTTTTTATTACGTTATAAACGCGAAAAAAAACTTTTTCGATTTAAAACCTAAAAGATTGATGTGTTATCATCCGCAACATGTTGTCCCTTTATACGTATATATGACCATACATATAAGACAAGGGTATACTAAGTGTATTATTCCATTTTCAACATTGATATCGCTTCTTAATCTAGTCAAGGATGTAAATGTCTGTTCATCTGTCTATTGTTGGAAAAATCGCGATTTTGAAAATTTCATTTTTATTCTAATAGATCAATACAACCTCAAAGTCACGTCTACAATCACTAAAAATTCATTTGTCAGCCACAAAAATTGAGCTACGATGTTGGAATTTTATAATTATCCATCGTCCGTACGTCCACAATTTACAAAAAACTCTATTTAGTAAAGAATTTGACTTTTATGCGGTTTATAAATTTAATATTCATCCAAAGACACATCTCGCTTGAAATTTACATATATACAGGGTACATATATGAAGAGTTTATAACATTTGACCTAGGCCACATGTGGCTTTTTTAGTTGTTTTGCATTTCAAATCTATGAAATATCAAGGGTAGTCAGCAACTATTGCACTTGCTATGTAATAAATAGTTTTTGCTATAATAAAACATTAAACAACACCAACAACATTTCATTAAAGCTTTATGTGGAAAAATTTTGTATAAATCCTTTGCAAACTATTTTTAATTATTTTTGAAATCATTAATTCAATCCAATTAAACAAATTTGATCACTTTGTCAAAACGTTTGCAGCACCCTAAAAGAGGCGTTTAAAGTATATATATTCTAAATCAACATCGAATATTGAGTCGATCTAGTCATGTCTATCTGTAAGTCCGTGGCCTCAGTTAAATATAATTATTTTTATGTATTTTATTGTTTGAATTACAGCACCAAAAATACAAAATAACACTTTGTCTCTATAAAAAATATAATATGTATGAGTTTCAATGTTATTATAACAGTTTATAACAGTTAAGTTTTAGTATAACAGTTTTTTTTTTTTTTTATTTAGCATAAAATATATTATTAAAGTATGCATACTACATAAAAAATTACACGAAATGAATCTTCCGACAGCTCTTCTCACTACTCTATATATTATACTTGGTAGATTGATTAAAATTGTTCTATAGATTAATTGGATAATATTTCACTTTAAATTTTATTCCAGCTTTGGTATTGTAATGAAAAACTTTTCTTTTTGTGTATTAACGCGCTGTCTATAACAAATTTATTCAAGTTTAAAAATTCAACTGATTTCACATGAATTCCTACGAAAATTTCATTTCCTCACAATTAACTGAGACGTGTAAAAAATAAAAATAAAATATATAAATTTACGTATGTAGTTGGATTGGCACTAAAGAAAATTTAAAATACTTAATACATACACATTACACACACACACACACAGCTTTGGATGAGCATATAAAATCTATTTAAATAATGAGTGAGAGAAGAACATTTTCCTATACATGCACAGCTCGTTTGTTTGTTGTGTTTGAATATAAATCATCATTTTGGTTAATATTAACTGTTTGACGCATAAGTTGGAAATAAACTCTTATAAATATAAATTTTACAAAAATATTTAATCATTTACGTGCCAAACAGGAAAAAATTAAACTTTTTGATATTTTTTGTTTTATGTTTTTTGTAAAAAAATAGTTTAATGATACATAATCAAATCGTACTATAGGGTAAAACATTAAGCACCGCATAGGTCCCATCACTGAACTAACTGAAGTACTATACACAAGCACTTGGAATGAAAACAGACGAGAACAATTCTCATTGATGGAACTGCAACAATAACAACAACAACAAATCGAATGAAATCAAATTTTGAAGAAAGACTGCACGCAGATATCTCCCATACGGTTATCTGTATATCATTTATACACATTCCCTGTGTTGCTCTGTCTCTTCAGTTGTCCTGTTGTAGTTAATTTGTTTGTTATAATTATCATATATACAGTCTGCATGTTTACACTACATGTGGTGTAGTTGTGGTAGCAACAAAATATGTTTATTTTAATACTTATGTCATGTGTTTTTAAAGTGTTTAATTATAGGAAGTAATTTGTTGGTATTGTGTGTGCGTAACCATATAAAACGCATTTTTGTTTTTGTTTTGTTTTTCGAAAATTCTATGAAAATATTTTCGTTTTTTCTACACATATAATTACGTCTTTTTCATTGCGATACTATCGCTGTTGTTGTTGCTGTTATTATTATTATTGTCTTTCCATTTGCTTATTTCTGCAAACGACACACTGTAAAAAAAACATTTTTAAAATTGAACAAAACATTCTTTAGCGAAGAGAGCAAAAAAAAAAAAAAATCAATTTGCTGCACAATCAGGTCCGATTAAACAAGAAAATAATTATTCAGCAAAATATAAAAGACATAAAACCACAAAATGGAAAATGTGCGTTGACGTCATTTCTGGCCTTTATGGAATTCAACACTTAAAGGAGTTGATATAAATAAATTGCCAAATATCGTAAGTAGCAAGGATTGTATTTGATTGTGGGCATGGCATGTGATCGAATCAGCTCAATTCGAATTGCAACCAGCCTGAAGGAACTTAAAATGTCAATATCAAAATTTCTCCTGACTAGTCGTTTTTCGATTGTAACTCTCAATAGATATTTGCATAATTTCGGACGTACCGAAGGAGCGACTTTCATATTTCACATCTCAGTAGGTACATAATGTATTAAAATAGTCTTTCATGCAAAAATTTGCATTTCACTGGTATTGTGTAAAAATACTCCCAACATCTGTCATTTAGAAATATTTCGCAAAAAGTACTGATTCAAAATATACGTACTTGCTCTTCCGAAGCCTCCTTCCGGACAAAATAACAATAATAATAAAGCATCAAAAATTATATTTTTTGTGCGAAAGTGCAGACTTTTTCTTCTGGCTCTGAATTTTATTCTAAAATGAAATATTTGTACGGTGCTGATGATAAAAAATACTACTTTTGCGTTGAGGTCGTGACTTTAAAAAGATAGGGGGAAAGAATCACTAAAAGGGGCCCCCAAACTAGAAGCCAAATGTAGATTTTTTGCACTAATTAAATAAATTCTAATACAAGAATGTATGCCTTGGTGGATCAGAATAAACGGTTGTCGAAAATAACTTAAAATGGGACAATGTTTCCGTAAATCCGAAATAGATATTTTTAAGGACACTTTTTGTCCCTAAACAGAAAGATAAAACAGAAAGTATACAGTACAACAGAACAAACAAAATTCTAAATCTTCATATATTTCCATCTATATAAACAGCGAGTAAATATAAGATTTCAGCCAGTTACAGTGCTTTCGGGAAAAGCAAATGGTGTAAACTTTGTCCCAGCACCAGCATAAAATTTTGATTGAAATTCCACCCAATGTAATCGTAAAGTATGCAAGAATGCTGACAAGCCCTCCATCACCACCAATATTGCGAGGGTTAGTACAGCCCAGAATATAAAGACAACATACAATACTAAACTGTTCCAGTAACCACGTTCGCCAGTTAAGCCAATTTTTAATACCATATTCCATAAAACGGTCGATAATTGATCATGTGCTAAAGATAGGGCCCACAAACGTAAATAGGAAGCTGTATGTGAGACTGAACCCAAAACACTTTCAATGCAATGAATACCTGAGACAATGAGAGAGTAAGAAATGGATAATACATGCGACATATTAACACTTTTACACCTGAATGTATCCACAATTCGGCCATATCCTGTTTTTCGGGTTCTGGTTCCAGCACACCACCAGGAGTAATTCGAGACGTTCGAAGGGTCGATAGAGAATTGTCAACATTGTACACCAAGGTGCGTCGTATGGATGCAACCGTTGAACGCTTCGCATTCAACACAGCCTCGTCGTTTTTCAACCTCCGCAACTTCTTTTGATTGTACATGATGTAAAGAGGACGACCAGCCAACAAAATCGGCACAGATAACAAAGCGGTATATAGCAGACATGATTGTATAATATGTTGACCTTTGTACATCCACGTCATACAGCCTTCGGGTGGCTTTTCAGCCGATTTCATCAACAGCATATTAATGAAGATGATGAGTATGGAGGGAGCACAGGCCGAATTGTAGGGTGCGTCATAATGACCCCCAAAATTGACCCATTTGAAGAATATCATAAACACCAAATAAAAGAAAATGCACATAAGGAATGTTATCTGAGGCACAAAGACTAAATAAAATTCATAATATTGCTTCCTCAGGATGTGATTGCAGGCGGATAATGTCAAACCGAAGATCATTTGTATTACCCCCAATATGACGGCCATTTTCATTTTCAGGGAATTAAATGTTGTAATGGCATTCTCACCCGACGCATCCCATACTGGGTCCACGCCAAACCAATACGGATCGCCCTCATAATTTTTGGCCGGATCCAGTTGATAGAAATGCAGCCCTTTCATGTTTAAAGTAATATTTTGAGTTGGGTGCCACTTGGAACCAAATATGTTAAACGCTTTGGAGAATACATCGTTATATATGAAACCCGTATATACTGAGAAGACACCCATTAGGAAGATGATGTAACGTCCTGAAAACATTATATTCCATATTTCATTGGATTGAGCGCTCCGACGATTCTCTTCCTCGAAACGTTTCTCTCGGATTATCATCACCAAACCGAATATAGTCATTATTAAGCCGTGTCCTATATCACCAAACATGACAGCAAACAGAAAGGGAAAGGTGATTATCGTATACGGGGCAGGATTTATTTCTCTGTAGGTAGCAACGCCGTACGCATCTATTAAATTTTGAAAGCCACGCGTAAACCGATTCAAGGTAAACAGTGTTGGCGTTTCCTCGTCAGCAACTTGTTTACGCGACAACTCTAATAACATGGGAGGGAACATACTGACTGTGTCATCTTTGGCGGTTCTGTCAGCACCCGTTCTTAAAGCCTCTCTCACATCCTTCAAGTCTTTTTTAGGTACCCAGCATTCAGTTTGTAAATATTTTTCTATCTGCAAACGTTTAACACGTTTCATGCGATTCATTACGTAATACACCATTAAAGCCTTTTTCACCTTCACTTTCCACACATACAAGTCCGAAGCAACAATCAATAGGAAGTTATCACGCTGCCTTTCACTTTCTTTTATAATTGCATCTAAATCGGCAATATCTTGATTAATATTGGCAACAGTTACTTTACGTTCTTCGCCAGACTCTGGACATTCGAACAGTCTAATACCGAAACCTTGACAAACTTTCGACAATTTCTCACGAATACTTTGTCCCGTAAAGAATAACATGAACACATACTTGTACAATTGTTGACGAGAATTATTCATATCTTGTTGAGGAAAGCTAATGTCTTCGTGTCGCAAAAAGTAGTTGCCACGAGTAATACGATACACCATACGTTCAAAGGCGGCATAACGCTGCACAGCTATAGTTCCGGTAAAAAATCCAATTTGCATTCTGTCGGCAGATTCGGACATGGTTTCATCATGCATTAAATTCATGATAACACTGCTCGACCACGCCAATACCGGTTCAGTGTTGCGTGCCCCCGTCAGAAACTGATCAGCCTTTAACAACACTTGTTTACGTTCAAACAGATAGTTGCGTCTCCTTTTCAAACCGTCAATATTTTGCTTTACATCACCAACTTTTTGATAAAACATTTCCAAATGCTTTTCCGCCTCTTTCAAATCACTAGCTTGGGGTACATCTTCGATGTCGACATCCGGATAATAGGTCATCCTAATGTCGGAGTCTCGTAAATCTGTTTCTAAAGAGGTAATGATATGTTGCAGTTCATTGCAGCGTTGTATGTCAGCATTGTAACGATTATTACAAACGGCATCGTCATCATAGATGTGGCGCAATTGTACCTTGCCCAATTGTCCCAATTCTACGAGACAATTAAAGGCGGATTCATGATGCAATAATATTTGACACAGAGTCATGGGTTCGCTGCGAAAAAAACCCATTTGTTGAATGATATCGTTTTTTTTTTTTTCTTCTCAAAAGTCACCAACAGACATAATGAAAAATCCCCAAAGAAAATATATTGACATGTAGAAAATATGAAAACAGAATTCATATTGTTTAGGTAATTAAAAATCATTTGTCGTTTTCATATCGAATACATCTTATCGAATTTCTATATAAAATATTTCTTACGTTAACCTTATTCATCATACATTTATATACTTATGTATAATACCAAAGAGAAATGATCAGACAGTAACACAGAATATGGTAAAATTGGGAAAATTCAAGGTCAATTACACGTAAGTTCTCTATGTAGTACTACAAGTTATTACGCATGCTGCGAAAAGTGAATAAGCCCTAAGAATATCCGAAGAGAGAGCACATACCGCAAAATTGAGACACACGAACAATACAAGGCAACAACTAAAGTTCTATTTATAATTATCGAAAATCCAACCGAAAAAGAAACAATTGCAATCTTTAACATTCTAAAATATTTCGTCTGTTTTTCATTTTAAATCCATATTGTAAAGTATCGGAGTTGTAGATACCGACCAAGTAAAATTCAAGATAAATAATTTATGAAAAATATTGAACAATATTTTATGAATTTATAAAATTTGCTTTAAACTCACTTTTATCAGTATTAGTAAACGGAACTTAAAGACGCACCCCTAAAAGGGGGGTCTTCACGTCTAGTCGAACCTCTATTGATGTTGGCTGCAAATAATGGAAAAATAAATAAAAAATTATTTAAACAAGTAAGAAAACTAAATTTGGCTTAAGCCAAATCCTTAATACCCTCCACATCTACAATGGTAGGCGCGACAGGTATTACGTGTAAGCTTGCTAGAGAAGTTTTACGCTGATAATGGTTTTTTTGTAAATTGTAGACGTGATTGTTATCCGACCACGTCTATTTTTGGTACACCTAGGTATGAGATACAGTTATGCGTACCAAGTTCCTAGGTCAATTTTTGTGGCAGACATAAAGATTTTGATTGATTGTGGGCGTGCCATTTTCGGCACACCAAATTTCAAGTTTATAGCTCTATTTTTGTGGCAGATAAATAGATTTTTGTTGATTGTGGGCGTGATACTTGAAAGATTTTTTCTATAGCAAGCTGCATGGAGAAGCTGAGACTCTGTACAACATTTTAGCTCAATATCTCAAATTTTACACCCGTGAGAATGCTAACAACAGACAGACGCACGGACACACAGACACACAGACTCAGTTTATGATGCTGATCAAGAATATATATACTCTGTAGGGTTTCTTATCATTTTTCAATACCACATGACCTCCCTCGAACGTATCTTATTCTTTTTAATACTGGTACCTTTACTACTGGTACCTATTGGAGGTCATAACACTGCATCAGCCACGCCCACAGTTTATATATAGATGCGAAATAGACTTATAATTTCATTAAACCGTTATATTGCTATTTAAAGTACTTTTTACTCTTATACAAACTAATATATAAGCGAGGGAAAGAACGTTGTCTTTGTCCTCTTCAACGAGAGTACATACATATAACAAAGGAATTACGACAATAAGCGAAGAACTGCACAAATGTTGTGAAAAACAACAATTATTAAAATGCGGAAATTATTTAATTACTTGACATGTTGTTATTGTGTGTAAGCTGTTTCGATTTTTCAACGTTACTCTTTTCTACAGACAACATCAACACCTAACCAAAGCATACGACACTCTTTTAATAGCATTAACGTAAAACTATTAATTAAGGTTTTGCATTCATAACCTGCACGTTATCACTTGTCTCGTCAGTTGTGCGTTTCTGCTCCACTTGCGGGAGTGGAAGTTGTAATATAATGCACTTAAGTGCTGCACACTGGAAATGCTTGTTTGGTAAACAAATTAAACAACGTTATTACTGCTACTACTGCTGCTGCCACCAGTGTTGTTGGTTCCATCTATATTCATTAGCAAACAATGCCATAACAGCTGCTTTGAGGGAATTACAAAATTTACTTTTATTGTTTTTGTTTTTAGTTTTAGTTTAGTTTTATTCTCTAACAGCATCTATCGTGTCATGAATAGTACAGAAACTAACTGCCGTACTGCCACTTCTGCAATAAGGGTTGTCAGTGTCAACTTCAATTTGTGTTGTTTTTATATAATTGGAAACACGCTTAACTAGAACAACAGCGATACTTTATTATTATTTCTATAGGGGTGCTGGGGTGTAAGTTAAAAAAAAAAAAAGAAGAAACAAACAATGTTCAGTGTAAGCCGACTATAAATTTTTCCACTTATACTTATACTAGCACCTCAGATGCGGCAAGGTGTTGTTGCTGCATGTTGTATGTCACTCAAATTTATTGCAATTCAATTAATGTTAATTTGAAACAACATCTTATTGAATTTAGCAATAAAAGCGTATTATAAAGAGGGTGTGCTTGTCTATATATTTCATCATGTCCAACACAGTGGGGATTTTCTAACAGTAATGCATTTATTTCCGGTCTGTTGCTGTGCGAAATGAAAATACTAACGAATAAAACACAAACATAATTAATTGCCATATATTTGAATCAGCGCCAAATAAAAGAGGCGTGTTACATTGGTTTTATTTTTTCCTTTTTTTTTTTCGCTTTTATGATTATTGGTTATTAAACAACTATTTTTAGAAATTTTCACATAAAAAAAATCTCTCTTATATAAGTCTGTTCAATTATAAGTTGCAGAGTAAAAGTTTTTACCGATAAAACAAGTATAGACGGTAGCTTAAAGACGGCCTTTCGTTTTCAAAGAAGGCTACCTATTGCTCATTTTATTATTGACAAAAAATATATAGAAAAATGTCTAACATAACGACCTTATCTACACAAAAACATTGGGCGTGTCTGTTGGGTGGGCTAATTATAAACATTTACACCAATTTGAAACATCTCTGACGCTTCCTTCTGGGTGTTGCAAAATAAATGACAAACTTAGAATACCCCCATCTTATGTACATAACATATACCAAAACAATCAATCCCTATCACATAAATTATGCTACAATTAATTTGGTTGCATCTGCACACAGTTCCATTTATGATGAGTTTCTTCGACATAAAATTTGAAGAATCTCTACTAAATTCAAGTTCAACCTGAACATTTCCCTAATCTTATGGACATTCGAGTAAGGCATAAATATATATATCTACTTATTCAGTCGTACACAATCACACCTACATCTCCTTATTACGGCAATAATGATTTTTAGAGGGAACTAAAAATAAATGATTCGTTAAGAAAACTGCAAATAACAAATAACACAAATAACAACAACAACAACAACAACAACAATTTTTTATATTTTTATTTTGTGCGGTAGGTATCCCCCATTATTTTCCCATTTCTAATTTCAATTTATTTGTTGCTTTAAAACTGATAATAGGTAAACGTTAAACGCAAACTATCAAAGAGTTGGAAATGCTATAAACTATAATACGTAGAAATAAACTGAAATAAACTGGCAAAGAGTGAACATTTAATATTTCGCACGTCTATGCACACATTATGAATATGACGGAAATTCAGTTTGTTTGGGAATTTTCCACTTATAAAATAGTTGGTCAAAAATTGCGCTCCGCATTAGCCAAACTACGAAAATCGCGTCTGGGTACAATTTTACAAATGTTTTTGCTTAAATTCTATCAATGGAGAGCCGGAACGTTGCATAAACTTTTGGCAGTAGCCTCCTGAGCGCAATCTTTAAAAATAACAAATGCCACACCCACTTTTCTTTATTAACATTGTCTGTCTGTTTGTTTTACACAGAAATGTTCTACACTCTGCAGGAAACCAACCCACAATCTCTCGCATTAGAGACTCAATTGTTAAGCCTTCGGCTAAAGCGGGTTCTACCCTTTGATTCCACAAAAATTACAACCATTTTTAGACAGTTTCTCCCTGTGTTTCCTTGGCATTAGTCATTATATCCTGCAGAAATTTTCATCCCTTTGGCGACATAGTAACTAGACTTAAAAATTTGTATATATTTTTAATACTTCGTGTACTGTTGCCCAAAATGTTCACTCTTCTAAGCCCCTGGAAAATTCAAAATTTCTTATAAAAACAAACTTTTTGATCTTTTCGTGCAAAGTGTCAAATATTTTGATTAACTAAACATACGTCACTATGAAGATTAACCGAAAAATAAAAGAAAAATGTAAAAAGAATATAGAGAAGAGAAGCGAGAAAGTACAAGTATTTCTCAATTTTAAAAATAAAAACGGCTAAAAATACACTTTTCGACAGCGTCAGCTAAATGTTGCACACCAACCTATAATAAATACTACACTGATTATGATAATGATACTAAACATGATGATGATGATGATGGTTGTAATTATGAAACATAATTGAAATGATAATTTAATGAAGTTTCCGCTCCCATTAATATATTTTTAGCATATCTAGAGTACGAGTATGAGCATACGATCATATTATTTGTGACATGAAATATGCGTCAAAAGTGATGCTCTCTTTGGTTACAACTATAAATATCCAAATAATGAGGTCTTTAAGGAATGGAGTCGTGCACACTCTCCTACATATGCACTTTTTATATAATTTTTAATATATTTTTCATTTTTAGTTCAGCTTTTCATTTCATTGCTCAGCCAGACAGACGTAAGGACATGTGACAATATTTGATTTTGTAAATATATATTTAATCTGTGCATATTTTATGTGATGATGATGTTTCAAATTATGATCATAATGATGATAAGAATCTTTAAAAATAATATTTAGATTTTTTTTTTCCTTACATGAAGCAAGAAAAGTTTTACGTAATCACTTGAAAATGTTCACATAAAACACTTGATATTTAAGTGTCTTCTACTACATGTTGCTTCACCATGCTATGCATTGCATATCTTATCTCTTCGTCGAAATTCTACTTCAATTTGAAATTTGAAAACTATTGAACACAAATCACACTCAAACTTACTTTACAGTTCCTGGCGTTTATGAAAATCCTTCAAACGCCTGAGTTTGTTGCGTTGCCTCTCCAATCCTGTTATTGCTGTTGCTGATGTTGTTTGTTGTTGTTGTTATTGTTGATTGTCGTGACACATTCAACGTTGGAGATTCAAGTGGTTGGAAGGAGGATGGCGGAGGAGGGGGGTAAGGGTGCCACTTATACAGAAAAGTTCATTTAACTTTATAATTTCATTTCACAATTAAATCACTTTCTAGGATTGTTGCTTTTTAGTCTTTGCTTTTGTTTTTATTTTAGTTGTAGTTGTAGTTGAAGTCACTTTGTAATTGTGTTGTAGTTGGTTTTAATTTAATTTTTACCCCCTCCCCCGACACACACACATACACACATACTTCCGTTTCCTTTTCGTATTATAAGAATTGTGTTCGAAGAAGAACAAGAAGAAGTTTTCAAGTTTTCACTGAAAACCAGAAACAAGATTAACTGGAGATAGAAATAGAGATAGAGGGTGAAAATGTGTCACATTGGAAATCACTTCTAAATGAATGAACACTGCAGCACAAACTGAAATTAAAACTAAAATAAAACTGAAAATTGTTACAACACACGCATCCCAACGGGTACAGCAACACTTCTATATACACTCACACACACTCGGCCGCGCGACACAACTTTGCTAACGATGCTATGTATTTAAAAAAAAAAAAAAAAAAAAAAAAAAAAAAAAAAACTATTACGGACTTGGTGAATAATTTTTTTTTTTTTCCAAAGTCATTGATTTTTTCCTTAGTAATCGCTTCTCTTATCTCTTCTCAATAAATCAATTTTAATTACCTTTAGTCATTTATTTAATTTTTTATTTATTTATTTTTTATTTTTTATTTTTTATTTTTTTTATTATCATATAATTCAATGAGAAGCCATTTTTCTTATTTATTAATTAATTCAATAGGATATATAGTGTTTTTTATTATTGGCCACTGACCGTCGACTAAACGCGTACGTTTTCCATTTACAATTGAATAATTGTCTAGTTTTATAAAAAGCTTTAGGTAAAATAATTGTTCGTATGTCTTCTAGTTTGTTACTCATTGTATTTTTCAAATTTCTATTCATCGCTATTCCATCTACCTTTCTTTGTGATAAGCATCTTCTTTTTGTTTTTATAGCCTTCTGCATTCTGCATTTAGAGGTTAGTTGTTGCTGTTTGCTATTTTGTTATAAGTTGCACTACGCTTACTACCTGTCTTCTATCTGATGCATAATATTAATCATAATTATTACATTGCCTGTATTGTATATATTGACCTGCAGGGATCATGTGGTGTATTGTAATATTGGAAATAATAATAATTTATGTGAAAATGTCGTCGAATAACACAGAGTACAGGTGATACAACTTTATCATAGCTAAAGCTATGAACAATGATTATATTGCAGTCGGGGTTCATCACTTTTTAGTACCAGTTATAGTAAATCGATAAAAATCCCTCGAAAATCAATACACCGCTAGTGTGGTACTTGTAAAAAGAAGGCGGTATAACATACACACCATGCATGCAGTTTTTGATTGAATTTTGAAGCTTCTATTGAAATTCCAAACAAGAAAAAGCACTGCTTCCATAAAGAATGTGCTGAAAAAAAATGGAAACTCCCGAACAATATCATAGCGTCATGAAATGTTTCATCAAATTCATTGCTTGGGTTAAAAGGGGCCATCTTGCTCCTGGGTTTACATTATTCTAACATGACAGCTATTGTCTTTAAGGTTTTTCGAAAAAATTTCCACCTATAATGTTATTCAAAAATTGCATCTTTTCCCCTTGTTCCCTACTGAGTTTTACGAAATCGAAATCTCAGATGTCCTTTATATTTAAGCATAAATTGTGGGCGTGGCTTGTACGCAATTTCACCCTCGGTTATCTGCTAATACAATATGTGTAAAATTTTACCGAATAGAGTTTTTTGTGGAAAATGTGGGCGTGTGACCACGCCTATTTTTTTAAATCGATGGCTGGGTAAATAGAAATATTTCAATTTCACAGCATTTAATATTTTATATATATATGGTAGTCGTGAAAAATATTTATCGTATGTGGGCGTGGCATTAAAAATGGCATATTTTTTTTTTTTTTTTTATTACCTAACTAAAAATGATCATTATCTTAAGAGACTTATTTGTAATAAAAAAATACATACTTTTATAACTACTTAAACTTTTGATTAAAATTTATAAGATTCGATAACAGAATTATATGAATTGATGTGATGTGAATGAAAATTGAATGATGATGTGTGTAACTACCAATCACATATTCCAAAGATGGTAAATATTTTTCCATTATAGAATGCAACCTGCTTCAACCTTTCTGATAAGTAACCCATCATCACATCTCAAAGGTATGCCATAGAAGAACATGTGCATGTCCTAAATGAGTGTGTGCCGAGTAGAATTACAATACACAATATTGCCCTAATCATAATTTGTAATGTTTTGTATGGGAATACATGCTAGGCCACATTAAGAGAATGAAGATTCATTTCACTCCACACACATATCATACACACAAATTAGTACAGTCATGCAAATGCATTTGACACCTTGGTTATGCATTCATCCTAATAATTTTAATAAAATGATATGTACGTGCGTATCCCATTTCGATAACATGTAAGGAACAAACATGGATATGTGGATTATCTATGAGATGAAGTATGAATCATTTTAAAGTGACAGATGCTACAAGGAATGCACATATTCAGTGTGTCCGTCTGATTGTTAATGTACCTAATGGAAGAGATCTTAAATATTGTCTTCTTGGCAATCATTTACTTTGCAACCATCAGTCCTGATTACTTGTGGTTTTCTGTTTTCTGTTCTTATAAATGATTTGCCCTGAAAAATACCAAACGGTTCAGGTCCATTACATTAATTGAAAGATGATAATAAATAGCACATTACAGTAATCTATGAAAATGTAATAAAAAATTTCGAAACTCTTTGTTAAACTATTTCACGATGGACAAAGGTTCATCAGATATTTTATGTATTGCACTTCATTTTGAACGTATAGTGAATTATAAGAAAATATCACCTTCGTCGTTATCTGTGATCAAAAAGAGTAGCAAAGATGGCGACAACAAGGCATCTAAATTGAGCCTGACACATGTTGACATGGCCATATATCGCTTGTGGTTTGACAATCAGCCGTTCTCTTCCACATTGTCATCGTCTACCGGCACACAACGCAGTTGCCTATGTAGACCGCTTTGTCATTGCTATTCTTTGTTGCTGTGCTTCTTTAGCTCCTAAGGCACAATAAATAGATATGTGCGTATCTTTTTCTATTCACTTTTTTTTTAACCCGATGCCATACATCTATATAGTACGTACGTACAGAAAGTAAAGAAACGCACTTTGATAAATTCAATTGAATTCTACTTTTTTAAAAAGTTGGATAATTTAGAGAAATGTGACGGTTTCAGGATTGTTCACAAGTCGAATATCTTCACTACATAGCTTCAATAATACTGAAAGGAAATGCGAGCTGTTGGCAAGTAACAAATAATAATCATAAAATAAATTCGTAATGATCACCAGGAGAGTTGTTTAAGAAGTTTTTTTGCTGTCTCTTGTGTTCTGCCCCATTTTCAAATTTAAATGAAAACAAGTAAGAAAACTAAATGATGATTTTTATTTTCAATCATTATCGATTTTCGGACTCTGTACAAAAAATTATGCACAATTTATATACTTGCCTACTTAAAACATATTTGATTTGTGTCCCAACTGGGAAGCATTTGCTTTGTTTTGCGCTCTTTTTTTTCATTGTATGACAAATGGTCACATTTGCCTTTAGTCTGTGACACATATTGCCATCCAGTTTTTCACTGATTGTTACTTCATTGCTTTGTTTAAACAAAATGCGCTTCTGCTGCTTATTATCTGTCTGTCGCATTTTCAATAGCTAAATGGCTGAAGTGTGCGAAATGGTGGAGAAAATTGCAAATAAATGCCGCTTTGTGTTATATATTATTCCTATACACAGGGTGAGGAATAAATGTAGAAACTCTCGAGTAACGTCATGAGATGAAATTGTTTGAAAACCTTCAAATCCAGGATCAGGCTTTACAGCGGCAATAAAACGTTTAACATCATAAATAGGGAGAACAGTTGTATCATTGTGCAAACAAATAGTTTGGCGGATGTGACCAATATAAGCCCAGCACCCTCCGTTACCTTACATTAACATACATAAACGCTTATAGTAGAAATAACTTTTCACGTAAAATGTTGTAATGGTGTCGGTTTTAGTGGTGTTGCGCTTGAATATGAACAAAAGTATTTGGCGCTGGTGGTGGTGGGAAGTTCGAAATAGGTCCATATTCATACGTATCAGCTAGATTTATAGTGAATATAGTTTTATGTACCTACCACGCCCATTTTGGGCATATCAATGGACGGAAATAACTATGCATACGCATACCAAATTTCAACTTCTTAGGTCGACGTTTGTAGCACATACATAGATTTTTGTCGATTATGGGAGTGTCTGTTATTCAACCACGCCCATTTTGGGCCTATCGATGAATATAATACTTATAGGTATACATTCAAAATTTCAAGTTCATAGGTCATAGGTCACCTTCTTCTGCGTGTTGCAAACGGAAACACAAACATAATATACACTCACTCTATGTGGAGGGCATGAGAAAGGACTGTAAAGTCCTTTATTCGCCCTCCATCTACACCAAGTACCACTCTACGCTTAGCATGTGAATGATATATTATGAACTTAATTACAGTAATTAAGAACTTCCGTCAACATTTTCAAGTTAAGTTTTTGTTGAAACCAAACCAAAAAGAACAAGAAAAATATAAATTACACACACACACTCAATGTCACTACAGAGACAGGCATATAGTTGAAATTGTTGGAGACGTTATGGAGTAACTTTGTAAAGATATCCGAACATGATGTATGATAATAAATTCTCCTCTGTGCTGTGCTGTGCTGTGCTGCTATGGTTCACCTCAAGCCTGATGGCCTGATGGCCTAATGGATTAACTGAATGAATCTCTGCTGTAAGTAATGTTTTGGTATTTAAAGGTCTTCTTCTGCATATGACATTTTTATGAAACATCCTCCATACAAAGTCTCCATGGAGAGAGAATGAAAGAGTGAAAGGATGAAAAGGTCATTTAAGATATATTTTAAATCTTTGTTTATTTTTCCGTAAAGCAATAAATATGAAAAACAGATGGTAAGTGGACTAATGAAACGAAAAACGCATTACACATGCTCACGAATTGAATTGCATGCATACAGGCAGAAATATACGCACATACACACCTAGATATGTATATATATTTATGTTGGATGCTATGTACGCTTTTGCCATCTCATCTTTTAATAAAATTTGTACATGTAAGCACCTGGTATCAAAATATGCGACATAATCACTTACAAACACATTTATATAAAATATACTCGTATGCTGTTGGCTGTATGGTTTATTGTTTATTCTTTAGAATTCTGAGCACATTTCATGGTTAACCTTGAAACGTTATTATAACCGGACAAACGCTTTCACTGTCCCTCTCTCTCTCTCTCACTGTATGTTCCTCTCTATCTTTTATATACTGTGTATGAATATTCATTTTCCCCGTGACCCCTGCATCCTTATTTACAAACAGTAAATAAGTAAACACTGTCAGAATAAACGAGATTAAAAAGGAAGAGGAACTGAAGCATATGTACGACTGGAACATATAATTATTTATTACGTATTTATTACAAGTACGTTGCAGCAATTTAAATGCAGGCCTTTTCATTTAAATATTTAGTAAAATTTTGAAAAGAGTTTTCTCTGATCCAGTGGTCGACAACCTTTTTCCAGTCAAAGTCATTTTTTGATGTCTATATGATAAAAAAAATGGGCGTATTCAAATAACAGACACGTCCACAATCCAAAAAATTTATATATATGTCACAAAATTAAGCTATCAAGGTAAAATTAAATATGCATATTTATAAGTATCTTCGATGTGCCAAAAATGGGCGTGGCCGATTAAAAGACGCGTCTACAATCGACAAAATTCTTTATATCTGCCACAAAAAATGACCTATGAACTTGCATTTTGATGCACATATTTATAGTTATCTCATTCATCGATGTGTCACAAATGGGCATGGTCATATAACATACATGCCCACAATTTACAAAAAACCATATTCACCATAAAACTAGACTTTCAAGCTGATACTTAATTCATACGCTTTTAAAGAACGAAATATATATATGATATATCTAATACGCCCACCGTGTTGTGGATGTGGAGGGTATTTAGGATTTGGCCTAAACTTAATTTAATTCTCCTACAAGTTATATTTGAATGATTTTTACGACCACAACAATTAATGTAAATTTGCTCAGCTTATAACTCGAAAACTACTGCTCCGATTTTGGTCAAATTTTTTGCAAACATTCAGAAATTTTCGTAGCTTTTCAGAGATATCTAATTAGTAGGTGTGGCACTGCCCATTTGCTCAAAAAATAACTTTTTTTAAGTATTTCTTGTTTATTAACTAAATGGGCGGTGCCACGCCCACATAATATACTTCATCCGAAAGGTGAATTAATTTAGAAACTTTCACAAAAAGTTTGAACAAAATCCGTCCAGCCATTTCCAAGTTATAAGGGTTTAAAAAATATGTTGAATCCACATTCACTTACTGAGCATTTCTGAGCGCCTGGTATTTGCTCAAATTTTTAATATGGCATGATTTTTAAAATGACGACCACACACACACACCAACAAGAATGAATGTGGATTTGTTTGGCTTATAACTCGAAAACTACTGCTCCGATTTTGGTCAAATTTTTTGCAAACATTCAGAAATTTTCGTAGCTTTTCAGAGATATCTAATTAGTAGGTGTGGCACTGCCCATTTGCTTAAAAAATAACTTTTTTTAAGTATTTCTTGTTTATTAACTAAATGGGCGGTGCCACGCCCACATAATATACTTCATCCGAAAGGTGAATTAATTTAGAAACTTTCACAAAAAGTTTGAACAAAATCGGTCCAGCCGTTTCCAAGTTATAAGGGTTTAAAAAATATGTTGAATCCACATTCACTTACTGGGCATTTCTGAGCGCCTGGTGTTTTTCACATTTTTTGATATTTTTATGACTTTTAAAATGACGACCACACACACACACACACAACAATTAATGTAAATTTGCTCAGCTTATAACTAGAAAACTACTGCTCCGATTTTGGTCAAATTTTTTGCAAACATTCAGAAATTTTCGTAGCTTTTCAGAGATATCTAATTAGTGGGCGTGGCACTGCCCATTTGCTTAAAAAATAACTTTTTTTAAGTATTTCTTGTTTATTAACTAAATGGGCGGTGCCACGCCCACATAATATACTTCATCCGAAAGGTGAATTAATTTAGAAAATTTCACAAAAAGTTTGAACAAAATCCGTCCAGCCATTTCCAAGTTATAAGGGTTTAAAAAATATGTTGAATCCACATTCACTTACTGAGCATTTCTGAGCGCCTGGTATTTGCTCAAATTTTTAATATGGCATGATTTTTAAAATGACGACCACACACACACACCAACAAGAATGAATGTGGATTTGTTTGGCTTATAACTCGAAAACTACTGCTCCGATTTTGGTCAAATTTTTTGCAAACATTCAGAAATTTTCGTAGCTTTTCAGAGATATCTAATTAGTGGGCGTGGCACTACCCACTTGCTTAAAAAATAACTTTTTTTAAGTATTTCTTGTTTATTAACTAAATGGGCGGTGCCACGCCCACATAATATACTTCATCCGAAAGGTGAATTAATTTAGAAACTTTCACAAAAAGTTTGAACAAAATCGGTCCAGCCGTTTCCAAGTTATAAGGGTTTAAAAAATATGTTGAATCCACATTCACTTACTGAGCATTTCTGAGCGCCTGGTGTTTTTCACATTTTTTGATATTTTAATGATTTTTAAAACGACGACCACACACACACACACAAGAATGAATGTGGATTTGTTTGGCTTATAACTAGAAAACTACTGCTCCGATTTTGGTCAAATTTTTTGCAAACATTCAGAAATTTTCGTAGCTTTTCAGAGATATCTAATTAGTAGGTGTGGCACTGCCCATTTGCTTAAAAAATAACTTTTTTTAAGTATTTCTTGTTTATTAACTAAATGGGCGGTGCCACGCCCACATAATATACTTCATCCGAAAGGTGAAATAATTTAGAAACTTTCACAAAAAGTTTGAACAAAATCGGTCCAGCCGTTTCCAAGTTATAAGGGTTTAAAAAATATGTTGAATCCACATTCACTTACTGGGCATTTCTGAGCGCCTGGTGTTTTTCACATTTTTTGATATTTTAATGATTTTTAAAACGACGACCACACACACACACACAAGAATGAATGTGAATTTGTTAGGCTTATAACTCGAAAACTACTGCTCCGATTTTGGTCAAATTTTTTACAAACATTCAGAAATTTTCGTAGCTTTTCGAGGATATCTAATTAGTGGGCGTGGCACTACCCACTTGCTTAAAAAATAACTTTTTTTAAGTATTTCTTGTTTATTAACTAAATGGGCGGTGCCACGCCCACATAATATACTTCATCCGAAAGGTGAATTAATTTAGAAACTTTCACAAAAAGTTTGAACAAAATCGGTCCAGCCGTTTCCAAGTTATAAGGGTTTAAAAAATATGTTGAATCCACATTCACTTACTGGGCATTTCTGAGCGCCTGGTGTTTTTCACATTTTTTGATATTTTTATGACTTTTAAAACGACGACCACACACACACACACACAAGAATGAATGTGAATTTGTTTGGCTTATAACTCGAAAACTACTGCTCCGATTTTGGTCAAATTTTTTACAAACATTCAGAAATTTTCGTAGCTTTTCAGAGATATCTAATTAGTAGGTGTGGCACTGCCCATTTGCTTAAAAAATAACTTTTTTAAAGTATTTCTTGTTTATTAACTAAATGGGCGGTGCCACGCCCACATAATATACTTCATCCGAAAGGTGAATTAATTTAGAAACTTTCACAAAAAGTTTGAACAAAATCGGTCCAGCCGTTTCCAAGTTATAAGGGTTTAAAAAATATGTTGAATCCACATTCACTTACTGGGCATTTCTGAGCGCCTGGTGTTTTTCACATTTTTCGATATTTTTATGACTTTTAAAACGACGACCACACACACACACACACAAGAATGAATGTGAATTTGTTTGGCTTATAACTCGAAAACTACTGCTCCGATTTTGGTCAAATTTTTTACAAACATTCAGAAATTTTCGTAGCTTTTCGAGGATATCTAATTAGTGGGCGTGGCACTACCCACTTGCTTAAAAAATAACTTTTTTTTAAGTATTTCTTGTTTATTAACTAAATGGGCGGTGCCACGCCCACATAATATACTTCATCCGAAAGGTGAATTAATTTAGAAACTTTCACAAAAAGTTTGAACAAAATCCGTCCAGCCGTTTCCAAGTTATAAGGGTTTTAAAAATATGTTGAATCCACATTCACTTACTGGGCATTTCTGAGCGCCTGGTGTTTTTCACATTTTTCGATATTTTTATGACTTTTAAAACGACGACCACACACACACACACACAAGAATGAATGTGAATTTGTTTGGCTTATAACTCGAAAACTACTGCTCCGATTTTGGTCAAATTTTTTACAAACATTCAGAAATTTTCGTAGCTTTTCGAGGATATCTAATTAGTGGGCGTGGCACTACCCATTTGCTTAAAAAATAACTTTTTTTAAGTATTTCTTGTTTATTAACTAAATGGGCGGTGCCACGCCCACATAATATACTTCATCCGAAAGGTGAATTAATTTAGAAACTTTCACAAAAAGTTTGAACAAAATCGGTCCAGCCGTTTCCAAGTTATAAGGGTTTAAAAAATATGTTGAATCCACATTCACTTACTGGGCATTTCTGAGCGCCTGGTGTTTTTCACATTTTTTGATATTTTTATGACTTTTAAAATGACGACCACACACACACACACACAAGAATGAATGTGAATTTGTTTGGCTTATAACTCGAAAACTACTGCTCCGATTTTGGTCAAATTTTTTACAAACATTCAGAAATTTTCGTAGCTTTTCGAGGATATCTAATTAGTAGGTGTGGCACTGCCCATTTGCTTAAAAAATAACTTTTTTTAAGTATTTCTTGTTTATTAACTAAATGGGCGGTGCCACGCCTACATAATATACTTCATCCGAAAGGTGAATTAATTTAGAAACTTTCACAAAAAGTTTGAACAAAATCGGTCCAGCCGTTTCCAAGTTATAAGGGTTTAAAAAATATGTTGAATCCACATTCACTTACTGGGCATTTCTGAGCGCCTGGTGTTTTTCACATTTTTCGATATTTTTATGACTTTTAAAACGACGACCACACACACACACACACAAGAATGAATGTGAATTTGTTTGACTTATAACTCGAAAACTACTGCTCCGATTTTGGTCAAATTTTTTGCAAACATTTGAAAAAGTTCCTAAAGTTTTCTTTCGATAATTACAATAGCGGGGAGTGACATATATTTAAAATTCCATCTTCCATAATGCGGAACGTCACAAAAACACAAGTTAGTGTGAATGTGAGGGAAAATAAAATCCTCATGGTGTAAATCAACACCGAGCAAAGTGCAGCACAACTTAATAATGTTAAGCTAAACAAGGAATGAAAACACGTTGATTTTGGTTTTTTTATTTAATATTCCCAGGATATTTTATTCTATAATAATTGAGAGTAAACGTTTTCTGTTGTCTTTCTGCACACATACTTATACAAACATACATACATACACACACACACACCTATACACTCATATGGGTATTTTGTGTAGAGACAGTTTATTTCATTTTATAATACGAAAGAAGAAGAGGCGAAGAAGATAAAGTGATGGCAGTATAAGTTGCCTAAAAAAATTAAAAGAATTTCTGTATTATGAATATATGTATGTGTGTCGTGTTCTTAGTAATGTATGGACCAAGTGCTCTATTAAATATTAAGCGAAAACTAAAAGCCGCCACAGCAGCATTTTAAAATTATGTAAAAATATTTGTATATGCATGTATTTACATTACCGTATGCATAGTATGTAGCGTTTGATTGGCAGGTGCTTTATTGAATTTATTATATTTGAGTTTTATATACATTTAATATGCATTTCATGTGTGTATTATATATGTATGTGTGTAATTACAATTATAAGAAAACATACAATGGAAAGTTTATTTATTTTTCTTTTGTTTTTTTTTCGTTTTTTTCTGTTTACAATATCGAACTCCACTTATAATTAATCTGCTTTGTGTTGTACGATATATTTATATATAAAATGTAAGCGTCCATATGTGTGGTGTGGTGTGGTGTGGTGTGGTGCATTAACATTAACAAATAAGAGAAACGTTGACTCTATTTTCTCTACGTACTCGTATATGAACGTTGTTGGTAAGATGGAAACATAAATTCAAATTTGAACGTTTTAAGAGTAAAGTAATCTAAACTTGAACTCGTATAATTAACTCGTATCAAATAATGGTTTAAGAAGTTAATGCAAATGTGTACTAATGTGTAGTAAAATATTCTGTTGTAATATTGGTGCTTACTGCAATGAAAAACTCTATCAATCAAAATCGCCATTTTGTTAAGAATACTGCCAAACATGTTACTCACCCTTCGTTACACATTGATATTGACATTGACATAGACTTTGACAATGACATTATATGAAAAATAATACCACCCACTTAATAATATATAAAGAATCGCGAGAGTGCAGCAAAACCTTACACAGATCTGTCTAATATAATTTAAGCTGTGTCGTAATTAGCATTCTCTACCGTGGTTGTGTCTGAGCCTGTATCTGTGCTGGTAAAGATACTGCTGCCTGAACTAACCGTACTGCTGTTGGAATTATTATCAACACAGTCGGCACCGTGATAACTTACATATTCGTTCGTTATGGGCGGTAATGAGCTAACCTGACATTTGGCAATTTCGTTATTGTCCCCCTCATCAGCAGAGGAGGAGTATATGGAGGATGGAGTGGAGCTGAATGATGTGAAGGAAGTTTTATTCAAGTCGGCAGCTGTTTTATTGTTGGTATTATTATCATCATTACCATTGTTGTTGTTGTTGTTGTTTGAAGTCGTAGCTGTTACGGTTGTTGTTGCAGTGGTAGCGCTGGCAGTTTCATTCAATGATGGCGATAATCGTCCTATGTCAGCGTCTTCAGTAGTCTGAGCATTTAAGAGCAGTTCATTGTTAATGCCAGGTCTTGGTATGTTCACTTCACCGGGAACTGTCCGTATCCTACTGGCTGTAGTGTGCATGGAATTAGACTCATCTCCCTCATTTACATGAAATAATGATTGCGATGGTGTACCCTGGTCCGCACCACCTGATGGATGTTCTCTCTTCAAACTATTCGATTGTTCACCTTTCAAAATAGATTTCAATTCACTCAAGTTCAAATTATCAATGTCATCATCATCACTTAAATACTCGCGTTTAATGGGATTCTCCTGCGCCTGCCCTTCACTGACTTGTGGTAAGCATTGTTGTTCTGGTTGTTGTTGTTGTTGTTGATTTTGTTGTTTGTGCTGAAAGGTATTCTCATTAGTCGTTTGGGCATTATTCGTTTCAAATTGATGTTGCTGTTGCTGTTGGTGTTCTTGTGATTGCTCTTCTTCTTCTTCTTCTTCTTCTTGTTGCAATTGGTGTGGCCTTTTACGTGCACGTCTCGCTTGCTGTCGTTGTTGCTTTTTAAGCGGCTCATTAACCGCCTCAGTACGCCATGAATTCTCAACATCCTCCTGCTCCACACTGATGGACCATTGTCGTTTTCTATGGGCTTTCTGTTCCTGTTTCTTCAATTTATCAGCCATGGCCATGACCAGAGCAAAATTTTTTCCCGCACCACGAGCACTTGCGTCGCCTTTATCCTCAGAGTCATCTGTGGACGTTTCATTGGTTTTGCTACGTTTACTGCCACCACCACCACTACGTTTGGACTTGCGCTTAATCATTCTACGCTTTCGGGTAGTTTGTTGATTTGATCTAATTCGTTGGTTACTCACACTACGCGGTTTATTGTTGTTGTTATTATTATTGTTGTTGTTATTGTTGTTGTTGTAACAGCTGCTGTTGCTGTTCTCTCTAGAATTTGGTCGTTTTCTTATGAATGGCGGTTGAAAATCTTCATCACTGGAGGATGATGAGAGATCTGTGGTGCTGCTGCTCGACGATGTTGTAGTAAGAGAGGTTGTCGATGAACTGCTGCTGGTTGTGGATGTAGAAGTACCCGAAGGGCTGCTAAATCTATTCAAACGTTTACCCCTACTACTCACTCGCCCTGCTGTCGTTGTTGTTGTTGTACTAGTGTCACGTCTTGTCCAACGCTGATGGCGTTGATGGTTATGGCGCAAGCTACGCGTTTTACTTTGTACCAGTCCGTCCCGTTTTCGCATCGACATGGTACTTCTTAAGCCTGACGAGGTGCTGGCGCCAACATTAAACATCTCTGCCTGCTCTGTTTTCTTTCCATCCTTCAGCATACTTAACTTGTTACGCTGACTGGTGGGTAAAGTATCTGCATTAACACAACCATCACCGCCAAGCCCAATACCTGCACCACCTCCACCACCAACAGCTCGAATGCCACCATCCTGCTGCATTGCATCTTCCTCGTCCGTTGTATTAAAAGAAGTTGTTCTGAGAGGTTTACTTTCCTCTACGAAAACTACATCCGAATCGGAAGCTGAATCTAAGCTTACCATTTCGGGCGTGCGCAAGTGCGGCGGTTTGCGTTCCAAAACAAATTCACATTCACTGCTGGTGGAGGAGAGTTCTATGTTGTCAGTTATTGATGGAAGGGATCCTCTTATTATTGATTCATTTACGGACGGTCCATTACTCGGTCCCTGCAACTGTTGTTGTTGTTGTTGTTGTTGCAATGGTAGAGGTTGATGTTGTTGGGGCAGTTCTTGCCTGGATGTTGAGGCCGCTGGATCATTATTGTTGTCACTGTCATCACCCAATTCGATCACTGCACCATCCACGCCCCGAATGGTATTGCTATTAACTCGATCATGTATCGATAGATTTATGGCTGGAAAATATATATTACCGTTTTTTCCATATTTTACAAATAATATTCAAAAATATATTTTTACCATTTAGAGCTTGCGGATCAAAGCTTCCGGTCGATGTGGATGCAGCATGTGCGTTTCCATTTTCATTTGGATTGTCCTCGGTGTCGGTGCTTTCAGATAAAGAGAATTCTATGACGATTTCCTCGCGAATCTGAGGCGAATAGCGCACGGTTCGATCGTAACCAAACATGTCGTACGGTGAACGAGCAAAATTATTTAACTCATGTATAAAATGGGCACTTTTTGTACCCAAGTATGGCTGAATGCGACGCCTAAATGCTGGCGACAATATATTCATCATAGGTAAGGCGTCGGAAATCGCTTCAAGAACATCATCCCTTTGCACTAGAGCACCATCCACTAAACAATCGACATCGCGTCGAATCCAAGGCATTAAGCGATGGATTTGAGCTGGATTTTCTCTGTGCGTATAAATAAAAAATTAAATCACCTGTCAACGCATTGCAATCCGAAACACTTACCTATAAAATCGGGCACTGCTGTCACGGAAACGCCCGGTTACATCGCAAACGGGCAAAGCGTACAGTTTCAAGTCGTAAATGTAAGTGCGCCATAAATGACTTATGCCCTCATCACCAATGCTGTCTGGGTGACGGCGATAATAACCGTCCAACATGGTAATGGGATAAGCACGAGCTGCGCGAGCATCGAAGGGATGGGAAGGGGCACTTCCTGTGCCCCTGCTACCGCTCGGCTCCGGAGCAAGAAGCATGGAATTGCGATTACGTTGAGTAACAAGTACGTAACGATTGCCATAACTCAGCATCTCAAGTTCCAAATTGTAACGAGCATTCGGTATATGAACTGTGGGCGCTTGAACGTGATACTCTTCGAATTGATCCATCGACTTGACATTGTGTATGATGGACTTGAACGTCTGCTTGCACAAGGGACATTCCGGCTTCACCTTGCTCCACTCACATAAACATTTGAAACAGAACTGATGCATACATGAGTCGGTGAAGCATTTGTTTTTGCAACGACTCAAACAAATTGCACAATTTGGTGGCGGTGATGTCGTCCTATCAGCGTTACCTTCAAGCGAACCACCGCCAACAGCGGGGCGGCTGACATCATCGCCGTCACTGTCGCTGCTACTGGATGAGAGAACGGGCAGTTTCAATTGCAAACGGGGCAATAGAGGAGGAAAGGTCGACACGGCCAATTGTCTTGATCCATCGCTTTGTACAGCATTCAACTCATTGGCAGCATCTTGAGAATTATTGCTGGTAGCAATACCCTGAGCTTCTAAGGAATTTTCGTGCGGCACAGCATTAGCTCTGGCCAGTAATTCTGGCATGAGATCAATAGGATTCAGTGGAGACAATGGAGCATCCGACATGTTTTCACAAGCACAATATTGTCGTTTTAACACCTATAACACAAAATGAAAAACTTTTTTTTCTCTGCTAACTGTGTTCGGTATAGATATATTTTTCAGGTCCGAGTTCTTTTTAGAATGAAAAACTACTCAGTTATTTTCTGTGTTATATGCAATTTGACACTTTTCCATTTGACATTTTTCTCCCCCTTGCTCTTTTATATCAAATACACAATTTTTTCTTATGTTTCAGTTGCGTCGCTTGAAGATTTTCGGATTACAGATGATTTTCGATATTTGCACTCGAATTCAATTATTAACCCATTTACACAAACTCCACCGTATATACTAAATGAGTGAAAAAGAAATATATTTCATAAATAATGTAAGCAATCACTCGCTAAGTAGTCCTAATAAACGATTGTGATAATTATGCCCAAAACTGTTTTGTTTTCTTTCGCATTGGGATCCTTTCAATTTCCTACATAATTTTAACCTATATATTGATTTTACCGGAGTTTTTTCCATTTACATATATGTGTAGATTATTATTTCATTTTTGGAAAAATGGTTGTTCAGTTCTTTGCTATTACTGCACAACACAAGGAACAATACTTTATACGTCCAGTTGAGCCGTTATTTCTTGCACTAAAAAGCAAATTTACTCACTTGAATTACACATAAACTATTATTTTATTTAACGTAATATGATTTGTAAATCATTGAAGCCTATGGTATAATATATTTTTACTCTTGGCTGTGTGGTGGAAAATTACTCAAGCTAAACATGTGTATATCCTAAACGATTATAGTTTGAAAGAACTGATAAATCAAGTTGCCAATAAGATCCCATTCATCTTTATAGTTCACTTTACATAAATTTAACTAGAAACCAGTTGATAATAATTTCTATATCCGAATTTATATACTAAATAGAGAAATTCTGGATAAATTATATTAAGCAAGTTCAAGGTGTTCTACAATTTGTCAATAATTAAACTTGATGAGAATATTCTTTCTACTACTGCCATTTGCAACTCTGTACTTGCGATCCACAATGAGCTGAAATGCTGAACATTTGTTTAACATTTCATTAAGAGCGAAAAGAATTCATGTTTACAGAAAAATTTAATAATTCCTAGCTTAGTGAATTTATTAAACAGAAATTATAAATTTTTCTAACAGAAATTCAACTAAAATAGTCAAGATATCACAATACAATGGCCACCGAAGTTGCAGAAAATTCGCAACAAAAAATGGATCGGCGCAAAAAACGCACCTCCACCAATCAGTATATGCTTTATATAGATATGATGGAAAAAGATCCTGTTTTTGCTTCTGGACGAATACCACGAGACTATGATACAAATTATTTACACAGAAAATGGAAAGAATTATCTGATAAACTTAACAATTGTACAAATGGTCCAAGATTGACAGCCGAAGAATGGCGCAAGGTAAGTAACGGTTTAGAAAAATGTCTTGTGTTGGTGCCAATAAAAATGATTTATATGATTTATACTCTGTGAATAGCGCCTTAACGATTGGAAGAATACAACGCGTTGCAAGTATCGACGCAGTGTTTCCGGTGAGAAAGATTTAACAATGACATCATTGGAGTTGCGTGCCCTGGACCTATTTGGAAAAGCACCCAGCAGTGCAGCACCACCAGAACAAGTAACCATACATTTCAAATCAGAGAAAGATGAAGAGGATATGGAACATATTTGCACTACGGAGACATTCCAAAACCAGTTACAAGCAGCTGTCGAAGAGGCTATGGGTGGTGATGAAGATGGTGAACAATTAGTGGAAACTGAGCAAGAGGAGAGTGAAGAAATATTGCCAGAATCAATTGGTGCTCAGAATACCTCTGTCATTAGCAGTACAGCGACGGGTGGTGGCGGCGGTACAATTGTGGTTGAGGAAGCGTATCATGAAGATAATCAGAAAGTTGAAGGACATTTGGAATTTATAACACAACGTCGTCCCACTATTGTGTCTTCAACTACGTCTACGGCTATGCAAACTGTAGTGACAACTGCGCCCACAGCAACCGTAACCAAATTAATAAATGGCGACATACCGCTGAAACGTTTACGATCCCAAATATCGGATCAGATTATATACGAGGGTGAGTTAGTTGCTAATACAAATTGTTAATGAAATCTTTAATTATAATTAATAATCATTTTTGCTATAGTTAAAAAAGCGCCTGTTCAACCAACGCATACTACACGCACATTTACGGTTACAACACCCCACGTGCAACACCACCTCCAAACACAGACTCAACATCAAAATCAACAGCACCACCAGCAACCACAACATCATCAGCCAGTGCTGGCCCAAGAATTAACATCAACGGGAGCAACACTGTTGGGTACCTCACAGGAAATGCGTGATGTGGCGCGACAACTCAAGCGCTTGGCTGATCTGAAAGCCGAGAAGCTAAAATTCGAAATTGAATGTTTCAAGTTCAGAAATCCGGGATTCAATTACGATTACAACCCATTATAGTACGATCAGTCGTCATTCTTAATATTGCAATACAAGAAGTGAGAGGCAAATTCATGTTTGTATCAACACCAATCCAAAATACCATCATTGTCATCATTTTTAATTTAAGAATATTGGCCAGCATTTTAGCTCATCAGATATCATGTGACGTTCAATTATATCATGACCATTACGACAGCCTTGGCTGCTTGATTTTTCATTATTATTATTATTATTGTTCAACCATCATTGCTATAAACAAATTTTTATTTAATGCAATTAAATCATAAGCTTAGTCTGTAGAGTAACATGATGATTAAACGTTTAACAGATTTTTTCTGTTTTGTCTCGCGGCAATGTACGTTTTACGTTTTACGTTTTACAATGTAAAATTTAAGAATAACGTTTTAATGTAGTTTTTATGACATGGTAACAATTTTCTGCCATGTTGTGAAGGTTGAGCATTTGTTTTGCTCTCACTATCTGCAATGCTAACATAATACGCTCTCGGTTATTGTACGGTACTGTTTTCATAATAAATTGATTACACTTTTATGATTATTTTAGCGAGTGTGTATTAGAAAAAACAAAACAAAATAAACAAAAAGTAAAACAAAATTAACAAATGTTTCAAACATAAATAAATAAATAAAGTTTTATCTTGAAATGTAATTAAAGCTGACGCTAGCCCAGCATTCTCATTTCGTTTCGTTTCACAGGCCGTCCGTGTGTCGAAAGTGTTTTGGTATCGCATATACTCGCATGTACACGCACACACCCACACTAGGTGGATGATATGTGCTTACTTGCTGGCCGCTTCGCTATTATAGTGGCAACAAGTGCTTATAGTCTATTGCTACAGAATATACTTACATGCCATTATATATGGAGTCTATGCTTGCAGGCTCGTGCAATAGCAATAGTAAAAGCAATAGATCATAATACGTTGGACATATGTTGTAACAACCAGCACAACCAACACCACCACGACTTGTGGCATCGTACAAAATGAGAACAGAATTACTACGGTACACACACAAAAAAAAAGTGCTTTTTTCTATTCCTATACGTTTTGCAACTATAGCTTAACTGCGTATGTCGCCGTCCTTGAGCTGGAGCATAGGAAAACAAATGAGTTGGATGCAGTTGGCTCGATTATATGGAAGAGGAAGAGAACAAAACAAAGCAACAACAGCACATAAATAATGGCATCCGAGATTAGAAATAAATACGGGCTGTAGTTGTGGTGTAGCTGGTTGTCCGCACATATCACGTATGTGAAGTGGGTGCTGGAACCGTTGAAAGCTGTTGTTACTATTATTATTATTGTTATTATTGTTTTTTGTTGTTGTTGTTGTTGTTGTTGTTATATTGGTTGTTGCTTTTTACGTACCGAGACCGCCACTAAATTAATTTCATGATAAGAAAATGAAATGTTCACATGCTACACATATATGCCTCATCTCTCTCTCTCTCTCTCTCTCTCTCTCTTTCCCTCTATCTCTTTCTTTTGCTCTCGTCCTCGTCCTATGCTTATGTAAAATATTTGATCAAGTTTGGTTAGGGTAGCATAACGTGCACTCACACTTATATACATTCCAACACTTGTATACATATACAGATAAGCCTGAGGTGAAAAGCGAGAATAGAACATTTTTTTTTTAATTTTTTTTTGTTTTTTAATAAAATTGTAATCTTTTATAACGTGACAGGCGAACACCACGCGATGGTCTTTTCAAATGAAATCATTTTTGCATGCTGTTGTGTGGTTGAGGTGATGATGATGTTGTTAATGATGGGGGCGGCATTTTTTGGTGAACAACCTAAATCGATTTAGAATAAGGTGTAAAATACTGCACACATAACATACGTATGTATGGAAATGGGTTTGTTGGATGCTTCTTAAACGTTCAAGCATTCAAAGTTTTCTTAGCTTTTAGCTTTACCTAGCTTCGTATTATAAATATTTGAATAATAATGTGTGTGTGTACATATATTTATAAATGACAAAAATTACTTCCTCATAATGCAAAACACACAATGATGCAATAATCAAAGACCTTACAAAGTATGTACAATCATAAGCAGCATCATCATCAAGGTTAGGTTGGGTGTGCGCCAAAGAGGAGGCGCTTCACTTAGGCCAATAAGTAGGCCCATTGCGTTACCCATATAACACAACGGAAGAACAAACTTAGTATACCCTCATCACTGAAGTGGAGGGTTTAAAAACTTCAAATTTGAACATCTACACATAAATCGTGGGTTCTTACTTCGCTCTCGGGTAGTGCATGTACAAATTTATATCAACTTAGAAATTGTTGTTTTTTTTTTTTTGTAAATTGTGGCGCATTTCTCCGACCACGCCTATATATTCTTAATTAGCGTCAATAACTGAGTCGATTTAGATATGTATGTCCGTGTGTCCCGTTATCCGTGTGTCCGTCTGTTGTTGGCATTCTCACGGGCGTAAATTTTGAAACGAAATTTTGTACAGGCACTTTTAGTTTTTGCACGCAGATCGCTAAAATGGGCAAAATCGGTCAATAGCCACGCCCACAATCAAAAAATCTATTTATTTGTCACAAAAATTGAGCTATAAACTTCAAATTTAGTTTCACCTATATGCAAAAAATTGGCGTATTCGGATTACAGACACGCCCACAATTAATAAAAATCTTTATATCTGACACAAAAGTTGAACTAGGAACTTGAAATTTGGTATGATTATACATAGTTATCCCATCCATTGATGTGATAAAAATGGGCGGAGTTGAATAACAAACACGCCCACAATCGACAAAAATCTATATATCTGCTACAAAAGTTGACCTGTGAACTTGAAATTTACGGCACTTATTAAAGATTAGCCCATCCATGGATGTACAAAAAATTGGCATGGTCGGATAACAGACATACCCACAATTTACAAAAATACATATTCAACGTAAAACTCGACTTGCATGCTGATACGTAATACATACACTATTAAAGGGCGCAATATAGCTATATTAGCCGCACCCACCGTTGCGGAGGTGGAAGGTATTTAAGATTTGGCCTAAATGCAGAAAATGTAGTGTTTAGTAATTGTATATATCCTACCTGTTACATGACGAACACCAGTGTGCATGTGCATACTATGAATATGTTTCTATGCAGCCACCGCAAATCCAGGTGAATGAGATATTTACAGTAGCCCTTCCATATAACATGGTAGATACATTCCGTGTAAAATGAAGCCCTGTGGTAGGGTATATGTATAGCAAACATTGCTTGTTAACGTGTTCATCCGCATATAACAACGCTCAACCAAAATAGAATCTTAAAAAAATATGAATCACTTTAACAGTATTTTCATCAGCCGTCACCAGCACCACGGGAAAAAATTGTAACTGTGTTGGTATGCAATGTAAGCAATAATTATAGATATATGTGTCACATCATAATCCATCACCACCCATCCATCTTATTGGTAGACTTTATTGTTAAAAGTTGTTTTGTTTACTTATGTGTGTATGTTTATAAGCATTATGTAACTAACACTTATATATACGAGTATACACACAATATGACGTTAATTCTAACCTTAAATAAAAATAAATTCATAAAAGATTTCAGCTGAAGCGTGTGTGTTTATGTGTATGTATGTGTGTTCTGATGGTAATAGAATGAAAAAGATAAGAAGAAAAAACATTTTGAGATATACCGCAGTTGTCATTGTGTTGCATAAGATTTCAACCAAATATACAGCAGCTGTTGCTCTATTGCCTAATTGCAAGTTCAGTTATTGACCTTTTAAAAAAAGAATCAAAAAAAATAAAAAAAATAACGTAAATAACGAAATCTTATGTAATCAAGATGTTTTTTCAAGATTTTTGTGAAAAATTTTCTTTTTGAAGAAATATTGAAAAAAAATATCATTTTTATGCATTTATTTCTTTAAATAGGCAAGGAACAGACAAATACAACAACAACACAACAAAACATAATTAAATTAAATTAAAGGGCTCCGATTTTGGTCAAATTTTTTGCAAACATTCGGAAATTTTGGTAGCTTTTCGGGGATATCTAATTAGTGGGCGTGGCACTGCCCATTTGCTTAAAAAATAACTTTTTTTAAGTATTTCTTGTTTATTAACTAAATGGGCGGTGCCACGCCCACATAATATACTTCGTTTGAAAGGTGAATTAATTTAGAAACTTTCGCAAAAAGTTTGAACAAAATCCGTCCAGCCATTTCCAAGTTATAAGGGTTTAAAAAATATGTTAAATCCAGATTCACTTACTGAGCGTTTCTGAGCGCCTGGTATTTTTTCACATTTTTAATATAGCATGATTTTTAAAACGACGACCACACACACACACAAGAATGAATGTGGATTTGTTTGGCTTATAACTCGAAAACGACTGCTCCGATTTTGGTCAAATTTTTTGCAAACATTCAGAAATTTTCGTAGCTTTTCGGGGATATCTAATTAGTAGGTGTGGCACTGCCCATTTGCTTAAAAAATAACTTTTTTTAAGTATTTCTTGTTTATTAACTAAATGGGCGGTGCCACGCCCACATAATATACTTCATCCGAAAAGGGAATTAATCTAGAAGCTTTCACAAAAAGTTTGAACAAAATCCGTCCAACCGTTTCCAAGTTATAAGGGTTTAAAAAATATGTTAAATCCAGATTCACTTACTGAGCGTTTCTGAGCGCCTGGTATTTTTTCACATTTTTAATATAGCATGATTTTTAAAATGACGACCACACACACACACAAGAATGAATGTGGATTTGTTTGGCTTATAACTCGAAAACGACTGCTCCGATTTTGGTCAAATTTTTTGCAAACATTCAGAAATTTTCGTAGCTTTTCGGGGATATCTAATTAGTAGGTGTGGCACTGCCCATTTGCTTAAAAAATAACTTTTTTTAAGTATTTCTTGTTTATTAACTAAATGGGAGGTGCCACGCCCACATAATATACTTCATCCGAAGGGGGAATTAATTTACAAGCTTTCACAAAAAGTTTGAACAAAATCCGTCCAACCGTTTCCAAGTTATAAAGGTTTAAAAAATATGTTAAATCCAGATTCACTTACTGAGCGTTTCTGAGCGCCTGGTATTTTTTCACATTTTTAATATAGCATGATTTTTAAAATGACGACCACACACACACACAAGAATGAATGTGGATTTGTTTGGCTTATAACTCGAAAACGACTGCTCCGATTTTGGTCAAATTTTTTGCAAACATTCAGAAATTTTCGTAGCTTTTCGGGGATATCTAATTAGTAGGTGTGGCACTGCCCATTTGCTTAAAAAACACCTTTTTTTATACGTTTCTTGTTTATTAACTAAACGGGCGGTGACACGCCCACATAATATACTTCGTTTGAAAGGGGAATTAATCTAGAAGCTTTCACAAAAAGTTTGAACAAAATCCGTCCAGCCGTTTCCAAGTTATAAGGGTTTAAAAAATATCTAGAATCAAAATTTGCTTACTGAGCATTTCTGAGCGCCTGGTATTTTGCTCACATTTTTAATATAGCATGATTTTTAAAATGACGACCACACACACACACACACACACACACACACACACAAGAATGAATATGGATTTGTTTGGCTTATAACTCGAAAACTACTGCTCCGATTTTGGTCAAATTTTTTGCAAACATTCAGAAATTTTCGTAGCTTTTCAGAGATATCTAATTAGTAGGTGTGGCACTGCCCATTTGCTTAAAAAATAACTTTTTTTAAGTATTTCTTGTTTATTAACTAAATGGGCGGTGCCACGCCCACATAATATACTTCATCCGAAAGGTGAATTAATTTAGAAACTTTCACAAAAAGTTTGAACAAAATCCGTCCAGCCATTTCCAAGTTATAAGGGTTTAAAAAATATGTTGAATCCACATTCACTTACTGAGCATTTCTGAGCGCCTGGTATTTGCTCAAATTTTTAATATGGCATGATTTTTAAAATGACGACCACACACACACACCAACAAGAATGAATGTGGATTTGTTTGGCTTATAACTCGAAAACTACTGCTCCGATTTTGGTCAAATTTTTTGCAAACATTCAGAAATTTTCGTAGCTTTTCAGAGATATCTAATTAGTAGGTGTGGCACTGCCCATTTGCTTAAAAAATAACTTTTTTTAAGTATTTCTTGTTTATTAACTAAATGGGCGGTGCCACGCCCACATAATATACTTCATCCGAAAGGGGAATTAATTTACAAGCTTTCACAAAAAGTTTGAACAAAATCGGTCCAGCCGTTTCCAAGTTATAAGGGTTTAAAAAATATCTAGAATCAAAATTTGCTTACTGGGCATTTCTGAGCGCCTGGTGTTTTTCACATTTTTTGATATTTTTATGATTTTTAAAACGACGACCACACACACACACACACACAAGAATGAATGTGAATTTGTTTGGCTTATAACTAGAAAACGACTGCTCCGATTTTGGTCAAATTTTTTGCAAACGTTTGGAAATTTCTGTAGCTTTTCGGGGATATCTAATTAGTGGGCGTGGCACTGCCCATTTATAAGTTGTTTTAAACATATCATTTTGAAAGTTTAGTTTTATGGTGAATACGGTTTTTTGTCGAATGTGGGCGTGGTTCTTGATCGATTTTGCCCATTGCGTGCAAAAACTATAAGTGCCTGTACGAAATTTCAACTTAATATCTCAAAATTTACACCTGTGAGAATGCCAACAACAGACGGACACACGGACACACGGACGCACGGACATACATGTCTAAGTCGACTCAGTTTTTGATGCTGATCAAGAATATATATACTTTGTAGGGTATCTGACGCTTTCTTCTGGGTGTTGCAAACGGAAGAACAAACTTAGTTTACCCTCATCACTAAGATGGTGGATATAATGAACGCATGCGGAATTTGGCTTAAATAAAATATGCCTTTTTTACTTGTTCCATTACTACTTGTGCAACAACAACAACAAATGCGTGTAAAAATGGAGTTGACTTATTCGGTGTATAAGAGTTTTTCTTTAATTTTACAATACACACACACATATAAACTGATATCACTTATGGTCGTGGCAGTTTTATTTATTTTATTATTGTTGTTGTTGTTGTTATTATTTTGTACTTGTGCTGATGGTTTGTTTACTTAATGCATACCAGCAGCATACGTATGTATGTATGGGTATGTATACCCTCGAATACATGCATGATAATAAACATTTGTAACAGATGATGATGCGTACCAAAGATAAGACATCAACTACTGAATAAATCAATGCCTATGTTGTATAAATTTGTACAAACACACACATTTCCATATATATGTATATGTACATAAATAAATGCCAGGCACAGTAGCATTCACATATGCATATGTACTATACACGTACTCCCTTATATGATGCAGTAATTTTTAAAAGTGGTCCAAGTCGATTTTTCAAAAATGTCGATTCGGAAATTTTAATATTTACATTTTATCATAAAAATTTTAAATTTTCATGTTCTTGAAAAATATATGTTTGTATTTGTATTGTTTGTATGCATTTAATAGGGGGAGGAAGAAAACCACTACGCACGATTTACAATTGCATCGAGAAGGAGGCCTATGTAAGAATGTGTATTTGTAATAAATTCAAGTAACAAACGTAACAACAACAACAACAGTATAAACGAAGAATCGTGGCATGGAAATTTGATTCATTACTGAGTTGCTGTGCAACAAACTTTACTGCCGGTTTTACTTCATCTGTCTGATAGTACGCCTATCATTTGTGGACCATATCATCATATCATTACATACTTTAACAATAACAACAACAACAATGCCTTTTAACACTACTGTATGTTTTTATACCCTCCACATAAGATGGGGGGAACATTAAGTTTGTCATTCCGTTTGCAACACCCAAACGGAGGCGTCAAAAACCGTACAAAGTATATATATTCTTGATCAGCATCAAAAACTGAGTCAATTTAGATATGTATGTCCGTATGTCCGGTTATCCGTAAGTTGTTGGCATTCTCACGGTCGGTCATGGCTGAACTTTTGTATAGACACTTATTCGAAATGGACAAAATCGGTCAAGGGTCACACCCAAAAACGGAAAAAAATAATTATCGGCCACATGGAGTTGAAAAATTTGGTACACATATCTATAATTATCCAATGTACCAAAAAATGGGCGCAATCGAATAGCAGACATGCCCAAAATCGACACAAATCTACAAAAACTTGACCTATGAAGTTTGAATTTCGTACTAATATTAATATTTTTCCCTAACACGAAAGTGCCAAAAATGGGTGTGGTGTCGGATAACAGACACGCCCACAATTAACAAACAACCGTATTCAGTGTAAAAGTCAACTTGCAAGTTCAGACGTAATACATAAACCATTAGAGGACGTAATCCTGCCGCGCCCACCATTTGCATGTAGATGTGGAGGGTATTTAAAAGTCGGTCTAAGCCACATTTAGTCATCTGGTCGTTCGTTCTTCAAAGTATAAACGAATCAATAAATAGACAGACAAACACACAGAACAACAAATACAATAAATTTGTAACAGAAATAGTTTGCGTATGAATATTGTTTGTTAGTTCAAATTGAATGGATTGGAAAATAATATAAAAAAAACCCTAAATGAACAACAGCCAGTAGAGACAGTCTGTTGACTAGCTGACGGACTGACTGACTGTTATTGAAGTTCTTTTCATTCTCTTTCGTTGTGTAATTTATATTTTTTTGGCTTGTTTTTATATCCTCGATCATCTTAAGAATAAAAGTATCATCATTTGGTTACAATGATTGCAACATCTTGATGACAGATGCAAAGATTCAGTATTGTCAGCTGATCTGAAAGCCTGCACATTGTTTGCAATTGATTAGGTAAAAAATTCAGGCCCGATTTTTAGAAAAATGCTTAAAGTCACAGAGGGAGCAATACATGTATCATCAATGGCAATGAGGGGTAGTCAGGGTATGAAAATGGTGCCTCACGGTCATAAGCTTTGAGACATTGAGCTGAATTTTCTATCGATGTGCCAAAAATAGGTGTGGTCACATACCATACACACCAAAAATTTATATAAATCTCTTTTTTTTGTACAGAATACGATATAACCGTTCAATCAAGTACCTGCCACGCCCACATCTTGTACATATATGTGAAGGGTACTTTAGATTTGGCCAAAGCCAAATTTAGTTTTTTTTTTCCTTATTCAATTATATTACTAGTTCTTACTGTGGTTGTTAGTATTTTATGTGATTGTCTGTCTGTACGTCTGTCTTCTTCTGTCTAAATATCGTGTGAATAGTTACGACACGACAGAGACAACAGTCGCATTTTTTTTTTGATGCTGGTAGTTGTCAATTTGTTTGACTAACGTTTTGTTGTTGTTGTTATTATTGTTGTTGTTGTTGTATGCTTATTACCACATGAACTTGGTCGGTTCACTGTACAGCATGTTGTGTTTTATTGCTTGACAAAGAAAGCAACAACAACAACAACAACAACATTTAAATATTTAAAAAAAATAATAACAACAGCCACTCAATAGACAAACAGTTGTTTGACCCTTGGGAGTAACACCGAGTCCATGCATGCATATACGGAAAGGCACAGAAAGAGAGAACAGAGCAGAGTAGAGTAGAGCAGAACAGCATAGAACATAAAATGAAAAGCAGTAAAACATAAACAATCAACATTTTAGAATTAAAGTAAAATTGTATGGAGTGGAATGGAATGGAGTAAAAATAAAAAATAAAAATAAAAATAAAAAAATATGTGTAACTGCACATGCACCGTATGCCCAATGTTACAGCTGCTCAGACCGATTGGATGCGTTGGAGGCCCTGACAAAGTACTCGTACATGTAAGCAAAGATAAAAACACGATAGAATTATAAGCTGCAGCATGGCAAGGCAAGGTAGGAATGGTGGAGCAGAATGAAAAAAGACTAAAGACCACAATAAGAAAGAATAAACATCAACACACACACACACACAAACCCATACACATGAAGAGAGAAAACGGCAACAGGTAAGAACTGCATTGCACCCTAGTATCATTCTTATAGAATCGTAGATTTTTATACATACAACAATAATAATAATAATAATAAGAATAACAACAACAACAACAACAACAGGTAAATACGATTGACGGTAATTGGTTGACGTTTGTCTTAACAGAAAGAGAGAGCATTCGAATTTACGATTGACGATAGATATTTTTGTACGGTATGCATGGTATGATGCGCGCGGTGTATCCATCCGCAAAACAACAAACAATTCTACTTAAAACTGATTTCGTTTTGTTTCTGTTGGACAATTGTTAAGAGTGCTGGATTGTAATAATAAATACTAGACTTGTTATTATACACGTACCTACTATTTCCGATCTCTCCTGCTATTGTAGTACTACGTACTACGATTTGTACGATTGGTGATGATCGCATTTCACACAAACGTACACCGTACATACTTGCATGTCGAGCACATGATGCACAAAAATAGCAACAATAGAACAAAAATAAGAAAACAATAACAACAAATAAACAAATTCATGTACACACTGAAATTTGTTTCTCATGGTAATCGGTCATGGTACTTCATGATGGCCAACCATATAAATATAAGTACGTACGTCGGTATGTAGTACGTGCCTATTACGTATACCAGAATAATCAAATACATTTCGTATATAGTTATATATGGTATGTGTATGTATACGGTATGTAGTAGGTAGGCAGTGATATGTCTGGTCAGTCTATGTGGGGTGTACGAGTGTATATTCCTGCGCTTACAATTTAAATTAGTTTTAGTTTTCCCTGTAAAGATATTGCGAAAATTGTAGCAAATTTTTTTAGGTTTGTTGCTTTTGTTGTCTTCCTTATTTTTATATCCCCCACATGCATACTAAGTTTGTCTTTCCGTTTGCAACACGCAGACTCCGCAAAGTATATATATTCTCGATTAGCATCAAAAACTGAGACAATCTAGACATTAATGTCTGTAGGTCCGTCTGTTGTTGGCATTATCATCGTCGTAAATTTTGAGATATTTAGCTGAAATTTTGTGCAAACAGTTTTAGTTTCTGCACGCACATCGCTATTTAAAATGGACAAAATCGGTCAAGAGCCACGCCCATAATCGGTAGAAAATCTTTTTATCTGCTACAAAAATTGACCTAGAGAGTTGATCTATAATTACCCGACCCATCGATATACCAAAAATGGGCGTGGTTGGATAATAGACACGCCTGAAATTTGCTACACATATTAATAATAATCCCTTTCACAGATGTTTTAAAAATTCACTTGATCGGATATTAAATACGCCCATAATTTACAGAAAAATCGTCTTCAGTGTAAAACTCCACTTGCAAGCTAATACGTAATACATGCACTATTAGAGGACGTAATCATTATATACCTGCCACGCCCATCTTTTGTTTGTAGTTGTGCAGGGTATTTAAAATTTGGCTTACGCCACCACATTTGGTTTTTTTTTTACTTGTTTTATTCTTATTTCATTTCTGTACCACCATACCATACGAAACCTAGGTGGGTATGTAGCTATGTACACATTGCTTGAAAATGGTAAAACTGAATAATAATAATAATGCTTCTTTCCTTTTTAGTTAACCTGATTTACCGTTATACAATTATTTTCTGTTTTACTGTTAGTCTGGTTGGTTGGCTGGTTAAGGCAAAGACTCTTCAAAGGATTGAAATAACAAATAATAGAATTTATGTAAGCGTACCTGCCTCGGCTTAATGTTCTATAATTGAATTTGTTAAGTTAACATTTTGTATAGAATAAGGTTGAAATCGGTTAACAGTCCCGCCCACAATGTACAAAAAGTCTTTCACCACCTTCGATTGTAATTTCATCAAATTACTTCAGTACTTGAGGGAAGAATTACTACTAAATTTTATTATCTTTTCAAGTGACCACCACTGTGTTTCAACAATTATTCGAGTGTATTTTCGAACATAATAATAGAATTAATTATTGTCGAATTTCTTAGAAAGAATATCACCTGACTAACATTGACAATTAACAAAATGCAGAACCTTCAGTTTAAAATTTTACGTCACGTAGTCAGATGAACAAAAACCCTTAAGAAATGAAATGAGCACTAAACTAAACTAGCGTAGGGCGTATGGTATGTACAAGTATGTAGAAGTGCAGCATAATTTAACACTTTAATAAATATGTAAATGTTTGAACTGGTAACCCATCAACAATTGTCTGACAGACAGACTGACATTGCCATGAAGGTTGAATGACCTGCCCGCTGTATTCTTTAATATGCCAAACAGCTAACGAAAGCATGTAACAGTAACCACATGTTGTTCTTCTTATAGGTAATGTTGTAATATAAAGGAAAAGACAAATTGTTGAAGTAGAAGAACGGTTACAATGAAACGCAAGTGTTGAGACTGGCATGATTTTAACTCAACCGCTTGAAATTATTCGGACCAAGTAATCACCATAAACTGCGGTGTCTCCTTTTCACATTAAATATATATTTCTTCTTATCTGAATGATTGATTTCTACAGCAAAGAATCTGTTATGAAAAGTCGCTTTTTTGTAAAATCGATCGATACTGATTAAACACAAAATTTTCTTTTAAAGTTTAATTGTGACTGTGAGAAATTTTGTTCGTGTGGCAGTCGATTAATTATACTCTAAAATATTGGACACCTTATCTTGTGTAGTTCTAAGCAATTTAATAAATTTTCTTGTTTCTTAAGAAGCCAAGCGGGGGACTGAGGTGTGCTGACATCTGCATAAGGTTCGAATTTTAAAAATATGCCCAACACGTACGAATTACAAATGAAAAAAAAAAAAAAAAACATTACAACTTATGAATAATTAAGTGTTGAGGTAAAAATTTACAACAACAATAAAACACTTTTTATAATCGATAAAAAACAAAATTACTATAACAATAATGCAGCCGACACTACAACTATTGAACAACAATTGTTTCATAAATTATTTATAGGAAAATTAAATGATTAGTTCCATAAGAAACCACAAACACAGTGATGGGCACAATATTTATATTTTTCTCAAGTTCGTTATTCTGTCGGATCTTCAGAATGCCCCAGATGGTGGCAGTAGTGAATAATTTAAACAAAATGAATGAATGAGAACGAATGACAAGACAGGAAGGTGGCTCGGAACTATTGTGTCCGAGTGTGAATATTTTTCTCAATCAAAAAGGAATGTTAACACGAAAGTGTTGAAGGTCTAATTAAATGCTTATCCGTACAAAGCATGACATCTGAAATAAGTCTTTAGTTTTTTTCTTCAATAATTTACAATTTAAAAGCAGACGCTTTTACACACACATGCATGACATGCTAAACACAAACATAAACAAAGAAATTTATTTAAACTTTTAAGACTTTTGTGTGTGTGTGTGTGTTTTGTATATTTTCTTAGTGCAAGTATTTCGAATTTTCATTGTCGTTGTCGTTGTCGTTGTCGTTGTCGTTGTTACTGTTGCACATGTAACCATATTGTTGTTGTTGTTGCATTGAAGTAAACATTGAACATGTCCGCTAATGCCATTAAAGTGAAAATCGTACCGTATTGTGAGCTGTTGTCACGTTTAGGGTTACGAGTGAGACTGTGCGTTAAGTGCACGTGTGTGTATATGTATATGTATACGGTAAATGTGTATATACAACTGCACAACATTTTCACTACCAATTATGGACAAATCGCTATCAATTTAACTACATATCCAATTCTCCTTTTATCCACTGTAGAAGGTTTTCTTTTTCATTTACGTTATACGAGTTTTTCGGTGTGTTTGTGTGTGTATGTGTGTGTGTGTGTGTATCGCTTTGTTGTCTATTTACGACTAATTGTTGTTAGCCAATTTGTTATTTTATTGCTGGTGATTGTCATTGTTATTGTTTTGTGTTATTGTATCATTTCATAGAATTTGTTGTTGTAATTTAGTCTTAAATATTCATTTAACTTGTCAAACTAAACGTGAGAACAGTGGTACGGAGAAAATTGAATTTGTAATAAAAAATTCACTTCAATCGTTGTGTGTATATGTGTCTGTGTGTGTGTGTGATTGCTTCTATTAGAATTTTTTCCTATTTTTGTACCGTTACATAATCCCGTTATAAACAATGCATTGTTTCAGTAGCCTTGCTTTTTCCTAAAAGGACTTTGATTATTCAAAATAGAAACCACATTTCAATCAATCAAAATCGATGTTCCGATGAAATATTTTGAAAAAAAAAAAATTATATCGTAAAAGTGTCGAAATAATCGGAGTAAGTAATAAGTTTGGTGGAGATTAGACCCCCTGTGACGCGCTCTATGCTTCGTGTAAAACAATCTAAATGGCCGCCGCCCCTGCCAACTATAGGTGTGGCAGGTTTTCGATTACGCCTTCTCATAGACTAAGTATTCCATATCAACTTACAGGTAGAATGATTTAATAACTGGTTGTTTGTTTTTATAATGTGGGCGTGTCTGCTATACGAATTCGCCTCTTTTTAACATATCCATACAGTGTCACCTTTTAAGAGCTATTTTTGTGACTGTGAAAAGTTTTGTCGATAAAGGGCGTGTCACTTTCTTTACTAGAAAATGTTTACTATTGAAAAAGTGCCAACAATTGAAAAACTTACGGACGGACATGACAAGAGTGATGCAGATTTTTATGCTGAGATCTTATGCAGCAAACGGAATAGCAATCATAGTATATATAGGAAATGCAGGGTGTGACCATCTTCTTTACATTTTCACATGCTTTTATTTATTTAGAAATATTGTCTGGAAAAGGGAATGATTTGTTATCTGCAGTTGGAACAGGTGAATAGAAGTATATACGTACATACTAATACCACTTATATATTTATAGATTCAAGCCAAGGGACATTTATAAATAATGCAAACTTCTATTCGTTTCCATTAATGTACAAGAAAGTCGTCTTCTTGCGGATCCTTGTATGTGAAGCAAGTGTAAAGCTTTGCAAAGGCTGGTAAAAAAACAAACAAACAAACAAACAAACTAAAACAACAACATAACTAAATAAATCAAGACTAAACAGAAGAGAAGAATAAAATAAAGCAAAAGGTAGTAACACTGGAACGACAACTACATTACATGACACTGTGACGATCAGGTGCACTGTGGTATCAATAACCTCTTTCTCTCTCTATATATATACACACACACACACACACACTTACATAATACACATATACCAGCTGAAGGAATAAATAATGTTTTATTTGTAGACGAAGAGTGAAAATTGTCTTGCTCCGGTGTACGTAACTATATGTATAATTATGGGAAACAAACAAAACGTTTTTGATGTCAGATTGACATCAGCAATTAGTTGGGATATCAATTAAATTGAAAGCTGTCTAAACCCCTACAAAAGTACACAGAATGGAACTTTATAGAAATGTAAAAGAATTTTCATAAAATTGTTGCATAATAACATCATTGTGATCGTTGTCATAAGTTGTATAACAAATACATAAAAAGAAAGAAATCTTCATCATCAGTAGTTGATTACAGGTTCATAGGTCAATTTGTATAGATTTTTGCGATTGTGAGCGTGACTCTTGACCGATTTTGCCTATTTTAAATAGAAACTAAGACTACTTGTACAATGTTTTGACTGAATGTCTCAAAAGTTATCACCGTAAGAATGCCAAGAAAAAGCAGACACACAGAACACACAGAACACACATATCTAAATCGAGTGTAGTTAGGGTTGGGCCCTCTTCCTCCCTGTAAAGTAATACTGTAAGATGGTACCGCAGGGAGGATACGACACAGCAGAGTGGGTTTTTTAGAGGGTATGTCGCCCGGGCGAAGACTCCCACATAACCACGTGTGACAACGTGGTACCCATCCATTATAAAAAAAAACATATCTAAATGGACTAATCTGAATATATTTACTTTGTAGGGTCTCCGACTCCGGTATAATACCTTTGTGCATATACGTACCTTTCTTTCTTATTTTATGTTTTATGTTTCTACAAATAAAAGATTTTGCATTTTTTTTTTTTTTTACCATATAGTGGGCGTGTATTTTATGATTTCTAAACATTTTGTCAATACATTATATTTTGTAATTATTAGAGAATTGAACGTTAATTAATTGTATAGTAGCATATAATGAGAATAAGAACTAGTATGGATTCGTAAAATACTAAAATCGTTTAAAATCTTTTCAATCAGTTCTATCATATAATTCATTACTTATTTCCTTATTTTCACGTAAACTACATTTCTATGCGTAGAGAGAAATTAATATTACTACACTTGTATATATGTGTAGTTTGTATAGTTTGTAATAATTGTAATATTTGTAATAGTAATAAAATGCCAGCGTTTTATGAAACATACAGCGAATGTGTGTTAATTAAACCAACATTACGTTTAAGAAAAATGGCGGCTGTGTTTGCTTTACACTATGTATATATATATATATAAATTCTATGAACATATTTTATGCAATATTTTGTATTTTGTATTTGTATTCGATATTCAATATATGACCACTGAGGCAATACACACACTATATAAATTTGTAATTATTTAAAATTCATTTAAATTTTCTTCGTCTTTTTTTATTTACTTTTTCATATACTAAAGTTCATTTTTAAAGCGGCAGTTTATTATTATTATTTTAATAATTTTTCGTAATATTGATTTAAATTCTTTAGTGAGTGACTTGAAGAAAATATTTAATTTAATTTTATTTTTTTTTTTTTCATTTTTTTATAATCAACTAACTAATAACTAAATTGTCATATGTAAGTAATCAAAAGTTGTTTGTATAATATAAGTATTTAGGCAGAAAAAATTGTTGGTGCATTATTTTTCGTTTTCTTTAATTTTCTTTTATAAGATTAAAATCACAATTTTAAAGACTTTTTGTGTGTTTTACATAAATACTTAAGAAAAAAAAAAAAGAATTATTTTTTTTGCAAAACTTTTATATATCCTCGTCTATATAGACTAAAGAGTCAACATTGCCTAACATACATATATCACCATAATAAAACAAAAAAAAAAAATATATATATATATAAAAATTAAGTACTTAATCTCAAACACAGTTTTGCTATAATTTTTTAACTCGCTGGCCACTTATAGTTTTTTTTTTTTTTTTTTTTTTTTTTTTAGAAGGAAACTATCAAAAACGCACATAATTACATTTTTTGTTAATTTCGTTTCTCTTGAAATAATGAATAATAGTTTTTTTTTTTTTTTGTTTTTTTACACAACTATTGTATCGCGGCCAAATGAAGTGCTGCTCAGCTCATCTATTCGAGAAAACAAGCTATAATTAAATGAAACAGATATATATATATTTCGTTAATGTTTATAAATATAGTGTTTCATAATACAAGATTTGAACAAAAACAAAATCAAATTAACACCTGAAAAAAATGCTTAAATGGGATTTTATTAGTAACACTTAATGAAGTAATGCTTACCAGGGTAATTAAGATATTTTTTATAATTAAAATTCACACTGCTGCTGTAGTGCCTTTCATAGTAAAGTTTATGTAGATGTTTATATGTTATAACACAGTTATAGATGGTTATTATAAAAATCACAAATTACTCACTGCAGTGCAAAATTGTACTTTTGTACGTCTGTCTTTTACTTTTTGTTTCACATTTTTATATTTTATGAATAATATAATATAACTGAAACTAGGCATTGAATTAAATTTATTTGTAACAAGTAAGAAAACTAAATTTGGCTTTGACCAAATCTTAAATACCCTCTACCTCTACACGAAAGGGCGTGGCAAATATATATATATATATATATTGCGCCCTCTAATAGTGTACGTATTACGTATCAGCATGTAAGTCTACTTTTACGTTAAATATGGTTTTTTTAAAATTGTGGGCGTATCTGTTATCCGAGTACGCCCATTTTTAGTATATCGATGAAGATAATATTCATACATATACATACCAAATTTCAAGTTTGTAGCTCATATTTTGTGGTAGATAAATAGATTTTTATCGATTGTGGGCGTGGCTCTTGACCGATTTTTCCCATTTTAAATAGCGATCTGCGTGCAAAGACTAAAAGTCCCTGTACAAAATTTCAGCTCAATATCTCAAAATTTACGCCCGTGGGAGTGCCAACAACAGACGGACACACGGACATACATGTCTAAATCGACTCAGTTTTTGACGCTGATCAAGAATATATATACTTGGTAGAGTCTCTGACGTCTTTTTCTGGGTATAGAAAACTTAGTATACCACTAAGGTTGAGGGTATAAAAATATGAGGCACCCAGAATAGCTCAGTAAGCTAATCTTGATTATAGATATTTTTTAAAGTTTTATAACTTTGAAACGGCTGCACGTACTTTATTCAAACTTTTTGTGGAAGCTTGTAAATTAATTCACCTTTCAAACGAAGGATATTATTTGGGCGTGGCACCGAACATTAAAAATCATCGATCGTTAAAAATCAAACTAACAACAAACAAGCACGATCCAATTTAAAAGTGTCCCACATCATTAATTATTTGATAAAGTCATAAAAAAATTATAGTTTCCAACTTGATGCATACAAAATAGTTTTATGGGGAAAAACAATGGGAACCCACTCACCTTAATTGTTATTTGAAGATGTAAAATCGATTTGCAATATTATATAAAGTTTCTCATAGCTGGAGTGTAAAGAACGAACGGAGATAATGATGCTAATGGTGATCGTAATAATGTCGACGATAATGGCAAACAATCTGAAAAACCACAAGTAATCCATAAAAGCGAGACGAATTGTGCATGTTTTCTGTTACTCTTGATGGAGTTCTCGTTTATTTTTGCTATAACGACAACTTTCTAGGAATTGCAGGAGCTAACTACAAGTATAGGGTGCCTTGTTGGCGATGATCGAAGTGATGTATGTAAAGTTTCTTTTTTGACTTTTCTTTGGTTGGACGCAGATCCCACACGAGATTGGAGAGACTGCGTGGTCGCGATAAGCGTCGTGTCTTCTTTTCTGGCAATTTATTTGAATCACCCGATGTACGGCCACCACTGCGCGATGAATCTAAAGTACCCTCTCGAGGATTGTGATGTATAATACCAGTTAAGCCACCAGCCGCACTTGAGCTTTTGCTCAACGGCAAGGGTGGCCCACCATGATTGTTATTGTTGTTGCCACACTTCAGTACTAGATCTGGAGTTGGGGCGGCCATAAGGGGTTGACCTTTGGGATTTGTTGAGATCGTCGGTGATATGGAATTATTTTCAGGCGTCAGCTGAAGACTGCTAAGACTTTTGTATCTGTTAAATCGCAAATTCCGGGAGAAGAGAGACAAGATGGAGGGAAATCATTCATCATTATTACAACAACTCTTTCGCTTACGTTCATAATTTAATTTATTTTTATTGTAGAAGAAAATGAAAAATGATTATTTTACCTGATGTGAAATAGCGGTGATTGAGGTTCCAGGCTGCATTCTTTACCCATTATGCCGGCACTCAGTGGTGTACCAGTTCCATTCAAGCCGGCATGAAAATGATTACTGGATGTTAGGATTTTGCTTGCACCTCCACCTCCTGCGCTGCTGTGATGATGACTGTGATGATGATGATTATGATGTACTGCTATCGCTGCTGCGGCCGCATTCACTACAATCGCTTGTGATGTTGCATGATGACTATTGTGATTGTGGTGATGATTGGAGCCGACTCCATGGCTATTATTGCTATTGTTATTGTTGTTGCCGCCGCCAGCACTGTGTGTATTCTTGAGATAAAGCTTTGGTAGTGTGGGACGTTGACGTTTACCCGGCAACTTTTTACCCGGTATAGTTTCAATAGGTGGCGGTATTGGCTTAATGTCCTCCTCTATGTGACTATGATGATAGTGATTGACCAGCGCACCGTTTGACGTTGTTTGATGGTGGTGATGATGATGAGATTGGTGCTGATGATTGTGATGATTCTGACCTACAGAGCCGCTTGCCAGCGACGTGTGCTGGTGCTGATGCTGATGGCTGTGATGATGGCTATGATTGCTGCTGCTATTGTGACTACTGTTTGTGTGATGTTTTGTTGACTCCAGACTGCTATAATTGTTGTTGTTGTTGTTATTATTATTATTATTATTGCTATTATTATTAATGTTATTGCCGCTGTTATTTAAACTATTGCTGTTGGAATGATTATTATTATTATTGTTGTTGTTATTGCTACTGTTGTTGTTATTATGATTATTGTTGCCATTGCTGTTGCTATTGATCTGTCTGCCACCACTGCCATTCGGGTTGACGCGTATCAAACTGCAATAATTACCACTACTATCCGTATGTTGTGATTTAATGGTTGGCGTCTCACATATCGGTTCGAACCGTGATATGCTTTTAGCGAGCGGCGTTATGCCGCGCACATAATCATAAATATGATCAATGTCATTGTACTCTTCGGACACCTCCTCAGTTGGATGATTTTTACTGTACGACTCACAGCTGGCACTACGTTTCAAAATGTATCCATTTTCCATGAGGCCGTTAGCTACAAACGCTACTCCGGCCGCTGATGGCAACATAACCACGGGCAATTTGTGACGACCGCTAAACTTTGAGTCCTTTTTTTCCTTCTCCGATAATTTGATATCGACTATTTGCAAACGATCACGTGCATCACCGAGAAGACGTTGAGCCTTCTCTAAAAAGCGCGAATACTCGATGAAATGCTCCAATTGTTCCATATTCTTGGCTCTCTGCAATTTGAGTTTGGCATTCAGTGGCACCGGCACCAAGTCGTTATCTTTTTGCAAAGGCAAAGCAAAGATACGATCGATTTCTACACAGCCTAATAAACGCATTTCCGGTACGAATGGTTGCTTTAAGCCTTTCGGTACGCAACCATGAACCAATCTACAAAAGTATTTATTAAACGAGAAAGAGGGAATGTTGCAGAAGTGTTAAACCATTGTTTGGGCGATATATTGCAGCAACCAAATATGGTTAAGAGCAGTTGCCACAAGCGTATAAATCGTTTGGATGAGTTTCATAATGGAAGTGTGAGTAAAAAGTTAGGCTTCTACTTACCTTACTACTATCGGCATACGTTTCAACAGCAGATTCTTCACTGTATGCACCCCACTTATACTGTCTTCCTTGGCTATAGGTGAGAACTTGGCTTTGGTATCGATTGGTAAATTGACGATTTCGTCTTTTATGTTTTTGCATTGCAGAAATTTCCCATTTTCGTTCATTGTGGTGAGCAGTTCACCCGCATGTATGGTGCGATTCATTTGCGGACAACGGAACGTATCACGTACCAACACTCGACAATTGCGCCGCTTTGACAATTCCAGTACTGATTCAATACAACGCGTCGAACGACCATCTTCGCTCAATAGCTCAAAGTAACCGGGATAGGTTTCTGGTATTAAAACTTTAGCACCAACATTGGTTGGTTTGCGACCCTCCTTCAACTTAATGGGTTGTGCTAAGATCTGATATTTTCTGCCGGCCGAGAGGAAAAGTGCCGTACTCTGGAGGGAGGGCGCCGACAACGTTGGAACACCTAAATTTTGATGTTGACCTTTGACAATTTTCGCGACAGATGGTAACTTTTGTTTGGAAAAATCGCGCAAATAAATGGGCGGTGATGTGCTGGTGTCCCCAAAACGGGAGGCAGCCAATATTATTTGGCCATCGGTGGCGGCCATATCGCGATTGAAGAACGATAACAGTTTGGTGCGCGCCAAGTTCGCATTAAACGTCAGTAAATTTCATGGAATTTGTGTGGGAAAATCAGTGGTGCTGCTGCCACTGACGTAGTCGTAAGCGTTGCCGTTGGTTGCGGTAGGGTTAAGTGATTCGTGAGTATGGGAGGGCTGTAGGATTGTTGTGCTATTCGTTGTGGTCGTGGCGGTGGTGGAGGTTAAAAGACGTGAAGACGTTTGCCAAGCGTAATGAATATACTGCATTCGGTTTGATTAGTGGGCTAGACACGGTAGGTAGATAATACAAGTTTGGGTGTTTGTGCAGAAATTTTGCCTTCTCAAAATTTTCTTTAACAAGTTAAATCTGCAAACAAAACAAAAAACAAAAATAAGGAAAAGAAACTAAAATACAAAATTTGAAATTTGCATAAGTCTGTAAATAAGTCAAGTCAAGTAAATGGGAGTGTATGTGTGTGTGTGTGTGTGTGTGTTGTATAAAGCCGTTCGTGATATAATTTCAAGCATACTTCACGAACAGCAACAATAAAACAAAAACAAAAGAAAAAGCAAAAGCAAAAAACAACAACAACAACATTAGAATGAAAATGAAAAGTTTCTCTCTTCATCATCATATCAACTTCACTTTAGTTCTGATGGTAGTCATCTTGTGTGTGTGAACACTGGTGGGAAATTACAAACAGAGACAGCGAACAAGAACAACAGACAAGACATAATAGTAACAGCAGCAACAACAACAACAACAACAATAATAAATAAATATGTTTTGGCGGTCATAAACTATTCTCAGCTCCATGCTGTTGCCAATGTTTATTTATATGTAAGTATGAAATGTTTTTTCTGTACGTTTGTATGTATGTATGCGTGGTGGCTCCACATAAGTACACATCACGTTTCCACGATTTATTATGGTCAAACTATTGCAGAAAGCAAATGACGGCACATAAAAATTGTTTCTATTTGCCATAAATGAGAAGAAGAAGAAGAAGAAGAAGAAGAATAACAACAACAGCAACAGCAACAATAAGAAGAAACTTATTGTAACATTACCATAAAAAATGCCGCACGGTCAATGAAATGCATTGCAATGCAACAAAAATGAAAATAACAACAACAACAACAGAAATCACTATTGAATATATAATGAAAATATGATGATGATAATGAAATATAGAAAAAGGAAAAAAGCCAACACCAACAACAACTCTAAATGATGACAACAATCATTGTAAATGAAAGGTCAATGCAGGCAGACAAGACATCGCCTCCCATCATTACCTACTCTCATGGTCATGATGAGGCTGGAATGACGTTCGAAGTGGACTATGTGCCAAAACTAGGTTATGAAAAACCTTCTCATTATTATTATATTTAGGAGAAAATATGCGAATTGGTGTCTGAAATGGTTTGTAAGATTTTTTGTACTGTAAAACGAAATGAAACGTTTTGGTAACAGTTTCTTCCAAGAATCTAGCGAATTTTCTTTTACGATTTAGATCAAAGACCGCCATCGGCAGCCACCTCATCGTGAGAGTCTGATACATAAGTAGTATAAAATGAAAATTATATTTTTCTTGAACTAATTCTTTTTTCTCCTTAATGTCTTTGGGGATACCAGTGTGCATGGCCATCGTTTATTCATTTCTCAATAAAGAAACCATACTTATGGTTGAGTGTGTTCTAAATGGTAGAGTTAATGAAAAAAGTAACATTTCTCACGCTCTTCAAATGTTAGCCTAGCAACCGACAATCACACCATAAGGTTTTTCTTTTCTTCGTTACAAAATCCATGGCTGTACTTTTTCACCTCTCCTGCTCCTACCCCAACCCCTACCCTTACTATATTGCTGTTCTGTTCAATGCTAGTAAATTGTCATTACACAGAAAACACATAACTAAGAAATAAGAAAACGTGACATCTTTTTATGTTGCTACTGCACAAAATACATTACAATACTATTGTGAAACTCTTCATTTCTGAACATGGCCTCCACTCATGATACCTTTCATAAATTAAAGTTTAACAACAACAACAACAACAACAACAACAACAAAACTATACTTGGCTTACACCAAAGTTTCAATACCCTTCATATTGATTAAAATAAAACAAAAACATTAAATTTTCCAAGTTGATCTCCCCTAATAAGCATATATGAGAATTGTGAACGTTTTTCCTTTGTTGTTGTCATTGCATTGTGGGCATGGTCGTTGAACAAGTTTGCTTAAAACTATTAATAGTTTTGCTCAGTTGAAGAACGCGACATATAAACGTTTACAAACAAAGAGGGAATGGACGTATAGACATGATTAAAATGATTCAATAATTGATGCTGATTAAATATTATAAATAATTGAAGCCTTCTTTCGGGGGTATAACAAATTCTGTGACAAAGTTAGTATTCTCCGATCAGGTGTAATGACAGCAAGAACAAGAAACAAACAACGCTATGACTACCACTTAACATAATGACTGTATACTACACGTATTTATATTGATGGCTCCATTTCTAAGCTGAAAGTCTTTTAATTGTTACTCATGGTTGTTGTTGTTGTTGTTGTTTTTGTTCTCTTCGTGGTAAATTCTATCGATTTTAATGAGATGTTTCAATTAATTTGTGTCATGCCATAGTATTCATAGTACAAAGTTTTGTAATGTAATGACTTGATAAGGAAAAAGTTTCAACGAAATCTGCAATAATTTTTACTAAGAACAAAACAAAATACTATTTGACTTTGTTGCTGTTGTTATATTAATTTTATTACTACAATAGACTTTCTTATTGATATAGGTACCGATGATAATGCTTTTATTTCATTGGCCTATGAAGGAACACATTAAAGTTTTATGTTTGAATATTTTCCAATAGCATTTCTGCTTAACTGATAGAAGTATGTGTATTATCAATTATGTTTGGCATGCCACACAAATGGCAATGTGAGTGAGTGAGCATTGTGTACATTTGCCACACCACAGGTTTGGTCTCTAGAAACTGCAGTAGTAATTATGACTTGCACATGCATACCCAACTATTTATCTATAATGTAACAATTCACACAAGCATTTATTTTAAATCACTCATCCATTGTTTATCATGTCAGAACAGTTCAAAAGCATTAAATATAATTAACTATTATGCGGTTTGTGACTCAAGTTATTTATGTCACATGAACTGTAACTAAACGAGTCAAATTGAACAAATGGAAAAAGAAACGCTATGAGAAACAACAACAACATAAATTCATTATAAATGGTTCATAATGATGGGTATGCAATAACTTTGGTTATACCTCGAATGCCTTGCATATCTATTTAGTAAGTTGTAGGCGTGGCTGATATATGATTACTTTTTATAATAAAAAAAAACAAACAAAACATCTTCATTAACGACAAATTCTATACCAAATAATATTTTATGTAAACTGTTGGCGTAGCTATTATCCAACTCCGCCTATTTTTTGTGACATTTACGGAAAGAATTCTTATGCTCTAAAAAAGTACGTAAAATAGTGTTTTTTACTTGAAGTAATGCTTCTAGGAGCGCGGAGTTAGGGAAACTTTTATTCACAACCATTAAATCATTAAATTTTTTGAATACTTTTGATAAAACTCTCTGATGGATATTTGTGTGAGTATTAAACTTTCAATTATATTAATTATGGATGGATTATGGAGTTGACCATGCCTTTTCGAGGGTTTTTGTCATAATATTCCGAGACTATACATATATGTCCTGAATTTAAGGTTCATCGAAGCCACATTCTGAGTTTCAATCCGAATTTTCTCTTGATGGATGTGCGTAAAAAATTGAACTTTTCAATGCTTAAAAAAATTTTAAAAATTAAATTTATTGCATTGATTTAATTTAACTTAATTTTTTAATATTACATTTTATTATATATTATTTTATTTTATTTTATTTCCTTCTTGGTGCATTACATACTTTTTGTCTATAAAAGTCATTTCTAAACAGAATTTGTTTGCAGTGTATGCAAATTAATTACTGAAGAGATTCGTAATGAACGTGTCATTAATCACAAGATAACAACAAAGAGCACAACAACAACTGAGTGTAACAAAAGCGGAAGAAAGAATGAAAGAAAGAAACAAGGAAAACATTGTTAAAATGACTCTGCCAAAGCCTATGCTGCGCTCCTATGAAGAAAAGTTAAAGTTCTTGAAAGTTATGTAGAAGGCATGTGAATGAAGGCAGTGAAATGAAGCCCTATTGTAGCCAGAATCCACTCTATCGGAATACTTGTGTATCCGTACATATTTGAGTAGATATTATACGAGTTGGCAAACTTACGTCGTTTGTAAACTTACCATTGGACAATTTATGCATGCCTAACGCAACACACACACGCACGCATACATACATATATAAATATATATAAAGGTGAGGGTGCTTTGTGCTTTCAAGTCATAATTGTAAAGACTTATCTTGTGCTTAAGGACGCCTTATGGCATGTTGATATCAACAGTGGAAAAAGTGTTCAAGTTGCTTAAGTTAAGCTGTCTGTTTCTCTGTACATACAAGTTATAGACGTCATTAGTTACGGTGGCGAGAAAGCTTGTTGTTGGTTTTTAGTTTTTATTTTGTTCCCTTCTTGATATGGTAGAGCAAGTACGTATTATACTTAGAACGACATAATAGGTTACCTAAAAGGACTTGGTAATATAAGCAACTTCGACCAACAACAACAATAATAATAACACCATCAATAACAGACGCATGTACACGCCAATCTATATATAAACACACAAAGCTTACGCCTATAATGCCTCCTCATACATATGCATGGCGGTTGTACGGTTGTACGGTTGTACGGTTGTACGGTTGTACAGCTGTACGCCTGTTAAGAATATTGTGAAATGAACACACAACCAATCTATCCCCAGCATTACTATTATGTTTCAGGAATATGTTGTAGTATGTGGTAGGAAAACAAAAAGGTACACATACAAAAAATTGAAAACGGCAAACGAAAGATGAAGTGGAACAACAACAACAACAATAACAGCAACAATAACAACAATACAAAACAACAAGCAGACTTTGTGGTTTGACTTTACTGAGGTTTCGTGTCGTGTTCTTTTCTTTCTTCTTTTCGTGTGTTAATCATAAAAAAAAAAGAATTCTTAGGGAAATTGCTCAATGCTGTTGCTGTTGTTGTTGTTACTTTTATGAATATAATATTCATGTATGTATGTATAAACATGCTGTTGCCTTAAAGTCCTCTTTGCTTCATATGATTAATGATGAAATGCTTACGAGTGCATACTTAACATTTAAAACTTCTTTGTAGACGTTTTCACTTTTAAACATCTTCAAATGCACCCATACACGCACAACATAAGTAAGTAAGTAAGTAAGTAAGTATAATGGGTTAAGTTTCCTTGATAGCTTGGTGTAGGTTTCCTTTATAGAATGCATTGTAACGCGAACAAACAACCAACTAACCAACACCTACATATAAACTAACAACAACAGCAACAGCAGCAACAGCAGCAGCAACAGTCATAGTAAACACACCATCATTACTTTCCGGCTCATTGTTATTGTTATAAAAAGCATTTTATCAAAGCATTCCCTGTATGTATGTAGGTGTGTAAACATAATATCTGCCAAGAATGCAATACATGTGTAAATGCGTGCATGATGAGGTGTGGGTGTATGTATGTGCATGCATATTTAATCTCAGATGTTTTTTTCTTGTATATTTTGTTGTTGTTGTTGTTGCTTCTTCTGCTTAGTTCGTAGAAAACACTTTAACTAAGAAGCATAAAAACGTTCCACAAAAACATACAAAAAAAAAAGAAAAAATAAAAAAAAATGTGTTTGTTTATCCAGTCATCCTAGCGAAAGAGAGAGGATGTGCTGTCTCCTCTGCCCATTTACCCATCGAGAGTAGGAGTTAAGCGTGATTCTATATAATCTGCATTTATTTAATTTTTTTTCTTTTTTTCTTTATTGTATTAACTTGCCTAGGTGAGCGTGTATGTAACAAGTAAGGCATGTTTACTCAGCAACATGTGTATATGTGGTAACATCATCAAGTCTTTTATAACGACCTCGCTTATAACCCTTTTTAAGTACATAACCCTACACTGTATAAAAGGGTGAACTCTTAAAAGTAGCGACAAGTAGTCGTAAGTAGTACACGCTTACACAGAAAAATACATATTTCTTGGAAAAGTCCTTCTTAGGCGATGCCTATGTCAACACATTATGCATAGAGAGGGAGAGGGAGAAAGAGAGAGAGAGAGAGAGAGAACGACAAGTTTCCTGTGAAATTATGCTAAATACGGAAAAGCAATTTTCCACAATCAACCCAACTTGATAGGTTTTGTGTTTTTTCCCATTTAGTACGTACGTACGAGGTATCAGCAATATTTACAATATAAGCAAGTTTCCATAGGTAAGCATTTCTTTTATCTGCAAAGTTCCCACCAAAGTGATTATGCCAAGAACATAATTTTCTCACTTAAGTTTTACCTTTCCAGCTGATTTTTGAAAGAAATTTTTTTCTATCACTACCGCCACACAGTTTCATGTTTTTTGCAAATGTTTGCTTTATACATTCACGCGCACGCATGCACACACACACACACACACACACACACACAACTTTACCCACAATATACATATACATTATTAATACGGGTCGGGATCTCAAGAAGGATGTGGTTTATGAGAGTTATTTCTCTATCTTACACAAAACAAAGAAAATGCAAGAAAAAGAAAACATTAAGAAAATAGAAATATTATGATTGCTGTGAGTGGTGTAAGCGCATTGAATGGTAAAGAAATATGGAACATGTTGCCAACGGAAATGCACACTACTAATGTGATTTTTTAATTGTTGCGGTTAAAGAAAAACCTACATACGAGTGCCTGATAAGCGTAAGTGCTTTGCTAAATTGCTTTGCAATCAAATTGTGGAAGAAATTTTCTTTGCTGTGCGTGTGTGTGTGTGGAAAGTCTTTACATAATATTATACATTGTCTGTAATATATATATAGAGCGATGCTTATAGCAGCCCACACTTGCACAAACACATTTTATGAGCTGTGGTTAATTGTATTGTTTAACTTGATATAATTCATCATCCATATTGCATCTAATGGTTGCTTGATGGTGCCTAATCATTTTCGATTATTCGTGTTCTGTAAGGTAAGCCACAGTGCAATGGAATATAACGGTTTGGCCAATTATACGGTAAAGGTTCAAGCAACAAGGTTAAACTTTGTTTTTATACCCTGGCTGATGCATACATATAAAAATGTGTCATTGCCTCACCCAGTAATGACAAAATTGTAGGCGGCATATACTCTACATAGTATTTTTGTTTTTGATTAGTTTCAAAATGTGAATTGATCCAGATATGTTCGTACACTCAGGTGAAAACTAACATGGTAGAAATGTGGTACAGAACGGTTTGGTTACTTGACACACCCACAATTGACAAAGAGCCAAAAAAAATTGATCAGTTGAAGTTGAAATGATGGACATTTATTTGTAATAAAATCATTCTTATGGAATATAAGTAGGCGTGGTCAACTAGGAGACTTGTAATGAGGTACCTTCCACGCCCACGATTTGTATAAAGATGGGTGGGGGTACATCCAAGCATAATATATATGAGGTCTAATGAGTTTGGTAGTCGCAAAGAAACTCAAATCCAAACTCTCCAGAATACTTCAAATCCCAGGTATAAGTCCAAGACACCTTTATAGGTCATCGTAGTGCTATTTACATGTATTTACATATGTATGTATGTATATAAATAAAATGAAATTTCTGCTGAAAACATAAGAACTCATGGGAGCAAAATGTCTTCACCTAACTTGGTAACATTTATTGTTTATTTATCGGCTCCTCAATCGATTCCACTTGTGTAAATTACCTTCAAGTTAGTTTAACTTGAACATTGAACATAATTTCATAACTGTACGGATAATACATTACAATTGAAATGATTCAACTGTTTAGACGTTTAACGCCTGTTACGTGTTTAGAAATTAAATGATCAAGTTCCCAACCTAGAGAAGAAAGGGTTTCTCCCTCAATTCCGCAGAAAAGTTAAATAACACAAACACAATAACAATAACAATAACAATAACAATACAAACTTTCCTTTTAAAGTGTATGCCGCGCCGCACATAAACGTTATTTGTTTTGTTAAATGTTTTACACATATTACCACTGTGACCGCAAAATTGTAAATTCGTAGTCGTTTAAAGAAATTATTAAAATAAAGAGGAGAAGAAGGAAAACTTCTTCGTTGTAAATTTCTGATCAGTTAAGTATGAATGCGTTAATAGAATTATAATTAGATTTTCACAATTTCAACATAAAGCGATTATATAAATATGTGCTCATGGTTATACATTTATTCAGCCAATCAAACATTTAGTCATGTGGACATAAGCGCAACAACGCCAATTCGTATAACATTTCATGTGTGTTTGTGTAATTTTTTTCTTTTCTTTTATTACTGTTTTTACCAAAGAATTTAGTTCTCAACTTCCTGTGGTTCCAAGAATTTCTTTTATGCTTTTCAAAACTACACACACACACACACTCATGCGCTACTTAAGTAATTAATAAAAAGTCACACTTTGTCTTCTCTTCGTTCCATGATCAGCTTAAGCAGCAATAGACTTGATCTTCCAACCAACTGACTAACCACTTATCAATTTATAACAGATTTGTAATCAAACCACAAATTCGAACCTGAATGGAAATAAAATCTCATATAAAATTCAATGATATGAATTTTTGAGAGTAAAGGCGAAATCGATGAGAAGTGTAATGAAATTCAACTTGAATGGAAATGAAATAGCGCTGGTATGGCGGTAAGCATTGAATGGTTTGAGTTCAAAAGTTTTTGTGTTGAAACTTTCTAGGGGTAGCTACGTCCATTTCGTTGTAATGCATATGTTTACAGAAACAGTTCAAAAACGATACATTAAAAACCATATTTTCGGGCAATTATTTGGTTGAAAAAACTCAAATGAATGGCCATTAAAAATGTAGGCGTGGTAAATATAATTAAAATGCCTGATTACCGTCTCCACCACCTTCTACTTAAAGAACAATTTCTTTTTTCTAAATTAAATCTTCCTTATACGACCGCGCCCCTTGTTGGCACAGTATTTATAAATACTTGTATCGAATTTCATCTGAATAGTGAAACTTTTGCGAATGATAGATTTAGATGGATTTTTGTCGGTTGGGGGCGTGGCACTTGACCGATTTTGCCAATTTTATTAAAACAATTTATAACCGTCAGAATGCAAGCAGCAGATAAATATACGGACACAGGAGCGGACTCGTCTAAATCATATTACATCAGCATTCACTAACTATACAGTATTCTCCGCCCAAGAAGCTATAAATAGAAGCATTTTGCCACGACTCCTCTCTTTAATTTATGAAATCGGATCAATTTATTTTAAAGTATGAAACCCTCCCTTCATAAAGTCCTATTGCGACAAAAATCATGATGAAATTTTATAATTTTCAATGATTTTTTTTTATAAAAGTTTTATTGAAAAACATAGTAACCAGATGGAAAGGCCATCCATTGTTGTATGTCCTAATTTTTGACCATCGCAAGCCAATCGTAATTATTCCTGAATTTATTAATAATAATATACATCGCCACCCTTCTGTCACAATTTATAGGTTGTCCCACTACTTTAACAATACTAGTAAATAGACCTATTACTGCGGGGCCCCGTGTAGGGGAAATACATCCTCCTTGTTTAATCTAATAAATGACTCTTTGAATTCTAAATATTTGTTGATAAAACTATAACTTAATGTTCCCGTGCTATGCATCCGTTGTCAAAGGTGGCGTCCAAACAAAATTACTTAACAAGTAAAAATATGTACAAATACAGTACTTTTTGTCTGTACGTCCGTTAAGAAAATAAAACTGGAAGCCAAAATATAAATCCTATCGATTTGAAACTTTGTAGACTAGCTTATCGTTGTATTGTAATTCAATATAGAAATTATTTTTTATAAAAGTTAAAGCTACAAAAAATGCTCTATACATAAATGTATGTGGACTTACGTAGGTTGATTTTTTTTCTTATTTGACTCAATTCGATTCAAGTTGATCGCTGTGTGGAAGTGAAAATGAAACTTTATATCCACTCGGTGTATTAAGACTCAGTTGTATGTGTATAATAAGGTTATGATATGTATATGCATGCGATACATAATCTGTCTTATGAATCAATGACTTTCGTTTTCATTTCGGCAAATGTTTATTTTAACACTTCACTGGAGATTTGCTTTACAAATCTCGTTTCACTTGCAAATTCTCTTTCTTTTCTCGTTCACCGTTACATGGAGGTCGTTTTTCTTTTTCTTTTTATTTTATTTCTATATAAATCTCAACTTTCTTTGGTTTTATTTTTATTTGTTTGCTTTATTTTCTTTAATGTTTAAACAAATTTTATATTTAAATAATAATAAAAGTTTTCATTTATTTTATAATGAAGAAATTTTCTTTTAAAGTGTTTTTTTAATTATTATTTTTATTTCATTGTAAAATTGTTTAATAAACCGAATAATTTAACGCAGAATTGTTGTGTGATGCATTTTAATTTTATAAAACCGCGTATGACAACAACACATGCATACGTGCATGTTTATGTTTGTCTTTTGCTTTTTCTGTGTTATATAGTGAATGCGTTGGTCGTGTCACCGCAACCGCAACAAATGTTACATTAATGAAATGGATTCTGAGTGAAGACTAAACCAGTATAACCACTGCCAAAGACTGGGCAGCTTTTTCGTTTGCTTTTTATTATATACATATTCAAGTGTATGTGTGTGTGTGTGTGTATGTCTGTGTACACGAATATACTCGTACATTTGTACAGCGACGACAGCATAACGTCAACAATACATACAGCACACCGTACACAGTGTACACCGCGTCACATCTGCGGTATAAATGTTGTTTGCTTCAGTGGCGAAGACGAGCTTAGTAAAAGAATTAAATCACAATGTTAAGCGTATATCAGTGACAAGCCAGAGAAAGAGAGAGAGAGAGAGAGTGGGAGAGAGAAAGAGTCTTAACATGCGGACATGCAAACACAAGAGAGTTTTTCAAACGCAAACTTACTCATACACACTGGCCGACAGACAGACAGACAGACAGACAGACCGACAAACCGTCTTACCAAAGAAAAGCAAACAAAAACAAAATCGATAAAACACATGATTTCAGTTTTTTTTTTATGACACACACACCCAAACACAGTTGAGAACCAATGAAGCTAAACATTAGCAGCGCATAAAACGTCAATGTTGACGTTAAAAGTTAACGTTGACGTTTACAGTTTACTATGGATTCGGCATAATGCTATTGTTCGGCACTAGCGACACTGAGCCGCTAAACAATGTCACACAAGTGATGTCGTTTTCATTTCGTTGAGTAGTGGCCCAACTTTTTGGCTGACTAGCTGGCAGCGTGTTCTCGCTTTTTGTGTGTTTGGTATATGTGTATGTGTGTGTGTGTGTGTTAGTGTTAGTGTTAGTGTTTTTCCAAACTGAACTACAATTTATTGCGACGTGCCAAGTCTGGCTTGGCATGTGCGCTGCTTTGGCGTGATAGAACAGAGTTTTTATAATAACAACAACAACAATAACAATAACAACACTGGAACTTATACATACATTTAAGGTTTACATTTAACCCTACACTGCTGCTGTTGCAGTTGCCATGACTGTGATATTTTGCTCTGTTATTGTATTTTCTTTAGTGTTGTTGTACTGTTAATAAAACCAGTTGTTATTGTAGTCAGTTGGGTTAGTTAATCAGTTGGTTGTGCTGCGTGCCGTATACAATCTCTATAAAATGTCTTTTCATGTTTTCTCTTCTTCTTTTTCATCATCATCATCATCAGCACCATCATCATCATTTTCTTTTCATTGCATGTGATTTTCATATATTCTATTTAGTGTTATTATTGTTGTTGTTGTTGCTGCTGTTGTTTTATTATAGTTCATTTCATTTAAAGCTTTTAATTTTGTTTTCATTGTGCTCTCTGTTGAACTCTTCCAATGCTGTTGCTGCTGCTGCTGCTGCTGCTGCGGTGCTGTTGCTGTTGCGAATCTTTTATTGTATTCTCGTTTTTATTACATTTTTTATACTTCTTTTATATTTTTGTGTTCCCTCTTGCAATTTGTTTTGAGTTTTAATTTCTAAGCAAATGGTTTTGATTAAATGTTATGATAATAATACATATATTTATAATTTTACCTGGAGAGCATTGACTAGCTGGCTAGCTGGCTTGTTCAAGCATTCAAGCGTGCCAAGCCATGTAGTGCAGCTTATATATATATGTATAAACATGTGTGTGTGTGTGTGCAAATGCTTTGACTTTCAAAGCTAACATCCAACACATATACAGCACAAGAGTGTTAATTTTCTAAAAATAACATCAACACGTTTTCTGGTTATTTTTAAACTCAATTGAACTTTAATATTCCTTAAGATTACTCTCTACACTGCCAGCCAGTATACTTAACGTACACTCGTTTTCAGTTTAACTTAAGAGTGAAATGAATTTTTTTCTTCTTTCCTTTATTTTCGCTTCTTTTTCTTCTATTTTTCTTCCTTTTTTTCTTTCTTTTTTTTTTTTTCTTTTTTTGTTTTGCTTTTTACAATTGCATACCTCTACAACACTATGTATGAGAAGTGATCAGAAGAAAAGAAAAAAATAAGAGAAAATGAAAAAATAACAAAAGACTTAAACAACAAACTCTAATCATAGCGTATCATAGACAATATTAGCTCATAAAACGTGTGCTTATGACCTTGATAATAAAAAAAGATGTTGTTGTTGTAAATAACTTTTTTCTTCAAAGCAAATGTACTTTTGTGTAAGTAGGTTGTGTATGAGATACGATTTAAGGAAAAAAGTGACGTACCGTACGTCTGTACCTGATCCTAAATTTACATTTTTTAGCAATATTTTCTTTTATTTAAATTATTGAATCCAGCTCTAAAGAAATGCTTTTTGTAAATTATGGGCGTGTCTAGTACACTCTTCCGCCCACTTAATAATCTAATCTTGATTATAGATATTTTTTAAAGTCTTATAACTTTGAAACGGTTGCACGGATTTTGTTCAAACTTTTTGTGAAAGCTTCTAAATTAATTCCCCTTTCGGATGAAGTAAATTATGTGGGCGTGGCACCGCCCATTTAGTTAATAAACAAGAAATACTTAAAAAAAGTCATTTTTTAAGTAAATGGACAGTGCCACGCCCACTAATTAGATATCCCTGAAAAGCTATAGAAATTTCCAAATGTTTGCAAAAAATTTGACCAAAATCGGAGCAGTAGTTTTCGAGTTATAAGCCAAACAAATCCACATTCATTCTTGTGTGTGTGTGTGTGTGGTCGTCGTTTTAAAAATCATGCCATATTAAAAATGTGAGCAAATACCAGGCGCTCAGAAATGCCCAGTAAGTGAATGTGGATTCAACATATTTTTTAAACCCTTATAACTTGGAAACGGCTGGACGGATTTTGTTCAAACTTTTTGTGAAAGTTTCTAAATTAATTCACCTTTCGGATGAAGTATATTATGTGGGCGTGGCACCGCCCATTTAGTTAATAAACAAGAAATACTTAAAAAAAGTCATTTTTTAAGTAAATGGACAGTGCCACGCCCACTAATTAGATATCCCTGAAAAGCTACAGAAATTTCCAAATGTTTGCAAAAAATTTGACCAAAATCGGAGCAGTAGTTTTCTAGTTATAAGCCAAACAAATTCACATTCATTCTTGTGTGTGTGTGTGTGTGGTCGTCGTTTTAAAAATCATGCCATATTAAAAATGTGAGCAAATACCAGGCGCTCAGAAATGCCCAGTAAGTGAATGTGGATTCAACATATTTTTTAAACCCTTATAACTTGGAAACGGCTGGACGGATTTTGTTCAAGCTTTTTGTGGAAGCTTGTAAATTAATTCCCCTTTCAAACGAAGTATATTATGTGGGCGTGGCACCGCCCATTTAGTTAATAAATAAGAAATACTTAAAAAAAGTTATTTTTTAAGTAAAAGGACAGAGCCACGCCCACTAATTAGATATCCCTGAAAAGCTACAGAAATTTCCAATTGTTTACAGAATAGCTCAGTAAGCTAATCATTATTTTACATTTTTGTTAAAGTCTTATAACTTTCAATTTGTTTTTTTTTAAGCTATGATGTTCTTAAGTTTGTTGTATCAACAAACCTATTGAAAGTATTATGAAAATAGCAAAAACTGTATAATAACAAAATTATTATAACAACCACACCTACTACTTCTAAATAGACTAACAATACTATACAACTTAGTTTAACTTTGAAAAATACGAAACAGATTCCTGCTTTAGCTAATCTCCGCCAACTCAAAGCATTGTGAATGTAGTGTTTAAGTGAGAAGAGAAAGTATCAACTTATTCACTCATGTCATTATAATAAAATGTCATTGAAAGTATTTCGCTGTTATTTTTGTTTTTGCTTTTTTTTTTTCATTTAATTTCAATTGAAGCAGTCAGTTAGATGTACCACAAACACGCTTGTCTAAAGCTATTAATCTCAAAAAAAACGTTTAAAAGACAAACACAAACGCGCGCACACACACAAACACCAACACAAAACAAGACATTAAGAACAAGAATATATAAAGAAAAGAAGAATATTATCATTTTAACACGATTTCTCTTAATGCGAGTGCAAAAAAAAACACGTATCTTCAAAATCTTTATTGAACAACTTTTATTCAATTGTTGTTTTTTTTTTTTTTTTGTTTTCATCAGATTTTTTGCAAAAATTTCTTTTGCAAATTGTTTCTTTTTTAAGAGATTCATTAAATGTTTAAGTCTCGCTTATAATATAAAGCGCTGGCGTATGCAAATAATGTGAAAAATATGATTTTAATCAAAATAATTGGTAAACCAATGGCATCTGCAGGCAAACGCTTTTAAAGGTTTTCTTTCTTTTATTTTCCTTTGCATTTTGAATACATAAATAACTGCTGGGCATTTGTTTTGTTGGTTTTGTTGGTTTTGTTTTTGTTTTTTGGTTGGGATCGTGTATTGTTTTCCGTTTCACTACAGAAATGAAAACGAAAGGCAGAAGTTTTCTATAAAATCATTATCTCACCCAACACAACACAACAAAGAAATGGAGAGGAAGACTACAACAACAACAACAACAACAACAACAACAACAACAACAACAACAACGTAAAAATGGGAAGCATGCAAATCACATGAACAACAATAATAAATGGAAAGCAATTGCAACTGAAGAGGCAATAATTTCGAAATCAGACTACCACAACAGCAGCACCAGCAGCAACAGCAACAGTAACAGCCTCAAAATCTTTTTTACTTTTATATACAAGAATAGGGAAGGAGCACGTTCCGTGCAAAACATTCACATAAGATGTGCTACAATGCCTCAAAAATCATCGTTATCATTCTATGGTATAAAAAGTTTTGCGACTGCGCCTGGTTTTAATACAATTATACGATGCGATACATGTTGCAGTGCATCGGATTATTGCCTTTAGGATTTTCGGTTTGTTAAGGACTATTATTGCTTTTGTATTTCTTTCTTGTTTGCTTAGTTTTCGGTTAGTTTTACCTTTTGTTGGCATTTCATAAACACAATATTCAGATGAAGTTTGAACACCAGGTAGCTTTCCCGCATTTGGATATAATTAATAATTTTGTAGTAAGAACGAATGGACGCATATGACGAATGCTTTATATTCTTAATTATTATTAAAGTTAGAGCAGATCTAGAGATATCCGTTCCTATGTCCGTCTGTTTTTGGTATTCTCTGAGTCGTAAATTTTGCGACCGGGAGATGAAATTTTATACCGATACATGCGAATTGCTATTTAGATCAAGGGCCACGCCCACAATCAACCAAAATTGATTTATTTGCCACAAAACTTGTGCTACAAAGTTGAAATTGTTTAAAATCAGTGCTTCCATCGATGCGTCGAAGAGTAGTTGAATAACGGACACACCCACAATGTGCAAAAAATATAATTCTAGCATGTTTACGTGTAGAGGGAAGACTGCCATATTCAAACTGCAAACTCTTGCTTAACTAAGTAAATTATTGAGTTCTCGTTGACGTCTGCATGATGCTAACAAACATTCGACTAATTGGATTGACTATGCAAAGTAAGTAAACGGAAATCATCATGTTTCACGATTTTGTCTTTCTTCTTCTTCTTCTTCTTTTTTTGCTTTGGCCAACAAAACTATTGTAAAATAAAATAAAAATCATCTTGAGCTAGCACAAGACTTTTATTTATTGTACACATACTTGTATAATCCATCCAAAGAGTAGGGAGTTGTAAGGTGAATTATATTAGAAAAGGAAAAAAACAAACACTCATAATGTTGTACAGATATTTGTTTTTATAATCGTAAGAGGTAAATGTAACAAACAACAAACTTTTAAAACAAATACAATTCTTCAAGTAAGTCTTAGGGTTATAGAGAACGTTATGGCTGCCGGTGGAATAGTGTTTAAACACGATGTTGTTAATCGCTTGTTGTTGTTGGTGGTGGTGGTGCTTGTATCCTTTAAAGTTTCTGTGACTTATTGTGGTTTTTTGTTAGATTCTCTGTCGGTTAGTTGGTTAAAAGTGTCGTCTGTCTTTTTTTCTTTTTCTTTTACTAAACAATGGCAATTGTTGTTTGCTGCCTTTTGTTGTTGTTGTTGTTGTTTTTTTGTATTGCCAATTGCAAAAGCCTTAAGGTTTAAAATAAGAGCACAAACGAAAAACAAAAACAACAACAACTTCATTGGGTGTGCTTGTTGCACCCTTAACAGGCGCAAGAACTTACAGTTTGGTGGGAAAGTGTAGTGAAAAAAAAAACCTGAAAAAAAATTAAATTCGTTTAGGCGAAATCTTAATTACCGTGGGCGTGGCAGATATATAATTCCATCCTATGGAAGTATTTGTATTATGTATTAACTTATAGTGTGATTCAGGACCAAATATAGTTTTTTGTAAATTTTAACCACGCCCACTTTTCCCAACACAACGCTTAAGCTAATTATATATTTTTATTTCATAGCTTTACTTTTGTGACTACAAGATAGTTTTTCGTATATAATTGTGGGCGTGGCTTCTAGCAGTTTTGCATTTCATTTCAATAAGAATTTAGACATAAAATTTTTTTGTACAAAATTTCAACTTGTGTTAATATATGTATACATACATATATATCCGCATTTCATTAATAGAAGGACGTACGTACGGACACGGCTAGATTGATTCAGATTTGGAAGCTAATCAAAAATATATAAACTTTATAGACTTTCCCTATGTTAAAATGTATAAAAAAGACTACAAAACCACACTTTAAACAAACGAGTTCGTGTCTTAAATCTTTTGTTTACTCTTTCATATTCTAACGGAGGCTAAAGAGATATTAATATAATTAAATTATTAAAACGTTTGTATCAAAACTTAATAGATACATTTCGATTGTGGGCATGGCTCTTGACCGACTGTGTCAAATTTAATATACAACCGTAAGTTTATCAACATGAGACAGAGACGGGCCGGAAATCTCTAGATCGACACAGTTTTTTAGGCTAATAAAGTGTTGCAAACGGCATAGAAAACTTAGTATACTGCTCATGTTATATGGGGAGTATTAAAAAGGGTCAATATCTATTTAGTTCCAAAAAAATATTTCTTCATATGATTTTTTTTTTCTTTTAATTTTTTCGTTATAAACTTTTGGTCTTGGAGAGACAATTACATAACGTTTCAATTGTATATGAATCATAACTAATGATTAATGAAGGATATTTTTTGTATTGGTGGTTCAGCAAGGCGCCTATATTCAGGCATAAATTTGCGACTTTTCTTTTTGTTTCTTTGTTTTGTTAAGAAAAACATTTGATTGTCTATTTGTTTAACAAAAACTAACTGACACCTAACGGTAATTGGAAATTGTTAACATTTCGTTTTTGCCACAACAACAACAATAACAAAAAAGAAAAGCCTTTCGGCAAATTTCATATTACGTGCTCATAAACAACCTAAAACCAAACCCAAACACACACCCAAACCCAAACAAATAACTAAGAGGCAAATATTAAGTTAATAATCATAAGCAACTACACATATGATGATGTATGTATGTATGCATGTATGTACAATTCTGAAGCAAGAAGCACGTACATCCGTCGTAAGCTACTGTAAAGCTTGACTCAAGCAAATGTTCTTTTGACAAATACCGACCAACCATCAGACCATTACTGTGTAATGGCCGCCATAACTGGCAGTTCATTTAAGCCCTATAAACAAACGTACATTGTATGAAGTTTATTGTGACACTTGCGTTTCATGTGAAATTAATTACTGGCATGTTTCTTGAACTGAAATTAAAGTCACAAAAATATTGTAGAATGCGGCAGCGGCCACATCAGCAATAACAGTTTTATGGAAATGTTCTGGATAAGGTCATTAAACAAGCTATGCATATGTGTTCTGTGTTCTGTGTTATGTGTTTGCTACAGCTACTTAAGCATGATTTCATTTCATTTTTATATTTTTTTCTTCATTATGAGTAAGTGTGAGTATCGACCTTTTTTCTTTTCTTCTTATTTATAAAATTTAGGTCATATGCTTGTTACTGTTAAACTTTATTGACACACAATTTTTTTGTTTTTTCTTTTATACTTTCGTGAAAAAAAAAACCTCATTTGAAACTTTTGGAACTGTACAAGGAACAGGGAATATATGTCAAGAATTATTTATACGTAAAAGTGTGTGTGCATGGAATAATTAATCGTTTATGGGAGTGTTTGTTTATGAAGAAATTCCTTTTGCTATACTATTCATCAAATTAGATAATGACGTTTATTGGAGATTCTGAAATGTTTCGGAAAAAAAAAACACAAAAAAAAGAACATTTGTTATAAAATTTTAAGGAGATACAATAAACATAAGAAAGATTAATTATACTCTCCATATAAGGATCAGGGTATGCAGGTATGCTAAGTTTTCTATTCCGTTCGCAACACCCGGAAATATTCAGAGACCCTACAATATATATATGTATTCTTTATCAGCATCAAAATCTGAGTCGATCTAGACTTGTCCATGCGTACGTCCGTTTATGTGTTGTTGGTCTTAGTATAGAAGTACATTTTGGGATATTTAGCTGAAATTTTGTAGCATAGATCACTATTTAAAGTGGGTAAAATTGGGTAAGAGCCACGCCCACAATCTTATCAAAAATTAGGCAAATTAAGCGAAACTTAAAGTTAACTGACAGAGATCGACGACCGACCGCAGAATAAAAAGAATTGTGGTCAGACAACATAAAACTTCCGCAGCATAAGCGACAGTAGAACTCAACACTCACTTGAGTAAAACAGTACGACGGAAGCTATACAAAGCTAACATGTATGGAAGGGCTGTAATTGCTAAACCCTGTCTGGTGTTTAAATTATTTTGTCCATCCTCTGTAGGCGCAATGCTTAATGGAATAGAATTTTAAAAATATTCGCGTACTAAGTGCGAGAATTATGTCAACAGTTGCCAAAATTTAAGACAGACAGATTGACAAAGGTTTCAATTCAGTTAAACAAGCATAAAAACTAATTTACAAATTCATAGACCAAACGTGTCTTTAAGGTAAAGACCTTTATTAGAATTGTAGACGCGAAATTTTGTGGAAACCACTTATATAATATATAGTAAATGTACGTTTATAAGCACTTCCACTTTGATCTCTTATGTTATAATCACTTATACTTTAATTGGAAATGTATGCAATACTCAAGGCCGCCTAAGTCATGCACTGGCTTTCACTGCATTGAAAGTGTTGAATTCAAGTATTTGGTTTTTTGTCAAATAAGCAACAAGACGTTACAATAACAATAACAATCAACAACTTGACACAATAATGCTTTTCTAAAATATGAAAATCCAATCCAATCATCAACGGTTTGACAGCTTTTGTATTATAAGCACTTGGCAACATTCCATATGTGGCATCTTGTGTGTATTGTATGTAAATTGTTTTCTTTGTTACAAAGCCAGCTAAGCTAAAACTTTTGACATTTTTATTGCTGTAATACAATATAATAACTGCAGCAAATTCTTGCATTTGCTATCTATAAGGTAACAAATTCATCATATAGTCAAGGAACATATGACAAGCATTTAAGTTGTCAATTGAGCTCAAGTGATATATCATAAAAGAGTATAAAGACTAAAGCGAACGAACGAACGAACGAACGAACGATTCATCATCATACCACATAGCTAAACGCACTTCTTTTAGCTCCCAATCAGTCGATCATTCTTTTTAAACAACTTAACCAAACAGTTATGATGGATTCATTCAAGAATTCCAAAAAAAAAAAAAAAAAACAACTAAAATATTTTAACCACCTTTTAATTAAGTTATAAATTTTTAAAATCATTCCGCCATGGTTAATAAAAGTGATTATTATACGGAATTAAGTTGAAGTGGTTTTAATTTTAAACACTTGGTCTGTATGTATGTATGGATACAACAAGAATAGCTTATCTTTACTTGTATTTACTTAGTCTAGCTGACCTTGAACTTGAATCTAGTTAAACTAAGATTTTGCTAACAAGGTTATTTAGCAAAAGCTATTGTTATAAAAACAAACAAACAAACAAACAAACAAACACACATACATACATAACTCTATCACACACGCCACATAGCAGCCAGCACAATACAATAGGTAATAACCATAATAGCAACGAACAAGCAACAAACAAAGTAAATAAAAAACCAAAATGTAGAAGAAAAACAAGAGAAGAAAAAGAAAAAGAAGAAGAACAAGAAAAAGTTATTACAAATATAACACAAACACAAACACACACACACACACAAACACATTAAGTGCATACAAGACATTCAATGTGAGACATACAACGTTAGTTCAACTAAACGACTAAACTAACCAACGCGGCGCACATGATAATGTTGTTGTAATGTTTATTATGATGATATAGCAAACATATATAACGTTCGACAAGATTAAGCCTGTTAGCAAAAATAAAATAAAATAAAAAAATTATATGAGAACAGAAATTCACAGAAATATTGCGAAACAAATCCGGTCCTAAAATAGTCCAAATTTCAAGGAATCACTTTATTGAAAACAGAGCAAGTGTGTGTAGTGTAGAATTACGACATCAATTTTCTTACACAGAATACACACGCACACGCACAGACGAAATATTACCGAATAATACATTAACTGGCTTGTAAAGTTATTTTTACCGCTTTTAATGGTTAACTAAATAATAACAGCACGTGTGTTTCTAACACGGCGTCTTACATACGGAAAAAGAATTTTATTTAAAAATTTGTCAACTTTATTGCCTACTGAATCATTCTTTAAGAAAACTGTCCATCATAAAGATATATTACATAATAACAACAACAATAATAATAATAATAATAAAAACATTCAAACTGTCGTCAAAACAAACCCTTCTAACGCCCAAACTTTCTGAAACATTTTACTTGGCGCAGAACATAACTTTTAAGTTAATACACGTACTACTAGAAAGTATAATCAATGCCACGCCTACAATTTATTAAAGAATTTTTCCAAAATATCGAATTAACTGTTATTTTAACCGTGAATTGCAAGAAACTTTTCAAAATTATGGTCACACATACACATGCAACTGATTCTGCTTGATTTGGTTTGTTTTGTTGTAATAAAGAATAAGAAAACTCATGTACGAACGCCTATCACGTATATTTTGTCAACTGTCCATCATAAAAATATATTACATAATACAAATAACAACAACAACAACAATAACAACAATTTATATTAAGGGATACAAAAAGCGAAAAACATTCAAACTGTCGACAATGACAACAACGTCAACGATATGCTTTATTAAAGTACTGAATAGTCGACGTTACATAGACCAGTCAGTCATGGTATGGTTGAGAAAGAGAAAAAACATATGTACATATGTATACGAGTATATGGTATATCCGAATGTGTTACTTATTGACAGACAGACAGACAGACAGACAAGCTGTTTTCAAATGAACCATAAAAACAAGTAAAAACATTACATTTGGTTAAATGTCCAAACTTAAGTACCCTCCACCTCCGTATATAAATAAAGGGTGTGGCCAGTAGTTCATTACCCCTTGTAACAGGGTAAAACATACGTATCAACTTACACGCCAGATTTTGCACAAAAAAAAAAGGTTTTTGGTAAATTGTGTCGACCGAGAGCATTTTTGATACATCCGCTAGAAGTCTTAAGTATAAATATTTGCACCAATCTTGATTTCTTGTTGTCGATTGTGAGCGAGGCTGTTAACCAAATTTGCCCAATTTAGTTGGGAACTCAAAATTTACGCTCGTCAGAATGCCAACAACAGCCAGATGCAGGGGCACGCGGACATGCATGACTAAATCGACTCAGATTTTGATGCTCATGAAGAATTTATATAATTTGTAGGATTTTCGTGGCTTTCTGCGGGATGTTGCAAACGGAATAGAAAACTTAATATACCCCCCATCACTAAGGTGAAGGGTATAAATATAAAAATTATATATGCACACCGTGCACACACCTAGAAGGAAATAAACTCATTTACAGTTACGTAGAACATTTATGTAATCATTTGAAATTTCGTACAGGCAAGCCCACACACATTAGTTTTTATGGGATGGAAGGGCAAAACACAAGAAATATACAACAAAAGCAAAATGATTTTGACTGATTATATGGAAAGTGGATTACAAGCCCTCATACGTAGTACAATATATATATAACGTAATCATGTGTGTGTGTGTGTGTGTGTGTGTGCATGTGCATAAGTCTGTAGACTGGAAAAGATCATAACTTTTGATGAAATTGGGCTTGAATGACTTCCACGTTATGCAAATGTTTTTTGTTTTTTGTTTTTTGTGTTTATACTTTGTTGTACTGTTATTGTTGTTGTTATTTATTGTCTGTAATACCCTAAAAAGACGTTCGCATAAGTATAACGCAAGAAATATGAGAAATTGTTGTTTGATGTTAATTCTTTCAGCTTATGCGCCCAATATTGCCAAATAAACGAAAAATTTCCTTTTTGGGCTTTTGTTTTTTCTTTTTCATATTACAGACAGACAATCAGAGAGCCGTACGGATTTGAAGGCCTCTAGCTCTGGAGGAGTGTTGTATACTACCTTTGTTTTGTTTTGTTTTTTGTTTTGTTTTTTGTGGTTTTTTTTCCTTGTTTGACGTTAACTTTGAAATTATGAAAAAGGAAAACGAAAAAAAAAAAACAAAAAAAAAAAACCGTAAACGTGACGAATTTGATCTTTTACTGCAATTTCCTATGGTTTACATTAATGGCTTTTTCACCTTTGTGTGTTATGTTTATATGTATTAGTGCAGGTATGTGTGTATGAATACCTTTAAAGTACGCTCTTCCTGCATCTTTAAGAAAAAACAAAAAAACCCAAATAATGAAACTCAAGCCTCTGCTCAGAACTTGTGATATTTATGATATTCTCATAACTCAGAACACCATCAATAATGTGCCGCCGACACCGCCATCGCCGTCGATGATGTTGCGCTATTGTCAGATGACAATTTGTCATGCGATTGTACGATTTTTTTTTTTTTGGTTTTGGTAGAAATTTTTTACATTGACATGTTGATGTATAAGTGTTGCTGTTGTTGCTGTTGTTGTTGTTGTGCGATGACACCATCTTCATATAGCGATAGCACGCCAACTATTCGCTATAATACTCAAGTATGTTGTCAATTGGTTTTTAATGACTTTATATTATGTGGCTGCTGTTGTTGTTGTTGTTGCTGTTGTTGCTGTTGTTGTTACTGGTGGTGGTGAAGAATTTTTTATATCAATAAGCCGCCGATACACAGGAATTGCGCGTTTGATTATTAACCGCCCCCCAAATATTTTACATACATTTTATACACAGTGGTTGACTATTTATAATTAATGGCCAAGAAGCCGGCATGCACGGAAATGTAAGAAATGCTTTCTTCAGGTAATTTATTCAAAAAATGTTTGCAGAATATAATTACCAGGGTGCTGATAGCTTGTAATGTTTTTTTTCTTTTTTTTTTTCATAATTTTCATATTAATCAAAAGGTGTAGAAAAAATTAATTAAGGAAATTAATTATTCATATACGGTGCGAGCAGAACGGCAAATTATCAACTTTAAGTTGATTCAAGTTTTGATAAAACCGCTTGAATGGAGTGCATTAACTAATTGATAGATCAAGAGCGTGATTCATAAATTTTAAGCGCTATTTATCATGTAACTGGTGTCTCGTTGAAATATGTCTTCAAGGAAATTTGAAAACATCCAAAACGATTATAAAAAGAGACTCGTCTTTGAAGTTTCTATAACGAATTTCATTTGCCTTCACAATGACGAGAAGTTTTCATGGACGCACGGGCGGATGTGATTAAAAATGCATCGATTAGTTTTATATAATATGATTCTAGCTGTAGTCGTTGAAACTTTACGCGATAGACTACCGACCACAAGTGCTGTAGGTTTTGAGTAATGAAGAATGATTGAAATCAAATGGTATCCAACGTAGATCAAATGTCTCACATTTCATCTTCCAACTTTTATTTTGCAAAACAAAGGAAAATGTTGAATTCGATCAAGCCATTTTACACCCTACACCTTTGGTTACAGTTAGTTGCGAGGCATTGTTGAGGTTCTAAAAATGATGGGATCGCATCAAAATTTGTCACTGCCCATTATTAAGCTAATTAACTATTCTTTAGCAAATTTTTTCACAAAATTTTAAGAATAAAGACTTCCTTAATAAGACAACCTTTTATAGAGAGAAGTTCTAAAAATGCTTAAATTCGGTTCATTTTCAATGGGGTTCCTTCTTGAGCCAATATATGACTTTATGCTTAATTAAATGTATGTTTATCACGGATTTACATGGACACCCAGACGTACAGACACTGCTGGTTAAATTGATTCACATTTTGATTCTGAATCTATGGATATTGACGCTTGATTGTCATTTACTCTTTAAAAGTTACAAACATTCTCAGAAACTGTATGCTTTGCCACCAGTTGGGCAGGGTATCAATAGAAGTTTCCCTAATAGCAACGCTCTTCTTCTTCCAACCCATCTTGTACATTGTTGCGAAAACCACAAGAGTTGTTAAGAAAATCGATAAGGAAAGGAAAATTGTTATCATTGCATAACCTTCTCAGTTGTACAACAACAGGTTATAATAACAACAATGCCACCACTAATAAAATATTGACTATTTACTTATTACAACTTTTTTCCACCTTTGGTAACCACATGTCATTATAAAAATATGTATTCGATATATAGAATTTTTTGTTGTTTTGTTTTTTTTTGTTTTTTTGTATGAAATGTACAAAAATGGTAAACATTGGATTGGACGTACAGAATAGGAAAATATGAAATGAACTTAAAGTGAAAAAGTTTCCACTTCCGTAAAGAAGGTTGCCTGGCATTGTTAACGTTTGGTTTTTTCGTGGTATATACACTCATACTCACACCACTTTCGTTTCACACAGCACCCCAGCACAGCACAGCACAGTACAGCATAATGGGACGGGCGTGCAGTTATAATAGAATTTGTTTTTTGCCAATGCCAAGGCTGCCTTACATGCTGATTATAAGCAAAGCAAGCATAGTTTGTTAGGTATAATGAATAAAAAGCAACAACAACAACAACAACAACAACAACAATGAATTTAACTGCTTTCATATGCAAAATTAACAACCTCGTCATCATCTTCCACACAATCGCTACTATCTCCACCACCACCACAACACCCCCCCCTTCCACCATCGTCATCATGAACATCAACCTCAATAGAATAGAAATCAGCTTCATCATCATTCTAAGACTAAAAACGTATACATTGGTAGAATTGTGCATACAATCAAACCACGAGTTGTTGTATTGTTTGTTGTGTGTTGTGTGTTGTGTGTTGTGTGTACTTATTGTTTTCAAATTATCCTTGCAGCACTATTTATGGTGTGGTTGTTGTTGTTGTTATTATTATTGGTTTAGATGGTTTAATATTACGAATGTGCTTTTGTGTGTGTTTGTGTGTGTATGCGTGTGATGTTGCAATGGTTGCCACCACTCTTGCTGCCACCATTGGGTGTAAAAGTATACATATTTCTTTACTTGGTTAAAATCGAAATGAATGTACAACAACAACAATACCACCATCTTCACCACAATACGCACCTGCACACACACATACACACATACACACATACATGCCTTTATTCGAATTCATAGTTAGTTACAAAACAACATGAAATCTTGAATTTTTTCATTTCAATGTAAGACGTCGATGTTGTTACATTTACTTTGTTTATTGTTCTTGTTGTTGTTGTTGTTGTTACTGTTGCGCTTGGTGTTGTTTTCGTTAACTTTCGTTGAGAATGGTTTGAAAAAAGCTTAAAACTCTGATGTTCTTTATTTTCTTGTTGTTGTTGTTGTTGTTGTGTTGTTACTTTTTTTTTTTTATGTTGTACGTTCTTTCATTCACTCGTTGGTTTGTTTGTTTGCTTGTTTGTTTGTCTGCTTGTCTGTTTGGCAACAATAAGTTGAAGGTGTAGAAGGCAATGAACTCTTTTAGTTGAAGATTTGAAATGTACTTCATCAACATCATCAACAACAACACCATCAGCGTGCCTTTATACATATATGATACAATACATTTACACATATACTTATACATGGAATATATTTAACGGGCTGAACGTGCGGAATAAGAAATTAACTTGAAAGCATTTTTGTTATATTTCCTGGCCTACACCTCTTCCCTACTCCCCCGTTTAAAACAATTAGTCAAAAGTGTATTTGCTGTTATTGTTGTTGTTGTTGTTATTCTGTTCTTTTTTTTCAACTCTTGTTGTATGTTGTGCTTTTTTCTTCAGCTAAAGTTCAATTCAACTGAGAGATTTCTTTTCTACAATATGTCTGTCTATCTGTCCGTGCGTCCGTCTTTCCTTCTCTCTCTCTCTCTCTTTCCCTGTTTGTATATATCAGTAAATCAAAGTATATATAATAATGTGCTAAGCAACACATTATATAGGTGTGTAATGATATACATACACACCTATGATGTTACATACACACCTATGTACATGTAACTAAAAATACATTTTTCGCTTTGTTGTGGAAGCTACGCGTATAATTCTTGAAGGGACTACACAGTATATTCTGTGATTTTTTTTTTGTTCTTACCATTCTTTAGAAATTCATTAGCAATTTTAATTAAACAACATATACAACAACATATATACGCAGGCATACATAGGGTGGAGCAGCAACAACAAATAATACTTTATATGTACATACGTACCCAAAGGCACTTATAGTCCCTCAAACAAACCTAAAAAAAAAAAACAAAAACAAAAAAAATAAAAGCAACCTTAACACTACAATCAGTTAAATTGCATAAATTATTGTACATTTTCATCTTCCACCATCACCATCACCACCAATAACAACAACCCCAACAACAACAACACACAATTCTTTCAAGTTGTAATAACAAAAGGAAAACAACGACACTAATAAAATATGTTGAGAGGCACTTGGAATAAATTTTCATTAAATTAAATACATTTTTCTTTGCCTTGCATTGGTTGTTGGTGTACATTTAGGAATAATTTAAATTTGTAGGCTATTATTAGTGTCCCATACATTGTTCAATTCTGTTAATAGATATAACAACTGATATTATATGTATTATAAGGAAAGAAGGTGAAACGAATGAAAATGCTATAGTCGGTCAAACCTAACCATTTTCCGCTCCCTCTTCGTTACTACACTAAAGAATTTCAAAGTTACGATGAATTCGACCAAAAAAAAAAAATCAGCATTTGCACTGAATATTAAAAAAACAAGTAAGAAAACTAAATGTGGCTGAGGCCATATCTTAAATACAAATGTGGGTGTGGCAAATGCATATTTATTGAGCCCTCTAATAGTGTATGTATTACGTATCAGCTTGCAAGTCTAGTTTTATTGTGAATAAGGTTTTTTGTAAATTGTGGGCGTGTCTATTGTCCGACCATGCCCATTTTTGGCACGTCAGTCAATGGGATAACTGTGTATATGGGTACCAAATTTCAAGTTCCTAGGTCAATTTTTGTGGCAGATATAAAGATTTTTATGGATTGTGGGCGTGTCTTTAATCCGATCAATCTCAATTTTGGCACATCCATGGATGGAATAACTATATTATGGTGCACCAAATTACAAGTTCCTAGGTCAACTTTTGTGGCAGATATAGAGATTTTTATGGATTGTGGGCGTGTCTTTAATCCGATTAATCTCATTTTTGGCACATCGATGAAGGGAATAACTATAAATATGTTTACCAAATTTCAAGTTCATAGGTTAATTTTTATGGCAAATATATAGATTTGTGATTATTGTGGGCGTGGCTCTTCACCGATTAGCAGACCAAGAATATATATACCTTGTAGGATCTCTGACGTCTTCTTCTGGGTGCTGAAAATTTATTCAAACAATTGCTTATTTTTCAGTATTTGTTGCAATGTAAGCATGTCGCTGCAGCAAGAGTTTGCCTAATTTCAATAGCAAGCGGCAAATGAGCTCTTGTCAGGTTGGACATCAATGTATAAATGTTTGCGAACGGAAGAATGATTACCACAGAACCTGGTCGGGCGGACACGCAGGCATAGTTACACAGACTCAATATTCGATTCGCTGCTTCAAAATGGACATATTTAGTGCGGTCTCTAATGCTTTCTTTTGGGCGTTACAAACATTATAACAAGGTGATACATACCCTCATGGTGGGCATTATAGGAGATTATTAGTTGTAATACTATATATACGTACATATACAAAAGTTACAGCTGGCTACAAGCCAGTCATTCATTGAATATAATTCTGACTCTAACACTTTTAGATAACAAATGAAAATTAAACATAATAATTATTCACCGAATTGTGAAATGATTGTCAAGATCTATGCGCGATTGTCATTCACACTAGCATTGATATTTGCACGTATTTATGTATGCTTTTTGTACTTTGATTTTCTGATTGATTTCACAATACAAGCACGATTCGAAAAATCTTGCTCAAGTGTTGCTGGCAAACAACCTTGTATGTTATAATATTAAAAACCATATATTTTTAACACTATTGTGTATAATTATTCCTGTGTAAATAATGAGTTATTAAAATAAATATTTGTAATAATAATAACTGCATAGCAAATGTTGTAAATACACGATTATAGATGGAAATGGTTAAGCTGTGCAACGTTTTATTAAAAACTGTACAACGACAATAATTTAACACTCTCCACACCTATCGGTTAAATGCAATAGAATATAATACATATGTAGGTAAAAACAATATTTAAAAGAGTTTTCCAATCTTCTTGCAAAGATTTGTTTATAGCTTTATATAAATATTATGTGTCTCTGAAAGAAACAACTATTTGAATATAACGAACGCCCCAATCATATAGAAGTTAGCAATTTTTAATAGATTTTGATGGATTATTAATTAATGTAGAATACTCGTATATGAATTTAAAGAGTCCTTTTAAATCCCGAATTATATAATTTATTCCAAACCTATTGTCTTGTAGCACAAGACCTCGTAGGGTTAAATTTATTTAATATTTCATTGATGTTTATTAAAACTGTGTATGAACATAACGTATGTTTTCATTGAATATTTAATTTTTGCATAATTATCTACAAGTTATTGAATTACATTCATACAAACTAACGAATTTTTATACAATGAACATAATCTAGGGAGAAAACTAAGTTTGTCGTTCCACATTAACTAATGAAAGTTCTTCCACAAAGTGTATATATTCCTGTTAAGCATCAAAATCTAAGTATATACATATGTCCGGGTGTCCGTATGTCCCCGAGTGTCCGCATGTCGGATATCTGTATGTCCGAGTGTCCGTATATCTGGGTACTTGTATGTTCGGATATCCGTATGTCCGGGTATATCTATGTTAAAACGATCACGGCAAAAAATGACATATTAATCCATAATTAATTTGGGTAAAATCGGCTTAACAATCATGCTCACAATCGATAAAAATTCATAAAAATTTTGCTTTAAAGTTAACGTTGAATGCACATATTTATAATTACCCCATTCATCGATAGTAGGAGGAGCCAGATATGCTTAGAATTTACAAAAAAAGAACTTATTCGGTGCAATGTCTCACTTGTTGGTGACACTTACATAAATATATCACAATTTCTAATGAAAATAGTTTCAATTCATTGACGAAAACTTTTTCCCACACCATCTTGATAGTTGTACATTAAGCAGATTATAGGATGGTGTATAAGGTATTATTGGCCATAATACATACTTGTCCGCTATAGTCGACCATAACTTTTTCACATGATTTTATAATTACTTAATAAGTATGCAGTGAATTTCTCTAACAACTGTTAACATGTATGTTACAGGTAGTTAGTGGCAACTTTAATAATGATAATAATAATAATTGTTAAGATGGCGGACATACTAAGTTTGCTACTCCGTTTACAGCACCCACATGCAGGTATCAGTATCAAAATCTTAGTCGGTCTAAACATATCCATCTGTGCGTCCTTTCGGCACTCTAGTAGTTGTAAATTTTGAATGTAAAATTTCGTTCAGACACTTTTCGTTTCTGCACACTTCTTTAAATTAAGCTAAATCGATCGGGTGCCATGCCCCTAATCGATAGAAATCGATTTATCTCTCACAAAAATCGAGCAACAATATTTAGTTTTCATACTAAGAGTAAGTTGTAAGCACTGCCTCGAATAGAGACATTGTTGTAAAATTAAATGAAATTAAATGAATTTGTTGAAATGAGAGCTTTCCCCCTTTAGTCAAATGAGCACAATTACAAAACAATTACTCCTACAATATAATTTGCAAATGCAACAACAACAACGACAACGACAACAACAATAATAATGGTAAGAAATTCTAATTTAATAACAGACATTAAAACCATTTTGTTGAACATAAAGCTTCTTGTGGAAGATGAAAAAAGAAACCTTTTAAAAACATTGCTTGGTAAGTACACCACCTCATAAATGCATATCTACACACATTCAAAGTACCTACATGTGTAAGTGTGTGCGTATATTACTATAACTGCAAAACAACAACAATAATAACAATAATAGCAGCAAGGGAAATTAAATTAAATTGTGTGTAAGCTAACTAACCAAGCAACCAACCCAGTCTGTCAGGCAGGCAGGCAGACAGGCAGACAAGCAGCAGCTAAGCAGCAGTCAACTACACACAATTCAAAACAAAACAGTTGAATGTTAGCGTTAAGCGTCTTCTGACTTGTATGACCATCAAATTATCTCTTTACATGTAATCAGTGTATGTGTGTTTGTGTTTGCCACAAATTACATACCGTTAACTGTAATAAGAGTTAATAATAATAACAAATACACACACACACACACACACATACACTCTAGTAATTTTCGTTTTTTGTTTCTCCCTTCTTTCGTTAGAAAACTTCACTTCCCGCTTTTCTAAAAAAAAAAAAAAAAATTCTTTAATTTTTCTATATTTTTTTATAAAAAAAAACTACTAAAACACACGTGCATGTAGTGGTTATAAATAGTAATAAAAATAACAACAACAACAACAACAACAACAAATAACAACAAGTCTCCAATGTGACATTAACCCACAAAGTTGCAGTTGTGTAGGCGCCCGCTTGATTTGTTACTTTTATTTATTGTATATACGTATAGAAATTTATACTTAAAAATATATTTGTGTGTAAGTGTGTGTGTGTGTGTGTGTGTGTGTGGTAAGTTGTTTGCAGCAGTTGCCTAAAAATTCTATTATTGTAAGTTGCAGCCAGTCAACGTCATTAAAAGCAATTGTACAAACGAATTAGTTTGTTCTAGGAAATACGTACAATATTGTAACTGAAAGAAAAAAAACTTGTAAGAATAATAAAAAAATTATGATTTTTTTTTTTTTTTTTTGGTTGGTTTTATTTTCTGCTGAACATTCACGCGAGTTATTCGCCATAAATGGTAAGAAAAATACTACAAAAGAATAAAAAAGAAAACAAAAAAAATAATTTAATTTGACTTTTATTAAATCAATTTGTTGGTTGGTTTACAACAAAAACAAATCGTATACTGTAATACTGCACGTAATAAAACAATTGAACTTGCTGGCATTATTGTTAAAGGGCGTATAGTTATAGACAGCATGATAGAGGTGAAGAAGTGATGTTTGATTTAGTCAAAAAGTGGAATGCCCTTTACATTTACAACAGACTGTGGGCGTGGCATATATTGCATATAATATCAGCCACTTTTAACGACTACTTCTTTAAATATATGTTCCGTTTCACCTTGATGTTTGAATCCTGCAAAAAATCCCATTTTTTATAAGTTGTGGGCGTGATTTGTGTTCAATTATAATAATAATAACTTCGCTGTCATTTAAGAGAGTGTGGCTTTCAGCCAATTGTTTTCCTGCTTGAATAAACTACGAATTTGCTTGAACGCAAAGTCTAATTATCGATTTTCAACAATAGGCGGACGTACAGACATCTCCTTAGGCAAAATAAGAAAATACAAGTAAAAACACTAAATTTGGCTTAAGCTAAACAAACAGTGGGCGTGGCAGGGATCTTGCCCTTCAACAGTGCATATATTATTATATCTGTAGTCAGACCATGCCGCAACCACTTAGTTGCCAACGCAATATATCTACGAAACATGTACCTACGAAAGAAGTATTGTCAAACATTCATCTTTGGTTAATAATGTATTTGTCGCAATGGCTGTTTTTCACTTTAAAACTCACTAATTATGATAATCACGAATATTTGCTTTCTTCTCCATCATATCGTATCATTTCGTGTGCATTCAAAATGCACACTTTGCCACATAAGTAATTACTTACTTATGCTGCCGAACTACAATATAAACAATTTGCATGGATTGGTTGAAAACAAAAAGAAAAAAACAAAAAATGATCGTAGACTGTAAATTTTTATTTTAAAAATTCTTCATAAACGAAAAACGTTTAAAAAAAAAACGTTTCTTCATATCCCATTACAACAGCTTACAACAACATTAAAAAGAAGGGACGGACGAAGTGAAGAAGAAAAAAATGATTTCCCATAACTGCAAAATATTGGGTAAGAATGTCACGTCCAAGTGGCCATGGAATGAATGAAAAGCAAACAAAATTTATTCCCAGAAGCATGATTCATGGCCAAGCATAAAAAAAACCCACATAATACACACACACACACACACACACACATACATACATACAATGGGCTCTGTTCTAGGATAAAACAAATACAAAGGAAACATATATTGGGAATTTTTTCGTTTTTGTTTTTGTTTTTGTTTTTGTTTTTATTTTGGGTTGTGTGAACGTAAAACAAACTAACATTTTTAACAACAACAACAGGAACAACATAAATAGTAATAATACATATGACCATGGATGTCAAAGATCTCTGGGTCAGTAGAAAATTTTGTCTACTTTTTCTTCATCTTCATATCTTTCTACATTAACTCTGTTAGAGACAAAGACTTATATACAGAGATTTGTTTTTTTTTTTTTTTTGCTTTTTTGGGACGAGGAAGTATATTTTTTTTTGTTTCATTGTTTCATTCACTCCAAATATTGCCTGAGAGAATTTTCTTGATGAGTAAATGTAGTTTTTTTTTTTTGTAATTTCTATATTAGGCGGGGGTTATATAGTATTTTTGTATATATCGATCTATAATATAATAAAAAAGAAACAATTTTTTGCTGACCATATAGAGATAGGTTGGTACACGTTCTCATGCACGTACGGTTCGTGTTATTAACATTGTTTGTTTTGTTGTAAGTAATTATCAAAGCTACTCATATATAAATGTGTATGTGTATGTGTAATCTTTATACAATTATTGTAGGTGTTGTTGTTATTATTGTTGTTGTTGTTACCTTTTTTTTTTTCATGCAATAAATAACGAAACTCTGGAGCGACCGTGTTGAACAGACACTGGGAAGAAAGAATTTATTAAAAGCAAACAAAACAACAAAATAACAATTTTTAGGTGTTGTTGATTATTTGTTGTTTATTATCGTGCTTTTTAGTTATTGATGTTATTATTTGTGTTGTTGTTGTTGTTGTTGTTATTTTTATAATCCACACAAGATGCGGGGTATACTAAGTTTGTCCACCCAAAAGGAGAAGTCAGAGAGCCTACAAAATATAGATATTCTTGATAGTCATGTGTGTCCGTGTGTCTGTCTTTTATGTATGTTTATACATTTTGTGATATTGAGGTAAAATTTTGTCCAAACATCAAAATTGTTATTTGGTGGATAATAAAATAACTATGGAAGACGTTATCGGGTAAATTCGACGCCCACTATTTGTATATGGAGCATATTTCAGAGCTACTCTAAACTAAATTTAGGTTTTTTTGACACTATTTTTATACACTCGAACGATTCTAGGCGTGTTCGTTCTGCCTACCAACTTGCATTAAGGACACGGATTCCTTGATAACAAATATCAAAATGGATTTTATTTTAGTGCCCGTAAAAGATTTTTAGCAATTGTGGGTGCGTTCTTCAAAGCAAAGTCAATCATTGCTACAACCTGCGTGCAAGATTGTGCAAATAATGTCTGTATAAAATTTCAGCTCAATATCTTAAAACTGCTGCCCCTAAGCGTTTCAACAATATGGCTGGCATTCGAAAAAATGCGGACAAACATACGGACAAGCTGAACAAGAACATAAAATATATACTTTGTAGGCTCCCTGCAGCCTGTCTTGGTAGTGCAAGTAGAAAGACACACTTAAGACAAATTTATAGCCGCCCATTGCAATATTCGAAATTGAAACAATAACTTTTTGCTAAAGTCATAAATGCACAATGCATTGATTTAATTTCAGATTCCATATCACACACACACACACACACACAAATGCCATTCACTGCATACTTGACCAAGTGCTCTATAATAGCAGACAAATATCAACATTCAACATTTAACGCCTTTGTAATCAAGTGTGCGTGTGTGTGGGATATGTGGAGCAAACGTGTTAACTGCACAAATATTTTTGTATACATTGTATATACTGCGGCTTGGTCATGGTGACAAAATCATAAACAATTCACTTTTCCATTTAACTTGTACGTCTAATCCATTAATTTTTCAATATGTAGGTATTAAAAGGCACACGTGTGTGCGTGAGCAGATATGAAATTTGTTTCCATTTGCATTACTTAACAACTTGCCAAGAGAGATATTGTGCATTTTTATCCTTTTTTTGTCTTTTTTTTTTTTGCTTCTTTCACCAAAACTTGTTAACAAAAGTGAACAAAAGCAAAAAATGCACATTTTTCTAAGGTTTGCGATTTCGATTTGTTTGGTTTATTATTACCTGCCTCTCGGTCTTTGTCTCTGCATATCAATTTTTCTTTTTCCTACTTTTTTTTTTGATTTTTGTTAAGGTGAACGAATGCAAAAACTTGTTGTCTTGTTTGGGTAGCCCCTTAAGCTGTACATACCAAAATATATTTTATTCAGCAGAGTATTGACATAAACATTGCAATTGAAAGAAAGTGAAATTTTATGGCATTTTCAGGTGTGGCTGTATCATACAATAAATTGTAAAAAAGTAAACAGTGTTGTTTTGTATGTTATTTATGGTTATTGAGTTCACTTGGTAATTGGGCGTACGAATATGTGTTACAGTTATAACATACATACGAGTATGCGCCAATATTTGCATACATCTGCATACACATTATGTATATAAATGGGCTGGAATGAGAAACGTTTCGTAATATTAATATTTAAGTTTGTTGTATGTAAAAGTTGCAGGAGTAGGATGGTAGGTACTCTACAAACATTTAACAGTTTATACGTGTCACTAATATTTAATCAAGTAGCAAAGGTATGATGTTGTACCAAAATTGGCGTAGACTAGAATAATAAACATATTTAAGACAAGTAAGACAACTAAATTTGGCTGAGACCCTACACCTGCATACACAGGGGGCGTGAATTTGAATGCTGTTCAATCAAGTTTTTTGTCAATTATCATCATGCCCACTTCCCTAATCCCTGATTCTATATTTATGTACTAAATTTCCCATTAATAGGAACATTTTTGTGCATTTTTGTCTGTGAAAGGTTTTTGTTGATAGGAACCTACGTTCTGATATTGGATATATTTGTACAAAGTTTCAGAGCGATATCGAAAAATTTACAACAGTAACAAGGACACACGGGCGGACATGTCTAAATGGAAACAGTTGTATGGTCTCCGAGGCTTCCTCCTGTGTATTGCAAGCAAACTTAGTTTATTCTCATCAATGAAAAGAAAATTCTTTATTGAATCTTTCTCCTGGTTGTTCATTGATTACTTAGGTACATATATACCCAAACCCCATGATGATCAAGTATAAACTCTTCCATATTCTATATTCCAATGTTTTAGGAATATGTGAAAGATAAAATAATTGAAATATTGTGTATGAAGTTGTTAGCAGTGCAAAGGCACTAAAACCCTTAAGCTAAGTATTTAACGGTTTTTAATTTATTGTGATTATCGTTGAAAGAGATTTTTCACTTAAACTAAAGAGAGAGATTATATATTAAAACTTACATGCATTAAGGCATTGACAGTGACAGTGACAGCGACAGTGAACGGTGTGAACGTGATCTGTAAATTAAACAAGAAACAAGTTTTAATAAAAATCAAATAAAAATCATATTTGGCTTAAGCCAAAACTTAAATACCTTACACATATACATATACATATATACAAAAAGTAGGCGTGGTTGTTAGTATATAATTTACTTTACAATTTATCTATTAAGTATCAACTAACAGTTCGAAATTTACACCATATTGGGAAATTTTGTAAATAGTAGGCGTATGCCACGCCCATTTTTTTGTTGGCACTTCCATACATAGGTTATTTATACATATGCGTACCAAATTTCAACATTAAAGTCACATTTTTTAAACTAATAAGTAGATTTTTATCTGTTGGGGGCGTGGCACTCAATTTATTGTACCTAATTTAAGACGGGAACCTCAGTGCAGAAACTACATGTGCTTGTTAATAATTTTTTTTGAAATTTTTTTTTTTGGTATTATAATCCCACCACGCCCACTTTTGGCAAAGAAAGGGAGAAGATCATACAAAATATATGTTAAATTTCAACTTTATATTGTCATTTTTTTTAACTGATAGATTTTTATTAATTAATCATTTTAGGAGCGTCAGCTTTCCAACAAACGGACGTACGGACGGGCACGCCAAAATGCCGTATTTAAAGTCTTCTTCTGGGTGTTGTAAATGGAATTACAATTTTATTATACCATCCATTTCTTGTGGAGGATATAACCATATTAACATTAGCTTAAATAACAGATTCTTTGATCAAGATTTGTGATGTAATTCAACGTTCAACGTACTGAACGCAACATTTAGTCATTAATAAAAGGGTTCGGTTTCTGGTTAATAGTCTTTTTAACATTGAATGTCATTTATATTTATCTAAATCGATGTATACAGCTACGTACAAGAAAATTATGTATTATTACATTAAATATGTATACACTTCGTGTACTCGTATATAAATATGAATGCATAAAATGATCAAAATCAAAGTCGTCACACCCTTTTCCAAAGTATTCTATTCGGATTTATGGCAGCTTTGCAGCACATTGACAATGGTATGACAAACAAAAACCAAGATAATCATACCACCAAGCTACACGGCAGTAATGTGCATAGAATGGAGAAATATTCTGCTGTTGTTATTGTTGTTTTTGCACTGTGGTGACATTAAATGTGTTCACGCTTACAAATGCTATGATTAATATGTGGTAGGGGTGGCAACTTATAACAAACAACAACAACAAACAAACACATACACACACACACACACACACACACGCAAACACACACACAGTTTTGTTCGTATTTGTGTAAAAATTTATAACAAATCATTGCAATCAAGGACAAAAGCATTGGACTCCAAACGTACGAACCGTGTTCAAAGGCTTAACTAAAATTTTGTGTTTCTTTAACTCCTGCTCCAGGCTGACAAAGTAGTAAATAAGTCACTCACCGGGGTTATGATATGGAAAATTTTCCATAGAATAAGAAAAAGAGAAGAAAACTTGATGCTATCAATAGTTAGAAGAGATATGCAGACTGGCGCATATATGTATAAACACAGAAAAAAAATTAAAATAAATGAATTACTCAAAGACATTGATTTATACGCGTAAAATATCGCATTATCGCTGAGTGGAGTCTCGGCTAGAGAGAACAGACAGTTTATATGAACCCATAAGACACCTTACACACTCAAATTAATGAAACGTTATTATGATTGTTTAAGGAAATGAGTTGTCGCTTAACTACAACCAGAAGCTTTCTTAACAACTTCACCACTCTACCTCTACATGGGCACCGACAACTTAACAAAAATGTCACATACTCGTACATACGTACCGAGTGTGTTAACAAATTCTTAACTAAATGTTACGGCAAAGTGTACTGTCTTGGCAAATTTATCTGGCATGCACATCTGTTGCCAGGCACCTTAGTGGTGTTTAGTTGTATCTGTAAGCATGTTAACACATATGTATGGTATGTGTCTTAAATCTTTCATTTCTGGTGTTATAAACACTGCAACAATTGTTGGCCGTGGCTTGGTTGGTCATACTGGTCAGCGAACAAAACAAAACAAAAAAAAAAACAAAAAACAAAAAAAATGATAACCAAATGGCTTACTCAAGTTTTTTAACTTGTTTTTAATACAAACTCGTGCCCAAAGTTGTTTCATTCTGTTCCGTTAGTTTTTGTGTTTATGACAAAGAAAAAAAATGTCGAAACCAATCAAACGCTTTAGGGACATTTTTCCGATAAGTGCATTAATCAATAATGAAAAAAAAAAAAATTTTTTTATTTATAGCAGTTTAATTAGGCAATCATTTAAAGCATTAAATATTTCAAAGAAAAATCATTAAAGCAAGTATGTCATACACACACACACACACACACACATGAGTTAATCAATACCATTCAACTGAGGATTAAAACAATAAAAGTAACACCAAAAATACGCTAATATGCAAAAAGTAACTGTACTTGTACGATTTTAATCACTTTAAATAGAAACCTACGTACAGGTATCAGAAATATTTGTACAAAGTTTCATCTCGATGTAGCACAATATACAACCAGGTGAGTTCCAAAAATAGATGCCAGATTTTGATGCTGATCACAAATACTTTGCAGGGTTTTCGAGGCTGTCTTCTAAGTGTTGCAAACATAAGGGGGGAATACTGCGCTGTCTTGTAAGAACCATTAAAAATGGATGACAGGTCTCCAATTATGTACAGATAAGGTTTATATTTAAATTTGAGAGGGAGTCATACGATCCCGCCCATTTGTAGTAAAAAAAATATTATTGTTTTTTTGCAATTTGAACTTTTTAGCTTCATTTTTGTGGCCATGAAATGAATAAGAGATTAATGAAAAATTATGATAATGATCCAGACTATATGTAGCTGTTGCAAATGGAATGAGATTCTAAGCATAATATCCTATCTTATATAAAATAAAAAAATTCAATAAATAATCAAAAAATTGTGCAAAATTGATAAAAGCACAATGTATGCAATGGACAATAAAATATAAGCAGAAACAATCGAAAATCACTCGTGATGAAAATTCATGGTTGTTTTTTTTTTTCAATTATCTTAATTAAGGTGAAATAAGCATTTCTTATATAATACTTTATTTATATATGTATATGTATAAACGTTAACGAACATTTTCCAGAGCCATAATCATCGTTGTGGCATCTTCCTTACAGTACGGTGTGCATTATGCAATAATACAATACGCCAGCCTCTCCTTACCATAGCCAGTTGTATTATCTTATTTTTATTCTTTTACTCAATTTGTGTTTTGCTTTGATTTAATCCCTTCGGACTGGCACAGTTGATGTTCACATTGATCGCTGATCATTGTTTGATTTTACCATATTTGTTGGATAGAGAATCAATTTTGTTGTTGTTTGTTTTGTTTGGTAAAAAAAAAAAAACTAACTCAAGAGAACATTGCAGAATTTATGTAAACGTACAGTACCGTTATTTTACCCATAAACCCATAAATACCAAATACGTATAAAACAACAACAACAACAACAACAACTGAGTGTAGTGATCAAACTTCCCATACACCAAACAAAATAACATAATAGCCAAACCGATGCCAACTAAAGCACTATGTCAGTCAGTCCTTAGTACTGTGGACACAGGTTTATCTTTATTTATTGTTGTCGTTGTTGTTGTTGTTGTTGTTCTTGATGGTTTTTTTTTTTTTTTGTTTATACCACTTCATCATTATTTTTCTATATATATATAAGAACGAACACATAAAAGGAAAGTTCTCTACTTTTGTTGTTGTCTTCTTGTTTTTTTTGGGGTCCAATGTTTTTTTTGTTTTTCTTACCAAATTCAAATAGAATTCAAGTCATTGTCTTTCAATGTCACATCATGTCACCCGGGGGACATTTCGTTATATACAAACATACATGTGTATGTGTGTATGTGTACACACATACAAAAACGTGGCAATAAGCACACAATGACACAAATGTTTGTTTTTGGAAGATCATGATTTAATTTTTACCACATACCCGTACCACACCTTGTGTCTGTATGTGTGTGTGTGTGTGTGTGTGTGTGTGTATTTGCTTGAAGAGGTATGGTCATATGGTAACCTCTACTGCTGTTGTGAACTGCAGCTTAAAGTCATTGTTGACAGCATCATGATCATGATTACCATGATAACCAAAGATAATGATGATGATGACGGTGGTGATATTTGTTATTATTATGCTTCTTCTTCTTCTACTTCTTCTTCGTCTTCTTCGTCTTTTTGCCCATTTTTTCAATTACCATGAAAGCTGCAACTTTGTTGTATTTTTGTGACATTTGCCGCATTACGTGTACTTGCTTTTTTTTTTTTGTTTTTTCTATTAACAACATAACTTTTGTCTGTGCCTTAGAGTTATACTTAAGTAGTGGGTATGTATGTTTGTATGTTTGTCAATTTTTTTTTTTTTTTTTTTGTTGTATAATATCTTCTGCTGTTAGTCTCGTGGTTTTGGTGGTTTTTACAAAAGTTTGATGAGAAGTTATGCGTAAAAAAATGTTCTTAATTTTTTTCTCTTATATTTCAGAATTTTTTTACAACATGTCAAGAATTTTAGGAAAAAATATTTATAACAACATTCTAAAGTAAGAACAAAATAACATGAACGTATTTCTTGCCAAACAGTACATAGAGGGATGGCGATAAGTGTCAAGTTTTGGTAGAGATGGGACTTTTTATACCCTCACACACAAATGGGGAGGTGTGCTAAGTTTATTGTAACATTTGCAACATACAGAACGAAGCGTTAAAGACACAAAGTACAAATATTCTTGATCAGCTTTAAAATCTTGTCTGTTCGCACATTAGAACTAGAACTATTCACAGACGCACTTTTTTCATACTCTAGTCTGTGTCTTTAAATTGTACAAAATCGATTGAAAAGCACGCCCACAATCCATGAGAAACCATCTATTTGCCACAAAACTTGCGCTACGAATTTGTTACACATATTTATATGAAGTGTTTCCAGCAATGTACTAAAAATGAACGAAGTCGGATAACAGATGCGTCCATAATTTACATCTCGTTTCTTCAGAATTCAGTGTTGATACGTATGACGTACATCATTAAGTAACATAATCAGATATAATATTCGCCGCGCCCATATTTTGAATTTAGCTGCGAAAGATATATAAGATGGGGACCAAGCTAAATTTGGTTTTTAATACTTTTTCAACCCTGACAAACATTGTCCATCTTAAGTGAGGAGTACTGAAGCTAAGACGAAGGAGTGCTGCAAAGCAACATGATTTAAGACCAACTTTTAGTTTTTCTGTATCTGATCTATTACAGGCATAATTGAATCCAATTTTGATTGGCTACTTGGTTTGTCTCTAACATTGACTTTTTATAAGGAGGCCCCATTACACTTCCCAAATGTCATGAGTGGTATAATACGTGACCATAGTTGTGAACAATGGAACTTACTAACACAGTTCATATTTGGAAATTCCGTCGATGCAGGAAACTCAAATTCTCCTAAGGAAACACGAGCGATTTGATTTATTGAGATCTAATGCAAAGATGAGCAAAACAGAGTAAAACAGAGGAAACCAGAGTACTGTGCAAGGGCCCACTTTAACTCCCTTCACTCGACTAATGTCAGAGGTACTTGCTTTGCTGCTTGCCTTAATACTTGTTCATTATTTTAGTAGCTAAGTAATATTTTTTACATTGAATCATTCTAAAGCAGCATCTAATACGGATGATAAGTGTGGAAATCATACTGATGATTATAAAAATTGAGATTTACGCCTTTTTTCTAGATTATTTGTTGACGTAAAAAATGAAAAGATGAAAAAATGTGCACAGTAAAAAGGTGACACATGAAGTCTTTGGTTAAGCAATGGGGGGTTATTCAAGACTTTTCAATTCTTCTTGTGTTATTGCTATAATTTTTTATTCCACATACAGCACATACGTTAGATAATATAGTTTATTTGAGAGTTGATTTACTTTAATCCATATTATTTAGACTACGTGTATAAGGCACCCGCTGTTTTATTTGAAGAAAAAGTAACACCACTGTGTGTCATTGTATGGGTTGTGCCACTTTCCTGCGTTACAAAGCAACTACAGCTACTTCATTTCTGGAAATTACCCAACAACTGGAAAACAGCTGGAAACCATTTCTTCAATTTCCTTATATGGCATATTTCATGAACAATATATGTATGTTGGTAAACTGTAGAAACATGTGTGGGAACTCGGTGATAACCTTTGCCACAAAGGTCTGTCATTATGCATTATATTTTTGTTCTCCATTATTCCATTTTTTGTCATTCCTTATTCAGCTGCTTTAAAGAACTCGGCAGAGACTGCATACGAGTATGTTCCTAATAAATATGGACATATTGAGTTGGTATTGAGATAGATTGTGCCAGTTAATAATGTGGAACATTCACGTGTGCTTTACCAGATAATTGTCACGTTCATTATATTAATAAAATTTCTTCACTAAAGTGTTTGTGCATTTTTCCTTTTTATTATGTTTTTAATATAAAACAAGAAACGATTCAAGTATTGACGATTCAGCTTAAACTTTGAGATATGTGGTTGGTGGTAGCCTTTACGATTTGATTCAAAGCAAGTAGTAAGTGGGTACGTGTATAATAGTCGAAGCTTTGTCAATTGTTCAATTTTTTTTCATCATCGTCATCATCATGGAAATCCTTTATAGTGTCACGTTTTTACACCCTTCTCATAAAATGGGGAGTAAGCTAAGTTTGTTATTCTATTTGCAGAAACATCAGATACATCAGATATATATGTTCTATGATCAACATCAAAGGCTAAGTGGAACTAGACAGGTATGTCCGTATGTCTGTCTGTTGTTGGCACTCTCGCAGTTGTAAAAGTTTGAGACATTGAGCTGAAATCTTTGTACAGTTTCTACACGCAGATCACTATTGAAATGGGGAAACAGCCACGCCTAATTATCTAGCACAAAAATTGTTCTATGAGTTTGAAATTTAGTTTATATATTTATAATTATCCTAGCCATCGATATGCCAAAAATGGAAGTGGGCGAGTAGCAGACACGCCCGCAACTTATAAAAAAAAAGCGTGCTCCGTGTAAAATTCGTTTTACAAGCTGAAACATAATTTATACTCTGTTAGAGGGATGTACGCGTTTTTATGTAGATATGAAGGGTATTTATAATTCGGTCAAAGAGCCAAATGTAGTGTTTTTAGTTGTTTGTGCTCAAGTTGACATTTATTTGTTGCTTATGTTTTCAGGCAAACATAAAATGGATCTCAGTGGCACAAGTTACGACATACACACACACGCGCACACTCACATAAATGCTTATGCTTAATATTGTATAAAATATTATTGTGTATTAGATGTGTGACGCTATGATTGACATCACTCTAGCACCAGCGCGTCTCTAAACATAAAGTATTATCATCATTTTCATTTTCAAAATGAAGCAGTAGAAGAAGAACATGAAGAACGTGCTGCCAACTAATGCAACTATATTGCCAACATATGAGTGGGTTTGACGTTTACAATAAACGGTCTTTGTATTGAAAAGTCCTTTAACTAATAATCACTTAAAGCTTGAGGCGAACTGTAATAACGAGTAAAGAAACTAAAATCAGTTTAGGGCGTAGCAGGTACTCAATTACGCCCTTTACAAGTGTATACAATATCTATCAATTTCCACGTTCCATTCTGTATAAAAATTAATATTTGTAAATTGTGGGCGTGTCTGTTTTTACATGGCGCCCATTTTTAACACATCAATGAATTGAACTAATTATGATTATGAGCAACAAATATAAATTTTTTGACAAATTTTTGTCAATTGTGGGAGTGGCACTTGAACGATTTATTCTAGAGGAAATGGGAACCTTTGTGTAGAAATTATAAATCTTTGTGCCAAATATCATTTTGATCTGAATTTTTGCGAACGGAAGGGAACCAACAGTAAACAATGACACCAAGCATTGAATCGCATTTTACTGTTGATGGGGTCTCTGGTACTACATTTTGCATCTTACAACGGGAACAACAAACTTAGTATGCCCATCATACGTGTAGATAAAAAGAAAGACAAATATCCAAACATATAAACCCACTTACGCTTATAAGTTGTGTTTTTCATAAGTATTTGAATTAAGAAGAAAAAAAGTATAATATATTAGCTGACACACTGACATACCCTCACATATACGCACCAAAAAACTTTCAAACACAATATGTTTGCCTTGGCACTCCTTTTTCCTATAACTATGTATGCGAGTGTATGTATGTGCTTGTATAAGTGAATTCAAGTATAACATAAGCATAAGAAGCAGAAGAAGAAGAAGAAGAAGAATAGCAAGAGCAAAAGTGGATTTTGATCTATGCCCATTTATTGTTATTGTTGCTGATTTGGTTCACAGTTCAACTTTTATTATACATTTTAGTAGGCGCTATAAACTTTTTTCCTCTATAGTCATTATTTTCATTGCTATTGTTGCGTCTTATATAAAAAAATAAAATAAATAACAACAACAAAAACACAAAATATGTCCTTAATATAGTTTTTTCTTCTTTTTGTTTTTTCTTGTAAAATTCTTTTCAGCACTATTTTGTTTCACTCCTCAATAAAAGTTCGTGATGTAGATAAACGTGTATTTTTTTGTTTTTATTTTTTTATTTAGTTATAATATATATGTAGATAATGCGGTATACTGTGCTGTTGTTGCTATTGTTTTATGTATTGTGCTTTATTGATTTATGAGTGCATTCATCAAAGCCACACACATACACATACACACAGAGTAACTTGACACTGTTATTGCGTGTTCAAGATTATACACACACATACACAGAATGTGATTTTCTTAGGGGCCAAATTATATCTACAGATATCTCTCTCTATCTCTCTCTCTCTCTCTCTATCTCTCTCCCTCTCTCTCTTTCTACAACTTGCATTCTTTTTATTATTAAGGTCGTTTTAAAATACAAAATGCCAATAAAAGCATTTAAAATGTTTTTGTGTCATTAGATGACATGGATTAAGTTTGTAAGTGAAATTGTCAATCTATGAACGAAAGATATTGCACTAGATGGATTGAAGGTGGTTCAGCTTACAGGAGAAAGTTTTTATAAGTTTAATTTTTATACTCTCCATGTAGGTGGAGAACAAAATTTATATATAGAGTATGGACAAAATAATATGAACATCTCACACATTTATTTACTAATAAGGTATTAGGCCACCATTTGCCACCATTTGCGGAATAGATTCGTAGTGTGTCTGAATAGTTGCAGCGCTCGTTTAATGTTGTTTGGCCACAATTCTTTTTAATGTTCGTCGGTCTCTGTTGCTCACTATTCCTCCTCGCAAATGATTTTGTACCATGTTTTGTGTATACTGTAACTAGCGTGCATACTGTCGCTTATAAACCTTAAACAATTCAGTTGTTTTCGTCAGAGACACTCCCACTAACCGAGCACCAACAATTTGCCCTCTTTCGAAGTCTGAGTTAAACATCGTATAATAAAGCGTATAATACATTGAAATATAACCTACAAGACTTGTCACGCAAACTGTGTAATAAATGCGCGTCGCATTATTTACACGGAAGCAGTGTTGCCAACATTCAACAAGGTATTCATATGTATGGTGTTCATATTATTTTGTTCATCCCCGGTGTATTTAAGTATTGATATAAAAGTTCATCTACACATGTCCGTCTATGTGTCCAGATCGAAAATTTTAAGACATTGGACTTCAATTTTGTACAGACACTCCTGGTTTCTACTTGCAGGACGCAAACAACGCACACAATCGACCAATCTTTATTTATTTGCTAAATCGAACAAGAGACACGCCCACAATTTATAGAAGAAAAACTGATTCCTGATACTTTAAAACGTAATAAATCGAAAGCAGACGAAAATTTTGGTGGAAGTTTCTTATTTTGGTCAAAATTGTTACGAAATCATGCCCAAAATTGATAAAAATGGTTGACGGTCATAAAAATAGAATCAGGTATAAAATTTATATATTTGCCTATACTCTTTTCATTAAGCGGAGGATGGGGGTGAAATAGTAAAATAAAACCGCCTTCTAATTATTGTAGTTTTTATAAGGGATAATATTCCTGGCACAACCCTAATTCCGCTCTATACGTAAAGGCTTATCTTCAGCCATATGCAGTTTTCTTTTATATTTGAGTTAATCTGTGCACAATACAGTTACAATGGATATATGTGCGAGTATAGTTTTCTAAAACGTTGTTCAATAAAGTTTTGACTTTATTGTAATTGTCCTGAATAAAGTTTTGTGCAATACACACCACGCCGCACCACGCCAACTGAAAATCAACAACTTTTTCTCACTAATTCAACTTTGGTGTTACGCCTCCAAGTGGAGTCGTTCTGGTTTTCTGGTTAAATTTTATTCATTACAGGTAAATAGGTTAGGGTAGGTCTCTGCATAAATTATAATCCTCTTCAACATTTTCAACTTTTTTTCTGTTTTGTTTCTTGTTTAAATGGAAAAGTTTATTACTGAGTGCTTAAATAGCAAATCATACGCCCATCGTCATCAGCGATTCTTTTAAAGTTTCAGTAGATAATTCACTGAAAGAGAAACACACATAAATATGAAATGTGTACATGGTACGGTTATATGAACCTATACACACACCTATAATTTACAAAATAACATAAAGACGAAAAGTTTGATTTTTACGAATATTGCAGCATGAGGCGTGATGCTAAGGTTAATAATATATATTTAAAAAGGACTTTTAACCTACAAGCAAAACAAACAACAATTAACTTAAATATGTATTTATGTATGAATACAAATTGTACAAAACTAAAAGTCACTTCAGTTGAGTGTAGTGTAGAACTGTGGAAGCACGCGTTCTTATGCGTTTCTCAGCCAAGTGTGAAGTTGAATAGAACGCAACAAACGATCAGTTAATAATAAGCAACAATTGAATTTATAACGGCAATGAAAACGGCATATTCTCACACCCGCACCCACACTCACACACATACATACAATTGCTTACCGGCCGAGATGCATATCAGTAAATTACTTCCATATGCTGCGAACACGCATTGAGTGTAAGTGTACACATACACATTAAATGGGATTTTAAGAGAAGATAAATGAGAAAACAAATTAACACGGTATACCTTTAATAGTTGAACAGGGTGAAGAGAAAGTCCAGTGCAACCTAACATAACATATGTTTCATGTTGTGTAATTAAGTGTAGGTGTTGTTTTTAGAAAGCTTTACACTATATATCCATATATGTGCAAGTGTTCGTGTGTGTGAGTGTGTGTTTATAGTTTAAAAACAAATTAAGAATGGTTATACACACATACAACGGTCACGTTGTTAGAGTTCACTAACTTTTATGTTATTACTAGTAATCATGCACACACACACACACACACACACACACAATTACATATATATATATATATATACATAACTAACAACAATTATACATATAACATATGCCAGCCATACTTTGTTGTACTTTAAAGAGATGTATGAAAAATGTTGTTGTTTTCATTTTTTTTTTTTGCTTGTATAAAAAGGTTTTTCTTGTCATTGAAAAAAACACACACACACACACTCACATATATATATATATATGGTATATGCACTCCATCAAACTGTAGTCAATTAAAGGTTGAATAACTGCTGCGCTTTGTTGCTTTCATAGCAACACTACCAACAACAACAAGATTTATGACAAATGACTGACTTATCGCTTTATGTCAATTTCCCAAAACAATGTCTTTTTTTTTTAGATGTATTATTATACGGACATAACTATTGTATACATCCATCAACAGCAACAGCAGCAATTTATTTAGTTTTTATAAATAATAACAAAGCCACAAGCAACCAACCAATGAATACAACAGCTGGATATGACGTGGACGAAATCGTTGATACCTTTCAAAATTTACAAATAAAATGTGGGCGTGGCATATTTTCTAAGCATGTTAGTTTTTTTTTAAATTACCGAATGTCTGACATATTAACTCGTCCAATATTTTTTTAGTTCATGTGAATTGTGGGCGTTTTTAAAATATTCACCCCGCCCACTTTAACACATAAATGAATATAAAAAAGTATTTCTTTACAATTTCCATCTTGTACACAAATTTTCGTGACCGCGGGAAAGTTTTTTAAAAAATGGGCGTGGTTTTTTCAAAACAGTCTTTATGTATAAAAAAACAATATTTTTCTAACAAATTTCACTTTAATTTTTAATTTGCTTTTCTGAATGTGTTACAACATAACAGACATAACTAAAGCGACTTCGTTTTTAAGGCTGATGAATTTATACCTTGTGAAGTTTTGAGAAGCTTTTTCGAACAGTTCCTAATAGAATGACAAACTTAATATATTCTTTATGATGTGTGAAATATTGTTAAGCCCTGATTCAAGTTGATGCTTTGTTTACTCCCTCATCTAACCTCAGTGAAAAACACGTTTAAAACAACAACAAAAATGAAATTAGATAAAAAGACATACTTTTTTTATAAATAATGAGTTCATTAAAACTATTATTGTTGTAATATGTTTTTTTATAACAATATTCTGGTTTCTTTTATTATTATTGCCTGTATCTGAAGTTCATGATTTATTAACAATCTGTAACGATAACACAAAGCAATGCTATTCATCGAGAAAGAATATAAAAAAAACTCTCAAGTTATAACAAAAATTATTTAATGCTTTTGATTTTGTTAAATTTTCAAAATCAACGAACTTTTAAAATTGAACATTTCAGAGGATTTTGTTGAAAAAATTTTTGAAATTACACTAATCGGCACAAAAATAGATCACAATTCAATCTGAAATTCTTTGCTCAATATTTTCTTTAAATATACAAAATTTTTATCTTAAAATTTTCAATTTACAAAAAAACTCGACTGTCAAGCTGTTACGTAATACACACACTACTAGAGGGCGTAATTACATACCTGCCACACCCACTATTATAGATGTGGAGGGTATTTAAGATTTGGCCCAAGCCAAATTTAATAATCCGACTTGCATTTAATAATTAATTTAAGAAACGAAGAAAAACGGACGTACAGACATTTACATATTAATTTCATGCAATAACATTTCATAACGGCCAAGTTCTAAAAATCAAAACATAAAAATGAAAATAAAAAATGTTCAACGATTTATTTTATTTCCAACAAATTGATCTTTACGGTCTTACGGTGAATTTTATTTAACACACTCATGAATAACACATTTAACAATAATTTGGCATAATATTTAAAAAGCAATTGTGCGTTTAATCAGACGGCATTCACATGTGACTGGAAATGATCATAAAATATGAATTGGCTATTAAGTTTCAGACACCGTAACGGTATAATTTCAATTTCGGGCTAAAGGCAAAACGAGTACTACGCGTCAAATTCACTCATTGCTCATAAATTATGAACTGGTTTCTAAGCAAAAACTTTATATTTGGTACATACGAGTATAGCAAATAAGAGAGACAAACAAAACAAAAACTTGTCTTTCTTCGGGCGGCACGTACCAAAAAGCAAAAACCTATATAAAGAGAAACTAATAGAAAACTTAAATTGAACATAGCAACGAACACTAAAGTAAACAATTCATATAATCAATGACTTCAAGGAGTGAGAAATATTTTTGGTGGGTGGGTAGGTATAATGAGAGTGTCATAACGTTGGCCACAACCTGGAGAAGACTTTATAAATCGTTCATCCGTGTGTCCTCAAAGACAAGTAATGTCAGCCATGCCCACAATGATCAAAAATCTTTCCATCAGCCACAAGTATTCATCCACTATGCCAAGTAATTTGCTAAGTATGCAAATTACTTACAATTAGCCAGCGGCCGAATAACAAAAGACACGCCCACAATATATACACATTTTTTATGAAGAATCATTAGGGAAAAGCATAATCAAACTATTGCTACGCCCACTTTTTGTTTATCCAAGTGAAGCGTACTTGAGAGTTGGTGTAAGCTACATTCCGTTTTTTTCATTTGTTTTACATTTTTCCAACTTTTTCTAAACTCAAAAAAGTTTGATTATGTCACTGTTCGGTGCACACACATACCTGTATACCTGTTATGTTGTATGACTTTTTATTTCTTGTTGCCTGCAGCGTAGCACATGCTAAACAGCTATTCTTTAAAAAGAAAAAAAAAAATTAATTGCTCCACAAGTTTTATGTAATAGTGACAACAAGAACCATTTGTCATTTTATTCCTATACAATACAATTAGCGCGTGTAACCTGAAACGATTATTTATTCAATATTTTATTGAAATGTTGTTCACTGCGGTCAAACAGCTTCAAGTCGTGTGCGTTCACAAAACATTTGAAGCAGGAGTAAATGTTTTTCATATAAACAACAACCACAAGGAATACAAATTATAAAGGAATTCAGTTTAACAGTAAACATTGTAGAAGCAATGTTTTCACAGATTAAAAATATCGTTGATTTCTGTGCACAGTGGTTTTCAAAGATTTGGTCGGTTTCTTGGTTAATGTTTTTATAGGCAAGCGAGTTTTAATTGGATGGTGCTGTTGTTGTTTCTGATAAGATAGTATTGCAAGTTGATATTTATTATAAACGGATGTTTGATTGATTAAATTGTCAAGTGATAGAAATGTTTGTTTAATCATTAATTGATTCCAGAATTATTGCTGCTTATATTTCCTGAATGTACCGTTTGAGTCACGCACTTAATTAATGTGACTCATCTTTAGTTTAAGATTAAATTTCCGGGTTTTATTAACTAATACCACCACCACCACCACCACTAGCTTGTTCGAATGAAGTTGATGTCAAGTCATATATAATGATATATACTGTACAGTTCTGTTGGTATAGTTGGTTGAAGCAATGAGCATAATTTTCCTTTTTTTACAAATCTCATTAAAGGTGCTGAGGTTTTCAGCTGTGTGGTAGCTGGTTGGTAACAAGTTGTTGTAATGTTAATGGGTGGTAAAACCACCCACTGACAAGTACAAAAATAATATGTTTTTCAGCTGCAAGAGAATCTCTTCCTGGAAATCATAAATATCAATTGTAGCAGCGGTTGATATTAAACAAGTGGAATGAACAGCAAAATACAACAAATGGATTCATTTTTTTTTTGTTTTTTGTTTGTTTTTGTTTTGTTTCATTATGAACAATGAATTTGAAATGACCTTTGTACTTGGTTATTACGAAAAGTGAATGGTTTTGTCTTAGACCAAGAAAAAAGCTTATTTTCTTAACTAAGGTTTAATTTTGGCCGTTTCTTTGAAGTTCTTTAAATCAGTACAGTAGCGGCCCACTAACTTGGTCATCTTTCGAAATAAAATAAAATGGAATTTAAAAAACAATTAAAAACCTAAACTTCGCTTAGACCAACTCTTGAATTTCCTTTGCATATACATACAAATTATGGGCGTGGCAAGTAGATGATTACACCTTCTCATAGAGTATGCATTACGTATCAATTTTCAAGCCGAATTGTAAACTTTATAAGATGTTTTGTAAATTGTGGGCGTGGCCATTTTTAGCCCATCGATGCATAGGCTAATTACATATATACCCATATGCTAATTTTCAACTTGATAGCTAAATTTTTGTAACAGATAAATAGGTTTTTGTCAATGGTGGGCGTGGCTCTTGATGGATTTTGCTCAATTTAGAAGATTCTGTATAAAATTTCAGCTCAGTATTACAAAATTTACATTCTGTGAGATATACAGACACCCGGACGGACATTTTAATGCTCATCACAAATATATATAGTTTTTGTAGGACACCGCCAAATGAAATGACAAACTTAGTATTGCCCCCTTATGTGGAGGGTATAATAATCGTTGCAAATTCAACAACAAAAATATAAATTGTTCAGTCTTGTCATTTATTATCTAACTAGCTTTTCTTTTCCTATTCCATTCAAGTTGTAGAATCCTTCCGCATGCGAACATGATTATGTCCGCTGTTGCTATAGAATTTACAAATATGGTCATTAAAAATGCATACGCATAACAGCTATAGCTGGCCATACACACACACACACACATGCGCATATGCTGTAATTTTATATATTGTAGGTAAGTTTATGTCATATCTATAAATAAAAAAATAAAGAAAACAAAAATGCACAAGTTTTTCCTGCTTTTTTCTTTTCTTTGTGTATAAAATATTTGTAACTGGCTTTAAAGCTGTTGCCCATACTTGTAAAGTAACGAATACAAAAGCGTGCTCTTTGGTGACGTTGCATTAATTTGTTTTTTTGTTTTGTTTTTGTTTTTGTTTTTTGTTTTTTCCTTTTACTTGCATTATGAAATATGCGTACACGCATTTATGGATGGCACATTCAATACACACACACACACATACATACGCTTATATAGTAGTTGGATGGCAGCAGACACAGACATAATTCTTGTAGTGCCGTATTTTATATCACCTTGCAATGGTTTTGACATTTAATAACGGTTAATTTTTGTCGTTACGTTTATATACGCATATAGAGTTAAATGACATCATCTCTTGTGCACACCATTTATGCAATACAGTAAAATGTGTATTTATAGTGTGCCTCGCATATTCTGCGGGTATACGGTAGTAACATAAAATTTGAATACAAAACAATTCTGTTTTTTTTTTTTTTGAATTATGAGAAATTATTCTAATTTTTATGTTCATAAAAGTTGTAACTTGCGACATGCGACAACCTTACAAATATGATTATTTATCGCCCATCAAATGGAAATTAGTTAAAGTGTCTGCTTGGTGGACGATGCATAAAAGTTATTACACACAGGGAAGATTATAAAACTCTACATAACGAAGGAATTTGTATAAAAAATGTGGGGGTGGCAAGTAGTGCAAAATCATTCAAAAGTCACGCCCACGACAAAAATTAAGCTTTTAAGTTGAAATTTTGTACATATATTTACAGTTACCTGATCCATCCATATGCCAAAGCTGGGCATGGTAGAATAACAAACACGCCTCCAATTGCAACATAGATTCATAGATGTGCCAAAAATGGGAATGATCGCTTAATAGACACGCCCACAATCGACAAAAATATATATATCTGTACCAAACATTTAATGAACTTGAAATTTGGTAGTTTATGGTTATCGACATGCCAAAAATGGGCATGGTCGGATAACAGACGCGCCCACAATTTACAAAAAATCATATTCACAATAATCTATACACTATTAGAGGGCGTAATGTATATATATGTGCCACGCCCACCGTTGTGTTGGCTTAAACCGAATGTACTTTTCTTACATATTCTTCTTTTCTTTTCCATTTCTCTATGATTTAACCATAAACTCCATTTTGTGCTTTAATTTAAGTGATATGTGGATTAGTTATGTGTTTTTGTTGTTGTTTCAGCAAATAACACTAATATTAAATGACAGCTTGTATTGCTGTTATAATAGATTAAAAGTTTTCTTTGTGTGTGTCAAGATTGTATTGTTGTTGCAATTTAATTTTGTTGGATAGTTTGCGTAATACCAGCAGCTCGAATAGGGTCAACCGCAAATTATAATAAAAAGCAATTCAAGCACATAATGGAATTAATGGAATTTTTATTTTTCAACAACTTTTAAAACTTTATGCCACCAAAAACAGTTTTGATACATCATCGCATGAAATAATATTTTAAGTAATTATTTAACATTGAAAAATGTATTCTTGAGGTGCAACAAAGAACTTGCTTTGTGGTTAATAAAAGTATTAAAATAGAATCACTTCATAACATGTTACTTTTCTTAGCAATTGTTGTCGTTTTGCAGCGAAGGTCACATAGCATAGTAGGGCCTAAAATCGTGAGAGATTGCTACAGTAGAAAAACCCCCTCACTCGGTGTATTAGAGGTCTATTGAGTCTTCTTTTCTTTCATTCTCATTACCATGCTTTCAATATAAAACTGTTGTTAAAAATTCACTTTTTGTGACTCTTAACATAACTGACCAGAACCCATTGTATGCTTCGCAGATGCCACTACAAGGCCAGCTACAGTTCATGAAGTTTGCCATTTCCGTATTACAAATTGTAAGAATTATTTTACACTTTTCTTTAAGTTTAATTAAAAATAATTATATATTACATAAACACACACTTAACTCATTCTAATCCATTCACTTTTTTTTGTTTCGTACATTTTCTAACTATCTATTTGTAACATGCGTATATATGTGTGTATGTGTGATCATTAGTCACATTAAACATTTTAAGTAGTCATCAATCACAGTACTGGTGACAACAACAAACTACCGGTGAACAGCAGCAGCAGCAGCAGCAGCACCAGCAGTCAGTTAAATGTGCGAGAGTAAAAATAGTAAAAGCAACAACAAAAACCAACTAATAAGCACAAATTATAAGAAAAAACAAACAAACAAACAAATACACACACATACACACACAAACATTCAGCCCATTCACTTACAAACAATTGAAAAGCTAACAAAATGATTATAATGAGTGAAAATGTCTGTAGTTAATGATGCACAACGCAACGTAACGTAATATAACAGCTAAAAGGCAAAACGTTAGCGCAGCTCACCTAGAACCCATAAATATTATACAACAATACCTCACCAGACATCCACTCTTTTACCTTTTATAACCTAAGTTACGTTATGTTAGTTAGAAATATTATTTTTGTGTTTTGTTTTTCTTTGTTTTTTTTTTAATCATGTATTGTAGTGTAGGAGGTATATTAAATTTATGCAAATGTTTGAAATTTCTAGAGTCGCCCATCACATAAGAAGATTTCATCATGTCCGTCTGTTTTATTTTAGCTGCATATCGCAAGTTTTTAAGGCATTTTGTTGACATTTCGTGCAAGCTCAAGTATTGCCCCAAAGACGTTTATTATTGCAAATGAAATGAATACGAATTTTTGAAAACCTCCCCTTCATATATGACCAAATTTTTTATAAGGTGTGAATTCGCAATTCTTAATATTATGGTTTTATGGAATTTTGAATTCCATCGGACCGTTTTTTTTTTTGAAACCCTTCTCAGAAGGCTGCGTCCGGGACTCAGCAAAGTATATTTTAAATCGATTTAAATATGTCCGTCCACCATCGTTTAATTCCTAAGAGAAGGTGGCTATTTCAATTGAGTGGCACGCCCACAATCGTTGAAAATCTATCCAACAGCCCCAAAAATTGATCCATGACGTTGAAATTTGGAACACTTAATATTTATCCAAGAATGTTGCAAAAGTGGGCATGGTCGGATAACAAACGCGCCTATAAATACATTTGGAGAAAGAGAAGAAAGTGGAATAAGTTACCTGCCACGCCCACACTTTTTATAGAGATATATAAGGTATTTAGGGTTTGGTTTAAACCAAATCTAGTTGTTTTATTTGTTGTCTTTTTATTTATGCGCAGAAACACTCTCCCCATTAATACATAACATACAAATTCTTAGCACTTTGGTACTGTTGTTACTTTGGAGCCGTACACAAACATGCGCACATACATACATATATACCGTGTACAACAATTCAGTTATTTAGTGTGATTGCAGTGTTCAGTTGTCAAATGAAATTCTCAACCTGTTGTAGTTTATATTGTAACTTGTTGTTTAACAGTTAGTGAACCTAGAAACGGTAAAAATATAACAAAACTACGTACAAAACTTATCGAGAGAAATGATAGAAAATGAAAATTATATACGTGAAGGTGTAAAGAAAATTCCTTGGGCGGAAGCCTAAAGCCATTTCGTGTGGTTGTTGTTGTTGTTGTTGTTATTAACGGCATACTGAATATACTTCATAAAGTAATACACTTGATGTTTTCTCTTATTATTTTTTAGCATTTCCTCCCAGTTTTCTTCGCATTGAAGACCATTTATATATAAATTTTCTCACCCTTTCGGTTTTAGTTTATAAAAGCTGGTTCTGGAGAAGACAACTACAATGCAGTTTCTTTACTTTATGTTAATGATAATGACACTAATAATGTTTTTGTCTGCTAAAGTTAATTAACAACAATTGTTGTAGTTGTTTGTTCCTTATGAATAAAAATGTGGCAATAGTGGCTCAGAATTATTGTGTGAGAAAGTTTATAGTATAGCAACAAGTATTTAAGTGTAGGTGTTTATTTACATATATTTATAAATATGTGCATATTTTCATATTTCTACACACTTATTATATAACTTGTATTTGAACGGAATCAATTGAGAATAGATGATTATAGTCAAGCCTTTAATCGTGTTATGTGGTACGAGTCGACGTAAATGTTAGGTTTATTGTTTTTTGTAAATTGTGGTTGTGCCTAATATCCAACCACGCCCATTGTTATATTGATAAAACTTCATAAATCAATTTTTTGTCGGTTGTGGGCGTGGCTCTCAATGGATTTATCATAAAAAAATGGAAATCTATGTACAAAAATTCACCCCAATGTGGCAAAATTAAGCTTCCCGAGAGGAAACAAACACACACACACAGTGGGACACGTCTACATTGAATCAGACTTTCATGCTGATCAGAAACATATATGCTATATGCTACCTTAAGTTATAACTTACATACTATTATAAGTTTAAGTAACTTTCTCTCTCTCTCTCTCTCTCTCTCTCTTTCTGTGTCTCAATTTTCTAACACTTGAAATATTTTCATAGAAAACATCAGATGACCTGCTTTTTATTTCAGATGAATACCAAGTTTATTGCCAACATTTGTCACTTGCTCTACATTTTCTAAATGTATTAAACAAGTAATTAACATAAAGCGGCATCTCTTCTTATCACCATAAATGTCAAAAGTTTGCAACAGGCTTAAATATATCTTGTAAAGAAGCAGTGAACTGATAGAGGTGGTGGTGGGTGTTTATACCATAAACAGCTTGTGAAAGTAATTATTTCAACAATATAAACATTTATTACCTATTTATTATACGTGATTGTACGTACACGAACATATTTGTTTAACAAGTGTTTTGATACAAATAAATTATATCTACACTAAAAAAAAATCAAGTTTTTATAAACAATAAATTAGCACAAGTTTATATGTATTTAATAAGTTGCGGAAGATACTCAAACTGCAAAACTTGAAATTCATCATAAATTTCGGCGCAAAAAAAAATCGACATTTTTTATTAAATCAACAAAAAATATTCAAATTATGAATTTGATTAAAAGCTAGTAAGAAAACCAAGTTTGGCTTGGACCAACTCTTAAATACTCTTCCCTTCCACGCACAAACGGCGGGTGTGGCAGATACATGACTACGCCTTCTAAAAATTCAGTTTTACGCCGAGCACGCTTTTTTTTTATCCGACGGCGTCTATTTGTAGCACATCGACAGTATCATTGTAAATATATATGATTGGCACAATGTTTATAGCAGAAAAATAGATTTTTGCCGATTGTAAGCGTGGTTGTTAATCGATTTTTAATAAAAACTGGAAAAAATTTCAGTTCCGGGAGAACGCTTACAACAGACAACACATGTACTCAGTTTTAAACGCTGATCAAGAATATATAAATATTGGGGAGGGTATTTGGTGACTCCTTCTGGGTGTTGCAAACGGGTTGACAAACTTAGTGTACTCCCCATCTTATGTGAAGGCTATAAAATAAACTCGTACGTGATCTAAATGAAATAATATTAAAGACTGAAGCTACAAACTTGAAATTCATAAAAAATATTTTTGTGAGGATAGTGTTATAAAAAAAAATATTGATGTACAATAATAATAAGCTTGACATTCACGATATAATTTAGGTGGATAATTGAGTTTTAGAAAAAAAAAAACCTTAAGCTACAAACTCGAAATCTTTCAAATCCATATATTTCATCATTAAAATAAAATAAAATGAAATAAAATAAAAATATTTAATTCAATAAAGGATCAAAAGTTTATAACACAAAGAAATAAAAAAAATTGAAATCTTGACAATAATTCCTCGACAAGAGTTTTATACACAAGATTTTTTATTTTCATAAAAGACTTGAGCAACAAACTCGAAATTTATCATATTAGCAGAATTAAAGTTTTAAGAAAGACTTTAACCACAAACTCGAAATTTTGTTTCATTACATATTTATTGTAGTATGCAAAGGGCGCGTCGAACTCAAATCAAGCAGACGGCCACTACGATTATATTTATTATGAAAAGACTTTAGCTACAAACTTGAATTTGAATACTTATACATGTACGATCTAACAATCGTATTGTTGGGGAAAAGACTTAAGGCACAAACTTCAAATTAGCACTACCACTAGTGTAGGGTATAAAAACTTGCTAATCACTTGATAGCATTATAAAATAAATCAAGTAGCACTATGGTAATAATAACAATCAACCGTAATTCACCTTAAGTGGAGAGATATGTATGTTGATCTTTTGTTAACATTTTCATTTTTTGCTTTATTTATTCTTTAATAATTAACTTGTTTCGGGCACAATTTTTAACATTTTACTTCTTTTCGTATGTTTTGGGTGACATTTAAGTTTTTTTTTCCTCTTTGTTCATTATTCATTTAGTTACGGTTCAATACACGTAATATGCAAGTAATGCAAGTAAGGCCACTGTTCTACAAGAATTTTACTTTATGTATATTGAGTCATTGATTTATGTAACCAAAGACTTGATACTTGCTCTACGTGAGGAAGATTTATTAATGAATATAAATAAAAGATGTAAAAACCACAAAACAACAGCAAAGAAACTACCAAACAAAAAAGAAAATATGTTTACCTTGAAACGATGTTACGTTGTGCAGCACTTGTTTAATCAATTTTGAACCGATCTGGCTGGGAGTTATTACTTATTACTGCTGGAAGATGGACGAAACGAAAAATGTTTGGTATAAAAACGGAAAAGATCGAACCTACAAGCCCCCATATACAGTGTGCCTTATATGGGTCTGAATAGTTGCAAAAGTGAACCCAAGCTGTAGTTTGAAATCTATAAAATTTCTTATATTTTGCTTAACTACCCGAATGGTCACAATAATGAGCAGCAGGCCACTCGTTTGTAACAGCACTTGAAGATTTTTTCTTCCTTTTCCAAGTTTACATATTGATTTATAGTTTATGTAACAGCTTCTCGTAACTTTTAAAGCAATTAGACATTAAACCTAACTAACAAACTTAACCATACTGCCATACACTACCAATCCTCACCACATACAATAGCCTTAGGTATGAACCAGTATCTTCGTTACTGCGTCTAGTGTTTTGTTGTTGTCATATTAGAATATGTGCACAAGTTATTTATAATGGTAGTTAGACTCCCATAACTTATATACCATATATACTACTATACTATACACATGCATGCACACCTGCATACCTACTACGTACGTATAAGCCTATATGAAGTATTACTTATAAACTGTACGTGAGGTACAGCGCGAGTCTATTTAAATTTTGCCATAACTGTGTTTTTCGTTTTTTTTTCGTGTATATTTCTTCAATATTAACAACACATGATGCCTTTTATGGTCTTTGGCAGTTTTAGTGGTAATTTTCTTTTCTTTTTTCGCATTTTTTTCCATTTGGTTGAAGAGAACTTTAACTTCTGTTAAAGTTTAAAGAAATCAATTCATCATTTCATTATACAGGCGTGTTCGTAATATTTTATACTTTTCGTAAGGAATACCTAACCAATGACATGGCAAAAATTGACTTTGAAGAATATATTACACACACACATAACACAAATCGTCTTCCGCTTGGAGGTGTCCTTGTGGGCACTTAAAAAAGATGCAATTTCTTTCTTTTCTTTCTTCAAGTCATTGCAATTGAAGTAAAGGAAAACATGACAAGACTTAAGCCACAAACTATTATTGTACGTAGGATTGGTATAAATGCCAATGGTTGTTTAAGTGAAATTCACCAATTTATGCACTTTTTTTTCTGTTTTTTTTTTTTTTTAATAACTAATTATGAAAACATGCATTGTGTGTTGTGGCATCATTTTTATGACTTTGAAACCAAGAAAATGGGAAAAAAACCTTAAAAATTTCACACTCGAAGCCTAAGTTCGTTTGGGAGGAGAAATTTTGATTTATGACTCTTTTTTATATTGCGCATCATTTGTGCTAGTTGTGGTTATATTTTGTTTGCGAAAATCTTTGGAACCCATTGTTTTAATTATGTCACTTTTATTCCGTTGTCGGTTGGTCTCAAAGATTACAATTTTTTCAATGAAATGTACCATAAAAAACAAATTTCATTTACATTCATATTAATGTCTCAAAAATAGGCGTGTTTGTGTAACAAACACGCCCACAATTTGCAAGAATAATATTTGGCGTAGAATTTGCTTTGTAAGTTGTTATATAATGCTAATAAGGTACAATCGGATACCTGACACGCCCACTTTTGCTTAATTTTCTAATGAAAATTCAATAAATGTAAAATTTGTCCATTTTTAATTCACTTACAGCAAACAATTACTTGTTCTTATTATGGATTAGATGGAACAATTTTTAAAACATTTTACGAGTTTTTTTTTTTTTGTAATCACTTGAAATGTTTCTTTTTTTTTATAGTTTTCTTTGTTATGTCATTTAATAATTGTACTCTTGTTCTTTAATTTTTACGATGCGTATTTGTTTTGTTGCTGTTGTTTATGTTATTTGTTTCTCTTTCTATTATTTGTTGTTTAATGTCAAATAAAAACGCAAAGAGTGTCCTTCTGAGTTGTGAAAACATTCTTAAGCGTTCAATGACTTGATACCCTTTTTTGTTATTATTTGTTTTTTTTTTTTTTTATTTGTTTTTTTGTTATTGTTTACTTTTTGTTGCAATACAACAATAACAACAACAACAACAACAACAGTAGCAATATCTATAAGTGGAATTTTGCACCTTTTCCTTTTTGTTTGCATTATAAATAGATGACTACTGTTGTTGCACTAAGAGATAAGAACCACAAAACACTACAACATTGGCACATTGGCAAACTAAATATATGTACATATAAACACGTTAAGATGGCATGGCGAAGCCCTTAAAAGGTTTTTCTACTATACTCTCTACTATACTAGGCATCCATTGGGATTGAAACGCTATTGGTGAAGGGGCCACCATTAAGAAGTAAAACACATTTACGACAACAATGATGAGGAGGACAGCATCAACATTAACAACAACAACAACAACAACAACAACAACAACAACAACAACAACAACAACAACAACGATTTTTTTTCTTTCTTTGTTTAGCTTACCAACTGTAGCACTAAACAAACAAAGAATTGTTTGTGCGCAAGTGTGTGCATAGTGTATACTACAACCCATATATGGTTTAAGAGGAAATCGAGTTAAATGAATGCACGATACACTTACATTCGCTCTCTACATACATTTACGTTCAATTCTTAGTGTTTTTTTTTTTTTTTTTGTTTTTTTATTGTGTTCGCTATATAATCGAACTCCCCAATCGCACATTAGCCAATTTTGGTTAGAGTGATTTGTTGTCACAGTCCCATTAAACACAATAACAGCAACAACAACAACAACAACAACCAACACTATTGACAACATTTCTCCCTGTTGATCATAAACTGCAAATTGTGGGCAAGTTGATGATCAAAAATAAAACAGATAAAAATTAAGTAAACAGCTCGAAAGCTAACTTCTGTACCAAAAATGAAAAAAAAAACTTAATGCCTTTTACTACTGAACACTACCGAAAGGGAATTGCGTACGCATACATTTCAAAGGAAAAAAACTTAATTTTGGGTTCGGCCGAATCTTGGATACTCTCCGCTATAATATAAAAATTGTGATCGTAGTTTTTTTTTATACGATAACACTTTTTTTTATTAACGGGCAAATTGTGTACGTTTTGAATGGTTTTAATTAATTGTGGGCGTGCCTTTTGTACCATCCAGTTAGTTTGACTCATTAGATGATGTGACTTTAAATATTTTATTCGCTTGTGGGCGTGGTTATTTTCAGATTTCTCCCAATTTGAATAAAAATTCGCATCAAATCAAAAATTTTTGTAATAAATTTCAATTTTTGCAGCCATAAGTGTTCCAACAGCAAAAAACCGATTTTAATATTTTATTCGACTCAGACCACCTTTTATCCTTAATCTAATAGTTTCATGCTGAATAACAAACTTTGTAAACCCTTCACCTTAGGTATCCACCTCATAAAAGAAACAATGGATTTCACGTGTATCCACTGTACCCTGGAGACAAGATTAGCAAAACATTTAATACAAACTGCTTTCTTCAATACCCATCCGATGATGCCCCCAAATGCATAAAGCATTCACACGAACTAAAAAATCTAATAGCAACGTTTGCTAACAACACTTTTTATGTTCAAGTATATGTGTGTACAATACCATCATGCTACTACATTGTTGTACGTAATATTGGTAGCAACCACATTTTAAATTACATTCTGCTGCATATGCGATGCTCTGTAACTTTGTAAATTTGTTTGCCTTCGTTCGGTGGTTATTAGGTTCATGCAATCAAATGTGGTTGTAACATATGCAAATATACGGTCCAGTCTATTTGGATGCCAAATTTTTAAACTAACATTTCATAAAGGAAAAAGTACTGTATACGACAAGAGTGTGACTTGACTGGATTAAATATCATATAAAACATTCTTCGACTTTAAATAAATTTGAAATATTTTGCATGTTTAACAAGTTTCATGTAAACAGTTGCGTGAAGACTTAAGACAGATTTAACTAAACATCGCGTCATCCTATCTAACATAACACATATCACAATATAAACGTTAAGAAGGTAAGAGTGGTGTATTGACTACAAAGGCACAGGACAGACGGCATGGGATATATGGAGTCGTGGTTGTTTGAAAAACACGAAGAATTGAATTTTTATCTTATTCAAATGTTAAGCAGTCATTGGGGCTTCAAAAGACACCCTTCACTTCCAATATTCAAAATGTAGGCGTGGCAGGCGACCTTTTATATATAATTGTGAATGTAATGCGTATTAACGTCGATGTCGGATTCTGCACAAACACTTTTTCAAGTACATTGCAGACGCGTAAATTATACGATCCCTCCCCTTTTATGGCACATCGTTAGAAGGGCTCAATATAAATGTATTTAATAAATTGCAACTTTATACTTAAATTTTTGTATCTGATAGTTTTTTGTCGATTGTAGGCGTGGCAATAGTCTGTTTTCGTCAAATTAATTCGAAACCTACATGCAGTCACTAAAAGTATTTGTACCGAATTTCAGCTCAATATAAAATTGACAACCGTAAGTGCTTCAACAATCATACACGGACGGACATGTCTCAATTAATTCATAGTTTATTGTAATGCAGACGAATAATATATACTGTGCGGCGCCACCTTCTGCATGTTGCAAACGGAATGACAAACTCATCACACTTCCTAACTTATGAGTGAGGAGTGATGAGTAAAAACTATAATCTGATCTATACCATTTTAGCCTAACTGAACGCCCTTTAATTTGAATTTCCATTCTGGTCAGATATGATGCATTCAAGGCAGGGATTCAAAAATTTAAGATATCGTTTATTTTTCGTATATGAAAGAAAAACAAACTGAAAAAGAATTCTATTTCTACCAAAAAACCACAAATTCCCCGCATGCACCAATCAACCAACCAAACAGCGAACCAACCAACAACAAGTAATCAACCAGCCAACATCACACCAGCACATATGGGGCTAACTTCAATACATACGAAACTGTATGTACACACGCACATAAAGACATTTGAACCCGCACATACACACATGTGTGCATAAAGAAACGAATACATTTACATATCATTTATGTATAAGATTCAATCGATATTCGGTGTTATATAAAAAACTGGAAACGTCTACATTTGATTAAAACCAAATTCCAAATACCTTCCACATCTATAAACAAATGGTGGGCGTGGCAGGTATCCTATTTCTTTTTTTTATTAGTTTAGGTTTGTATTATGTATCCACTTACAATTATGGGCGTGTCTGTTATCTTATTTTTCATTTATATAGAAAATGTGTGTGTGTGTGTGTGTCAAATTTCGATGTTTTAATCAATTTTGATGGCAGAGAGATAAATGTTTAATTATTGTGGGCATGGCGGTCAATCGACTTTTCTTTATGTAGCAATCTGCGAGCAGCAACTAGAAGTTTCAGGTCATTTTTCCAATAATTTAAAACCTTGCAAATAACACATAGAGACGGACGCACAGACACATGGACGTTAATGTCTAGATCAATAGAGACCAGGTCTCGTTCTGGGTATTGCAAATGGAATGACAAACTTAGTATATCCTTTATACTAACATGTAAAGGGTATAAAAAAACCGAAGAACAACAACAACAACAATATTTAAACGTAAATTGTTTAAGAGTCGACGACCGTAAACCCAACCGACAATGCACTGACAACCGCATGTGGGTATAAAGAGAATTGACTTCAACAACACCAACAACAACAACAACAACAAGAACTTATTGTTTGCTCTACTTGAGTTTTTATGAACTACTTATACGTTTAAGCCAAACAACAACAACAACAACAACAAGAATACGTTTCAAAAGCAAATCAAGCTTGACACCCACAAAAATATTCTGAAATGCACTTGGTGCCACAAAAAGAAGAAAAAATAAAAAAAATAAACATGTTTACTTATAAGCACATATCCAGCCGTACAGATAATCAAGAAATATGCAAATATCAATACAAGTTATGTGTGTGTATGTGTACGGGTGTGTGTGTGCGTGGCAGTGCTATACTCAACAAACAAAACACTTCAAGAATAAATTATTAACACCCGATGACGCATAAACCTCCAGCAAAACAATCAAATAGTTTCAAGTCATGCCTGCCAACCAGCCTGCCTGCCTGCCTGCATATGTGCATGCATGCAAACAAGCAATATTATGCATGCGAGCAGCCATGTAAACATATGCCAGACGCAAAGAACATATTCTACAATAACTTTTCTTATCTCTATTTCTTGTACTTTACTTTTCATATCCCTGTCTCTCTCTCTCTCTCTCTCTCTCTATACTTAACTTGACAAAGGTTGTGATGTTTTTTTTGTAGTTTTTATGTTTTTTGTTAAAGAATTAATATTAATAACTTTCGTTAGTCTGCAACCTTAAATGTTAAGTGAAGGTTTTTACACGTTGCTTTATAATGCTGCAACAACACAACCAATAGTGGGCAAATATGGCCCCAACCACTATTATTTCTTTACCGAGACAGCCCTTCGAAGCTAAAGAAAGAAATTGTTCAGTTTCAGTTCTACCATTGAGCCCACTCCTGCCCTGTACGAATAGGTTATTATTATCAACGCTAAAGTAACCATCCAAAGAACGTTGGATTAATAATGCGGCAGCATTCTATTGAAAGTATTGCCAACTCATGAATTACATTCACTTTTCCTTAATCCACCACAAGAACGCCTAGAAATTTGTAATTATTTTTTTTTTTTTTTACCATACATTTGTCATAAAAGACTTAGACACGAATGTGAGTAAGTTATGTCGAATAGGGTTAAAATTATAAGATAAAATTGAAAATTCGATTTTCTTCAAAAGTTAAATTATAATGCAACCAAAGGAAATGTCATTACGTCAGCCGGTAACAACTTTTGCCACAAACAAACACACGAAAATTGAACTTTTAACATCAAGGTGTTATGGAGTTGTTGTTGTTGTTGTTGTTGCTGTTGCTGTTTTGTTTGCAGCCGTTAACAATTGAACTATGAATGCATTTTGCCGTAGCATTCATTAGTACAAATAAAGTCATTTAACAGGTAAAATCGGTAATAAGAAAAACAGAAGCAGAGACAAGCTTATTTAGCTTGCTGCAAACCAGGTGGCAATGCTTCGTTTTCTGTTTTTATTGTTTATGAAAACAGCTCTATTACACAAATCTGCTGTTTTCAGCTTTCATTTTCATTGATACGCTTTTTACAGCAGCTAGTGATCTCGTCCAATAAAGCAGAGAAACAGAAACCGAGAAAAAAACAAAAAACGAAACCAGTAGCAGAAAACAATAACCAAACTAAACTGTTTCTGTTTGTTGTGTTGTGTGTGTGTGTGTGTGTATGTGTGGTGATTTGCCACACTTTGCCACACACTGTGTGAAAAATTTGCTTAACAATGTTTTTTTAATTTTACAATTTTTATGAAAAACACTCATTTGCGTACACTGAAAAAAGGAGAAAAAACTAAGAATCACAATAATAAACTCAACTAAATAAAAATAATAATAAATAAAAACACAAAATATGGTATAAATAAGCTATGGGTTAAAGCTTAAATACCCTTCATCTCCACATACAAACCGTGGGCGTAGCAAGTAGCTGATTACACACTGTAACAGTGTAAGTAATACGTATCATATTACACAACATATTCTGTACAAATAGAGATTTTTTGTCTCTCCTAACCGAGCGCTCCCATTTTTTTTTTTTTTTTGGTACATAAGTGGATGTTCTAATTAAAAAAACGTGCATAAAATTTTTTGTGGCTAGAACAGGTTTTTGTTGGTAGTGGGCGTGGCACTTGCCCGATTTTGCTCCTTTTAAATAGGAACCTACATACAGACACTAGAAAAATTTGTAAAAAATATTGATATATAAAAATTTTTAGATATCAGGTGGATATCTAAAAATTTACGAGTGTGAAAGTTCCAATAGCCATACGGACGGACATGTCTAGATCGACTCAGCTTTTTATACCATGCTTTATAGGGTATTTTACGCTTCCTTCATGTGATGCAGATGCCATTTTTATTACGGTTATGCTGTTTGATTATGGACTTGGTCTTATAGGAATCTGCCAATGATCTAATTTGCAAATTTGTGCACTTTGTCTCTTATGAAATGCTTTCTTTATGGATTTCGTAGTTGTGTGGGCGTGTCTTTTAGTCAATTTTGCTTACTTTTTAAAACCAATCAGTGTACAGCAAAACTTCTGCAACGTTTAATGTCGATCATTTAATTTAATTAATTTTTTTAACATTTTTAGTGTTTTTTTGTTTTGTTTTGTTTTGTTTTTTAAAATATTTTTTTCAAAATAGGTAATCCATCAATTTCCAGCTGTTCCAATATCTTTAACTTTTTATGTTCCTATAGCGCTTTAATTAATTTTTTCCAGTGTATTATTTCAAACCTGCTTCACAATAAGCATCAATTTTATGTATATACACCTAAATAAATAGCCCCCTTAATATCTTTGATCTTACCATATATTTGCATTATTAAACAACGCTCGATTATGGACATAACGCAGACGCGGAGAGTAATGAGAAGAAAAGATTTGGCTGAAAGCAAATCTTGTATTTGACCTCAACGGTCGAAAACCCTACCCCGCCCATTTTCATTCCATCGATAAATGGACTAATTATGAACATGTTTATCAAAATTTCAACATCATATCTCAATTTTTCCTACGCTGACATATGAACAAACGGCCATCATTAAATCCACTCAGATTTGTTATTATTGTACAAAATATTATTGTGTTTAGTGAAAATAAATGTTGAATGCGAGAAGGAATAAATCTTTGGAATAAACGAATACAATTAAAATGAATTACTAATATAAGCACTAACAACAACAATAATAATGATGATGGGAGAGGATAAAAAACGTTACGTTGACGTACAGCGTACGTTAAATGTTGCCCACAACATTTTCAGATTTATTTATTGCGTTTTTTACCAGTCAGCTTGTTACACGTATACCGCATCTACGTAGGTATGTGTTATTACATTCATATTACACTTTGCCTGCAGTCTCATCTGCAGGCCTTTCATACATCACTACCAAGTAAACGACAATACCGTTGCTTTGTACTGTGCTGTACTGTGCTGTGTTCTGTATTGTGCTGTGCTGTGCTGTGCTGTGATTTAATTTAATATTGTACATTGCAAATGTGAGTTTTATTTATGGGTGTGCGAGTAAAATGAGTGGCCTGCGTGGGCCAATGCTATATATTATGAAAAGTAAATAATCACACTTGCACACACATACACATACACATAATAACACAACAACAACAACAACAACAACAACACGTGTGTACGTATGTACACTTCTCATGTACTACTTGAGATCGCGTTTCGAATGCGAGAAGAGATGTTCTTGTGTATGAACTTTTTAACTATATATTATAGACTGTGCGATATTTTTTTTTTCCATTTCATTAAGTATATGTTTGGGTGTTTATTTTTTCTTTCTGTTTTTGGTTTGTTTTGTTTTGTTTTGTTTTGTTTTACTTTCGTGTCATTACTATTATTTTAATTTGATTTAAACTCTCCAGCCATTAGGCTGTAACCATATCAGCTTCTGGTTTTCTTTTGCGCTGGACATTATTGTTGAATGATATGGTTTAAGTGATATGAAAAGTGTGCGTTATATTTTGAATTTATTGTGACATATCAAATGGCTATGGCTGCTTGGGGAACTAATCAATTCGGACTAGTTGTTGGAAAATCATAAATAAATGTTTAAGAAATATAATGCTGGCCTAATAGCTATAAAGTTGAAAGATAAAAAAGATACATTTTTTAAATGATGAAATGTGGAAAAGGGTATATTAAGTTTGTGGGGATGTTTGTAACTCCCAAGTGACAAATGTTACAGCTTCAATTATACCCTTCCATGCAGAATCTCAAAGAATGAATCCAATTAAAATCGAAATCTAAATTGAAGCACGCCACGCCCACAATCGACCGAAATCTATTTATCCGGCATTAAAATTGAGCTACGAAGTTGAAATTTGTTATAAGTATGGGCCTAGTTGGATAACAAACGTGACCACAATTTATTTAAAAAAAACTCACTCAGCGTAAAACGCGACTTCAAGTTAAATTTAGTTTTCTTTACTTCTTCATTATTTTATTTTACATATATTTTTGAATTCAAACTTACCTTTTTGTTATGTATTGATTATACTGGAAAGAGATAAAGAAGGAAAAAATATCATTAAATAAAATCATTATAGAAAATCAAACTTTAAAAAGTAAAATATGCTGCCAACCATAACTAAATATAAACACAATGCTAAACTTTCTTATGATGCTAAATGTAAATTCATTCATTCAGACATTCATCACGATTAAGGTTTATTTTTCATACAAACGGCAAAGAAAATATAATTTAAGTTTTCCCATAAAACACAATACAACTATACCGGCAACTACACCTACAACTACAACTTCTTTTTTACCTTATTTTGAACCCTAAGAAATCACATAATGTCACTTTGTGGTTTCCACCCATAAAAATTACCCGAATAACCTAAATTTACATTCAATAACTAGCTGGTTCGGTTTGGTTTGGTTAGGTTGAGATTAGTTAAGCGAGAACCTTTACTGTACTTCTTGTCAGACGAGGTGATTTAAGGTGAAATTTATGTTTTGTATGTGAAACAACCACGTGAACTTTTATACCATACAACACGACGTGAGCTTAGAGTGAGAGGTTCATTTCTTATGTTTTTTTGTTCTTGTACTTTAAATCCTGCATTTATCGTTGAATTAGATGAAGAAGTAATTGCTTTTTTAATAGAATAAGATACGAAAAGTGTGAAAGCGATCATTTTAAAGTAGCTACTTTTTGGCAAATTACTTATGCCACTTAAATAGGTCACATCATCGTACATACTTTTGCAATTACTGATGTGTATGTTGTGTTGGACTTTCTTTCATTACAAATATTGTACATGACACAAATATTTTTAATTAAATACGAAATGTAGTTAATTTAAACAACTTGGAGAGCGGCAACCAGTATATTCGACTTTAATTCTTTTCAACTTTTTATTATATTGTAGTCTAAATTTATCAATCCAATCAACTTTATACCTGATTCAATTTCGAAATCGTTTGCAATCAGTTCGGAGTAAATTCGGAGTAAAGGTACCTTGATTAAATTCGGAGTAGATTCGCAATAATCAATAACAACGGACGTATGAGTTTATTTTGGACTAGTTGTCGGAAGTCTGCAATCTGAATTAATTTCATTGTAAATTCGCGATAATACATTATCAGGGAGCACATACATTAACATAAGTTCGGAATGAATTCAAAGTGAAGTTTTAGTCTATTAGAACTGTACCTGAATTAGTTTAGACGTAGATTCGCTTTAATTATTGTTAGGAGAGCATATGATGCGCCAAGTAATTGCGAAATAAATTCAAAGTTAAGTTTCAGTTCATTAAGACTGTACTTTAAATATTTTCGGAGTAGATTTGCAATAATTGTTGTCGCATATATATAAACTTCGGAATAGTTGCAGAATGAATTAAGAACAATTAATTTGATAATTTATACTGAACCTGATTGAATTTCAGATCATTAACCAAGTAAAAGTAAAGTTAAAGTAAACTCAAAGTGAATTCGGAATTATTAAGAGATAAATACCCCAGTGCCACCCTGTGTATCTCAGTAAGCAGTAGAATTCACTTGCGTTTGATATTAAATAAATATATTATTATTATATACATATGGGGAATATATTAAGCTTGTCATTTCGTTTGCAAAAACTAGGAGGTGGCGTCAAAGAATAACAGGACACGTCGACATTAAATAAAAATCTGCTACAAAAGTTGACCTATGAACTTGACATTCGGTACACTTAATTATAGTTATCCCCTCCATTGATGTGCTAATAATGGGTGTGGTCGTATTAAAGACACGCCCATATTGTACAAAAAACCATACTCGCAAGCTGACACGCAATACATACGAGTACACTACTAAACAGCGTAATTCTCTCAGCATTGTCGATGTGCAGGGTATTTAAGATTTGACCTAAACCAAATTTAGTTTTCTTGCTTATTTAAATGCTTAAATTAATGTTTATTACTTTAAATCTTCTGTGCTAACGACTTTAATACTTTCATCATACTTTGTTCAAATGCATAAAAAATACCGACAAACATACTCAGCTTTGGCATAATTCAGAAGTGAATGTTTTTAAAATTTATCCGCTTTTGTAAAACTAGACCGCATCCAACATTTATTGGCTTCTTTGTGTACAATATATGGCATCTACCCACACCACCAATACTGCAAACATACATAACTTGTGCAGCACTTTAGATGATGATTTGTGGCTCACATATTGTATATAAAAGAATAGCTTACGTATCTGGGGAACTGTTACAGAGCTTCTTCTAGCTTCTAATTGTGAACAAAGCACGCTTTTAGTTTAAATTTTATGTGATAGTTTCTGTGGTCTGGCCACCAAGTCACCGAGGTCAATTAGGTTTTTTCCTCTACTTGCAGCATTCGTATATATTTTCATCAACCCATATGAATTGTAAGCATTCAAGACAATTTGTTACAAGAAAAAAAAAAAAAAGAAGAAAAATTTAGAAAAAAAAACTGTTTGCCTTCTCTCTCAACAAAAGACAATGTTAACGTTCATCATCATTATATTCCAGCCTGCACACACAACTCTTTTTACTACACTTACACAAACAATCGTAATGTACAAAAAACCGTACAGAAAAAAAAAAAAGGAGCAGAAAACAGAGAACAGAGAACAAACAACGCATATAAGAAATGAAATAAATGTGGGTTTGGTTTAATTGGGTTTGTTGTTCATTTGTTTGTTTGTGACGCGATTTGCTCTCCATTTCGTTGAATAAATCGTGAACCATTTGTTATTGCAGAGGGTGAGCAACAGTAACAACAGTAACAGCAGTAACAGCAGTAACAACACCAACAACAACAATAATAATAATTGTAACGATAATAATAATAAATTTACAACAATACCAATATTATGTGCTGTTAGCACTGACGCTATTATTGTTATTGTTGTTCTTTTCTTTTCTCTTTTCTGTATTATGCAAGTTTGTCTGTTTGTCTGTCTTTCTGTTCTCGGTATTGTACCACAATACAATATAATAACTGTTATTTACAGCTTGAATTGTTGTTGCTGTTGTTGTTGTTGTTGTTATTATTATTATTGCTTTTGTTGTATTAGACAATTAGCAACTTATTAAGCTTTACATTAATAGAAGCTTGTGCAATACGAGACCCAGCTCAAACTCACAGTATTATAATAAGTATTACAAGAAAACAAAACACAAAAACAAGAACAAAAAACAAAAAACAAAAAACAAAAAACATTCCATTTCAACGACCTGATGCTCTGCTTTTGTTTCTTTCTTACTTTTAACGACTTTTATAAGAAAATTGTGAAATTGTTGTTGTAAAGCAGAAAAAAAAAAACCAACCCATACCAATAAAACGTATGTACGTATTAACAAAAAAAAAAATGATGACCTTGGCTAGCATAGCTTCCAAAAACTCCAAAAAAAAAAAAAAAAAAAAAAAAAAAATTTAAAAAAAAAATAAAATAAAAAACAACAAAAATCGTGTGCACATTATTACAATTTCTAGGATAAAATGTATCAATCAAACCGTCAATCAAGGCAGTCATCCAACCACTCACTCACTCAGTCAGTCAGTCAGTCATGGTAACCACTCAAAAGCACTGACTCATGCTCATGGCATTTATACATAAAACAAACAAAAAAAAAAAACAAAAAAAACACATTGTACGGGTATCTTGTATTATACTTAAGTTATTATAGGTATTATTGTTGTTGTGGTTATTATTGTTTTATTGAAAGTGAAAATGTTATCAAGTCAATAATAAATCAATAAAAATTGCACTAAAATTAAATAACAATCAAAAAATTAAGCGAAGAATGAATTATTTATCGTACTTTGTTATTGTTGTTGTTTGTCTAGTCTATAGTACACTTCTTCAACAATTCGTCAGTATTACAGTAAATTATTTAAAATTATTATGAAACTCTTCTGTCTTGCTGTTCTCTGTGTTTAGTTTCGTTATTGCTGTGCATGTTGCATGCAATTTTACCAGAATTAGTATTGTTTTATCTCCTTAATACCCTACCCTGTACATTCATGATAAAGACTACACTAGGTTTGTCATTTCGAAGAAGACATGACCCTACAATCGAATCGACATCCCTCTGAGTTATCATTTGTTGTTAGCACTCTCAAGGCGGCAAATTTGGAGATGTTCAGCTAGGTAAACATTTTGAATTTCTAAACGCTATTTAAAGGCATCGAAATCGGTTCATTTTCACGCCCATAATCGACAAAAGATGTTGCTTCCATCGAACTGCAAACAATGAGCGGGCAGTTAGCAGACACCTTCACAATTTACAAGAATAAAACTTGTCTTATTTCAAAATGTGACGCATTACGTACACATTTAAAAGGTGTAATTGCCACGCTTACCATTCGTATATACATCTGTAGGGTATTTAAGATTTAACCAAAGTCAAATTTAGATTTTTACTTGTTTGTTTCTTTATAGAGAAAAAGTAAAGAAAAATAGAAAAATTTACAACAATAACAAATGATTTTAGTACGTTTTGTTATAGAAAAGGTGTTATAAACAAACTATGGAGTTGGTGCTGGTAACTAACTATTTGAACCTTATTGATCTGACTTTATATTCCGTATAGAAGTAGTAAGAATTAATTGAATTATTACAAGAAGTGTTTGTTTACAGCTTTATTGAAATCTCGTGCATATATTTATAATTATAATATGTCCGTCCGTATGTCCACGTAAATTTCTACGCATATTCGTTATCACGTACGGCGTTAATTATATATTTATAAATAACTTTGTTTCATCATTATCTGAAGCAGTAGCAGAATGGTGTTATATTTGAACAATGGCAACGGTGATGGGTACCCTAAATTTAGCATACGCTTAAAGTAGCCCCTTTCTACTTGTTTGACTTGTTTAAATTTAATTTATATGTCGTACCCATGCTGAAATATGAAGTGGTAAATACTAACTCATTTTACCTATCGCTGTATTTGTATTAAATTATAAAAAACATGACCTGGTTATAACCTTGCATCTCTCCACCACACACTTTCTATCTTCGATCATAACTTTCAATCATTTCGCTATGATTCAAATGTCGCTCTCTGACAATAAACGAAAAAAAAATTAAATTTCTCAGGAAAAAATTTCACCTACTGTACAATTAAAAGTTGACTAAAAGCATCACTATTTATTTTGTTTATTTGTTTTCTCTTCATTTTTCACTTAAAACAATTTCGCTTTTTTGTTCTTTTTGTAAAAAACATTTCATTTGAAAAGAAAAATTAATGGTAACTAATGACACAAGCGCCAGCAAGCGCTAGCATGCAATCCACATAATAAATTTTCAGTTCATACATTTCTATAAAACGAACGAAATACAAAAAAAAAAAAAAAAAAAAAAAAAAAAAAAAAAAAAGAAATATGGAAATAATAAACACATTTAAATGTACTGTGATAAATACATACACGACTCAGCAGCCGTATAGCGTTGCATTGAATGGTGGAAATGAGGTTTTGAGTAACAAGGCCGCCTTATATACAAATATTTATATGCTCACTGCCTTTATTATTGTATATGGTAACAAATAGCATGGTATTGTTTTTCTATGTCATACCTATGTCTCTGCTCTTGTACAATACTATTATGATATGTGTACATAAAGCCATGGATTGCTTTTTTTCCATGTTTACTTAATGCAAGTATTTTAATGGTATTTCATACTCGTACATGAACAGCATGTACAGCTAATGTATATGTTTAGTAATGTAACCTAATACTTTAATAGCATTAAACATTTGTATTTTTTAACAATTTTTCATAAACAATAAAGAGCTGGTAATAGGAATATACGAGTATGTGGAAATAAAATAGAATTGCAAAGCGGCGGACGTACCGACAAACTAAAGTAAAATGTCATTTTCGAGAATGATCTGTTTTCGGAATAATGCCACACAAAATATGTGGTTGGAGTGGTTGGAGGTTTTAATTTGTTTTTCAGACATTGGCCATTTCTTTAGAAATCGTAACTTGGAAGGAATTTTACATATCAATACAATTTGTTGTTGTTATGAAGACGATCTTGTACTCAGGAAAACATTATAATTATAATGCACTGAGAAAATCCACTTTTCTTTGCGAGACAAAATTTAATCAAATGAAATGAAATATGTCCACAAAGATGGACCTACGTACGGCAGACAATTATTACAAAAGACTGGGCTTCACTAACGAAGAAAACTAAATTTGGTTTAGGTCAACTCTTTAACATTCTTCATTTTTAAATTGAAAATATGGGCGTGGCATGTACCTGATTACTCTCTTTATAGTCTATGTATTATGTGTGACCGATGTGTCTCTTAGTCACATATGGTTTGGGTACATTGTGGACGTAGTTGTTACCTAACCACGGCCATGTCAATAAATGTCCCATAAATTATATAGAAAGTATATATAAAAATATATATAAATATATTTGTACAAGATTTCAGCTCGATATATAAAAGTTGAAAATCGTGATCATTCTAAAAACAGAAAACAGAAACACGGACATACGTGTGTTTAGAATGATTCTGATTTTAATGTTGATCCCAAATAAATAGTTTGAAAGGTCCCTTAATACCTTCTTCTAGGTGTTGCAAATGGAACAACCAACTTAATATACCGCTTATCTTAAAGAGAGTAATATTCAAATAATAAGCGCAAAAAAATAAAAGCTCATGTAATACTCAGGGTTTGAGACGAATTTTTCAGGTAAAAGTGTCAATTTTCTTTTGTGTTTTAGAAACTAAAAGCAAAAGTGCCTGCAACAACAATCCAACAATGATAATACCATCACGAACACAACACACACACACACACACACATATATATATATATATAATACACAACATTTTATGTTAAAAGACTAACAAACAGTAAACTTTCTAGGCAGCCATCTATTATGCTGTTTATTGTGTAAGCTGAACCACCGGAGTGAGCACAAGTGCAAGCGCGAATGAGTAAATCAGAGTTTTAATGTTTTTTTCCTTTTCTTTTTTTTCATTCGCTCAAGTATGTACAATAGTAATGTTTTTTGTTCATAGTATAGCATAAAAACAACAACTACTACACAGAGCTACCGACTCTGGCGACTCAGGCTGTTGCTCTGACTTGTTGCAATTTTCACTTGCTCTCATTGTTTTCAATGACTTTTCACTTTTAAACTTTTACATACACACACGCACTACCCAGACGTATCGTATCGTATCGTATCGTAGTATGCAGCGTATAAGCATTTATAAATAGAAATGTTCATCATTTTATGGTTTTTGCTTTAAATTCATAACTTTGGTATTATATGTATTCCCATATATACATGTGTGTACGTGTGCATGTATGCACCACACACATACCTAATCATTATATTGCTATATAATCGCCGCGCGTCTGTGGGTATTGTTTTCAATCACTTTCAATTTTCAAAATAAACAACTTTCTTTCTTTCGCTCTTTCCTCCTTTTTATTCACAGTTATGATATACACACACACATACACATAATATTATATTGTATTCTTGAACTATTGTACCTATATGAAAAGTGAAATTTTTGATTAATATAAATTACAAGGCTGCAGATAAAATGAAAAAGAAAAAAGCCGTAACTAGCATAGGAAACAATAGCGAAGCTGAAGAAGCATAATAAGGTGATAAAAAGTTATATTTGATGTATCATTTGTTTACACTTGAACAATTCTTGACCAAATAAGGATGTAATTATTTCTTTAACAAATGAAAAGAACTATGGGCTGCTCGCTGTGTATGTTATGTATCAAGTTTTTTGTATGCATTCGCATACATAATGCCACCCCGCCTATATATATTTTTACCATTTCAATACTACTCCACTAGTTCTGTATATGTAAACGTAACACCATTCCCATGGGTCCCATTTTTATAGCTTCAAGATAGATTTTCATTGTGTGTGGGCGTCGTACTCTACCAAATTTTTGGTAGCCAAATGTTGTAAATGTCGGCGAAAATTTCCTTTTTGTATCCTACAACTTTGTAGAGCGTCTGATATACAAAAACTGTGCCTATGACAAAAATATAGATTCGCTCTCTAGAAGTGTTTGTATTATGTGTTTAATAAAAGTACGTTTTTGGTAAATTTTGTGCAAGTTTTTTATACGAGCGTGGATCCACTAAATATTTGCGTCATTTCATTTTCATAAAACAATTCTTATAGCTTCTGGATAGATGTTTATCGATTGTGTGGACTTGGTCCTTTACCGATTTCGTTCATCTTTGCTATAAGGAGAGAACATATAAATTTTTACACTCGTGCATATTTGACTACAACAGCATCGTGGTAAACTTGTTATTTGAAACTGAAGCGAAAATCCGTTCTTTACGACAATCTATTTATAACATTTAAGCATTACAGCAAAATACAGTAGTAGTGGTATGTAATCTCAATTAGATACAGTTGCTCTTCTACTATATTTTAAATACATGTTCTTACAAAGAAGACTGGTTCGTATGTGTAAGAATTTAGCCGAGTGTGGTTGATGTTGAGATGATGTTAAAAAATGAAGTTTAGTGTTACATCAACTCAGTTAATTACACACAAAACTAAGCCGTCTGTCTGTCTATGAATTCAGTCAATTTGTTTTAAACTGTGTACACAATCAGAGTGGATTTCTTGTTTATCTTTTTTTTTTTGTTTTTATTCAAGATTCTCATTTGTTTGGTGCCCGTTTATTTACTGCACGCAGACAGACAGACAAATACATACTTTTCTACACAGGAAGCAATAAATTTCTACAACTCTCAATACAAAACGGAAATTTAACAGCAGCTGCATATCAAATATGAAAAAAATTGAAGAAAAAAAAAAAAAAAAAATAACAACAAAATTAAATCACCATGCATATGTGGCTTTCGCACTAATATTCTACTTAATAGATGGGCTTACTGCCATAAGTGCGCGTGATGCAATAGTGAATGGTGAACAGTCGCATCATCATCATCATCATCGTCGTCATCATCACCAATGCTTAATAACATTACTAAACTCATCATAATAACAACAACAACAATAACAACAATAACAACAATAACATGCATTTATGTATGAGTATATGAGTGCGCACAAGTGTACAAACATTGTTCTTTATTTCTACAAAACAGCAATTGATACTTATTAGTTGCAATGGCTCTTCCTTTAAATGAAACATTTCTGATGATTTTCTCCTCTCTTGTCTTCTCTTCCATTTAATCAAATGCTTCGCTACCATTACATTATTGGCTCATTATTCTCCTGATTCTATAGTAAAAGTGTAATTATTTATTAATTTAATTTAATGGATGCATTATTGTATATAGTAACGGTATAATGCATGGTCTGATAACTACTTGGCTTCTTCTTAACCAACCAGAATGGATAATTAAATGCTCTTTAGTAACACAAACTATTTTACATAAGTATCTCGTTTCTTTATAAAATACACAAACAGCCTGGCAAACACAGTCGTTTCTCAGGGTATTGCAGTTTATTGATTAATTTTTTTCTTTCTTGCAAATCATTCATAATGTTGATGTCAAACATATTGTGTTTGGTAGATGGAGAACAATGACCTTTCCGTTACAATGTATATGTGTATGTATCATATTTATCCGCCCATGTCATTTATTAAGTTTGGCCGAAAATCCTTCAAGGGAAGAACTGATTTCCTTGTTGAAGCTGTACTCCATCCTCTCCATTCGCTTGTAATGATATTTTGCAATTATTATTAAATACTTTTATTTGCTTTCACATTCTTCTTTAATTTTCTCTCCATTCGCTTTTGATAGAATGCTCCTCCTGTACAGCATACTCGTATATGATAAAAACATTCTACGTTTCGTAGTGTCTCATGTACAGTTTCGAACTAAAAATAGATTTCATGTGTGTGTGTGTGTGTGTGTGTGGAAAATAAAAATAGCACATACAAGCCCACATATATGTTACGTGTGATGCTGAATATGTAAACGTACAATTTGCAAAGGGGAAATAAGCTTTTAAAGTAAACATATCCTCATATTAATATGTAACAATTATACTCAAGAAAATGTGTTGATAATAATGCTGGAAAGTAAGATAAATAGTTGAAGGATGTTAAAACAAGTAAAAATATAGTCGGTTAATACCCTACACTTTCTAGTTACACATATAATGCTATAATTAGTTTGGTTGTATCAGTAAACGTGACACATTGTCATATAAAAATCATATCGTAGTTAAGTGTTGTATGGAGAAGAGTTCTAAAAATGGTCCAATGGGATCCAAATTTTGCACAGTTAATTATCAAGCAAATTTACTATAATTCACTAAATTTTATCAAAAAATATTAAGTATTGTGAATTTTTCTCATATAAAGACTTGTCTTAAAATTTGGCTTTATATGAAGAGATGCCAAAAGCTAAATGTGAATGAATATTTCAAACTTATAATTGTGGGCGTGGTAGGTACATGGTTACACCTTCTTATAGGTTATGTACATGATGTGTTCATACACATATCAATTTATCGTTTAAAATCAGTGCCAAAAAGGTTTTAAGACATTTCTGTTATTTGACCGCGCCCATTCTCAACACATTCGATAGAAAAGCATACTTATTTATAAGTAGTATTTTCGATATATATTTTTTTATTAGATTTATGATATTTTAACCCAACAAACAAACACATACATTTTCGTTTGTGCGTTATTCAGCCCAAAAAAACATTAAATGATAAATTGTGGACTGACTGACTGACTGACATGGTAAGTGTGTGTTTTTATTTATATGTATTTTGTGCAAGGATTTATATGTATATATATTTGTGTACTGTTGATTTTTTGTTACTGTTATTTGTTGTTGTTCTTGATTACACGTTGTTGATTTTGTTGTTATTGTCTTACATGAAATGCCCTTAATTCCATTTTGCCTTCACTTTTATTTGCTTTATTCTTGTTTGTTAAGTATATATATATAGAATAACAACAACAACTACGACAACAGCTCTTATAAACACGTACATGCCCATGCATTATAATACTTCATTTCTATCTGTTCTGTTTATGTATGTACCTTCGTCTGTCTCCGTCCATCCGTCCGCCTATCTATTTGTTCATTTGTTGTTGTTGTTTTTTTTCAACGTTGGTTATATTTGTTTAATTTTGTTGCTGTTTAAGTTTCCCTACAACTATTCTTGCTGTTTGTTTATTCTTTAAAGCATAACGTCGCTTTTAATTATAAAATGCTGGGATTGACTATAAAAGAGAAAAAATAAAACAAAGTAATAATATTTTTAATCATTAAGCTTTTACTAGGCGCTAGCTAAATACACAGCCACACAACAACTTTATTGTAAAGTAAAAGGTAAAAATTTTTATAAAGATTACAGGTGTTGATGGTGCTGATGATGATGATAAAGGGGAATAGAATATAAGTACAACTCAAAATTGAATATAATTAAATTAATTTCAAGATCCTTGAATATCTTATGAAAAACGCCCTTTAAAACTTAGTTGCAATATTTCGAACTGAACGATACGCTGTGTATTTCAGATAGCCCATAAAGCAAAGCAACAAAACAGAATTGAATAAACTATTTATTTAAAATATATACAAACTCATATAAATGTGCTTGTATAGACAAACATGTCTACTTAGGTTATGGTTGATAGGTACCGGGTATAAAGTATTTGTTAGCACTACGCGTGTCAACGTACTTTTCAAGTTAATTAAAGTAAAGAGTTCTGGAATAAAGCAAATGAAAACACCAGAAACCAACTTAAAATAAAAGCAAAAAGAGTATAGTCGATTCTATTCGACCATTTAATACCCTAAAGCCTTTCATACTAAAATTTATTCTGTAATCAGCTGAGTACTTGTTATATGAAAATGTTATATGAAAAGGGGATCTAAAAATGGCTTTGTTTGGGTTCAAATTGATAACAATTAAGTATTAAGCTAATTGACTTTAAATTTATTAAAAAACATATGAGAAGGGGCTCCAAATAAGAGAGACATCAGATCTATTTTCAATAGTTAACGTCCTTGGCTTAAAATACGTCTCTGTGTCGAATTTCATGCAAAAATATCAATAATTACGACCTGAAGATTGATAACCACAAATACATGGACAGACAGACAGATGCAGATGCGGGGTACATCCGCTCCAACTTAATGTACCCTTAAACCGCATTTTTGAGTAGTATATAAAGAGAATTAATAAAAAAGTTTTTCATTTCCATTTTAGGAAAAGCAGACTTGGTACAATGCTCCTGTCTACAGTTTCGGAAAAACGTTGACTTCAACTTTTTAAACCAACAAAACAAAAAAACAAAAAAAGAAATGCTTTAACTTTATTTTCTGTTGCCTTTTCACAAAGCATTCATTTATACATTTACAAAAACGTTCCGTTCAACTTTGATACTGCATTACTGCAGAGATGAGGAAAGAATATATATATAAAAAACTTCTACACATAAAGAAATTAAGTGAAAATTTTATAAAAATCAAGCAAAAAATTATATAAAAAAACACAACACCAACAGATTGACAATGTTTACAATGCGCCCAGACAATAAATCACTCAAATATCTGCAGTCTACAGCTACAAACTTTTTATTAAGTTCATAAAGAATAATTAAAGAGTTTTACAATAAAAAATTATATCGCGAAGGACAAAAACCAATTTCATGTTCATTTCACGTACAACCAAGTGAACATATAACTTGTACAAAAAAACACATGTTATCTGTTTTTAAAGTAATAAAAGATACCTAAAATGTAACTTTCATTATTTATTGTAAACTTGCACCATTTGGAATAATCATACATTCAAAATTCATGAGTACCTTATACTGAAATAATTAAAGGAGTCCCACCACCTTGAAATCGAGCTCAAATCGTTTGGTATTAAACCCAGAAAAAAGCATTAAAGCAAGGTATGCATATATTCTTGATCAGCGTATAATTTTGAAATAATTTAGAGCCATGTCTGTCTGTCCACTTGCGGTAAAAATTCTTCAATCACATAATTTAGTGAAGTCAATTTCAAACTTTGCAGAAGCATTCTTTGTTTCGTTAAGCAGGTTGGTATTGAAATTGGACACACCCACAATCAAGCATAAACTGAAAAAATCTCCTTTTGAGAGGATTTTTAATTGGTTTCATTTAAAAAATTACATCAAGAACCCGCCCACAATATTTAATCATAAGTTTTATTTTGAGGTGGTAGGTGTTTAAGATTTAACGTAAGCTGAATGTAACTTTTTTACTTGTTTTTTTGCACGTACATACATGAGCCTTTTTAATACTTGCAGTAACCTTGAATTGAAAGCGCCAGGTGTGTATGTATTAAAAGAAGAACACACACAATAAAGGTGAAGGTTCCCTTTTTTAGTTAATCAACCAAAAGTTATTTAACTCTAGCCGAACATTGAATATCTTTCATGAAGTAGGTACATGATGACGCCCCATTTCTGCCCAACATAGAGATTTGTCTCGAAATGAAACTTTTCTGTCAATTTTAGGTGAGACCCCAGCCAGATCACTTTTAATAGTAAAATATTTTTAAAGTTTTCTTATAATAATGCAAACGATTAAACAAACTTAGCATGAAGCTGCAAACATTTCAAGTTTAATCTTGTAAACTGAAAAGGTGTTCCAAACCATAATTTGTTTCATACAAAACGTATTTATATTCTATCTTGACTGTACTCAATTTCTTGCCACTTGAAACATTCGTTCTTTGTTCAAAAGTCAACATTTAACAATTTGTTGTTCACTTATTAAACTTAAGTATTTATTTCAGAAATCATGAAGGATGTCTTGTCTTAATATTTTGAAGGCCTCAATTTAATATGACTTACTGCAACTCAATGCCACTCAACTTGTTTTCACCACGGGGCATACCACAATAATGTATAAAAAATATTGAAATTAATTTTTCTTCTTTTTTTTTTTTTTGTTTTTTTGATATTTAAAAAAATATTTAATTGCTCATGTCATTGTTGATTGGTTGATGTTAACGCCAGCATTAATTTTTTAATAAATAATTATGTACATAATTAATTATGTGGAAGGAATTTTTTGGAAAACATTGCTCTTCTCTTCTCTTACTTATTTATTATTTATTGCGACTGATACAGACGTTTAACCCAAAGCGTAAAAAATGCTCCAATTTCAACATCCACCTGGACTAAGAATAAGATATTACTTTGGGTTTTTAGGCTCCCTACAATGACATCTTTGGGAGTTAAATAGAACGAAATCAAGGAAGAAAAAAGAGAAAAAATAAAGCTCTCTTCGATGAGCCATTGAACTTATACACAGTTATACTTATTCAGAACCTATAAAGATTTTTAAAAACCCCACCTAAGAAGAAGAAAGTTTATACTTACCCTATAAAGCATCTGTCTGTTTGTCTGTACAACCGCTTTTGGATTCGTTTTTGGATGTACAGACACATTCTCAAAAATTTTAAAATTTAAATTGAATTAGTGTCACGTACACGATAAACAAAAATCTTGAAGTCTCTTTAGCATATATATAATATTTATAAATAGCCCATCTAATGATATGGTAAAAAAATAGGTGGTGTGAAGTAACAGTCCGTTCAAAACCTGATTGGCTTCAGTTCAGTTCATACAAATTGTTGTTTTTTTTTTTAAGGTTGGCATCCAAGACAAAACTCCTGTGGACTATGCTGAACTTGCTTACCATTTATAGATTTCCCCCATTTTTACGGTACTATCAACAACCAAGTAATCAAATTGGGTCCCTGTAATATTGTACTACTTCCTCTGATACCATAAGAGAAACAAATAAATATTTTTTAACGGGAAATCACCGATTCTACCCATTTTAAATAGAAAATTACCCACTGTATCAAATTGTAGATCGATATCTCAATTATTACGGCTGTGAAGAATTCAACAACAACAGCGGACATTGGTAAATCAACTTGGGTATTAAGGTTGATCGAAAATATCTATTTGTACTTTATGGGGCGTCCGACATCTCCTTCTAACTGTCGCAAATGGAATGACAAACATAGTATAAGCTCCACATTATAAGGAGTGTGTAATAATACTCTGATTAAAAAATAAATTCATGATTTATTTTGTCAAATAATTTCCATTTAAGCTCCATTAATATTTTATAAGATGTTAAATTTGTAATTAATTATGGATGTGTCGTATATATTAGTGATTTGTTACATTCGTCTCTACATCAATAATGAACCCCCCCCCCCTCTTCCTGTTACTGTACATGTTTTTCTCCAATCTAGCATAGTGACTCTCTGACACACAAAATGAAACCATAACCCACTAAAAAAAAAAAAAAAAAACAAAAAAAAAACTGAAACGTTTTAGTAAATGAAATAAACACAACACACATACATATTATATATCTGCGATATATAAAAAAAATTGCTTGAATTTATTTTGTGGTTAAATTGTTGGTGTTTTTTTCTATATTTCATTTGCTGTTGTAGTTTCCAATTCATAAAATATATTCATTCGACTCACCCAACAACGTTCCGTTTATATACGAGTATATACAACGATAAATAAATTATATATGTATTGAAGGAAAAAATAAACGCTAACGGTGTTGATTGAAAGTAACTCTTGTTTCATTAAAAGATGTTGCAATCGTTTGCAGTTTTTGTTATTGTTGTTGTTGTTGTTGTTGTTTTTTTGCCTCGGTTAAATATTCATTTAGTCGTTTGAATGGTTTTTTTAGCATGTTAGGGTGCTATCAAATATTAACACCAACAGTGGAGATGAGTCTACCGAACACTGTGTGTCGTAATCAACGGGTTAAAAGGTTAAAAGGTTAAAATGTGAAAATGTTTTACATCCAATGAAATTTAAACAAAAACTGTTTTCAATATGGTTGAATACAAATTTTCCACAACTATTGAGTACAAGTCATAGACTTCCACCTAAAACTTCTTTCCAAACGTTTCGCATACTATTTATTATATTTTTTATATATTTTCAAATGAAAGACTTGATTACACTAATCGGTAGTGACTCAATGTATGCAACTATTGCTTAAAGTTTCTGCAAGTAATTGTTTTTCTATATACAATATTTATGGTTTAATATTGTATTTAAACTGTACAGACACTTGGCCGCCTTTTTTCCAATACAATATCGTCCAGTTTATCTTAATCGTATTGATTGTTGGTGGACCACAAGTTGACTCATATTTGAAAAAAAGGAAAAAAAAAACAATTAACTGTAAATACAGCGCGACATGTGTTGAATTTTTATATTTTTCTATAAAACATTTGTGTTACACATGTTCAAACTTTATCTCTTTTGGGTGCCATTCGATTCGACATAAAGCAAAGTTGTATAAGAAACAAAGCAACACAAATAACACAAATATATGTAATTATTAAAGTTCAGTTGCCAACGATAACAATAGATTTTTATTAAGCAACAATAACAATAGCAATAATAGACAAAAAATTTAGATCAATTGAGGTGTTACTCATACGCACCACATAACATGTGCATGTAAAATATTTATGATGCATATTGTATAAATATATATATATATATATACAATATATATATGTAACAAACAATGATAAAGAATAATGTTATTATAATCTACATAAGATGGGTGGTATACTAAATTGTCGTTTTAATGATGACAAAAATTGAGATTTTTTTAATTCGTATTTAAATTAGTCAAAAGTGGTCAAGTGTCACGTGCGCAATTCGGTAACAGTCTCTTACAGCCACAAAGTTAAAGATTCAAAATTGAAAGTTGAAATGCATTTACCCCCATCACCCCTTATGAGAGGGCTATGATTTCTGCCGCCAACTTTTGGCATATCGACGGAAGGGCTCTATATAAATGTGTGTACCCGTTTTTAACGTTGAAGCTAACTTTTGTGGTTTATAGATACGTTTTTGGCCAATGTGGGCGTGGCTCTTAATAGATTTCGTCTAATTCACATATAGGCCAAGTACACGCGAAACTTATATGACTCCATTCCCTTGCATTTTGTTGCTGAACAAGACTATAAATACACTCAAACCTGTTTTTGAGCGAAGGATAGGGAACGCATACAGGAAAAGGCTTGAAAAAATCTTCAAACTTTACCCAACTTCAGGTAGTTTTAGTAGTGATAAGGATTTTTAGCTGTCAGTTGATACGTAGCAAGATACATAGCAAAGACGTAAGTATGTGCCCGCCATGGCCACATTTTACCAATAAAACTGCAGGGTATTACCGATTTGCCTTGAGCCGAATTTAGTTTCCTTATTTGATTTCAAAATATTCAACTAATTTTGTCTAGTAACGGTAACCTTGTGAAAGTCATGTGGTTAAGCTTAAGCAGTCATATTGTTCGGTTTAAAATTATTATAATTAAGGAAAAAAATTGAATAAATTAATGAAACTTTTCATGTATACATATATACAGTTATACAATTTACTTTTAAAAGGTCTCTCTCCGAAGTAATATGAAACCTGCAAACATCTAATCCAAGACAAAAAGATAAATGGTGGCAATATAAAGGTAATCGCTTGAGAGTTCTCTGTGCAGCAAATGTTTAATAAAACTATTCTATGAATGCAAGCAATTGATTAATTTACGTGCATTTATTTATGTTGCTGCATTAAAAGAGGACAAAAGTTCATAACCTTATAACTTATTAACTCGTCTTATATAACTTTACACCGCAACAAAAACAAAACGCGAATAGAGTTATCTTTAGACTCTTCATTCAAAAAACAAAAAAATAAAAAGCAGCAACAAAATCAATTTAGAAGCCACAAAAGGAATAGAGAAGATACCTATCTATCTCTGTACATCGATTATAAGCTTTGATTAAAGTTCATAATATTTTTGTTTTTACTATTACTTCTAATCTAAACTTTAGTTTAGATGGCAAATAGAATTAGTAATAAGACAACAGCAAAACAAAACAAAACAAAAAGATCACAATAAAGCTTGAAGCACGATGTTATTTATTTATTCAAATTTTTTCTCTTCTTTAATTTATTTAATGATTCGCTAGCGGCATTATAAAAACATTTGTTTTGTTTTACCAAATGTTACCCAAGAGATGTGCTTAATAGTTCACTGTGTTGATGATAAACTATTTTCTTATTGAAATCATCTTTTCCTTTTTTTTAATATAAGCAAGAAAATAAAGTGAAAACCATTAAAAAGATAAATTGAAATATGTAGGGTAAGAAAATGAAAAGTACGTCGTGGTCATTTCGCTCTAAGGCATTGCATGCAGTAAAAGTTTTCCTCTCCAAAACCTTTTAAAAGCGCATCACTCTGTTACAGTTTGGACAATTAATAGCTACAGTTAATGAATTTCTTTACTATTTCAACGTAGAAAGTAAATTTAAATTAATTCTCTCTTTTTAATATATCGAGTTTCATTAAGCTAAGGTTACGTTTTTAAAAGTTTTTATTATGTCCGTACGTCCATGCAAAATACACATATACCGTATGTGTGCATATTAGATAAAAACTTTCAATATTTTCACTTGTGTTGTTTTGATTATTTTCATATATAAACATTTACATATAAACGGTGGGCGTGGCAGGTATTAGGCTCTCTAATAGTGCATGTATCAGCTTGAAAGTCGAGTTGTACGCTGTGTATGGTTTTTTGTAAATTGTAAGTGTATCTGTTATCTGATCACGCCTATTTTTGACACATCAATAGATGGAATAATTACATATATGAATACAAAATTTAAACTTAATATCTCAATTTTTGTGGCAGATAAATAGTTTAATTTCGATTATGGGCGTGGCTCTTGACCGATTTTGCCCATTTCAAATAAAAATCTTCGTGTAAAAAGTAAAAGTGTCTGTACCAAAATTTCAGCTTAATATATCAAAATTTAAGACCGTGAGAACAGACAACAACAGACGGACACGCGGACATACATGTCTAAATCGACTCAGTTTTTGATACTGATAGAGAATATATATACTTTTTAAGGTGTCTGACGCCTCCTTCTTACTGTTGCAAACGGAATGACAAACTTAGTACACCCCCCACTTTATGTGGAGGGTATAAAAATAAGTAATAAGTGAAACTAGAAACTTTAAACTTTACTCATTGTACTAAACATGCTTGATAGAAGCAAATTCGTATATACCCTTACTTAATAAGCAACGCGTGAGAGTACAGCGATAAACACTCCTGAACACTATACACTACACGATGTTACATATAACGTCCGCATACGTTGCTGTGTATGTATACATATTTTATATTAATAGATATTTCATGTTATGTTTGCTTACACCTTTTTTTCTCCCCAACACAGCCAGTAAAACTTATAGTTTCCCTTCGAAAGAAAAAAGTTACTTTTATGGTTTGTTTAACAAAGCATGATACCGCTTGAGGTTATGCGAAAGGAAAAAAAAAATGAAATAAAATTAATTTGCAAAAAAAAAGCACAGCATAGAAGCATTCTTACAAATGCTGCTTTTGCGTCTCACCTTCTGTCAGTTGGGTGTTCCGTCTCTCTGGATAAGTGTTAAAAGAAATAATATTGAAATTTTACCCTTAAAGCAATCTTTACGTTTTATTGTTTGCTGTCATTGTCGTGCCACAGCAATTTGTTTAGGTTAAAAGTTTTATTTAATAAATTTTATATGCACACATATGAGTGCTTCCTGTCACTATATATATACATATATATGTATGTCTCCCTCTCTATTCCCACAACAAACTTGTGCATGAAATTTGGTTTTGAAAAAGGTTTTATATTATTCATAAAAGAGAATTTTTATTAAAATATACGAATAGGTCCTAAAAGGTACAAGATTTTAAATACAGGTACATAACGTTATACGCTATCATGTTTTTTGTTAAACGAGTTTTTAATAAAACTACATTCAGTTAAATTCGTTAATATTTAATTTAATAGCAGGTTCCTTAAATGCGCAGAAAGAGAAACAATTTCTACTAAAATGTGTGCATAGGTTGGGGAGGGTTATAAAAGTCTGCAATTAAATCAATCAATAAAATACAATTTTTGACTGGCAAGGATGCCAAAATTGCTAATTTTGGGCAGATCCCCTAATTCGCTTTTTTAATAAAAAATTTATACATTCTAGATCAGCATCAAAATTTAAATCGATCTAGTAATGTCCGTCTATGTGTCTGTCTGTAATTGAAACGCTAATTAGCATAAATTTTTAAACATTCATCTGGAATATAAAACATTTTGACACTTCTAGTTACTGCATTCAGGTTGCTACATAAATTGAGCCAAATCGTTTGAGATCTATGGCCAAAATTAACAAAAATTTAGTCTTTCGATCACAAGAATATGTTATGTCAAGTTGAAATTTATACATATATATAATCCCCGGATGTGACGAAAATGGGCGTGATCGAATAAAAGACATGCCCACAATTTTCCAAATAATTCTTACTTGGCACAGAATCTGATATAATGATGATACGTTACACACAAGCTATAAAAAATGTAATTAAGTAAAAACCACGCCCACTTTTAGTATACAGCTGTGTAGGGTATTTAAGACTTGGTTTAAGGCAAAATGAGTTTTTTTACTCGTTTTCTTCATAACCTTTAACTTAAAGTTACATAACGTATAAAAAAGTACGTGCGTTCAGCTAAAATTGCTTTTGTATGAAAACAAAGTAAATGAACTACGTACGAGTAGGTTTAGTAAATGTACGGAACACCTTCAACTTGACTTTGAACTTCTTTTCGTCTCAAAAACGTACTTAAAGTCATCTGTATTGTTACTAAACAACAACAACAATAATAATTTTTATAACTATAAAATTTTATCATGTACAATATATAAAACCGGACGTAAAACAACGAGTGAAACTTCACTTTTTTTGGATGTTTTTGTAAGCGGAAGTTGAAAAATAATGAAAAAAACTTATATTGAATATGTTGAAGATTTTTCTAAAAGCAAAAACTATATTAAATTCTATATAGTAAGGTTACGCTGAAAAGCACACATATTTTACAAGTACCCTTAAGTCACTCACCAAGTATTTATAAGACACTATAGTGTCATACGTTATAGCTTCAACGATTATTTCTTTTTATAAACTTATTACACCATTTTCAATTTCAATTGAAAATTTTCCAATTTAATAAGTTTTTCAATAAAAATTCAAATATTCTATACATAATTGAAAAAAGAAAAAAAAACACAATTTAATTTGAAAAATTTTCAATTGAAATTGAAAAATTGACAATTTGAATTGAAAAATTTCCAATTCGAATTGAAAATTTCTATTTTATTTTGAAAAATTTCAATTAACTTTGAAAAATATTCATTTTACTACAAGTTATTATTATTATTGTATTATTTTTTATACATTAAAAAAGTATTACTTGTTTCGTTAAGAAAAAGAAGCTTGACTGTACCAAAATTTGGTTCAAAATTCAATCTTAAACAATATATCTGTAGATTATAAAACCAACAATTTGTAATGATTCTACAATAGAAAAAATCTTATTATAAGAATGCTTGGTATTTTACTCAGTTGATGCGTGGAATTCATGCAAGCAATACTTTAAACTTAATTTATTACAGATTAATGTGTTGTGTTGTACAAATTAAAATGCAATATGCAACAATGTCAACGTTAATAGCAACTTGGCACTTGAGGTAACATTGAAATCTTTAAAGGTCAGTTAACAAGTGTTAAGTAATTGTTAACGTTTTCATATAGAATGTGCAAACATTTGCTTACTTGTCTATTAAAACCACTAATTTTCAGCAAAGCATTCCACATAGTACTATGTCTACGTGTGTTCGTCATTTCCAAGACATAAGCGATTATATGAAAAATATGATTACGCAATAATGGGCCCAAGGTTATATGTAACATGAAAAAGATGAATTATCAAACATCCACTGAACATTATTTTAAGTTATTAATGGAGGGAAAGAAAGAGAATAGCAACGCCTGCGGCAGCGACAGCGACAGTGTATACTGACTACTAGAGAACTTTGGTTATTTCTTCTTCTTATTACGATTCTTTGAAAACATATTCATGGTTAAAAGCAATTAAAAATTGCTTGTCTCATAGTTTGTTCACATTTTCATTAGTTGGTGTGCCAGTGCTGGTGATAATAGGCTTTAGAGACTGGTCGGTCTAGTTTGTCTTCAACCTGTTTGCGTTTTGTATTTTATTTTATTTATATTTTCATGAAATTTTTATTACTTATGCGAGTGCAATGTATAATTTGTTTACAATTTATGACTGCCACTTACTTGCCATTTGTTTACCATTTTAACAAATTATTCCACCGAATGTCAAATTTCAGATGCAGATGCTAGAAACTTTTCTACTTTGCTTGAAACAAACGTTGAGCTTAAGTATGCTATGTAACCAATGCAACATCATAATGTCCATTAAAGAACAACTTTCCACAACTTTCCATTGTAAACACTCTCCATTATCTATCCACACACATATACGCTGACTATACATTATATTAAATGCAACTGTAAAAACCATTTGTTTACTATGTTCACTTTTTTCTGATGATAAACTGTGATGTTTATCAATTGCAGCACAACAACAAAAAAACTGCTGTAGCTGCTGCGTGTTCGTGTGCTGTGTGCAAAAAACCATTGGAGATTTGAATAACTCAATTTGTCAGAGATGTGAATGTATAAATTTTGTCAAGACATATGTAACAAGGCCGTTGAGATTTATTTCTGTTGTTGGGTCATGGTTTACATTTCTTTTATAAAATAAACTAATAATATGGAAACTGTAGAAACTTTATTTGAAAAAAAAAAACTTTTACCACACCTTGGTGGTAATGGTTCATAAGAGACCCGCTTACTTTATAAGCAAATACATAAGGTACGTCCCTCTACAATACAAACCTCATTTTCTGTCCGTAATTTCTTCACAGCTGGAAAATTCGCCACAAGCCAAATATATAGATTTTTATACACTCCACATAAGATGAAGTTTGTAATTACTTATCAAACTCTCTATAAAGTGTATAAATTCTTAATCAACTTGAAAAAAATTGGATCAATCTAGACATGTCTGTCTCTATGTCCGTCACTGATATATATTGCCACTCCCACAATGATAAAATCCTTTCTTCTAGCTATAAACAATTATTTGAAAAATTTCAGTTTGTTTCATGTACTTATATATATATAGGGGATGTGCCAAAAATGGGCGTGGTCGACTAAGAGACACACCCACAATTTAGAAAAAACTATATTTGGCATAAAATCCAACTTAAAAATTGTTTCATACTAAAATCTAAATTCCACCAGCCACGCCTCCTGCATGTGCTTAAATATGGAGGGGTATAGAATATGTGACCTAAGCCGAATTTAGTTTTTCACTCGTTTTTATTTGCTTAAAAATTTAGCTTTCTATGTGTTCATTTAGTTGTTGTTGTTGTTGATTTTGTTGTTTCTTTCAGATTTCTAGAGCAAACACCAATTTTGTGCATATATTCAATAAATACTTAGTGCCAAGTGTTTCATATGATAGACCGTTATTGTTGTTGTTATTGTTGTTGTTGTTGTTGTTGTTGCGTTCATAAATTTCTTAACTAATATTTGCATAAATTAATTTCCATTTGTTGGTGTGGTGCACAATAATTTTATTGTTATTATTAACGTTATATTCATGTTCACCGTTATAAACAATGTAGATTTAAACAGACTAGAAATATGAATATGAATCTTAAACATTCTCCTTGTATAGCATTTATGTTATTGTTCATGTTTATGTGTTTTAATATTTATACCCTGCACCACTTGTGGCAAAGGATATATTAAGTTTCTGGAGATGTTTGTAACTCCTAAACAGCTAAGAAGATATCGATTTTTTATTATATCCATCGAATCAGAATCAAAATTTTAATCGATTTAAGAATGTCTGTGTTTGCGTCTGTTATGTGTAAAAAATCATAAGATTAGGTTTTGAGCACAGTTTTTAAGATATTTCGAAGAAATTTGATACAAGGGCGTGTCTTGACTATTGAAAATGGTTCAAATTCGACCATGTTTAGAACCCCTTTACATATAACGCCTATTTTTTTAAATAAGATTTGAAATTTCATTCATATCGAAATTAATTTCTAACATCTTACTTAATTATCACATATAATAAAATTAATGACATTGTACTAAAACTAAATTTTATTTGATTGTGTTTTGAAAAAAAAAAAAAAAAAAATCTCACATTAAACTTACTCTTACAAGCGAGAACACAAATGATTGTCAACACTTGAGAATCTCAACAAATTAAATAGAAAATCATAATAATGCGAATTTCTATTCATTAGACTTTGAAATGAAATTGTTCATCGCAACTGGAAATCTCTCATGATCTTGAATTAATAAAATCAAATTTTGCAAATTAACCTTAAAAGTTCTTTTTTTGATTTTATTTTTTTTTTTTTTTTTTTTTTTTTTTTGTGAATATGATTCGAACCCCCCAAAAAAACATAACAAAAGTGATGATAACAAAAAATTAATTAACTCACTCACCTCAATTAATAAACAGCTTTTTTATTTTATTGCACTAAAGACAACAAGCGTCGCAGATGGTGTCGCCGTCTTGAAAGAAACGGTTGATGATTGCTGATGAATGTCATAAAACTGATGAAGACGACGTGCTGGTAACACTTTTATGCGGTTATCAGACCACAAAGTTGCATAAATTTACGTTCTTTGTTTTTTTTTTTATTCATATAAAAGAAATAAAACTGTTTTTGAAACGATTTCGCTTGAACTGGTCTTTTTTTTTTTTATTTGGAGCAATTCTTAACGCAACGTATTTAGTGAAATTTCTTAAAAAAAAAAAATTCGCTAATATTAAATAATTTGAAATTTTTGGTTAAACAAAAAAATTATACATAAAGTCATTAATTGTTTATTAAAAAAACAAGTATGACTGCGTCCAAACCTTGAATACCCATCATCGGTGCATCAAAGCTTTCCGAAGTGTATTTCCCTTTACTTAAAAAGTGACTCCTTTTATACCCTCCACCTGAAATGTGTACACCCATATGTATAAATGTGATGGTGGGTGTAATAAAAATTCCCTTTCTTCAAAACGAATTGACTTTTAAATCCTCTACTAATGTTTATTTAATCATCTTGCAAGTAAAAGTTGATTCTTTTAATATTTTGTATAATTTGAAATTTTGACTTAAATACAAATATGATTATAATCTAAACCGGTCAATAATTTCATTCAATCATCATCATCAAATCTAATAAAAAGTATAATAAAAATTTTACTGAATTATTTATTAATCAAATTGTTTTGAAACAAAATCAACAGAAAAGGATATCAAATAAACTTTTTCTACTTCCACCAGAAAAACATTGATTCTACACATATTTTATACACATACACACATTTATATATATTGTAGTTACATTTTGTTATAAAAGCGGTTTTGTTGTACAATTTCAGTTTTAATTGCAACCGGTTTTCTTTACAATTTTTGTTATAATTCGGTAAAAAAAAAAAAAGTGTATTTGTCTTCCATAGGTTGTTGGTAACAAAATTTTTGGGGACAAAAATGATTATAAATTATAATTAAAATTATATACAATAATATATAAATAATATTAAATAAAAATTATATTCATTTTGTTGTATATTCATTATTTTATTTGAAACTATAATAAATCAAATATTCAATGATTTAATAATTCCTAGTAAAAAAGGTATAAAAAGTCTTCATTATACCCGCCATTGAAACGTTTATAAGTACCAGAAAGGTGGAAGCCAAACCCACAAAAGTATATATATTCATAATGATCATCGAATCCTAAATCGATTTAGACTTTCTTTAGGTCACTTTACAAAATACTTCATTTGACGTAGAATGCAACTTATGCGTTCATATGAAATACATGCACTATTAGAATGTATTTTTAGGTATCTGTTACGCCCACAAGTAGTATACTAAGGTGGAGGGTATTTAAGATTTGGATTAAGCGAAATTTTCTTTTTTTAATTGTTTTTTTATAACGGCAAGTTCCAATTATCCGCTATCCCTAAGTTAGTTAGAAGGAGGCTTTGGAGAACCATTTTAAATCAATGTCAAATACTGAGTTGAGCTAGCAATATCTGTGCGTCCATTTCAGTGTATATGTTTGTAAATCGTTTTCCTTATCTCAAAAAATGTGATACGGATTCTAAACTGGGCGGATTGCTAGACCGTTTAAGTCGCTGTTTGATTCTTACAGTGGGCTTTATGCGCTAAATTGCAGATGAATTTAAAGGCTACATTAAGTATTTTCTTCGCCTATTTTCCCTACGTCGATGGTAAGCATAATTTTAGATTTTAATACCTCTCAATAATATACGTACCTTATATGTTCTGTAAAGCTTCCTTTTGGTAATTGCGGAGACAATGATAAACTTAATAAAAGTACCCCTTGTATTATGTAATGGACATAAGAAAATGTTTTAAAAGTAAGTAATTGTTGCAACAATAACAATCACCACGAGTCGTTTAAACACTTCTTAATGATGGCAACAATTGTCACATGAACTAGTGAGTGAGTGAGTGAGTTAAGTACTTAAGTTACAATATCAGACGTATAAAAAATCCAGTTAAAAACTACATTTGGCTTAGACCGAATCTAAAATACCCACCATTACCATATTATAAAAACGTTTAGTACAACTTTGGCCCACACAATGGTAAATTGTAGGCGACCACACTCATTTTCTTCACATCGATGTTTGATGTAATTATAAATATGTGGACAAAATTTCAACTTTATATGTTAAATTTTATAATCGATTTTTGTCAGTTGTGGACGTGGCTCCCAATCGGTTTTTTCTAACTTAAATAATGTTTTTCGCGCAGAGCCTAGAAGTGTCTGTACGAAGTGTTATGTCAAAATTTATTATCAACATACAGACATGCGGGCATTCATGATTAGATCGTTGATGAAATATTTAATTTTTGTGGGGTCTTAAATACTTTTCACATCTACAATGGTGGGCGTGGTAGGTATATGATTATGCTGTCTAGGTATGCATTACGTATGAGCTAGCAAATCGAGTTTTACGTGGAGCATGTTTTAATGTAAATTGTGGGCACCTTTGTTATTAGACCACGCCCATTTTTGGTACATCAATTGAATTGGATAACTATAAATATTCATACCGAATTTCAAGTTTATAAGTCAATTTTTGTGGCAAATATATATACTATTGTCGATTGTGGGCGTTTCTGTTCCCATTTTGCCCATTTTAGATAGCGATATCTTCAATTTTACGCCCGTGAGAAAGCCAACATCAGACAGAAACACGGACACACGAAAATACACGTCTAGATGGACTCAGTTTTATGTGCTGATATACTTTATAGGATGTGTGAGGCTTCCTTCTAGATGTTGCAAACGGAATGACAAGCTTAGTATTATATAGAGGATATAAAAAAGAAACACAGTACAACAATAAGAATGAAAGCTGGTTTCTAACAATTTTACTCTTAAATAATAATTTTTTTTTTACGAAACGTATTAATGCTTGCGTACATATGTATGTACAATATGTAAGTAAATAAAAAACTTTTACATCATAAAAATTTTTGTTTAAGTTATTAAAAGTTCTGACACACTACCAACTACACCACACGTTGTCTGTATGTCTGTCTAGTTATTTATTTTGTTTTTGTTTTATACATTTCACAAATCTGTTTTTATGCTTGTTGCGTTATGTGTATTAACTTCTTCTTTATGTGTTTTTTTTTTTGTTGTTTTTGTTTTAGTTCATTTTATTATTATTTTCAGTTCTAATGAACAACTTCAGCAGCAGCCGTAACAGTAGTAAGTTGCTTTCAAGGCTGTTTGTGCAGCACAAATAAACAAAAAAAAAAAAAAAAAAAAAAAAAAAAAAAAAAAAACAAACAAAAAAGAAATTCACACGCACATAGTGTACATAGAGAGCAAACGAATAAAAAAAAAAATAAAAAATAAAAATAAAAGTTAAATGTTATATAAATGTAACTTGAATTAGATGATAAAAAAGAACAGTTATTTAAAAAATGTCAACTATTTATTTATTTATTGTTTACATATATTTATTGTATGTTATTGTTTATAGAATAAAAACCTTATCTTACTTTTATGTTTAAGAATTTTTCACAATAGAAATGAAAAAAAATTTTTATTATTGGAATGTGTGTATAAATATTGGATAAGTAACGCGTACGCAAAATTTTATACACCCAACACGTTCGTTTGCAAAAGCTCAACTGATTTGTTGTCGTCGAGTAGTCGTCCAACAACCAACTAACTGGTTTTACGGCTTTTAACTCATGTTCTGTTAGTTAGTTTTTTTCCTTCCAATGTGTCTCTTGTTTCGTATGTTGTGTTTGCTGCGTTTTTTACCACAGCTCGCTCTCGCCTTCTTTTTTTTGGTTCAAATATTAAGGCAAGAAGCAAAGGTTGAACGGTTTGTTTTGTACCCTTTTTACGGGTTAAAGTAAAGTTTTGCTAAAGTAAAGTATTCAGCCCTACATTCAAACCCTCTAAAAATCTTTCCAGACCGTATCAGGTGTGTGCTTATAATGGTATGAAAATATCAACAAAGAGACAGACATAAGGACGGGCATTACGGACGAATGACTCACATGTAGATGCTGATCCTGAATATATGTATATACATTTTGGTAGTGTCAACGGAATAACGAACTTACTATAATCTCCACCTTAAGCGGAAGGTTCAAGTACTCAGAACAGAAAACTACTCATACGTTTATTTTCGATTTAGTTTTATCAAAAATGATTTTACAAAATTTACCCTTTAAACTAAAACTAACTAAAGAATCTGGCGCGTTAAAATCATACAGAGAGACCAATTTTGATGTTTGATGATTGTTTGATGTTATTTTGTTATGTTTTGTATATTTTGTAGCTTTAAAAATTATTTTTAAATATTTCAAATAAAATATTTTAAAAATAAAGAAAAAATTACTAAACTGTAAATTTTTCCTTGAATCGATATCCAAGGAAACTGATTACATATAACACATAAATTCTCTGCCAGCCACAACCTACACTTACTCTTATATATTGCTGTTACTCTTATATATAGGCCTCTCAGTGGTTCATAGTAAAACCTTTAGAGAGATTAGGGAGCAACTAGTAAACACAGTAGTTAGGATATAAAGCTATGGAGTCTTTTCTCTGCATTGACATCGTACAATTCAATTCAATTATTCACCATAGAAATGTGGTGAATACTAAAATTCATACAGTGTGGCCTCGCATTACTCAATAAACTAAATATGATTTATTAGATATATGAATATTTCATAATTTCACTTTTAAGAAAAGGGGGTGTTATACGCCTAATCTAATAATCTAAAGGGTCTTGTAAGTCTTTGTCACGATGCCAAAGAGATCTCGCTTCCGCACTTTTTTCCTCTTTTGTACACCACGCCTTTGCAGGGCATCAAACATTTGGTCCCTTCGTTAGGGAATTCGATTTTCCTCTTGCGATTCGTCAAGTCCCCGCTCAAATATTATCCAAGCTGGAGCATTTTCATTCATAAGCCCAATATGACCTAGCATTTAATTTTTATGCAACAAACCATCTCAATAAATACGCATTCTAAGGATTTAGTCACAAGTTATTGCTAGCCATCTAAGGCTAGCTATTAAAATTTTGGAGGAGGTAAACAAGAACCTCACAAGGACACCTCTTTGATTTCAGTTTAATTTTTGCGTAGCACACACACACATATATATATCTCCCCAATTAAAAGGTATTGTTTAGTCAAAAAGTTTCTTTTTACGATGGAGATCTTAGAATTTTCAATAGAGACTAAATTTTTATGCATCATGACCAATATTTTTAATAAATATTTTGAGGAAATATTGTATCATTAAAATGGTAAAAAAGTACATACCTAGGGAGGATAGAAAATTTCCTATATTTGCAATTTGGGCGACACTAGACCCTTTTATCTTTCTCTCAATCTTCTTGAAACTTCCACAATACAAAACTTAAGTCTACTATAACTTTTTATGCATCCATTACCTTCAAAATGGAGATAATTTGGAACCATCACAAAGTTTCAAACACCCAAACAGAGGAGACTTTATAGATTTTTTAAAGAAAATCTCTTCTTAGTATTTAGTAACTTAGCCCTTAATCATATATACATATATGGGGTCGTTTTGGCCCCAGCGGCACTCACAGATGTTGATTATTTAGAACCATAACGATCTACCCGTACAATGCTTTCTCTCTCTCTCTCTCTCTCTCTCTCTGCAACATTCTAGTTTATAATTTATTTTTATTAATAGTCTCTTAGCATAGCATGGGTTAAATAACGATTTTCACTTAAGCATAAACTATAAAACTATTTGTTATTACTTGACTGCGAATGCCTCTGTCTTGTGTGCATTTTAAAGTGTCATATTTTACTAACGTGACTTGGGAACCTAAGCTGTTAAAAAACCACTTGTATCTAATTTTTAGCCCAACATTAAATATAGCAGCCTTTTAAGAGTTTTTAAAGTCATAAAGATTACGCATAAAATCGGCTAAAGAGTCTCCCGCTGTAAAATTACACAATATATTTAAAAGGAAAACAAAAACAAAAACAAAAACAAACAAAAGTCCTTCTTAACCATAATTTACTGATCGTATATTTGCATTTTCATTTTTCTTTACCATTCAATCGGGTATAAGAAAAAAAAGGAACAACATGCAACATCTGCGTATGTAATAATAACTGATATGCGTGAACACTTCTATACATACCTTCTTTAAATATTAAACAGGAAGAGTTATAATTAATTAAATTTCTTTTGTTATCATTGTTTTTCTTAATGTAAAATACGCAGGCACCCAAATGAAAAACGAGACTTTAAAGGAAACTATCACGATGAACGCGAGTATTTGATAAAAAAAACAATTCTTAAGTGAAGAATAACAAGTAAGAAAACTAAATTTGACTTAGCCCAATCTTAAATACCTTCCACATCTACAACAAAGGGCGTGGCAAATATATATATATTGCGCCCTCTAATAGTATACGCATTACGTATCAGCTTGCAAGTCGAGTTTTACGCTGAGTATGATTTTTTGCAAATTGTAAGGGTATTTATTATCCGACCATGCCCATTTTTGTTATATCAATGGATAAGTTAACTATAAGTATGCATACTAAATTTCAAGTTCATAGGTCAAATTTTGTGGCAGATATAGACATCTTTGTACATTATGGGCGTGGCTCTTGACTAATTTTGCCCATTTTAAATAGCAATCTGCGTCCAAAAACTTAAAGTACTTGTACAAAATTTCAGCTCAATATCTCGAAATGTACGACCGTGTACGACCGTCTACAACGAACAGACAGACGGACATACCTACGGACATATCTCTAGATCGATTATCGACGATACAATAGGAGCATATCACCCCACATCATATATTATATATTATATTAAAAGATTTTTTTCCAGCAGAATAAGTTCGATCATCTAGGCAACACTTGCGAAAGAATTTTAAAATAAAACTTTAAATATATTGCAGGTGGGTGGAATTTACAAGTATTTTACAATTTCTATATTTATATGTGTTCAAGCATACACTGTAATTAGAATATGTTTTCTTTCTTTTTTATTGCAATTCAACGTCAATAGGCAACCCACACGCAATACCGGCAAATATTTTCATAATAAACATGAGCAAGTTGTTATATGTTATAGCGTTTGTTTCGCGTTTCGGACAAAACATAAATGAAAACGTGTACTAGCCATAAAAATATGTTCACCGCGACGCTGTTGTGTGTGTGCGTGTGCGTATATATATACCATAAAAAAAAATTGTATGCGCAAGAACATTACACTTGAAAATGAGGTTTTTTATGTTTGCAACAATTTTCTATTAAAACGGTCAATACAAATAAACACTGTGTGTGTGTGTGTGTATGTGTGTGTGTGTGAAATTACCTTCATAAATTTCTAATGTAAATTTAGACATTTATGTAGTTGTTGTTGTTCGTTCCTATAATGCTTTCTCATTTATTCTTTTCTATCTTTTCATTGCTCCTAATACGTTGGCGTTTATTATTAGTGGCGGCGGTGGTGGTGGTGGTGGTGATGGTGGTGGTGTTATTGTAGATGCTTAATGGTATTGTGGTACTTTTATGCACACGCACACACATGCTCATAACTGCAAAATTGTCGGTATTTTATTAAAGACTAATGTTAATTATTATTAGATGTAGCCACACGGTACTCATGTGTGTGCGTGTGTGTGACGACCCCAACCTACATACAAAGTTATAAACACGTATCAGCCTATATTAAGGCTATTATTTCGGTATTAAAATAAATAAAAAATTGGAACATAAGGTTACGTTTGCAGAATGTTGCAATAATCTTGAAATTTTCTTCTACATAAATATTTATATACTCGTATATGGCGTTACGTTTGACGGTATATGCTGATGTAAAAATAATACACGGTTCTGTTACTCATTAAAGCCAATATAAGTTAGTCAATATTTTTCGACACCAGAAGAAGCAATCTGAGAATGCTGCATGTGCTGCACTTTATGTTAAATGTTCAACTCTACACTAAAAATGTTTCTTTTTTGCAAATTTTGAATATGTTTGTTATCTGACCCCGCTCAGTTTTTGCATTGTGTTAAATAGACAAGAAAACTAAATTTGGCTTAAGCGAAATCTTAATTTCATCTATGAGGTATATGATGGCACCCTTTAATAGTGCATGTATTGCGGGTCAGCTTGAAAGTTGAATTTTACGTGAAATATGGTTTTTTGTAAATTGTAAGCGTGTTTATTACTCGACCATACCTATTTTTGGCACATCGATGAATGAGATAACTATAAATATTTGTGCCAAATTTCAAGTTCATAGGTCAATTTTTGTGGCAGATATATAGATTTTTGTCGATTGTGGGCGTGTCTGTTATTCGACCACGCCCATTTTTAGCACATCACTGTATGGGATAACTATATATAATCATACCAAATTTCAACTTCATAGCTCAACTTTTGTCGCAGATATATAGATTTTTGTTAATTGTGGGCGTATCCCTTATTAGACCACGCCTATTTTTGTTATATTGATGAATGAAATATTTATAGATATACTCATCAAATTTCAACTCCATAGCTCAATTTTTGTGGCAGATAGGTAGATTTTTGTTGATTGTGGGCGTGGCCCTTGACCAATTTTGCCCATTTTTAAAAGAGATTTGCGTGCTAAAACTAATAAATATCTATACAAAATTTCAGCTCAATAACTCAAAATCTGCTCTTTTGCGATTACCAACATACATGACTAAGTTGATTCAGTTTTTGATGCTGAATAATAATATATATACTTTGTAAGGTCTTTCACGCCTCCTTCTGAGTGTTGCAAACGAAATGACAAACTAAATATACCCCCCATCTTATGTGGAGGGTATAAAAAGGCAACAACCTAATAATCACGTGTGTAAAGAAGACAAAATGTAATCACACACCGTATAACATGTATAATATATAAATTAAAGAAAAACAAGTGTCTCAATTAAAGAAAAACCAAACGCACATATACATACACACATTTATATATATATATATATATTCCAATTGCTATATAGCAATAGGAAACGTTGACAATTTAATGGAACGGAAATCGATAATGCATGTGTTATGCCATTAGATGTGATGGGATCCACCAACGCCAATCAACCTTAAGACTTTGAAACAATTGCTATTAGAAAAACCTTTTACCTATTTACCCATACACACACACACACACACACACACACATAAAGTGGAAAATATATATAAATAACAACAAAGCTGGTAAATTGCAACAGTTTAATTACATGTAAACATCATTAGCAGCTCAGATTGATGTTGCATTTATAACTAAAGAGAGAATAAAACACACAGACAAAGTGACACCAGTTGAAATGTATTACCACGATACAAGTGCTTAATATGTAGATATATGTTAAAGGGTTCAGCTTCCGTTGCTGGATAGATTGGTTTGGTTAATGATGACACTGCCACCCAAAAAAAAAAAAAAGAGAAAACTGTTCATTTTAATTGTAGCCATAAATATCGATCTGCTCTCAATATATTTTAAGGCAATGTGCGTTGTAGAGAATGTGATGGTAATCTTAACGACATGGAATGGATGCAAATTTATCCAATGTTTATTGATACACGGATAAATTTGTAAATGGATAAATTGATAAATGGACAAATGAATGTACGGATAAATGGATAAAGTGTTAGCCGCAGCCTTTCTTTGCCACTCCTGCATGTTGCAATCCAACAATCCCAAGTGACTTATAAAGATTTATAAGCCACCTACGCATGGCAACACCTAATCATTAATTGTTAGCGGGTTATGCACACCCTTTTAGAAAGTAAAGCCTTCTTCTTTTTCCCATCAAGTTAAACCATCTTCAATACTAAAGTTTTATATGTATTCCTACTTAATTGTATACCTACCCATACAGTGCTACACTAACATTTTATTACCACCAAGTAATTACTCAATAGGATCCGTGTGTGTGATACCATATGTATGTATATGTATGTGTGTGTTTAGATTAGTTACGCTTACTGTTTACCGCAGTGATTTTGTACAACTAATGATGATATTATATATGGTAGCGGCCGCTCCAAACAAAATACTTACACGGGTACAAGTTATGACCACAAGATCATACCGTACCGTACCTCATACCTTATATTTAGTACCAAAAATGTTTGGTCACTAACGAATAGAACTTTTTTTCTTTTATGGTATTTGTTTGTTTTTATGAACTAATAAGGCAGCTGCTTCATATAACGATAATGTGTTCGTTTTTGTCGTTCTATCCTAAAATTACACTAATTATGATCGCTTCTTGTTTTTCTATGTAAAACATTGACAATTACATTGTGTGTGTATGCGTATGTTTGTGTATGCGTACATGATTGCTTCATGCAAGAATCATTTGAATATAATAACGGTTCAACTAATCGCATAAAGAAGATTTCATTTGATGATATGAGCAGACAAAATAATCATACAATAACAACAGCAATAACAATAACATGAATAACAATACTAATAACAATAACAACAACAACAACAACAACAATCTCAATTTGAAACGCTTTAAAAGGTAATCAGGTTTTTTTTTTCTTTTCTTTCGTTTGCGTTTCATTTTATTGATGAGATGGTTGTTTGTAAAACTGCTGCTGCTGTTGCTGCTACTGTAGTTGCTTCTTCTTCTTCTTCTTTTTATTAAACATCCTTCTATCATTGGTTTTGAAAACAAAAACAAGTTAAAAAGTAAAAAAAAATACTAAATTTGGTTCACACCACATCTTTAATACTCTCCTCATCTATGCAATATATAAAATCGAGGGCGCGGCAGATAGGGCGTGTTTACGCCCTTTAACAGTGCAGGAAAAAGAACCTCATCAACTTATATGTAGGATTCTGCACTAAAAAGGTTTTTTTGTGAATTGTGGGCGTGTCTTGTATTTGAAGCCGCCCACTATAAAACATGTTTATTAAATATTTTCACTTTATGGGTCAATTTTTGCGGCTAATAAATAAATTTTTTTTCATTATGGGCGTGGTTTCCGAACGATTTTGTCCACTATAAATAACAATTTGAGTTTTTCATGCATATCAAGAAGCATATTCGTCTCTGACACCTTGTCTTGGTGGTTTCAGATGGTACAGCAAACTTAGTATACCCCCCCAATCTATATGTAAAATAAATAAAAAAATAAAAAAACAGGAACAAACATGCGTTTGAAACACTCGGGCTACTGTTCATCTAGCTATAACTTAGCTTTTGTATGTGTGCGCCCATTTATATGATTATGTCCGTCCTCTCAGTAAAGTTTCCTACAACGCATATATTGTAGGCAGAACAGTTTTGAATGTGTTGCGTGTTTACAGGTTTGTCGAAGCAATTGCAATTATGTTTGTGCTACAATTTTACATCTCTGCCAGTATATGTCAATATCTGCATTTACTCTCTTTTTGTGTCTTTCTGTGTTCGTCTCTCGCTTGATGGCAGCCAACAAAAACAAAACACTTGTCAGATTGCATGTCCAACACTAATCATGTATATAATTATCTTCCTGTTATGTTTTAAACAATTGCGTCCCCGAGTCCTCCTCCTCCTCCTCCTCCTAGTTCGCTCCCTCTGACTTTCATGATCTCCTAGTCTGGCATTATTGACTCTTTTTTTTTTTTTTGTTTTTTACTTTTTAAGTATCGTAATATATGTAAGCATTAGCATTAGAAAATGTTTATAATGGGTATGAGGAACGTTTAAAATGGCCAATTAAATAATAACCAAAGATTTGCGTGTGAATTATACTCTGATTCAGTTTGGTTGTACAACACTATACAATTTCGATTTATGCAAGTGTGGGCAAATAGTACATATATATATATATATATATGTATATGTCGTTGTATATGTTTCATGGAGAAAATAAATTTTATAAAGTCTCGTTGTAATACGTTGGACCTCATGCTGCGTAAACATCACAACTATTTGAGTCCGAGTGGTATCGAGAGTTTTTCAATGTATGGTTAGAGAAGAAAAGAACAAATAAACAGACAACAAACCACAATAAACAATAAAGATATATCAGACACCAAAACATTATTAGAATATTATGATTTGCATTTATTCTGCCAACACTTTAGCACTCTACACACAAGTATAAATGTACAATATAAACGACAGACAGAGTGACTGACGGACAAGCTATTAACCAACTGATAGGCATGCTATATTTCTTTACAATACAAGACAATACCTGTATGTATGTATTTCATTCTCTACTTAAGTCATTCATAATACTGACTGTTTGCGACGCTGTTTGCTGTACGCTGTAAATAGGATGGGGATAAACTACATTTGTCCATTCTGTTTGCAACACCCAGCAAAAAGCTATAGAAAACCTACAAACGCGCACGTATCTAGCTTTTAAATATTTGTTTATATAGCTAAAAAACCAAATACAAGAGTATTTGGTCAATCAATCTAAATCAATCAAGATATGTCCGTCGGGGTGTCCATGTGTTCACCTGTTATTGGCGCTTCCCTGCTCGTATATGTTGAAATATTAAGTTAAGTTGTTATTTAAATTGGTTGGAAAATGGCTGACAGCCACGCCCACAATTGAAAAAAATCTATCTATTAGCCACAAAAATTGAAAATAATTAGCTCATCCCCGGATATGGCAAAAATTTGGGATTGTATAACAGCCACGCCCACAATTTACAAAAAACTTTCCTTATTGCAGTTCATAACAACAACAACAACAACAACAACTATTAAAAAGACATTTTTAAAAACCTGCCACGCCCATAGTTTGTGTAGAGATATGTAGGGTGTTTCCGATTTGATCAAAACCAATTCCATTTATTTAAGTACCTATATTAGAATGCGGAAAAAGTAAATATACACCTCTTTTTACGTTTAATAGAAGCAGATGTTAGGCGCGCAGTAAGAGCGAGGGTGCAACAGCACTAAAAGAGACTAACAAAAAGAATGAAAGAGAAAGATAGAGACGGGAATTTTATATGCGGAAAATCATTTATTATTATGCCAACATAACATTAGTGTCCATTTAGTTGTAAAGGCAATTATTGATCAACAAGGTGCCAGAGTAATGACGGAATGCTCGCCCGTTGATACCGCCGTTCCTACAGAGAATAGTCTTTCATGTTCAACGTTAACGTTAAGCACTTTGCATAAAGCGAAATTGTTTTACTTTAATGTAACAGTCGCATGCTAAAGTGACTTTAATCTTTATACCCAATTGCCTCACACCCCACCACACTTCATTCTTGTTGGTATAGTTTAACCACCAGCCACCACTCTAACAATTTTTTATCCCCATACAAATGCTTTAGCACTTTATACAAATGATTGTTAATCTTTAATGGTTAAGAAAAAACGATGTCTGCCCGGTTTAATGCGTTCTTTTTATATGCGGACAATACAATATATGTACAGAGGCGTCTTAAACGTACCTGAAATCATAACGAAGAGGAACCAACAACAAATGTTAAATAGTCCATTCAATAATACTTTTTTTATATAACAATATTACCAACCACAAACTTCTACAACCGCCTCTGTTTAATGTTTTTCTGTTTTTTATTTTTCTTTGATTGTTCGAAGCATTTGAATGAAGAACATTTTTAGCTGAATAGCAAGCAAACATATATTGTACGGTATATAAGATGTTAAGAAAGGAAAAAACAGCAAAAGTCATCTGTTGTTAATTTTAACATTGCAAACGAAAAAAACCTGGTAAACGCTTCTATTGGCATTTGGCACACTTCAATCTGTGGCATTTCTACCATACATTCGCCGTATTGTGTACACATTGGGGATATTTGTATATTTACACAAATTTGCCACTTTGCCACCTCATCAATCAGTGCATTGTTTAACACCTAAATAACCGGTTGGCGGTTGGATTTTAAAAACTTGAAATAAACTAAAAATAAACAAGTAAGAAAACTAAATTGGGCTTAGGACAAATCTTAAATACCCTCCTCATCTACAATAGTGGGTGTGGCAGGTGTATAATTACGCCTTCTATTAGTGTATAAGCTTGCAAGTCGAGTTTTACGCTGAGTATGGTTTTTTGTAAATTGTAAGCGTGTTTATTATCCGACCATGCCCATTTTTGTTATATCAATGGCTAGGTTAACTATAAGTATGCATACTAAATTTCAAGTTCATAGGTCAAATTTTGTGGCAGATATGTAGGTTTTTGTCGATTGTGGGCGTGGTCTTATGCTTAAATTTGCTTTTTTTAAATAGCGATCTGCGTGCAAAAACTAAAACTGTCTGTACAAAATTTCAGCTCTATATCGTAAAATGTACGCCCGTGAGAATGCTTACAACAAACGGACACCCGGACATAAATGTCTAGAATGACTCTTTTTTTAAATTTAGATCTTTATAGAGTCTCTGACAGCTCCTTCTGGGTGTTGCATACGGAACGAAAAACGTAGTATGGCCCCCCTATTATACAAATAATAATAAACAAACAAAAAAAATCTATAGAAAGCAATCACAACAATTCCACTTGAATGGGATTAAAATGATAAGAAAAATGAGGTTACGTTAGATGTAAACAAGTATGAATTATAAAAAAAAAAAAAAAAGTAAATTTAACTTAGGCCAAAAGTAAAAGGGTCAGAAGGTCGCGGGTTCGATACTACAACAGTGGCTCTGCGTAGATGATGAGAGAATATCCGTCCTCTTCATAGGGGAGGTGTTCTCTTCTATGCCTGGAATATAAGATCGGCACGATAAACTTGGAAGACACGTCCTGAGTACGGACCTTTAAAAAAAAACAGCCCTTCCCTTCTATTCAGGCCCTTCATTACATCTACGTACAAAAATTGTAAGCGTACGTTTCATGCAGGTTATATCCTCTAAAAAGAATCTCAAATATAAACGTGCAAGTCTAATTCTACGCGACATATTTTGTAAATTGTGGGCGTGTTTATTTCACAACTTTTTTACTTAACGATGGATTTTAACTATAAACATCTACACATATAATAAATGTTCAATTTTTGGGGATTTGGTGGCATGGCTCTTGACAAATGTAATCTAAAATAAATGCAAAGGATTTCAAATAAGCTGCTAATGTACATATTCACTTCCAATTTGCCACGCCCATTTCTGGGGCGAAACAATTTCATTTTCATCGAGAAATTTCGTGTAATCTAAATAATTTTTAATTTTCCAACATATTACAAAATTGTTGTAAACAGTTTTAAACAAATAAATTAAATCGTAAAGTTTCACAAAATCAATAGTTAAGTAATCGATACGATAATATATTTACAAATCCTGTATATTTTAAGCAACAATCATAACAATCCATAAAAAAATCTTTTGCAATTCGATGAAATTTTGTTGTTGCAATAGTATCATTATATGGATACATGGATGGTTGTGCCCAAGTAAACATTTGACATTTTAATTTACATTCACAACTGAAGATGCTGCTTAATGTTTATATATTTTTTTTTTATTTTTTTTTTATTGTTAATGTCGAACTATAATATTTTAAATACACCAACAGCAATAATGTATTTATATTTTAGATATAAGATCTTTATAGACACCACTGCTGGTGGTGGAGTACCTAACGTTTAAGCAGAATTTTGGTAATACATTATACAGCCGTTTTATTATGTCCCTAGGTTCTAAAACGATCGTCTAAATTGAAATCCTTATCCTTATGTTTGGTAGTAGACGTGTTTATCATTCCTATGGATTAATTTATTTTTCAATATATACATGGAGTAAAAATACTGCCTTTATTTGATTGAATTTGGGTCTGTATGGAGACTTTAAAGCCCTCACTGGTGGTAAGGAAGGGCGAGCAGCTAAAATTGATCTCATTTATGTTAATTCCACTAAAGTAAGTTTTTCGAAAATCTCAGAATCGCAAAACACTCTTTATTTAATTCATTGCAATTAAATGGTTTATGCCATGAAATGGCTGGATTGAACCAACTATAATAACATTAATTAATTTGCTTTTAATACTGATAAGAATACAAAAAACCTGTTACGATAAGTCTTCAGGAACTGCAAGATTTGTAACCAACAAAAAACCTTTTTCAGAATCCATTTCGGTATTCCTGCTGGACTCGCTGCATGTTTTCATATATATTTATGTAATGCAAAGACTTTAGCCGTGCCCAGTAGTGATCCTACTGTTGGTCTAGCAACTATAGCATATTTGTGGGAACGTGCCTAACTACGCGCATTACTCATCATTGCAGCCCATCATCATCATTATATCCACATACTGGCTGAATGAACTTCAACAACGTCTAAAGACTTTTGACTTTTAAAATCAACCAAAATAAAAATAAACAACAACAACAACAACAACAACAACAACACAATTCAACATTGCCAACCAACATTTTTAACATACATACACTTGGGTTGTTTTATATACCGTTATTTGTTGATTAATGGCTTCGTTTGATGGTGAGTTGTTTGTTTTGTGTTTTTTTTTTTTGTTTGTTCTGAATTGAACTTCAAAAATAATTTATTTAATTTAATTCTCTTCTTACTATAAGAATGTGTGTATGTGTGGAAACAATCTTTCTCGTCCCCAAATTATTATACATACAGTACAATACGTACAATATTTATGTCAGTGTACACAAGTGTGGGAAGAAATTGTTTATGTTGAGATAACACATATACTCTTGGTAAGTAAATAAAAATTCAGCGCAATTGTGATGCGTCATTATTTTAGAACATGAGCAGCTGTTGTTGTTGTTGTTGCTGTGTTTTTTCCTTTACATGGTTTAGTATTTATATAACAATTACATATTGATTAACTGTTAACCTTATGACATAATAGCAGAAGGTCACCGGGTATCACGATTAAATTGATAATGTTTAGTATTTATTTATTGATATTTAAGTATGTACGTACGTACGTACGCGTATACGCGATATTTCTTAAATTCTCTCTGAAACATTTCTATATTACTTTGTTTATAATTAGATAGAAAATGAAATGATTGGGTGGTTTTGTTTTTTGGCATAAATGCTTCGCAGAGCTGTTGGACAGCTTTCACATTCACTTACAGTTACAGCTCGAAAGTAATTTAGCTTGGTTTTCATTTTTTATCGCAACAGATCTTTAGGGTTTAATTACTCTTTCTAGTTTTCCAAGTTCTAACGTTATCACAAATCTTTGAAATGTTTTGCAATAGAAACCCTTATTAAGTGGAATTTTTATCGGTTTATGAAAGCAGTCCAAGTACACTTGGTAGTAAAAATGCATAAAATTCAACTTGCTAGCTGACACAAAGAACATATGGAGAATGTAATCATATACCTGCCACGCCCACTGTTCGTGATTATGTCGGTAGGGTATTTAAAACTGGGTCTAAGCCGCATTTAGTTTTTTTTTTACTTGTTTCCATCACAGCATGTTGCTGTTATGGAAACTGATACCTGGAATAAGATGAGTGAATGTTGCTGTGGTTGGTACCTACAGTGATAAGATTGGTGGTGGTGATGGTGGTGGTGTTATCGCATTGAATTGATCTGACATCTTTGGGCTTCTGGTTTGGTATTGAGATGCTAGAATACAAATCGCTCTTTTACATCTTTTATTTTCAATTTTTTATACCCACCACATAAGATGCGGGGATATACTAAGTTTGTCATTCCGTTTCCAAAAAAACCATAAGATAAGATATCAGAGACCCTACAAAGAATACATATTCTTGAGCAGCATTAAAAATAGTGTCGATCTAAACATGTTTGTCCGGGTGTCCGTCTGTTGTTGGCACTCGAGATATTGAGCTGAAATTTTGTCCAACCCGTTTTAGTTTCTGCACTTAACTCACTATATCAGTCAACAGCCACGCCCGCACTCTATAAAAATCTATTCAACTAGTCACAAAAATTAAGCTATAAAGTTGTACTGCCATCCATTGTTGTTGTAAAAATAAGAGTGATTGAAAAAATCCATAGTCAGCGTAGAACTAGTCGTACAAGTTAATAAGTAAAGCATACTCTATTATGTACGTGCCACACCCTTTGTTTGTATGTAGATGTGTAGGGTATCTAAGATGTGGTCTAAGCTACATTTCGTTTTCTTAGTCTAATAATATTCTTATTATTGTTGTTATTATTGCCATAGTTATATGTTGTTGTTGTAGTTGCTATTATAAATATGTGTGTGTATGTGTGTGTGTGTGTATATCAAGTATATTTATAACCTCTGTTACCGGTAACTAGACCTGTCTGTACACTGTGTACAATGTTTTATTTCATTTGGACATAATTGCAATGCCATTATTTGTATATACGTGTGTGTGTGTGTGTGTGTGTGTATGTGTGTTTGTGTGTGTGTGTGGTTGCAATTGCATGTTGGTATAAAAGTCAAAGCCATAGCTGGCAAAGTCAAGCAATGCCAAGGTATTGCTTAAGCTCAATACAGTTCAGCTAACTTGGCTTAGCTCAGCTCCGTTCGGCCCAACTATAACCATAAGCTAGGCAATAGGCTGAGATCAGCAGGCAATAAGAGGATTTCATCTTTGATCTGTGATCTAACGAAGTAACTGTTATTGGTCGTCGTCATCATCATCATCATCATCATCATTATCATCAGCATCCTTAACCAACTACTACAATATGTTCTTCTTCTTCTTCTTCTTCTTCTTTTTTTTTGTTTTTTTTTCTTCTTAACTTCTTTACCATCATCATCATCACTCTCCTCACCGCCCTGCTTTGCCCCTCCAATCCACTAAGTGCAAATACAATCAATTGATATTTATACATAATGTTGCATTGTTATGTGATCTCAAAGTGTGGTGCGTTGAATAGTATTGAGTTGCATTGCAGTGTGTTCTTAGTTTTGTTTGGTTTTTTTTAGTTTTTCTTTTTTTCTGTACTATTTGACTGACGACACGTATTTTCCATTTTCTATCGCAATACACATCTATAGGTATGTGTGTGTGTGTGTATGTGTATGTGTGTCTTGCAATGTGCTTATAAACGTATATACATGTGTATGTATGTATGTATATTAGCATGGCGTGTATAAGTGTGCACGCGTGTGTATGTATGTGTGTGTGTGTAGGTTATGCCACAAGAACCACGTCCATGTATTTGTGATGCTTATTAAAAGTTATTAACTCTTGTGATTATTTTCTATTTCTTCTCTGCTGCTCGTAGCTGCCTCTGCCTGTTTACGCAAACATCTCAAATCGTCTTAGATTCGTGTAAGTGTACGTGCTGCCAATATATGTATATGATGTAATCAATCAATAGCAATCTTTTTAAATAAAAAAATTTATAATAATAATAACCCCACAATCGCTCCTCTCCTTCTCTCACTCTATCTCTCTCTCTCTCTCTCTCTCGCTCTCACTCTCTCTTCCAACATTATATCAAACTTCGATATCAATTGAATGCTGCTGGTGCTGGTGCTGATGCTGGTGCTTGCTGAAACTAACTTTCGACTCACATACAACTCGTGTACGAATTCATTTTCTGTGCGCATACCGTGTATGCGTATCATTTATGTGATTATAAAATAGAAGCTTGAAGAAAGGATTTCTTTTATTGTTAAATTCTTATTTTCGGTTATTGAGTAAAGCAATTTCTCAACCCTACGCTACACTTTTGATGTTTAAAGTTTTGTACAAATGTTTGTAACTGCTGACTAAAGAGAGGGCAAATATATGTATAAAGCAATCCTGACAGAATCATAGTCCACAACACTATTGGCCGTTCAGGGGTTTCAAATATCTATGCTAGTGATCACGAAATGATTCTAAATCGATTTAATTTTTTTTTCCTTTTTGGTATGTAACCAGTGTTGGCACGCACGACTAATCCCTATCCCCCGCGGGACTGCCGTTAGGTATTACTTCACTGCAATCTCCTCTAGAGAGGAGACTAGAGACTAGAAGGAGACTAGATTTAAACCAATTGCCTGTCTGTTCATGGAAAACTACAGGCAAGCTCGATCATATTTTTAGATGGAATTTCATAAAAGGTCACTTTTTGACCGAATTGGATCATTTTTACAATATCCCCTCATAGAATATCCTTTTTAGAGAAAATCTTATCCTTAAGGTTTTTTTTTAAATTATGAAAATAACTTTACCTTCTAAATTTAAATCTAATTGGCGCATGTTGGAAATCCCCTACCATATAGAACTTTTCTTATAAATTGATTTATTACACACATATTTAAAAAAATATTTAAAAATATTTGAAATAAGTGTGACATGCATGTAGAATACAAAATGTAGGAGTCATTGAAGAAGGCATTTAACACAACCCACAAATTCCAAATTAACCCATCTTATCATTTAATTAACATCGCGATTTAATTATTGATGATATGCAGCATATGAGATTATTCGAATTGTGCAAATAACTGTTAATTATTGTCAATTGAATTGATTGATTTGCGTTGAACACCATAAATTATATTTAATATAATTGTCGTCAATTACTGATGTATTGAATGAATTGTAAGTAGAAGAACATCGATTTTTTTCTCGCTTTGTCTTAGATATGTCTGTACATATAATGATTGAGATAAATTTTGTTTAAATCACGCTGAAAAGTGTCATTAAACAACTAAAGAATTTGTTTACAAAAAAGTACTCTATATAAAAATGAAAAACACTCGTATAAATACAAATTTACACTGCAACGATTTTCGAGAATTTGAACTAATTTATAATTTTCTCATAAAACATAGTGAACAAGTCATATAAACAATATACTCGTATGAGCGATGGATGGTATCTGCTTCTTGTTTATAATTACATTATACCCTACACCACTGCTTGCAAAAGGGGAATTTGTAACTCCTAAGCGACCACAACCACCTTTATACCAAATATAAATCGATTTAACCATTTCCGTCTGACCATCTGTCTGTCCATGTGAATTTGTACACAAGCTACAGATCATATTTTTTGAGGATATTTTGATGAAATTTGGTACAAGGATTGACCTAAAGAAAAACCCTATTGAAAATGGACCTAATTGGACCATTTTTAAAACCCTGCCCCATATAAGGTCCTATTATAACGCAAGTCTTCATATGGCAAAAAATCGCAATTTTTAATATATTTTGACAAAATTTTGTTAAAAAATACTTCATTTGCTTAATATTTAGCTGTACCAAATTGAGACTCTCTAGGACCATTTTTAGAACCTCTTCCCATATAACAATATCTCACAAAGGGGACTTATAAGCCAATGTCAATGTATTTACCAAGTGTAGGGTATAAAATGATCCAATTTGACCCACTACAATATTGTCACTTGTTTTTTAAACACTTTTTTATACAGTTAACCGTAACTGGTATATAAGCGATATATGTGTATGCATTAATTTATTGCTCTACCCCTGAAATGATAATTTCTCTATTAATTTATTATGTAAGTGTGTGCGTGTGTGCGTGTGTGCGTGTGTGTTCCTTATTATTTATATCAATATAACTTTTACTTTATGTATGTTCCCGATCTATCTTTAGTACATTTACTATCCTGCGAAAACAACTGGTTATGTTAACCAACTCTACACATTATTACTCTGCTAGTGTCTATTGTAAAATTTAACAAATTATTAACATTTATCTTAATAATTGTTTTCTACCTGGAGGAATTCGTTGTAAACGTAGCAACACCATCACCCATATTATTGAAAATTCAGTCAACATTTATTTTCATTAGCGCCAAACACCTTTAAAAGAGTATGAAAGTGATTCTAAATGGACTTTGCTTCGCGTTTAAAATCTGCTTTGTAGCTGTACAACACCAGTGAGAACAAAAATCAATGACAAAGCAGATTTTTACTTAACATTCCTATATAATTGAATTTTTATTTATTAGATAGATTAAAAAAAGGAGTGAAAATGTTATAGTCGGTCAAGCCCAACCGTCAAATACCCTACACCATTTGATGTATTATTGAAATAATTTTTTTTTTTCTTTGGAAAATAAAAAAAAAATTTTATACTAACTTGGATTTTCAAAAATTTGATTAAAATGTTTTTTTTTATTTTTTATATTAACTTTTAACTATTTTTCACCAAATTTTGTCAAAAAAATATAAATAATTGCGCATTTTGATTATAAACGTTATATGAGGAGTGGTTCTAAAAATGGTCCGATCGGGTCCAAATTGGACACAGCCCAATTAACTATTCTCCACTACATTTTGTCAAAATATATTAAGAATTTTCGATTTTTTGCCATATAAAAACTTCCATTACAATAACACCTTATATGGGAAGGGGTTCTAAAAATGGTACGATTCGGTCTATTTTCAATAGGGTTCCTCTTTGGGCCAATATATTGAAATATCTGAAAAAAATGCGACTGCAAGCTACACTTGCACCCAAAGACCACGAACGAATAAAGTTCTATTTTGATCAAAAATCTATCTACTGACTACTACTACTTGATGCAGTCTTTGCTGTCATCACAATCCCCAAACAACATCTATCTATAGAAATCTTCAAATAATTCATTCAACCTGAATCGTTTTTATTTATAAAATTTTGTACATATTAGAATCTATAGGTATAACCAACACCAACGCGAGGTTGAGGTTTGCTACTGCCACCACCACCTCCCAAATGTTGTGAATAACCGCCCAGAGCGTCCACTTGATGGCGTTTATTACCACTTGTATAAACAGGAGCACGTGCATCTAAATTCACATCGTAACCTCTACCAGGAGATCCACCGCCGTGACCTCTAATTTGAACACCTTGGCGCTGAAATTTTCATGTTTTTTTTTTATATAATTTTTTTTTTTTTTTAACTACCAACTATGTGTAATTTATTTACATCTTGCTGAGGCTGAGGTGGTGGCAGAAGGGGCGTCCGCGGTAGAGCCGCAACTGCTGTCAAAGCAGCGTAAATCCATGACAAAATCAAAATAAAATTCATCTCCGGGTAACTTTTAAGACTGAAGATTTTAGTAAACTGTTGATATGTTAAGTAGAGCACCTCTTTATATACGATTATCAGCAAATTAATGATGAAAATAATGACAAGTTAGGGTAAATCACTTTTAGTTTTCCCCCTAAATGTTATTACCGTGATAGTACAATACATATGTATTGAAATAAATGCATCTGCATACATACTTAGGTATCATATAAGACAGTTTGTTTACAGTTCATCATTTATCATTGCCTAAGTTTAGGCTTTACATATAAATTCAGAAAATTTTGCGGAATTTTAAATTTTTTTTTTCGTGCTTGCATCTGAATCTATTTCTTACACTCTTTGTATACATTACGTTTTATTACTAACGCTACATACATACTTTACTCAACATCGTTTGAGGACAAGGAATATGAAACATCATTGAGCAAACGTTACAAGCGAGCCCCTTATCTTTCTGTTCAAGTAGTTACTGTGTTAAAGTAAATTGCTTCCAAACAAATTCTAATCATTACTAATGGTTTTCTCTGCATACAATTACAAAAGTTTCATTAATTGTTTTCAACACGCCATCATTTGCAACATTTCAAAATCTAATCCAATATACTCTTATAGCACAATTCTTACTGGGTACAATGTAACACAAATTTCTTTACGACGTTTTGTTTGTTTGGTTAGTCTTTAAACTAAAAAACTTGTAAAAAGAAAACTCAACTTAGCTTAGGCAAAATTTTAAATATCCGATTAAAGAGTAGGTGTGGCAGGTACCTGATTGCGCCCTCTAATAAAGTGTCAACATAGAAGTGGATTTCTGTATAAGTATAATTGTGCGTGTATCTATTATCCGGCCCTGCCCATTTTTTATACACAGTTGGATGCACTAATTATGAATTTATATACTAAGTTTCAACTTTACAGATTTTTTTCACTTTACCCATTCCGCCCAATTTAAAGGGATAATCATTTATAATGAATTTCAATTCAATAACTCAAACTTTGGTACCGTGACCATTCCAACAATAACAACAACAACATGAAAGCAAAAAATACTATCAAAATGTAGTACCTATCGCTATAATATGGCTATGTATTGAACATCTTTCTGGAATAGAAAACATTGTCTTAATATCCTTATTTGAAGACGTTTACTAACTGAACTGCGTACGTAGCACGAGTACATTTAAGTCCTCTTTTGTTAACGTATTAAACTTTTATTAAAAACACCAAAAGTCTGCGATATTCTCTATTATGAGAACCTGAAACCAGGCCTTCCGAGTGTTTTTCATATAAAAACATTAACATTAAAAGCATCTGAAACATGTCCAAATAAGCTAGAATAAAAACTCTTACCTACAGCCGCACAGCACTTGATTTCCGGCCGCTACTGGTAAACAAATGTTTTTTTTTTTAAAAAACACATTTTTAGGGTATTCCTCAATATCGAAACTAATTATTTGTATGACATTTAAATCTGGTTTTTTTTCAATTTTTTTCACAGAATAAACACTTGGTACTTAAGCACACCTTCACTGATACATCAATGTTTAATTTTTATGATTTTTCATACTTTTATATTAAATTAATAAAAATTTTCATCACTTTTTCATAAATCACTGCGTTTGCAACTAAAGTGATGGAAGGAAATTAATGAAAATGCGCCAAATTCTAGAATTGAAGACAATATCGTCGTCCTTATTACACACACAGGAACGATTCTAAAGCTAAATATTGCCACGTAAAAAAAAAGGAAAAAGGAAAAAGGCAACACTCTTTAACAAACATTGTTAGGTGGCAATGTTGTGCAATCAGTGGTATATATATATATATATAAGTGGACATTTTGCAGCTTTAGAATTAATATTAAAGGAGCAGCAAAACGCTGCGTTATGCTCTATTATGAAATCACGAAACCAGGCCTTCCGAGTGTTTTTTATATACATTCACATCTTTACAAGAAAAACGCCTGTGAAACATGTCCAAATAAGCTTGAATAAAAACTCTTACCAACAGTCGCACAGCACTTGATTTCCGGCCGCTACTGGTAAACAAATGTTTTTTTTTTTAAAACACATTTTTAGGGTATTCCTCAATATCGAAACTAATTATTTGTATGACGTTTAAATCTGGTTTTTTTTCAATTTTTTTCACAGAATAAACACTTGGTACTTAAGCACACCTTCACAATGTTTAATTTTTATGATTTTTCATACTTTTATATTAAATTAATGAAAATTTTCATCACTTTTTCATAAATCACTGCGTTTGCAACTAAGCTGATGGAAGGAAATTAATGAAAATGCGCCAAACTCTAGAATTGAAGACAATATCGTCGTCCTTATTACACACACAAGAACGATTCTAAAGCTAAATATTGCCACGTAAAAAAAAGGAAAAAGGAAAAAGGCAACACTCTTTAACAAACATTGTTAGGTGGCAATGTTGTGCAATCAGTGGTATATATATATATATATAAGTGGACATTTTGCAGCTTTAGAATTAATATTAAAGGAGCAGCAAAAGGCTGCGTTATGCTCTATTATGAAATCACGAAACCAGGCCTTCCGAGTGTTTTTTATATACATTCACATCTTTACAAGAAAAACGCCTGTGCAACATGTCCAAATAAGCTTGAATAAAAACTCTTACCAACAGTCGCACAGCACTTGATTTCCGGCCGCTACTGGTAAACAAATGTTTTTTTTTTAAAAAAACACATTTTTAGAGTATTCCTTAATATCGAAACTAATTATTTGTATGACATTTAAATCTGGTTTTTTTTCAATTTTTTTCACAGAATAAACACTTGGTACTTATGCACACCTTCACAATGTTTAATTTTTATGATTTTTCATACTTTCATATTAAATTAATGAAAATTTTCATCACTTTTTCATAAATCACTGCGTTTGCAACTAAGCTGATGGAAGGAAATTAATGAAAATGCGCCAAACTCTAGAATTGAAGACAATATCGTCGTCCTTATTACACACACAAGAACGATTCTAAAGCTAAATATTGCCACGTAAAAAAAAGGAAAAAGGAAAAAGGCAACACTCTTTAACAAACATTGTTAGGTGGCAATGTTGTGCAATCAGTGGTATATATATTTATATATTGGATTGGATAATTTTTCAAATCAAAAGTGGACATTTTAGTGGCAGCTTTAGAATTAATATTAAAGGAGCAGCAAAAGGCTGCGTTATGCTCTATTATGAAATCACGAAACCAGGCCTTCCGAGTGTTTTTTATATACATTCACATCTTTACAAGAAAAACGCCTGTGAAACATGTCCAAATAAGCTTGAATAAAAACTCTTACCAACAGTCGCACAGCACTTGATTTCCGGCCGCTACTGGTAAACAAATGTTTTTTTTTTTAAAAACACATTTTTAGAGTATTCCTTAATATCGAAACTAATTATTTGTATGACATTTAAATCTGGTTTTTTTTCAATTTTTTTCACAGAATAAACACTTGGTACTTATGCACACCTTCACAATGTTTAATTTTTATGATTTTTCATACTTTTATATTAAATTAATGAAAATTTTCATCACTTTTTCATAAATCACTGCGTTTGCAACTAAGCTGATGGAAGGAAATTAATGAAAATGCGCCAAACTCTAGAATTGAAGACAATATCGTCGTCCTTATTACACACACAAGAACGATTCTAAAGCTAAATATTGCCACGTAAAAAAAAGGAAAAAGGAAAAAGGCAACACTCTTTAACAAACATTGTTAGGTGGCAATGTTGTGCAATCAGTGGTATATATATTTATATATTGGATTGGATAATTTTTCAAATCAAAAGTGGACATTTTAGTGGCAGCTTTAGAATTAATATTAAAGGAGCAGCAAAAGGCTGCGTTATGCTCTATTATGAAATCACGAAACCAGGCCTTCCGAGTGTTTTTTATATACATTCACATCTTTACAAGAAAAACGCCTGTGCAACATGTCCAAATAAGCTTGAATAAAAACTCTTACCAACAGTCGCACAGCACTTGATTTCCGGCCGCTACTGGTAAACAAATGTTTTTTTTTTTAAAAACACATTTTTAGAGTATTCCTTAATATCGAAACTAATTATTTGTATGACATTTAAATCTGGTTTTTTTTCAATTTTTTTCACAGAATAAACACTTGGTACTTATGCACACCTTCACAATGTTTAATTTTTATGATTTTTCATACTTTTATATTAAATTAATGAAAATTTTCATCACTTTTTCATAAATCACTGCGTTTGCAACTAAGCTGATGGAAGGAAATTAATGAAAATGCGCCAAACTCTAGAATTGAAGACAATATCGTCGTCCTTATTACACACACAAGAACGATTCTAAAGCTAAATATTGCCACGTAAAAAAAAGGAAAAAGGAAAAAGGCAACACTCTTTAACAAACATTGTTAGGTGGCAATGTTGTGCAATCAGTGGTATATATATATATATATAAGTGGACATTTTGCAGCTTTAGAATTAATATTAAAGGAGCAGCAAAAGGCTGCGTTATGCTCTATTATGAAATCACGAAACCAGGCCTTCCGAGTGTTTTTTATATACATTCACATCTTTACAAGAAAAACGCCTGTGCAACATGTCCAAATAAGCTTGAATAAAAACTCTTACCAACAGTCGCACAGCACTTGATTTCCGGCCGCTACTGGTAAACAAATGTTTTTTTTTTAAAAAAACACATTTTTAGAGTATTCCTTAATATCGAAACTAATTATTTGTATGACATTTAAATCTGGTTTTTTTTCAATTTTTTTCACAGAATAAACACTTGGTACTTATGCACACCTTCACAATGTTTAATTTTTATGATTTTTCATACTTTCATATTAAATTAATGAAAATTTTCATCACTTTTTCATAAATCACTGCGTTTGCAACTAAGCTGATGGAAGGAAATTAATGAAAATGCGCCAAACTCTAGAATTGAAGACAATATCGTCGTCCTTATTACACACACAAGAACGATTCTAAAGCTAAATATTGCCACGTAAAAAAAAGGAAAAAGGAAAAAGGCAACACTCTTTAACAAACATTGTTAGGTGGCAATGTTGTGCAATCAGTGGTATATATATTTATATATTGGATTGGATAATTTTTCAAATCAAAAGTGGACATTTTAGTGGCAGCTTTAGAATTAATATTAAAGGAGCAGCAAAAGGCTGCGTTATGCTCTATTATGAAATCACGAAACCAGGCCTTCCGAGTGTTTTTTATATACATTCACATCTTTACAAGAAAAACGCCTGTGAAACATGTCCAAATAAGCTTGAATAAAAACTCTTACCTACAGCCGCACAGCGCGTAATTTCCGGCCGCTACTGGTAAATAAACTTTTTTTTTGTTTTTTAATTATTTATTTTTTTATATAAATGTATGTTAGCGTATATAAGTACAAAATACAAATGTCTATTTATTTCTAATTGTTGCTGTTTTTTTACGTTTATTTCTTTGTTTGCTATAATTTTGTTGAAGTAAAAAATGTTTTCTTATTTGAAATATTTTCAAAAAGTGCTGTGCGCTACAAAAATACATTCGTTTTCGTTTCTTAAATTTAAGCGCCTTGCATAGACTGAAAGTAAAATAAAACAAAAGAAAAAAAAACTATACTTGGTTGAGACCAAATCTTGCATACCCACCATCAATGCACGAAAACTTCCGCACTAGTATACATATCTAAATAACAGAAAATGTCCCGTTATTAAACTTAAAAAATTGTTCCATTTTGCCTAATTTCAATACCAACCAGGGTATATACTCTAGCAACACTTCTACCAAGTCTGGAATGAGTATCTCAATTTATGCCATCAGGAGAGTGATTACCACAGAACACATAGCGAACAGACGGACATGGCTAGATCGGTTAGGTATTCGATGCTGATTTATTGTATTTTGTGGGATCTCCTTATGTGGGTTGCAAACGTTACTTACGCTATATGATGCATATGATGGTGGGTATAATGAAACACATCTTAAGGGAAAAAAATTATATGAAAATCTATTAACAAGTTTTTTTCGTACACCCTCCACATTAGTTTGTCGTTCCATTTCCAAATCGCAGAAGGACACATCAGATTGCTATTGAAATTGTGTAAAATCGTTCAAGAGCCACGCCCACATAGGACAAAAATCTATTCATCTCCCACAAATAAAACTAGAAAATTCAAATTTGTCGCTGAATATAACTAATATTCAGCGAGGGCCAAATGGGCGTGTTCGATTAACAGACATGCCCACAATTTACAAGAAACCATACTCAGCGTAAAACTCGATTCACAAGCTGATACATTATACACGACTATACACCTTTTAGTGTACTTGCCACGCCCCGTATTTGTATGTAGATGTGGAGAGTATTTAAGATTTGGCCTAAGCCAAATTTCGTTTTTTTTACTTGTTAGTTTTGGTAAAAATATGTGCCATCTTTAGCTGGCATGTCTTCTTTTGTAGTTCACTTTATACTGCAAGTCTTTTCTATGCTCTTGTTCTGGCAGACTCTCTCTCTTTCTCTTTTTTTCTCATTGTAAAATTTATATAAATGCTGGGTTAGGACGTACCCTTGCTATATCGACACCGGTTATACTTTTCACCAATTCCGGCACTTTATTGACAATTTGTAAAATTTCACCCGTTAATTTGGCCGCACCTACATCACCTTGACCACTCGAAATCATGGTAATCTTTTTAGCCTGCGATAAGGGAGCAGCTACTTCAGCTGCCACCTAAGCAAAGTTGGAAAAAAACACATTAAATGTTAATTTTAGAGCGCTTTTGGAAACATTTGTAAACCTTGGGTAAAGTGTCTAACAGCATTTCCACCATGGCTGCTTCCCGGTATTCGCGAAAAGCTTCAGCTTTCATAGCCAATTGTTCGGCCTCAGCTTTGGCCTTGGCGGCTATAGCAAATGCTTCAGCTTCACCCCTTATTTTGATCTATAAAATCACTCTCATTCATTTCTAATTAATGTAATGAAAAAAAAAGAAACTCGTTTCCTACCGATTCAGCTTCTGCCTCCGCTTCCATAACAATACGCATTTTATTGGCTTCGGCCAATTTTTCTAAACGATATTTTTCAGCTTCGGCTGGCCGCCTAATTGTGGCCTCCAACTCTTTTTCGCGACGTTGTATCTCCTGCTGTTGTACAGCTATCTCTTGGGTGCGTTCAATAACCTTAATTTGCATTTGCTCCTCTTTAATGCGCTGCTTAGTTTTGGCCGCTTGCAGTTCATAGGCCATTTCGGCTTCGGCCTTTTTCGTTTGTACCTCAACATCATAGGCAGCCTTTTTAATTTCGAAATCACGTTGTGCCTTAGCAATTTCAGTATCGTTAAGCAAACGTGAAGCCATGCGTGTCTCTTCGGCTATAGCCTCTTTAATTTGAGCCTCACAACGTGCCTCCGCCTCACCAATACGAGCATCACGCTTCACCTCGGCTGTACGCGCCATACCCAAAGCTTTTAAATAACCCTAAATTGTATATAAAAGGCATTACATTGTATATATAGTTAGTATATCAAAATAATGGATGATCACCTTAGACTCTCCCTTTAAAGATAGAAAAATCATTATTTGTACGTTCACTACTCCTTATTTCATTGAAATACCTCTTCATCACGTATATCTTTTATGGTATAGGACACCACACTGATACCCATGTTAGCCAAATCGGATGATGCTACTTCAAACACTTGCTTACTGAACTTTTTGCGATCCTTATATATCTCCTCCACCGTCATGGAACCCATTATGGCTCTTTGATGGCCCTCCAGTGTAACCAAAGCAATATGCCTGATTTCGGATTCTGGTTTGCCCAAGAATTGTTCACATGCAGTTAAAAGCATGTCTTCGTTTTGACCTTGTATCTTGACTTGAGCAATACCAGTAACTGAAATTGGTACACCTTGGCTGGTATACACACATGGACTATCCACCTGAAGAGTCATGGTGTTTAGAGAGATTCTAAAAAGATTTCATACAATTTCAATGTATTTCATTCATCTCTAAACTGAGTAAGAAGTGTACCTTTGTACGCGCTGAATGCTGGGCCATACGAAAGCTCTACCACCTGGTACCAACAGAGGTTTCATATAACAGCAACCTAAATAATATTTAATGTGTGAATGTTGTTTTTTATATAAAGTATAGAAAATTATAATGTTAAACGCGGCTTGTTCATATATTCTATATATAGGTCGCAACATGTCTCTATCGTTACCAAATTTAATATCTAACTTTGAATAAGTTTGTGTACTTCCTCCATTTATAGGGTATTTACTTCCCGCTTTTATGGCGCCAACAGGAATCATATGATTTTGACATTTTGTACACGCATACATACACATATCTTAACAGAAGGCGTTGTTTTTGCAATGAAACCTCCAACAAAAATCAATAACTAATGACGTCATCACATACATATAATATAAATTCAAAATTCTACAGTACTAGGGTCAGTTCTACAGCTACAACACTAACAATTATTACAATAACATCCGGGGATTACGAAAAATACTTACCGGATACAACTAAAGCCTCATTCGGGCCACATGTAACAAAACCCCAAGCCATAGCGTAGATCAAATGTAGTAAAATTTATATCAATACTTCGTTAATAACCGGTTAGTAAAATGCTGATTGATTATCACTGAACTTTGTAAATTAAACTTTTCGTTATTTTTGCTTTTTTTTTTATAAATATAGAAATGTTTTTCTATCGTAAGTGGCGATGACTAAGAAAAAGCCGACATTTCTAATTGCTAAATAAATGCAAACTATAATCAGACCGACTTTTCCACTTATTTTGTGTACAGTATGTATAATGTTTGTAAAATATAATCTGCGCAGAATCCTATTTTATTTATTTTGATTTCAATTCTCGAATTTCGCAATTATTTTGTCGCTTTTGTAACGTTGCTATAATGTAATAAAGTAAAGAAAACAAAACAGGGTTGCAATGAATCAATTATTTATTAGTACTTGCATTTGCATTACATTACTTACAAAATAATCTTTGTATATACTTGAAATATAATATCAGTAATTATTGCCAAAGACATGTTTAATTGGAGTGGGCCTAGAATTATTATCAAGTCTTTGAATATTCTTACACTCTGCACTAATTTAAATTGTATAATAAAAGGAATTACAAATAACTTAAACGGTACAAACGTTAAAGGGATCTCTAGTTTCTACCAGTTAATATATATATATATATTTAGCGTGCATATTGGAATCTCACCATCACAAAATATTTTTCATCTCGCTTTGGATTATATTGTAAATTTAATGATTAGAATTTTCCGTAAAATAGGGATGCTGCATGGCTTGTTCGGCACTAATACGTTGATTGGGCCGACAAACTAAAAGTTTTTGTAATAAATCACGACCTTTAATATTTAAACGTGGCACTATTTGGCTCCAAGAGGTAATGGGAGGAAATTCTATAAGATTTCAAAGCATAAACGTTTAAAAATAAGTAAATTTGAAAATAACTCACGTGGTAAAGCTACATAATCCGATAAATGGGTGACACCAGGCCAAGACTCTTCGTTGGGGGTGCCCAATACACGAAATATTTTCATTAATTGATCTAAAACATCCGAACCGGGAAATAGAGGACGACCTGCATCAGCTAGTTCAGCAAATATACAACCCGCTGACCACATGTCAATACTAGTGGTATATAATTTCGCACCAAATAAGACATCAGGTGGTCGATACCACAAAGTAACAACTTCGGCAGAATAACATTTTACCGGTATACCAAACGCTCTAGCCAAACCTTAACATATCATAGCTATTAATTTTAAATGAAAATCCATTACCTAAAATCTGTACACTTACCAAAATCGGCTAGTTTAAGTTCTCCGTTTTTATTAATCAATAGATTTTGTGGCTTCAAGTCTCTGTGCAAAACATTGTGACTGTGACAAAACGCCAAACCTCTCAACAATTGCAGCATAAAACTTCTGCACACTGCCATATCAATGTCCCCGTTCAGACTATCGAAATACTTTTTCAAGTCCTGGTCACAATGCTCAAATACCAAGGTCAATTTCTTTTCCGAATGCAATACATCATACAAACGCACAATATTCTTATGCTTCAACTCCTGAAATGTACAAAATATTAAATATTTTTTATCAAATATATAATTATCGAAGCAATTACCTTTAATAAGCAAATTTCCCGTAAAGCAGAACTGGGGACACCTTCGTCATCTTCGTCGAGACGTACCCGTTTCAAAGCTACAATTTCTAAAGTTTCCCGACTGCGACCCTTAAACACGGTGCCATAGGTACCTTCACCAATTTTCTCTAATTTTTCATATTTTTGCATTTTATGCTAATTTATAAATTAATTATGATTTGTTATTATTATAATAGCAATTACCACTCTGTCTGATTGCCAAAAACTTTTCATATGCAAAACAATAACAATTTTGCTATAAAAAACCACAGCGTTAAAAACAGGGTCATACCTTCATAGATATGAATATGAAGAGTCGGCAACTCTGTATTAGAAATTATTTGTTTACATTTGAATTAATCATATTACAGATTTGCTATTGATAATTTATGGAAATAATACAATATTATATTGTTTTTTTGTTTAACAGAATGTGATTAAAAAGCAATTTGAGTATGTACTTCTTTGGTGTTAGATGGTATCGCCTGTAACATGCTTTGTGTTGTAAATGTAGTAAATGTCATTGTGTATGACATTTTAAAAGATTTGTGTTGGTGATGCTTTTTTTTTTTTTTTGCAATGAAATTTTATTTAGAGCAATATTTGCAATAATTTGTAGTATCGTGTATATATCACAAAAAAAAAAGAAAAAAAGAGAGACGTTCCAAATAAAAAACAATGTTTTATAAAATGGAATGAATTTAAAATAGAATAAATTGTAAGTTAAAAAAGAAAAAATCACTAATTTCATGATACCGAGTGAAAGATTAAATGTACAATGTGAAAAACATATGACGTCTACTCCCCTTTTTCTGTTTTTTTTTTATATAAATTACAGAAATTATTTCATATCTGTAAAGTGATAATTTTAATTAAATTAAAAGGAGTATAAGGAGTACTTTAGCCAATAAAGTGAATTGAATAATTTTTTCCATTTTAATATTAATAGAATACATTTTAAGATAGTTTATTGCGTATATAAACATGGTGCATCCGAAAGAAATTGTGGATTTGGAGTGTTTTTTAGTCACCAAGCATTCATGGAAGGGTAAATATAGGCGTATATTGGCCATAGGCAATGTCGGGATTTCTACATACAATCCCGACAAATTGGACTTGACAAATCGTTGGTCCTACTCGGATATTGTGTCAGCTGCTCCCAGTAAAAACTCAAGTGTAAGTGTATCAATGAATACAATGGATGATTAATTGATATTCGTTTGTGTGTATATGTCATTGTTATTATTACACCAGATACCCAATGAGTTTGTGCTGACTGTGAAAAAAGATAAAAAGCTTGATTCAATTAAACTCTCTTCCGAGTATCGTAATGATATTCTTAGCTCCATACTGAAATATTACAAAGAATTTGCTGATAAACCGAAAAATGCTCAAGTAAGTGTATATACACACGCATTCAAACCAATGTGTTTGTTTGTTTATTTATTTACTTCCCTTCATTGTGTGTAAATACTCCTTTCTCGTACTAAATGATTTTGTTTTGTTTTTCGATTCCTTAACAGCGTTTCTCGGCATATAAATACCATTGGTCGGGCATAAGTTTACCAACGGTTTTGGAGGTGACACCCTGTTCCTTGGACCAATTAGATCCCACCACCAATGAAATCCTGACCAGCTACATGTACAAAGATATGGAGGGCATAATAGGTACCATAGTTTCAGTTTACTCCTTGTATTAGTTTGTCTATGCTTGTGTGTGTGTGTGTATGTTTATTTGAATTTGAATTCACACAATTTACCAAACTTTTCAACGTTTTTTCTATCTTGTGACGTAATTTCTTTTTTTAAGCAGGCATCTCCGACTATGAAGGTGGCATTGTTATGGCCTATGGCGGCTTCAGTCGGTTGCATCTCTTCAAGGCCCTCAATCATCATGAAATTGTTCAAAATATTGTACAGCGTTCATTGCAGTTTCTGGGGATTGACATAAAAATACTCAAGTCGCAGATAACATTGGAGCAGTTTGAAAGAGAACGTTTCGGTAAATACAGGTATGGCTGGTGGATGATGTAAACAAAACAAAAAGCTTGAGATTTTTCAATAAATTTTTTTAATTTTTTAGTGGCGATCAATTTCAAACATCAATGACTGAATTTACGGTACAAAAAATAACCCCACGTCACCCAGAACCGGTTAAACGGATACTGTGTTTAACCGAGACCACACTGCTGGAACGGGATCCTCAAACGTACAGTGTTTGTACATTGCGGCCGCTGTGTGAAGTGTTTGCTTTGGTGCGTGACAAGGATAATATACAAAAATTCTGTATTGAATATAAAAACGGTCTGGTAAGATCGTATACAACAAATGATCGTGATTCGTTATTGGCTACTTTGTTGGATGCGGTACGCTCCAGTGGTAATCAAGATGTTCACGTTAGCATTGTTAAAACGCCACGAGGGAAACGCTACGTACCGCTGAATAGTTCAGTGGATGAGGAAACCGAAGCCAGTTTGTTGCGTTTAGTAATCAATAATTTTCCAAATCCTACTAAACGTTATGAAGTGTTGGAACGTTTCAATGCCAACATACCGCATAGTGGCTTAAATTATAGTGTCACCCAAGATGTAAGTAAAGCGCTGATTTTAATTGTTATTGTTGTTGTAATTATAAAAATTATCTGACAGAGTCTCTTTGCTGAAAACAAAGACAAACTCATACAAAGTACTTTACAAGCGTTGGCCCAAAAGGAGATGGACAATCCTACAGCTCAATTGACCAATTTCGAACTGGAGGCCACATTTCATGGCTTAACACGCCTTCTGGCCAGCCGAGTAGGCTATGCCTCGTTCACCAACTTGCCGGGCTTTCGTGAAATTATTGGCACCAAAGTGGTGGCAGCACTTCGGCGTAAAGATTTAGCCGTCACTTATGCCGCCATTGACATGATCAATTCCTTAATGCATTCGGTTAATACCGATCATGATCTGAAACAAGAGCAATTAAACAAATCGTCAATATTGTCGTCAAAGACATTTCTGGAAACCCTATTGAATATGTGGATCAGTCATGTAAGTCATGGCAGTGGAGCATTGGTGCTGTCTGCCATGTTGGACTTCCTGACATTTGCTCTTTGTGTGCCTTACAGCGAGACCACCGATGGCAAGCAATTCGATATTTTGCTAGAATTGGTTGCCGAACGTGGACGTTATTTATATAAATTGTTTCAACATCCCTCATTGGCCATTGTGAAGGGGGCGGGTTTGGTATTAAGAGCCATTATTGAAGAGGGTGAATTATCCGTGGCCCAACAAATGCAAACCTTGGCCCTGGATGAGGCAGCATTGTGTCGTCATTTGCTAGTAGCTTTATACACACCCGCCAATGATCCCACTCTGGCAACACATCGCCAATTATCCCGTCATTTAATCGGTCTTTGGATAAACGACAACAAAGAAGCCATGGAGTTGTTCAAAAGAATTTTTGTAAGTTTTTTGAATAAAAAAAGTGGATACTTCAGGCATTTTTAATTGCTGATTTTGGTTTGCTTTTAGCCGGCGGGCTTACTAATGTTTTTAGAGAGTGAGGACAATGTGCCGGAAATGGCCGTGGAAGAGGACAAATTGAATTTTCGCGACAATCTCAAGTTCGCGATACAACATTCCAATAGAACGCGCAAAAATGTGATTGAAAAGCATTTACAGGTAAACTGATTGCATTGTTGGTTGATTTGATGTAACAACGTGTTAAACACTTGGTAGGGTATAAAACATTGGGGCCTGAGCCTATTGGAACAGCAAGATCCAGCTGCTCAGGCTTTAAAGAGTCGGCCAGTAATTTTAAGAAATCGCCGACAACGCAAGAAAACCACGGAGAACATTATCAATTTGCCCTTTTTCTTTTACAATTTCTCCAAGGATCACAGTATACCAAATTTAATATGGAACCATAAGGTAAAATAAAAATGTAAAAATAACAACAACAACAACAAACGATAATAAATATATTTCAACATTGGCAATAATTGGTAGACGCGCGAGGAGTTGCGCATATGTTTGGAAAATGAATTGCGTCAGTTTCTAAATGATCGTGACCTGGCCGGCAACTTGATTGTGGCGTGGAATTACCAAGAGTTCGAAGTTACTTATCAATGCTTGTCCGAGGAAATACAAATCGGCGATTATTACATACGCTTGATTTTAGAAAAAGATGACTGGCCTCAAAATTTAGTTAAAGATCCGTAAGTTCATGATGTAAGCTAATGTTGTGTGTGTGTATTTAATACGATCAAGTTTTCCTTTCGTTTCACCATCAACAGTATAGAGCTGTTTAATGCTTTGTATCGGCGGGTGTTGTGCCGGCAACGTGTAAACGATGATCATTTGACGGTGATTTCGTTGCAGGCTTTGGCCAAAGTGTACAGACGATACCATCAAGAAATTGGTCAATTTAGTGATGTATCCTATATTTTGCAACTCTGTGATCGGGTAAGCTTTTGTTACCATCATCAAATAATCAATGATTCATAAAAATAATTCACATTTCAGTGTTATTCTCCGTCGTTGAGAGATGCTCTCATCAATTTCCTTTCTTGCCTGGTGTTGGAGAAATCAAACTGCCGTCCTCTAGTGGATCATGTACAATGTTTAGTAGATTTAATAACTTTGGCACATTTACATACCGGCCGCGCTCAACCCAATACCAAAACGAATCTTATAGAGGCCGGTCCCAATACGCAGCAATATGAGGAGAAGGACTGGTATTATAATATTGAAAAGGAAAGCCAAAAACCGGAACGCCAAGGTCCCATTACGTATAGCGAGTTGAAAGAACTGTGGCATCAAGGCGTTATATCACCCAAGACGCGCTGTTGGGCCATAGGTATGGACGGTTGGCGTTCCTTGCAGCAGATACCCCAGCTGAAATGGTGCCTTATTGCCAAGGGTACTGCCCTCTACAACGAAACAGAATTGGCCTCGAAAATTTTGGACATTCTCATAAAATGTACCAGTTTTTTCCCTTCGCGCACCCAAAATGGTCAAGCGGTACTAATACCCGGACCCAAACTCTCACGAAAATTATCCGAATTTATTTGCTTACCGCACATAGTACAAGTATGTTTAACGCATGATCCCGGCCTACTGGAACGGGTGGCCACTCTCCTGTGCCAGATAATGGCCGACAATGCGGAAATGTCTAAAGTGTACTTAACGGGCGTTTTCTACTTTATGCTGATGTATAGCGGCAGCAACATATTGCCAATAACAAAGTTTCTTAAGATGACGCACATGAAGCAGGGATTCCGCAGTGAAGAAGTACGAGGATTACTACTACTAATATAGTCAATATGAGTGAATTTTTAACTTTATTGCAGACTTCCCAATCGGGCATTATGCATCGCAGTATATTGGGGCAATTGTTGCCGGAGGCAATGGTCTGTTTTTTGGAGAACTATAGTGCGGAAAAATTTGCCGAGATTTTTCTGGGAGAATTTGATACACCCGAGGTTATATGGAGTTCGGAAATGAGGCGTTTACTCATAGAGAAGATAGCGGCTCATATAGCTGATTTTACACCACGCCTCAGGGGGCACACTATGGCCAGGTTTAAAAGAAAAAAATTGTCAAAGTTTTTCCACTAGAAAACAAAATTTTATTTTCATTCATTTGTGCAGATATCCGTATTTGGCCATACCCGTCATCAGCTATCCTCAGTTAGAGAACGAGCTGTTCTGTCACATTTACTATTTAAGGCACTTGTGCGACATACAGAAATTCCCCAATTGGCCCATAGCCGATCCAGTGCAATTATTAAAACATACTCTGGATGCTTGGCGCAAAGAAGTGGAAAAGAAACCGCCCCAAATGACTATACAACAAGCGTACAACGATTTGGGTATTGATTTAAGTAAACACCTCAAACCGGATGAATCCATGATACGGAAGAGTTATTATCGGTTGGCTCAAATGTATCATCCGGATAAGAATCCAAATGGTCGGGAGATATTTGAGAAAGTCAATCAGGCGTACGAGTTTTTGTGTTCGCGTAATGTGTGGAGTTCGGGTGGACCGGATCCCAATAATATTGTGCTCATCTTAAGAACGCAGAGTATTTTATTTGAGCGTTACTCGGAAGGTAAGTTGTTGTTGCTGCTGTTGTTGTTGTTGTTGATATAAATCTAATTTAAAAAAAAAATTATCAAATATTTCAGTCCTCCGTCCTTACAAGTATGCTGGTTATCCGCAACTGATCAAAACCATACGCATGGAGACCAAAGATGATGAATTGTTCTCCAAAGAAACGCAACTGCTTACTGCCGCCTCAGAGTTATGCTATCACACGGTACACTGTTCGGCCTTAAATGCCGAAGAGTTAAGACGCGAAGAAGGCATTGAAGCTTTGCTGGAAGCCTACGATCGTTGCGTTTCCATATTGAGTGCCGATTCCAAACCGGACTCATTACACTATCAAGTGATTTCCAATGTAACGCGCTGCTACGAAGTCGCCTGCAATTTTGAGAAATGTAAACAAAAAATTATCACATTGCCACGCCTAATGGCCGACGTGTGTCGCGTTGTTTATTTCCGGCATACACTGTCCGTAAGTTTAGTGACCAGTTTGGCGGCCAATAATTATGAATTGCAATGTCATCTGGTCTGTAATGGGGTGTTGTGGTCACTGTTGTTATTTTGCTTTCAATACGACTTTACGTTGGATGAGAGCGGCGTAGAGGCGAATGATAAAACGAATCAGCAGCAACAAGCCAACACTTTGGCCAAAATGTCTGTACTCGGGTGTATAGCATTGGCCGGTTATGGTTTGGAATTGCGCTCCAGCATGACAACAACTGCCGATAACAACAACAAATCGCAAAATTCTTCGGGGAATAATTCACCTACGGTGAACAGTCGTGGCAGTAATTTGCCACCTAAATCCAAGATGGTGACCTCTGCCTACACACAAAACGCACAAAATCCACTGCAGCATAATAAGCAACCGTTACCCATTACCTCCTCAACAGCGGAACATAACAACAATAACAGCAACCACTCGGTAGCAACATTATCAACATCATCAACAACAGCATCAATATCTTCGACAGGTGGACAGCAACAGCAGCAACAACGAGGTGGACAATCCGCGTTAGTGAGTAAACAAGATTCCAGTGCTAGTGAACGTTCCGACACTGCTTCACCCGTTCATAATGAACGGGTCGGTGATTTGTTAAAACAAAAATACCAGGTAACGTGTGAAGCTCAGAATGCTGTGGTTAAACAAGTGCTGGATCGATTGCTAACCAAATATGTGGCCAATAAATTAACGAAAGAAAATGATAGTGAGGTGAGAAAAATGTTCACGCTCCCGTTAATTAAGTTTTTACATATATTTCGCGTTTCTTTATTAAAATAGATATTAAAACTGTTAACCTCAAATACACGCAATCCGTATTTAATATGGGACAACGGCACCAGAGCTCAATTATTGGATTTTCTCGAACAACAACGCACAACCTCAACGAAAGAGACATTCGAGGATATTGTAAAGGTGCACGAGTTAGTGGCACAATTCGAATACGATGCCCACAAGTAAGAGTGTCCGACTTTCTAAAAATCTTTATTTATATTCAGGTGCCTTTGTACGTTTCATTAGAGATGAATTACAAATTGGTGGCGTCTTTATTCGCATCTACAACGATATGCCGACATTCCCCATAAATCAACCAAAACAATTCACCTTGGATTTGTTGTTGTATCTAAAGCAGGCCTACCACTACGTGTCGACACCGAAACCACAAACAATCACCTATAATGCCATAGACCAGGGTGCTGGCGATGGCATACTGAAACCGACACTGGCAGCAAATCATCCACAATACAAACAACAGCAGCAGCAGCTGCAACAAAAGCATTTGCAAACGCCCCCTTTTAAAAGTGGCGCAGGAAACACATTTGATGAGGTGCTGAATGCCTACAATCGATCAAAGACTCGGAAAAAGTTGGAGAGTGATTCGCTGCAGGACCACTACCAAATGCAGTCACAGTATAAATACGATTACGCCAAAGTTGAAAACATTGAAACCCACCTAACGATGGTATTGAAGGCATTGATAGCCATCATAAAAGCCAATGCCGAGGTAGAAAATCAGTGTGTGGGCAGCTTTGAAGTGATATTTGCCTTCCTATCCAACAATCTATTCAAAGACGTAAGTTTTTCCAAAAAAATGATGAGCAAGGTGAATTAAACTTAAATTAAAACTCTGACACAAACATTTATCTAGAATGTTACAATAAAAACGGTGGCTCTGGAAGTGGTGGCATTAGTGTCGCGTAATAAAGATTGCGTGAGTGAGATGGCTGCCTGTGAATTGTTGGGTAACTTTTTGGTGGCTCTTAAAGATCCTGAATTGCAAGCCAGCCAAATCAAAGTGCTGGAAACATTGTCGGGCCTTATGAATGTTCAGGAAATGATCAAGGAAGCTCAGGGAAAGGGGGCCGTCATCTATTTGCTGGACTTGTTTTGCAACTCGCGCAATCCTCAAATACGTGAAATGTGTGCTGAGATATTGGCCAAAATGACAGCTGATCGCTTAAGTGGTCCCAAGGTAAATTTCAAAGGCAATGTCAACAATTTTTAATGAAATGTTTATAAAAAAAAAGGTGCGCATTACAATATCAAAATTTCTACCCAACTTATTTACGGATGCCATGGTGGAGTCGCCCCAGACTACAGTTCAATTATTCGAATCCATTCACGAACATCCCGAATTAATATGGAATGATAAGACGCGCAATAATGTGTGTGATGCGGTCAATGAAAAGTGTGATAGGTAAGGGACTTTTCAGTGGTATAATTCATTCATTATATTTTTATACCCATCATCGTCATCGCATTGATTTTGTTCAATACACTCACGTTTGTAAGTATCAGAAGGAGGCGAGCCACACCCTTAAAAGTATATGTTTATGATATTTTTGATCAACATCATCGTTTTAACATTAAAAGTGTGGTTACAGAAATGAGCAAACTCGACCCTCGGACTCACGGTCAATTTTTGAAAAGTTTAACACAAATGTGAGATATAATTTCCTTATTATTTGAAACAGTAATATAGTGCGTGGTGTTCTATTAATGTTAATGATGATGGGTATCCTAGATTTGGCATACACCTAATATATTATATATTATTGACTTGTAATTTGGCAACCTTGTAATTTAAGATTTTATCGCGCTCAAAAACTGAACCCGAAACTTTTATGGAAAGATCCGGAAATACTTGAAGATATCGTGTCCAATGAAATTGTGGTCGCTGGAGTTTATTTGAGACTCTTCGTCGCCAATCCCGCCTGGACGCTGCGCAGACCAAAACAATTCCTTTCCGATCTTCTCGATTTTCTAGTTCAATTAATTAGCAAGAGTTCAGTCGATAAGGACGTTTTAGATCTCTCCACTAACGCTTTAGTGGAACTGTTACGTTCTCAGCCGAATTTAGCGGATGAAATACCCGTTCTGGGTCATATACCAAAACTGTTTCATTTGTTAGATAAACAACCAAAGAACACTTTATCAGTATTACATCAGTTGTCACTGTCCGAGGTAAGCTTTTTGTTAATTACTAATAACTGTGCCTGCCCCCATTCAATTGCTCCATTGTTGTTATTGTTGTTGTAGTTTTGTGTTGGTGCCATTTCGCAAACGGAGTGTATTTTACCTTTGAAGAAATGCATGGAACAAAATCGTAATTGTATCGAAAAATCATGTGAGACGTTAAGCCGCTTATTTAAATATCAACATGTAAGCATTTGAACGATAATGGAGTTAAATAAACAAATAATCCATTCTTTGCCATCTTTCCCATCAAGGATGCTCTTATAGGTCAATCGCTGGAAGTGGGCTTAATACCGTATTTATTAAATTTATTAGATAATCGTCTGGATTATGTGCATAATGCGGCGGCTGTAAAAGCTCAAATTGTGGCCGCACTAAAGGGCATGACTCACAACCTTAACTATGGTGAACGCGTCACACAAATACTATTGAAACATCCAATTTGGTCTGAATTCAAAGATCAACGTCATGATCTGTTTATAGCTGATACCGATATACGAGGCTATCTAACTGGTTAGTCACCAACAAACAATATTCTCATCTTGATGATTATTTTAGAATATTTATTGCATTTTCCAGGTATTAATCCGACAGCGGGCTACCTCACACAAGCGCCAGCGCAAAACATTGCAGTGTTGACCTCACCGCCACCTATTGATCGTGACGATCCCTCAGCACGACCCCCCGAGGACTAATAATAACTATTTTCATATTAATTGGTTTAGTTTCCTTATTTAAGTACCTTTAAAATAATTTTCACAATTCATAATTGAAAAAGTTTTATACATTATTGTTTATCAGATTTTATATATACATATATATATATAAATATACACGTTAACAAAATCAACAGAATTTGTCAAAATATCATACTCTTTATATCAGAAGCAAAGTAGAGATAATGGGGTGATTATCTTTTGTTTTTTTAGTTTTTGTTTTATTTTAAAACTAAATGTATATGTAGCTAAAATGTGTATCTAAGAGATGAAAAAAATATTTTAACTTTTTGCAAATAAAGTAATTTATACAAAATGCAATTCAAAGGAATACATTTTTCTTGATATAAAAGAAAACTGCCAGTTCATTACGTCTTATCAAATCGCAGAAAAGTTCAACATGAACAAGTGGGATTAAAGTAGTAGCGCCATCTAGAAAAACTATGTTTTTAGTACTCATTTATGCGCCATCTTGCAAGTGGTGGCATTCTTACTCTCCAACATTTCTCTATATTAATTTGGCTGCATTGTGAAAGTGTATTCTTCTTCTTTCTTTTTCATTGTAAAAGTCTTATTCATATTTTTTAACACGTATGTGAAGTTAAAAAGTTTAGAAAAGTTATTATTCTCTGATAGAGAGAAGAAGGAGAGAGAGAGAAAAAATGAGAATCCGGGCCAAAAATACTTCTCTCTATACTATAGATGGCTACGCTTTTAACTTTTTAACTTCACGCGTCACATACCTTTTTAAAGTTAGAATTATTCTCTCCAGTGAAATAATAACTTTTTAAAACTTTTTAACTTCACGCATCTATTTTTAACATATACCAATACTAAATATAACACGCCCGACTTTAAATAGTTTGATGTTTTCTTTGTTGAATGAAAATGGATAACTTTTTATAAAATGTTTAACAGAGTATAAAATTGTGCGGAGAGTTTTGAAGAAAAGTGCAACTCAAAATAATTTTTACAAATTTTTAAAAAACTGAATAAGAGAAAAGTATTTAATAATATGCAATAGAGGTGGACGTTGAGGAAAGATATGTACGAAAATTAAATAAAGAGTAAGGGACCGCAAGTGGGCTGAAATAATAAAAATAAAAAACAAAAAGGTGCCGGTACACCGCAACAGAATTAAGAATATCGGACAAAAACAAAGTGTAAAGTAGTGTTTTAAAAAGTTGCAAGAAGTAATATTGAATTTGAATGGTCAAGATGGAGGGACAAGTTTTGGATATTGTCCATCAATATATGGTAAATTCTCTAGATTTCATATTCATCAGTATTTGTAGAAAAACATTTGCAACGCTCAGTATTCTGAATCGGAACCGAGTACTGAGTCGATGTAAGCGTACCTATCCGCCAGTCTGTGCGATAAATCATTCTAAACTAAAGACGGAGTAACTTTTTTCCGTACATAAAGATTGACCCCAAGAGTGCTTTGATGCACCAGTGGTGGTTATTCAAGATTTCGTTTTTTATACTCATTTTTCTTAATTTACAGAAAGTTGAACCCATTGAGGAGGCTTTCGTCAGCGTTATTGTGTTTAAGCGACATAGTGAACGGGAAAAGGACTCTAAATTTACTAACGATATAGGTAAACAATTACAATATCGCATGGAAGTGAGTAAAATGCATTTTATGTTTGTATTGTATGTTCTAGTTAATATATTTGGCAATGTACCAGCGGATAATAAGGAACCAATAATACGGCAGTATTTGCAAATAGCTGCCACCGCTAATAACATCAATCAGTTGCGAGTATTGATGACTACGTTGGAAAAATTATCTGAGCGACAATTATTAACAGCCAAGTATGTGTTTAGATGTTTTGATACTCTCCACAATCCAGTTGGAAGCTAGTTTGCAACTATCAGCACATACATGTGCGTTTCTGTTAGTCAGACAATTGACAAAACCCTTTCAGGGCAGTAGAAAGGGGAAATTTAGAAGAAATATTTATATATACTCTATCCTTAAAGTTGTGGAAGAGATTGAAAGCAAGAGGATGTAGTGTGGAGTGTATTCAGGATTTGGCCTAAGCCGCCTACAGCTGTGTCTGTTGTTACAATTAATATTTTTCCCTTTGCAGAATCCTATGCGATAAGATTTTACTGTGCGATAAGTTGGTGTACGAGAATACACATTTCTGGATAGAAAGTTTCCGATTAATCAAAAAAGTCATTCACCAGGTCGACTATAAAGGTGTTCGGGAAATTTTCAAACTTTGCCGGGACAAAGCTCAGACTTTTGGTGTAAGCATAAATGTAGTTTACTTGCCGCAACTACTAGCCGTGGAGGATGTTATTAGATATATATTTGATCGCAATAATTGTTTACTGCCAGCTTATTTTATAGCCAATGAAATCCTAAAACCTCAAACACATCATTGGGTAAAGCAGTCATTTTTTGAGAAGAAAAAAAGAATGAAAAATTTTTGTTTATTTTTGTTTTTTAGAAATTCACCAAGTTGACCACAGAATTTGCGGAAGAGTTTCGACGTACAGCACAAATGGTTTCAATCATTGGTCATACGAAAATGTTGCCCGTTGTAGAACATTTCGGTTATGCTGATCATTTAATGAATTCATGGAAATTGGATCCAAACACTTTGAAATTTATAATAAAGGGTAACTTGCCGTATGAAGCGGAATTGTTGGAGGGACAGTCGCACTTGTTGCGTTATGTGTTGGAACAATCGTATTCCAAGGAGATGGTTTCGGTAATGTTAAGTTTACAAAAACAACAAAAGCAACGTTGCAACACGTTGGAAACACAGCTGGTGGATTTGATAATCGCTGCCATGGAGAGAACAGAAACAAATGACAATAGTGCTTCCAGTAATTTTAATGTGCCCTATGAACAAATCTCGCAGAGTGAATGGGATTGGTTGCATCTGTCCACCCAACTCATTTATTTTGTTCTATTCCAATTTGTCAGCTTTTTGCACATCGTTATGATATTATATGAAAAGGTATAAAAATCGTTTTTTTTTTAATTTTTTTTTATTCATTATAATTTGAATTCATGACAGCTTTCCAAAATGCAATTGCGCAAAGGCAGAGACAATTTAATGTGGATTTTATTACAATTTATTTCGGGTAGTATTCAAAAAAATCCGGTTAGTCATATATAGCAGCTGTGTTGGTATATAAATAACTCCTTATATGTTCCAGATTTCCAATTTCCTGCCCATGTTTAAATTAATGAATATATTGTACCCGGAAAGAGAACCTTTAAAATTGCCCGATCTCAATAACTCCACATCTCTAAGACAGGTTTATATTCATAATGATTCGGACAATTCAAAATCTATAAAATTTTGTTTATTATACGTACTTAGATGGCTCCTATTTGCATTTGGATACACCTAATGAAGAAAGCTCGTGTCGAAAATATGAATATCACGTGTTCGTTGCCGACTGCCTTAAAAAATCATCACGAGTAAGTTATGGCTTTTGAATGCTAAGCTTTATACCCTCCACATAAAATGGGAACAAACTCAAGAGTACATACCTGCCATGCCCACTAATTATATGTACTTGTGGAGAGTATAAAAAAAATTTAAAATTTGGCTTCAGCCGGATGAAGTTTTTATACCTTCTACATAAGATATGGGGTATAATAAGCTTGTTATTCCGTTTGCAACACCCAGAAGAAAGCGTCAGAGACTATACAAAGTATATATATTCTTGATCAGCATCAAAAACTGACCCTATCTAGACATATATGTCCATGTGTGCGTCTGTTGTTTGCATTCTCACGGGCGTAAATTTTGAGATATTCAGCTGAAATTTTGTACAGATACTTCTAGTAGATCGCTGAGCAAAATCGTTCAAAAGCCACGCCCACAATCTATAAAAATCTATTTATCTGCTACAAAAATTGAGCCAAGGAGTCAAAATTTTGTACATATATTTGTAATTATGTCAACCATCGATGTGTCGAAAAATGGGCGTGGTCGGATAATGGATACGCCCACACTATAAAATTCTATATATCTGCCACAAAAATTAACCTACGATTCTGAAATTTAGTGTGAGTTTTCATAATAATATCATCATCATTGTTGTTGGCACGCCCACTGATTTAGCCTAACTAAATTTAGTTTTCCTACTTGTTCTTCATTTATTTACATATATATTTTTCTCTTCTTTCCACGACAGTTTCTTGCAACATTTGGTTATGCCCAATACTCTAATGTCCATTAACTGGGGCAGTGATTTTCGCATGATATTAATTTGTAATGCCTACTCGACCAATCAAGAATATTTTGGACGCCCATTAAATATGCTAGTAGAGCATATACAGGGGACCAGTACTAATACAAAAACCTGTCCAGGTGGTTCAGTACCATTTTCTATGGTAGTATTGGATAGTTTGACGGTGCACAGTAGAATGTCTTTGATACATGGCTTTGTAACGCAAATGATTAAACAGTCCACCACGAAAACCTCTATACCCTCATCCGCCTTGGTGGAAACGTACGCCAGACTTTTAGTTTATACAGAAATTGAATCATTGGGTATTAAAGGATTTTTAAGTGAGTTTATTTCATACATTTATTTATGAATTTCTGTAAAGTAACAAGAATGTGGCATCATTTATTTTTAGCACAATTACTGCCGGCAGTATTCAAAAATCAAGCTTGGGGTATTTTACACACACTGTTCGAAATGTTCTCCTATCGCATGCATCATATACCGCCACACTATCGCATGCAAATATTGTCACATTTACACTCCTTGACCTCGATGCCACAAACCAATAAAATGCAATTAAACTTATGGTAGGTTTAGCAATAATATTCAATTTTTTGGATTTTCAAAGATTTTTGTTAATTAATTACAGTTTTGAGTATACTGCCTTGCGCCTAATTAATGGTTTAGGATCGGCAGAAATTCAACCACACTTTCTCCGGCATTACAATGAAAAGTTGAATTTTGCGGCAATGGCTTCCACTGAGAGTGAGGAGCTCAACCGTATTTTGATACTTACATTGGCCCGTTCAATGCATATAATTGGTTCGGGTGATGAAATGCAGTCCTGGTGTAAAGAATTATTAAATACAATTATGCAGAATACGCCGCATTCATGGGCCTCACATTCGTTGGCCTGCTTCCCCCCAGTTCTAAAGGAGTTCTTCTCCCAAAACAACCATCCAGTTGATAATAAGCAATTGCTTAAGAAGTCGGTAGAAGAAGAATATCGCAACTGGACTTCGATGACAAATGAAAACGATATTATAAATCACTTCGTAAAACCGAATACGAGTTCTTTGTTTTTATGTTTATTATATAAAATGATATGGGAGACGGAAAACATTAGTCCAGTGGCCTATAAGTGAGTTTAGGAAAACTGTGTAGATTAAAAAAAAAAAAAATATTTTTAAATATAAATTCCTCTCCTTTAGAATTCTGGAAGGAGTTAGTGCGCGAGCCTTGTCAGCCAATTTACGCAAACTGTGCGATTATTTGGTTAACGAAGTGGCCTCCTCCAATGGCAAGGAATTCATACACAAGTGTGTGGACTCGATTAATAATATGATTTGGAAATATAATGTAGTCACCATTGATCGTGTGGTGTTATGCTTGGCATTGCGCACTCAGGAGGGTAATGAGGCACAAGTGTGCTTCCTCATTATACAATTGTTGCTGCTGAAAGCCTCCGAATTGCGTAATCGCGTTACGGAGTTCTGCAAAGAAAACAATCCCGATCATTGGAAACAAATTAATTGGTGAGGATGGATAAGATAGGATAGTCAAAAGAATTTGTTATAAATGATAAGAAGGATGTGTTCAATATTTTAGGCATGAGCGGCATTTATCGTTTCATCAAAAATATCCCGAAAAGTTTTCCCCCGATGAATCGGCCCTACATCCCCCCATACCCGTGTACTTCTCCAATGTATGCTTAAGATTTTTGCCGGTGTTGGATATTGTCGTGCACCGTTTTATTGAATTGATTTTAGAGCCAGTGCATCATATATTGGGAGTGATTTTGGGTCATCTAAGTTGTTTGTATAAATTTCATGGTAAAGTTTTGCCAAGAAATGAAATTGAAAACAAAAGTCACAAGCTATTCCTTTCTATCTATATATTTGCAGATCGCCCTATAACTTATTTATATAACACTTTATACTTTTATGAGCCTATCCTACGAGATCGTCCCTGCTTGAAAAAGAAACTGGTAAGTGTTGTAAACTGCTCTGTGGCAAGTTCTTGAATCATTTTACCCTCGACCTTAGTGATGAGGGTTCTTCTGTTTGCAACACCCAGAAGAAGGCGTCAGAGACCCTTCAAAGTATATATATTTTTGATCAGCGACGAAAACTGAGTCGATCTAGATATGTATGTCCGTGTGTTCGTGTGTCCGTCTGTTGTTGACATTCTCACGGTCGTAAAGTTTGAGATATTGAGCTAAAATTTTGTGCAGGCACTTCTAGTTTTTGCACGCAGATCGCTATTTAAAATAGTCAAAATTGGTCAAAAGCCACGCCCTTTTTACCTGCCGCAAAAAATGGTCTATAAACTTACTTGATACGTACATCTACGATTAATTTGTTCATCAAAGTGCCAAAAATAGGCGTGGTCGCATAACAGACACGCTTACAGTTGACAAAAATCTGTACATCTGCCATAAAAATTGAAACATGATCTTAAAATCTGGTAAAAATATTTATATTTATCCTCTTCATCGATGTGCCAGAAATGGGCGTGGTCGGATAACAAACACGCCCACAATAAACAAAAATCTTTACATAGTTACCCCATCCATCGATGCACCACAAGTGGCTATGATCGGATAGCAAACACGCCCACAATTAAAAAAAAATCATATTCATCATAAAACTAAAATAAATACACATACACCGACGGTGGGCGTGGCTGTGGAGGGTATTTAAGATTTGGCCCAAACCAAATATAGTTTTCTTACTTGTTTTCTTTCAGGTTAGCTCAGTAACGGGAGCCTTTTGTGATATACGTCCGCCCAATTGGTGCATCACCGATCAATATAAAATGTTTTTACAAAGCGCCGATCTGCTCTGGAACCCAGACTTGACCTATTATTTATATTTGGTGAAGCGTTTAGCCGAAAGTAAATGCATTTCTTTACATCATTAATTACGTTTATATTTTGTTTTTTTTTTAACTTTTTTAATATTTTTTCCTTTTTTAATACTCAATATTTTAGCTATTAGTGGTAAAAATGTTTTTTACCACACTGACTGGCGCTTCAGTGAGTTTCCAAATGCTCCCTGTCACGCCATGTATGTGACATGCGTTGAATTGTTAAGTTTACCGCTGGCACCAGCTGTCGTGGCCAACAATATAATTGATGTGGTACTGAAGGGATACGCTTTAATACCACAAAAAGAGATTCACAGCTATATAAATGTTGTTGGCATTTTATTGGCGCAATTGCCGGAAACGTATTGGTCGGTAATTTATGATCGTTTGCAAAAAGTTCTCAATTCGCCGAAAATGTTAAAGTGGACTTATCGTTTCAATGCGTTTGAAATGTTCAACTTTAAAACGGTACGTGAAGCAATGATTGATAACACGTATGCGGCCACCCTAGCGGTAACACATTCAGTATTTCATCATATGAGCTGCTTTAAATTGGCCACCATAACAAAGTGAGTATTTTGTTCAATTGTATTATTTATGCAAAAATATTCATGTTGAATATGCTTCGTCAGGTATATTAAAGAGAAATTGAAACCCTGCGTCTGCACTGAGTCACAATTGATTTATTTGTGTCACATATTTGGGCCATTTTTACAACGCATTGAGCAAGAAAAATCGAATGCTGTTACTGGTATAGCAATTTTATTTTACGAAATGTTAGAAATGGTGGATCAACATCATGGGCCTGGTGATTTGGAGTATATGGACACCATATGCGATCTGCTGTATCACATCAAATACATCTATGTGGGTAATATTATTAAAAATGAATCGGAAATGATTATAAAACGTTTAAGGCCGTCATTACAAAAACGTTTACGCTTTGTGACACATTTGAATATCGAGGATAAACATAGTGAGAAACCGAATGAGATACAAAATGCGGCTAATACTGGGGCCACCAATAGTAATGTAACAAATACAACAATGCCCATGGCTAGTACAAGCCAATTTGCCAATATTCAACAACAGCAGCAGCAACAACAACAACAGCAGCAGCAACAACAGCAACAGCAGCGGCAACAACAGCAGCAGCAGCAACAACAACAACAACAACAAAATTATGCAAATCAACAGCAACAAGCGCATTTACAAAATCTTAATCAAAATGCGTTACAATCAGTGTCAAATTTAACACCGCAACAGCAACAACATTTGAATCAACAGCAACAGCAACAACAGCAGCAGCAGCAGCAGCAACAATTGAGTCAACAACAGCAACATCAAATACAGCAAATGCAACAGCAATTACAGCAACAACAGCAATTCCAATTACAGCAGCAACAGCAACAAATGTTACAGCAGCAGCAGCAGCAACAGCAACAGCAACAGCAAAATCCTAATATGAGTGTTATGCGTCATAATCAATAGCGCCCTCTATAATTTGTAATTAATTTACTATACAGATCACACAACCCTGCTTTCGTAACTATATTGAACATAAAATAGTGGCAACACTATATTCTTATTGACATTATAGAAGAAGTAGATTTTGGCGCGAAATATTCACTTTCCACCAACATCTACATAAACAGAACAGACCAATAAAATATAAATATAAATTTTACTATTAAATCAAAATGAAATGTAAAATACCGGAAATTTCTTGGCATAATCGTGATCCCGTATTAAGTGTAGATATACAAACGGGCGGTCACACAATTAATAAAAATATATATCGCTTAGCGTCTGGTGGCACAGACGCTCATGTTTTAATATGGCATATGAAAATAATAGATGGTGTACGGTGCGAAGAAATTGAATTGGATTTGGCGGCTGACTTGACGCGACATCAACGGGCCGTTAATTGCGTTAAATGGTCACCAAGTGGTGAATTGTTGGCTTCAGGTGATGATGATAGTGTTGTGTTTATATGGAAACAAAAATTAGGCAGTGAACCAGTTAATATTGTCGATAATACTAATGAGCAAGATAAAGAGATTTGGATAACTTTGAAAATTTTACGGGGCCACATGGAAGATGTGTACGATTTAAGTTGGTCACCCAACTCAATGCATTTAGTTACTGGCTCTGTAGATAATTCGGCTATAGTATGGGACGTACAAAAAGGGAAATCGGTAGCTATACTAAATGATCACAAGGGTTTTGTGCAAGGTGTTGCATGGGATCCCAAAAATCAATACATTGCTACCTTGAGTACTGATAGGTAAGGAACAAATGAGAAAGACAATGTTTGTATACATGTACTTATATAAACATTTAACATTTTTGGTGTAGATTTTTGCGCATATTTGATGTACAAACCAAGAAGGTATTGCAACGTGTTTGTAAAGGATGTTTGCCGGTAGAAAAGTCGCATGCTTTACATAGCAAGTGTATGCGTTTCTATCACGATGATACTTTGCAAACATTTTTCCGTCGCCTAACTTTCTCTCCGGATGGAAAATTGTTGCTGACTCCAGCCGGTATAACCGATTATGAAGACGTTACGAAACCTTTGCATACCACTTATATATTTAGCCGCTATAACTTACGGCAACCGGTCATTGTTCTACCTTGTCCAGACCAATACACGGTAGCTATTAGCTGTTGTCCACTTTTATATAGCCTGAGGCCTTACAATCAAGAACGCAATCCGCCCGTTGTGCCGCTACCTTATCGTATGATTTTCGCTGTTGCCAGTCGTTGTTCTGTGTACTTTTATGATACGCAGCAAAAGCCACCATTTGCTGTTATCTCAAATATTCACTATACGCGATTGACCGATTTAACCTGGTCACATGATGGACGCATTGTGGTTGTATCCAGTACAGATGGTTTTTGTTCTTTGATTACATTTGCAGCGGGAGAATTGGGTGAAGTGTATGAAGATTCGAAAATTGCGTTACAAGCAGCTTTGGCACCCGACTTATCCACAAGTGTTAAGAAACCGAAAAAATCCAAGGACAATGAAAGTATTAATCAAAAGTTATGTAAATCGTTGGGAGAGGTTGCAATGGATAATAAAAGTGAAAAAGAACAAGAAAAAACAGTCGAGCAAACGTTTCCATCCAGCGGTACAGCGGTGGTGACAGAAAATGAGGCGAAAAAATCTAAAAATACTGAAAATGATGAGAAGGAAAAATTTCCCCCATCTGTGAAACAAATTGATAAAACCGAACACCAAGTACTTTGCAGTGGTCCTCTGCCCACAAAAGTGTTAAGTAGTGTGGATATAATTATGGATAAAGAAATACTAAGTTCCGATGAGAAATTCGAGTCGCCTGAAAAGAAATGTCGCCCTGCTATACCCATAACTGTAAGAAGGCATCCACGTACTCCCAGTACCACCACAAAAACATCACCACCGGATCTTCAAAATAATCAAGAACAGAAAGCTACATCTGTACAAGTGCGCAAAGCACCTCGCCGTATAGCAACGACACCGGCAGCAACAAGTTTTGTTGAAGAAGAGGCAGCTATGGACGCTTGGCCGGTACAAAACGTATGTAAAGCCGGCAATAGTAATGATGGCCACGTTGTAGCAGAAGCCAATGTTGATAAGGAGATGCAGGAATCCATAAAAAACACTGAAAAGATTGCAATTACTTCAACCCAATTAAATGAAACAACAACTACCAGTGAACGTACAGAAGACATACGTCTAGTTTATGAAGAGACTGTAGAAGAAAATACGCAGTTAGCGAATAAGACGGAAATACTTAATGAAACGAAACCGAACTTAAACGAACAGACCATAATTGCTGCAGCGAAAAATGATATAGAAACAGTTGCAGCGTGTGCTGCAACCACAGAACAACAACAACAACAAGCAGTGATGACACCTAAAACACCACGTAGGGTACCTTTTCGAACAATATCCACACCAAAATCCATAAAAAAAACATCAGATTGAAAATTCAAAAAATCCATGTCAAACTCAGGCGTTATTTCGAATTTCGACCATATATTACTAAACAGAATTTTTTGTTTAAGTATAAAAAGCTTTCTAACACAACTATTCAAATAATTATTTGTTAATTTCATTTTTCAAGGACACGGCCAATTTTTATTTATTAATTTAGATTGCTTACAATAAATGCATGGACACGCACAGACGGACATGGTTAAATCTATTAAGGTTTCAATTCTTAGCCAATCGGTATGTATGATTCTACATCTGCGGCGGGTATGATTCTACATCTTGGTCGTATAGATGAAAATGCTCCAGCTAGGTTGGTGTTCGAAAGAAAACCGGAACAACTTTTTTGTCCCATTTACGAAAACGCTCGACCCATTGGTTCAATGCTACTCTTGTCCTTAAATATGATGTATATACATCTATATATATATATAATTTTTTTTATTATATTTGCTTTTGGTTTTATTACAAGATGATCTGTCTAAACATTTGTGTGAAATTGTGATTTTTGTATTTTTCATGATCAATTTTTTTAATTTTATTAATAAATTACCAATCTATTTAAATTTTGCTTTATTTTTGTTTTGTTTGATAATTCTGTGTAGATTTTTCATATGATTCTGAGATATTTTTTGTTGTTTTTTTTTAAATATATATAACATACAAGTATGATTCCATCTGAAATTAATAATCAATACGTATAATATTTGTTTAAGTGGTTTTATTTTGTTTTGTTTTGTTTTTTGCTTTCCAATTTTCCTTTTTCTTTAATGTATGTTTATGTTTATTATATATATATATATATATATATAATTTTAATAATTGGTTTAATGCAATATTTTACGTATAAGGGATGACTTACTAAACAGAAAAGAATGAAATGAATATTTGAAATATTTCTTATACATATATGAAAAAAAGGATATTTTAAATAGAATGTTTTTACAGAACTAACGGGAGTGTTATTGTAATATTCTCAATGTCAATATGTATGTATGTACTTCAGAAATATATATTTGAACGTAGGGAGGGTCTTGAGATTATAATTTTTTATACCCTGCACCACTCAAGGCAAAGGGTATGTTAAGTTTGTGTGGATGTTAGTACCGCCTAAACTGCTACGCCCACAGTCAATTGTCCGTCTGTCTGTCCGTACAAATTTGTGCTTAAGTTATAGGTTATATTTCAAAACGATTAATTGAAAATAGACCGAATTGGACCATTTTTGGAATACCTTCTCATTATAAAGGAAGTCCTTATATGACGAAAATTTCTAATTTTTAATATTTTTCACAAAATTTGGCGAAGAACACTTAATTGGTCATTGGAACGGCTGCATGGAACTTCAAACTTGTTGTAAAATCTTGTACATTAAGTCAGCTTTCAAATGAAGTATAATATATGGGCGTGGCATCACCCATTTTGTTTATAAAAAAGAAATATTTAAAAAAAAAGTAATTTTTTAAGTAAATGGGCAGTGCCACGCCCACTAATTAGATATCCCCGAAAAGCTACAGAAATTTCCAAATGTTTGCAAAAAATTTGACCAAAATCGGAGCAGGTGTTTTCTAGTTATAAGCCAAACAAATCCACATTCATTCTTGTGTGTGTGTGTGTGTGTGTGTGGTCGTCATTTTAAAAATCATAAAAACATCAAAAAATGTAAAAAACACCAGGCGCTCAGAAATGCCCAGTAAGCAAATTTTGATTCTAGATATTTTTTAAACCCTTATAACTTGGAAACGGCTGGACGGATTTTGTTCAAACTTTTTGTAAAATCTTGTAAATTAAGTCAGCTTTCGGGTGAAGTATATTATTTGGGCGTGGCACCGCCCATTTAGCTAATAAACAAGAAACATTTAAAAAAAGTCATTTTTTAAGTAAATGGGGAGTGCCACGCCCACAAATTAGATATCCCCGAAAAGCTACAGAAATTTCCAAATGTTTGCAAAAAATTTGACCAAAATCGGAGCAGTAGTTTTCGAGTTATAAGCCAAACAAATCCACATTCATTCTTGTCTGTGTGTGTGTGTGTGTGTGGTCGTCATTTTAAAAATCATGCCATATTAAAAATGTGAGCAAAACACCAGGCGCTCAGAAATGCTCAGTAAGCAAATCTGGATTCAACATATTTTTTAAACCCTTATAACTTGGAAACGGCTGGACGGATTTTGTTCAAACTTTTTGTAAAATCTTGTAAATTAAGTCAGCTTTCGGGTGAAGTATATTATTTGGGCGTGGCACCGCCCATTTAGCTAATAAACAAGAAACATTTTAAAAAAGTCATTTTTTAAGTAAATGGGGAGTGCCACGCCCACAAATTAGATATCCCCAAAAAGCTACAGAAATTTCCAAATGTTTGCAAAAAATTTGACCAAAATCGGAGCAGTAGTTTTCGAGTTATAAGCCAAACAAATCCACATTCATTCTTGTCTGTGTGTGTGTGTGTGTGTGGTCGTCATTTTAAAAATCATGCCATATTAAAAATGTGAGCAAAACACCAGGCGCTCAGAAATGCTCAGTAAGCAAATCTGGATTCAACATATTTTTTAAACCCTTATAACTTGGAAATGGCTGGACGGATTTTGTTCAAACTTTTTGTAAAATCTTGTAAATTAAGTCAGCTTTCGGGTGAAGTATATTATTTGGGCGTGGCACCGCCCATTTAGCTAATAAACAAGAAACATTTTAAAAAAGTCATTTTTTAAGTAAATGGGGAGTGCCACGCCCACAAATTAGATATCCTCGAAAAGCTACAGAAATTTCCAAATGTTTGCAAAAAATTTGACCAAAATCGGAGCAGTAGTTTTCGAGTTATAAGCCAAACAAATTCACATTCATTCTTGTGTGTGTGTGTGTGTGGTCGTCATTTTAAAAGTCATAAAAATATCAAAAAATGTGAAAAACACCAGGCGCTCAGAAATGCCCAGTAAGTGAATGTGGATTCAACATATTTTTTAAACCCTTATAACTTGGAAACGGCTGGACGGATTTTGTTCAAACTTTTTGTAAAAGCTTGTAAATTAATTCACCTTTCGGATGAAGTATATTATTTGGGCGTGGCACCGCCCATTTAGTTAATAAACAAGAAATATTTAAAAAAAGTAATTTTTTAAGCAAATGGGCAATGCCACGCCCACTAATTAGATATCCCCGAAAAGCTACAGAAATTTCCAAATGTTTGCAAAAAATTTGACCAAAATCGGAGCAGTAGTTTTCGAGTTATAAGCTGAGCAAATTTACATTAATTGTTGTGGTCTCAATTTTGATATTTTCATGATTTCACGAAGTGACTTATATGGCAATGTCTCGCGTTTACCGATACAACTAAACTGTGGACCTAAAGTGGTGTAGGGTATTTAAAGATCTATAACATATTCACTTGTTTTGAAGTAGACTTCCATTTAGAAGAACGTTGTGACATTCGTAATAGAAGAAACATTTATATATATATTTTTTATATATACATATAAAAATTGATAATTTGAAAAAATAGCAAAATCGATTTAATGGATTTGTTTTTTTTTTTTCTTTCTTTTTAACTTTTTACTAACTATAAAAATTTTAATGTATTATAGTTTTTATATAAATTTTATTTTTATACAAATTTTTCATATGACTATAAATGGGTAGTCACGAGACATGTATAAAACTTTGGATGAAAAAAATTAATTTTTAATTTTTTTATTTTTTCCTACTAAAGTTCATTTAGAGTTTAAGGTGGACAGAGAAAAAGGGGGAAATTCTTCAACCAAAGAACTATAGTGCATTTTAGGTTAACATTCCTTAAATTATACCCTGATGATCATTGAAAATTGAAAAACCAAAGTAACATTTTGTTTGTTTTGAGGAGAATTTCGAGGGTTTTAAAGTAAACGGCAACAAAAAGTTAATGTTATATATGGAGTGTAGGAACAGATGCAGGGAGAATGACAAGCATAGTTATTATGGTATACTGTGACTACTATGGTATACCCTCAGCCCTGAGTTGGAGGGGACATTGTTTTTGGGTTTTAGAATGGCATGATTTGTGTGTTTCAACTTAAGAATGATATATTTATTGGTATTGTTGTTCTTCATTTATATAAATTGTTGCATATTTGATAAATGTAAAGGAAAAACAGATTTCATGAATGAATGAAATTATTTGCTTAGTTAGAGAGTTCATTTTAATTGTTTGTAAGATTTCATTTTTATTTGGTTAAAGAAAATTTAGATTTTTTTACAATTAATAAAAAGTATTTGATTACATTTTATTATTATAAATAGCACAGATTGCTATAAATTTATTATATTTGTTATTTTGTTCTGAAATTTAAAGTTGTCCTTTCTTTATTGTTTGTATTTTGTAAAAATGGTCGCGTTGTTATCTGTATTTTATTTATTTTATATTATTTGAATAATTTTTATTCATTATTTATATATATTTTTATATGTTTATATTGTATTAATGTGGGAAATGCAGAAATATTTTTTGGTGGATGATAAATTTATGAGAGGAGTGTAGGAAAAATGTTTATACTTGTTGTTATTTTTAATATAAGTATTGTATGTTTAGTATATATCAGTGTTTCTCAACTCAGAGGCTCCGGCATCATCAATTGGTACATACACACAATTAATCATTACCGAACCACTAGGGTTCCGTATAAATTAATTTGCCTTTGGAGAGCTGCGCAGCTCAAAAAGTTTGAGAACCGCTGCTATATATTCTAATAAATGTATTTTATTTTTACTTTAAATCGGTCTCACTTAAATTGTTGTTGTGAAGGTGTGTCTCTTTAATTGGAAATGAAATTAAAAATTCACGAAAATCAACCACATTCTAGAAAAAAATAAAAATTATTATTTGGAATAAAAAATAAATTTTTATTATTAAAAATTATTTGAATAAATATCTTACAATATTATAATTATTATTAATTTTTTTAAATATTTGGTATATATAAATTAAATAAATCTCTTTAAACGAATACTTTAGTTTAAAATTAATTTTCACATTATCGATCAAGCATAAAACCTGAACACTCTCACGCAAGGAAAAAAAACCAATTTTAATTACCATCAACCACGTTCGATGCCGAGTGTTTAAGATTTATCTTAATATAATATCGTTCATATGCTTTACATTACGCAAAAAATAAAAAATAATCAATCAACAACTTATTAAAAAATCATTATAAATGCTGTTTAATTAGAAATGTTTTCAAGTTTTATTTTTTAGATCAGTTGAAATGTAATGGCTTGGCTTTGTTTAGGTTGATGATTATAAATAGACACCGTTCTTCGTTTTGTTTTGCTCGTTATAAGCTTATCTCTTATCTACGTGAACAACTTTGAGTTTACAAAATGTGCGTTTGTATATAACGGTAAAAGCTTAAACAAATATTTCTACAACAAAATCGAATGGCAAGTGGAACCTCTACAAAGAAACTTTTATCGAAAAAAGAAAAAAAAATTCCTTAATATTGAAAAATAACTGTTAACAAAATTTGTATATACTTAAAATAAATTCATTTTTGTGCATTTTGTACAAATAGTTAGACTTATGGGTTAAACTATAACCACGATCTTATCTGGTACTATGCGTTAACTGAAGTTTATAAAAATTATCTGTGTTACAATTCGTACGCCAGATGGGGATGCAAAGTTTATTATTCCGTATACAACCCTTAAGGAAGCTGCAACAAGACTCTACCTAACTTTCATAAATTGGAATATTGTGAGCTGAAAATAAAATACAAACATTTCAAGTTCAAGGACCTAGGTTTCTATTCAAAATGGGCAAAAAGATGGCGAAAGCGAATAACAGACTTACCCACAACTTACTAAAAAGAATTTCAGGGTTCGACTATTAAGGTAAAATAAAGTACACAGTTCGAAAAAAAGAGGGCATTATTGTGTACGAGTACATGCTACGTCCACATTTGATACAAAGGTCTGAAGATCTGGCCCAAACCAATTATAGCTTTTTATTTGTTCTCTAATGAAATTATATATTTTTTTTATATCCTCCACATAAAATGGGAAATGAAATTTTGTATAAACACTTTTAATGTTTGCACGCAGATCGCTATTTCAAATCAAAATCGGTCAAGAGCCACGCCCACAATCAACAAAAATCTATTTATCTGCCACAAAAAAAGGGCGTATGTACTTGAAATTTAGTATGGATACCTATAGTTATCACATCCATCGATGTGCCAAAATTGGGCATGATCGGATAACAGACACACTCACAATTTACAAAAAACCATACTCCACGTTAACCTGGACTTATAAGCTCACACGTAATAAACAATATTAGTTGGCGTAATAACGTACTTGCCACGCCCACTACTTATATGTAGATATGGAGAGTATTTAAGATAAGTTTTTATAAGAGTTGTCCTTTTTTAGTAGTAGATCATTTGGTTGAAATATTTTTCCACTTTTAATTGTACAGTTGTAGAGAGAGTCCGAACGCAACTACAGCAGTTAGAAGCTGAATTCTCTCCTTTTCTATGTAAACCTTATGGAAACAGCATTTTCTTATATTTTGTAATCCTCTAAGGTTTATACATAAAGACAGATATTTAATTTCTAGCTGCTTTGATTATGTTCGGGCTATCATATGACATATTGTGCAACCTTTTCAAAAAGAAAAAAAAAAGGCTTGGTTGGTATTAACATACAGATTAAATGAAATGCGTTTTGTAAATATAAACAACAATCATTTGTGTTCATTCAATATAGAGTATGACTAAAATATAGTTACAATTAAAGCGATTTTCCTTATGCTTACATACACACACATTTATCATAAATTATTGGTTATACATAAGCCCTATGGTGAAAATAAATTTACATAAATAAACAATGATATACAAAACATTGACATAAAGTATATATAACGTTAAATATACAATATAATTCTTGAGAGTGAATGAATGTGTTTCTATACTTTTCATACAAACGATTAAATTTAAAAAAAAATAGAGATAAATATAATAATTGAATGCAATAGCATAAGTGTGCGTTTGTATAGCCTTGTTGTGGTTATAATCGTCCTCACTGGTTAAAATAATTGTACGTGTTTTGTTATGTATATAAATGTATATGTTTAGAAAATAAATTGCAACTAAATTAAATGCTAAACTTTTCTTCATCTCACCGTAATGGTTAATAAAACGTTAAACTTAATCTTAAGAACAGAGAGATAGGGTCAAAGGAATAGAGACAGAGTAACAAATACACATAACAACATCACAATCAAAATCAATTGATATTATAGAAAAAGCTTTTAGGAGAGTTTCTACTCTCCACATTTAGTACAGAGATATACTCGGTTTTTCAATATGTAATTTCGTTCTCTGAATTGACAAAAACTTTATTATAAATACAGACAATTAATCCATTCATTAAAAATGTTGTAAATGTTACACAGAATCCGATCTTTAATGTGGTTGTGTAAGGTATGCTTTAATAAGTATTCAATAAGACGATCTGTTCTACGTGTGGAAAGTATCTAAGGTTTGGCTTAAGCCAAATATGTCAAATATATTGTATAACAAGTTATAAAAAGACATAAGAAAACAGGAGAGACGAGGGTCCCTTAACACGTTGACGCAAATTGCAAAATTCGTTAATTTGTTGGTTCTTTTTAAAACAATTATAGTCATCATAAGCGTCAACGTGTTCACGAAAAGTGTTTCCGAACATGTGTACGCAAAGTGTTCAATTACGAATGATTTGATTGGTTGACTATACTACGTTATTTCTATTACTTTTTGTCTGTTTATATATGTATATACAAGGTTATAATATGTTGACTATTTATACGCCTTGTTATGTTTATATTGCATTAGTTTGTTGCTGTTGCTGTTGCTGTTGTTCTTGTTGTTTCTAATGATGTTCTTACAATAATTACTGTTGATTTCCTTAATTCGGCTGCATTGGTTATTTTCTGTGTTTTACTGTTTATTCTCCATGCACCCTGGTTTGTTATAGTTGTTATTTAAAGTTGAAATGGTGGGTTTTTGTTGTTGTTCTTGTTGCTGCTGTTATGTTTATACTTTGTCACTAATCGTAAACCATATGAATTTGTTCTGTATGTTGTTCTTGTTCTTATTCTCTTGCACTTGTTGTTTTTTTTGTTAATGGTTATTTATTGTGTTGTATGTTGTTATTATTGTTGTTGTTTTATAATATATAATTATAATATTATTATTATTATTAAAAATTCTTTTCTTCTTTTATGATATTTGATAATGATTATTAATGAAATATTTTGTTGTTGTTGCTTGTTTTGTTTTGTTTTGTTTGTTTGCTTATTGGTTATAGATATTAAGAAAATGGAAACCAAGTAAAGAATGAAGGAGAAATGGTTGTTGTATAGTAGTTGTAGTAGTAGAAGTAAAGGATGAATAAGAAGAAGAAGAGGAAATAACCATTTTAGTAAAGACCGCAACCTCTTAAATTATTAGCGATAATCACATCGGTGACTGCATCGAATACAAACTGTATATTATTTGTATCTGTGGCGCACGTCATGTGGCAGTAAATTTCTTTTGAGGTTGATTTGTTTTTCGCTTCAAATTGTGCTTGAATATAAGCAGCTGCCTCACCATACTCCTGACCACCTTAAATACATAAATTAATAAAAACATTAGTAATGAAAGGAAAAGAAAGAAGGAGGGACATACATACTTTTAAACCCATCACCTTGAGGTCGGATTACATTAACAATAAGAAACTAGCATCAGATACTCTACTCTATAATCTTAATGAACATGAAATTCTTCATCTAAATTTAGCTATATCTGTCGGTCCATTTGTGTTAATTATTCTTGCAGTTGCGTAAAGTGAGATATTGACTGAAAATTTATTATTATGAAGGTTTTTATTAAACTTTGGCAAAATCTGTCGAAAGGCATGCCCACAAACTAAAAACAGATAATTTTTGAGGCGGCCTTTAAGTGGATTTTCACTTAAAAAAAATTGCCTTGAGACCCCTCTCTCAATGCATAAGTACAAATGTCAGTCTTTAACTTTTATTTGAATGACCTAAGATGGTGGATATTCAAGATTCGGCCTAAGCCGAATAGTTGTAATTTTTTTTTTTTTTTTTGAAATCATTATTGTTACCTGTATACTCTGGGAAACAAATTGTTAAGGGACTCTTTCGAATCTTCTCCTCAAACAAATCTTTTTTATTCAAAAACAATATAATCGAAGTGTCTGTAAACCATTTGTTATTGCAAATCGAATCAAATAATTTTAAGGATTCTTGCATGCGATTCTGCAGAAAGAGACGAGAAAGCGTTAATAAACTGAAAATTCCTTAATATGTTGAAATATTAACTTACTGTAGTTTCGTCTTCATGTAAAACCTGATCGTATTCGGACATGGCCACACAGAATATAATCGCTGTAACATCTTCAAAGCAATGAATCCATTTCTTTCGTTCCGAACGTTGACCACCGACATCGAAAAGTCTACACAATTCAATTAAAAATTGAAATATTAATAATATGTTTATTTATTTATTATAAATATACTTATACGTATACTGTAGGATTCCTAAGTTCTAGCATAGGATCAAAGAATTGATTTAATAATGTCTGTCGGTCTGACGTCTGTCTATTAATTCTTGGTGTCAATCTACAGATACCAGTCTTTGAGACTTTTCTTGCAGTTCATCACAAAATTGTATAAATCCTTCAACAAAGAATTGGCACTTACTTGAAATTGAGATTTTTAAAGGAAAAGTGCACTTCGACAATACCAGTCGTTTTGACACGAGTGCGCAGTATATCTTGTTCAGTTGGCTGATAATCTTTGGCGCCTAATCGATCCAAATCGTCCAAGAAACTAAAATAGAAAGAATAATAAAACAGGATTAAGTTAGATGACATTCTAATTATTAATGTGTACCCCAAAGAAAAGTTGGGAATTTCTTTGACTCATAATTCCATAATTTAAACCATCACAGAAGCTGTCGCAGTGATCTGATCTAACTCAAACTTATACTATTCACTTTTTTTATCCTTTTTCTAAAGATTGGCACCGAAATTTCGATATAAAAATTTTTCGGAAAATTTTTAATTTTTGCCTTGCTCTAGCCTTTGTTAAAAATTGACAAAGATATATAAGTGATATTAATGTGCCAAGTTTCATGGGAAAATATCAATAACCACGCCCACAGTTTACTAATACGTATGTTTAAGACTAGATGTAACCCAAAGAAAGTTTTCTTTACATTTTTGTAGGTTTTGATAGGGACGTTAATGTTGATGTTTCAAAGTATTCCCCTCAGTTTTTTATAGAAACTTGTATAATATTTGTATGGGTATTGATATCATTTGCACAGCATATGTGCTTTAGCATATTGTATGATTTTGCTAATGTGGAATAAATTGCGCATTTCCGGTTATTTAGAAATGTAAATGTAAAATACAGCATGAACGCATTTCCATTAAAACTAATAAAACATTTATAGTAACAGAGAAGAGCTAAAAAAGGTTTTATTAGCTTACACCAAATACTGAACGCCCTTGGTCTTGGTGAGACTTGCACAAGTACACAAGGGGTTACATTAATCATATAAATAATATATAGCATACATATATATATAAATCCGACACGTAATTTGATTTCAGCGTATGAATATTAATAAATTCGTATTTGTGAGATATTTTAATAAATTTCAGACATGGCTGGTACCTCTAAGTGCGAATTTTATTTAGACTAGAACTACACAAGATGTCGTTGAAGCCTCCTCTTACTTTTTGCACACTTAATGTCGTCTCACTTAAGCGAAAGTCATAATTAGTTGACGCTTTGCGTGTACATTTTCATTAAATTATATTGAAAAACAAATGAAAATGTTACATACGGTCAAGCCCGACCATTTAATATCCTACACAACTCAGTTCCACAAATTTTGCTACCTTTACACAGTGTACGGGGTATAAAAACTTAACAACCATACGTTTTTAACAGTTTTGAGAAATCTTCACATAGCCTCCGCATTTTATAGATTTAAACTACATTTGAATTAAATATAAACATAAACTTTTATATTTCTTGTAATGCCTTTTTAACAAAAATAAAAAAAATTGATTTATTTAAACTGTTTTATGGTTGAGTGCATGGGACTTTCGAATGTTCTACTGCATGAGACCATGAACTGTGGTATTAAAATAAATTTTGATGTTGTTTTATGTACATATATAGATACGAAAACCAATTTGGTTAACGGATACATTCACAGATATTTTGAATGTAATACTAAAATATTTCATTTCTCTGTGGATCCCTCTAACATGAGAAGTGTGCTACGTTTTTCATTGTGTTTGAAATGCTTAGATGGGAGAGCCAGACACCCTACAAAGTATATAAAGTTTTGATAACTGGTGGAAATTGGAAAATTTTGAAACTTTTAAGGATGTAAATGCTGAAAATTCGTACAGACAAACTTTTTACATAAAAAGGGCGGTACACTCGGTTTGTCATTTCTTTTGCAACACTTAAAAGAAGGCGTCAAAGACTCTACAAATTCCTATTCTACCCTATTCTTGATCGGCATCAAAAACCGAGCCAATTTAAACATGTATGTCCGTGCGTCCGAGTGCCTGACTGTTGTTGGAGTTCACGATATTGAACTAAAATTTTGTACCGACACTTTTAGTTTCTGCATGCAGATCGCTATTAAAAATGAGCAAAATCCGACAGTAACCACGCCCACAATCGACAAAAATCTAGTTATCTGTCATAAAAATTTTCCTATGAACTTGAAATTTGGTAAGCATGGTTATACCTATTATTGATGTGCTAAAAATGGGCGTGGTCGGATAACAAACACGCCATAATTTACAAAAAACCTTACTCAACGTAAAACTAGAGGGCGTAATCATGTACCTGCCACATCCACCGCTGTAGATCTGGAGAGTATATGGATTTGGTCTAAGCCAAACTTAGTTTCTTATTTCATTTAATTTACCTTCTAAAATTCATTTGGTTGAATTTGTGCCACGCCCATAATCTACAAAAAGGTTTACTAGCTACAATAATTTTAGTAAACATTCTTAGAGTTAGCGTATGTATTGATGCGCCGAAAAAAGGGCGGGTTTGTGTAATGAATGCGCCTATAATTTATTAAGAACGTTATTAGTCTTAGAATGGGATTAGTTGATACGCCAATACATTCACTATAATTAGGTGTTTACACCTACTCCAGGTACCCACCACGATTACCATTTGTACGTTTTTACCTGCATATGTGGAGGCTACTCTGCATAAGGAACCAATCTTAACTTTTATGACAATTTTCTTATACTTATAGGTGGATCGTTAGTCCGATGCGCGACAGATGTATTTATTCAAAATTCAGAATCCATTCACAACCCATAGCATAAAGTTTTACCCGAGGCTAGCGGTCATTCTTTGCCATAATGACAATGTAATTAGTTTAATTAATTGGTCAAAAGTTCCAACATTCCTTACAAGTAAGAAAGAATCAATTAAAATACATTTGGTTAATAATACGCTACGTTATGTATTGCAGAGTATAATAGTGAGTTTCTGTTGCGGCAAACTTATCATATTGCCAAATATAACTTTCTTACTTACACACACTTTATAGCATATTTTCATTTCAATGTTAAAATGAAGTTTTCTGGAAATGTAAATGTTGTACAAGTGCAAGAATGTACAAATACATGTGCAAAGGTATATACATAGAGATTCTGAAAATGCCTTTAGGATATTCTCAAGTTTCGAAAATTACTTGTTAACAAGTTTTTATGAAAACTAATTAAATTATGCGATACATACAAGAGCGATAAGCATACGATAAGCATGAATATGATTTGGATGTGGTTTTACATGCATGTATATTCCAGTAATGACTTCATCATAGCTTCATTCAAACGCATGCATTATGCATTATTTTTCATCCTCTATTAATTTCTATTTAGTATCAAAAAAGAAAAAAAAGTAAAGCAATTTGCTTTAATAACATAATGCCTACAATTTGAAAGAGAAAGAAAGAGTTGTGCAAGGCTCCCCTAATAATACATCATGTAAGTTAATACCATATTATGTGCGATTGCATAATAGTTTTCTATTATTTATAAATAGAGCAAAACTTAATATTATGTGCAACAGATATTTGAATGAAAGTGAAAAGTATGTATGTGTGTTAAGTACAAATAAATGTATCGTTCAACTACAAGTTTCCATAGAGTGGGTACCGAGCTGTTTCCGTATCGCAGAAATGCTAAAGGGAGTCTCTAATTTGTATGCATGGCTGGTTGGGAACATCTGTTCTATTTTATAACAATTTGCAGCTTGGTGGGTGGAGTTAAAACTTCTTAAAAACATACTTCTCAGACCACTGCTCCATATCTAACTTGAGTTGTTTAAACTTGATGCGCTTTTTATTGCATTAAGAATTGATATTATAGCCAATGCATGCATGAGGGAGAAGCTGTAGTAACACCTACAAGCCTCAGAGAACCTACAAATGTAAATATAAGGCATGTTCTTATTCAGCATTAAGTTTTTTATTTACTTTAACTGTTTTTTACTTGTTTAGTGTAAAATAAAGGGTTCTTCAATAGGTACATAACAATATTATATTTTAATATGAACGCACCCTTGAACGTTTTTCATGAACTGTTAACGTCAAAACGTCAGTCAGAGTTAACATTTCGTACATAAGCAACATTAGGAAAATCACTACCTCAATTTTGGTCTCAACTTTAAGAGCTTTTACTTTTACAAATTTCGGTTGTAATAATCTTCCCACCAGACGGGCTGTGCGTGTTATAGTGAATAAATTTAAGTCAAAATGTTCAAAACTATTGCATGTTGAGACAATGCATCGGTCGAAGTACCGAAAATATTGTACCCGTAAGAGCTTCAATTCAAAATTAGCCAAATCAGTTGATTCTACGCTGTTCACAGGGATTGGGTATCTTTTAAAACTACATTGTGGCGAAAGATCTTGGCTTACACCTTTACAAGATCAAATTAACTCAAGAACTAAAACCTTTTGATAATTTGAAGAACCCTGAGTATGGCTGGTACGCCCTCTAACAATTCCATGCATTATCTCAACTTACAACTCGGATTCAGTGTCAAGTATAGTTTTTTTTTTTATAAATTAAAGATGTGACTGATAAACGAAAGAAAGATGTGTTGTGATTTGTATTCGAGTCTGTTAGACGATTAAGTCTCAGAAATATTCTTCTGGTGATTGCATACCGAATGGTAATGATTTATGACAGCGCATATGGACACCTGGACGGATATCAAGAATTTACTATTTCCGACGGCTTTCTTTTGGGTGTTGCATACGTATTGACAAACTTAGTATACCGCCCATCTTATGGGTAGTGTAAGTGCTTCTCTGAAGAGTTTTATAAATGTAAATAATAACAGTGTTGCAATATTACCGCATAAGACGTGCTAATGTGACCAAATAATTAACAAGCAGTCGTAACTATTTAGTGCGATGATTGATCATCATAAAATTTTCATTGCGCAGTTTGCCACAGTTTCTTATACCTAATAAGGAAATCAGTACGTAAAGCGGTGGCGGTAAAAGCAGCAGCAGCAGCAACACTACCATCACCACCACCACACCACTGCCATCACCATTCAATTGGAAATAAATCAGCGCTTAAAAAACAAACAACAAAATAAATTTGGAAAGAAAAACCCAAAAACGATACGATAGCAATACAAAATTTTAACATTATATTTCTAAAACATTTCCAAAAAAAAGCATGAAGGAAAACGTCTGACCATCGTCATTAACGCCACCAACATATAAACAATAAACACTTTAAACGCACACAAAAACAAAGTTGGTTAAAATTAAAACTAAACTAAAAACTAAACAATTATAGAAAATGTATAAAAACAACAAAACAACAAAAAACAATTTTAGAAAATCTCCAAGTATAAGACTTTAGGTAAAGCTGATTTACAACTTTAGTTTAACTTTTATGGTGGAACAAAACAGACGTTTGTCTTCTACCTACCTACACACACACACACGTACCTACACAAATACACACATAAGCATGAAAATGGGAAAAACAAATTATACATCGAAACAATATTTTCAACTTGGATAAATAAATATTGTATGTAATGGATGAACAAGCAAAGTGACCAAACATTAAACAAACGCACATCCACTCTCAGCAAAAACAAAACAAAACAAAACCAAAAAAAAAGCGGAAATAAAAAAAATTTGATAAAAAGATCAGTGATTTGAAACAGTTTTTTTTCGAACATTTTCGATGTAATAAAAATGTTTTCATTTTTATTATATTTTGTAACAGTAAAAAAATAAATTTTATATAAAATCGCTGACCATGCATGAAAATTGAATAAATTTCAATATATACACGAGTACGTGTATTTTGTGTCACAATTTTATTCGTTTTTGTTTGCTTATTTTCCCTTCTTTAGTTGGTGTTTGTCAATTATTTTCATTTATGTAACAAATGAAAAATATTTTTTTTTTGGCAAATTCAATATTTGTTTAAAGCAGCAGTGAGTTCAAGTGAAAATATTTAAGGGCGTAAGTCAGCAATTCATCTAACAATGTGTTTAACTTGTTCAAGTTTTTAAGTTTAAATCATATATAAATAACCAGAATATAGAAATTTTTTTCATATAAAAACTTTCTAAAACCTTCACATGAAAGGAAGAGCATACAAAAGTTTGCAACATTCATAAGGAGGCTATAGAAACTTCTCAAAGTATATACATTAGTATTCAACATCAAAATCAGAATCGATCTAGCCATGTCCGTCCACGACCCCATAACAATTTCGAGATATTGAGCTGAAATTCTATATAAACATTTCTAGTTCCAGATCTCTATCTAAAGTGGATAAAATCGGTCAAGAGTCACGCCCACAAGCGACTAAAAATATATGCCAACCATAAGCATTGAGCTGCAAAGTGAAAATTTTGGTTCTTTAAAAAATGGATGCGAATGCATAAGAGACACACCCACAATTTACAAAAAACATCGCCTGGATGTAGATATAGAACGCATTTAATATTTGACTTGAGGTAAATTTAGTTTTTCATACCCTTCACCTAAGATGAAGGGTACACTATGTTGTCATTCCGTTTGCCACACCTATGAGGAGGCTTGAGAGACTCTACAAAGTATATATATTCTTGATCAGTATTAAAAACTGAGTATGTCCGTGTGTCTGTCTGTTGTTGGCATTCTCACGGGTGTAAATTTTGAGATATTCAGCTGAAATTTTGTACAGACACTTTTCGTTTTTGCATACAGATCATTTGAAATAGGAAATGGGCAAAATCGGTCAAGAGTCACGCCCACCATATACAAAGATGTCTATATCTGCCATTGAAATTGACCTATGAACTTGAAATTCGGTAAACATATTTATATTTGTGCCAAAAATGGGCGTGGTTACTATTAGAAGGCGTAATTATATAACTGCCACACCCACTATTGTAGATGAGGAGGGTATTTAAGATTTAGCCAAATTTAGTTTTCTTACTTGTTAGGCTCAACCAGCCTTTAGAATTATCTTATTACCATGAAAATTGCCTTTTTTGACCTATCTTGTTATTTGTGCTACGCGGCCTCTCATTTGTAAGCGTCTTTAGCCCAAAAGCGTTACGTAAGCCAGATCTAAAATTAACGCTTCAAAATTAGTTGAGAGTTCTCTAACCATTACCCGAGAATTTTTAAAAAGTTCATATATGACGCTTAATGTTATTTTTAATACTGAAGCTTAAACAATTTATATAGAGATTATTTTTATTGAAACTTACTATATTCTAACCGATTATCTATTGAAATGTCACAAACATTTGCATTATTCTTCATATAAATGAAAATATTTGCTCAAATAAGACGAATAGATAAAAAAAAAATCATAGAAAAACTTTAAATGCAATACAAACATACGATATTGGGATACATATTATGTTCTTTGAAGCAAAATACAAACAAAGATACTTTTAACGAGATTCGAAATGCTCCATAAATAATACGTTTGAGAACTCTTCTATCGCAATGAATGTTAGTATGTAAATCATACGTATGCGTTGTACAATGCAATATGTGGGCAGAAGTATCTCTTTTCGGCACCAATATTAAAAATATATTGTTTTTCAACTGTGCCTTAAAATAGACAACAACAACAATGCATAAATAATATATTTGTAAATATTTGCATATAAGTATGGTTCGTTATCTACCCACATATATTGCATCCGTATTTTATTTGTCGAATGCTACACATATACCACTTGTATACAACATTTCTGAAGCGCTACGGTTTTTATTGATATTTATAAAAAACGAAATGGAAAAAAGTGACATTGACACAGCCAGTGATGCTTGTGTATTTATATAGGGAGAATAATATGGAGAATCTTTTCCTCTATTCAATTAAAAATGAAATGCGAAGTTTGCATTTAGTATCCAAATTTGTTCTTTGATAAAGACGGACGCACCGACATAATCAAATTAAGTCAAATCAGAGTCTGAAAATAGTGATTAAAAATCTATACAACATTTTTTTATAATTTCACATGACAAAGATTATACCTATAAACAGTTTGTGATTAATAATTGGTGTTCCACCCACTATATATTTTCATGTTATTTTTAAACATTTTTCATGATCAACTAAATTTTCGGTCATGGTCGTTATAGTAGATTTAAATATTGAACTTTAATAAGGAAAGTATATAAAAGTTAAAATATCACAAGGTAGCAGCTACCACAACAACAATATACAAAAAAAAAAAAAAAAAACAAAAACAAAAAAAATGTCAAATTTATGTAAAACCGCAAAGTTGGTGAAATGCAACTTTAAAACAGCTGTAATTACTGCACAACCAATGCAACAAACATCATCAGCAGCAATATTATTACAACAACAACAAACACAACAACAACAACAACAACCATCATCATCAAATCTTAAATCAGAAATGGTAACTTCCATACCACCGCATATACCAAAAACGGAAACAATTGTTAAGCATATGATCGAAAATAAGCCAACAACAAATCAATCAATACCGGAGAAGAGCCCAAGGTTGTACATATACACCCTCCTTACCCACACATTGGCCTTAATTAGATCAAATTGAATTTTAATTTGACATTTTACATACGTGCCAGAACATCTGTTTACTTTGTTACTTAATACTGTTCTTTTTTTTTTGCAGCAAAGATAAAATTCTTCCCTACGACAAAGTGCCCGGACCTTGGGGTTTACCTATTATTGGCAATTCTTGGCGTTTTGCTCCCTTTATAGGTAAGTGTGAGTGTGTGTTAATATGAACATTAATATCATGTAAGACTGTAATGCAAAGGCTTAAAACATTTTGTATACATGTGTGCAACATACGAGTGCATACATGTGTACATGGCATGCATGCGTTATCCTACAAGAAACCCATAAATGACAGTTCCTGTGTAGCACACATCCGCTTCGTGCCAGATAAAAACAGATTTTCAATATGATTACAAAGAAAAGAAGGATATAAACGAGTACTGTGGTACATTTCCCAAGGACATAATGCGCTCAGTTTATTGTCTCGTTATTATGAAGAGGATATATTCAGTTTGTTATTTCATTTGTAATTCCCAGAAAAGGGAACACAATTTAAAAAAAATTCTTTCACTTCAGCATCAAAATCTGAATCGATTTAGACAAATCCGTCCGCATGTCTGTCTGTTATTTGCACTCTCACACGGTTGTAAATTCGCGATATTGAGCTAACTCTTTGTGCAGACACTTTTAATTTTAGTTATTTAAATTATCGGTTGAGTGCCACACCCAAAATCAACAAATATCTATCTATCAACCACAACAGTTAAGCTACGAAGTAGAAATTTGGTGTACATGGGTATATTAAATCCTTCCCTTGATGTGTCTGTTACCCAGCCACGCCCATTCTTTCCACATCAATGGATAGAATTATAAATATGAATACTAAGATGAAAAGATTTTCGTCGATTGTGGGCGTAGCCTTTGAAAAATAGCGATCTGCGTGCAAAAACTACAGTGTGTCTGCACAAAATTTCCCCTCAATATCTCATAATTTACGACCGTGAGAACCTTGAACATTGAACCGGTTTTTAATTGATACCCTTTTTAATCCCATTAATCCCATTCACATATATTATATTTTATATTAATCTTACTTTTTAGGACATTACAAAATCCATGAGTTGGATAAAGTGATGAAGGAATTGCATAAAGATTACGGTAAAATTGCTAAAATTGGTGGACTCATCGGTCATCCAGATTTATTATTTGCATTTGATGGCGACGAAATCCGCAATATATTCAAAAAGGAAGAAGTTATGCCCCATAGGTGAGACAAATGGAAGCTTTTTGACTAGGAATCATAATTCTGGCCCTTATGTAAATATATCTTAATTATTAAGAAAAAAATATTTAAATTTCAAAACACATCTATACTCTCCGATGCCACTAAAAAGAAACTTTAAATCGATTTTTATTCTGTATGAAACAATCATTCTTCGGGGAGATTGAATGAAGTTATGAAAACCCTACAGAATATGTACACAAACGCACGCATCATTGTCAGTCATAATATACAATATAATCAGTTAGAATTATGATCGGATGTTGACTATTTGAAAATATGACCTCAGACACATTTTGTACAATATTACACTTTTATACCCTCCACATAACTAAGTTTGTTCTTCCGTTTGCAACACCTAGAAGGAGGCGTCAGAGACCCTACAAAATATTTATATATTTGGTCAACATCAAAAATTGAAAATTGCATCGCTATTTAAAATGGGTAAAATCGGATAAAAGCCACGCCCACAATCGACAAAAATGTATTTATCTGCAAAAAGTATTGAACTATTAAAATGAAATTTGCTACATGTATTTATAATTATCCTATCCATTAATGTGTCGAAAATTGGCGTGGTCGGATAATGGATACGCCCACAAACTACAAAAATCTATATATATGCCCCAAAAAATTGACCTATGAACTTGAAGTTTGGTACACATATTTACTATTATGTCATACATCGATGTGCCAAAAATGGGCATGGTCTGTTAACAAACACGCCTACTATTCACCAAAAACCATACTCAGCATAAAACTCGACTTGCAAGCTGATAAGTAATACATACATTATTAGAGGACGTCATTATATACCCGCCACGCCCACTATTGTGAATGTGCAGGGTATTTAAGATATGACCTTAGTCAGATTTAGTTTTCATACTTGTTAGAATTGTCATTTTGTTGTTGCCAACACATATTATATACACATCGTATGTAGTTTATGCAAACACTTGTGCATACCAGTTGTAACTATAGTAAATGGTTAATGGACACAAATGGGTCTGCATGTTTGTTTGACTTTTTGCTGTTTAATGTTTACCTCTATGCCATTTGTCTTGTGCTGTGTGTTATATGTAGGAAATTAACACATTTGTAAATATGTTGTTGTTGTTCGTTTTTAAATGCATTCCATCTTATCAGGATTGGGTATACTGGGTTTACCAAACCGTGCACAAGAAAGGAACTTCTTTTTAAATATGTGACAATCAGTACGACAATATTATCATATTATTGGTTCGAAAGAGCGAAATGTAGTGCACAATAAAAAAAAAAGGCTGTCTAGCGCGGTAGCAGAACTCTCTACATATGATGAGGGGTATACTGAAATTGCCGTTTCATTTGTAACACCCAGAAGAAGGCTTCAGAGACCCTTCAAAGTACATATATTCTTTATAAGCGTCTAAAAGTAAGTCTATCTAGACATGTCTATTGTTGGCATTCTCAGGGTTGTAAAAATTAAGCTGACATTTTGTACAGCCCCATTGAGTTTCGCAGATTGCTATTTAAAATGGGCAAAGCCAGTCAAGGGTCACGCCTACGATGAACAAATATATGCAAAATGATTGAGCTACGAAGTTGAAATTTGGTGCAAATATTTATTATTATCTTATCGATTTACGAAAATAGGCATGGTCAGATAACGGACACTCAATCGACAAAAATCTATACATTTGCTACAATAATTGACCTATGAACTTGAAATTTGGCATACATATATATATTATCCCATCCATCGATGTGCTAAAAATGGGCGCGGTTGGATAACTTGCAAATTGATATGTAATACCTACACTATTAGAAGGCGTTATCATATACTTGCCACGCTCATCCTTTATATTATATGTGGAGGGTATTTAAGATTTGGTCTGAACCAAATTTAGTTACTTTACTTGTTTTTTATTTTAATTTACCACAAAGTGACGCCACTCCGTCTGCACGCAATTATAACAAAGAACATTTTATGAATTCCATGCATTCTATGCTGTCGTTGTCGCTATTCATTATATGTCTACTCTTTTTTCACTCATTTGATTATAAGCGACACGTAGCCTTCAACAGCATAATTTTAAAATAATATTTAGCAATAAAATATTGTCAAACTTAGCTTATGACAAATTTTAAATACCTTTCACGTCTATTATAAAAGCAAACAGTGGGCGTGACGATGCTTTGGAATACAAGGTTTGATAAAACTTTTCTATTCCAAGCCAAATGAATTTTTTTGGTAAATTGTCGGCCTGCCTGTTATGAGAACCCACTTTATGTCATACATCGATGGATGACTTAATGTTAACGTCAGAGATCAATTTTTGTAGTTGATAGATAAATGTTTATGGATTGTGAGCGCGGTTTTCAATCGATTTGCCCAGTTTGAGAACTTTTGTTGAAAATTTTACCTCAATATCTTAACAATTACAATCATGAGCACTTCACCCATACACGGATGCACCGTCGGACATGGCCACATTGATTCAAATTTTAATTTTAATGCAGATCCAGAAAATATATATTTCGTAGCGTGTGTGAAAACACCTTCTGCGTATTGCAAACGAAATGACAAACCTGGTATGCCCCCACCACCACATAATCAAATGGAGGGTGTAGAAAACTTAATGAAATTTCAATATTTAATTATAATGCGTACGCATTGTACGTGAACGTTGTGTGTATTGGTGTAAGAAATAATTGCTCAATTAATTGATCGCCCTATAATGTTCAAAGATAATGCTGTTCTTGTTATTGTTATTATTCCAGACCATCAATGCCCTCTCTAAAGCACTACAAAGGCCAATTGAGGAAGGATTTCTTTGGTAGAACAGCTGGTTTAATAGGCGTGTAAGCTTTTCTTTTTTTCTTCTTCTTCTTTTATTCATACTTTGTTACACAACTAATTAACAAATAAATGTAGCCATGGCCAGGATTGGGAATCGTTTCGTCAGGAGGTCCAACATATATTATTACAACCACAAACTGTTAAACAATATATACCGCCCCTAAATACTATTGCCACCGAATTTATGCAAAGGTAAAAATTTGAGTTTTTTTGATTTTCAATTTTTGTAAAAAGAATAAAAACATAAATATCGTGTACATTTATTTACAGGATCCATGTTATGCGTAATGAAAAGGAAGAGTTGCCAAACGATTTTTTACATGAACTGTATAAATGGGCTTTGGAATGTAAGTGATGTTGAAAAGAAGAAATTTTGGTGGGTCAAGATCGACCCATTAATACCCTACACCACTTAATTCCACAAATTATGCTAGATTAGTATATAAATAAATGCCAATCATACTCTTATACAAGTTATTGCGTTAAAAAGCATTATATGGGAAGGGGTTCTAAAAATAGTCCGATCGGGTCCAAATTGGCCACAACCAATTATTTAGCTAATTAACTATTCTTCACCTAATTTTGGCAAAATATATTAAGAAATATGCATTTTCGTCATACAAAGCCTTATCTCATAAAAGTACTTTATATGGGGAGGGGTGTTAAAAATGGTTCAATTTAACCCATTTTCAATAGTACATATCTTAAGACCACAACATGCATTTTTACTAAATTTCATCGAATTATCTAAAAAACTATGGCCAAAACCATGCGTACAAAAGACAGACATACAGACGGACATGCTTAAATTATTCTAAAGCGTTCCGTATAATGAAAGTTTAGCCGTTTATGTCTTACAAACATCCGCACAAACTTAATATACCCTTTGTTACAAGTGGTGCAAGGTATAATTAATTATTCTTATCATAATATCCTTTTTTTTTTTAGCTGTGGGTCGTGTAGCTTTGGATACCCGTTTGGGTTGTTTGTCTACGGAAGGAAATGAAGACACACAGACAATTATCGATTCAATTAATACGTTCTTTTGGGCAGTCCCAGAGTTAGAGTTACGTATGCCTTTATGGCGTTTATATCCAGTCAAAGCCTATAAATGTTTCGTTAAGGCTTTAGATAATTTCACAGAGTAAGTAAAGGTTCGTTGTGTGATATTATTACAGAGTTATGGCACGTCATGTTAGTTATTAACTAAGAACAGTTTTATCAAAGCAATAAAAATTTGATTCGATTTTAGATTTGGTCTAAGCCAAATTTAGATTTCTTACTTGTTTTATATCAAGTTCAGTATTAATTTCTAGTACAGGAGAGAAAGCATTTTGATAAAAAAAACAAATCGATATTAATTTTTAATGCATTAGTAATCATTTCTTTGTATGTTGCTACTAATTTGGGCATTAAAATTCTAAAATACTCTACTGATGCAACATACATGAATTCCCCTCTCTATAGCATGTGAGTAGTAATTCTTTTAATGGCCCTAATACGTACAATTTAATGCATGAGTACTGCATACAAATGTTTACTATGTGTATGCAGTCCAATTAATTTCTTGTTCTTGAACACCAATTTAGCATTTAGAAACTTTTCTACTCTTCACTTTATTTATATCGCTGCGAGTGTGTAATATGTTTGACATTCACTTTAACATAAAGTCTTTTCTCAGATCCTGCAAGGAATATAGCAGAGAAATAGATTTTATTCGTTTGGGGGCGTGGCCCTTGATCGACTTTACCCAAGTTAAATAGCAATATGCATTTTTAAATTAGAAGTATCTCAAAAACACACGACCATCAGAATGCCAACGAGAGACATGGACAAACTTGTTTAGAAGAATGTTTTGGGTGTACTTTGTGAGGTATTGAGGCCTCCCCCAACTGTTGCAAACAGAATAGGCCTTATGTGGACCATATAAAAATGAGCAAAATCGAATAAAAACTGTGCCCACAATTTAAGACAAAGTATGTATAGAAGAAATTTAATCTTTGAGGTGATACATATATAAAGATATTGTAATAATCGAAAATACTGAATGTAACTGCATACTTGCCACGCCCACACGTTACACATAAATATCTGATCTGACTTAATCCAAATACATCCATTATCGTTGATTTGATTTTTTTTTAATTTCGCAGCATTTGCATGAAAAACATAAATCGCACCATGGATGCAGCGGCCAATCGGGCGATAAGTAAAGCAAAACTGGACGTAAGCATTGTTGAGCGTATAGTTAATAAAACGGGCAATCGCAAATTGGCCGCCATTTTGGCTTTAGATCTTTTCCTAGTCGGTGTGGATACGGTCAGTATTAAATGAAAATCCTTACGCAATAAAGCAACAATAACAATAGTTTATAAATATATTGAGATAGACCTCAGTGGCTGCTGCCTCAACTATTTATCAATTAGCGAAAAATGCGGACAAGCAAGAGAAATTATATCAAGAATTACGAAATGTATTCATCCACCAAGACGCGGAAATTACTCAACAAACGCTGGAGCAAATACCGTATTTAAAAGCTTGCATCAAGGAGACCTTAAGGTACAATCTCAAGCATATTTTCACAGTTTGAAGTTTAATAATTCTGTTTCATTTATTTTACATCCCTTTTTCCATTTTTCATTTATTTATGTGTGCGCTCTCTCGTGGGCATGTATAAGAATGTATCCTGTTATCATAGCCAATGGCCGCAGTTTACAAACGGATGCTGTCATCAACGGTTATCATATACCCAAAGGAGTAAGTAGACAAATGAAAAGCACTGAATAAAGTGACAGACGGCCGCTTGGTTAGTGTAAGGAAATGTGTTAAAAAATTAAACATGAAATAGTCTTCTTCGCCGACACATTTTACATTTCATTTATTTCGTCCGTCGTGTAATCTTTGGTATTAAAAGGGATTTCATTCTTCTTAGCAAGCAAGACAGCAAGAAAGATGAGAAAAATTCGTAATTTGTAAAATTCTTGCAAAGTAGCGAGAAAGCAAAAAGTGTATTATTATTAAGGGAAGAGTGCCCACCCCCAGACAACAACGTTTAATTTAATTTAAATAAATCAACGTCACAGTGAAGTGAAGATTTCATTTATTTCTCTTTACGTCACTTCATAACGAGCAATAAATTTTAAATAAACCGAAGAATGTTTTTAGATGCAGTTGTGCAAGAGAGGCAGTCATTTATATACTGCTTTAATGATAGTATTAGTTGGCAAGGAAATGTCATATTTTTTTTGGGACATAATAAGAGAATAAGCCTTGAATGTTGTATAATCTTTTTATAGACTCATGTTATATTCCCCCATTTGGTGGTATCCAATGATCCGCAATACTTTCCAGAACCAATGACATTTTTACCCGAACGTTGGATTAAAACAAATGATTGTCAAACTTATGGTAAGAATTACATATATGTAGTATATGCACTCTTCTAATCATGTCTTCCCGTCCGGGCATAATGACATTTCATTCTTGTCCACAAAATTCAGAAGGAATTGCCAAAAAAGAAAAGTATTATATATGTTGTGGTTTCAAAACAAAGGACATGACTGCTTTGAAATCTCCTCTGTCCTTTTAAGATAATATTCGTTCACTTTTTTACACATTTTGGGCGGTATCTCGGTAACTTGTAACGAATGTTGGCTTTAAAGTGCTCTCATGTTTAAGGCCTTTCGCCTAGCTCCACAAAAAAAAGTCTAATGCAATTATGCATGAAGAAAATTTTATCAGAAAAATCACCAATTATTCCAGCTTTCATTGGGCGTACCTAGTATGTGAATTGTGAATGGTCATGGCGTGATTTGCACTTTATGTGGATGCAGTTGTAAATCTTGTTTTAAAATAGACCATAAAGAGCCGTAAGACCCAATTGCTGAGAACATAGGAGAATTGATCAATTCTGTTTTTCTCCCCCACTGTCACTTACAGCAGCGATATTTTCCACCGAAAGTACATACATTAGCGATTAATCCATTATGATACCAGTTCCTTTAAATGTATTCACTATCTTTTCAATTGTTTGTTCGATAGGATGATTATAAATGCCATAATCTCCACTTAAAGTGTGAAAAGTGGTCAAGCCTAGATTCACTCTACACTTAGGAGATATCTCCTATAAGTGCACGTCACAGTGCCGATGAATTTCCCCCATACACGCAGGAACTGTCTACTGCTGTAGGTATCGAACACACTACCCTCCGCATTACAGCTAAATGTTATATCTCTAGCAATAGGTTTTAGCCCATTCGAATGCCTCGTTCAATCCTTAATCATCCACTTTCGTAAATATCGGACACCAGACTAGTAAAATGACAATGCAATGGCATGTATTAGGGATACCAACACTAAAGTTTTCAAACCACAAAATATACTGAACAAACCTACATAGCATACCTGTTACTTGGTAACGCTATAGAGAGTGTGGGTGTGCCAGTTGTCACGCTTACCCGACTATTCATACATTTTCACCTCGTTTACTGTATGTTTACAATATTCGCATGAGCTTTGCATGCAGCTTTGTGCATAAGTGTGTTTGAGTAATTAAGTATTCAACAATTTTATGCTTATCTACCCATATATGGTTTTGAAAATTGTAATGAAAAGCGGAGCAATGTCCATTTACTAATGAAAGCAACAACAACAATAATATGGAAAATGAAAATGGAACGATAATACAGAAGAAAATCCATCCCTTTGTCAGTTTACCGTTCGGTTATGGACGGCGTATGTGTGTGGGACGACGTTTTGCTGAAATTGAATTGTACACACTGTTGTCAAAGGTAAGTCATGCATACGCAAGCAGTTATCTTCTCATTTTATGCAAATTTTTTATACAGTCTTGCAACTCTTCCGAAAAGTGGCGTTACGTTGTTCTTGTTGTTATGTTTATATGTTTCTTACTTTACAGATCTTTCGCAAATATAAAGTGTCATATAATTATGGTGAATTGGCGTATAAAATGAATTCGACCTACATACCAAAGTCTCCACTCAACTTTCAACTACATGTGAGAAAAGAATAGAAAAACCTTTCGCAGATGATTTTTTTCATCTCACTTTACAAACAATATTTTTCATTGTTATTTTAACAAGTACATGTACATATAATCCATGCTATGTAATGAATAAAAATGATAAAGAACCTGGTGAATGAGAATAAGAAATGAGAAAAAGGAAATTACTTACTACTTAGCGGAATCGTTCAGTTGGTATTCGTTGCTACGTGAGAAGCACTCTTGAACACCGCCATCCTGCCACAAACGTTTCATGGCAGCTAATAATTCTTCGGAGAAGGGTTCAGTATCGTGCATACGCTGACACACATCAAATACCATTTTTGCGTCACTCTAGAAATATACAAACGTACTCGTATACATACATACACAGAATACTTTCTCCATGCATGCATTTAAATAAAAAGCAACAAAACAATTTAATAAGCCTGAGGTTATGGACACATACAAATGTGCACGCACCCGTTATGGGTTTATTGAAGTGTTTTTTTGTTTTCCTTTACGTACCTCTCGTTCATTATTGCTAAACTGAATGCTAAGATTAGGCATTGCTCTTAGTATGGCAACTAATGATTGTATTGTGTTGCTGTACACAACCGGTCGATATTGTTTAAAATCTTCAGGAGTAAACCCGCTCTCATGTATAATTTTCATTTGTTTGACAATTGTACTTTTGCCCGATTCGCCGGCACCTAGAAATTGAAAAACAAAATAAATTAAAATGTGTACACGGTGGCGTATGAGTGATATATAGAAAAAAATTTAAGCGCTACTAAGAGGTAACATTTTGTGAACTCTCATCAGATTGACTGACTGACTGACAGACTATGCCAACTCAGAACATGTTTCAAGGGTTTTACAACTTGGAATACATTGTTTTATTTCAATCAATTTTTCATTTCATTTATGTTGTATCAACAATCCACTTCACTGACATTTTTTCCGTTATTCAATCAATCTCTATTACAAAACAACTAAATATGTTATAGTCGATCAAGCCCGATCGATTAATACCCTACAATTCAATTCAATTTTATATTAAATTATGCAACCATTAGTTTAGTTGTATATGTATTCACTGCCATACAGGATACGTCGTGAAATATAATTATAAGGGAAGGGGGTTCTAAAAATCCTCCGATCGGGTAGTCAATTATAAAGCTAAATAACTATTCTGTACCAAATTTTGTCCAAAATTGCGATTTTTTGCCATATAAGGACTTCCATTATAATAAGACCTTATATGGGGAGGCGTTCTAAAAATGGTCCGATACAATACATTTCCAATAGGGCTCACCCTTTTTTGCCAAAACATTTTCTTATAGCAAATTTCATCTAAATATGTGACCTTTAGCTTAAACATATATTGTAGTTACATGGACAGATGGACGGACATTATTAAATCAATTCGGATTTTTATTCTGAATCGATCGTTATAATTGATTGATAATTGGGCATAGTTACAAACATCCGCACACACTTAATATACAGGGTGGCGCAGAGTATTAAAGAAAATGTTTATTAAATAACAGAAAAATAGAAAATTATTTTTATTACATTTTATACCATATGAGTACATACACAAACACATACACACGCACAGACGCGCTTACACACACAAACACATATATACGCACCCAATGATTACTTTTGCTGGCAATTAAATTAATTATCAGGGACGTAAGTGAATGAAAATCTGTTTAATATAATTCACAATTTTTATGCATTTCTTTCTTTAGTGCAACATCTTCGTCTCTATCACATGTTGTTTATAATGTCTGTACAACGTTGCACATCAATAACGAACGAAAAATATATTTAATGAATCGTATATATATAAACATACACATTCACATACAGATACCCATACATTTGTATTGAGTGGGTGTAGCGATGCGTTCATGTGTTTGCGGTCAATAACAATTATTGTGTTTCTTTGTTGATGCCAGCACGAGTTGTTTTAAGAATGGCACTGTTTGTGTTCTGCATTCTGTACTCATTAGTATTCGTTTTATATTCTCGTTGCCCTTAATGCTTTGCTTTGTTACTATTACATGGTAAGCTGTTTTATTGTTGTTGATATTGTACAACACTTTTATTGTAGAACATCAATTAAAAACGTTTTTTTATTTGCGGATTGTATTGTACGTGTACGTTTAATGTCTTTTAATCGATTCCTTTCTTTTTTTTTTAATTTAACATTTCTGATAAAAATCATGTTTCGTTAAAAGTTGCAATTTTATTGTAATCCAAGTACTAAACTTTATTTCCGAGTTGCTACTATTCAATTAATCTGATTGGTAGTACTCAAGTACCATATAGTAGCTTCCATGTACTATATAATACAACAAAATTACTGCAGAAGCTCTACTGTAATTAGGTATTGATAACATAATCATTGAATTGAAAATGACTCAAATGGAAAATGAAATAAGTAAAGCAAATTGAAACGAATATAAGTAAACTGGAATTGCAAATAAATAGCTCAAATGAACATAACTCAAGAAAGAACTCAAATGAAACTCAATGGAATTTGGATATAAATAACTCAAGCAGAATTATAAAAATTGAGTTATAAAGTGGAATCGGAAATATGTGAAATGTAATAAAAAAAAAAATAAAAAAAACTTAAATGAAAATAAAAATAACTCAAGAAAGAACTCAAATGGAATTGGAAATAATTAAAATGGAATTGTGAATAAATCACTCATGTGGAATTGGATATATCTCAAATGAATACAAAAAATAACTCATATGGAAAAGGAATGAAATGGAAAATGAAAATGTTGCAACTCATACTCGAAAGGAATTGAAAAATGAAAAATGTCCAATTCCAACTAAATACATACAAAATCCAATTAAAATATTCCCAAATCCAATTGAAAAATTTTTCATAAGTAAACAGGAGTGGTGAACAAAGCATGAATGCCAACTGAATGAATCACAGCAGTGTGGTATTTAATAGGAGATATAAACTATAAACCAAACCGCATATACAATATATTTTATGAACGATTCCTGTCGTAGTTGTTCTTGTTGTTATTACATATTAGTGAATGAATCTCTTTGTCTTTTGTGAAACGTGCTTGTTGTTGTCTATTGATTACAACATTGTGTGTTTTTCAACTTGAATTTACTCTCGTTCGCCCTTACGCACCACACAAAGGAAGGCTTGCTAACGGATTTCCCTCGTTTGTTACTTCACCACCCACATATATAAAATACTTTGTTGTGCTAGTGTCTGCTGTTTTAATGTTACTTAAGTGTTTTTACACTTTGGAGGCCGTTAGGTTACAACGATGCGATACTTAAGAGGCATATACTCGTACGTCGTACGCATGTTGATGCAAACATAAAAGTGTAATAAAATAAAGTATGCATGTGTACATAATACGTGAAGATGCGATATTTACAAACAAATATTCAGAAACAATAACTTTTCAATCTGAAAACCTACAGACTGAAGCCCGCCCCCCGTTCATTAAAGAGTATTTAAGTGATTCGAGATTTATTGCATATATTTATAGATGTTAAGTGTTTTTCTTATTTGAATAAGAATCGAATAATACCAGCCAGCGTAATATGTGTACGTAAGCAACATGACCTAAAAGAGTTCTTTGTATTTGTGAAGCATCCACCATCACTCCATGTGATGGGCTAAGGCTACGGAAAACTTACCCAACAGCAACAATTTGATATCTTTGGCTGCTTGTATGCCATCCTCTTTAAGGTTACGCTCGATTAGGCGACTTCTGGCGGCTGCTGCCCTCTCCTCAGCAGACTGTGCGCAGCCCATGGTTCGTATCGCTTCCACGCAAAACGTTTTGAAGGTCGTTCAATATCGGCCGCAACTGGCCGAACACTGTTACACACAGAAAAAAAACACCACCACCGCTACCACTACCACTACCACTACCAATAACAACAAACACGCGATTGTGCAAGAAATTTCTTTGGAAAATCACCCGCCAAAAAAACACGAAAAAGAACAAAACACCAAACGGAAAATAAATCAAAACAAATTACTTCCACTGACGCTTAATCAAAGTATCACGCAGCAGATATTGTATTAAGCCAACTGCACACAAACGTTTACGGTGTTTAGTGAAATGTTTGTTTGTTTGTTTTTTAAATATATTTCTGTCTTAATTTCTGTAGTATATCTTCCGCCTTAAACAATGGTCAATATTTATCATTTATCAGCGTTACGTACAATTGGACGTTCACACAGCGTGTTTTTATTTTTGTGTAAATTATTTTTAATGATTGCACTTATAAACACATTTTGTTCTATATTAAGAAAATTATTAAGGAAATTATTGTAAAAATAATAAAGCGTTTTCTCGTGAAAAACATAGGCCCCAGTTCGGTGAACAATCACTTTGGATTTATTACAAAATTATTCAGATAGCCTCCAACTGTTTATTAAACCGTAGATGAGTCGCATAGGTTAGTGGGTGTGTACGAGCACAACAGATACAATTCATCATTTTAATTTTGGAATGTCATCCTTTCCCAACCGGTAGATTGGGCAATATTGGATGAAAGCTACGCCCACAATCATTAATCAAATCAGTCGATTTCGCGCTGTTTACAGGAATTGGGAATCTCTCACACCACAAATGTGGCGAATTTTGTATAAAGATCTTGGCATCCTTACAAAATCACATTTATTCAAGAACTAAAGCCTCTTAACCATATGAAGCGCCAAAACTTATGTTATGTTTGGTTATAGTTTTTAGAAATAAGAGACGATTTCTATAATTCGTCTTAAGGTCTTTAAGGTCGTCTTTAATACGAGCTATAAAATGGAATAAAATTAATGTCTCCCTGTTAAATGAAGATGATCGCCAGATAATTTTTTTGTGCTTTTAGCAGTTTAGGAAACCGCCACTCTAAAAGGGTTTATAAATTAAATATCAACCACGTTCTAGCTAAATGTTGGGTGTAGCAGAGTGTTGCCTATTTTAGGCTTAACATTTGCCCACTTCTTTCAACTTTCTCCTTGACAGTACTCGTTCGCATGATTAGTTAATTGTGAATGTGGCTTTAATGTATAAAGTAAAGCTATTCAACACGTTCACGCCGGCGCATACCACCGGTGGCAACTTTTGTTCAATAACATAAACATAATAGCTCCCGTCCGATAGAGCGAAAAGCTTTAAGCGCAGCCGCCACTGGGCTACGAGCATGAAATACAGTGCCGGCGTGAACGTGTTAAACTTCGGCAAATTTATCAAAAGCAAAGAATGTCGTTTGATCAAGAGCAAATTTATCATATATTTTTGTTATACCAAAAGACGATGCTTGACGATGATCTGGCAGACAAACTTACATTTTATAGAAAATTTGTCCTTTCTTTGTCCGTCACAGACCGTACAGTAAGTATACTATTGATGGGATAAAAATCTAAACTTAAATATAGCCGTTCATGTCCGTCTGTTTGCCTATTACTAGGGCGTTCAACTTTGAAAATTTTGAACTATTAAAGTGAAATTTTTTACAAATATTTACAACTATTGGAGGAGGGTATAGCTGGAAGAGCCGTACAGACTCTACGAGCACTAAAATCTCAGAGAAACACTACCAAAGTCATAGGTGATTAAGAGTGCATTCTTCATCAAGGTTTCCGCCGAAGATTCGCACAGCACCTTACCCTTGCAGTCATTGTTTGCCCCTTAACTTTCTGGAGTACAAGTACCAGTACCAGTACTCGACTTTGTGCCCGTTATTATGATGCCCAAGAAAACGCTGGACACTCACGTTTTCGCGGAGCGCCACGCCCGCAATTAACTAACACATATTACGACCATAAAAATAGTGCTATAAAGTCAAAATACAGATTTGCACTTAATTCATGAACATTTCACACGAATACATGTGGAGGGTAGTTTCCAACATTAGGATTCTTTGTTTTGATACGTTTTATACATTTCAATTATTTCTTTTCTTTGTTATTATTTAATAGGTTAATAGGACACTAATTAAGTCCTTGTTTTGTTAAGATAAAGTTCTTGCATTCAAATGCTACAATATGTTTTAATAGTGGAGAGGTATCTGTACAAATCTACCACCGGCTTCGCTTCATTCATCGTTTTAGTGGCATTTTATACGAGAGGCGCAGACACTGTACATTACTATAACAATACACACATACAACTGCCTAATAAAAAGTTACATTGTTAATGAAGTGAATTGTTTTGAAAAATAATTTGTTTTTTAGTTTTTCCCTTTTCCTTATTTAACAATATCGTTGGTGTCGCCCTACCGTTGCATGGAATCTTTCATTTCTTTCCAATTAAATATATTCAGAGTGATGATGAAATTATGCACGCACACCCACCCACTAAACATATGGCGTATTTTAGCCTTTGTTCTTACAGCACATACACACACACACATGTGAATTTTACATAAAATCAACGGAGTAAATAAATGGAAAAAGTCATCAGTCAGGCCAAATATTGTATAAAAAAAGTAAAAGAAAAGATATTAAATGGAATGAAATATCGTCTGAATGAATGTATGGATGATTCATGCACACATTTTTGCTGGCTCGCTCTATAATTGTCCAAATATCTGATTGTTGTTTTTTCATACACACATTTTATCCAGAAAAGACATTTTCATGAAATATTTAATTTATTTTTTAATGTTGAAACTTTTCTTTTTCTTATACTTTTATTTTATACACACTTTAACACACACAGTAATTATTTGATTTTATGAAGACTTTTTCACCACTAACTGCTTGCTTTGTAGGAAAATCGGAATTTTTTCATTTTCTTCTATGGTACCGCCCTAACCGTGGCTGTAAAAAATTTAAACGCGAACGCGTACAATACAACGTGTGCTAACATCAAGAGTCAAGTCATACAATAATTGTATTGGAGCGCATTGAGATGATAGCCATGAAAATAAGAAGAAACCTGACAGAGCCAGAGCTACAGCTACACTGCGCAGCTACATGTACATACATACAAAAGTATGTATAAGTATGCAGGGGGTATGTATATATATGTAAATGTTAGTCCAGAACTCTATGAGAGAGAAGTACTATTTACACTGAAAATAAAATCTATGGACAGACGGACAGATTTTAAGAAGTGATTTTGAATCGATAAATTCGTAGAAGAAAAGAAAAACTATAAAAGAGAAGAAGCTAGGTAAAGACTGAAATTTCACGCCCCGTTGTCAAAAAGTGTTGCACAATATACTCTGATGACAATAATTAGTAAGTCAAAAACTAAATCTTAAATACCCTTCACATCTACATACAAACGGTAGGCGTGGGGGTTAGAGGATTGCGCCCTCCAACAGTATTACAGTATGTTTTACGTATCATCTTCCAAGACAAGTTTTACACTGAGTACCGTTTTCTGTTAATTGTGGGTGTCTTTATCATCCAACCACACCCATTATAATTAGACCACATATATAATTATAGATATATATATGTACCAAATGTCAAGGTCATGGGTAAGTTTTTGTTGCAGATAAATAGATTTTGATCACGCCCACTTTTTTGCACATCCGTAGATGGGATAATTAGACCAAATTTCAAATTTGTGGTTTAAAATTTTGTGACAAATAAATAGATTATTGTTGATTGTGGGCGTGGCTCTTAACCAATTTTGGTTAATTTAAATAACGATCTGCGCGCAAAATGTAATAGTGTATAAAATTTCAGCTCAATATCGCAAAATTTACGACCCTGAGAATGCGAACAACAGAAGGACACTCGGACTAACGGAAGTACGTGACTAGATTGAGTCAGTTTATAATGTTGATCGATTTTGTAGGGTCTTCAACGCCTTTTGTGGGAGATTGCAAATAGAATGACAAACTCCGTGTACCCCCATCTTATGTGGAGGGTATAATATGAAGGTTCTAATATATTTACTTGAAACGTTTAGCGTGTACCGAAAACGTTACTCACGGTATGTGTAAAACTTTCCAAATATCTACAACTGTTACTACGAAAATTTTCCGAGTGTAAATATGATATTGGCGACCTATGAGAAAATAAAAGCTTTTTCCTATGACCCTATATACATACATAAACAACAAATACATATGCGAAAGCCTCCTCCTCCTATGTAAATGGTGTGGAGTTTATTTGAAAGGAAGAAAATGCTGAAAGAGAAGTCGAAATGAGAAACAGTTGGAAGAAAAACACTTGTTAAATCATGGGAAATATTGGAAAAAAGCTATAGCTTGTTGTAGTAATATGGCGCAAGTCATAGTCTCTCTCTCTCTCTCTCTCTTTATGTCATTCGCTCTCTCTGATTTTTATACCCTCCACAAGAGATATGGAGGATATACTAAATCATTTATCATTGCGTTTGCAACACCTAGAAGTAGGCCTTAAAGATGCTACAAAATATATATATTCTTGATCTTAATATTTTTGTCACATCCAGGCGTGTAAATTTTGCAATATTGAGCTGTAAAGACTGTTTAAGTTTCTGCAAGCAATATATCTACTCTTCAATTGAGCGAAATCGGTCAAGAGTCACGCTTACGATCGAGAAAAACATACCTAACAGCCTTTAAATTTGAAGCGCATTCGTACATAATTAAAAGATTTTTCTCCTTTTTTGTCAATTATTTCTAAGAAAGGTCAAAATATCATCATTTATAATAATTGTTGAGGTATTGCCAAATTTGGCCCCAATCGAACCGTGTTTGGAGCCCCTTTCCTTATAATGATATTTCCCGAAGAGATTGTAGGTGGTGTAAGGTGTTAAATGGTCGGCCCTGACTGACTATAACATTTTCACTTGTCCATTATATTAATTACAATTAAAATGTCTAACGATCCTGCGTAGAAAGGTGAGCCATGCGTCGGAATCTTTTATTCAAATCCCACTAACAACGTTTCACTAATATTTCAGCTAAATTGGTCAAGCCCCCGTACACTTGTATTGCACTTAACAATATTGTTTGCAATACAACTTTTCCATATAGCGGTTAAGGGTACAATGCGAAGGATTGAGATCAATGTAGAGGCAATAACGGCACAACACTGAAAAAGATGGTGAAGTTCTATGTTGGCGGTGATAACATCAGATTCACGTTTCATGTTCTAACTTTTATTTGATAAATGTTTGTGGTGGTCACGTCAGCGAACGTCACATAATACGTTTAAGAGTTGCTTCAATTGAATATTCAATTAAATGTGTAATAAAGCCGAGTGAGAAAACTAAATTCGGTTTAGGCTGAATCTTAAATACCCTCCACCTTAACATACCATTACATTGAATAATTTTTTTTTTTTTTTTTTGTAAAATATCCGAGCAAGACCATTTTTACCACATGTATATAAAAAAAATTCAATCTTAATTTGTGTTTAGTCAATTTGCGGATTGCAGATGTGCCATGGACGTATATTGACTCAATTTTTGATGTTAATCATGAATATAAAGCTTTTTTCAATAAGAACATAACATAATATAGCATAGGTTTCGGCGCTTCAAATGATCAAACGGCTCCAGTTCTTGAGTTAATTTCATCTTATAAACCAATATTTTTATTCAAAATTCGCCACAATATGGTATGAGATTCCGAATTCCTGTGAACGGCTGCAATGTTTATTTTTAAATTATTTATTATTTTTATCCTATAGTGAATATTTTCACTCGAATTTATCCACGACAGCCTAACTGGTGGGATAATTATTTAAAACGAATATCGAAGTAAGCGCTCTTAAACTTGCATCTACCAACTCAGAGGTGCAGTAGTAATTTTCCGAACGTTACTCATGTGTGAACTTTACCACAATAAAAATGTTAACCTTAACGGACATTTTGACGTTGACAGATCATGAAAAGCTTTAAGGGTGCGTTTATATTAAAATATGAAATTGTTATGTCCCTATTGAAAAAAGCTTCGCTTACTTTGTAGGATCACCAAGGCTTCCTTCTGGATTTTGCACATGGAATAGAAACTTAGGATACCCTCCCTCACCACTTAGGTACAAAAACAAAAAATATTAACACTACATGTGACAAAGAGATGAAGAATGCTGGGTACTTACAATGAAATAGATTGGTCATCTGAATGCTGCATTGAGTATGAATGAAATGTTTTTTGTGAATTTTTTTTTTTTAATACATCGCCACTCCACAGGAAGCTTCTTTAAGTAAGCACAAGCATATTTCTCAAGCAACAACTGCCATAATTTTGCAATAAATTTATTTAGCATGCACAAAAAGGTCTGACACTTGGAACGCAAAAGATCATCAATAGTCAATTAGAGGAGCATGTATATTGTGTTGTAAGCATGTATGTACATATGTGCGTGTTTTTTTTTTTTTTCTGCATTCAACTTGACAAATCGAATCCAATTGAAAGCAACGAATACTCGTAATGTCAAGTAGACAGTTAAATTTAATTGTTTGAATATCTGCTGTCACTTGTTTGTATGTGTTGTACGAATCACATTGTCAGTGGGTCTTTCGTTTCATACATTTTATTTTATCGCGATGATGTTTCTTAAGTGAACATTATTTATATATATAACAAGAAAGGAAGCTACATTTGGCTTAAGCTAAATCTTAAATACCCTCCAAATTTACATACAAAAGGTGGGCGTGGCAGGTATGCGATCACGCCCTGTAATAGTGTATATATTACGTATCAGCTTGAAGGTAGGTAATCAAGTTGTACACTCAAAATTTAGGCCACACGAACATACATGTCTAGATCGACTCAGGTTTTGTTGCTAATCAAGAATCTATGTACTTTTTTAGGGTCTCTGTCGCCTTCTTCTGGGTGTTGCAAACGGAAAAATAAACTTATTATACCCCCCACCTTATGTGGAGGGTATAAAAACACAAAAATCTCTTTTTACCATTAAAAATTTTATGTGAATTTTTTTCTTGGATCCATTCCTTTCCTATCACATGAAATTATTAAAACATTGCATGTTGTGGTGCTTGTCGTTGCCTCATGAATTTCTAATTAAGCTTGCATTGGTTACAGCTACTACCCCACCCCCTACTTCTCTACTTTCATCACTTGTCTTTTGCTTTTGTTTTTGCTTTTTCTCGTTCACATAATCGCTTTACCATGCTGCCGCTGCCATGTACCAGTATGCGATATGTTGTTAGTACACAAACTGTTTTATGCTTGCAATGGCCCTAATATTTTTTTTCTTTTTGTTATTATCGTTGCTGTTGTTGTTGTTGTTGTTGTTGATGCGGTTATTGTATTATATGCTTGTTCTTAAACCGATTGTTATGGTTTATTGACAATATTCTCTTTAATTACATGCTACGAGGAGTTAACATTGTCTGTTATGGGTCAGAGCAAAAAAAAAAAAAAAAACGAAAAGGTTATCGTCGATAAAAGTGTTTTACAAGTTTAATGAGCATAAGTCATAAGAAAAACACATATGTGTATGTAAAGCAAAGATTTATGATCATGTTTATAGTTAGGCGTCAATCGTTCGTTTATTCTATGTTTCATGCTTTTATATTTTCCTCTTTTTATGCACTTGGTTGGGTACATATAATCTTAGATACTAAACTTTTATGTACTCTACTTTAGTAGTGCTAAATATGGAACATTTACGACATCCAAAAGATATGTCCGTCCGTACGTCTGCTGTGAAGACTCTCACAATGGTAAACTTTGAGATATTTAGTTGAAATTTTGCACAAACCCATCACAATTTGTGTGCAGGGTGATCGTTATTTAAAATGGGTAAAATCCACGCCCATATCAGGTACAAAGAATGTACATAGGAAGTTCGGTATACATATTTATATTGACTGTTTCATCGATTTGACGATTTGGTGATTTCGGATAATAGACACGCCCATATTTTGCAAAAAAATAAACCTTCCATATACAAAATCTGATGTGAAAGTTGATTCGTATTACATATACTAATAATGATCCTTATCCGGTACCTGCCACGACCATATTTCGAAGACATATGTACATCTGGCACCAAGTGTTGTAGCGTATTAATGCTCGGGCAATTGCACTTGTTTCCTAATTAGAATGAACAGTCGATTATTATGATTGCTCACTTAGGAGAATTACTGAATTACAACGATTCATTTATTATAACTTGACTATATGATGATCATTAAGAAATTTTCTAAAGTAATTTTCTCATTTATAAATCATTTTTAAAAGCAAATTACTTACTCATTAAGAGAAAAATAATCTTGATTAAATTGTTTCTGATTAGGATGAAGTGACACGTTTCAAAAATAGCAAAAATTTGAAAATTGTTGAAGAAATCTGAATATTAAAATAGCTAAATCGATATGTTCGAAAACTTGACTTGGACCATTTTTAAATCAGGAGCACATACTATGCAACATTTTGTTCGTGATGGGTATAAAAAATGAAAATTGTTTTTAAACTTTATTAACAAACAAAGGCATGCTTGCCAACCAAAAATTGATTAATAGCAATAGTTTTGTATAGAAAAATGTATGTATGTGTATGTATAGATGCATATATTAATAAAAACACATGAGCGTGTAAGATAAACCAACCACCAACAGACAGACAGACTCGCACCAAAACTCAGGTGTTGAATGAAGAATTGTGTGAATATCAAGTGAGCGATGAACCTTTTGTTGCGTCTACTGCACAAAAACGAAATCCACACACAAGCACATTCAACTAACAGTAGTTGGATCTATAGTTTGTATGAATTTTCTATTCCAAAGGGATAGATAATCAAATCTTTGATCGAATAATACATGAATTACAAGCAATGTGTAATTATATAATTTTTATACCTTCCATGTCACTAATGAGGGTATACTAAGTTTGCTAATGCGTTCGCAACATTCAGAAGAAGCGCCTACAGTATTTATATGTACATTTTATTTGATCAGCATCAAAAGTCGTTCTGGACATATCCTCTCTCACGGTGATAAATGTTTAGCTAATGAAATACAATTTTGTACAGAAACGTCTAGTTTCTGCCCACAGATCGCTATTTAAAATGGTCAAAATTAGTAAAGAGCCACGCCCCCAATGAACAAATTAATTATCTGCTACAAAATTGGAGCTATTAAGTTGAAACTTTGTATAATAATTACACTTTCCATTGATGTGCCACAAATGGGCGTTGTGGGATAACAAACACGCCCACAATCGATTATAATCAAATTATCTGCCACAAAAATTAAGCTATGAAATTGGAATTTAGTTCAATGTGCCAAAAGTGGGTGTGGTCGGATAAAAAATACGCCCAAATTTTACAAAAAAACGTCCTCAACAAAAAACTTGACTTGCAAGCTGCTACGTAACACATACACTATTACAGGACATAATCACATAAGCAACATAAGCGAGGCAGGTACTTCGCTCACCCCATTATTATTATTATTTATATAAAGGGCATTTAAGATTTTCCCTAAGCCGAATTCAGTCAAATGTTTTTACTTATTTTTTGTATGATATAAAATATTTTAAAAGCAGAAATCATTTTTATACTAAACTTCAACCATTCCATATATATTCATAACAATGTTATTACATAATGGGCACATAGCACGGTTTGCATATATTCCTTTTAGATAATAGGAGTATATGCATTGTATATAAACAATGGCTTTGTATATACGCAGTATGCATCATACGAGTACACATACCATACGCACACATTTTGATTTAATTGTTGATATCTATTTTTTGTCATGTCTATCATGTTTTTATGCCCTTACCATGAATAATTACTTGTACTAGACAACAAATTTACCTTATATTGTAGTTATTGTTGACATCAACTGCATAAACATGTGTACTTGATGGCGAGTGAATAGAAATTGTAACAATAGCTTGGGAGAGAAGATGAACGAACCGTTGCAGGCATAGCAATAAATCCATACACTAACACATGTCGTAAGATTTATGACTTAACCACCACCCATACATCTATACATATGTATGTACACTACACGTACACATCATGTGTTCGTATATAAACATATATGAATGAATAAATGATTCTTCTCTACATGATTGCACAATTGTTTTACAATAGCTGGCTGGCTATCTTCTTAGCTAAAGGCAAATATTGTATGTAGCATAAGATGACAACAACAACAACAACAGTGCATGTATGTGTGATGCTTAAGAGGGTGAGCAAATATTTCAAGAAGCATAGAAGCCAGTCAGTCAGCAGTTGACAGTGTTAAAATAACTGTAAAGTAACAGATAAATAAATAGTAGACAATACAATAAAACAGTACCAACGACAATAACAACAACAACAACAACAACAACAATTACCAGGAATATATAAAAAAAAGTAAAATCTAGATCTAGTGCTTTACAATGGATGGCATCTTAAGATTGATGTCTGTATGTCCATTGGTTGCACTCCCATGAGAAAAATAAAGAAAGATTATTTTTGTTATTGTTCTCTTGTAAGGTGGTACAATATAGCGCGGAACAATATGTAATAAGTTCATAAAAACTAAATTGATTGAGTTTGTTTTTGTTCAAATTACAGCCTGCAGCAGATTGGTCAAGTACAAAAACGAAACGAAACTTATGGCTTAAGGTCATGTCGTAAATACCCGTCACATCTTTGTGCAAAGTGGAGGTGTGGCATGCTTCACATAACATACTAAGGTATACTTAATTTGTGTCCGTGTGTCTGTCTGTTGTTGATAATGTATATATTCTTAATCGGCAGCAAAATCTCCGTCGACCCTGTCCATGAATGTGCGACATCAATTTTGTGCTATTGAGCTGTAATTTTATCCAAAATTTTCTAGTTTATGAACGCATGGTTTCTACTTAGATTAGATGAAAGCGATTAAAAACCATGCCCACAATCATGTGGGATAATTGTGGGGTTTTTTAAATGTTTCTTAAGTGGGGGAGGTAATTTCTATATCTCTTATCTGGAGGGTAAGATTGGCACGATGCCAGGCTTTTGAAGGAGACATCTCCTGAGTGACGACCTTTTGAAAAAAAAGTCCATCTTGCGGCCAAAAAAATCTACATATGAAGTTGATCGAATAATAGACAAAGTAGGATTGTTGGGGGCTATTATTAGGTTTGTGTATACATGTGGAAATTGTTTAAACTTTGCCCTAAGCCAAATTGAATGAATTTTCTTAAATCATTTCCTTAAACTACGATACCCCCGTAAAATGATTTCCACTATACAATACAACAAAGAAATTTTGGGTTTTCCCCCTCTATGTGTATATGTATTATATATACATTAATAAGTTTGTGTATTGTCCTTGTTTTGCTCTTTTTCTGCATCATACACACACACTTCTAAAGCAATTGATATTTTATATTTGATATTTTCAATATTGTTTTTAACTTACCCAGCAGCAATAGTTTGATGTCTTTGGCTGCCTGTATGCCATCCTCTTTCAAGTTCTTCTCAATTTGCTTGGAGCGTTGTATGGCAGCCCGTTCTTCAGCTGATGTCGTGCAACCCATTGTTATGGTTAATGCTTTATGTGTTTGGTTGGGTGGTTGTGCGTTATTTTACGGTTTCTTTTTCGATAAATTTCGGTTTCCCTTTTTCAATTGAAACCTCTCTCTTTCTGTCCCTCTCCCACGCACTATTTATTAGCTTTCCTTTTTGTTTTTGTTTTTGTTTTTGTTTTACTTCTTAATTGTTGTTATTATTATTATTTCTTTCAATACGTTTTCACGTTTAAGTGTTTCTTAACTTTTCTAGTTAAAAGTTATTACAGTTGGGCAGATGTGTGTGTGTGTGTGTGTGTGCGTTTGGGTGTACGTTTTACCTAGAGATGAAAATGTTAACGACGTTCAGTGTTGACGCCAGCGATGAATATGTTTTCAATGATTTTTATTGTAACGTGACAAAGTTTAATGAAACCCAAAAATTTTAACTTTTCTTCTCTGCTTTTTCTACTTTTTCACCTGCAGCAGCTATAAAATTCAATGATAATTTACCGTTCCTTGCAGTTTTTTAATTGAAAAAATCACAAGCGAGCGCGTTTGTTAAGAATGAAATTAAATTAAAAATTTATTTATTCTAGTTTTATACGAGAGAGATAAGTAACCGCCTAATTACCAATAACAACAAATAATATATTGAGATTTATGTTTACGTAGGAGTGGGAGCTACTGGCAGTATATGGTATGAGTCACGAATGGTATGGTGTGCAGTTGTACATAATAAATATTGAAAAATAATGTCATTGTTAAGCAGATGTTTTGTTATTGTTGTTGTTGATGTTGTTGTTTTTGATTTTGATTTTGATTTTACCGATTCAATGTTTGCGTTATTTTTAGAGATTCCGTCTATTTTTAGGAAAATTTATCTATTATTTAAGTAAAATTTCTTTTCGTGGAAAATTTTGAGACAGAAGATTGTATGATGGCACACTTTTTTTTTTCTCTCGACTATATAAAAAGGACACAAATTTGATTATTTTTCCTTTTTCACTATTAATCAAGGCCCCTTAAATGTCAATCAGTCCTTTGTCTTACAGCTTTTGCTCTTGCTTCAGTATATTCCTTACAATGAATGTCTCTACCTGAACTATATGCCATTGATCTTTACTCCTCACTAAGTTGTGAATCATATTGTCGCCGAAACGAGTTAAAGCATTAAATGCATTGAAAATATTCTCATACTCTCCTCATAAGATGTTGGAGGGATACAAAGTGTGCCACGACACCCTGTCGTATACGTATTTTGTTCTTTAAGCTTAAATACGTTTGGTTGAACACAGTGTGTTAATGTGCTGATAACATGACAAAGCTAGTAAAAATATTGTTAACTTTCTTTTTACATGTGCCTGTCTCTACGACAGGCTGCAACATAAACAAAAACCACTAATAAGCCAACAATTATTTCAATAAATCAATAACAACACTAACAACAGTAACAACAGTAATAACGTTACAACGTTACCCCGTGAAGTGTATTAAATAAATAAAAAAAAAGGAGAAAAAAGAAAACACAACTGCCAACCACCGACAAATGCCATAAATTTAGAACCGGAGCCAGACAATGTGCATATATTTACATAAAAGCTACTCGACATTAATAAAACAACTACCACTTGTCTTTCTTTGTGCCTTCCAGATAACCAACGTTATACCTGCTGTACATGGTGGCAATCATATTTGCTAAGCAAAGGGTATAAAAAAAAAGTATATTAACGGAAAATAGCAACGCCAACAACAACAACAACAACACAAAATAATAATAATAATAATAACAATAACAATAACAACAGCAACAACAGAGATGTCACTTCAGGCTACAGGATGAACGTTGTTTATACTAGATACGTACTCGTTTGCTATAAGGAGGAGATTTATGGTATGAAAGGGCGTTATTTTCGATTAATACTGACTGACCACATTTTATGTAAATTTTCCTTTTCTACGTAATTACACATGGAACGGTGTTATATGAATGAGTGTTTAAATATAATATTCTTGCTTTGTTAAAGTGTATTTATAATTGTCACATTTCCAGAAAATGTCCTTCGAATGTTACGTTTCATTAATCATTGTGTTGACGCCATTTTAATGATAATAGTAATGACGTCTCAGAGGGTTTATTGCAGTAAATCCTCCTTTTCTTGATTCCACGAATTTGTCAATTAGAAATTATATGCAAAACAATTGAAAATATTATAGTCGGTCAAGCCCAACCATCAAATACCCTACACCCTACCATATTATTCAATTAAAATTTTTTCTTTGAAAAATGAAAAAAAAAATTTTTTTTTATTATACCCTCCACCTCAGTGATGAGGGTATACTACGTTTGTTCTTCCGTTTGCAACACCCCGAAGGTGGCGTCAGAGACCCTACAAAGTATATATATTCTTGATCAGCGTCAAAAACTGAGTCGATTTAGACATCTATGTCCGTGTGTCCGTCTGTTGTTGGCACTCTCACGGGCGTAAATTTTGACAGATTAAACTGAAATTTTGCACAGGCACTCTTAGTTTTTGCACGCAGATCGCTATTTAAAATGGGCAAAATCGGTCCAGAGCCACGCCCACAATCAACAAAAATCTATTTATCTGCCACAAAAATTGAGTTATAATCTTGAAATTTGGTATGTACGTCTATAAATAATAGATTCATTGGTAGGCCAAAATGGGCGTACTCGGATTACAGACATGCCCACAATTAATAAAAATCTTTATATCTGCCACAAAAATTGATCTATGAACCTGACATTTGGGATGCGTATACATAGTTATCCCATATACTGACGGGCCAAAATTGGGCGTGGTCGGATAATAGACACGCCCTCAATTTTCAAAAAACCATAATCAATGTAAAAGTAGACTTGTATGCTGATACGTAATATGTACACTATTAGAGGGCGCAATATATTATATATATTTGCCACGCCCTTTGCTGTAGATTTGGCCTAAGTCAAATTTAGTTTTCTTACTTGTTTTTTGTTTGTTTATGAAGTCAAAAAAAGAAAATGTTATATGGGGAGGGGTACTAAAAATTGTCCAAACTTATCCGTTTTCAAAAGGATTCCCTTTTGGGCCAATACATGTCCTTGTACTAAATTTCATTGAAATGTCTCAAAAAATGCGTTACGGACAGACGGACGTGGTTAAATCGATTCAGATTTTGATTCTGCAGAAATCGGTATACTTGAAGGTGGGGATAGGAGTTGCAAACATCCGCATAAACTTAATACACCGTTTGCCACAAGTGGTGCATAGTGCGCGGTGCACAGTGGTGTAAAGTGCACAGATCATAACAATGTCTTCATAATGACATTTTCTTTTCTTTTTTTGCCCTCGTAGCACTGCTTCTTTCATTCTCTTTCTGAATACCTTTAAACCTATCGAATTACGGTTCCAAATTGATAGACCAACTAACAAATAGCTAAAAAGATGTCGTCACCTTCATTTTAATCCCAAATGGGAAATGTTCACCGGAAAAAAATTAACAAAGAGCCGGCTTATGTACATTCATAAGTATCTAAAAAGAAGTCTAATCTTAACCAAACGAATTGAAACCACACAATCTAACAATAAACACCCACCTATCTATTCGTACATATACATGCACACTCTACACGAATACTGTTGCCACCCACAGACTCTGTTGCAACACCTTTTCAATGGTTGACAAGAGGTGACAAGAATGAAGACAAAAGTAAAATCCTAAGATTACAAAAAGAAGCAACATTTATTAAAAAAAAAAAAAAATATTTAATATTATGCAAAAAAAGTGTGGACAACTACATCATGTATGTAATCATCGTAAAGAAAATGAACGTAAACACCAGAGATAGAAAACCACCCTATTGTACAAAACGGTTAACGAGAGTAAAAAAAAATCTTTGAGAGAAATTTTATATACCATATATAGAGTACAACGTACGTACTAAATAAGCTTTCATATTAAACTCAATGTATAGTATTTAATTGTTTTGTTGTTGTTGTTGATACTGTTGGTGAGTGCGCAATCAACAGTATTTTTTTGCGGATTAAATACTACCTATAAAGGCTACACCTTGTTTTCACCCCATGCAACACACCATTGCAACATTTTTGGTGGAATAGAAAAAAGGAAAGAAAAATACTAGGCTTTAATGATACAACAACTAGAAATTGCCAAATTTAATTAAGGACTTTTTAAACGCAAACTAATGCATTCCAAGTTCAAAATCGTTGTCGTTTAATGATAGTGATCAAGTTGCTCTTATTCATCTTTTTATGTATGTGAACACCTCGCGTTTACGTGTGTACAGTATCTCTTAATGAACACCTAATATGCTGCAATTTTTATCCATATTGCTTGCTTTTTGGCTCATAAGTATGTATTCTACTACTATTCTTGTTCATCTTCAAATGTTCTCTGCGCGTACAGCATATATTTAAATATTCAAACCCATACTAATATCACGCATTTCTTTTCTGACTGAAGTATCATTGAATTCGAAACGTGCAGTATATTAAAAATTCTTACGTCCTCCGGTTCGGTTTACTTAAAAGGTTATATTCATACACACATTGTCAGGATGGCACAACAACCTAACTCTCACCCGTGTACTCAAGCTCCAATTTTTCTGTTTTCTTCTCTTTGCAAATTTACTGCTGCTAACACAGCGGGCGTTTTTTTTTTCACTTTTTTTTTTTTTCGTACACCTCACTTTTACACTGCACAAGATTTTTTCTTTTTTAATAAACACTTGCTATTATATTATTACTTATGCCAGGTATTCTGTAATACTGCAACAAATCTCTTTTCATAAATAATTATTTGTCAATATTTATTAATTATATTTTGTTTAAAAGGAATATTTTTATAAAATTTTAATATTCTTTTCTCCGCACACATACAGCCCGCAAAAAATTTTTATTAACTCTGCACAAGATACATGATGGAGTTGCCGTTGAATCAATTTTTTTTGCAATTCATGGCAAGGTAGGTTTCAGTCAGTAAAAGTAACGTTTTTCTAGTGGTGAAATTATCGAAATTTCCTATATTGTTAGGCGCGCTGTCACTTCTATAAGAAAGAGACGAATATATATTTTAAATTTGATTTCCCACAAGAACTGCAAAAGCGTAAATGTATAAATTTGATATGTTCTCTAAAAAATCAACACATTTATTTTTCCAATGCATTACTGTTATCAACTAACCATATATTTTAGTTTGAATAAAAAAAATGTCTACGCGTTGTGTTGTAATTCTTGTAATTTTTATTTGTATACGATTCTGTTATCGTTTGGTGGCTTAATATTTAAATATATGTATATATTTATTGTTGTAGATATTATAATGTATATATATTTGTTTGTTTGTAGTAGCTTTCTTACACGCTTACACAAATTATTTCGTAAGCTCTGTTTAATTCTAAAGAAGAGAAAACCTTCCACTCATAATTGATTTAATTTTTCGTTTTTTTGAAATGGAAACAAATGGCCTTGGGCTATTCTTGCAAGTTGATCATCATATTGTATTTATTAATAATTGGGTTGGTTGTTTTGCTGTTGCGCTGTTATTAAAGGGCTATTTTTATAGGTTAGAGAAATATATGCCAATTATTTAAACTAATTACTAAACTTTGTATATATTTAAAGTTCTCTTAATTAATATAATAATGCACCTTTATGACAAAAGCAAAAAAATCTACGTAATTTATTGTATATTTTTTGTTTGTTTTTGCTTTGTTTGATGTGAACATTAATTGTATTTAGTTTTTTAAGTAAATTCAAATTGAATTTCATTTATATGTATGCGTATTATTATTTGCATTTAATGCATTCAACATTAAGTTAAAATACATCAAACTCATCATCAACTTATTAACTAATTACGTTTAAACGTGTTTTGTTGTTTTTATTTTACTTTACTTTATTTCTTTTTCTTTTTTTGAAGGTTCTTAATAGCAAAATTCAACGAATTGATTACAATAACATGAAGAACTGAACCTTATATATGGTAAAAGGAATAGAAAGGGATAAAAAAAATTCCTAAACCATGAATGAGGGGATTTTTTTATTAGGATTTTATCGATATTTTGATTTTTTTGTTGTTGTTTAAAATAGAAAACATATAAGCATTAAAGTATAAGATGTAATGAATTGTAAAAATAAGAAAAAGCAAATTAAAGCTAAATCTCTTCTTGAGAATATTTTGCTAATTATGCTCATGTATGTCTTCAGTGATTTCATTAAAATCGAAACGATTCCATTTAGAATATTATTATTAAGGATTTCTTTATATATATGTATGTATATACGTTTGAATGCATGCATATAAAAAAACGTGCTCTCTATTCTTTCTCCGCTTCTTTGTTGTTGTTGTTGTTGTTTTTTTAAGGTGAATTTAAAATAATATCGAAGCCACCGAAGAGGCATCATTTAAGGTTTGGGTTGTTGTTGTTGTTGTTGTTGTTGTTGTTGTTGTTGCAGTTGTTGTTATATTAGATGATCCAAAATTATTATTATTATTATTATTATTGGATAAAAGGAAATTGGCGTTAACAGTTTTCTTCGATTTGATCCTAACACAAGTATTGGGATTACTATTGCCGAGGGATGTGTTTAAATAAGAAGAAGACGAGGGAAAGGAAGAATGTAGAGCGGTAAAGGTGTTGTCGAAAGATGTGGAGGGCTGTGCGGGATTTAATGGGTTAAGGCTTTTTAGCTAGATTTGCAATTGCGAGTTGTTGTAAGGTCAATCCTTTGGAAACACATCATTGATGGTGACAAATGCACAAGCACCCAATGATGCCTGCGCCATCACCTTGAGCAGTTCATTGGCATGAGCTACACAATAATCTAACGGTGGACGTTTAGGATAATACATGGACTCTAAAAGTGTAAAAAAGTTTTTTTTATATTCCGAAGAGAAATAATTTCATAAATATATGTAAGGAAGAGAAATACCACCTAGAATGGCTGAATTTAAAGCTGTACAAACAGTCTCTCGTTTTGTGGGACATAGCTGCCAGCCTAAGGGACTTGACCACGGATTCGAGTAGGCAATTAAACTAAATGCATCCTGAAATGAGAGTCAACTTTTAACAACTATTTTCCAAATGATATAATGATAGGGAGCAGCGCCCTGAGCGAACGATACCAATGTAAGGAAATTCAATGGAGACTTACTTCCAACATTTGGCGATCTTCATCAGTCATTTTGTTTTCACGTTCCAACTGCTGACCCATTTGTGATAAATCTTTACCAAACTCTAATATACGCTCAATGCCGTTTGTGTATTTACGCGGTGGCGCAACATCCACATCTGACAAAGAATTTATAAAAATTGGTGAAACCGTGGTGTACAGTTTTGTGTGTATCTTCTTACCCATGGCTTCATCGTTGTCCACAGATTCATTAAAATTATTTGTATCGTTATTTTTGCAAGTGTCACCTAATTGTAAAAATCAATCGCTTATAATTAGCGTTTAGCAGTCAATTATAAAATACCAACCGTTTGCAGCTAAACCATTTCGATCCATTTCAACGTCACCGTAATAGTCATCATCGTTATGACATTTGTTAATTTGTGTACTGGCGGTATTGTTGAGGCCATCGGCAGCTTCATTTCCAACCAAGTTACTGCACAAGTGGTCGAAAAATCACAAAAATGTGAGAAAATCAGTGAAAATTCCATTTGCCATGGGATGGATCACTTACGCTTCAATTTTTAATGAATTCTCATTATCCATATTTATCACAGCTGTAAAAGTTGAGTTCTGCGCATTACTATGAGTTGTACTGCTGTTATTACATTTGTTGGTTATTGTTGTGTTGGCTGTTACTATTTCTGCTACTGTTGTTGGTGTTGTTGTTGTTGCTGTTACTGTTTCTGTTGTTGTTATTGGTACTATATCGCTAATATCAGTAATATTCTCGGTAGGAGATGTCTCATCAGTGATGTCATGTTGATGATCACCGCTACCCGCATTGGTGCTGCTGGCAGCACGATTGCCGCCGCCAACTCCTCCACCATTTTGATATAATTTCGTTGATTGGATTACTGATGTTTGTTGGGGTGGTGCTACTGTGGCGCACGTTGAAGATGATGAAGTAGTTGCTTGTTGTTGTGAACTAAAACGATTACTGTCTTGGGCAGAGTTATGATTTGTAGAGTCTATGGTAGTAGAGCTGCTGCTGTTGTTATTATTATTATTACTATTAGCTGTGGTAATAGTGGCGTTTTTATTATTACTATGGCAGTACTATGGGAAGAGAACATTAAAGAACATTTATCTTAAAAGTTTCGTTTTTTTTTTTGTTTTTTTTTAATCAAAGAAATACCTCCACGTCAGAGCCATTAATCATTTCTATGAATTGTCTACACTTTAACATGAACCATAAATTTTTATTATTTTCTAAGAGGCCAGGATAAGAGCGCAAAGTATGCTCAATGGCTTGACCCATCTTACCAGACATTATCAACTTTAAGATTTCTTCAAAGAGAAACACAAACAGTAAAATAGTTTATAGTGTAATACACTAGATATCTGACAATAATTTCAAATTTGTGATGATTACATACTTTGACGATTGCGTATTGAAGACATTTCTTCACGGAAGGTTTGACCGGTACAGCGTGAGAAGGCTTCTGCCGTTTCACTGTAACCATTGTGTACCAAATATGATGAGACCAGTCTAGAGAAAATCCAATCCAAAATTTAATTAATATTCTGGCAACTCTGTATATGCAGAGTAATCAAGTAATTACTTTTGTAATAAAGTTATGGGATCACTTTGATCTGGCGGCAAGGGAAAATCATTGATGGTTGCGGACATTTCTGCACGCATTTGTTTCATCATCTCTTCAATTTGATCAAACTTGAAGGGCTCCTGACCAAAATTGACATCCACCTCTTCGCCAGGTGCCTGTAGACCCACGGTAGGATATAATTTTGTCTAACAAATGATTAAAAAGCAAAACATTTAATTTGTTTGGAATGATTTGGAACTTCACATAGAACTTACGGGTAGATCGCGAAAAGCTATACCCAAGTCGATGCCATTTTTCGTGTAGAAACACGTGTTATTTACGAAATTCACACAACATCCGATTATATCGCCAGTGGTGAACGTGGGCCCATACGATTGCCCATGACCCGACGAAGCAAATGAATTACCTTCAGCACCATGATAACCAAACGATTGTTTATCACATCCTTACAACAACAAACAAACAATAACAAAAGAATTTCATTCTGTTTACAGCTCTATTCCGGTTTTGATTTCTCTCATTTCTTTAACTGAACATACCTGGCAGACGATTCATGCGAAATTGTTGAGCGGTCAAGCCAATGCCCATATAACCGTTTTTACTTTTCGATATGATTTTCACCTCAAAATAATAAATGCCGCAAGCGGATGGTATAGGATGAGCTGTACGAACAGAAGCGGGCTCTTGTTGCGTTTTATTATTTCCCGATAACGGTGCTGAACGATCAATAAAATAATAAAAAGAAGTTATACTCAAATGCATGCTAAATGAATTATTGAATTATTGAAAGTGACAATGTGGCAACTCTCTACGGTGATTGCACATATGGTATGAAACATGTCCGGTACTTACACTTACTTTTATATTGCACGCGCATATTATTTTGGGATAAAGCAATGGTTACACATTTTTCTCCAGCACTCCAGCAGCGTGGCAATGGTGTTTCCGCTTCATTGACATTTGGATACAAAAGCTTTATGCGATCAACTGTCTGCGAGCTGCCACCTCCGGCATTTGTTGATGAAGCGGCCGCAACAGCGGGCGAGTGTGCAGTGCCCGGTTGGATAATCAGGCTGCCATTCGCATTGTCTGTGCTGCTCGTGTTGGCGAACATTATTGCACTGTTATTATTCCTAGAGTAAGAGCCAATACCAAAACCGTAGGGTGGCAAACAATGTGTTGGATAGTGCGGTTGGGTGACGGGATGTGAATGATATTGATGATGACTATGGTATGACGGCTGCTGTCCAGGTAGTGTATACGCAGACGGCGTTTGATAATAGTTAGTTCGGGTTTGAGCATAAGCTGGTGTTGTAAAGGAGGACGCCGAAGGATGCTTGCGTTCTTCCGTCAGTTGCTGTTGTGGTAGAGGCAGTGATGTGTTGAGTACGGGAATAGTGCGGTTGGCATTAACAATGCCCGAACCAGAAGCAGAAGTATCTAAAGACGGCGCAGACTCGTGCTGTTGTTGTTGATGAGCCACATTCAAGTCCACCTCGAATTCGTTGTTATCGTTATCATCCAAATTAACACTTTGTGATGCCTGCTGCTGCTGCTGCTGTTGTGGCAAATCAGGTACAGCTGAGACTGGCTCAACGACGACAGCTGAAGCGTCTATAGTATCTGCTATTAAAAAGCTCGAGTGCGCCTCTTGGTTTTGGCAGCCGGCACTAGAACCATGGGCCGCAGATGACGAAGATGGGTATGGTTGTGTTGTTGTTGTTGGTGGTGATATTAACTGTTGATGATAAAAAGAGGGAGAGGGAGAGTGCTCTTGAATAAATGATTGATTTCGTGACAATAATGATTGTGTTGGCTGTGCTTGGCCTACAGATGATACTTCTAAATTGTATGCTGCGGACGATAACGGTAACGATAAGGATGCTGATGACAATGACGATGATTGGGGTGATGGCGAAGTGATCGAAGTGGAATTAGTGGACGATGACAGCGATGTAGAAGCCAAAGAAAAATTAACCTGAGAGGAATTATCTAAGGGATTGACCGTGGCAGCGGCCATGTTATACAAAAAGGGGGAGAAAGCTTCTGCGGCAGTTGGCTGGGATGGTAGTGGTGGAGGTGGCGAAGGAATAGGATTGGACAATGTGGACGATTGCGACTGAACAATAAGGGGAACGAAAGATGACGATGAAGTCATGCTGTTGGTGGCTGCCATGAGAGAAGCAACTGCCGGTTGCGGCTGTGGTTGTTCGAGTTGCTCCTCAGTATGCATCATAGAATTCGACGCATTGATGTCGAATATTTGCCTGGGGGCAACCGACTGCTCACCGGTACTGTTAGAATGGTCGTGTGATATTAAGATTTGTTCATGTGGATCAGCCAGAGGTAAAGATAAGTTGTTTAACAAATTATTGGTGCTACCATTGTTACTGCTACTCGTGGAGGATGTCGTTGACGATGTATTGACGTGGTTATCATTTTCAGTTTCCATACTTTGCATATCAATGTAAATAGTTTTCGATAAAATACGGATTACTTGGTATAAAGTAATATATATCGCGTGTAAGTTGTAGGTTCTGGAAGTTACCTCTAAAAATCCCAAAAACATTTCCACAAGGTTAGAGTGAACAAAGCATTTTTTTAAGGAATTCAATCAAATAACTGAGCTACCGAAGGGTGCTTAATTGTAAAAGGAGGCCCGGCTTGAATGCTACCCTTATATCCTTCGCGTATAACTTCAAGTAAACAATGAAAACCTCTGGGATTTTTCTTCATTTTAAGAGATGCCATATTAATTTTTTCTTTTTCTTTCTTTCTTTTTTTTTTTGTTGCCTAAATCAAGGAACTGTAAATTTTTAAGGACGCGCACAAAAAACCATGAAGACGGACATTTCGTACAGAGATGTGCGTGACAATAGCGTCATGTTATATTTCATATTGTAAATGTTCACATGGCGAATGAGTCACACAGTTTGTGATTGGCGACAATTCCCCTAAACCGTAATATGAGGAATAGGAAAATAATCTTTTAGCAACAATCCATTATATTCGTATGACGGGAACTACTTATCAATTAATTAGATGTGTTATCTTGTGTACGTATTTTATAAAAAAAAAAAAAAAAAAAAAAAAATTCAATTTTCTTCATACAAAAAATTATGTGCGCAGTAAAATGGTCAAGGCTAATGCAATGACCTAAATTTCCATTTTTGTTATGCACGACAAGAATATATTCTCTTTGCACGAAATTATTTACACAATTTTAAAAATCACATTCGTTCCTACACATCAGCGTACATTTAAAACTCAATAAATATTTATTAACGTGAAATTTTCACCTTTGCAAAATTTTTTCACCTCTAGCAGAAAATCCTGCTGATAAACAGATGATAAAATAATAATAACACAACACTGAGCACAACTCATAAGGCACACAAAAACAACACACGATTATCCAATAGTGATGGGGGAAAAAAAGCATAATGAACAAAAAAAAAAAAAAAACGACACAGTTTGCCAGCAAACAGAAAAAATCAAGATACTTACAAAACAATTTCCAAGCAAAGCTGCAAAATATTTCAAGCAACTTCCTTATGTCTGCAATTTTATATATTTATTATTTTGGTGGATTTTATGGATTCACAACGTTAATAAGAATAATTGAACACGTACTAAACACAACGAGCATAGATTTTCTTTGTTGTTCTCTCTCCAGACTAAATTACGAACTTAAAAACATACCCGCACATACCTACGTTTATAGAATATATGTATCTGGTGGGTATACACACAACGTCACGAATAAGCATCAGATCAGAGAAGAATAAGAGAACAAAAACAAAACTGACTCAACTGAGAAACAACAACTGCACTGGTACGGCTAAGAACAAGAAACAAACAGCCAACTCTTTATATATATATAACAAAACAAAACAACACGAAATTCCATTCGAAAATATATATATATCTATACACAATAATTGCTCTTCCACTTTTTCTACGTTTTTATATGGCAATGACAATTTCTTTCAAATTTGTTACTTTACACGACAATTTTTGTTATCGACCTTTTCCTTTCATCACACTTTTCGATTAGCATTTGGACTTTTTCAAGTTATTAGGTTAGGGTATCCTTCTTCTTTCCTATTAAATTCTACCAACACATACACAACTTTCTCTTCGGTACTAAAAACTATATATAGAAATTTCCTCTTTCTTCCTAAATAATCTAACATGACTTTAATGACGGGGAGAAAACAATCTCATCGACAAAAAATACCCTTTCTTGTTGTTACCTGAAAAATATATGCAAACTTACCTTTTCCCTTCTACTGCTATTACGATTGTTTAATTATTTTGAAATCTCTGGATAATTACAATTTTTTTCACTTCGTTCACTCGTATGCCTTTCCGTCCGCTCTTTTTATTAGCTGCCAGTTTTATCAGTTCTTTGCACAATATATAAATGAATAATTGTTCAACCTCTCTTTAGCAAATGTTCACTGCGTTTATTTCAGCCACAATATCTTTACAAATATTTTAAACTGATGTGTGTCTTACGGCATTTTTAATTCTTTTCAATATTGGTTTATTCTTATTTTTTCTTAAATTGTGTCTACATTACAATTATTAATCAAGAAAATGCAACAAAAATTCACCTTCCTCCTTTTACTTTTTTCTAACATATGCTACCAATCACTAAAAAAAATTCATTGAGAGGCCAGATGTATATTTTTCTAAAAAGTACTTTTTTATGCGACGTTGTGTTCTGTTATTTGTCGAATAACACTTAACTATGGCAGCTCTGGTTGATAATTGGTTAAGCAAATGTAATTTATAAATTCTACCGAGAAGAAGCCTCATGTAATTTATATTAAGCTTTAATTCTCGGTTGATAAATTAATGCTACCATCAAAAGTTCCATATGTTTGTTTTCAGAAAATCATGCAGAATACTTTCCGTTTCGCCAGTTTCGATTCGCTATATATTGTAGACCAGCTGATTTCGGCAAAGTAAAAATTATAAAAATCGACTCTGCTGTCAACATTATGTGTGAATTGGATACCCTGGCAATACAGGCCAAGGGCTTGCCAACTTTTAAGTAATCAAATATATATGTACATATATGAGCTGGACATGTAATATGAATATAATAAATCCCAGTGTGGAGCATCATTTACGACAACAATACTGCACCACACGGTTGAAATATAGGCAAGGTCGAGTTCTTAAAGCGGTAAAGGTAAACTTCTATTTTGCGTCATGTCATACGCTTTGCCAAAGTTTCGTACTTTCCTTTAGGTGTACACTGTAGCAAATGAATCACAATACCTGTTGATATTTGGAGTGCCAAAAATTAATTTACAACAGGAGCTAAAGCAAAAACTTCAACGATTTGGTGAAGTCACTTGCTTAGTAAATATAACCAACGAGTGGCTGAAACAGCACGAACTAGAACTGTTTACTGAAGTATATCGCGCCAAGTTCAAAAAAGTCGAAGATGCTAGAAAGTGTAAACGTTATTTAGATGCGAAATCATTTTATGGTGGAATCTTACATATTTCATATGCACCCGAGTATGAAACTCTGGATGAACTTCGTGCCAAATTGCAAAAGCGTCAGGCCGAGATGAAATATCGCATCAAAGTTAATAGGAATGCAAAAAGAACTAAAAATACTTCAAGTAATAACTAATGATTAAAAAATTAAACAATAAATTAATAAAAATTATCCGAAAATGTATATTTCTTTAACTCTCATCTAACAATGTACATATATTCCGTCAGCTAGCATACCATTTATAGGAAGTGCATAAATTTAACACTATTTCGTTTTACGCCAATCATGATATTTTGTAAGGAAAGGTATACGCTTGTGCCACACCTCCAATCCATAAAAAGCCCAAAATCTAGAAAAAGTTAACCATTTTTTGTAATTTTTGCTATATTATATATATATATATATATATATATATTTAAGGGGGCTCTGCAACTTACAAACCAAAGAGAGCTCCTCCTAAATGGGCAGCATGATCAAAAAATTTCCAACCTAGAACACAACCGGCAAAATCAACACCCATCATAACTTTTATGGCTGAACCGGCCGAAAAGGTCAACATGGGCAAAAACAATATGGTGAGTTTTGTGTCGGGATACTGAGCACACACATAGGCCAGTACTGCCATAATAGCGCCCGACTGATATCAATTTTTAACATCACAATTACTAAATTGTAGCTACCAATTATGTCATATTTACCGCTCCTAAGGATAAACCAGCCTGGCCAGTTAACGATTTATACAGGATACTAGTCAAACTTGACACCACTCCAGCGCTCAGATAAAGTCCTAAAAATTGTTCCTTTCCCAAAGAGGCAACAATTACACTAGAAAAACTATGCAACACATACATATTAGCAAACAAGTGCAAGGCGGAATAATGACTAAACGTTGACAATAACATTGGCCAACAAACCGCACCTGCATAGATGATTTTATTAACAAGTGAAACATATAATAAAATAACCTCAACACACTTACGCGAAGCTGGATTTGAACAGAAATACTTTAACAGTGGTTCTTTTAAGATTGGAAGGCGCCAGGCTAAAAATACCAAAACATTTAACGCACATATGGGTATAAATACCCTGTCGCCAGGTGTTAATTGTTCCCACGCACGCTTTACATCTCCTTTTAATTTTAACCAAAAATTACTTTCGGTTGTTTTGCGAATCATCCAACTTAATTTCGCTTGTCGTGCCTTATCCAACATCATATTGCGGGTATTTTCATATTCCAACACAGTGGCACCGAAAAATGACGCCAAACTAAACTACAGCATATATTAGTAAATTTATTAGAATAATACTTTTTAATTTACCGTTCCAGTAAAAACTAAAGCTTTTATTACATTACTGGATGGAATAGAACCTCCACCATATGGTGGCTCCATGGGTTGTAAGTTAGCATGTAAAGCATTTCTGTGCCGTATACTCGTGCGAATGGAACGTAATACATTGCTTTGACCTAAGAGAGAACGAACCTGCAGTAACTTTGATTGACCTGCATTGTGAACCAAATGATGTGTCGTTTGATCTCTACAAAGATTTTTTTTTATTATTAATCTTTATATATATATATATAGTAAAAACTTTAATGGTTTACCTTAATTGCAGGACGCATTGGTACCTCTGCACTACACGCAACATCATAATTTTACTAAATTTTTGTGACAATTTTAATTTTGCCGGTTGTACGTTTTATATTTTATAAACAATATTTTGGAAAAAGTTTCTTGATTTCATATAACAGACATGTATGTAAATTTATGTAGTTACAGAGATGGAAAATTTCGGACTATTTTGCAAAATACTAAGTTTGCAAAATTAAAGTTTTAAATAAAGCTGTTAACATTAAATTATGAATTGAAATTTTTTAAATCGTTGATAATATTTAATAAAATTACATTTCAAAATTCAAGTGTGTAAATTTTTTTAATGATCGACCGGGGTCTGCGCCTTACTCGGAGTAGGAACTGTGGAAAGTGTCTGATCCAAAGGCTTGGTCTCTTTCCTCTCTGAGATAAGAGCCCCGGCTTGTCCGCCATCCAGAATGGATAAACTGAGGGATCTGCTCTACATTGTTGGCTCTCCATTTGGAACGTTCATGCCCTGTATCTTCTCGGCAGCTCCCGATTTGTGCGACAACTGATCAACCAACACAATGACGGCCCTAGTTACTCCTTGGAGCCTAACATAATTGGCCGCTGGCAGGACATTGAACTCAACCTTGGCGGTTTGGAAGTTGTCTTTGGTGAAGGGTGTGAAGATAAATTCGAATTTAACTAGCAAAGACACAAGCAAAGACACAAACTTTTTGCAGAGCTCTGTTAACTACTTATATATATTAACTACTATGTTAACTACTTAACTACTTATCTATATATTGTTAGATACTTAACAGAGCTCTGCTAAGATGAGATATAAGAAGATAATGGATAAAAAAGACTTATTATATAAATTAAATACATTTTACGTTTACATTACGTAATAAATTTAATTTTAATACAAAAAAATTAAAACATGTGGAAAATACAAAGAAAAAAAATTTCATTTTAAGATAACACCACGCCCAAACTAAAAACGTCGTACAGAATTTATTTTATAAAATTTTTCAAAATTTATTTTATAAAATTTTTTTCTTAAAAGCACATGCTTATTAATGGGTGACTTGCCTAGGGGATCTATATATATAATTTCTCTTTTTCCAACATTAACAAGAACCAGTGTGAAATGACCATTATGTAATATAGGAGCAATTACTATATTGTTTTCACACAAGTACTTGTTAAAGTTGGAAACGCAGAACGAATTATCAAGGTAGAAAATTTCTTTACCTTCCACACTGGTAAGACATATGTATATGTATGTATGTTAAGTTATATTACAGGTGGGTCTCTAGGTAATACTATAACACTTGGGCTCAGACGGCTCTCCCGACGTAATACTTAACGGTGGTCCCGGGAGATGCACCGTCGGACGTTCGAGGAGGTTTTATTGGGTGAAGGCCAAGTATTGTTTGGCAACCTACTAAGTCAATTATGTCTGTGCCTTTCAAGTTTGGCTGCCAGGGGGGAGCCAGAAACCAGCTCGACAAGCTGGAACTCGTTTGAGTGTATGCTTCCTTGACGTTGTTCTTGTAGTTGTCCATTGAGAAAGATCTAAAAAATTAAATTTAATAACATCATTGACGTCTCAAATCATGGAAATTCAACATCCATTCATCGTATAAACAATGTTATCTTATAATTTCAGGTAACTAATGTCATTAATTTCGAGCCAAATAATCCGTTCACTCTATTAAAAGTAACTTAAATAATCAAATCAAGATCTATACTCACTGTGATCAACTGTGATCTCATATGTCCTTATTAGAATGGTTTACGAAATTTTACACGCACGAATCTACATAGAAAATTAAGATTAGTGCCCGCATCAGACAAGTCAGATTTTGCCCAAGTCACTTCCTACTATTCTTACTTATTATTAAATAAGATTTTTCACTCATTGAAAATCCCCGATCTTTACATTTTCATTTGTTTACTTTTATTTATTTTTTTATTTCGTAATCAAGAAACTGTAATTTCAATAAACTTAAATATATCAATCTTCTTCTCCTTGTATTTTTTTTTAGCATGTATAGATTATGAAAAATTTTTATAATGTAGCGATGTTTTACACATTCTTTTTATAGTATTCCTTTTGTTCTGTTTTGTTATTATTACAATATTAAAGGGCATTTTCTTCTTCTTCTTCTTCTGTATTAAACACGTGTTTCTTAAAAGGTTTCTTTGTATTGTTGTGTGCATTATTTATCGGTTTGAAAAAAAAGGAATTGATTTCTTTTTCAGTTTATTTTCCATGCTGAATTACTCAATTGGGGAGCAATACTTTTTTAAACGTATATTACTTAGAAGAGGACCCATTGTTTAAAGCAATAGAAAGAAGACACTTAAACATTGACACAAATACACTTACCTTCATATATGTTAACAGCAAAGTGCAACGGAAAGGAAAGTAAATCACACAAGTAAACATACACATATTATGAAACAACAAAAATACATACAAACATCAAATGCAAAGTGGTATAAAATACGAAATAGAGGAAAATTTGAAATGTTGCATGTTTGTGTATGTGAGGTCTGAATCCAGGGGAGTTTGACTGCTATTGAGATACCATGAATAAGGAAGGTATTCATACAATGTACAGTAGCTAGACGTATAACAGCATAACACCTGGTCAATACAATGTACAAAAACTCCCAAAAAAAAAGAAAAAAAAATCGAGTACGAGTAAGATGTGAAATATTGTGCAAGTCTATAAGAAAAGTGCGTCCTTTACAAACCAAACAGGGAAAATGAGAGAAAGCATAACAGAGTATCAGTTTGAAATAGTAAAATTTTTTATATTCACCTCCTTGCAGTACAAGTTAACGAATGTTTCGCGAGAATTGTAACATTTTCATGGCAGTTTTAATTTGTGTGTATATGAACGTATATGAACAATGATAAAAAAAGTATAGAATATCCAGCAAGAGTCCAAATGATAAGATTCGATAGCTGACGCATTCAGTTAAGAAAACTACTGTGCTAGCTAACCAAGCACAATATTTCAGCGAGTGGTCAGGCAGGCAATGATTAAAATTTAAAATGAAAAATTTGTGCATTTTGTTTAAAATCCTTCAATTTTACAAATGGTGGTCGGTACTCGACACGAAAGCTATCGAATCCCTATATCGGTCCTCAGGTCCGATTTACGTCATGCATTATGTATGTTTTTACACACGGGGTAGATAACTGATAATGATTGAATTCTCTTTTCTTTTATTTTCTCTTCTTTTTTTGTTTTGTTTTTTTATTGAATAATCATAATTTAATAAACGTAGTTGTTAAGTTAGAGTAGGTTGATGAGAAATTGTATTAAAATTGCATGTTTTTGTGTATGTATTCTTTTGGTATTTTTGTCCTTTTGATTTGCTTTCATTAAGATATGAAAAATAAATTGTTCTTAGGGATGAATTGGCTATTAAACTGAACGTTTATATTAATCGTCTTATTTCCTTTACTCAATTTTATTAATAACACCCGTGAAGAGTTCATAACAACAAAAATTAAAACATTTTACAAAGAAAAAAAAAGGAAAACTTTTATAATTCAATGTGTGTATAAAGGCAATAAAACACAACACAGGTCCGTAATGATTATCATTACAACATCGTAAGTTAACGGTAAATGATTTTTATTTAGAAAAACAAAGAGAAAAATAATCTAACGAAGTTAAAATGCGTTGGTGAGGGTGAGGGAGGCAGGGAGGCAGGGAGGAAGATAGAAAAATGAAATGAAACCAACGGAATTATTAGCAAAATAATCACGTACACAGAATTTGTTTGTTTGTTTGTCGGGGAAAAGAATACTTTCACACTGCTGGCGATCCGGTCTCGCAATGCCAAAAACAGTTCAAATGAAGAGAAAATGAAAACAGTTTGTTTACTTTTTTTTAAGATTTTTTCGTTTTTTTTTTGGTTGTTATAAAAAAAAAAACAAAATAAATGAAATTATTTATTACAAAAAAATAATAAATAACATATGTATGTATGTGTATAATGCTCTGCTTAACAAACAAAAAGAGGGATAAAGTAGTGTTTGTTTTCTATTGTGATACAATTTGATTTGATTTGATCAATTTAAAATTCCATTTTTTGTTTTTTTTGTATTTTGTTTTTTGTTTTGTTACACTGCTCTGAATTGTTGTGGCGTTTGAGAGTATTTTTGCTTTTCTCAATTTACAAACAAGGAATTATTATACCATGTATTACAAGTATATGTGAACATATGCATATACATAGAGGTGTATACAGGAGGAAGAGAAAACGTAAGGGCATCATCATCCTCATACATATTGTGAAAATGTTGCACTTGTTTTATTGCTAAACGGGTGATTGATTGCGGAGAGGGAGCGAATAATATACAAGAGAGATAGAGTAAGAGAGAGATGGAGATAGAAGAGAACAAGTCACAAGCATTAGAGTGCTGTAGCTTTAGTGGTTATCAAGTCAAATATTTAGACGAAACGAAAGAAACGAAAAAAAAAGTGCCAAAGAAAACCAACAGAGGCTTTTCCTAACACATACATGTACTCGTACTTGGTTTTCCCCATAATTTCTTTTATACGCCCATACCTACATATATGCAGTAGACTGTACACCAATTGTGTATGAATTAAAATAGATTTTTAAAAAGGTTATAAAACACATTCGACAATCAATGTTTCTCAGTGTTTGTGAAGGCTAACTCACTCCCCTGTTGTATTTTGTGTTTTTTTTTTTTTTGTTTTTTTTTCATGTAATGTTGTTCTATTTTGTTGCTTAGGAAGATCCATCATGAGATCCCATAATAGATGACATTAGTCAGAAATGATTTTTTCGTATTTTGTAAGTTTTTAAAATTTTGAAAATATTTTTGGAATTATTTCTTGCTTTGTATATAATGTGTATTATTTAGCTGTATGTATGCGTGTGTACGTGTGTATTGTTATTCATGGGATTTCTTCCATTATTTTATTCTTCTTGTTGTTTGTTTTGTTATATAGAAAAGTTGGCTTTTCTTAAATTTTTTTCTTCTTCTTTCTTGGAATTTGATGCTGCTTTCAATTGCTTGATGCTGTATGGTTGGGTTGTTGTGTTGTTGTTGTTGTTGTTATTATTATTATTGTTGTCAAAAAAGGAAACAGTTTAGTTTGGTTAGTTGTCACCACCCTCTTGTGGTTCATCACCATCACCCTGGGTATCAGACGTCCAAAGGGTTAAATTATCTCTCAGCAATTGCATAATCAGCGTTGAGTCTTTATATGAGTCTTCGTTAAGTGTATCCAGCTCGGCTATCGCATCATCGAATGCCTTCAAAAGGAAAACAGAACAAATACGATTAAATGTATAAGAAACGGTGCATCGGATGTGTGTGATGATTTTTTTCAAAAATACTTCAAAATTCCAAGCTTTTGTAAATAAATAATGAAGAAAAGAAACACCAAACTTTTTAGCCACGCATCCTATTATGTTGCAAAATTCCAAGGTTGCAAGTTTTAAAAAAGTATCCTTGGGAATAAAAAGGCCACAAATTAAGGCAGTTATATCCCATACATGTATGTTATGCATTATTTTACACAGAACTCAGGGTTTGCCCGCTAATTTGCTGACTAAAGACGGGATTGTTATTAATTGTATATAATATGATGTTATTGCAGCTGCAGACAAGCAAAACATAATTGGTTCAAAATCGTGCAAGGTCACATGTGCTGATCTGGTTAGATTATAGGAACGTTACACACAATTAATTACACACGCTCGCATACACGGAAATAATGGGAAGGTTAGACACATTGTATTATAACAACTGTGGGGTGGGGGGGTTGGTTATCGTTTTAGGCAATCGCATTAGAAACATAGAAAGTTTAAAGAGTTAAAACCTGTTTGGCCAAGTGACAGGCCCGTGCCGGTGAATTGATAATTTCATAATAGAAGACGGAAAAATTGAGTGCTAGGCCTAATCGGATGGGATGCGTAGGCTGCATTTTGTTTTTCGCAATGTCGAAAGCCTCCTGATAGGATTTTTTCGAATCCTCAACCACGCCTACAAAGTAAGCAAAAAGTAAGGAAGAAAATGTTCATTATTCATAAAACATATCAAAAATGAAATGACTACTAATAATGAAGAGCCATCCACAAGCATTCAATTTACAAAATACAATTGGAACGTAATTGGATACAAAATAAATTCTTATGCGCTTAAGTTTGGTGTATTTTTCTTCCCCCCTAACCGAATGAATCTTGAAATATTTCTCATTTATCGACTTTTCTCATTTTAACCTGTTTGGCCAATTGGCAAGCTTTGTCCGGAGAGTTGAGAATCTCATAGTAGAAGACTGAAAAGTTAAGTGCCAGACCCAACCGGATGGGATGTGTGGGCTGCATTTTACCCTTGCTAATTTCAAATGCATCTTGGTAAGCGGTTTGGGAGTCGTCAACGACGGCTAAATTGGAAATAATTGTTCTTTTAATTATTCTGCGATCAACTTTCATAAATTTGAAAGGTTTTACATTGTACTACCACATTACATAGATAGTAGTAGATATATAGTTTGTATATAAATGATGGGTGTGTGTGTGTACTTACTGTTGCGAGCATCTCCTGTGGCTACTTCAGCTAAATACCTGTAATAATCACCCTTCATTTTTAGATAGAAGACCTTACTTTCTGGATTGCTGGCCTTGGGGATTAGGTATTTGTCGAGAAGGCCCTGAAAGACAGAGAGAGAGAGAGTTAAACATTTTCAAAAACAATTTCACCACGTCACCACCACCTGGCAGAAGCGTATTTGTAACTTCTATATATCTGTAGATAGATCTACATTTTAATATACCAATCGTTTCAGAATCATTTTCCGAAACAATTTAACCATATCCGTCCGTCTGTCCTTGTAAATTTGTGCGCAAGCTTTTGTCCATAGTTTTGAATATATTTCAAAGAAATTTGGTTTCATGGGCGCGCTTTAACTATTGCAAATGGTTCTAATTGGATCACTTTTAGGACCCCTACACATACAATGCTTTTAATTTAAACAAGCAAGAAAACTAAATTTGGCTTAAACCAAATCTTAAATACCCTCCACCTCTACAACAAAGGGCGTGGCAAATATATATATGTATATTGCGCCTTCTAATAATGTACATATTGCGTATCAGCATGCAAGTCTACTTTTACGTTAAATATGTTTTTTTTTAAATTGTGGGCGTGTCTGTTATCCGAACGCGCACATCGGTACATCGGTAGATGGGATAACTATGTATATGCGTACCACATTTCAAGTTTACAGCTCTTATTTTGTGGTAGATAAATAGATTTTTGTCTATTGTGGGCGTGGCTCTTGACCGATTTTGCCCATTTTAAACAGCGATCTGCGTGCAAAGACTAAAAGTGCCTGTACAAAATTTCAACTCAATATCTCAAAATTTACGCCCGTGAGAGTGCCAACAACAGACGGACACACGGACATACATGTCTAAATCGACTCAGTTTTTGTAGGGTCTCTGATGCCTCCTTCTGTTGCAAACGGAAGGACAAACTTAGTATATCCTCATCACTGAGGTGGAGGGTATAATAAGTTTTTATATAACGAAACGTCTCAACTCTTAATATATTTTGACAAAAATTTGGTGAAGAATAATTAATTGATATAATATTTGACTGCGCCACATTGAAACCCGATCGGACTAATTTTGGAACCTCTTCTCATATAACGCTCTAATATGAAATAAGTTTTTATATGAAGAAAATTTGTATTTTTTAATAAAACCTGATGAAGAATCGTTAATAAGGCTAATAATTGAAAGAGCCTAATTTAGACCCGATTGGACTATACTTGGAACCCCTCTCCATATAATGATATTTTATGAACTTGACTTGTTTTTATACATTTAATTAAATTAAATTGTAGCATAATTTTTGGAATCAAGTAGAGCTTGACCGACTATAACATTTGCACTTGTTTTGCTGCCAAAAACCATCACTTCTTAATGAGAATTGGTAGATTATTCATTAACTTGGATTAAAATATGTCGTCATTCTTACCAAAACTTCGTAACAAATTTCCCTAAGCTCTTTCTCTACACGTTCTCTGTACTCGCGGGCGAGCTGTTGTTTTCTGGCGGAGGCTTCAGTTTTCTGCTCAATGGAGGAAATCACTCTCCACGATGATCTGTGAATTATTAAAAAAAAGAAAAATTTATTATATTGAAACGAAGTAAATGGATTTTCCAAAAAAATAAAAAAACAAGTAAGAAAACTAAATTTGGCTTAAACCAAATCCTAAATACCCTCCACCTCTACAACAAAGGGCGTGGCAAATATATATATATATTGCGCCTTCTAATAGTGTACGTATTACGTATCAGCATGCAAGTCTACTTTTACGTTAAATATGGTTCTTTTTTAATTGTGGGCGTGTCTGTTATCCGACCGCGCCCATTTTTGGCACGTCAGTCAATGGGATAACTATGTATACGCGTACCAAATTTAAAGTTCCTAGGTCAACTTTTGTGGCAGATATATAGATTTATGTCGATTGTGGGCGTGTCTCTAATTAGACCACGCCCATTTTTGGCACATCAGTTAATGGGATAACTATGTATATGCGTACCAAATTTCAAGTTCATAGGTCAACTTTTGTGGCAGATGTAAAGGTTTTTATTAATTATTGGCGTGTCTGTAATCCGAATACGCCCATTTTTTGCAAATCGATGAAGCTAATATTCATAGTCGTACATACCAAATTTCAAGTTTGTAGCTCATATTTTGTGGTAGATAAATAGATTTTTGTCTATTGTGGGCGTGGCTCTTGACCGATTTTGCCCATTTTAAATAGCGATCTGCGTGCAAAGACTAAAAGTGCCTGTACAAAATTTCAGCTCAATATCTCAAAATTTACGCCCGTGAGTGTGCCAACAACAGACGGACACACGGACATACATGTCTAAATCGACTCAGTTTTTCACGCTGATCAAGAATATATATACTTTGTAGGGTCTCTGATGCCTCCTTATGGGTGTTGCGAAAGGAAGAACAAACTTGGTATACCCTCATCACTGAGGTGGAGGGTATAAAAACAAGTAAGAAAACTAAATTTGGCTTAGACCAAATCTTAAATACCCTCCACCTCTTCAACAAAGGGCGTGGCAAATATATATATGTATATTGCGCCTTCTAATAATGTACATATTGCGTATCAGCATGCAAGTCTACTTTTATGTTAAATATGGTTTTTTTTTAAATTGTGGGCGTGTCTGTTATCCGAACGCGCACATCGGTACATCGGTAGATGGGATAACTATGTATACGCGTACCAAATTCCAAGTTCATAGGTCAACTTTTGTGGCAGATGTAAAGGTTTTTATTAATTATTGGCGTGCCTGTAATCCGAATACGCCCATTTTTGGCAAATCGATGAAGCTAATATTCATAGATGTACGTACCAAATTTCAAGTTTATAGCTCTTATTTTGTGGTAGATAAATAGATTTTTGTCTATTGTGGGTGTGGCTCTTGACCGATTTTGCCCATTTTAAATAGCGATCTGCGTGCAAAGACTAAAAGTGCCTGTACAAAATTTCAGCTCAATATCTCAAAATTTACGCCCGTGAGTGTGCCAACAACAGACGGACACACGGACATACATGTCTAAATCGACTCAGTTTTTGACGCTGATCAAGAATATATATACTTTGTAGGGTCTCTGATGCCTCCTTCTGGGTGTTGCAAACGGAAGAACAAACTTAGTATACCCTCATCACTGAGGTGGAGGGTATAAAATAAAATTTGGTTAACGATCACACCTTCAATATCCATCAAATCTTTCTAAGCAGTATATGTGTCACGTTTCCAACTATTTAAGATTTGGCTTAAGCCAAATTTATTTTTCTTACTTGTTATTAAATAATTTGGATCTTTTTCAGTGACATGTTTTTTGACCAATTTTGCTTAAAACTTTTGCTTCAGTTTCTCAATTTTCGGGACCAAAAAAATGGTCTTCACAAACAGACATATATAATTAATATATATATAGATGTGTCCTATGGCTGTTTTGATAAAGTAATGTATGCGTAAAATGGAACAAGCTGAGTGTATATATATATACCTGCGGGCACCAACAACATTTTTGTAGGCAACTGAGAGTAGATTTCTTTCTTCATTTGACAGTTCCACACCGGTTTCTGTTACTGATTTCATGGCTTGGGCCATGTCATCATACCTGCGATAATAAAAGTAAATGTCAAACGAATTATTTTATTATTTAACAGGACATTGAAAGGCGATGGCCCATAGTGGGCCAATTTATATATATACATATAAAAAAATCACATACCTTTCCGATTGTTCGGCCAATTTTGCTTTTTGGACCAATTCCTCTTTATCAACTGTCGACATTTTGGTTGTTTTGTTAATTGGTTGGATTTATTTAAGAGAGTTTACAGAAAAAATTAAAACAAACTTTTGGGTTTCTCAATTGCCCCTTGTTGAACTCTTACAGCAGTTTTCCTTCTTCTTTTTTTTTATATTGTTGTTGTTGCTGCAGTTTTCTTTCCTTTGTTTTTATTAACGCCTGGGGTAGAGATATTATAATAACGTAAGGAATCTAAGCTTGAATACGTCGCTTACAGTATTTTTTGACTATATCTGTAAAATAAGAATAAGAAAAACAGTAAGAAATTAAAATAATTCCACAAGATGTAGTGAATTTCATCTAAAGTTTGTGATGGTTAGGTTGGTGGTTTTTGTTTATTATAGTAGAGGAAAAATGTGGTCGAGTCGCGCTTGCACTTACAAGAATTTATTGCCGCTGCCCGGTCTGTACAAAACCTTTGGACTCTGACTTCACCTTAAAGGTTAAATTTTCACTAAAACTTTTCTTTTTTATATTATGGGCGTTTATTTTATCCGAAAAGCTCACAGTTGGATCTTTTTACAATTTCAAGAATCGATGTCAATCGATAACCACCCAGCTATAATGGTCTAGGATGTCTCACTACAAAATTCCAGTTTTGCTACTACTTCATGGAATCTTCTTAGGCTCTAGGTGATCATTTCAAGCAAACCCACATTTTATATATAATGTAGAGGTTATAAAAAAACATATTCATACATACACGTAATTGTCGATAGCAAAACAGATGGCATTGAACTTAAGAAGTGTTAACAAAAAATACAAATATTTTGTCCACATACATACATAATTCGATTATTGGGTATCAATAATAATAATATCGTGCATAAAATTGTGAATATCCCACACGCCCACTTTTAGCACATTAGCAACTTAGATAAATAATTCTCGTATAAAAAGCTCAAACGACGTCACAATGAGTTGTTTTTTTTTTTGTTGTGGGCTAAATTTGGCTTCAGTCAAATCTTAAATACCCTCCACATGTATATATATACAGTGGGCGTGACAGGTATATGGTTACGCCCTCTTATAGTATATGTATTTCGTATCATCTTGAGTCGAGTTTTATCCTGAATACGGATTTTTGTCGGTCGTGGGCGTGTCTGTTGATTTGGCCTGTATATCATATTTCAACTTAATAGTAAAATTTTTGCCCGTTGTGGGCGTGACTATTGAGCAATTTGTTTTCAACCTAAATAGCGATCACAAATTAAAAGTAACTCCAAGCTTACCATCGTAAGCGTGCAAATCTCAGACGAACATACATGTCTAGATCAATTCAGTTTTTATACCCTCCACATAAGGGTCTGTGATGTCTACTTCTGGAATAATAAACTTGGTATCTCTTTTATGCTATGTGGAGGGTATAAAAATAACAGAGAAATGTTAATTTTTACAAACTTGCGGTAACAACTATAGCCCCAGGCTTAGAATTTTTTTCCCCTGGTCTCTTTCTAAAAACCGGTCCCGATTCAATCCTTCCAGTCGCCGAATGTTAATTTGTCACAATTCGAATACATTACAACCTCAGTACATATGATCAAAGCTGAAATCTTTCAGCACACATAGCCTCACACATATTTACATGTACATATTCTCTTCTTCTAAAAACGCGTAAAAAAAAGAGGAAACCTCTATAATTTAACATTTAAGTAATAATTTTTTACTGTTAATATATATGAAAAAATCTTAGATAAGATTTCCGTTAAAAAAACATCGAAGAATATGGAAAGAACGTTTCACCTTTATACCACCACCACCATCCCCTTAAACGGTTTTCTCCTAATTTATGATATGATTACTCATTTTACATATATATGTGTCACAGCCATATATATATATATATATATAGATATATATAGTATTTCTAGCAATTGCGTCGCGTATAATTTACTTGTATCTTTACTAACGCAACAACAACAAACAAAACAAAAAAAAACAAAAAAAAATTTTTTTTTTGTTTCTGATGAGTCATCGACATTTCGTTGCAAAAACAAGAGAAAAATGTTTATTAAATAATTGGACGTTTTAGGCGAAACGTTATGAATTTATGCTTAAAAAAAGTTAACCACAGTTTTTAATAATTAAATAAAGGTGTGGTTCGGCTACTCAACATTAACATACACAAATGCAGTAATTTTATATAATTATATATATATAGCGTTAAATAAAAGTTTGAACACTTTTTATGTCATGGCAGATTGGACCATTTAATATAAATCAACATCATCACTTGTACGCACGCCACCTTTAAATAATTAAAACAAGTAAGAAAAGTGAATTTGGTTTAGACCAACTCTTAAGTACCCTCCAACGCCATATAGAAACAGTGGGCGTGGCATGTATCTGTGATTACACTTTATGCATTACGTTACAACGATAATACGTTGAATTCTGCGTTAAGTGAACGTTTTCGTAAATTGCGGGCGTATCCGTTATCCCACAACATCCATTTTTGAGAAATTCGCGGATAATTATAAATATGTGTATATGTGTTCACTTTATAGCTCAATTTTTGTGGCTGATGGGTAAATTTTTGATTGTGGGCATAGCTGTTGAAATAGCAACGTATGCCTCTGCACAAAGTATTCGCTTAATATGTCAAATTTTGGCTGTAATCTTTCCAATAACAGACAAACACGCACACATATCTATCTAAGTCGATTCAGATTTTGATGCTGATCAAGAATATATATACTTTGTAAGATCCCTGATGCCTCCCTTCTGACTGCTGCAAACGGAACGGCAAACTTAGAGTGTCAGGTGTCAGAATTAATCAATGGCATAGAGGAGGAATAGTCTTCCTTCCACTACAATGCCAGATCATTCTTATCGTTAATGATTTGAGAAAAAAATGACAGCTTCGCTGGGAAATTTTAACGCATCTAACGTAAAAGCCCAGACCCTGTCGGACTACCATTTGTTGTCGTTGTCTGCAAAAGCCATTTAATAGTGTAAGACCGACTGACTCCAAAAAATGGATCTGTGAAAATCGATGGTTTCAATGATTTAGTATTTTGCACAGAAATCGTAGATTTCTATAATTCACAAATATTATTCCTATTATTTCTATATATATATATATACACTAGATTAGTATCGCATACTTTTACTTATGCCTGTACAAGGTACGCCCGAAATTTACTTCTCCCTTCAACTTGAGCCACATCAACCTTCTTTTTAATTCGGTAATAATTGAAATCCACAAAAATTATTGCATTTATTCTTTTTTGGGATATTTTCTCACAACATTTTCTAAATTATCTTCTTTCCACTTACTGTATTTAACAAATGTAAGATAGATAAAAGCTGGCTGCTCTGAATTTACGATGATTGTATTTCCTTTATTTTTTCTTATGGTAACAGAACAGAGGCTGTGTCATTTATTCTTTACCGCAATGACGAAACACCGCAAAACTCGCTCTTTTTTTTTTTTCTTCTTTTTTGTAATAAGCAATTAGAAAAAGTGTATGAGCGTGTATGTGTTACGCGTGTGCTTATTATGAGTGCAACCTCTATCTAGTTGGTATTACAATATTAAAGTGTTGAAAAGAAACGCGTTTTAATTATGTCAGCCGTTACCGACCCAACTTGAGGCTTAACTGAAACATTTCTGTGCTATGAAAAAATGCAAAGCTATGCATGCACAGCACAAGCATATATACATACACACATACATTCACAGTTAATTTATCTGCCTGCTTTGTTAAAGAACTTGAATATGAGAGAAGATGAAATATATGCGGAGAAAAATACACATGTGTATAGACAGTGCAATGCAATAAGATGGGAGTAAAAGATTAAAGCATGCGCATGGTAGGAGATCGTTACAGTTTAAAAAAGAATGTAGCTGTAGTTGTTGTGCTTTGTTAAATCAGGGTAGCCATCTTAATACCAGGAGCCTACAATATTATAGTAAAGAGTATATGAATAAAATAGGTGGTAGGAGAAACAAAGTGAACAGCGGTGTTTAGACATTTGCGGAACATTTCGGTGATGGTGATGGTGGAGGTGGTGGTGGTGAAGTGTGGATAATGACGCTTGGCAACATGACTAAAAATACAATATTATCCACAAGAGCAGGCACTTGTGTATCAATGTATTTATTGTGTATGGCACAAGGCCACTATGTAGCCTGACTGTGAGTATTTCTTTCGCCAATATATGTTTAGATTTTTTCCACTCCTTTATATACGTATCCTTTATATTGCAAAAAAAAAAAAATTTTTTTTTCTTTTTTTGGCCACATTATACATAAAACCGTACTGCACAGAGTTGAAATCAATGAAATTTCTTAATAAAATGCAAGCTTGCTTGATGCATAATTAAATTATAGGAACTTAATGACGATTATATACACATGAGTGCATTATTCAGATTCACCGCAAAAGTTATTTATGTAAGCTGAAATATTTTCAATACTACATATTTACTGCATATTTATATTAATCTCTGTGCATATGAGTCGTTGTTCTGACAGAAAGTGTCGAAACAAAAAAACATTAGAAAAGTCTTGAAGATAGAAGACAATGGAATGGTTCCGAAAATGGACTTGCACCACCTTCCATTCACAGTGATGTAATTCTAGTGGTAGTAACAGTTATTTTCATAACACTTTTACATATCTAGCGAATACCGTTAGAATAATTTTGCCAAAAATATTGTCAAAAATACATTTTGCACATAATCACATGGAAATATACAACAGCACTAACAAAACAACTTAGGAACGCGCACACATTGTTGGATATTGAAGATATTTTTATATTATAAAATATCGATTTTTATACCTTCCATAAAACATATATAGGGATGGTATATTACGTTAGTCATTCCGTTTGCAACACCAAGTATATGGTATCAGAGACGCTACAAAGTATATATATTTTTGAGCAGTATCAAAAACTGAGTCGATCCAAGCATTATGTTTTTCCGTGTAATATTCTAAGTTTGTCACTTCGTTTGCCCTTGCAGGTAGGTTTCACATAAAAAAATAGAAGCGCCCGCAACTTACGAACAACTTTCTTTGGTACAGAATTCGACCGCCGACCTTAGTCCCCTCAGTAAACGCACACCTATTTACTCTATATCAAGTCATTCCTATAGGATACGTATAAAAGTGGAGGTAGATTGTCACTTGGTTAATTTTATTAAGGGGGGGGTTTGTTAGAACATAACATTACACCCTATACTTAACCAAAAGTAATTTATATGCCATTGACATGCAACACTCAAAACGCGCATCCACATTTTTGGGCAAAAATCCTCTCTCTCTCACTCTCTCTTCTGAAATTATACGATTTTTTATACCATCCAAATAAGTTTAAGATTAATCGGTTTGAAATTCTCATAAACGGCATCAAAATTCGAATCGCTTTAATAATAACTTGACGCCCCTAAACGTAATTAACGAACACTTGATAAACATAAATCACTGTTCAAAAAATTACAAAATGTACTTTCCATCCAAATTGAGTTAAAATTTAAAACATTCCTACATGTTCACAACACTCTTAAACTGAAGCCAAAAACAAGTTATAAAACATCGCTTTATCAACTTTTTTTTTTTTAAATAAATTTCTTTTATCATTTCATATATATGCGTGTGTGTGTGTGTGTATCGCTATGATATTTATAATGTGTACAATACGTGCCTTAATCAATCAAGTAGAAAGTGGATCGTATTACGTACACAATGACTTGTCGTTGACATTGATACAAAGATGTGAAAAAAAAAAAAAAAAAAAAAAAAAAAAAAAAAAATTGCAGTGGGGTGTAGACGAACAAAATAACTGCTTTAGTAATTAAAAAAAAAAAAAAAAAAAGTATTATTCGACTTGAGCCAAATCTTAAACGCCCTCCACATGTGCTTAATTGCTCCTTTTTTTTACAACTGTTAAAGTAGGTGATTTTAACGACTACTTAGTACAACTAAGGAATTTTGCGGTATAGGACTTTTTTTTTTTTTTTTACTTTTTTTTTTTTTTTAACGTATAAACCATAGACAATGAAATGTTTTTTTCCTCTATTTACTATAATTAATTACAGGTGTAGCAGCAATGAACTCACTCATCTAACTAACGGTGCAATTGATTGAGAGATACAGTGAGACATATGTATGCCAAACTGTGACTTTCCACATGGTTGCTGTTGATAGAAAATCGTAGACATTTGTGCGCTTAATACCTTAACTATGGAATAAGGAAAACAAGGTCGAATAACTCCTGCTTTATGAACTCTTGATATTAACTGGGTCGTCACATTTACCACATGTTCGTTAAGCAAAATATGTCTACAAAAGAAAAAATATACTACAAAACATGGAAAATTTAGATCACTTTGGTTAACTGTTCCAGAACATTCTTGCTGTTAAAGGTATAAAATGGAGCTTGGTGCTCAAGTGCCTATGCCTATGTGTGTTATATATATTAAAACCATGCAGACACTTTTCTTCCTTCAGTGTTCTTCTGATGAATGAAAATGGCAATGATACCAAAATTTCATAAAAAAAAAAAAAAAAGGTCTACATAATCAATCCATTATGTTGTAAAACATGGGAACTCTGCGTGTGCTTGTGCTTGTAAGAAGCAAATGAGAGAAAACCCATTAGATGTAATCCGTATACCGTGCAAGTTCAAAGGCCCATCGAGTCGTGGTGAACTGGTTAAAGAATAAGATACCAAGAAATAAAATCAATAATTATACATGCGGGCTTATAACTGTACGTAAAAAACAGTACAGCCTTACTCGCGTCCATTACCTTTTAATGAAATGTCACAATATTTTACCTTTAAGTGCATTTTAACACAACACACACATACACACCTGCACAATCGCATATGGGCAAGGGGAATAAGAACAAGATGTTTGAATTAATTAAAATATTTATACATGTAGGAATATACCGCTTGAGAGCAGACACCAGAATCTCACAAACGCTCTTATATGCAGTATGCCCCCACATTATATTCACACATACACACACACACATATATATATATACACACAAGCATACGCTTTCACAGCGTACTTTTTTTTTTTCCTTTTTTTACGTTTTCGCATAAAATCTTAGCGACCACATTTTTGCTTGACACGAAAAAAATAAGATCATGAGAGGCGTGAATAATACGAATATGATGAAAAATGTCTACTTTCGCGTCCAAATATTTATGTAAAACCAATAATTTATTAAAATCATTGTCCTGTTCTCAGTCAGCCAGCAACAACCATATAATGAGATGCATAACATTTCGTATAATCGTACCAAGGCAGTAACGTTTAAAAGTCTTTTTTTTTCTTCCAAAAGCATAAATGTCCATATATATGTAAAAATAAAAATTTTTTGCGTAGTATTTTTATCGATTGAATGACTGGTTAACTACATGCAAACATATTCACATACACACACGCAACTAGTATATACGACGGCAAACGAGGGGGCACCGCTAAACCAAGGAATTCGTATCGCATACAGTCTGTGTTAATGAAACTAAACCAATTTTTCTTTTTCGTTCAAAAAATATATTTTTTACACTTGCAGTACACAACAAACACACACAATTCCGATATTTTGTAGGTTTTTCAACTTTTCAGTTGTTTAATTCTCATGTGAAGCAGTGATGTTAATTTAGAAAAAAATCTACTTACTTTTACTTCAAATGAAGTGACGACGACGACTACAACGAAGTTAAACGACTAATAGCGACTAATGTAGACACTCAGTAAAAGTAAATTCATTTTGAAATGGTAGGCCCAATACAAGATTTGGACGCAAAGTGAAAAGAGAGAGATAGACAGATAGAGAGAGCACTGCACACATTTAGCGGGAGAGTATTTTTTCAAAGATTGTACAGATTGTCAAATGGGTGAGCAAATGAGTGCTAATAGTATATAATTTTTTTTTCCGTCTGTGCAAAAGTAGTTCATACGCAGTACAACTAAACTACATAGAGTTAGCAACTGCTGGAAAATCTATAAATTTACATACCATACATATGGATCAAAAATCCCACTCAAATACCTGAGAGTAAGAAAGTAGAATGCGAGCACAAAGAAGGGGCGAAACATGCGTTTAACGTCTAACTACTTAATGAGAAATTGCGACTGGCAATACCAAGGTATATAGGTAAGTAGTTTTATATATATATATATATATATATAGTATATAAATGATGAATCTGTATATATTTATACTTAAAATCTAGAATAGAACGCGGTCCCTGACATTTGCGGCCTAGCCTATGCTATGTGAATGGATGGCATTCAAGAAATTTGAGTAATTGTATGTATTAGGAAACTACATAAGTAGTTACTTCTTGTACAGTATTTGGTGTTGCGAGTATGTAGGTGAAATTGGCCGAATGACACACCATTCTGTTTCTACGTACAGCTTGTTAGCGTTTTACAAATTTCTCCACAAACTTGATTTTTTTTATCGCTAACATTATTTCACTTTTGCATTTTTCGTATTTTACACGTAATTAACTAATCGTCTATACTAAGCTAGGGAATATTTCATAATACATTAGTTCAACACTTCTTCTTCTTCAAAAAATGCTTGGAATGTATATAAAACTTCTTTCATAACCTCATTATTAACCAACTGTATGGAAAAGTATGCGTAGGTAGGTGACGCTCTGATTCTATAACCAAATTATCCTAAAAATTGAAATTTTATTCCTTGAATAGTTGGCAACCCAAACAGCAGAATAGTTATAAAAATTTGTGCACATGCAAGCATTACGTCATCGCGTCGTCATGTGTAAAAACTTTTCAGCACCAATCAATTCTTAAAAGAACCAGAACAATGCCGTTTACGAACTTTTTGGAAAATGTGTCAAATGTCTCCCAATTTGAAATTAAAGTTAAATCCCGCCACTGAAAATCGAATAAAATTAAAACAAAAAATTGTCTGGTAATCCAAGTATCCCATCTCTTTTACTCATCTACATATTTGTCACTTTATATAACGGTAGGACAGCACTACCTACAACGTCAAACCGCCTAAAGAACGCACACACATTTCCACACCATATTAAAATCTTCAATTCCAGGCATCCCTTTCGCTCCAATATATTTCATACAGCTAGTGAAAAACCTAATGCTCACACACATATTTATATATACGTATATATATAAAATGAATGTAAAATATTTTTTCAATTGAACGCCATATAGATTTCGTGAAATATTTTAGCTTTTTATTACTCACCCGGTCTTTCCAATAGTTGTAATAATTGTTGTTGAATTTTTTGTACAGTAGATTACCGAACTATAACACTGTAAAATAATTACACCGCAAATATGTGTACCACAGACGAAAAACTCTACAAGACGTATCCGAGCACACCTTTTATATGTATATATAAGTTAAAGTTTGTATGTATTCGACAATCTGTCTTCCTCTTTATTATTTATTGGTTGTTTGACATTTAACTGAAACAGAATTGATGTCCGTGAAGTAATCAACAAAATTTCCAAACGCAGAGAAAACAAATGAAAGTTTTGTTAAAGGAACAACATTGTTTATTAAATGAAAACTAATTCTTATAAAAAAAAATTAATATATTTCGTTAAGTAGAAAGCGTTTACAGCATTTTTGGTACTTACGTATTAACGATACCGCAGATTTGACGCTTTTTAAGTGCTGCCAATGTAGATTTGGTGTTGCTTTTAAGTGCTGCCCATCTAAATTTGATGTTTTTGACGCATTTTTATTAGAGTTTTTTGGTTAAATATTTTGCTCCTGCAATTTGGCAGCACTTAAAAACCGTCAAATCTGCAGATGCGGGACTGGCAGCTCTTAAAAACCGTCAAATTTGCAGCTGCGGTGTCGTTAATACGTAAGTACCGCATTTTTATTTCAATTTCAAAAGAATCAGATCAAATAAACAGATGGCGTGGTCTCTCTTTTATGAGGTATATAAAAAAAAAATACCCTTAAAATCATAAAAAGTATTTTTAAGAAAATAAATTAATTAATAATTTTTTATCGTGGTCGGATAACAGACACGCCCACAATTTTAAAAAAACCATATTTAACGTAAAGAAACTTTCATGCTGATACGTAATATGTATAGTGTACATATTACGTAGAAGGCGAAATATATATATATATATATGCCACGCCCTTTTTTGTAGAGGTGGAGGGTATTTAAGATTTGGTTTAAGCCAAATTTAGTTTTCTTACCTGTTTAAAATAAATTATCATTTTTAAAGGTGGTTTTATGTAAAAAAAACCGGTTCATTGGTGTACCCTGTCATTATTACAAACTCAGTTCGTTCAATATCTTTTAACTGTTGCGAACTTCGCTCGTTAACGATTGCGTTTTTGATACTCAATCAATGATATTTGAATGCCGGTATTAAAGTCATAATTTGAAAATTTTGAATTTCTTCACTTATAATTCCATCAACAAGTTTCTTTATGTTAAACATACATCGATTCAAACTTAACAGAAGACTGGTAGGCCATATAATGATATTTTATGTACTTGACGTTTATGACAGTAGTTCCTGAAAAGATTGTACTAAACAATTATATATCGATTTAAAGCTAAATTCGTTAAAGATTCTTTTTAATAAAATCAGACGCTCAGTAAAGAAAATTTCGGATCATGCAATGAAGGAAATAATTTTAGAAATAATGAGGAGCATGTTTCTTAAATTATTGGTTTAACCTTAAGGTTATTTTTTGAATTAAATTCTATGTTTATGAAATGGAAATCAATGAAATATCTTAATTGGGTTTAGGACAATTCTTATACACCCTCCACGTCTATACAAAAACTAGACGTAGCAGATACCCCAGCATATTTCGGGTCAATATCTTAATTTTTGTTAAGGTTTTCAGCTTTTGATAATTAAAAAAATTTAAACAAAATTTGGTTTAGACTGAATCTCAAATAACCCTCATGTCTATATACAAGTGATGGACGTGGCAGTTACACACTGGTTACACCCTCTGCACCAGCTTGCAAATCGAGCTGTCTGCTGAGTGCGGTATTTTTTGTATTATCCGACCACGCCCATTTATGGCACATCGATGGATGGGGCAATTATAAATAAATTATAAATAATTATTTCAAATTTCAAATCACTTTTTGTGGTAGATAAATAGTATTTGCCCGATTGTAGGCGTGGCTCTTGACCGATTTTACCCAATGCAATAGCAATCTAAGTACAGTGTGTAAACAAAATTTCAGCTTAATGTCTTAAAATGTAAATAATATGTTTTGAGAATGCTAACAACGGACAACGGTCGGACATGTCTAGTTCTTTCATTTTGATGCTGATCAAGAATATATACACTTTGTAGGATATCTGAGGCTTCTTTCTGTGCTTTGTGCAACTGGAATGACAAACTCAGTGTACCCTCATCACTAAGGTGGAGGAGGGTAAAGTCTATTAGGCTATAATGTTCAATGTCATGTTTCCAAATATTGAATATAAAACGTTCTTAATGAATATGATTAAAAAACAAGTGAAAATATTATAGTCGGTCAAGCCCGATTATTTAATACCATACAACACCACTTAGCTCCTTAAATTATGCTACAATTAGTTCAATTGTAGTTACTTCGTGATATATGGAAGGGGGTTTTCAAAATAATCCGATCGGATCCAAATTCGATACAACTACTTAACTATTCTTCACAAAATTTGGTCCAAAAATATTAAGAATTGAAATTTTTTCCCACTAAAGACTTTCATTACGATAGGTTCTAAAAATTGTCACATTCGGTACATTTCAAATCTTTAGACCAGTACATGTCCCTGTACCAAATTTGATCGAAATATCTCAAAATCAACAACCTGTAGCTTGAGCACAAATTTACATGGACAGGCAGACGGACATGGTTAAATCGATTTAGATTTTGATTCTAAATCCAGCGGATTTGCCGTATAGGAGTTATAAACATCCGTACACATTTAGTATACCTTCTTACCACATGCAGCGTATTAGGCACAATATTGGGGTTTAAAGTTTAAATTATAATCAAAGAGAATTAAATTTTATTTAATCATTCATGCATAAGCTAATGAAAGCCAAAAATTTAAAAATACTTTATTCCGCTATATATAAAACATATTTTGAACCTTTCGTTGGCATAAATCAGTTGCATAGTGTAACAATCAATATCAAGTCGAGCTAAAAAGATTTCCTTTGAAAATGAATTCAATGTTAAACAAAATAATGCGACTTACGCCAATATTCTCTTCTTTGGATGCTAATCATATCCTTATCGGCAAAAGTACTGCTGCTAGTCGTTATATTTCGACATGTGAACAAGTTTTATATTCCCGAAAAGTGAATCATGTGCAAAGAATGGATTTTCCCAATGGAAATGTAATAAATAATCAACCGTTTCGTAATACTTCGCGGTATGTATGAAGAAAAATATGTTTGCCTCACATACGATATATTTTGAAATTCTTAGACATAAATCACGAACACAAAGTAAAATCTCAAAGAAATTTCCAGAAAGTTAAGCGTTCCATTAATTATTTATTTCAGAATCATGACTAATGACAAGAATCATGCAGTTCGGGAAACAGCAACTCCATCGTTATTAAAACCCAACGACATTCGCGAGTTTGATGCCATTTTACCAGGTGAGTTCGTCATATCCTGCTTTTTGAATTTTAAATGCAACTGTAATTAATAAAATTCACATAATTTCATAATGCGGCAAAAAGCAAATTAACCAAAAATTCCTTTGAATGTCTGTATTCACCCTTTTGAGGTCCAGGGTACAATTATTTTGCTAAAACGTTTGTAATAACTAGAAAAGGCTGTAATAATTTCACAAAATGTACAATGTTTTTAATTGTTTATCTGACAGCCTGTACGTACATCTGTGGTAAATAGTACTATAAAATATCAACTCTGAACTTATTGGAAATAATGGTATTTTTGTAAACGGCTTGGTATTGAAATTGCACAAAAGAGTGGTCGAAGGAGTTGCCACGCTGTAATAAAAATTGAAAAGCGATCCGTTTTAATCAAATTATTTGTATTACTGAAAAACTCCGTAGGATAAAAAGAAGAAGAGTGGAAATCGTATTGAGGCCACACTCATAAAATAGTTATGGGTGTGCTTTATTTGGTCTAATCTAAATATAACTTTTTTATTTTTTTTTTGTATTCCCTTTTAGAACTTGTACAAGAACTTGTCCACTGCGTAAATAATTACACGGGTGAAAAAAATGCCAATTGGTTTAAACGTGTACGTGATTATCATTGAAATCGAACTAAATATATAACGATCCTTTTTATTATTAATTTACGCCCATTATAGGCTTTAGAATATAATTTGAAAAGGAGTGTAAAATATCGCTCTCTCCTAGTACCACTAGCGTATAAGACTTTCGCTAAGGAGATAACTGCAGACAATATGCGTTTGGCTCATATCATTGGCTGGTGTTTGGATATGGTAACGCTCTAGAGAATAGATTCTTAATATGGAAAATTGAAGATTAGACCAAACAATTTTTTGTTTCAGAGTCAACAATCTCTCATTATTTTTGATGACATTATAGATAAAACTGATTACAGACGTCAGCAATTGTGTTGGCACAAAGTGGACGGTGTTGGCTTAACAGCCATTAATGATGCAATGTTGATCGAACAAGGTGCTTACTATCTACTAAACAAACATTTGGGTCATTTGGAGTGTTACAGAGATATATTTGATCTCTTCCATGAGATGACATTTTCTATGCTTTGTGGTCTTTCTTATGATTGTTTGTATGAGAAAAAAAGCGTTGAATCATATACCCCAGATAGTTTCCGAAAAATGGCAACGCACAAATCTGGCCTTTATGCATATTATATGCCTATAGCTGCTGGCATGCATTTAGCTGGGTAAACGCTTTATGTTCAAGTAACAACACAACTTGGAATGACTCGTTTTTATTTTAGTTGTAAAGATGTCCAAGTTTTTGAAGAATTGAAACCTATACTTTTGGAACTGAGTATACTTTTTGCGGCCTACGATGACGTGATGGATTGTTTCAGTGAAGAAGAAGAAAAGGGAAATGATATAAGACAGCATAAATGTACCTGGTTAGCCATAGAGTGTATGCAACGGGCCAATAAAGCCCAAAAAGCTATTATGTTAGAATGCTATGGGAAAGATGGCAAGTCATTTTCTGCATTAATCTCATATATATATCATATTATTGCTTTTTTCATTGTATAGACCCCGAAATGGTTAATCGTGTTAAACAGTTATATTACGATTTGGAACTAGATGTCGCATACGCTAAATATGAAGAGGAAACCTTTAATAAGATCAAGCAAAAATTGAAACAAGCATCAAAGGGCGTGCCAAAGGAATTGATTTCAGAAATAATGAATAATACTTTGCGAAATTTTGCTTTGTCATTGTAATTAAATTTAAAACTGAACAGTTAAGTCTGGTTTTAATGCTGACTTTTCTGCTTAAAAAATACAACTCTGGCATTCTGTCGTTAGTATTTTATATTCTAAGATTCAATTATAAAAACGTTATTATTATTAACAAGTTTTTATTTTTTTATATACTTTATAAATTTCTTGAATCTGTTCTATCTTTAGTATTAGGGTTTGAATTGTATCTACTTTGTTTGTAAATGTGTTGGCACAATCTTTATAATATCGTTTTTATTAAATTTTCTTATTAGTACATAAACTAGTTTGTAATTTTTTTGTTTTTTATTTTATAAATGTATGTTTTATATTGTTTTTACTTATGTATACTTATTAATCATATATTTAGGTGATTAAATTGTAACTAAATGATGGGAATATATGAAATGAAATTAAATGAAAATTAAAACAAGTAAAATATGAGCTTTAGGGCATTAGGCTTTTGCAAATCTCAAGTACCCCTCATCATTGATCTTTTCTAAATAGTAGAGAACACGAATTTGTCAAATTTGATTCAACATTTCTTAAGAACTGGTCCAACGGTTACAAAGTTAGTGCTAATACAATGCCAAACATTCCTATCTGTTTCGTTAAATGTCAAAATATATTAATACATAATGCAAACATTCTGATTTGCCCTTTAAAGTTTAATGCTGTGCGAAAAAATCATTTACAAAGAGAGAGAGAAACAAATGTGCTCTTATGGCAGTGCTGTAAAGTTTAGTATAAAATTAATCTGCTAGTGCTTTACATCACTACTCAATTTTACTAAAACTTATTTTGCAACATTATATTAACGATATTGGTCGTGTTGTATGTTATTTGTGCCATTTACTTGGAAGCGTTTACCTAAACTAATTTATAATCATTAATAAAGGTTTTTAAATAAATTATTGCAATTGTGATTAAATAATGGCATGGTGAATAGTTGAAAAGTGTTTGTTTTAAAGAAATTGTTAGTTATTCATGCAAAACTCTCCACCTTGCACACATAACGTATGTATGAGAGAAGGAAGCTGACTTTACTCAGTATTAAATCGTGTAATATGTTTGCAATTAAATAAGAAAAAAAAATAATCGAGATAAATATTAAAAATACTTCAAGTTATAATGTGTGGCTGATATTATCATTAAATAAAATCTACATTGATTCGAAAGTTTAACTTTAATGAAAGGTTTTAGTGAGGTTTTAAGAAAATTTGATACATTTTACATTCACTTGTGGTACACATTGCTTAAGTACACCACTACATATGTAATAATATAAATAAAATTCATACTTTCTTGTGGCTTAAATGAAAAGTAATCAATTGTCTTGTGTTTGTTTAATTTTAAAGAAAGTCACCTGAAGTTTTTTGGTGAAAAAATGTTTATTATGCTTTAATCAGTTATTATTACTGTTTTTGTTTTGTTTTTTGTTTCACTAATCTTAAATTTAAATATATTACAAATTGTTTTCATTCTAATACACCAAGTTAAACCTACAATTGTGATACAGAAGCATTAAATAGCAAAAACAAACACAAAAACAAAAACTCGGTTAAGTTGCTCATGATGTGCATAAGTGGACATGTCGGTACGATACTTGACATCAAATGATATTATTTTTGTTAGTTTGTTGATGCTATTAAAACAGTTAGTATTAAATCTAAATAAATGTCGGATATGTGAAAAAGTCTTTTAAGCTGTACGGAAGGCGTAAGTACTGCATTGTTATTTATGCATATATATATATATCAATAATATGTATATACTTACTATTCAATATATTTGTGATGTAAGCACACACACACACTTGCATGTACAAGTTAAAGCATATTGCTGCAATTAATTGTTTAATATATAATTAGCATAGACATACAGGGTGCGTGAGAATTTGATTTTATACTAATTTAAAATTGAATTAGTGATATTTTTTATAAAATTAAATGATAAAAGTATGAGGTAAATAAGTCAGTGAATGAATTATTCTGAATCAATCTTGCTTTTTGGTACACTCACTTGATAACACATCCTGAATAGATAACCTACTCTAATATTAGGTGGGTTTTATTCAAATCTATATATACCGCGCCATTCATATGAACGATTTATATAGATATTGGGACAAATGGGAGAAAATTAACGCAATCCATAGATGGATATCGAGTTTTACATTCTATGCATAAATAATAACATGCCTGTATTTATTAAAAATAGCTGGTTAAGAAACATCAATTTACAAACATGTGAATACAAATTCTTCCTCTTCTTAAAAGTTACTTTACGGTCACTGAGAAGACAAAAAAAGTGAAAATGCTTTAGTCGGTTAAGCCCGACCATTTATTAGTTTATTTGTATCAGTAAACGCGAGGTATTTTCCTGAAGTATAATTATATGGAAAGGAGTTCTAGAAAGAGGTTCCATCGGGTCAAAATTTAGCGTAATGAGTTATTAAGCTAATTAACTATTTAATACGAAGTTTTATCTAAAAAAATTATAAGTTGTCTTTTTGTTTTATAAAGACTTTTATTTTAATCGGACCTTATATGGAGAGGTGTTCTAAATATGAGACTATTTGGTGCACTTTTAATGGGGTCAAAACATGTCCTTGTATGAAGTTCAAATATAACAAAAAATGATACGTATAGGTGGCGCACATATTTATATGAATACTCAGACAGACGGATATGATTAAATCGATTCAGATTATTTTCTTCTAAGCCGGTGTAGACCCTAGTGTAAATTAATTATTCAAGCTGTATAAAGATTTCGACTAAAACACATCTTATGAGACTGTATGTTTCATAAATTATTTCTTGTAAGCATTTTTATATTGTCTTTCTTTGGATTGTCCATCAATTTTGATGTATTTCAAATTAATTTCCATTTAAATTATGAAAATTTAACACGAAATAGCCAGCAGTTGTGTTTATATGAATATACGCAACACCCTGTTTATAGCTGTTAATGTATGCACATATTTACAACGGCACAATCGTTTCCGCTCTTTGTAAAATTGTAACTGTTATGTTAAATAAATTTCACACCAGACTGAAAAAACTCAATATATCCGAAATTCTTAATTATTATTCTCTTTGTTTATCCAATAACTATAAGCGATACATGTACTGTACAGTACAAATTTTGCATTGTACTTAATGAAACGTATGGTGGCAAGGTGGGTGGGGGCAATTTATTATAAACGTAATGTTTTTAATTGTTTTTTGTTATGTGCTGTCATTTGATTAACGGGTTCGTTAATTCTAACGGAAAGCGTTATAATATACAAGTAAAGATTTCAATAATGTTTTTTTTTTTTTTTGCATATTTAATGCCGTTTGTGTTCAATGTGAACGACATTCTCATCTGTATCTGTATGAATGCAAATATATGTATGCGTTAACATATTCAAATAATATTGATTGCATTTTATGTAAATGTTACCGTTTTAACATATTTCATCACCGGCATATACGGGCGTGTCATGTTTAAGCTTCTTATGTTTGTGAACATGTGAAACAATTTGTTTATGTGAATTTGTTGTTTTAATATACAAATGACACACAGTTGTTGCAACTTGAATTTAATTAAATTTCAACCCCCACTATACTTGCATTGTACAATTATGTACATTTAAATATCATTTTATTTATAATTTATATACATACACATATAGTGGCTTGTCATAGATGCCTCCTTTGGGTATTAAACTAATTCTAATGTGAACCAATAAAAATGATAATAAGTACACACTTGTATGCAATTAATGTCACTCCACATGTACATATTTCTAATGAATGAATTTATAAAAGAAAGCAAATGAAAATGTTTTAGTCGACCATTTAATACCTTACATTACAAATTGTATTAGTTGTATCAGTAAATGGGAGGTATTCCCATATAAGTCACTTCGTGAAATATAAAAATGGTGTGATCGGGTCCAAATTTGACACTATGTACTATTTAGCTAATTAACAATTCTTTATCAAATTTGGTGAAAAATTATAAAAGTTGTGATTTTTTAAACACCTTAAATGGGAAGGGGCTCTGAAAATGATACAATTCGGTACATTTTCATTAGGGTTCTTGTCTGGGTCAGTACATGTCATTGTACTCAATTTCATTATAATATCCTAAATAATGCGATCTGTAGGTTGTGTATAAATTTAGACAGACAGATTTTGAATCTTATCACATGTAGTGTAGGGTGTAATAGGTAATGATTACTCACACCCTTTGAGACTTATCCATGATATGTCTATATTTTGCTTATCATGTGCAATGGCGAGAGGTGTCTGTTCATTTTGTGTGTCCGCTAATAAGAAAAAAACTGATCGAGTTTTATATATAGAGCGCCTGTGTGTGTGTGAAAGAAGAATTAATTAAAAAAATGCATTCATTATAAAGCCGGTTGTTGTTTGTTTTCATTATCTAATTCTTTGGCATGGCGTGCGTATGTTTGTGCTGCTTTTCAATTATTTTGCTTTTTTACGTTTACACGACTCCAAGCGCCAGCAGAAGTATTCTACCATACAACAAATTACAACGCTCGTATCGTATTTTATATGTTTTTAAGATTTATTTACTTTCTCGTTCGCGTTTGCACTCTTGTTGGCATCTTTACTCATAATTATTTACACATGCCGCTGTAATAGTTTATGAATTTTCATTCATTCATTCAATTCGTGTTCCAAAGTTTATTATTATTATAATTATATTATGCAGGTGTTTTCTTTGGTACAAAAGTTATTTTACGTAGAAACAATAGTAACATTTTCTTAAACAGCTTTAATGAAATCGAAAAGATAACGTGTTCGATGGTTTGTTATGGATGATAGTTAATATTGTTATACCTTCCATTTTCCAGGTTCTGAAAGAAGGCGCCAAAAATTCTTGATCACTATTAAAATATGAATCCATCTGTCCGGCTGTCCGCGTCTTTTATCTTTTAATGACATTCTCATTGTCGCCAAAGTTGATACATTGAGCTGAAAATGTATGCACACCTTTTTAGTTTTAATAGAATTGAATCCAATCGATATATTGCTATGCCCAAAATCATCTATAATCTACAGTTGAGCTATAAAGTTGAAATTTGTTATTCCGATTAACCCATCCTTTGCATAATAGTTACGCCCATAATTTACATATAAAGACGCCCACAATTTACAGAATTCGACATGTAAGCTAATTTAGACATGAAGAGTACAGCAGATTTGTACACTCTCAATATAAGCTGGGAACTATACTACCAGTAATTTTTTTTCCATAAGACTTTCATCGTCCCCCTCCTTCGTTATTGCGGTGAAGTATGGACGATAAAACAAAATGATGACGCTCTTCTAGGCGTGTTCGAGAGAAAAATTCTCCGAAAGGTCTTCGGTCCAGTACGCGTTGACGATGACTTCCGAAACAGAATGAATCCTGAGCTGTATGAGCTTTACGCCGACGACATGACCGTGCTGAAAATGCTCCAGCTAGGACGTTGTTCGAAAGGGAATCGGAAGGATGTCGCGTAAGAGGCAGACCGATACTTTGGTGGAAGGACCAAGTATTTGGTGCCCTGCAAACACTTGGTGTACAAAACTGGAGAAGATGCGCGTGGCGTTCTCTTTTGCAACAGGCCAAAGATCTACTACATAGGTTGCAAACGGTCAGTTATGATATGATGATGATTGATGTGACAAAAATGGGCGTGGTCTCATAAGAGACTCCCACAATGTATAAAAAATTTAAAGTCACTTTTTTTAACCAGGTACCTGTCATTTCCGTTCAGTATTGTACACTAGAACCTCGCATAACTTAATGTGTTACGTGAATCTGTGTTGTACAACTCAAATAAATGAGTTGTCTATAGTCAAAAGCGATTAACTTACTTATTACATATAACTTTCTTTTGTAATCAGGATGACAACATAACTAAATGACAAACATTTTTATGGCCGTTGAAAATTAAATGTTTCTCTTCTCATTCTTTTACCATACGTGTCTGTTTTAGGGTGTTATGTGAATAAGATCACAATTTTTGCGCTATGCTATAAAAAGGAAAAGGGGGAGGCGGGGTCTACTGAATGTGGTTGAAGAGAGCATTTAAGATTTAATCTAAGCTAAATTGAGTGTTTTTGCTTGTTTTACTTTATTTTATGAAAAGTGTTCTGCAACAGCAAATACTTTTTTCTTATATCATATATGGCATAAAATATATATTTATCTAACATTCGACTTTTATTGGATATTAAGTTTACACCCTACACCACGAATGGTTTATTAAGCAAACCACATGTTAATGATGAAAACTAAGTGGTAATGTAGGGTATTAAATGATTGTATAAAATCAACTTTACCATTTTCACTTGTTATACTCCTCACCAGTATCAGCAATAAGCAATCAGGAATAAAATCTGAATCGGTAAAATCATGTTCGTCCGTCTGTCCATGTAAATTTAAATCTTTTTTTGAGATATTTCGATGAAATTTGGTACAAGTATATGTATTAGCACAAAGGGGAACCCTATTGAAAATGGACCGCATTGATCTCAATTCTTAATATTTTTTGACAAAATTTGGTAAATAATTGTTAATTAGCTTCATATTTGGTTAAGCAAAATTTAGATGCGATGGGACCGTTTTTAGAACTCCTTTCCATATAATCGATATATCATGAAGTCACTTGTATGGCAATGTCTCAGGTTTAGTGATACAACTAAAAACGAATTGTAAAATAATTTTGTTATTAAGTGGTGTAGGGTATTGAATAGTCGGTCTTGATCGACTGCAACACTTTTTCACTTGCCATTATTGCTTCGGCTGATTGTGTCAGCTTGTTTTTGCTACAGTTTCAGTTATAATCAACTTATGTGTATAAATAGTTGTGCCGTTTACATTTGGTGCAGCAAACAAAACAAAACTATCGTTTATTTAAATGAGTGTTGTGCCTTGCCCCGAGTACGTTGCACGGGTGCTAGAGTTCTTTTTAAATGTGTTTTATTTTTAATATATTTTTACAATAGTTTTCAAATGAATTTGCATGTAATGAAAAAATGCTTAACATACGCAGGTACGCATGATTATTGATTACAAATGATATAATTACAGAATAAAACAACAATTATTAACAATAAATATTTACAAACGTGAGCATGAATGCGATACTATACTATAAACAAACACTTGACGAATGAATGAAGTTTTTTTTATCTGATTAGAAAAATATTGATATTAGCTTTGTAAACATTATTAGATTAGTATAGTTTGATATGTGATATAACCAACGTTTGAACATAATAACGGAAATATTATGGATGAAACGGTTAATAAGTTAAAAATTAAATTGTAAATCGATCTCTTCAGAATCACACTCGGTGGGGATGTGTGTGTGTGTGTGTGTTAGATATTCTTGCTGTTATTTTAAAACTCTCATATGTAACGCATCAATGCATATGCAGAAGGTCGGTTTACATGTGGGATAAGACTTATCGAACATATGGTAAAGCAGTCGAATTTAATACAGCTTTAATAACACAATTGGTTTTCCCATACTTTTGTGTGTGTGTGTGTGTTTTTTAAACAAATAAATTTCCTAAATTAAATACAAAATCAATAAATTCTGAGCACAAACAAGTCTACTAAGTGCTTAGGTGGCAAGTGCTGCCCTATGTAACGGGTAACCCTCGCTTAACACTTTTAAAATTAAAATCATTGCGAAAATTTTCCTTCCTAAACGTGGTTGGTTGTGGGAATTCATGTTTTACTGCACAATACAAAAACCTTAAATATTCACCTGCACATATATTTGTATACAGGTATGTATTATAAATAAAAAAGTTAATGTTGACGTATGGGAATGGTAAAGTTGTCAGTGTCATGTATGGTGGCAATAAAAAAAAGAAAAAAAGAAAAAATGAAAAGAATTTAAGCTCAATTATACGCTTGTGTGTTTTTCTAGGCCAATAAGGTAACAACAACCTTACGCTCTGCATATGCCGTTATTTACTCTGCATACAAAACAGAGACTAGATTTAACGATTTTTTTTAAAAAAAAAATCGATATTATATATTTTATATCGATCGATCGTAATTTTAAGATCGGTAATCGGAAGATGTCTCCTATAAAAGTACAATGTCGTTCCGCATTCTAAGTGTTATGTCTCTAGTCTATTATGTACGGCTGTGAGTTCAGCTCAATATCTCAAAATTTACAACTGTGAGAATACCAAGAACAGACAGCCACACGGACATACGTTCATACATGTCTAGATCGATGCTGAGATATATATACATACTCTTTAGAGTCTCCGACGTCTCCTTCTGGGGGTTGCAAATGGAATCACAATTTTAGTATACTCCCCATCATATGTGAAAGATATATAATTGCGCACTCGAGTAGTGGGGCCTTCACCCACTAAAACCCCCTTGAACGTTCGACAGTGAATCTCGCGGGACAACCGTTAAGCATTAGGTCGGGAGAAAAGGTATTCAAAAGTAAATTTTTGCGTCTGAAAGAGTTCCTTGTGGATTGTGGGCTTGGCTCTCAATCGAATTTGCCCACTTTTAATTTGCGTAATTAATCGGAATTTGCCATTTTACTGTATTTAACAATTATGCGAATGATTTGCATGCATATCCCAATAATCTAGGTTAACTGATGCCCTTTGACCAAATTTTTGACCAATTCGAGTGATATTTTTGCTGTGTTGCACATGTGCACATCTCCAGTAATTTATAAATTTTAAAAATCCAAATAATCCTTAGGAATGATTTCTACTTTTAACAGTTTTTTATATCCAGTCTCTGCTATAATTAATGGAGAACACTTACTCACAGTACAATTATGTTACATACAATATAAGAGGATTTATAGCAGTGGTGGTGGTGGTGTTGTTTTTGTTTACATCAGCTATATATCATTATTAACATATTGATTTACAATTATCAAGTTCATTATATTTAATCATTGATGACTGAATAGAGATAGTACAACAAAGAAGAAGAGTTACAATATACAATACAAATGTTATTAGGTTAAATATTCGTTACTCGACACTGTGTGGAATGAGAAACTAAGCAAATTCATTTCAGAAAAAGTCAAGTGTGGATTAGAATCTATTATTACATAATCTATTCAGCTCTTAACTAGTTTTTAATGGCACACGGGTGGACAAACTACATAACTGCAAAAAGAATTTATTTTATTTACAAAATTTCAGCTCAATATCTTAAAATTTCGTGAGAATACCAACAACAGACAGATACACGGACATACTTGTCTAAATCGACTCAGTTTTCGATGATGATTAAGAATATATATATTTTGTAGGGTCTCTGACGTCTCCTTCTGGGTGTTGCAAATGGAAGAACAAACTTAGTATACCTTCATCACTAAAATGGAGGGTATAAAAAAATTACCTTTTATTTACTCATTGAGAACTTTTAAGTTGATAATTAGATAAATTTTTGCATTAATTTTGGTCAGACAAGTGAAAATGTTTTGGTCGGCCACGTCCGATTATTTAATATCCCATACTACTTAGGTCGACAAATAATGCTATAATTGGTTTAGTTGTACGTATAGACGCGAGGAACTGCCATAAAAGTTACTTTGTGAAATATCATTATATGGAGAGGGGTTCTAAAAATGGTCCAATCGGATCTAAATTTGGCAGCGATAAATATTAAGCCATTTAACTATTCTTTACCCATTTTCGTCAAAAAATATTAAGAATTGCAATTTTTTGTCATATAAAGACTTCCATTATAATAAAACCCTATTTGAGGAGAGGCTCTAAAAATGGTATGATTCGATCCATTTTCAATGAGGTTACTGTTTAGACCAATATATGTCCTTGTATCAAATTTCATCGAAATGTCTCAAAATATGCAACTTGTAGTCCAAATTTTAACGGACAGACAGACAGGATATGGTTAAATCGATTCAGATTTTGAATCGAAATCGATCGGTATACGTGAAGCATTTGGCTTTTAGGAGTTACAAACAGCCGCACAAACTTAATAAGCCCTCTTACCACATGTGGTTTTCATTTATTTATTGTGAATTTTATAAAAACAACATTTTATTCGTGTAATGTACTTTTTTTTGTTTATTCCGCGTACATTTGAATTTGATTTTATACATAACCGCTAGATTCTAGTTTTAAGGCCGCATCGTAGGTGGGTAAACCGGTATTATCGATAATTTTACTCATATCTAAACTAATAATACCGTTCTCATTAATACAATCCAAATTAACGGCGCTTAAGGCATTTGTATGGGCAACTGTTGTCGCTTGATGGTATACGGCTGAACAATTTGTGCTAAGGTTAAGCGTTGTGTTAATTGTGGGTGTAGTTATAGTTGATGTTGTTGTTGTTGTTGTTGTTGTTGTTGTTGTAATAGTGTAAGTTGCCTGTCTCTCAGTTTGATTATTTGAAATATTTGCATTTGAATCGATCTCTTTTACTGGATTGGTTGTCCGTGTTAGGGTTAAAATTCCATTATTGTTGTTGTTGTTTGTATTATCCTCCTCTATAAGTTCATTATTATTGTTATTTAGATTTTTATTAGCACACAACCTTGCAACTGGGGGTTGGTTGTCATCATTATTATTGTTGTTATTGTTGGAGCTGCTGCCACATACTACTTGGACACCTGTTGCTATAAGATTATAGTTTGAGTATGGCTTCGGAGGTTGGTGAGAATGATTATTCAGGGAATTCGTACAAGCACACCGTCCCTCCTCCTCCTCCTCTTCCTCCTCTTCTTCCTCCACCTCATCTTCTTCGGTGCCTTCCATTTGTTCACTATGCTGTTGTTCATTGGCGCCCGTATTTTCATTAGAATTTTGCCTTTTTATTTTATTTATTGTTGGTCCAACCCGAGCGGGTTTTGCTACACCGGCACCATTCTCATTGTAATTAGTGCACGCCAAATTTTCGACACTGCTTGCTTTGGACAATGACAGAGTTGTATCGTTGTCATAACGAAATTTCCCACATAAAGGGCAACCACGCCGATAATTGGTTTGCTTTAAATACCTGCTACCAAATGTTTCCGGCGTACTAGTGACCTGCACCTTGTGATGATGCATTGTGTTGTAATAAATACGCGGCATATGATTAGTGCTGAGTTTGGGGGAATTGTTGGAGGAGGGACGTTCACGATTTACTAAGGCAGCCGCTGCCGCATGCCACATGTTTTCTACTTCAGCACGTTGTAGCGAACAACACGATTGAGCATTTAGTACATTCTTTATGTTAACAGCGGCCACCGCATTTGTATGGGTGGTCAGAGCTTTGTTCTGTTTGTGCAATTGATTTGTATTCAAAATCTGTTCATGACAATAGCGATGCTGTTGATAATGTGGCCGGCAGCCGCTCTCACTAGCATTGTCACCGAGATCGTTTGCTGTGGTTGCCGCAGGATTACTACTCGTACACGGTTCAGCATTGAAAATGGTTGTTGTTATTATAGGTGTTGCGACATTTGGTAAATGTCTAATGTCTAAAGTCGAACGATAACCGGGTGGTGGTGAAGTTTGTGGCATTAAATGCTCGGAAAGTAATTGTTGCTGTTGCTGTTGTTGTCGCTGCATAAGCAATTGTTGTCGTTCTTGCATGGCCACAACAGCATCATAAGAAGGTGGCGGCTCATGCTGTAATGTTGGAACATTCGCTATGACACCGTTTGCACCTTCGCTCAAATACAAACGTGAACTTTCATAGCACTGTAGAAAAAAAAAGGAAAAACTATTTTTATACTATCCCAGCAATACGTTTTTAATATCTCTACACTGTAATGCACCCCTTAGGGTATGTTATGATAAATTGAAATTTTTAATTTTTTCCTTGTAATCACTTACTTGTTCAACACTGTAAACTTCCACATTGGAATCGTTTTCTAGCCATAGATTTTGTTGCTGTTGTTGCTGATGGTGCAGTTGTTGCTGCCGATAAGCAGCCTCCGTACGTTTTTTAATACTTCGATGACAACAATAACACACCACACATAAAATTGTTGTCATCAATGAGAGCATGGCGCTAATTTGAAAATAAAAATAAAGAGAATTAACAATATAGTCGGAGCCATTGAAAGCATTTTAAATGATAAGTGTCGGGAGTGATTGAAAGTGTTAATCATTTAAAAAAATCTCTAAGCAAGAGCATGAAAGGATACTCATCACCCCAAGGAAAGGTTGTAACCTTTATGCGGCATACAAGTTAAGACAACAATCAACAGCCATGGGCTAAGCCCCTTGGGAGTTACAATGGAAGTTAGAAGAAGACCTCGTAGACCTTGTTGGGTAAACATATTCCAGATCAGTATTGAATATCGCGTCTATACCATGTCTGGACAATGCGTCTGTACGTTTTTCTTTAGTCAGAACTCCCACAAAACTTACAAACGAGTCATGTTTACCCTTTTACATAAATGTTTCTATTTAACTGCAGTTAAAGAAATCGTTCTCACTTATTGAAAACCGTACATATAAACAACTTACCCTCCCAATAATAAATTAACATTAGTATTAATGCTGTGCGAATAGGTTTTGGTATTGAAAGTGCCAATCCCGTTCAAACCAGTGTCTGGAATTAAATGAAACCTACATTACCACCATTGAAATGGGCATTTGGTTGTGGCATAATACCGAAGTTTTTGCCATAATATGTTGTTGTTATGCCAACAATACCTGCACCACTACCTTCATCCCTTTTAATACCATAGTTACGGTTGTTAACACCACCACCACCACCATCACCACCATCACCACCATTATCATCATCATCATCGTCATAGGCACTGTTGCCCACGTAGTCTATATTCGTATAAATGATTCCGTCATCATAGGTGGCTCCCTTATAGTTGCTGGTTGAATAGTTTAATATTTTCATCAGTACGTTAGTATTCGGTTTTTCTGTTGCTGCTGCTGCCACCGCTGCATTGATTGTTGTTATTGTTGTTACCACCAATAACGTGTGATTTTGTAATGATTGCAATGAAGTTGTTGTTGTTGTTGTTGTTGTTGCAGTTGCTGTTAAATTCGTTGAGTCCATTGAATTGTAGTTCTTTAGCAATTCTATCAATTGTTAAAAAACTCTTTGTTGGGGGTAGCTTTTGTATTATATTGTGTTGTATGGTTTGCAAGGTGTTAACCAAACAGTTATTGCTTTTGAAATTTTTGTTCCTGTTATGTTAAAATAGAAAGAAATGCCAGCTCCAGCCAACCTGTCAGTAACTGTTTCAAGGATATTTTCTATTCATTCTTTTTTTTTCTTTAAATTCAAGCCCGCTTTTCCATAGAGTTTGATTGAATCGACTTCTCTATGATGTTTTGTGCAAGTTTTTTACAATTAATTTATATATTACATAATGGTTACTTCATTTATATGATGGAAAATTATAATTTAAGCTCGGATTTTGTACTCATTGCATAATATTTTTTAAAGTCATTTTCCTTTCCTTCTGTAAATAAACCAAGTAAAAGTGTTATGGTCGGTCAAGTCCGACCATTTAATACCCCACACCGCTTAGCTCCTTAAATTATAATATATTTAGTTTAGTTGTGTCTGTAAATGGGAGGTACGGCCATATAAGTCTCTTCGTGAAATATAAGTATATGGAAAGGGGTTCAATCGGATCTAAACTTGCCACAGACAAATATGAAGCTAATTTTGAACAAAATTTTGTTCAAAAATGTTAAGAATTGCGATTGTTTGCCATATAAAGACTTGCATTATAATGGGACCTCATATGTGGCGGGGTTTTAAAAATGGTCCAATTAGGTCCATTTCCAATAGGGTTCCTCTTTGGGCCAATACATGTTCTTGTACCAAATTTCATCGATATATCTCAAAAAATACATCCTGTAGCTTGCGAACAAATTCACATGGATAGACAGACGTATAGACGAATTGGTTTAATCGATTCAGATTTTGATTCTGAAACGAACCTCCACATAAACTGAATAAACTCTTTGCCACAAGTGGTGTGGGGTATAATGAAACAAGTAAACAAGCTAATTGTGGGTCTGGGTTACCACTGATTCACTAAAATTCTCTAAAGTGTATAAGTGGCCATACTTAAATTTTAAAACCAACTCTTCTGTCAAGTTTGGAATCAATTTTATATATCAATTTCATGCCAGGGGTGAGGAGATTAATGGACGCATAGATATCGATTTAGCGATTTAGATTTTGATGCTGATCAATCATTTCCAATAACCGAATTTATATTTTTAAGCAAAAATTTCGAATTTTTCAATATGTAAAATCCGCAATCATTTAGTTGCCAACCCAATATATTCCTAATTAGTAACCATGTACACAACGCTTAAAGCATATCTTTCTGGCGGATCCTAAACGCATGTCAAAAAAGCAATGATTTAATATTATTGTTATATAATCACCACAAACTCTTCAAATGTTTAAATATTTATTTATAAAAAATATCGTATTCGTTAAATTAAATGAAATTTAATTTTCTACACATTTTCTATACATTGCACACATGGAATAAAGTAATTTCGTTACTTAATAAATACTTTTCATTAAAATGAATTCAATGTTCACAACATTTGAATCCTTTGTGAAGAAAATCAATTCTGATGATACGTTTTTTTTTCCCTCCAACTACACTGTTGGTTAAATAGCAACTGATTTTAATAGGATTTGAGAAATAGGTAATGGTAATGGCAACCATTCACTTTGCTTTACAATCTATTACAGTAAGGACTTCTTTATGTTAGTCATTCTCTATTTTTTTCATTCTTTTTTTTTAGTATTTAATAATGCTTATGTCTAGAATATAGTACAAGACCTGCGCCTAAAGCACCTCCACGTCGGAGCACAGGTGAGATATGAGTGCGGTGGTAGTTCAGTTATACTACCTACACATATAACATACGTATATGTGTGTACATTTTTAATTAAACGATCTTTATAGGAAAATGTTGAATTCATTGCTGAAAATCCAAACATACACACTCGCACACATGCACATTATTTATACATCACATAACTAAACAAAGCGGAGGATTTTTCTCTTTATTTTCATTATTTTTATTTAGTTTTATTTCATTTTATTTACTATCGTACATAATTGATTTAGTATTGGTACGCTGAATGGTGAATGGTGTTAACGTTAAGCTTTCACTTTCGGGACTAAATGTTGTTATCATTCTCGTTGTGTTGCATAGTCTGGTCTTATATTGTAGCTGGATTGCTATTGTTGTCGTTGTCGTCGTCGTTCTTATTGGTGTTATTGTTGTTGTTGTTGTATTTGTCAAACCAACAACATTGCTTTTCCTTTGAAACATCCTTTCTTCACATGAAATATTACGAAAGCCACTTTCTGCACACACGCACACCCATACACACCCATACATACCCATACATATGCAAATATACGAGTATATATACATATGTACTCGTCTATACATCTATTGTACAATTGTACACATACTGTGTTGGATTGCGTGTGTGCGTGTGTGCGTGTGTGTTTGCATGTTGATATATAACTCAACAGTCTAACTTTTTACTAACAATGATGCACTATATGGATATTTCCATATAATCGTGTACTTCAAGACAACATGCACGATTGTAAATTGTCTGCACACTCATACAATATGTGTAAATTGGAAAATTTTAATTTTGATTTTTATTGTACTTTATGCAAACGTTTTATACCCTACACTCCCAGTTCTATATGGGCGGATGTTTATAACTTATAAACGGCAAATGCCACACTTACCTTTAATTATATCCATCCATTCAGGATTAAAATCTGAATTGGATTCTACATGTCCGTTTGTCCGTCCATGCATTTGTACTGAAAATAAGCTTGATTGAATTATTTTTAGGACTCCTCTCCACACAAGGCCCATTTAACTATAAAGTTTTTATATAAAAAAAATCTTATAAAAATTAGTGAAAACTTGGAACTTACCTTACATGAAGTTCTTGTAAAACCCGACACCTAAAAGTATACTAAGTTTGTCATTCCGTTTGCAACACAGAGAAGGAAGCCTCGGAAATCCTACAAAGTATATATATTCTTTCATCAGCATCAAAATTTGATTCGATCCAGATATGTCCGTTCGTGTGCTATTCGTATGTTATGCGAACGTATGTTATGCGAATACTCATAGTCATAAATTTTGAGATTTTGAAATCATATGTTGGAATATTTCTGGTATCTCTGCGTAGGTTCCTATTAAAAGTGGGCATCAGCGTTCAAGTGCCACACCTACAATCGATAAAATTCTGCCACCGTAAAAAAAAAAAAGTTGAAATTTGGTATATTTTTGGTATATTTTTATTTATCCCTTCCATTGCTAATCTAAAAGTGGGCATGGTTAAATAACAGGTGAAAAACTTTTTTTATGTAAATCAAGGCATTTCCATATGTATGTATTACATACACTATTAAAGGTCGCAAGGTATATATCAAGTTGAAATTTTGTCCGTACACAAATCTGGTTTCTCTTTCTTTGCTATTTAAATTGATCCAAATCGATTAAGAACCACAACCACAAGCGACAAAAACTGACCTATAAACTTGAAATTTGGTAAACACATGTTTACCCCATGTAACGATGTGCCAAAAATAGGTGTAGTAGGGTAACAGACACTCCCACCTCATATATCGTAAAATTGAGTTTGTCAGAGGATGTGCTATTTAGTTTTTTCTTGATTTATGTAATTAATCGCTTGTAAGACCCTTCTTTATGGAAGACTTTTTTCGAGTGGAAATGCTCAATATTTCCTAATACATACACGTGTGTGTAGTGTTTGTATTGTAACAATTTAAACAAGACTTTATGGTCCATAATAAATGATGCGCTGAATATTTAACCATTAAACTCACTTAACCAGTGCAATGTAAAGCAATGTCACGCAGACGGAACACTAATCAATCGTTGCCATTTATGTATAAACCAGGCTACACACACAGAAAGGCTTTATCATCCCTCTCTCTCTCTCTCTCTCTCTCTCTCTCTTTCTCTTTCTCTTGTTTTCTGCTCTATATTGGTAAAGTTCTTTACTTATGAGCTCCATCCATACGGCCCATAGTATATTCGTATGTAGATGTGCAATTATAGCCAGGCATGTACAGTTTATTCACCACCTTCACTACGTTTATAAACCATTATTATCACAGCATTTTTTCCTCTGTGTACCACATGCTTTTTACGTCTCCCCGTCCTGTTTGCTTACATGGTTTGTTTTCCTTTTTTATGCATGTTTTTGCGACTGGGTACCAGAATAATGAACGCCTGTTACTGTTTCAATGTTGACGAAAAAATAAAAAACTGTAGTTAACGTACAAGTGCCATATTTTTCCGGTAGTCACAACATTATAATGACTACATATGTGTATGTGGAAAATTTTTTCTCTCTTCTTCTTCTTCATTTTTTCTTTTCCTGCATTATATGGTGCTTAGGCTTGCATATAAATATGACCGTGTTTAACACTCTATTTATACTCACCTTGTTACCAGTGAAACGTAAGGTTTTTCTTGCTATAAATGCATAAACAGACACCGTTACACACACTGTACACATATATGATATATATTTAGTTGTGTGTCATGTCATTGTGGCAAGGTCTTCTATTTATTTATTTTACAACATGTTATAATTTATAGTAAATACAATTTGTTTTCTTTTTTCTACATATATTTTTTAATGGGCGCTAAGAAAATAGATTCTCTTTTTATACTTATAACCCTAAGGTTGTTGGCAAACAAACTTTACTGAAATGTTTGCAACAGCCAGACTGGATTTGTTCTAACTGTTCGTGTTAAATATAAGCCCAGTTGACATTATGAAGGTAATATGAACGTGGTAGAAGCATTGGTAATCGAGTTAGTATTCAAATTGGGCAAAATCAGTGGAGAATCACTCCCTTAGATAAAAAAAAAAACTGAAACAAAATAAATTTTCATTACAAATCTTCTCCAACTCTCTTCAACTTAGTGATATGCGGCCATCATAGGTATGATATTTTGTAAGCAACCACAAGGAAGCCTTAGTAAGTAAATCACAATCTGAGTTGATTTGGTAATCTCCGAGCGAAACGCTCATAATTCAGGTACCTCTTAAAGTGAAAGACTTTTTTTAGTTTACACTTCATAAAGAAAAAAAAAAGTAAAATTTTCTTATATTATTTTGTAAATTCCAGCCCTTTTGATTTACCCTTTAACCCACCTAACTATTCTATTCTAAAAACAGCTTTAAACTCTCCCTTAAATGCCTTGAAACGTTTAATATGCTGAATAATAATACTTTAGTTAACAATTGAAAGAAGATAAACCTTCATCTTGCAAAAATTAAGGTTTATTACATAATGTTCAGCTTGGTATTTAATCTCAAGCGATGGTATATATTTTTGTTTTTCTTTAGGCCTCTATTATATTTTATTGATTGATTAATTGTCTCTACACGCTTATACTATAATATATATGTTGTAACATTATATTAATGTACTGAGAAGGTTCTTAGAAGGCGACATTACTTAAAAATAACCTTTAGGCGATACTTTTGTTGTTTCATTACAATGAAACAACAGTTCATATCTTACAGTCTTGTCATAAGTATTATCAATTCAATCTAGTATAATGTGCAGCTCAATAATTAGTCTAGTTAGTAAAAGTAAAAATGTAAAGCATTTAGCTTAGAGCAAATCTTGGATATTCTTGAGTTCGTGGCAGTACCAATGGGCGTGACATCGCATTCTTTTAGCTATTATTCAAGTATGTGTTGTAAATTGCCTTAAAAATTGAAAAGTTGTATTAAGGAGAGGTCTTTATAATTTTATAAATTTTTTAACAACACAGACCCCCCCATACCGAGATAGATGTACATGTCTAGATTGTCTTAAATTTCAAAAATAGGTATGCTATATAGAGTTCCTTAATCCTCATTCTGTCAGATAGCCTTATCACTATCACGTGACACATATGGTGGGTCGCATTTTTAACACCCAACAGTCAAGTGACTCATGTGCTAAGTTATACTAAATTAAAGAATGAAAAAATGTTTCTTCAACATATACTTTAGTTTGAGATATTTGTAACAGAATCAAAATCTATCAAAATCTGATTCAAGATTTAACCATGTCCATCTCTCGGTCCATGTAAATTTGTGCGCAAGGTCGCATTTTTTGAGATATATCGATGGAATGTCTTACAAGGCGTAAAAAAGAATCCCATTGAAAATGGACCTTATCAGACCATTATTAGATAAGGTCCTATTATAATGGAAGTCTTTTTATATTGTAAAAAATAACTTTTTTTAGAAAAATTGGTAAAAAATTGTTAATTAGCTTAATATGTAATTGGCAGTGCAATATTTGGAGCCAATCGAACCATTTTTAGAAGCTCTTTTCTTATAATGATATTTTTCAAAATGCTTTATACGGCAACTAAACTAATTTGTTGCATAGTTTGTTGACCTAAGTTATGTAGGGTATGAAATGGTCGGGCGTGACCAACAATAACATTTTTACGTGTTTTGTAAGGCGGTAGTGAAGGTTAGGTAAAGCTATATAGTAGGTTAAAAACTTAACGTACCTCCCCGAAGGAAATTATGATTCTTTTTCAGAAAAATTCAAAACCAGTAACAAATCATATACGACATATATCAAAGTTTTCTTATGAAGACGTATCCCAAGGCCAGGAAAGGAAGGTATTTGGGTACGCTATATACTTTATGGACTTTCCCCGCCCTTTATTGCTTCGGAATATTCAGCTTAATATATTTCTTATTGTAATATGGAAACGATCTCAATTAGTTTTTAGTATAAAATTAAATTGTTTACGTTAGTACGTTTTAGATTGATAATGTTATTACTAAAGAGAAACTATTTGCAACTATTTTATTTTATTATCATTAAGTATTCTCGAAGGCGTATGAGTGACTTATTTGTCTAATTAAAAATTGATTGAAAAAATTCTCTCTCTTTCTCTCTCTATCTTAAATTGTGATTTGAAGCTGATGTTTCTAAAATTCATTTAAATTATTTGAAAATAAAAAATATTTCTTACTTTTTAAGTGCATATGTTTATAAGCGAGCTGTCATGCGTAAACATACGTATACGCGCACTTGAAAAAATGTATAGCAACTACAAGTGGGAGGTACTTGTAGTAAATAATGGAAAAATATAAACAAAACTAAAGCAGCGACATGTAAAACATTTCAATAGTAAATATTTATAAGAAAATAGAAGTGGTTACATTGTTTTTTCATATCCATGTACCTTGAGTAACTACAAGAAAATCGCAACCGCTTGAGGGGCCTGTGTATTTATAACTACCAATGAAACGAATGGTTTCGTTTTGATCATTCTGACGATAGCAATGCTTGTCTGCCTTTGTTTATTTTGAAATAATGAAATAGTTGCAAAGAATTTGTTTTTGGTCCGGATAAGAAATTCAATCACTTTACAGATGTTTTTGATAATTACTTTTCTAAACCTAAAAATATGGCTTTTCATGAAACTTTGTACAAGCATTGATAAAGGAAGGAAGTGCGCAGAGGTGCGCTTTTAAAATTATTACAGAAACCATCCAGATGTTTCGTAGGAAATATTGTGAAATTTTAAACACAAACTATTCAGTATTTTTCAAGATATCTTACATACATGTCTAGATCGATTTAGTTTTTGATGTTGATCAAGTCTTTGTAGGGTCTCTGACGCCTCCTTCTGGGTGTGGCAAATTGGAATGACCAACTTATTATACGCTCTATCTTATGTAGTAGTTATAAAAGAAACAATAACAACAACAACGTTACATATCCAACGTTACGTGTATATATGTATTGTAGTATATAATTATATACATGCAATGTGTAGATGTGACATTGCATGTGTAATTAAAAAATACTTTTCACGTTTTAACCGCTATTTTATTCGCATTTATGTGCAGTTATTAAAAAAAATCTTTTTTCAGTATTTGCTTAAATTTTAGTCACTTCGAAACGCAAACGCTAATACTGTACAATTTTACAATTTTCATATATTATGTAAATAAATGTAAATTACAGCATTTAATAGGTTTGTGTGTTTGTGCCATTTTCACTACATGAATATGGAATACACCGCATAAGGATTTAGAAGTTTCATTTCTAAACAACAAGTGTGTGGGTAAAGTGTGCTTAAATTACTCAACAATCAGAGTAGAAAACGTAACAATATCTATTTTGGCGAAAGTGTACGTGAAGGTATTTTATAAACTTGTCAGTACATAATTACTTTCCATCCCTTGGACGAACCAGTGATGAGCTGGACTTCTCTACATTTGAGAATTGCTTTTTGAAAAATTCACGGTAAAAAGTGGAGATGTTTAAATGATATTTGGTAGAAACATTCTATGTTAGTTCAGGCAGTCTTCTTTATAAGGGGATAAATAGGTTGTCAAGCCTACATTCATACATATCTCCCAAGCTAATTAACACAAAAGCCTGAAGATTAGATATCTAACGTTTGAAACCTCTTCATATATTAAACTCTTTTTATACCCTACACATACAATAAGGGTATATTAAGTGCATCATTCTATTTGCAACACCCAGAAGGAGGAATCGAAAATCCCCCAGTATTAAAATCTGAATCGATTTAATATTAAACTAAAATTCCCAATTTTTTAGGATCTGTTAGTAGGTTTCTATTTAAATTGAGCGAAATCGGTCAAATGTCACGCCTATAATCGACAAAATCCCACAAAAAAAATTTACCCATGAAGTTGAAATTTAGAATATATATTTATAACTAGTGCGCCTGTCGATTTTCCAAAAGTGGGCACTGCCAGTTACAAGCTACGCCCACAATTACAAGAAAACATTGGGGCTGAATCCAACATGTAAGTTGATATTCATTACATTTATTATTTAAAGCCGTAATCGCTTATCTGCCACGCTGCTTATCACTTCTTAAACAGTTTTATCAAGAGGCAAATTTATTATTACAATAACACTCGTTGAAGGCATTAAATGATTAGACTTGACCTAATACAACATTTTATTTAATGTACACAAAAATACTTGTAAACAATATCAATCTAAACAATAAATGCAATCACACGGAACGAGTTATCCCATTTTGTCAATTAATTGAGAGTAAAATTGATAAATTATTGACTTGCTCAGTCAACTTTTTACTTTTTATGATGGTTTTGCAATAATTACTGAAAACTTTAGCAACCTGCACATTTCCATTTTTTATTTTTATATATTTTTTCATTTAATGTAATAAATTATACGTGACCTAAAGAAGGGACAGTTTTTGCTAAACAGTTTTGGGTGTGTTGTGTTTTTATTTTTCAATAAAATTTTATGTGAGGTAAGCGTAGTTTTTAAACATGTGCACCTTGAGTAGATTTTTTCTATGTGTTATTAGGGGTATATTTGGCGAAAGAAAGTCTTGTTCCTTTTTATGATTTAATTAAGAAAAATCAATATTCTAAGCAAAAATAAATTGTTATCTAAAAACAAGTGAAATGCGATGGTTCAGTTGTACCAGTAAACGTGAGGCAGTGCCTTAAAAGTTACTTTGTTTCTAAATTATTCATACATTATATGAAGAAAAGTTTTAAAAATGATCCGATACGTTTCATATTTGGCCCAACCAATTAATTAACTAATCTGCAACACATATTGTCAAAAAATATTAAGAATTGCGGTTTTTTGTCATATAAAGACTTGCATTATAATAGCACCTTAAATGGAAAGAGGTTCAAAAAAATGGTCCAATTAGGTCCATTATCAATAGGGTTCCTCTTTGAGCCAATACATGTCCTTGTACTAAATTTCAGTTAAATACCTCAAAACATACGATCTTTAGCTTAAGTATACATATGCATGGACAGACAGACGGATACACGGACAAGGTTAAATATATTCAGATTTTGATTCTGAATCTATCGGTATACTTGAAGATGAGTGTGGCATTTTCTGTTTAGAAGTTTGCCACAGGTGGGGCAGGGTGTAAACCCACCTTTGATTAAAATAAAGATTTGCGACATATTTGGAGTATGTAAGTCTTTTGGTGGGAAAGATATTTTGCTCGCTTCTTATAATAAAATGTTCTTGGTTTCATTTTAGGTTACGTTATACCATAAAAATGGCTTTGGCCGTTTCGTTACGTAAGACGCTATTAATGTTATTGACACTTACAATTTTCGTTATAATGGTTTTATATTGGAATCAAGGCGTTATTAAGCCACAATTTTTAACCAATACGTATGAAAATGGGCCAACTAATGCTAAAGATTATCTGATAGATGCAATGTAAGTAGAAATGTCGGAAAATTGCAAAAATCGGAAAAAATTCAATTCAAAAATCAATCCGTCTTCTCCTTTTTAGACCCATTGAAGAGAATTGGACATATAAATGTATGGGTGATAAGTGTGTTCGCCAACACTATCCCAACGTAAACAAAATTGGCGAGAAGCGAGTGCCTTTTTTAACATGTTCCATGACATGTGGTGAGATTACCTTATGGCCACATCCTACCATCAAAGCGGCTGTTAGCACGAAATCGTTAAAGTTTACAATGGAGGACATGCAATTACATATAGACACACCTTATACGGAGGTGGAGAAACATTTTCGTGCCGCATACGACTTATTTTTATATGATTTAAAACGTATACAAAGACTGAATTATCCCGAGCAATCTGTTGGATCAGTTTTTGAAGTGCATGATAGTAAAAATGCTAAAATTAAACTTACGGAGAAGGAGACGACTAGCGATGATTATCTGATAATGAATGAAAATGATCAAGTGTATAAACAGCGTCATTTGGATAAAGGTTTGAAAGAGACACGCAGCAAAGAAAACGGACGCGCTGATAATATGGGTAGCGTTAGCAGTTCATTATTAAAGCGGGCTTTCGGTAGTCGCGAACACTGTGATATCGATGCATTCACAATCCATGTGGTCATACATAAATTCCCTGAAATGCACTTAACCTTAGAAACGGATGAGAGCTATCAATTGAATTCGGCCTGTAAGTGTGTTTTAGCTGAAATGTGTACAATTTTCAATCTTTATTGTTATCGATTTCTCTTCGCATTCCTTTAGTTGATAAACGTAGCTTTCGTGTTCATATAGCCGCCAATTCCTTCTTTGGAGCACGACACGCCTTGTCCACTCTCCAGCAACTGATTTGGTTTGACGATGAAGATAAACTGTTGCGCACTTTATCCAAATTCATTATCTTAGATGCACCGAAATTTCGCTATCGAGGCCTTATGTTGGATACCTCGCGTCATTACTTTTCGGTAGCATCAATTAAACGAACCATTGCGGCCATGTCTCATGCGAAACTGAATCGCTTTCATTGGCACATAACCGATTCGCAAAGCTTTCCCTATGTATCCAAATATTATCCGGAATTGGCTGCTTATGGGGCCTATTCCGATTATGAAACTTATACGAATGAAGATGTAAGAGAAGTGGCTGCGTTTGGTAAATTGCATGGTGTACAGGTGATACCCGAAATAGATGCTCCCGCTCATGCAGGCAATGGTTGGGATTGGGGGCCACGTAAAAATTTGGGTGAACTAAGTCTCTGCATCAATCAACAGCCGTGGAGTTTTTATTGTGGTGAACCGCCCTGTGGCCAACTGAATCCCAAGAACAATAACACTTACTTGATATTGCAGCGTTTATATGAGGAGCTTCTCAATGCCACCGGCCCAACTGACTATTTTCATATAGGTGGTGACGAAGTGAATTTAGAATGTTGGGCTCAATATTTTAATGATACGGATTTAAGGAGCCTCTGGTGTGACTTCATGTTAAATGCTACAAATCGGTAAACATTTTATTATATTCTCCACATACGTATACTAAGTATGTCATTCCGTTTGCAACACACAGAACAAAGCGTCAGAGACCCTACAAATACATATACTCTTGATCTTCAACTAAAACTTAGTGTCCGTCTGTTATTTGTATTTTCATGGGTGTACATTTTGAGATATTGAGCTGAAATTTTGTACAAACACTTTTAGTGTTTGCAGATCACTATTTAAAATGTGCATAATCGGTCAAGAGCCACGCCCGCCCATTTGCAAGCTGACACTTAATGCATACACTGTTAGAGGGCGTAATGATGCGCTTGCCACGCCCATTGTTTTTATGTAGATGTAACACAGACAACTTTAGTTTTCTTACTGGTTTTTGTATCAAAACTTTATTTTAATTTTATTTCCAAATTATTTCCATTGTTTCTTTCAGCCTAAAAATTGCTAATCATAATATAGAACCCAAGGTGGTTACGGTTTGGTCTAGTGGCTTGACCAATACCAGATGTTTATCCAAAAGCAAATTTGCTGTACAAGTGTGGGGTGCCAGTTCCTGGCAAGAGAATTATGATTTAATTGACAATGGTTTCAACGTTATTTTTTCGCACGTGGATGCCTGGTATTTGGATTGTGGTTTTGGCAATTGGCGTGCAACAGGTGATTAAAATTATACATACTTCTGATGCCTTGGTATTAAGCAAATATCTACGTATGTTGTGCTTCGTTTTAGGTGATGCTGCTTGTTCACCATATCGTACATGGCAAAATGTTTATAAACATCGCCCATGGGAACGCATGCGTTTAGATAGACAACATAAAAAGCAAGTACGTATAGGTAGTAAGTCTAGGGACTGCATGATTTTTGAACATTGAATGAACAAACAAACTACGTTTAGCTTAGATTTGTAACTGTTGTAATTTTTTTTTGTTTTTTGTTTTATTTGTTTTTTCTGTGTCTTAGATATTGGGTGGGGAAGTATGCCTCTGGACTGAACAAGTTGATGAAGGTCAGTTGGATAACCGATTATGGCCCCGTTCAGCAGCTTTGGGTGAAAGGTATGTTTTAAGCCTACGACCATAAAAACCATTTTAATCGTCAACATATATAATGCATAAAAAAAAATTTTTAGATTATGGTCTGATCGTGATGACGAGCATGATATGGATGCTGTGCCTCAAGAAGTGTTCAGACGTATGTCAGTATTCCGCAATCGTTTAGTCGAATTGGGTATTAAAGCGGAACCGATTTTCCCCAAATATTGTGCTCAAAATCCGGGCGAATGCATTTGATATTATCTGTAAAGTAAACACCCACCGACCTCAACCAAACAACACTGCAGCACAGTAATTATTTCATTAAGCCATTATGTTCAATTTAGCATATAAGGAATAATCGCTTTAGGAAACCAACTCCATTCAATCATTGGTGAATGGAGGAAATCAATGAAAGGTACACAAGAAAAACATAATTTATCGTTAATTTATTAAAACATTTACATCAACACAATACACTTTGCTAATGTTTCTGTGTAAATATAATACCACACATACACACATGTACGTACATATAAACTTTAAGGATATGAAAGATATGGTTTCTGCTTCGGTCTGACCCCCTAACAACAGAATTTGATAAAAGTCTCCGATATAACACATATAACTATATATTCTCAATTGAAAGTTTGTTTTTTTACTTAAGTAGATAATGTAAATTATGAAACCATCCTAATCACCCACTAATTCATTACGTACATCTAGTTCCGTACACGATACAATTATACGTACTTTTATATTTATACATAGCTAGACATACATACGCACACATAAGAATACCTAGTATACATACATATATACTCAATATTTGCAAAAGCATACTCGAACAAAATTAGAACTATTTTTTTTTTTTTTTTTAGTTTTTTAGTTTACATTAATTTGATCATGTAATGTATGGTAGTTAAATAATATGATAGTTTTTCTTATTAAGTTCTATGTAGTAAGATTATAAAATCATTAATGATTGAAAATTAGTTAAGACAAAAGAAATGAATCAAATTTCATTTGGACGCATAGTATGTACGTAGGAAAAATGCTCATGATTATTGTAATTTGATTTGTAAGTGATATCAGGTGACCTTAAATAAATTCAAAGAATATACATTAAATGGAAAAAAAAAATATAGTTAACTATGTGGTAACAACCAGAACAACAACAACAACAACAATTACAAATAAATAAGCAAAAAAAATAATAATAGTTTCGAAAAATTATAAAATATACAAAATGTAGCCTTAGAGTTAAATTCAATGATACATTAGTTATGTAAATCAAAACGAAATGCTAACGCATAAGGTCCCCTAAACATATTACATAATACAATAATATGTCCCTCGGTCTACCCAATTATCCGCAAATATTTTTCGCAATTTTTACGCAGAGTTACCAACTCTATTTTCATAGATTAAAATGTAGTTGACAAAATACGGTCTTATTCAAAAACAAAAACAAAAAAACACTTACCTTCATTGCCATAAACCGTTTTAAGAGAAGCTCTATTATAAAAGAATCATTTACCGCCTTGTATCTTGTTTTCCATCTAAAATTGCAGCTTAATCCTAAACATGCACGTAATTAACTTTCGACGAGTTATGGTGCAGAGTAGGGCGCTAATTGACCTCGATTCAACTTGACTACCATGTTTTTTTTAATAGGAATATAGAATTTTTAAAGATTTTATGTATGAAACAGCAGCCCATAGGTACACCTGCATGATGTTAGTGGACATTATGTAAATGTTCACTCATAAAATAATAATCACACTGTTTTTGTCTTCCTTCAACTATGATGTAATTTTTATTTATTGTATAATAATTTGAAACATACTTTTATCCGCTTACTGCTTAATATGAATTGTACTTACATAGCCTTTAATTTACTGATAATTATAGAACAACAACACAAGAACAAAGCAAAGCACTGTATATAAAAAAAGCAAAGATTATTTGAACAATTTAAAAGAAAATCTTAAAAAACTCATATAAAAACAAATTCAGGTCTACATGAGTCAATGTTCAAAGATATTATTATGGATTCAACACTAAACAAAAAAAAGAATTAAATTTAGCTTAGGCCACATCTTAAATACCCTCCACATGTACTCACATACTCACGGTACTTGATACCGCTCCTTAATAGTGTATTTCTTACACATCAGCTTTACGCTTCTTTATAAATTGTGGTCGTGTCGTTTATATGGCCACGCCCATTTTTGACATATCGATGAAGGGAGTAATTATTATTATATATAACAAATTTCAATTTCATAGCTAAATTTTTATGGCATATAAATAGATTTTTGTCGATTATAGGCGTGACTCTCAAACGATTTTGCCCACTTTAAAGAAACTAAAACTGTCCATAAAACATGTTAGGATAATATCTAAAAATTTACCGTGAGAGGGCCAACAACATACATATATCCGGACGTACGGACATACGTGTCAAGATCGTATCAATTTTTAATTTTTATCAAGAACATATGTATATACTTTGTAGAGTGTCTAGTGACTGTTTCTGAGACAAACTTAATACACTCCTCAACTTATTTGGAGGGTATAATGATGTCCGCATTTCGATAATCATCAGTCGAATACTTGATTCAGACACTTCATTCTCAATTGCAATTGTACATCGATCCATACAAACTAGATGAAAATTGTAGCAGACAAACCAAGTACTTGGCATGCCTAAGTTCAATTATTTTCCAAAAACTTTTCTACTTTGCATTTCCTTATTCCATTCGGGATGGAATCGAGTATTTATAGTAATATCTTTGAACAATAACTTATGCAAACATAACATAATATTAAAGATACTCTTGATCAAATTTATGTCGTTTACCATTTAATTAGTTTTGTTGTTTCAAAGTAATGATTTTTGATGATTTAACTTTATAATAACTTAAGTCCATAACACTTATACAAATCCGTCATATTTTAGTTGAAATTTTGTAAATAAATTTTACTTGATATGGATAAAACTACTGTAATATATGTGAGTGGAGGTTAATTGCTTTTTAGCTCCAACAATTTGGCAATGTAAGTAAGTATGAGGGCAACTAATTATGAGTTTAAAGTACAGAGTAATTGCTCAAGTGCCATTATCACAACAAATATATTTCATGTTATTGTTATAACAAATATGTATTACTCACACAGCAATACGTGGTATTTTGTAGATATGAAAGGTTTTGATAAAATTTATTAAGAACTGTTTTCACTTTAACCAACAGTTTCCCAAAGTATACATAGTATATAGGTGTATATTCTTGATCAGTATCAAAACCTTTTAAGTAGATCTGGAAATGTCCGTCCGTGCATCTTAAATTTTGAGACATTTACCGTTTACAAGTTACAAACGTTCACACAAACTTTGTATACCCTCTACCACATTTATTTCTGTTTATTATCATTTATTTATTTGAGAAAGCTTTTCAATTGGTTAAACTATGGTTTGTTTAACCACCACATTGTGTAAGATTGCCTTATAGATATTTTCCTTACATTGGAAGCATATAAACGTATATGATGTCATTGATAACAAAATGCTGGTTCAATACAAACCAAAATTTTAGTAAAGACGGAAAGTTTTTATTTATTTAAAATTATTAATTTACTATAAATTAAGAATGTTTACTCATAATTTGTTACAGTTGGCGGGTTTTACTTGGCTGGTAAGTAATAATAACTGAATTATTATTCTATTAAAGTACATTGAACCACACACTCCATCATATATTAGATTATTCTACTCGTAGGCAGAGGTCTAACCAAAGAAAATGTTTACATTACGTGTGATTTTGATTTACCCAATCTTCCTGCCTTAGTACCCTATTTGCCAAGTGAATGTCAAGAGGTGTATAACGATCAAGAAAGTAATCGAGAATTATATGATTCATATTTACAAGAATCTAAACAGTTTGTGAAATTTTTCAACAAATTACGCACCTACGAACTGCAACCACAATCTAATTCCGATAAGGTAGAATTACATAAATACGAGTTTAAAACCGATTGGCGTAATGAATCATACACTAAGGTCGATTTAGGTGAATGTCTAACCATCGAAAATATAACTTCCGCTAAATATTTGTCATGTTGTCAAGAAAAATATAAACAGTTGAGTGATTTAATTCCATAAAATTAAATTATATTCGTAGTGGAGGTAAGAAGAACCACATTTTGAATACACACCGCTGGTGAGGAATATAATTGAAATATTTTTTTACTTTTCATATAAGATATACCAAGTTGTTGTTGGTGGCTTGTTACATTTGCAACACCCAGAAGAAGGTTTCCTTCCTAGATGGCCGTCCGTGTATCTGTCTGTTGTTTGAACGCTCATGGTCGTAAACTTCAAACTGAAACTTTGTACAGACATTGTCAGTTTCTCTCCTTATGTCGCTTTTAAAAATGGGCAAAAATCTATCTATCGAGCACAAAAATTGAACTAAAGAAATGAAAATAGCTTTTCCACTTATTTTATAAAAATATTTTATTCTTAATAATTAATTAAGAAATAAAAACAACTAATAAAGTGTTTACTCGTATATGAAATACTTTTTGTATAAAAATATATAAAAAAAATTAAAAATATTTTTTTTTAAATCTAAAATATGTATAAAAATACTTTTAAAATATAATAAATTTATAAATTTATATATAATTTCTTCACTGTAAGTATTTAATTTTTTTTTAATTTATTTCCATTTATTTTTATACGAAATCGGTAAGAATTTGATTTGAACGTTGACAAGAAGGCGATTGTTTACTATGTTAAGGGCGCATGGTAATATAACATTCTTCGGTGCTAAGTAAACAGAATAAATATAAAATAGAAAAAGAATTTGTTTTTTTTTAAATTATATACTTTATATACATATATGTATATATATATATATATATAAATATTATACAATACAGTGCAGTGTATGCTAATTTTTTCAATGCGTATGCAACTACCAGAAGGAGGACTCCAAAGTTTTTTGCCATTTTTTACTCATTATTGTTGTTTTTTTCATATTGCCAAATACTAATGAATACAGGAAGCATGAACATTTTGCACTTTAATATATTGTGTATGTAAACAATTTAATAAACATTCTCTACTTTTTTATAAAAAATACTGTTGTTGCAGATTGTTATCATACTTATTGCATATAGTTTATATATATTGATGAAGTAACTACTACTTAAATAAATAACTTTATTCTATGTGTCCTCCACTTGTGAGACTTGTTGATGTTAATCTAGAAAAACAAATTAAAGAAGAAATATGTCATAGAAAAATAAAGTAATCATACAACGGGGGGTATTCTGATATAGTATAATTATACCTTCCACATAAGATATGGAAATGTACTAAGTTTGGAATCAATTGCAACACCCAGAAGGAGGCGTCAAAGACTCTTCAAAGTATGTATTTACTTGATCATCATCAGAAACTGAGTCGATCTAGATATGTGTGTCCATATGTCTGTCTCTTGTTGGCACTCATGCTCGTAAATTCTGAGATATTGACTATTTTTAGCATTTGCATGTAAATCGCCACTTAAATTATGCAAAATCGGTCAAGAGCCAATGCCCACAATTGGAATGAAATTGGAATTTGGTACACATATTTATTTATAATTACCGTATCCGGCAGTGAGCAATGTCGGATAACAGACACGTACTGCACTGTTAGAGGGTGTACTCTTGCAACTGCCACGCCCAATGTTTGCATGTAGATGTGGAAGGCATTTGAGTCATATGAAAATAATAATTATACTACAAAAGAAAACTACATATATAACATGATACATACAACACAATTTCAATTTGTTTCAATTTGGATCATGCATGAACAAGAGCCGTTTTTATATACATTTCATATGAAAAAAAAAGCTACAGCATGCTTTTTTTCTACTCTTTCTAGTACATGATTAAGTTGTTAGTATTTGCAAGCAATCTTAATTAATTATTGCATTAATACGTATACGCACCGCAAGCTTTCAGTTCTAGATCGCTGTACTTGATCTTTAGACGAAAAATTTCTGCTGTGAAAATTAAAACGATTTAACACAAGCGACCATTGAAACACAAAAAACATAAATTTTTTTATATAATTTTCAATTCGGATAATATTACCTTCGATTCCTTTGCGATCCCGAAAAGTTTACATTCCGACTATCCTGCCATCTAGTTATGTGATGTCGTAAAGCTTGACGTACTTCCGAATTGAGGAAACAAAACAACAACGAAACAAAGAAACCCTTAAAGGAAATGACAACTTTACCCATCAACTTCTAGAAACAATATTTGTATGTCTTATGGCAAACCTGAGTGCTAATTAAGAATGCGCGTATAATTTCAAACAGATTGCGACTAATGCCTTGTTCGGGACCCACCAACACCAGAAGATAAGTCGTACCAAATAATGGAATCAACACTAACAATGCTTTGGAAGCTTTATGATATTGACGCGTTTCTAACGTGTTGGCTGAACGCAGCTTAATGATGAGCACCTGATAAATAAAGCATAAAAAACAACATGTTGAAATGTGTAATAATTAGCTAAATGAGCATGAGCGGCATTTTTTAAACATAAAATGAATTAAACCGGATCGAATAGGATGGGATCGCATCAAAGGAAACAAGTGAATATATATTAGCCGGTTCTACTCCACCTTTTAATACCCTAAACAACTTAAGACGCTTTCATGGTAGTTTACAATTATCACAGAATCTGTCACAGTGATCTGATCCAGCTCAAACTTGCACCATTCAATTCATCAATAAAATTTTTGGAAAAATTTTTATAAAAAAAATTAAGTTTTTTTTTAAAGAAATTTGTAATTTATTCACAACCCATTGGGACAACTTATTACACTATTTTTTTTTTTACTAAGAAATGTTCTTTTTAATTAATTTCTTAGTGATATTTCGAAAACTGTAAAAAAATATTCGACCGAAGGTTTTATATGTTTCAGTTGACTACTTACCCACATTATGCGTATAAGAAATATTAAATTTAGAATTAATACTATTGAGGTGGGTCCTTGAAAAATCCAATCAATATGTGATTCACGCATCCAAGAACATTCAATATCTAGCTGAAATTACGTGTAAAAAAATTGATATTTAAAATATGTAGCTTAATTAGACATTATTATACCGTCCACATTAGTGATGAGGTACACCCCGAAGGAGGCAACAAAGTATATAACTAGAAAACTCCTGCTCCGATTTTGGTCAAATTTTTTGCAAACATTTGGAAATTTCTGTAGCTTTTCGGGGATATCTAATTAGTAGGCGTGGCACTGCCCATTTGCTCAAAAAATAACTTTTCTTTATTGTTTCTAGTTTATTAACTAAATGGGCAGCACCACGCCCAAATAATATACTTCATGCGAAAGGTGAATTAATTTAGAAACTTTCACAAAAAGTTTGAACAAAATCCGTCCAGCCGTTTCCAAGTTATAAGGGTTTAAAAAATATGTTGAATCCACATTCACTTACTGGGCATTTCTGAGCGCCTGGTGTTTTTCACATTTTTTGATATTTTAATGACTTTTAAAATGACAACCACACACACACACACACAAGAATGAATGTGAATTTGTTTGGCTTATAACTCGAAAACTACTGCTCCGATTTTGGTCAAATTTTTTGCAAACATTAGGAAATTCCTGTAGCTTTTCGGGGATATCTAATTAGTGGGCGTGGCACTGTCCATTTGCTTAAAAAATAACTTTTTTTAAGTATTTCTTGTTTATTAACTAAATGGGCGGTGCCACGCCCAAATAATATACTTCGTTTGAAAGGTGAATTAATTTACAAGCTTCCACAAAAAGTTTGAACAAAATCCGTCCAGCCGTTTCCAAGTTATAAGGGTTTAAAAAATTCGTTGAATCCGGATTCACTTACTGAGCATTTCTGAGCGCCTGGTATTTTCTCACATTTTTAATATGGCATGATTTTTAAAATGACGACCACACACACACACACACACACACACACAAGAATGAATGTGGATTTGTTTGGCTTATAACTAGAAAACTCCTGCTCCGATTTTGGTCAAATTTTTTGCAAACATTTGGAAATTCCTGTAGCTTTTCGGGGATATCTAATTAGTGGGCGTGGCACTGGCCATTTGCTTAAAAAAAACCTTTTTTTAAATGTTTCTTGTTTATTAACTAAATGGGCGGTGCCACGCCCACATAATATACTTCATCCGAAAGGTGAAATAATTTACAAGCTTCCACAAAAAGTTTGAACAAAATCCGTCCAACCGTTTCCAAGTTATAAGGGTTTAAAAAATTCGTTGAATCCGGATTCACTTACTGAGCATTTCTGAGCGCCTGGTATTTGCTCACATTTTTAATATGGCATGATTTTTAAAATGACGACCACACACACACACACACACACACACAAGAATGAATGTGGATTTGTTTGGTTTATAACTAGAAAACTCCTGCTCCGATTTTGGTCAAACTTTTTGCAAACATTTGGAAATTCCTGTAGCTTTTCGGGGATATCTAATTAGTGGGCGTGGCACTGGCCATTTACTTAAAAAATAACTTTTCTTTATTGTTTCTAGTTTATTAACTAAATGGGCGGTGCCACGCCCAAATAATATACTTCGTTTGAAAGGTGAATTAATTTACAAGCTTCCACAAAAAGTTTGAACAAAATCCGTCCAGCCGTTTCCAAGTTATAAGGGTTTAAAAAATTCGTTGAATCCGGATTCACTTACTGAGCATTTCTGAGCGCCTGGTATTTTCTCACATTTTTAATATGGCATGATTTTTAAAATGACGACCACACACACACACACACACACACAAGAATGAATGTGGATTTGTTTGGTTTATAACTAGAAAACTCCTGCTCCGATTTTGGTCAAATTTTTTGCAAACATTTGGAAATTCCTGTAGCTTTTCGGGGATATCTAATTAGTGGGCGTGGCACTGGCCATTTGCTTAAAAAAAACCTTTTTTTAAATGTTTCTTGTTTATTAACTAAATGGGCGGTGCCACGCCCACATAATATACTTCATCCGAAAGGTGAAATAATTTACAAGCTTCCACAAAAAGTTTGAACAAAATCCGTCCAACCGTTTCCAAGTTATAAGGGTTTAAAAAATTCGTTGAATCCGGATTCACTTACTGAGCATTTCTGAGCGCCTGGTATTTGCTCACATTTTTAATATGGCATGATTTTTAAAATGACGACCACACACACACACACACACACACAAGAATGAATGTGGATTTGTTTGGTTTATAACTAGAAAACTCCTGCTCCGATTTTGGTCAAACTTTTTGCAAACATTTGGAAATTCCTGTAGCTTTTCGGGGATATCTAATTAGTGGGCGTGGCACTGGCCATTTGCTTAAAAAAAACCTTTTTTTAAATGTTTCTTGTTTATTAACTAAATGGGCGGTGCCACGCCCAAATAATATACTTCGTTTGAAAGGTGAATTAATTTACAAGCTTCCACAAAAAGTTTGAACAAAATCCGTCCAGCCGTTTCCAAGTTATAAGGGTTTAAAAAATTCGTTGAATCCGGATTCACTTACTGAGCATTTCTGAGCGCCTGGTATTTTCTCACATTTTTAATATGGCATGATTTTTAAAATGACGACCACACACACACACACACACACACACAAGAATGAATGTGGATTTGTTTGGCTTATAACTAGAAAACTCCTGCTCCGATTTTGGTCAAACTTTTTGCAAACATTTGGAAATTCCCGTAGCTTTTCGGGGATATCTAATTAGTGGGCGTGGCACTGGCCATTTGCTTAAAAAAAACCTTTTTTTAAATGTTTCTTGTTTATTAACTAAATGGGCGGTGCCACGCCCAAATAATATACTTCGTTTGAAAGGTGAATTAATTTACAAGCTTCCACAAAAAGTTTGAACAAAATCCGTCCAGCCGTTTCCAAGTTATAAGGGTTTAAAAAATTCGTTGAATCCGGATTCACTTACTGAGCATTTCTGAGCGCCTGGTATTTGCTCACATTTTTAATATGGCATGATTTTTAAAATGACGACCACACACACACACACACACACACAAGAATGAATGTGGATTTGTTTGGCTTATAACTAGAAAACTCCTGCTCCGATTTTGGTCAAACTTTTTGCAAACATTTGGAAATTCCTGTAGCTTTTCGGGGATATCTAATTAGTGGGCGTGGCACTGGCCATTTGCTTAAAAAAAACCTTTTTTTAAATGTTTCTTGTTTATTAACTAAATGGGCGGTGCCACGCCCACATAATATACTTCATCCGAAAGGTGAAATAATTTACAAGCTTCCACAAAAAGTTTGAACAAAATCCGTCCAGCCGTTTCCAAGTTATAAGGGTTTAAAAAATTCGTTGAATCCGGATTCACTTACTGAGCATTTCTGAGCGCCTGGTATTTGCTCACATTTTTAATATGGCATGATTTTTAAAATGACGACCACACACACACACACACACACACACACAAGAATGAATGTGGATTTGTTTGGCTTATAACTAGAAAACTCCTGCTCCGATTTTGGTCAAATTTTTTGCAAACATTTGGAAATTCCTGTAGCTTTTCGGGGATATCTAATTAGTGGGCGTGGCACTGGCCATTTGCTTAAAAAAATCCTTTTTTTAAATGTTTCTTGTTTATTAACTAAATGGGCGGTGCCACGCCCAAATAATATACTTCGTTTGAAAGGTGAATTAATTTACAAGCTTCCACAAAAAGTTTGAACAAAATCCGTCCAACCGTTTCCAAGTTATAAGGGTTTAAAAAATTCGTTGAATCCGGATTCACTTACTGAGCATTTCTGAGCGCCTGGTATTTGCTCACATTTTTAATATGGCATGATTTTTAAAATGACGACCACACACACACACACACACACACACAAGAATGAATGTGGATTTGTTTGGTTTATAACTAGAAAACTCCTGCTCCGATTTTGGTCAAACTTTTTGCAAACATTTGGAAATTCCTGTAGCTTTTCGGGGATATCTAATTAGTGGGCGTGGCACTGGCCATTTACTTAAAAAATAACTTTTCTTTATTGTTTCTAGTTTATTAACTAAATGGGCGGTGCCACGCCCAAATAATATACTTCGTTTGAAAGGTGAATTAATTTACAAGCTTCCACAAAAAGTTTGAACAAAATCCGTCCAGCCGTTTCCAAGTTATAAGGGTTTAAAAAATATGTTGAATCCAGATTCACTTACTGAGCGTTTCTGAGCGCCTGGTATTTGCTCACATTTTTAATATGGCATGATTTTTAAAACGACGACCACACACACACACACACACACACAAGAATGAATGTGGATTTGTTTGGCTTATAACTAGAAAACTACTGCTCCGATTTTGGTCAAATTTTTTGCAAACATTTGGAATTAATGGGCATGGCACCGCCTCTTTCTTTATAAAAGGACTTTTTTACAAATACATGTTATTTATTAACAAAATGAATAGTGTTTCGTCATCGGAAAAATCGGTTAAGAGCCACGCCCACAATCAACAAAAATCTACATATATCTCATATTTATAATTATTTCTTCTATTGATGTGCCAAAAATGGGCGCGGTCAGATATCTATTACATCTACAATATTTGCCACGCCTACCATTGTGAATGTAGAGAGTATTTAAGATTTGATCTAAGCCAAATTTAGTTTTCTTACTTGTTTGTTGATAATTATAAGCCGTCCCCTTCTGGGCATTTCAATGAATGGTTTAATTATTTATTTCAGTGCATTTCAAATATGTATTATTTTGCGCGTGTGGGAGTTAGGGAAAAAAGGAATTTTTGTCAATTGTGGGCGTAGTGTTCGAGTAATTTTTCCTAATTTAGTTAAAAACCTACCAGTAAAAAGTAAAAGAAAAAAAAACTATTTGTACGTAATTGCAGCTCCCAACAAAAGACAGATGTACGGACACATTTATTTTAGAATATATTTCGATTGCATCAATAAAGGGAATGTTCTTATTAATTACTTACCAAAGTATAACATAAAAGCTTTTCTATCTCGTTATTGCTTTTCAATTATCATCAATTACAGGTCATTTTATGGCAGGTAAGAAAAGGTCATTTAAGTGTATGACCCCCAAAGTAAACATTTGTAAAATATTTGTGTGGTAGTAAAACGACACACAAATGTATAATACATATACATGTTTGTATGTTTAGTATTATACGCTGAGAGCCTTATGGTATAAATGACCTTTAAATAAAGCAGAACAATGACATCAAACCACAGACAGGAAAGAAGAGAAAAAGACCTCAGCCTCAACCTCAACCTCAATAAGTAGAAGTAAAACAATCACATCTGGCTTACACCAAATCTTGGATACTCCACCATTCTTTAGACAATAAAACTTATATAAGGTGGGCGTGGTCTTAAGGTAATTCTAGGTAAAATCGTCACCTTTTATACCCCCATCACTAAGGTGAAGGGTGTAAAAACTAAATCTTTTTATATTTTTATACAAACCATTAAAAAAGCGCTTGTCATAAGTTTATATTCAATTATGAAATGAAATGTCACGATATGTCACCTACTTCATCAATCAATCAATGCATGAGTGTGTGTATGCGTGGGTGTATAAAAAGCAGCCGTATACGTAATACGATTATATTGTGTCTCTCTCGTTTTCTTTTTATACCCTCCACATAAGATGGAGGGTATACTAAGTTTGTCATTCCGTTTGCTTCAGAGATCCTACAAAGTATATTTATTCTTGATTAGCATCAAAAACTGAGTCGATCTAGATTTGAAATGGGCAAAATGGGTCAAAGGCCACGCCCACAATCGACAAAAATCAATTTATCTGCCACAAAAATGACCTATGAACTTGAAATTCGGTTATAGTTACCCACCGTTGTAGATGTGGAAGGTATTTAGGATTTGGCTTAAGCCAAATTTAGTTTTCTTACTTTCCTGAATCACACATTTTAATCATCATGTAAATTTGTGTTTGTACAAACGCGCTGCAAAGCCAACTATTTAAAGTGAAACGCAAATATTTGACAAATAATAATATTCAATAAATGAGACAGACTGAAAGAGAAAAGGCAATATTTTCGAATTTCTGTTTTCATACGCAAGCAAACGTACATACGTGCACGTGGGCAATTATTTATTTTTTGACACTTTACCAAATTATGTCATTACATATACCTCTTATACTGTATGTCAAGAGACATGAACAGAGAGAAAGGCGGATCAAAGCTGCTGGCGTCATCATCAACATTAAGTTGAAAACGTATATATAGCCTGCTATATGATAACGATGATGATGATGATGATGATGATTATAATGTTTACCCGGGGCGTTGTTACTTGTTGCACAAATATGAACAGCTACTTTAACTTAATGTGTGTTTTTATAACATTTTCAATATCAAGTTATTACTCTAAGCTCTTGTTTTATTAATAAAGTTTTTCATATTCACACATACATGTAAATGCATCCCGTTGTTTGGTGTAGATACAAATGAATGTCTCCAACTTTTTTTTTAATAATATTGTACATAAAACTTTGTTGTAATGATAATTAAAAACAAGTGAAAATTTTATAGTAGGTTATTTAATACCCTATCAGTTCAATTCATAAATTTTTCTAAAATTATCATAAAAGTCATTTCGTGATATATCCTTAATGTGCAGATGGTCCTATCAGGTTGTCACAGGCAATTATGAAGGAAGCCACCAAGTTTTGTCAAAGAATTGCAAATTCTCACCATATAATGTGTTTCTTTATAATAGAACCTAGAAACGTATATGAGGAGGGTCCCATCCAGGGATGTGACAAAAATGGTTGTGGTCGGATACATTTTAACCTTAATCAGCGTAAAACTTGACTTGTAAGCTCAAGCGTACTATTAAATGGCATGTCATGTCATGTGCCACGCCCAGTGTTTTTATGTAGTTGTGAAAATTATTTAAGATTTGCCCGAAGCCAAATTTATTTATTTATTTTTTTTTTTGTTACTTGTTGGCTCTATTTGTAGTGAAGACGTATGAGTGATTTTATATTTCGTATATTTCGTATAGGAGGGTGCTGATAATGAATACAAACTTTAGACAATATTAAAAATATTTGTAAATGCATTTAAACACAACAACAATAAACTCACCCCATTGAAACGTTCACTTTCCAAGGGTGCAGCATAAATTTTAGCTATAGACCACAACATCACAATCACAGCAGGGCAACCTTGTTTGCAAATAGGTTGAAATTGAAATCAAATCATTAAATTTACCCTTCGGTTATATACTCACCCCAACCAATCAGAGCATATTGTAGAAATCTTAGATTATCGGCAGAAAATGTTTTCACCACCAAGGTGTACAAATAAAGACCTGAAATGATGCAATAAAGTTCATTTAGTAATTAAAGCATGTCCGTGTATAGATGTATGTGTATTAACAGAGTAATTAAAAGATTTAGTTGAGATATATGAGTTTGATGAACTAGAAACTTAAAAATCAATCTTATTGAAATTTTGTCCGCTAATGCGTACACTCACCTTCAACAAACATCCAGAAAAAATTTGTTAAATTGAAATAATGAAACAGCATGACTAATGTTATGCAACCGGCCTGACTGGCATGATCTTGCATCTTCAAAACGAGAAATTCAATATTTAATAAATAAATAAATAAATATTGTGCTCAACGATACAGAAAGTTATGTTTGTTTGTACACTTGGGCGGCGTACATACGCATACAAAAGAACAGATAATGTGTGTTTATCAATCAATGACAAGCAGACTTAAGAAAATATGGTAAAACAAAAACAACAAAAACAAATGCCGAGAAACTACACAGATTAAGTGTTTAGACAACCCCCCTCCCCAACACTCGAAGTGTATCCAACTGAACATAAACGGAACGTGGTCAAGCGTAATGTACCGTAGGGGTCTGTCAAAATATACATTTACAATAAATACAAACATATATTGGACATCCACTGTTCTTTAGCAATACAACACGAATTATTCATGCACTGCTATTGCTTAGTTGAAGGTACTTCATTAGGGCTGTCACTGGAACAAAAGATGCCTCTATATTCGTTAAACTTAATATAATTTTTTACTCATTCTATATTCTCATCTATTGTGTAAATCTGCTTAAATAAGACATCATCTAAACAACAACAATTATTCAAGGATCACAGTTTAACAGCAACACAATCACTTACCACTTGCAAAAATAATGTCAGTATCCATAGCAGGGCTGAGAGCACATAAGTTACAAATAAATTTGCATGAATTGTATTACGCAGGCATTTCAAATCTCTGCTTGAACGGGTGGGAAGCAATTTGCAAAAACATACAAGAAAAGTAAATATTAAAACGCATAAGGCATTAATGTTAAAGTCAAGAGGACGATGCTGCATGACACTTACTTCTTAATAATAATATATATATATATTACTCACTTGAAGGAGAGGAAAACAATAAGGGCCAAGATTAGGAAGATTAAACTCAATATGTAACCGCAGCAATATATGTAGGTGGGTAATTCAACATTTGGTGCAAAATCGGGTACGGCAGGATATTCGATGGCATTATGACACTTATTATAATTCGTATAACTATCCCAGGTGCCATTGTCATAACAATAGCGTGTAGCGTTCTCTGTAAATATGTACAAAAGGATATAAAAAGTTTACTAATATTCCATCTACTTACGCGTATTATCGTACTGAACACCTTTGAATTCCGAAAAACAAGGTAATATGGCCAAAGTGTCGGGCGGTGTTTGTGGCCAACATAATACTGAATCGAATGAGGTGGGACAATAGTTACTGGTTGTGGTGAGATCACTCTAAAATGACAAAAAATATTAAATTAAATTTAATCATAAAAAAGAAAAGAAAATATTATAATCCATTTAATACCCTACTTAGCTCCTTAAATTATGCTACAATTAGTTTAGTTGCTGCCTTCGTGAAGTATCATTATCAGGGAAGAGGTTCTAAAAATGATCTGATCGAATCCAAATTTGGCGCAGCCAAACATTAAGCTAATTAACTATTCTGTACCCATTTTTGCCAACATTGCGATTTCTTGCCATATGAAAACTTTCATTATAATAGAACCTTATTTGAGGAGGGGTTCGAAAAATGGTACGATTCGGTCCATTTTCAAATAAGATTGCTCTCTAGATCAATATAGTTTTTTGTACCAAATTTCATCGAAATATGTCAAAAAATGCAAGTTTACATGGACATATAGACGGACAAACCGATATTGTTAAATGGATTCTCAGATTTTGATTCTTAATCTGTCTATATAATTAAAGGTGGGTGTGGAGTTACAAACCTACACACAAAGTGGGCACAAGTGATGCAAAACAGGTAGAAAGATAGTATAGTCGGTTCTTCTTGACCCTTTCATACCCTACTCTATGACAATTCCACAATGTATGCTATTAAATACATTTATAAATTATAATTTTAAATATTATAAACAAAGATTGTGTATTAAAAATTTATAAATCATGCTTTAAATAAATCAAATAAATGGCATTCATTATTATTATTACTTACACTGTTATTAAGTTGACCCTGTTGCAGGCATTGTAATTCTAATGTGTCATTTTGAAGTAAATCACTGCCTGTGAATGCCTCCAATAGTTGAGACCACTGCTCATCATCCATTGTAGCGGTCGCCTCCAACAATCTTTCAATGTCTAAAGCTTCAATATTATTTCCGGTATTCATAGTGTTAAGGGTTGCATTAAGGGTGGCGTTGCGTTTTTAAGGGTTAACTATTGCAAAAAGGCAAAACTTAATTTTTAAGAAAAGACAAACAAGTAGAAATTGTTTAATGTTTATTAGTTAATCCGCAATACCCCGCGAGTTTCTTGTGCGGCGTCAACATGGTTTAAATCTTATAGCAAAATGAATAATAATTAGTATCAGAATTAGAATATACGTATGCCACATGGATTTTTACCATATAAATGACTCTTTTTAGCTATGCTAAGGGTATTCTTCATTACAATGCAAGGTTTGAACTGCAATAACTAATGAACGTAGAAAAGGAACTCTTACATCGTTTGAAGGATTACATTCTTAAAATTAATGTAAATATAGATTTTTTTGTGTGCCATTAATTTGTGAGTCGAAATAAGCCTAAAATTTTCATGAGAGTTTAAAAAAGCACAGAAGCTGTTCAGTAGTCTAATCAAACTCGAACTTGACAGTATCGTGCCGTAATGACAGCATACACAAAACATGGTAAAACATCATCGGCGAAGAGGAATAGTGGGCGAAACTCAAAGTTAAATGACAGGGACCGACGACGAATTAATTGTGGCCCGCTAACATAAAACGACCGCGGCAAAAGTGACAGCAGAACTCAACACTCACTTCATGGAAGGGCTGCAACTGCGAAACTCTTTACGTCAGGTGTTTATATTATTTTGTTTAACACCTGTATACGTTTTATATTGTGCTGAAATGAGCCACTTTTCTCTAATACTATCCTGCTCCTCTTTTATAAATAATTTAAAGGTGGCCGCCACGGCAAAAACGTTTCCCACCTATGAACAAATTTTTTTTATCTTAATTCAATAATTATAAAGGACACAGCGTACATATAATTCTACAAATCCTTATTGCGAACAAAAAAAAAAATTTAATCCCAGATTAATTCTGAACAAATCCTTGCTTCCACTGATCACATTTAATTAAATATTTTGAAAAATTATAAAAAACGAATTTGTATTATTTTGAAAAACACAAAAAAACACCTACTCATTAACACATTTACATGTGATTCTGTTCATTATCATTAAAATTTATGTGCGTGTAATTTGTATGTATAATCATCTCGACGGCGAGTGCTTACGTTAAGCACTTGTTTCTCTTTTGGGATGAAGAGAAATTTCATTTTATAAATAAAATATAAATTAATGGTGATAATTTATTATACCAAAGTATTTATTGTGTGTGGGAATGGCAAAATTGTGTTTTTGGAAAATATTATTAATGTGATTTCAAAATATTCGTAATCGTTGTTGCATCATGCAAGCATACTTTTGCGAATGTTTAAAATGTCCACTAACACTCACACACATTCAGCATTATCATCATACTCGTATTAACTCATTGTAGATTTCTATCAGCTAATAAATGTTCTCAACTGCTTGCTAACCGACTTGACTGCTTGACTGCTTGACTGATTAATTGATTGATTACCTTTAAAATCCAAAATAACAAATTGCTTTTTTATCGGAAACGACTAGTTACTGTTCATTGCATTATTAGAGAGGGTTAATCTGTTGTTATGTTGAATCATTCTCGTGTAGTTTATTGGACGAAGCGTTTTAAATTCATTATAATGCGAGTACGCGAACAATATCATTGATAAAGAACTTTTTATTATACCCTCCCCTCTACATAACTTCGGTGGTGTGCTAAGTTTGTCATTCCATTTGCAACACTCAGAAAGAGGCCTCAGAGACCCCACAAAATATATTTATTCTTGATCACTATCAACAACTGAGTCGATGTAGACTTGTATGTCCGTGTGTCTGTCTGCTGTTGGGATACTTGTAAATGGCACAAGCAGAGTGCTAATTAAATTGGCTAAAATCGGTCCAGAGCCACGCCCACAATCGACAAAAATCTCTTTCTCTGACCACAAGAAATGAGCTATAAAGTTGAAATTTTGGTGTACACATTTATAATTATCCCATCCATGGATATGTCAAAAATGGGTGTGGTCGGATAAGAGACCCGCATACAATTTAACCGTATTCGTTATAAAACTCGACTTTTAAGTTGAGACGTGTAATATAAGAAAGAGTAATCATGTGCCACGCCCACTGTTTGTATGCAATTGTGGAGGGTATTTAAGATTTGGCCTTAGCCAAACTTGTTCTTATTAAATGAGCTTTGCTCGCTTAGTCGCATCTGGCCAAGCTCAGGTCTGCAATATGTCGTTTCCTGAGCAAGTCAAACAGAACTAACTTGAGCAAGGGTTAGGTATCGAATGTCGGTTGATTTGATATTTTCTCAACTGGTTGTAAAAATACTAACGCTAAGGAAGTATTTTAAAATATTTGCATTGTCCCATGCTGAGCTTCATTATAAGTTACTCGATTGTTTACATTTTATTAAATGCATTAGAAAACTATTATTGCTATTAAAAGATTATGGTTCTGATCATAAATCAGCTGATACTCAAAGGTTTTAAATTAAATTATTTTAATTTTAAATTCTTAGGTTCCATAAAATAATGTAATAAAATCGCTTAAATGTGGAAAATGTTTAAAACATGGGTGGGAGATGTCTTCAACTTTCAATTGTCAGTTACCCTACCGCGCCCATTTTTGGCATATCGATGGATGGGATAACTATGAATACGCCTACCAAATTTCAACTTACTATCTTAATTTTTGTGGCAGATAAATAGATTTTAGTCCATTGTGGGCGTGGGTCCCTGATGCGTTTTTCTAGATATTGCAAACGGAAAAACAGGCTTAGTATACCTCCGAACTTATGTGAAGGATATAACAAAAAACAAAACACGTTAATTATAGAGGTCAGGTACCTGGACAATTAATGTATGTATGTATGTATGTATATAAGTTATATAGATCACACCTTCTCTAAATCTTTCCGTTTCAAACTCCGTTTTGGATACTGATTCGGCATGTATAATTAATTGTGTTCCCAAACGCTTCATGGGGATGTTGCAAACGTTGCGTTAAACAATCCAAGCTAGAGATGGCGGATGTACAAATGTTCAACACTATGCGTTCATTCACTCTGTCAGCAATAGTTCTTTGTTCTGCTATGCATTTAATTCACTTGAACGTACACATGAACACGTGTTTGCACATAACATATTATAAAATACGCATTATTGAACAAAACACTGAAACAATTATTTATTTATTCATTTATTAAATGGTGATTGACCAAACTCAAATTGGCAGAACAGCATGTGTTCATATATGCTGTACAAACAATTCAAAACAGCCACATAATCATACATACATTGAGTTGATAATAAAAAAGGTGCCACCGGCATCTTCGGTCCGGAATTTGTTGATATATGTGTATGTCTAATATGTTATGCGTTTTAGCTGTGACCGTTACCGCACTTTCTTCATGCTTAAGCCATTCATTCAAATTTCAAATGAAAACCACACAGATTAGAACACACTAACGAAATAAACTCGGTGGGTAGTGAGACTTGCCATTGTATTGTATATTTTTTATATTTTTTATAATAATATCACTTAACGGAAATTTTGTATTTTATATTTTTTACGTATATTTTATACGAATCATACACATACCAAATACATCCGCTTACAATGCACGTTTATAATTATGAACGACCGCAAAAGGACTGAATTGACTGGAAATAACGAACTCGGTAGAAAGTTAGCGCAACAGGATTTACTATACAAAAGCTAAAAAGCTTTCTTTTGTTTTTTTTTTTTATTATAAACGCTTTTTAGAGGTATAGAGCGACACACACGCAGAGAGAGGGAAATTTTTGTTTTTGTGGATGATATTCTATGTTTAGAAAGTTTAGCAAATATCTCGCCTATAAATTATAGTTGAAGGATTTTATATGAAATGCTATAAATATAAATTGTGAATAATTCACACTTTTCCCTTCTTACAATCTCAGATAAGTCAGAGCGTGTTTATTTTGTAGCAAAAAGAACGAAAGCGCGAATAATTGTGTATTTTTATGATCAGAGGAACTTTTCTTGTGGACAAGTAGAAAAACAGCCGCATAGAGGTTTCTCACGAATAGCACGACATTGAAATTGCAACCAGTCAGCCACACACACAACTCTCGAATAACACAGAATTCGAATTTCACAAAGATCGTAAAAATTTGCTACAAATTATATACATACACGCCCTGTTGGCTATATCATATAAGATGCGATTCGTTTCTTGTTTGAGTGCCTTATGTACAAGCATTACATATCTGGAGCTTAGTATGTATTAATACCGCCATAAAAAGCTCTCGAGGTGTATCCGCATATTATTCAAATGAAATTTTGTAATGAAGCCATCTATTGCTTAACATATAAGGGATTTGAGGAAAGCTTTTCAGACTTTGTACCATTCGATTCACTTACCAATTAAACCATTTTATTTCAATCGATGATAATACTCCTTCATCAAGGATTTTCGTACATTCTAACTTGTTGAGTAAACGATTTATTATAAATTGAAAGCAGCAGAGAACCTTTATTTAAAAGTTTCTTTTTTTTATTTCTATTTTTTAATCTTATTTTTATTCACCTTTAATTTACCCAGTTGCTTCACTTTCGGTTTTTTCAAATTATTTTGCTTTTTAATTGATTTGCCTTCCAACAACGGCAACAACTCATCGGCATTCATTTTGCTTTTCGGTTGGAATTTTCCTTTAATGTTCTTTACTTTTTTCCCACTTAAGAGTTTTTCTTCTTGTATATCTTCGGTGGCAATTTTTTTGGAAAACCCTGTAGATTCCGGCAATTTGGACATTACAGTTTTATCCAATTGTTTGTCTTTGTTGTCTGCACCTTCTTCTCTAGCATTGACTTTAGCTTTGTTTTTCTCCTTAACAATTTTTATAGGTTTTTCAAACTCCTTAGCGATGTACTTGGTTTTACTTTCTGCTAAACGTTTTTTCTTAATTTCTAAATCAATTTCAGATATTCTAGGTTTGCCGGCTCGTTTACTTTGTATTTTAGACGTTGCATTTTCCTCAACATTACCATCAGACTTGATATCGCCAACAGAGGTGGCATCATCATCATCATTATCATTATCATTGTTATCGTTTGTTGGCAATTCCACATTTAGCTCATTATCGTTTTCCTGTTGCTCCTTCTTAATATCAACCGGTATAGTGTTAGAGAATTTCTTTAATTTGGCCACAAAGAAACCATCCATGTTGTGTGCATGAGGATAGTAACGCCGCGTCAAATTTAAACTAGGATGAAAACGGTATTGACGAAACTTGGTGAAGCCTTCTACACCGAAATCTAAGCCTGTGGGAACTAATTTCACATTGCGTTTCTTCAGCGCATAATCTATAACCCATTCATTCTCTTCCGGTAATATTGAACAAGTAGAATATACTATATAACCACCACTTGTAGATTTGGCATCAGTGCAATCAATCGCTGTGAGTAGTAATCTACGTTGCAGATTGTAACAGCGTTGAACATCAATTGCTGTCTTGGTGCTTTTCACACTGGGATCCTTAGACACCACACCAGTACCAGTACAGGGTGCGTCTAATAGGACACGATCAAAGCCTGTCATAATCTGATTAAACTTACGTCCATCTTCATGAGATATAACGGAATTAATAATACCCAAGCGATGAAAATTGGCGACAACTGCCTTGACGCGGTCCTTGTTGGCATCATTGGCAAACAAAACACCTGTATTTTTCATAAGGGCCGCAATATGTGAAGCTTTGCCACCTGGAGCGGAGCACATATCCAATACACGCTCTCTTTCTTGTGGGCATAACGCCATAACTGGCAAGAGTGAAGATGCTCCTTGTATCATATAGTGACCGGCTAAATATTCAGGTGTTGCGCCCAGGGGCACTTGGGCATTATATATTACCAAACCTTCTTTTGTCCATTTACCCAAGGGATCCAGATTAACGCCACGATTAATTAGAGCCGCTGCCAAATCTCTTCGTCTTGTCTTTAACGTATTTGTTCGTATGGTGAGGGGGCGAGCTATCTCAGAAGCCTCCAAATATTCCATTAATTCGGTTAAGGGAAAAATACTCATTAATTTGGACATTAAAAAGTCATTGTAACTATAATAGACACATAAATCCTTTTTCAACAATTCCATATATTCCTTCCTCCTTCGATCTGGTTGACGATATTTAGTAAAGTCCGACAACACCAGCATTACATCTTTTATACGTTGTTGCACTTCCTGTAAACTACTAGGTGCTTCTTCATCCTCCTCAGGGAACTGAAATACTTCTTGCTGGGCCACAGACATTTGCATTTCTTCTGCAGCTAATTTGGCCTCTTTACTTTCTCGTTTCTTCAATTTTTTATTCTCCTTTTCAATGGGTAAAAGGTCTTCATCATCAGAATTGCTGTTTTTAGAATCGTCACTATCTTCTGCTTTTGTATGCTCTTCGTCGGACAAATCGAAATCATCATCGGAACATTCCTCATCAGATATGTCATCTAAATTGCCCATTTTAACGTCACTCTCGACATCACTCTCTTGTTCTGAAAATTTAGCTTCCTCTGCATCTTCATCGTCATCACCACAACCTTCATCATCATCATTATTAACACTCTTGCTGGTAACTTCATTGCGGTGTTGCTGTTGTTTTCGAATTGTTCCTTTGGGTTTAAGCCAGTCTTGATTATTATCGGTAAAATTCTTGTTTTGTTTGAATTGTTTATTGTCGGAAATCATATCTTCTTCATCTGACTCATTCTTTGCTTTTAATGGCTTTTTCTTCAACACTTTCTTGTTTTCTTCTTCACTATCGCTATGATATTCCTTTTGTTTTTTGGAAACCACTTTACTCATCTTAGCTTGCTTCCGTTTTTCTTTAAGTTCTGTTTTCCTTTTTAAACGTTTCGCCAAACGTTGTTTCTGATGATGAGACAACTTTTTATCTTCATCCTCCACAGGAGCTAGAAGGTAGAAAAACTTTATGGACACCTCTCAACTAGAATTATTAAACATATAAACTTACCAAACGTCTTTTTGGGATATGTAGGAGGTCCCTGTTTACGAGCTTTACGTCCAGGACCCTTTTTAACTTTTTCACTGTATTCAGCTTTGCGACCCATTTCTTTTTATTTATTTTAAAACTATTAAAATTATTAAAATCTTTATATACAGCACGTGGAATATATTGATTTATTAAAGCAGGGTTATTACAATACAGAGTTAGCGTTGCCAATACACTCAATGTGTTACCATATGTTGCAAAACCTGATTAGTCAGCTTGGTTTTACATTAAATTTGTAATATTGTTGAAATTGGTGCAATTTTAAAATGTACAAAACATGTCTGTTTTACTATGCTTTGATTTTGTTGTTATAACAATACACGTCAATACACATTCATTGTATATTGTTAAAAAGATCTTTGCTGAAAAATTCAAATTTCTCAATTTTATTATTTAAATCTAACGCTAAATGTTGCATTTCTAAAAATCTAGTCTTTTCTTATATATATATCCTATTATATATTATAATGTAGGTTTTGTTGTTGTTATTAAATATGGATTTGGCCAATTTCGAATTAAGCTCTGAAGCCCTGATTGGTTCTTTATTGGCATTGTGCGCCTTATTTGTTTTTTGCCGCAGCCTCTTAATTGATGATGTTATCTGCATTACGGGTAGAACGAAACATAATTGGAAATCAATAAAAATATTGAATCGGGTAAGCATTGAATGCTGGTTATGGAAATTATTATTGTCCTTGTGTTGCATTTGTTTATTAAAGGCCTGTTATTGTAATATTTGTGAGATATTGCTGACACCTTCGGCGGGGGTGTTTTGTGATTGTTGTGGCATTTGTTCCCACCCAACTAGAATATGTACAAAAAAAGCGGAGAAGCAGTATAAATGCAAAGAAAAATGGTTGCGTCATGAACGTTCTATGCGTCATTTATGGGTTAAAGGTAATTTGCCATTGAATGCCTCATGCAGTAGTTGTTTCGAGGATGTAGAGGAAGTTGGATTGAACGGATGGCGTTGTGCCTGGTGTCAGAGGTGTTATCATAACAATTGTTATAAAAGAGTGGATGTTAAAGCTGAATGTGATCTGGGGGAGTTTAGTGACATGATATTCCCGCCGTATTGTATTGTAGCTGCACGAACTCGCGAATCGGTTCGACTACATTTAGCTGCCATTAAACCACCGAATATTGAAAATTGGCAGCCGCTTATTGTAATAGCGAACACAAAATCGGGCAGTAAAAGTGGTCAAGATGTATTGTCTCTGTTGCGAGGTTATTTACATCCTTTGCAAGTGATGGAAATGGGTTCTCGAGGTCCACAAGACGCTCTGCAATGGGCTGCTAAGGCAAGTCCGAGGCCATGTCGCATTTTGGTGGCCGGCGGTGACGGTACCATTGGGTGGGTCCTTAACACTATCTCAACGCTTAATATTAAGCCTGTACCTGCAGTAGCCATAATGCCCTTGGGCACAGGCAATGATTTATCACGTGTGATGGGTTGGGGTGGGGAGCCGCCTGCTGTATTGGATCCTGTAAAAATTTTACAAAATGTAACTCAGGAAAAATATTTGCCAGTGTTGTGTCAAAAACTTTTTATTTTGTAGATAAAAAAAGCACGTTCCATTAACTTGGACAGGTTCGATCTACAAATCGAAAAGCTGCACTATCGTTTACCCATACAACGGCATCCGATTAAAACCATTTACGTATACAGTTACTTCAGTATAGGCGTTGACGCATTAGTGACTTATAATTTTCATCGAACCCGAGAATCTCGTTTCTACCTCTTAAGCAGTCGTATTTTTAATAAGGTAATAAGATTTGTAATTGACGATATATATAAAAAAAATTAATTTCTCCCACGTTTAGTTAATTTACTTTGGTTTCGGTACCCAACAAATAGTACAACGCGATTGTGAAGGCTTGGAGCAGAAGTTGGAATTGTATTTGGATAACAAGCGAATAGAATTGCCCGAATTACAATCTATAGTGTTCTTAAATATAGATTCCTGGGGTGCTGGATGCAATTTATGCGGTTAGCTAGAAATAATTTATCCAACTCTTATGAATCTAACTAATCGTTTTCCTTTCCCCCCCCTACAGATTTAAGTAACGCTGATGAACCATTAAAAATCACCAACTCAGTGTCAGATGGTGTAGTAGAAGTATTTGGCATTGTCTCTTCTTTTCATATCGCCCAATTACAAGTGGGCATCAGTAAGCCAGTGCGTTTGGGTCAAGCCAAACAAGTCAAAGTGAGTTAAGAAAGTATGATGTTTAAATCAGTCCTTTTTTAACTCATTATTATTTTAAGGTAATCATGAAGTCACCTTGTCCCATGCAAGCTGATGGTGAACCTTGGATACAACAACCCGCCGAATTATGTTTCCAATCACGTAATCAAGTTCGCTTGTTAAAGTTATCTAATACATAAACATTAATTATTTTCCTGAAGACTTCAAGTTAACCATAACGCTTTATTTATATATTAAGTTTATCATCTGTGAAAGTCTGTGAAAATATGTCTCGTATATAAATTTTGTTTTTATACCCCCCACCTTAAGGAAGAGGGTATATTCATTTTGATCATCCGTTTACAACACATCGAAGGAAGCCTCGGAGACCCCACAAACCATATATATTCTTAATCAGCATGAAAAGAGAAATAGTGTGAGACATGTCCGTCTGTTGTTGGCACTCTCACGGTTGTAATTTTTGAGATATCAAATTGAAACTTTGCATTCTTAGTTCAGTTTCGCTGTTCCGTATTGAAATTGGGCAAAATCGGTTAATAGACACGCCCACAATAAACAAAAATCTCAACATACCTCGGAAAAACTATATCTTAAAAAAATTATATATCGCACAATACTATGCTTATCAAGTTGAAATTTGGTATATATATAAGTGGTACCGTTGTCCAACACTGTGCCAAAAATGGGCGTGATTGAATAACGCAAACGCTTATAATTAAAAAGAACACTATTTGTTGTTTAAAAATGACCTGAATAATAATAATAATAATATATGCGCAATAATTTAATGCAATAGGAACTTATTTTTTAGAGGGTTATAAAAGGTGGAGGGTATTTAAGCTTCGGTCTTAACCGAACTTTTCTATCTTGTTTATTCTTAAGGCAAAAAAAACTGTAAAACTATTGCAGAGCCTACCAAAACATTCCTCGATTATGTTGAAAAACGAAAGAAATCGACCCACATACTTATAAATTAGTGAAAAATAAATTACATGTGTTTAAAAATTTTGCCTTACTGGAGTCCTCGTTCTTTTCGGACTAATCATCCTCCACCCTTAGTCTCCAACCGAGACTAAACAAACAGGATTTGGTTTAACTTTTCGATTCAAACTCTCAGGCAGACATTTCACATTTAAAAATAGTTTATTAGTGCTACACACACACGGATTATTTTCTTGTACTTGGTGTTTATTTACCTTTTTATATAAACAGTTTTGCGCAAAGAAAAAACTTGTTAGTAGTATACGTCCAATATTGGAGTTTTGTTTTACTGAGGCGGGTACTTAAAATGTAAGCCATAAACAACTAAAGAGCTTTATTCCCATTAATGTAAAGTTATTTAAAGCATCGTCAGCTCCATAATAGCGTTGACAATATCGTTGTTATTGTTCTTAAGAGCTTTAATAGCTTTTGCGCGGGTGGTGTTTGCTTGATTGATGACCAATTCAATATCCTTCTCATCAACTCCCGTTTCGTCAACTTCCTCTTCATCTTCTTCGGCAATGGGCGCCACCGACGAGGTAGTACCAATGGTATCAGCAGCACTGGCAGCTTCGGGTGCTTTGAATTTCTCAGCAGCGGCAACTTGAGCTTGTTGTGATAAATCTTCGATTTTAGCTTCACCAAACACTATGTAAGTATCGCTATGTGGATTTTTATATACATCAGGATTGTTAATAACAAACAAGATATTTTTCGACTTGCGTATAGTAACGCGATTTACGCCTTGAATTTGCTTCAAACCCAATTTTAACATTATTTTACGAGCTTTTTTTTCACCTCGTGATTGCTTAGCTTTGGATACTAAATCAATGGGCAAACCGGTAGCACCACCACCCAATTGTGTAGTACCAGCACTAGCATCCTCCAATTCAGGTATAGTGTCCTCTGAGTCACTGTCACTACCATCATCTTCTACTACCACATTACTGACCGGCTTCTCTTCAACGACCGGTGCAGCAGCTGCCGAAGTAGTAGCCGTAGCATCTGATTGAATTTCAGTTAATTCTGGCATTTTTCACAATACTGCAATGCAAATAATAACAATTCCACACATATATTACATAAAACTAATAAGATCTCTCATGTTTTACAATTTATAATGAATAAAACTCACTTTCTTATTGGCAACCTTTTTCACGAAGCAATTGATATTCTTTAATTCGGAAAAGAAGAAAACGGAAAGAAATATAGAGAATCGCCATCTTGTTTAACTAGAACGTATTATTAACTCTGTGTTAATATATTAACAACTCTGTGGTAGATGTTTTATTACGGGGTCGTTTCAAACTGAAACATTTAATTGTTGGATTATGCAAAATTCAACCAAAAGCACATCATATGGAATCTGAAATATTAATTATGAAATAATATCAAAATGAAGAATTTCTTATGTTAACTCCATGTACCATTTTTGATTAAACCGTATGTGGAATAGTAATATCGCTGTCTTTCCAAGTTTATATAATTTGTTGTTATATATAAATATAATGATGATGATATATATCCCAGTAGATCTCTTAAACCTTCAAAGTGGGCGAAGTAGCCCTATACACTTGTACTAACTTGAAAATACAAAAAATTAACCAAAACTGGGAGGGGAGCCCTTCTAAAGGACTACGTCCTTTATGAATTTACAATGATTGATATGTAATCTAATAATCTAATGTATAATACAATATCGGGTCATTTTTCAAAGTACTCTATATAATGATTATACATATTGTACATAATTAGGTAATAAGAAGAAGAAGAATATATTTATTTAAATATGAGACACAATTACCGGAAGTAGAAAAATTGGCAAAAAAAAATGTTGTTTCATACATGAATTATTAAATCTATATAAAGACGTTGTATTATCCTAAGTACCGAATTCTGTTTAGTCAAATTAATAGTTCCTTAGTAAATACGGGGGATTTCTATTGCTTTACTTATTAATATTAGCCATTTTTAATTGCAATCATATTCAGCCCACACATTAGGGTAAACCAATAAGTAAGATGACAAATATTTGTGTGTGTGTGTGTGTGTGTGTGTGTGTGTGTGTATGCATGTACATGTATAAAAAGTTGATTCTTTTGTCAACAGAGAATGATTATGAACTTGTGTCATTTTATACAATATATGAATTCTTTTTTATGAGTTTTTAATTGTTATTAAAAAGTAGGAAGACGAAGGGTTATCCTTTGATTTTTAAACGCGCACATCTATATTGATGATAGATGCGTCTATTCTTGGGAAAAAGAAGTAATAATTAGCGCGTTTGTTTGAATATATTTATTTGAACAACAATATACTGTAATTAGAAAAACAATAAAAATCTTATTTACAATAAAATTCATAAATTATTTCTTATTATTGGCGATGATATTTTGCAATTTCTTTGCATATATAGAAGAAATGACGCCATCAAACTATTCAGTAAAAAGCTAATCAAATATATTGAAGAAAATCCAAGTACTTATTATGACGTAATAGGGTTCCGTTGGTTTTCCTTTTATTAAATAAATTGCAACAAAACTTGAACAAGTATGAACATAAGCAAGTTAAATTGAATGTTGAAGACTTTATTGGACATTTCCAAAATCCACGAATAATGTTGACTGATATCTGTATAGACAACAGGCTTCCAATCGGCACATTTCCTGCTCTCCGATGCTAACCCAACCAATTTGTCACCACAAATTAACGGTGTGCCAGAATCGCCCCGACATATGCCCACTTCCCATTTACGGCTACCAGCGCACAATAAATCATTCATATCATAACTGTAATTTTTAAGGCAAACGTTATCCGGTTCAATAATCAAATCCACATAAATGGCATTATTAGAGAAAGGTCCATCCTATGCGAATGAATGTAAGAGTGATGGGAAGAATGAAAATGCTAAGAATGAAATGATAAATACCCACCCAAAATAATTGGCCCCAGCCCAATGTCTTGCAAACCTCTTTGACGGTAGGCTTACTACGGGCTAATGAAATAATTTTTATGTCCGGGTTGGTGCTGGCAATGTTTTTCTCCAAGACCAAAACAGCGATATCGTTGCCCTGATGGCGGCGAAAATCCTGATGCGGTATAACACGACTCACCATATATTCTATGCATTTGACATTCTTATCCAAGCGAATGGGACATCCCGCTACTACCATTAGGCGATGAGGACGTGTATAAACGCCGTAACGGCTGTTAGAATTCAATTCATATTCAGTAGGAAGGGGATAGTGTTTTATAAACAATTGTAATGGATTGAACTTACTCCACTAGACAATGAGCTGAGGTTAAGACCATCAATCTGGATACTATAACGCCTGTACAGAAATGATTATCACCAAAATACTCGGTAACATGTCGCGTCCTTATCGACACCACGTACTTGGTAAGATTGGCTTCGGCTGGTAAATAACCGCCAGATATAAGAAACACATAATCATCATTCTTAGCGACCCTTTCGCCCAAAGCAGTCTCATTCTTATGATCATTCTTTATAGGTGCAATCTCTGTTGGGGTTTGAATAATGTCGGCGGTGGGTTTTGCAAGAAGTATTTCTACACAACAACCAATTAATAAAAGATGCAATTGCCACATAATCATTACAAACACACGGTTCACTATTGCACTAAACTTTTTTTTCGTAAAACAACCGTTTGTTAAGAAAAGTTTTTAATTAATAATTATGATAGATATTTTTATTATCGTTCAGCTGAAAACTAGTAACATTAGTTCCGATTAATATTCAATAAACATTTTGTCGTTTTATCGTATTTTCATGGATTTGGGTTAAACAGGAATAAATGAGGAAACGGCGTACTAAACAGATCGCGCTACTTTTATTCTCTCCATCTTAGGGATGAAGGTATACTGAGTTTGCTGAGTTTTCTGTAACGTTTGCAATACCTAGAAGGAAGGACAAAGGATTGTTATTAATATACAAATAGTGGGCGTGGAAATTATCTGATTATGACCTATAGCAGTGTAAGTGACGCATGTCAACTTACACATCAAATTATGCACAGAAAAAGGATTTTTGTAATATGTAGGCGTGTCCGTTATTCGACTAGGTCTATTTTTGGTTAATCGATGGGAATATGTGTAGCAAATTTCATAGGTATATATTTGTAGCTATGACAGATTTTTCATTTTGGGCGTGGCACTCAATTTACTTAAAAATCTATGCACTGATACTAGAGATATTTGTATCAAGCTGAAGATATCTCAAAAGAGCATTGAGAGTGTCAACAACAGACGTTCAGACATAAGGACGGACATGTCTGAATAGACACAGATTTAGATCAAGAATACGAGTATATAGGGTCTCTGACGCCTCCTTGTCGGTGTTGCAAACGGGAGAACAAACTTAGTATACCCCCATCACTAAGGTGGAGGATATAAAAAAGGGAGCGTTATTGTATACATGCCACGCCCATATTTTACACCGTCACAGAATTACTGTAAGCTAGATGTAGATGTTTTTTTTAATCATTAAAAACTATTTCTTCTCAGCAACAAGTTGCAGTCTGTTTGTGTGTATGCAATGGTACGTAGCATGTGTGTAGATTCTCTTTATATGACACTTGCATAATTACAATTATTTTGAAAAATTAATTTTTCATATTAATAAGGAACGCATTGCACATAAATAGATGTAACAAATTACATACACACACACAAGTGCAGATACAAAAAAGAAAAAGAAAAAAAGGTAAACATCATATATTATATTTCCAAATCATTATTAAGAATCATCTGCATTCGTTTCGTTTGCTCGTTTCGTATCGCAAGGAAATCGTCAACAACGTTCGACGTTATTGGCTGTTACACAAATATCACAATACACTCTCATCATGTTGTTATTTTGTATAAAAGCAGCAATTATTCAAGATAGTCATTCATTCAGTTTGTAGTTTCCCACGAACGAAAACAACAGAACAGAACAGAACAGTGTGTCAGTGTATCAGTGTTTTAATAAAATAAATTTTGGTGTGTTACTGGCAAACACGCGCTGGTTTGTACTTGTAGTAATAGTTGTAATAGTTGTTGTTATTGTTGTTATAAATCAATGATATTAACATTTTAAAAGTGGTTCGTTACATTTGAATATATTGTTTTTGTTGTAATAAAAACTATTTTCAATTATCAATTATTCATAAATTCAAAGTATCCCGTTCAACCAAAGAAAGATAAGTGGATTTGAGCCTCTGCGATTGTAAAAGGCGTTTTCAATAAGAACGTAACGTAATGTAACATAACATAACATAACATATACATAAGTTTTGGGCGCTTTACTTAATCAAGAGGTTGCACTTCTTGAGTTAATTTGATCTTGTAAGGGCTTAAGCCAAGATCTTTAGTTATAAAATTCCCCATAATGTGCTTAGAGAGGTTTCCAGACACGTTTCTCTCACGGTCACACATTTGAGATATTGAGCTGAAATTTTGTATAAACACTATTACTTTTTAAAAAAAATTAATTCAAAATGGTGAAAATCGATCAAGAGCCACGCCCACAATCGACAATAATCTCTTTGTCTGCCACAAAAATTGACCTGTAACGTTGGAATTTGGTTTACATACATATTTCAACACTTTCATCGATATGCCAAAAACGGACGTGGTCACAGATAACAAACATGCCCATAATTTACAAAGAAACCATATTTAGCGTAACACTCAACTTGAACTTCCAAGTGTTTGTCATTGTCAGAGACTAAATTTGCACAACGATTAAACCGACCATGCCCATCGGTGTATGGAATAATTATAAATATATCAAAATGTCAACTTCGTTGCTCAACTCTTGTTTGTAGGCAGGGGCCCAAAACTAATGTATAGACTATCTATAAAAATTTCAATGCAATATTTCAAAATTTACGCGCAAATTTATGAAAATAGACAAACAGACGGACATGTCTAAATAGACTCATATTTTAACACTGATTAAGAATATAAGATCGCCAAACCACTATTGCAAAGGGATGAGCAAACTTGGTAAATCCACCATCTTATGTGTGAAAGGTATAAAAATAATCATTCATTATTTAACTGAGACCAATAGTTCATAAATGGTTCTAAGCAATGTGCGAGACTTTAATATAAACCCGGAAAAAATACTTTATTTTGGTTGTGGCCAAATCTTACTTACCCCCAACATTTTTGTACGTAAATTCCAGGCGTGGAGTATATTTAATTGTGTCCCCTTTTAACGATTGTTAGAACATTTGTTACATTTCAAATCAAAATTTGAATTCTACACCAAAATGCACATTTTTCAAACTGTGGGCCCGCCCTTTTTTAGCATATGAATGAATGGGTTAATTAAAAATATAGGTATTTTTATACCTGTGGTATACTTTTTGTTGATTGAGGGCGTGGCACTTGACCTATTTTACGCAATTTAAATAAAAACCTACGTATAGAAACTACTAATGTTTATAGAGAATATAAACTCAATAGGTAAGAATTTATGGTTCTAGACATAGCTACAATAGACGGACATTCCGAATTCTATTGGATTATTTAGGATATATTGACATATAAATATTTATTCCAATATAACTGTTAAAAAATAAGATTCGTTATGAAAATAGGTAGAAATGGATTAAGGACACGCCCACAGTTACACAAAAACTGAAGAGGGGTCAATTTTTAAGGATTTTTTCTAATAATTACTATTTTTCGTATTACACAAAAACTACCAAAGATAAGAAACGGAAATATATGCTATCGAACATATGTGCTTTACTACCAATGGACACACATCCAAAAAAACATATTAAATAAAAAAAGATTTTGTTGATTTTTAAGCGAATATTGGAAAAGATGAAAAACTGAAAATTGGTATAAATGTTCCTCAGAGGAATTTACAAAATCCTAACAAAATTGAGGAGAATTAAAAACACGCCCATTAGAAAATGTTAAACAAAAACGAAATTATTTGTTGTTGTTGTTTTCCTTTTAAAAAAAAAACAACAATACGAGTTCAATATTGTTGGAAAATGCTTTAAAACCACGCCCATATTTTGTAACCATTAGTCTATTTTAATGCCCTAAGGTGGTGGATGTTCAATACATATATAACCCAAGCCAAATAAATATAAACTTTTTATTTGCTGTCTTGTTTCTTGTTTTAGCAAAAACAGCTAAACATTGGTTTAGTTTTAGTTTTACTTTTAGTTAGATTCACTATTCAATCATAAATAACAATAAGAGTACTAAACTAAACAAAGCATTAAGACGTGACCACCGTTTAGCTACGAAAAAAAAAGAAAAATGAAAATGTGGTATTTATTTTGGGGAAACATTCACCACGAATCACATGAGACTGTTATGTAGGTGTGTTTACACGTACATTTTTGTGTTTGTGTATGCAAGTGAAAAAACGTGTGTACGCAGTTTAAAGTTGTTGATTATGGTGATGCTGCTGCAATGGTGGCAGTCAACTCATTTTATATGTTTAAAATATCTTTTCAACAGTAATTCTTGGTCGTAATATTTAAATGTTATTCAAATTTAAAATATTTATGGATAAATCAAATATCCAGTGAAGGGTGCTGGCTTTCGAAAGCATCTTTTAACTGCTGTTGTAGCTTGATTTCGTTTTACAATATCTTTCATTTTCTAATTAAACTTATTCTTCTTTTATTATAAACTAATGGGGTGCATGAGTGACTTATTATAGGATTTTTTTGTTTAACCCTCCAGCTTAGTGACAACACCCAGAAAGAACCCGCCAGGTCTCTTCAAAATATATGTATTCTTAATCAACATTAATATCTCAGTTGATCTGAGCATATACGTCCCTGTGTTTGTTATTGGAATGTTCGCAGTCTTGACTTTTGAGATATCGAGTTGAAATTTTATTCATTTAAAAATATTTCTGTGTCCGTAGGTAGGTAGATAGATCAGGCTTTCTCCAAAGACAAAACGGCTGGGCCAATATAGACCGGCAATAAGTGTTCGAAGTTATACTCTGACATAAGAAATCGGCGAAATTCCACGCCCACAAACGATAAAAATCTTTCACAGCCAAAAAAAAAGAAATTTTGTACACATATATATAATTGCGGCATTTAATGTTATATGAAAAAGTAGGCGTGGTTGTACAACAAAAATTCTGTTTATGTACCAAAAATATTATTTGACGTACAATTTGCCTTTATTTAGCACAAAAGCTAAAGAGGGCGTAGTTAACTACTTGCCACGCCCACTGTATGTGTATATAAAGTGAACAAAATTTTGTTTAGGTCAAATCTTAAATACAGATTTGACGAAATTTAGTTTTTATACTTATTTATTATATTATAGGCTACTGAGGCGTATGAGTAACTTTTTTAAACTTTTTTTTTTTTTTTTTTTTTAAACATAATAGTAGCTCATCCATATATATCCTTCAGCCTTTTCAGTGCTTTTTATTGCTTTCATTGAACAATTTACATATTTTACGAAAATCAATGAAAAAACTTGAAGAACAAAACAAAATAGTGGACAATCCTTAAAATTTAGACTTGTTTATCCGATTTTTCTGGATTTTCGATTTCTACCTTAAAATAGTTTTGAAATGTTTTCCTTCATACACTGAATAAAACGATACTTGCCAAATCAAAATCCGTATTATCATCATGCACATACGTACACATTAAAAATAAGAAAGTCAACATTTACATACCGAATAATTTATTTATATGTGTATGCTATTTATATTGATTTGCATGCACTGGTCAAGTGAGTGAATGCAAAATCAAAACATTATTATGATCCCATTAATACGCCATCACCTTACTGGCGTATATAATATTAAGCAGGTTTTCTCTTTCACAGCTTAACAATGCTTACATTATAACAAAAACACTCAACACAAACAAAAACGTAACAAATCGTCAATATTGTATATGTGGAGGAATGGCTTAGAACAATAACATGTCACTTCAGTATTAGAGTGCAAACAGCCTTAATAGACAAAACGTTAAGGTGTGTTTATATGTAGATAAGCTACTTGTTCAATGGAGCTGTATTTATGAAATGCATACATGCATACATTTGTTGAAAATTACCATATGAATAAGGTGTTGTGAGATGTTTGAAAAGTATCATATGATTTGTCTGTATTAGCATATAGTGATGGTTGAACTTTTTAAAGTCCAATATGATGGATTTGCATAATAGTTATTTATACTGCTTTCTCTCTGCGTTATATACTTATTTAGATGATAGTTGATACAGAGATAGATGAAAAATATCCTTTGGTTATATAAAACATTCAATTTCTATGAGCAACACAACTCAACAAGTGCAAGATTAGCGAGTGCATACAAAAGTTTTCTTATTTGAACTGCTTAACTTGGAATAACTCGTGCAAATTGAACATGTGCATCAAGTACAAGTTACAATGCATTTATATGATATGTAGGTAATGTAGCTATGTGTGTGCGATTAATATTAACTTTCATCTAATCGTTACGGACATTGATATGTTAGAAACATGATGCTTTCCCAAAGCATTTCCATCAACTGTGAAAAGTTTTGATGCAAGTTAAGAAAACTTACGTTAATGTTAGTGGCACATACATTAAATATTTTTTTTTTTATGCCACTAGACCTTCTTTACTACGGGAGTATGTAAAAGTTACATTAGACCCAACTAAAGCATGTTTCAATAAGGACATAACAATTTTTTATTCAAATCAAACTCATAATAATTAAAATATTGGGCTGAAATTTATTATAAAATGTCAGCTCAATATCTCTAAATTTACGCTCGTGAAAATGCCAACAACAGACAGACACACGGACACGCGGACATTCATGTCTAAAATGACTCAGTTTCTGACGTTTCTGATTAAGAATATATATACGTTGTAGGGTCTCTGACACCTCCTTCAGGGAGGCAAAACTCGACAAATTGAAAATGAATATATTTGTATATACATTTTAGAAAGGAGTTCTGGGCATCGATGGTTAGTGTGTAACTTCAAACTTGTAAGATTTGACTCAAACTTATGCAACCTTTTTAACATACTTGTTTAATATTTTTCATTGGCTTTTTTTTTCACCTTATGAATACTTTATCAGTTTATACGGTCAAGTATTGCAATTTATAATTGTTGTTAATCGTTAACAAATTAAAGTTTTAATTATGGGAGACACATGAAAGCTGCCTTTAAGCACATAATGTACACATATAATGTAATATAAATTTGTGAAATATACAATATTTACAACATTAACACTCTACACTTGTAGTGGTGATATATTAAATTTGTTAATTTAGAGAGACTTTTGCCTTTGGTGCGATGAAAAGTATTGTCACTATTTACAGTAGTACAGTTACAGTTACAACAGAAAAATGAAAGTAGAAGATAAATTTGTACCTACTTTGATACTTGGCCGCCCTTGACCGACTATGACATTATATATATGTACATAAAAGATATTTTAATAGAAATTACATTTTTTTAAAGGATCCCTTTGGGCCTCTTTCTCGTAAAACAGCATTTTTTTCATATGTGAGAACGATCGTAATGTGTTTTAAGTTCCAGACGAACATAAGGACGGAGAGTGTACAAAACAGTATTTTTTGTCTGTACGTCCATCAATGAATTACCTGAATTGCAAAATTTACTCAATTATGGGAAATTGTTCATCATTATCTAGACTTATTATTTATCTTCATTCAATCATTTATTCATTGTTTTCGGTTTCTGTTATATTATACTATTATTTATTAAACATGTTGGGATTTAAAGGGAATCAGAAATCATCAGAATTAAATGTCTCTTGAGATATTATTCTGTTTGTACATAGGTGCGTACACATATGTGCTGTATAGTTGTAAAGTCATGTTTCCCAGTAAGCCTCTAAGGAATCTTTTACAACTGTATACCATACATACACACACACAAGCATGCAGAGCATTAATTAATATATCAACTAATGTAAAACATAAATATTCCACTAAATACGTTGCATTGCATTACATTTCCTTTTCTCCACTACAGCTCAACCAAAATGTTTGATATAAAAATATTGGCTCACCTGACAATTTTATTGTTAACAAGTGGTTTTCTATGGTCAGCCAGCAATAGTATGGAATCGAATGAGCAATTTTCAGAGAATCTGAGTCAAGATAAAACTCAAGGTAATCATTATTATTATTAAAATAACTTAAGACAAGGTCAATCGGCGATAACCTTCTTAGAAAGTCGAATCTTAGGAATTTATAGAAAAGTAATGCTATTTACCAAAATAAAAGAATTGTAGTTGTGAGGGACGCGACGCACCACAACGGGGGTTCTTTATATTGAAAAATTCTCATAAAACAAAATTAAATGAATTGCGATTTATTGTTATCCAAAACAGACCTATTAACAATGAACAAGCGGCCATCATTTTTTGTGGGCAGTCGTTATGGTAGATCCGGTCCCAAAGCGATATCCCCTTTATTGGCATCTTTAAAGACACGCCGCTTAAGTGTTGTGCCGCGTAATGATCGATTCTTTCTAAGTTCCCGTTATGGTAAACGTAGTGACGCAGACACATCAGCTACTGCAACATCTGAAGATACGTTACCATTTACCAGTTACGAACAGAATGCACTGGCAATGCAACTGAATGCCAACAATCAATTGAGTGATAAATCTAAAGTTGATGACAACAATAAAACACCGCTAAGTGTCATGACATGCGTATATACCGGTATAATAAACTACTATCGTTGTGACCGAATGTAAGTGCTTTAGAAGTGAGCCGAGTCATTTAATAATTACAAGAGTTAAATAAAAAAAAGATTCAATTATTAGTTCAATGATTTTCAAAAACCATCTCAGTCATGATGATGGTGATGATGATGACATTTCCACTTCCGGTAATCATTCATTTCGCTTTAATGGCCACGATGATATTAATAATTAATAAATTGTATCGATAAAGACACGCCTTCTATTGTATAATAGTATTTACGATTATTCTAATACTATATAAAATATTATTTAATTTTAATCAGTAAAGTGAATTAAAAAACCAGTAAAACCAGTAAAACCAGTATTAAAATTTATTAAATAAAAACAAAACTAAACATCTATATGAATAAACAAAGGGCTGGATAAATTTTAAGGCTGGTTTTTGCATAAAAACACAAATTTATACAATTTTAATTGTAAATATAAAACAAATGGTTGCTTTGTGTTCTAAATCTTCACCTACATACCCTCTCTATATATATATATATATATATATATATGTTATATGTGTACATTGGCATAAAAACATTTTATCTAATATTGAGTCACACATCCAACCTGATCTATGTACAGCAACATGAAATGTAAAACTATTGTATTTTAGGCTTATGTTGAAGTGAAAATAAATCAATCAAAAGTGCATAAAACGATTTAAAAAAACAAGTGAAAATGTTCAAGTCGGTCAAGGCCGACCATTTGAAACCCTACACGACTCAGTTCCACAAATTATACTACATTCAGTTTGTAGTTCATTAAATTATTTGTTTATTATTTTTTAGTTTGGTTGTATGAGCAAACGCGTCAAGCATCGCTATACATATAAGTTATTTCGTGATATATAATTATATGGAAAGAGGTTCTAAAAATGGTCCGATCGGGTACAAATTTTGCCACAGCCAATTATGAAGCTAATTAACTATTCTTCAATAAATTTTCCCATATAAAGACTTTTATTATAATAGAACCTTATATGGAAAGGGGTTCTAAAAATAGCCCAATTCGATCCATTTTCAATGGGGTTCCACCCTGAGCTAATACATATACTTGTACCAAATTTTATTGAAGTATCTCAAAAAATACAACCTTTATCTTGTGCACAAGACAAATGGACATGGTTAAGTCGATCCAGTGGGTGGAGGCATTTGCTGTTTAGAAGTTGCAAACATCCGCACAAACTTAATATACCCTCCTACCACCAGTGGCGTAGTGTTGATTGTACTTTTTGGCAAAACATAACTAAAAGTGTATACTTTGTATACCTGAACCTTATCATCATAATCATAATCTATTAGTTAATCATTTAAAATCATTGTAGCGGCTACTCGTGACATAAAACTTTACAGCAGATGTTACTTTTAAACAACTCCCACACCGTACACAGCAAATTATGCTGTAATGGGTGACAAAGTAGACGAAAAACGAAACTAATTACATTAAATAATGACTAGAATTGTTACAGTTTGTGAACTTTTATTAGCTTATATTTTTTTATTTTTTAAAGATCAACTCTCGTTTCGATTGACCACTACTTTAGACTGATTTTATACCCCAATAACTATAATGTAATTTGAAATAGTCATTTGCACGTGGGCTGCAGTTCCAAAGGTTTACTTTGCTGTGTGAGACTTGAATTTACAATCATCAGCATCATTGTAATTTTTATAGTCAACACCTACCGATATGGTCTTATTTGACATATTATTGGGGATTTTTAAGCGTCTCGAGCGCACCCCTGAAGGAGGTTTCAACTACTAAATATAACCAATAGGCTGACTTATTTCCCCCTTGGTCAAGGGTAAGATAAACCTACTTTCTAGCTATTCCGCAACCTCCGCAATACTCCCACTAAGATCTACCAATTCGAGGCGCACTATTTCCTCATAGGTTGGTGCCCCATGTAATGTTGCTAAGCAATATTACGATCATTCCTCTACAATACAGTGCTAAATCATTTGAGAATCGCTTATCCTATCAATGTACCCCGTATTCCTTGGACGAAGACATCTATACCGGTGCTCCATATCAGGGCGGGGCCCACATATTAGGAGCAAGTGTATTACGCTTTCAACTAATGCGGAAAGCGTATAAATTGTTCTCATCGTAACCACAGCCGAACATAATTACCCGCCGCATTAGCCGAGGGCTTAACATTCAAATCTTTCTGATTAATAGACTTAACCATGTCCATCTGTCCGTCTGTTGCCAATGTAAGTTTGCGCACAAGCCATTAGCCTCAACTATTCTGTTATAATTTCATCAAATATATATTTTAAAATAAATTGTCAATTTTTAAGAAGTATTTTTAAGTAATTTCGTTGCAAGGAGTTCCGGTTCTCGTAATTTCAAAGGTTTGCAATCGGAAGTTTTTGTTTCAATGTCCATAACAATAGGAAGTTGTTTCTTCTTATAGTTGTGAAATATTGGTTCAAGATATTTCCATATATCTTTTCCAATTAATATGACACCAACATTGGGACTTTGATATAATTGGCGGAAGAATTTTTCCACCTCAACAACGGAATCATCTGAAATAATGAAAACAATTTATTCAGACGTTTTTATTAAACGGATTATTTCTAATTATATATATTAACCTTCTCTAACTATCAGAAAATTTTGCATATTATTATTTTCTCTAAGCCTTTCACCAATGCCAGCAAGCAAAAATCCAAGGGTCGTATCCTTCGATCAAATATTAATTAATATTTATTAATCTGCTAAACCACTGAAATACTCACTTCATCGGCAATTATGCCAATTAAAATACGATCATCATCTGTGCTTGCTGCCATTTTATATGGATCCTAAGACCATTCCTTGTTTAAGGAAGCTTATGGCCAGAAAAATTTAACAGCAATTTTGGTTGGAAGTTGAAAGTTGACTTTAATGATGATAAATGACATTTGACTTATCGAATAAAAATAATTGTATTATACAATTAAAAATCAGTTGAAAGCGACTATTTAATACCGTATAATAAGTCTGTTTATATATAGATATGTAGAGGACATAACATAGCATAGCTTAACATAGAATAATATAACATAACTTGGTATAACCAGCATAACATAGCCTAGCATAGCGCAACGTAGCATTACATACAATAACTTAGTATGACATAGCATAACATAACATAACTATATAAACAGTATATGATAAGAGGCCAAGATCTTTATATAAAATTCATCAAAATGTGGTTTGAGAATTTCCCAATTCCTGTGAACTACGTGGAATTGACGAACTTGGTTAATTTTGAAATGAATCACTTAGGGCTGCAATATTTTTCGATACTTCGAACGGTGCGTTGTCTCATTAGCACAGAAACGTTCAAGAACTGAATATTTTCTCTCGAGTGGCACGCACAGCCACTCCAGTGCGATGATTATTACAACCAAAAATTAGAGTAAGCGCTAAAAATTACGAGCATCGATCCAGAATTGCGATAGTAATTTTTTATAATCATCATGATAAAAATGTTAACTTTGACAGATATTTTCACATTGACAAATTGTGAAAAATATTCAAAGGTAAGTTCGTATTAAAATACAAAGTTGTTATGTCTCTATTGAAAAACCCGTTACATAATATAAAGCTTGAAAGTAATTAAACAATATTAGTCTTTATTTCTACTTACGAATCTTCTTCATGAGAAAATATGTGAATTTTTTTATTATAATCATTATTATTTCATTTATTGATAAAGTTTATAGCTTTTGAACAATTAATGCTTGACAACGTGGTGATAATTCTTCATTTAACAACTTTTCATATCGAACTTGAATTTTTATATTCAATTCTTTGGCCGTCTCTTCCATAAAACATAAACGATCGTACAACACCAAGTTCTCACACAATTTCTATAACAAAAGAAATGTTACAATCCCAAACACATAACCACACAAGAGTACAAACAATCGATGACTCTTACCTGCAGTGCAGTTTGCAAGCAAACTAAACTCTCGCTTAATTGGGCACCTTCTTCTTCCCCATATTTATTCATTAGCCTTTCATACCTAAACTTATGTACAGACCGCCATAACAAACATTCTTTGGTGAGTTTGTGCTTCAATTGATAGCGCTTACAAAAGTCTTCAAATGTGTTGCTGTGCGTTAAGGGAGGCCTTCCTTTATATTTAACTACAATTTCCTGTTCATCAATAATAACTTCACCTGTAGCTCTTTCAAACATTTCATAACCATGCAGTTGATGCTGTTCAGCAGTACATTTACTCCAACGTTTCAGTGTTTGTTGACAAGCCAAACGTAAAAAGGGTCGATTTAAATAAGGCACATAACTGTTGGGGGTGTGGGTGGCCAAAGTTTCTTGTAACGCTTTGCTGAGGGGAAAATTGCGAAATTTCAACGTCTCCGCACACATTTGCAATTTGTGATAACAGCACGGCATTATAACCAGGTAGCGTACGTGGGGCATATCGAAGAATAATTTCATGGATGTGATTGTCAAGTCGGCACAAGCATGTAAACCAATTATGGCCCACTTTGTTATAATTGTTGGCTCATAATTCGATTTGAAAACATCTCGAATGGTATTTTCTATAAAGGCTGGAGTTGTGCTTTCATTTACAAAATGTTGTTTATAAACAATTTGTTTGTTAGTGGGTGCGCTGCACTGTTTAATTACTTGCAGGCGTTGTGTAGCTGCCGTTACACGCTGTAACTCAGCTTCTAAGCCCAAAATATAATAATTTCCATTCAATTGATTTAAACATGCACTTAAATAGCCCAAGCCGCTCCCAAAATCCAATAACAAATATTGCTCCTGATCATCATTTAACAGTTTTTGAATACGTTGCACTACATTGATGACCTCATGACGTTTCTTTACATTCATGGCAGTCAACAAATTTACATTAATTGGCACTGATACGGATGGCTCTGTTTCTTCATAGGCTTGCTGAGGTATTAGCTGGGACAGATGTTTACGAAAATTTCTTACATCATCTGGCATGTAATGATGTTCCAATAAATCATGAACGTATGGAAAACGATTCAGCGTTAGATTGTCGATCTGTTTAAAATACGTTTTATAGACTTCGGGCATTTGTTCGAAAACGCCATTTTTTAAATAGCTCGTATTGGCATTTTCATAGATCCAGGAATGTTGTTGTAAAAACTGTACAACATTTGCAAAATAATCGTTAGCATTTAGAAAATTGGGCGGCAGAGACATGACAATCTGAAATTTATTACAATGCGTGAAATATCATTACATGGAAAGGGTTTCCAATTTGGCACAGCCAAACCGAGTAACTATGACTATTTTGTCAAAATCTATTAAGAATTTTGAATCGTCGCCATTTGAAGGCTTTTCTTATAAAAGCATCATATAGGGGGAGTGGTTCTAAAAATGTTTCAGTTCGGTCCATTTTCAATACAATTCCCGTTTTTGGGCCAATACATGTCCTTGTACTAAATTTCAGCAAAATATCTCAAAAAATGCGACGTGTAGCTTATGCAGAAATTTACATGGACATACAGACGTACAGACATACACGGTAAAATTGATTGAGAAAGTGATTCTGAATGCATCGGTATAATTGAAGATGGGTATGGCATTGGGAGTTACAAACATCCGCACACACTTAATATACCCTCTGCCCCAAGTGCAGCTGGGTATAATTCCAATTTTGAACCTGAGCGAACCACTTTTTAGAACCACTTACATCTGTTCTTTCTGTATTGGGACATGTCCAATGCGTATCAAATAAATTACCGTTATTTATTTTTACATTTTTTAAATTTATTTATTCCACGTGTGTGTTGCGTTTTGTGTTAATTCTAATATGTAACGTTTCAACATTTCTAAAATATTTTGTACACAGCTCACAAAAAAAAAACCCCCCTCTTACACATTAATTGATAATTATTTTGTATTCCATTTTATAGATTTCAATGGGAATCTCGTGGTTTTAGCAAATATACAATAGTGTTCAAATGAATGGCCTTCGATCGATTTCAAATGCAAATTAATTAATGAACATGAAAAAAATATATTTAACACGCACACAGAACACCCAACACATTTTAATAATATCATAGAAAAAAATGTACAAGATAAAAACAAATATTTTAGAGATACAAAGTGTTAGTTCAACCGAGCGACAAATTCCATTTCGCCCGTTCCCACAATACATACAATTCCAATTAATTGATAATTTTCCATTTGAGATTGGTTTCCTTTTCAAGGTCCTTATTCTCGGGACCCAGTATACATTTGCCGTAATATTTTGCAGGTGTTTTGAAATATTTGTCAATAATTTTTTTCAACTCGTCCATGGTGACCGCCAGCATACGGGAACGGTATTTGAGGAACATGTCGTGAGACACCCCGTATAAGAAGAAATCTATACCCATGTTGCCGGGTGCTATGGGAGCATCCAATTGTTGCAACACGCCCAACTTCGCTTCGAATAAAGTTTGCTCAGTTAAAATGTTTTGATTATCTTGCAGCCACTGATAAGTGTTGTCGAAGGCCTGTAACGTTTTCACCGAATTCGGATCGCGATAACTGAAGAAGCTGAAAATGCCATCTGAGCCAATTTTGGCGCCAGCCCCATAGGCTCCGTTTTGTTCGCGCACCACCGGCAACAAATACTTGGCGGATACAAGTTTGGCTAGAACGCGCAAAGCTGGATGATCACGGTGTGTGTAAGGTACAGTAAATAGAGCTTTAGCACAATAATTAACCGGGACATTCATGATAAAGTGCTGACAAGTGGACTCCAACAGATTAACCTTCTTTTCCATTCTCTCCACAGATTTTGTGGGCAAATCTGTTAAGAAGTCTTCATAATGTTTTATAAATGTTTTATAAAATTCTTCCGACGTATTGACCGCTGTACGCATATTGCTTTTGTTGAACAATTTCAGTCCCAAATCTTTTACATTTTCCATTATCTGTGCAGTGCTGTTCTTCTGCACGTATTGCTTCATATATTCTATATGCTCCACCCCGGCCAACAGGGCCTTTAAGCGGGCCGAATCCGTTATCAATCCAGCACATGATTGCATGGCATACATATGACCCGAGTTGGCTATTCCCACCGATATGTCCGACATGTAATTGTCAATTAACATTCTCATACGTTCCTCGTCCTCCATTTTGAAATTGATCATCAACTCTTTGCACAACTCGAACATGTCGGATACATTTTTGTCGAGGGCATGTGTTGTCATTAGAATGCCCAAATTATACGATTTGCCATCAAACACGTTCTCGGCAAAGTGCAACTTGAAATCGATGCCGGCCGTTTTCGATAACACGATCTTGTCAAATTCCCGGTAATTGTAGTTTTTAGTGCCCATGTCATTAACAATGTTACAGAATAACGGTATAAGTAGAATTTCGTCGGTTGTTAAGGGTGTGCCATCGAAGTAGCACTTGAAGTAAGAAACTTCATTTGTCTGAACATTGCATATTTGCGTTGGCACCTGCTTCAGCTTGACAACATTCAGCGGTTCCAGTTTGGCCGCTTCTTTCACATCGTCCAGACTTAGGCAGGGCAAAATGTCCACATTCGGAACTGCCTTTTGAGCCTCTTCCAACTTCAATCCATTCTCATAAATGTGTTTACGTTTCTCCGCATCCAGTGATATGACCTTTTGCTTCAATAAATTTAATTCAGCCTGCTTGAAGTTCTCTTCATATGTGTCATCCGGTGACATGGTTAGAGTTAATCGATGAGCATTATTAGCAAAATATTGTGTGACCTTCTTCTGCAAGAATGTGGCATCTTGCTGTAGATGTTGGCGGAAGTTGGCAATCATATTGGAAACTCTTAAATTGTCAACCACATCACCCTCGTGATTCCACAATGGTGTTGAATTGAACAGTAAGCCTAAACCAAATTGAGGACTTTGATGTTTTAACGACAACTCGATATTGTGCAGAACACTTTCAATGTGCTTGTCATCAAAGCCCTTCTCCACCACTTCCTTAATGGTGGCATCGAAAATTTCCTGCACTCTACCGAAATCCTCTACGCGCAAATCCTGCAGACCCACACAAAAGAACGTGTCCTTAATTTGCGGATCAAATCCAGTCGTTTGATTGTAGCCGCCCGAAAAGTTCGGTTCGATTAAATTGCGATAGAAGGGTGAATTCGGACCTCTAACCAAAAGCTCAGATAATACGTATAAAACAAACGTTTCGTGTATATCTGTAACGTCCGACATTAGCAAGGCAATGGCGACTTGGTTTTGCTTCTCGAAAGGAGCACCCATAGTATCGAAACGACTTGAAATATGTACATTGCGGGGCTGTGTCCATCTCGGTTGATTCGGTATGCGACTGTACGAGTTATCTATGGGCTCGTATTTGCTCAAATACTCGTCTTGGATGTAGTTTAAAGTCTTATTCAAATCAAATGAACCATACGTGTAAATGCGAGCGTTGCTGGGGTGGTAATATTTGCGATGAAAGTCTACCAAATTAGCATGAGTTAGTTTGGGTATTTCCAAAGGATTGCCACCGGAAACGTAGCCGTACGTGTGATCGGGTAGTAAATTATTTAACAAATTTTGTCCAAACACAGAAGCGTTCTCTGAGAAAGCGCCTTTCATTTCGTTGTACACCACTCCCTTGATAACGTATTCCGAATTTCGATCACGCAAATTGGAATGCTCTAAACGCCAGCCTTCTTGTAAAAAGTCCAGGTACGCCAAATTGGGCCTAAGGAATCATGCAATTAATTAAATCATTGTAATTAAAACTAAATCATGAAATTAATGAAATATTTCACACACCTAAACACAGCATCTAAATAGATTTTCTGCAGATTACGGAAATCAATTTCATTCATTGACGAGAACGGGTACATGGTATAGTCTGGACCTGTCATGGCATTCATAAATGTGGCCACCGATCTATTGAGCATTTTGAAGAATGGATCTCTGACTGGATATTTCTGTGAACCGCACAATACACTGTGCTCCAAAATGTGCGGCAGTCCAGTAGAGTCGAAGGGTGTAGTGCGAAAGTTCACCGAAAACACATTGTTTGGATCTTTGCGATCTAAATACCACAATTCGGTGCCGGTACTTAAATTTCGAAATGTGTACGACATTATGCCGAATTCGGGGACGTGCTCGCAACGTACACATTCAAATCCATAATATTTCTGACCCTCGCTGAACTTTCGTTCGGGCTGCGACATAACCACTGGCGTTTCCAAGTCGACTTTATCTTTCGGCACAGGTTGAACGTTTCGGCTACTCTTTGTGTGAGCCGCTTGATATGGCACTCCTCTACCGATTAGAGGCCTTAATAACTGGATACGTTTTAACATTTTTCAGTCTTTATTTATTGATCTTTCTTTTCATACAAGTACGAATGTTTTTATGTAAATATTGTCTAAAAAAAATAGAAACATATTTCAACAAATTTCAACATAATTCTACTTCATCACTCTAATCACACACACTGTTACATCAGCGGCAAAAAATTGTTTGGATAAACAACAAATTAAAACTTTTCTTTTTGCAATACTTATAAAAGCAATGGGAATTATGCAGTTGGAGATTTTATTACTGAAATATTATAAACCTGCTTACCTTTTGATTGGTATCTTAATTTTAAATTTACTTTAATTATTTTAAATCAACAACTCGCAAACGCACAAGAAAAAATCGACACAGCACTAAAATGTGCTATCAAAGGTTTAGGTCCCATAGAAAGGGTTGCCAAATTCAAATATAAAATTACAAATTAGGTATTTTTTTATAGATCAATCAGATGACATATATAAATAAAGGACATTCATTAAATAAATACCAGTAACATAAAAGACTATTCAGGAAAACCTGGAAAACGCGAGGAGGAAGATTTTGCATACAAGCAATATGCTTATTTATATCAAATTGAAGCAAAAACATCTCTATGTGGGACTTGGCATCACTACAAGTCTTTCCATCAATTCAATTTAAACTAGTTGTCCCAAACAACAACGAATGCTTAAGAACTAATTAAACGAAAGGCTTTACAGAGCTCTGGTAGTAAATAGAAACAAACAATCGATTACTTTGTAACAATTAAAAACTATAAAAAAAATATATATATAATAAATATAGATGGATAATGAAATTAATGAACATTTACGTTTGCGGATGTCTCTGAGGGAGAGACCACGTAAAATACACGCTGAACGCAAACTGAAACAACAAAGTGATGAATTGAAGTTTCTAGATGAAGTGTACACAGAAAAATCTACCAAATCGACTAAATCTAAATTATCGAAGAAGAAAAATCCACCCAACGCACGTAGTGTTTATGATGAGTATGGCCATATAAGATACAATGGCATGGATGTTTGTGATTGTATGGATGATGATTGTCCGGGATGCTGGTATGAGTGTGAAAATTGTGGCTCAACTAAATGCGGTTTACTGTGTCGAGCGAATCGGAAATTTTTCTATGAATCCATATCCTTTGATGGTAAAGATGCAACCATTAGGAACAAATATTTTCCCTTAAAATAGAGCTTGTATATGGCGAATGTTTGTAACTTGTAAACGGCACCCACCGTCTGTCCATCTAATTTTGTGAGCAAACTACAGGTCGCATTATTTGAGATATTTCGATGAAATTTGGTACAAGCACGTGCATTGGCACAAAGGGGATTGGACCATTTTTAGAACCCCTCCCCATATAAATTTTTTTATTTTATTTCATAAGCAAACAAAAAAATTCTAAAAAAAATTCTGACATGTATCATTGACATTTTTGAAAATACAAATAGATATAAGAAGATAATGTTTTTCATTCTTCAAAGACAAAGGGTATATAGGGTATTTGATGGCTTGTTATATTTCTAATTATTGTCAGATTGTAACTATCATACTAAATCGCATAGGACTCAACAATTGTAAACTAAGTGTAAACTGTCTCGTTTGGTTATGGAATAATAAATAAACGGAATGCATCTCTTTAAATCAAGAATAATTTAATATTTACACCTTTATTATATCACTTTATAAAGTTTTTTTCTTGTTTCCTCTAAGTTCATTTTGGGGCCCTCATATAATAATATTCTGCTAGCGATTAAACTGGTAATTTACTATTGTTGTTTTAAATTACAATCAAGTTAACGAACACACACCTGCACGAACATTGTTTGCCTTCATGTAATCACAATTATTATTTGATATGAGTGATATGCCCACTTGTTTAATATTACAAGTCGTACAGAACTTTTGCAAAAATAGTTATGCGCTATATGACTTTAATTGATGCATTACATTGCATTTAGTTGCTTTTGGATATTTGCTGTAAACTAACATAAAAATGATGTTATTTCTGGGTTTAATTATCCTGTTCATTTTCGGTTTATTTAAATTAAATCAGAAACGATATGTGTTGGCTTTTTTCTCTCCACGTATAAGAACTGTTCATGGTGGTAAAGTGGACCATATAGCACCTACTGTTCCCGGCAAAACTATATTTGGGAATACCTTTGATGTTGTGGGCTTAAGTGAGGGTAAATATTGTGACGATACATTTGTGGCGTAAAAGCATAACAAAATATTTTCTTCGTCATCATCAAAAGCTGAAACGTTTCTTTATCATCGCCGGAATAGTGCAATGATGGAAAAAAGTTATATTGCGTACATGTTCGGTTTTACATTATACAACGTTATTGATCCTGTTGATGCTGAGATGTTTTTCACGGATCCCAACTTAATAACAAAATCAAAGGCTTATGATCTCATCAAGCCGATTTTGGGAGAAGGTCTGTTAATATCCACCAATAGGAAATGGCATGATCGTAGAAAGTTATTAACACCCGCTTTTCATTTCAACATTTTAACTGAATTTGAAGAAATTTTCAAGTTGGTTGAATTAGACAGAAGTAGTTGTCATCGATTAATTTATTTCTTTTACTTTAAGGGAAGAGAGTAAAAAATTTGTAACATACTTACAAACTTTAAATCTCGATTGCGTAACAGTAAGTGATATAATACCGAAATTAACATTAAATATAATATGCGGTGAGTATCAACGAATATCTTATATCGTAACTGTTGGCATAACCAAGCATTTATTTGTACGTTCATATCGTAGAGACTGCTCTAGGCGTTAAACTGGACGATTGTTTAAATGGCAACGAATATCGTGAAAGTGTAAAAATGTTTGAAGCTTCATTCAATAAACGTTTGGGTCACCCGGTTCTGTTCTTTGACCGGATGTTTAAGTTATTTGCAGAATCAAAATATGAACAGCATATAAAAATTGCTCATAACTTTTCCAGTGATATTATTAAAAGAAGACGACTTACATTTGCCAGAGATATGAGCCACATAAAAACTGCGGAAGATTTTGGTGTAAAGTAAGTGAACTTTAATGATTAAATGAATGAAATAATTTGTTACATATTTATGAAATATTTGCGCATTTGTCTAAATATTGTATATTATTATTCTTTAAAACAGCTTCCAGAAGAAACGTTACGCATTACTGGATATATTATTAGTGGCTGAACGGAACGGTCATATCGATCATACTGGTATCTGTGAAGAAGTGGATACATTTATGTTCGAAGGCTTCGATACAACATCAATGGCTTTAATTTTTAGCCTTATGAATTTATCACTATATCCCGAGCAACAGGAACGTTGCTATCAAGAAATTATAAAAAATATTGATCAAGATTTGAAAACGTTAGATATCAGACAATTGAATAATTTAAAGTATTTGGAATGCTTTATTAAAGAGACTTTGCGTTTGTATCCATCTGTACCGGAAATAGGACGTGTAATAATAGAGGAAACTAAACTATCAAATGGCTTAATATTGCCACCGGGTACACAAATATTAATCCATATATTTGATTTGCATCGAAATAAGAAATATTTCACAAATCCTGATGCTTTTCAACCGGAGAGATTTTTCAATAATGATAATATCACAAATAAACAACCATTTGCATTTGCACCATTTAGTGCTGGGCAAAGAAATTGTATTGGTAGGTGACTGGATTAAGTGAATTGGCCAAAAAAACGCCCATATTGGCTACACATATGTATATACAATTGCAATAATGGGCGTGGCAGAGTAATAATAAGATACGCTGACAATGTTCAAATGATCATATTTGGCGATGAATCCAACTTTGCTAGTTGATGTGTGAGATGTACACTTTATACCTGCCACGCCCATTTTTCTATATAGATAAGGAATATACTTATGATTTGGTCACATCTACCGTTTTTCTTTTTTTATTGTTTTATTCACATTCAAATTATTCTCTCTTTTAAAGGTCAAAAGTTTGCCATGCTGGAAATGAAAACCGTTCTTGTTTACATAATTAAACATTTCAAATTGTCACCGCTTATGGATCCGGAAACATTTCAATTTGAAATTGGCATTATATTACGCACCAAAAATAAAATCAATGTAAAATTCGAGAGAAGACCGGAAAAAATCAATTTTTAAAAATCATGCAGAACTTGCGATATTAAATCCAGCAATGAAAGAGAGCAGTCATATAAAGAGCACGATGATGGATGCAAGGTCATTCTTTCAGCTTCTTTAAAATTCTGGCAATCACTAGTTTCCATATCCACAGAACTAGAAGGACTACAATGGCAAATTGTTTTTTTATGGGAATCACATCTACGCGAGTAAAAATCATTATAAAGACCTGAACAATATATGCATCAATTCACTAAAAACATCGTATTCCTTGTTAAACGGCACATAATTAGCTTCACATATAGCTTTAAGCATGCACTCCTCCCCTTTGTAACCATAACTAAAAAGTAAACGATTTTAACTGAATTTTTTTAGTAAGAAAATGTTTCAATAAATTCACCTGTTCAACCGATCGATGATTAAATTATAAATATCCCATCTGAGGGTGGTCGTTTTACTAAATAACGTACGCTTGTTAAGTCGCCTGTATTCGGGAAAATATGGATTCTCACGATATACTGTCGCATTCCAGGGTAACCAAAATTCCGCTTTCAAAACATAGCCAATGGTGAGAGATTCATAAGCAAGATCAGCCGGTATACCTATACCACCAATAAACTTGACATCATGTTACATCTAAGCAATGTTCCAGAGACTCTATATAAAATATATTGCAAACCTGATGCCTGGTGGGTGCTTGTCTGGGGAATATTAAGTAACGTTTAGTACGTTGCAATTTACCTCCAAGCCCCCTAATCATAAAGAGGCTGACAAGTAATATGAAAACCTTCTTCAAATACATTTAAGATGCTACTGAGAAGCAGGAACAAATTTACCGCCCAAGGTTTTGAACCAGAAGAAATCTTAGTGGAAAGCATTCAACGTCACGTACGTTCATAATTTGAAATGTGTGAACAATTTTCGTTTGTTCTTCACACTCGTTAATGTGTTAATTGAAAATACTTTAAATTACCGTTTCAGTTGGAATTACATAATAACAGATATGTCATTAATAACATTTGCTTACTATAGGAATTTTCTTCTACATTTCGTTTCGTTATCTAAATTGTGTGTAAATGGATAAATCGAGCGGTCAGGGCAAACATTCATTGCATTTTGGGCCCACTAACAAGACCAACAAGAATAAGGATAAAAAATTCAAACTTTACGACATTTCGCACAAGTGTGTGAATTTCCAAAAAACTGTGGAAATATTTAAGATAATTGATGGCTGGAAGATGCAAAAACAACAAAGCAATTTAAAGACCGAAAAGGAACAGGTAACAAATGAAGAACAAACCTAATTAACACCATGCATCAGTTGGTATTTTTCTTTTTTTTGAACAGGCCGAAAGACGTTTGAAACATAGGAATGATTAAAACAACAACAAATGCTATGGGCGAGCGAACTCAACTTGTATATTTATTAAGCTTCACACAATAATTTCTATTGTTCGTAAACTATTTGAGTATAAGATTTGGAAAGCCACAGTATAACAGTGCAATTATGATGGAGCATAAATTTCGTGCAAATAAATATCTAATAATCAGAATACAATACAAAATGTTACTGAAAACAGTTTCTCTTATATAATGAGGAAGAACCATTCATCTGTAGTGGTTTAGCTTAAAAATAAACTCATACTCAAAGAATCCAAAATGTGCATAATTTGTTCAGGATGATGGTGATGGTGATGATGATGTGAATGTTCAATTGTTTTCAGCCCCTTTATGGAATTCCTCCATGCATAATTTGCAACTCCATGATCCCTCAGGTGGTGTAACCAATGGTGGCGACAAGCAATACATATGGTAGCCACGATCACAGTCATCGCAAAACAACAATTGATCGTCGTTGTCTGAGGTGCCACATATCGAGCAAAATTTACATTCAATGCACTGCCAACGGTAGCGTTTCACCGAAATAATCATATTTGGTGTGAATTGCAAGCAAGATGGATGACCAGAACGGCCACAGTCCGAACAGGACACCAACTCTTCGGGTAGGTTGGTCTTTTTGTTTTCATGTTGATCGCCCAAACAGAAATCGCAATATGGTGAAGGCTGAGCAACTTCACGATCAGTGGCGCGCACCTTTGATTTGGTCACATTCTTCAGTTGGCAGCTGCCGCTAGCAACGGTCGATGGCGTTGGTTGGTCGGTTGCTACAGTGGATGGCGCACTAGTATTATTATCAGAAGCTGTACTGTTTACAGGCTCTGTGGTTGAGGTTGTGGTGCTTATTGTGGTTTCAGCTTGTGTTACCGTTGTAGCGGTTGCAGCGATAGTCGTAACTGCAACCACAACGGGTACAGTATTGTTTGTGGATGCCATCGGTAAGGCAGACTGGGAAGTATCATCTGTATTGGTGATAGGGGATGCTGAGTTGGAATGACTCATGCTGGAAATGGCCGCATTTGCTGAAAGAATAATGCCCGCATTGACTCCACCACCACGACGTCGTCGTATAGGTTCAATAGAACAGTCACCACCACCACCACCACCTTCGCTCGCCCCACCTCTACGACGGGTACCTGCAATTACAATAAATATTAATTATGGAAGAAACAAGTAAAGAAGGTTATATTTGGCTTAAGCCAAATCTTGAATTCCCGCCAACTTGTGGTGATGTGATGTGACAGACATTCCTTAAAAGTTGTGCGCACTTTTAATGCAATTTTTGCATTAAGGAGAATGTTTAGCACAGACATACAGACGCACATGGCTAAATGGCTTCAAAATTCCATGCTGATTAAGAATACTTTGTTGCTTCTTTTTGGGTGTTACAAACATTTAACAAAGTGTGTCCCGATCTCAAGGTGGTGGGTATTTAAGATATAATTTGTATTTGCGTCGTACCGCCGCCCCCTTTTCGACCTCTTTTGGGAGTACCATCCAAACTAGGAGTGCTTTTGCGCCAGCGCGTAGCCCGTTTACGTTTACCCCGACTATTGTAGGACTCGTCAAAATCATTGTCCGATTCGAAATCATCTTCAAAGTCATCGAAATGATGGTGATGCGACATGTCCAAATCCTCGTGGAACCACTCCTTTTCAGCATTAGCGTGCGAATCTTTGCTATCATTGTCACCCGAAGCGCTCATAGAGTTGCCATCGGCCGTTAAAGCTAAACATTAAAATATACACGTCCTTTAAAAACAATCTTCAGCTATTATTAATAATTTCATATATTTGCCTGGATTATCTGTTTGATGGTGATCACGATTCAGAGTAGTGACAGCTGAACCTGATGCATGGTGATGATGGATATTTTCTCGATACTGATAAGTGCGATAGCTGTGGTGATGATTTAATAAATACTGTCTTTTGGGTTTGCGCCAACGTGCCGATGGATATGTGTAAATTTGACCATCACGAAAACCGGGCATCCTTTGTCTTTGCGACACGAAGAGCGAACAATGTGTTTGAGCAACGCCGGTCTGAGGATCCAAAAATGGCATACGTAGGCGTCTCTCTATGCATAGTCGAGTATTATAGGTTTCGCTATTTTCCAAAATCTCCTTGTATGCCGAATCATTCAGGAAATTTTGAATTTTCTCCAAGTTATTCAAGTTGACCACTTCAATTTCAGGTGTAGACATTGTGTATGAAGCGGCTGCCGTGTGGATGTGTGTATTATTACCAATTATTTAGTAGACACGTCTGGTATTAAGATTTTTTTTTATATTCATATTAAACGTTTGCAATAAGTTGGTGTTTTAGCGTTTTATCATTTGCTGCGAATGAGCGTTAATTTTACTGTGATTATGAGTATTCAATAAAATTAACGCGTCTCGAAATTAATTTGCATTTTTCAGTAGACAAACAACTTTTCTCATTTCCTATTCTGTTATACATTGTACAGAGCACATGTCTGTTTTAGATGTAATTAAAGCGGGGCTGGTAAAACATAACTGTACGAAGTGAAAGACACATAACTAACGCCATCTTGCGAGAAAAAAAGGAAATTTGACCAAGAAAATGCAGAGAGTAAAACTGAAATGACATTTCTCTGACTCGAAATAGTTTTGTGTTTCACTGTTTATATGTTGGGCGTGGATTTTGATTTAATAAATTAAACAATTTTCCGTAAGAAATTTCCAAGAAATTCGTGTTAAAATTACATTGTATTACTATGGGAGCCAGTAATCGCAATACACGTGTAGCTGCAGGCTTATCCGCTTTATCTTTGGTATTATATCTCATTGCATTTGTTACACCATATTGGCTGGTCACTGATGGTCGTTTGGAGCATCCGCGCTTCACGAACTTGGGTTTGTGGGAAGTGTGCTTTAATAAATTTCAAGACATACACCGTTTCTACGATACCCTCTTTCAAGGATGCATGTGGGTCTTTGAAGAAGAATACTACATAATACATGACTTTCTATTGCCTGGCTTCTACATTGCTGTACAATTGTTCGCAACATTATGTTTTGTGATGTGCTTGGTAGCACTGCCACTAACAATTTCATTTCTGCGCACCTCACGGTATGACGATCGTTACGTATTTCTCCTATTGACTATTGGCACATGTCAGATATTGGGTTCATTGTTTGGAATGATTGCAGTGGTGACATTTGGTGCCAAAGGTGATTCACGGGATTGGATGCCACATTGGCAGAATAATGACATGGGTTGGTCGTTTGCTTTGGCGGTAGTGGGTTCAGCATTTCTTATGCCTGCTGGTATAATGTATATGGTGGAGGCCCGCAGAGAGCGATATCGCCGTTTAAATGAGATAAGCAACCGAGAGGCGGCCAGTGAATACGGTGGTGGCGGCGGTAGCGGTGAGGACTACTATCAGCAACAACAGGCGGCTCAACAATATTTTGCACCGGAGCCTAGTCGACCGCGTCGTCCACAAGCTGGACTCCGTCCTTCAACATCTGCAGCAGTTGGCGGTGGCATCCAGACAGACATTTAGACTTATGCAACGAAAGTTTTTTTGTTTCTTTGTTCTAATCCTAAGAATAGTATTTGTTTTATCGAACATTCCCGTCCCTCATACGTTACAAACGCATTCACGCTCATTGATGCAGTCTTTGTGCAAAATTATATAACGTGTGACGTCAAGTATTTGATTGTATAATATTCATAATTCTTAAGCAATTTCCAATCTATATATATAAAGTGTTTCTGTATTTACACACATGTATGTGTGAATTTTTATTTCAATGATAATAAAGTATTTTGTACCATTCACAAATAAATTTTAAAATGTAAAATTTCATTGCTCGACTGTGGTCGGTAAATTCATGTTCCTATATACATATAAGTTTATAAACAATTCCGAAAATGCATGTCTGTGTGCTTACCATGCACATGACTAGAGTTCATTTGCAAGCTTTACGATTACCACTTCTCAGGAAACATGTCCATTCATGTTTGTGCTGGGGCTGGATCGGGAAAATGCATCATTGTTGTTTTTTAACCATTTTTTACTTGAGTCGCCGTCATGGTTGGGATTGCATTCAACAATAATAAATAATTCCCGATCATTGGTCTGTAACTGTTGACGCAAATATTTGCACAATTGCTCCTCATTACCTATGCACTCGGGTGCCTGCAGTTTAGAGTCCAGATTGTAGTATTTCCCGTCAATAACTCGTATTGCTATCCAATGGCGTCGGTGTAGCGGCAACGTAATAAAACCGAACTTGTAGTCTGAAGGCACGTTTAATATAAAACCAACGATGGCTTTCAAATCGATGCAACCGGGATCTCTAAAAGGGAACGGTACTTAAAAATCAAATCAATTTTCGATGATGATTTATTTACTTGCGCTTATCAAACCATGCAGCTTCACATTTGCGCAATTGTAGCGCCTGCATTATAACGTTGATATCATAGTTTCCAAGGCCTAACATTGAGCGGTGTGGATTGAGCCATACTCGCGGGCTAAGATTTGTGCAAATTTCGTCTAGTTGCTCTTTGGTAAACGCATCTTTAGCTGAAAACAAACGTATTATTTATAAGAATTGTGATAGAAGCGAAGAATGTTTACATTGAAACAAATTGTTGAGGGTGTGCAATGCACACAGTTGGCGTGTCTGCTTTTCATGGTAAATTTTTGGCGGATTTGTTGTAGCCATTTTTTTATTACACGTAAACACCATTTAGAAATATAAATTTATCCATATAAATTTGCAAATACGTTGAATGAAATAAAGTATATATATTTTGTGTACAATTTATTTAATAAAAGCCTTCATGGTGCCATGCATTGCTGCGTAAAATTACATTCAGCTGATGATAGGGTAGTCAAGGCGTGACGCGTGTTTGAAACTTTTGAATTTTGGCTTTAGTTCCATAACTGAAGTTGTAAAATTTAGTTTTTGCAATTGTTTCGATATTTTAAACAAAAATCGCAACTTTAAGCTTTTTCAAACAACACTTATTACTGCTTACATTTGCAAACTTGTCATTTTTCTCTTCATGAAGACCCTTAATATCACTACTTTTAACCGCAGCCAACTTATCAACAAAATTACAGTTTTGGTTCATATTACAGAGTGAACTAAATTTCTTTTAGTGTTACTGAGAAGTATTTATCGAAATTTCATTTAAACTAGTTTGTGTTTCGGAATATTAGCTTTAGCTGTCACCTGATTATTGTTCATTGCAAGAATTTTCTTTTCCAATTTGTGAAGGATTTTTACGAAAGTTTCCTTTGGGAAAATTTTTAATCTAGAAAACTGCAAAAGTCTAAATTTCTGAAACAAAATGAAAATCTGTGGTCCCAAATTGTCCTTATGTGGTTTGATTATATCTGTATGGGGTATTGTACAGTTGGTGTGTTTGTGTTCATTAAGCAAAGCATCGCGTAGAGTGTTATTTAGTTGGGAAATTCTTCTTTGCAGGTGTTAATGGGGCTATTCTTTTATGTACACAGTGTGGCACTCATTGAGGATTTACCATTGGAGGAGGAATACCATTCAGTGGAGGCATTTTATACGGCCGCTAATGCTGCTTACAATCAGGTATGATTAATGACTTGAATAAGTCCACCTTGAGATCCAGCCTTCTCAGAAGTAGGCTACAATTTTGTTCAGCACTCTAGTCTGTAGACATGACTCATACTCTCGATCGCAAAAATGAAAGAAAAAAAAAAAAGACCTGAAGATTTCAGTTAAAAGTTTCTTCATTAAGATCATCTCGATAATATTGTTAATAGGCATCTGTGCTAGTCGCGAAACTCAAGGTGCTGGACATCCAAGACTTGACCTAAGCCGAATGTAACCATTTTACTTATTTTTGTATTTTCTTGTTTTCTCCATCACAGAACGCTTACAATTGTTGGATAGCCGCCTGTATTTATGTTATTACGCTGTTGTTGTCTGCACAACAATTTTATATAAACAGTCGAACAACTGCTAATTAAACAAGTATTACATAATTCCACTTGAGCAACATTTAATCATTCAAAGTAAATCTCTTATCGTCTGCTTGTTCACGCTTTAGATAAAACTATCGCGGATTGCTTAACCTATCTGTTATATTTTGGCTTAAAATATTCAATTGTTTAATGAAAAACGACTACCGTGTGTGATGGGAGTTGTTTCCAAAGTTCTAAAATACGTTTTACATTCATTTTATTTTGTTTTATGTGTAAAAATATATCAAACCTTGAAATATTAATTTCTGTTAGTGTTGGGCAAGAGAATCGGGAAAATTAAAGAAAAAAAAACCAAAAAAAAAATAGTCCTCTAAACCAATGAAGCGAAAAGTTAAAAAATGTTTGTAATATATCCCATAGGGTTCCAAGATTTATATATTGCAGCGTATTGGCATATTCTCAGTTATTAGATTTTCTCTTTTTCAGTATCCAAATTGTTTCCAAACGTTTTGTGTGTGTGGGTATTTAGGTATCACGTTATTTGGTTAACATTTAAAATGTAATATAATTGTGCCCATGTTTTGTTAAATCTTCTTCAACTGTATCAACCTGCCCCCCTAACATTATATCTGTTGAATATGTATAAATAAATGAATAAAGATTTTAGTAATTCTGTTTAATATTGTAATCCATAAATAAAAAAAATTGCACGTTTTCAAGAGCAACTATTGAATATAGTTCATAACTAATGTAATTTAATCCATTATTGCAATATTGCGACACATCATCTATTTGAATATACCAAACATAAATAAATATGAATAAAACATTAAATATAAAATATCCGAATTTTGCTTAAAAGCGTAATTGCTACAAACGCAGCGTAATCCTAAATCGTTAGTTTAAAAATCATACACTAGTGTAAACGTACACATACAAAATGAATTTTAGAACGAAAAAAATCAACTCTGAAGAGATTTAATAAATTACTATGCCCTTAAATATTAACCAGTGAATAACACAGACTCTGTACTAACATCACACAATAGCTTGGAATATAGAAATAAAACCTGCATATATTTGATTGATTCAATGCAGCAGAGTTAAAGGTTGGCCAACTTTATGCAATGCTTTAGCAATGCAAGTGCATGCATTGTGTTTAATATATTCAAGTATGTACAACAACTCTTTGATATGATAATATATGCATGCAAACAAACCACTAGACTTCCTTTCATAACAATAGAGTTTAGTGGACAAATAGTTTGATAACATTTTATTCCTAATTGGAACATTTTTCCGGTAAGTATTATTAAGCAGAATCTATTATACCGATTATAAGAATTATTTACCGTAGAGTACAACAATGACGCGCATTCGTACTTGTGTCAAAAAGTGCATACGAGTTGAGGGTAAAAAATTGTTCAAATTTCCAGATCCTAATAAGGAGCCCGCTAGGTATATGGTTTATTTTTAATAAATACTCTTCCATTCATCACCTGTATAACTTTGAAAGGTATCAACGATGGGTGGACTTGCTGTGTGTAAACACAACCAACATCAAAACCAAATATTTATATGCCTGCTCAGATCATTTTTCAGGGAAAATGTTCCAAAGCACGAACATAAAACGATGCGCCATTCCTGATATTTCGCGACCATTTGAAATTAAAGAGATACGCAATCCAGCCCCAAGTATTTATGCGGAACAAATTGATGAGTTAAAGAGAGAAGTTCAACAACTGCGAAAACAAAATGACGATCTAAACAGTAAAGTTAGGGAATTGGGTGAAAAACAACGGCATATAGTAAATGAAACGTTAGACAAATTACCTGAAAAGCTAAAAATATGCGTCAAGTGCGCATTGGACAACTATGGTAAAAAGCCATATTCAAAGAGATATCCGGCGGATGTGAAAAATTTAGCCGTAAGAGTGTACAAAATGTCGTATGTCACATATTCGTTTCTAAAACGGGATTTTGAATGGCCCACACATAGACTGGTACAAAAATATATAGCGAAGAAGGCACAAACCTCTAATTTATTTAAAACGCCCAAATTGTCAGAATTATTGGCAGCCATTGCTCCAAAAGAGGAAATAGTTCAGTCCTCTCAATCAACAATTTAAATAACATTCGGTTCAATAGCTAAATCGGTTCATGCTGACAATTGGCAAATTGCCCACATTGGTCAGTGCGTTGACCCTTTCATCATTGTGCTTTTCCATTAGAAACAATTATTATTCATTGAAGCGAAATGCGTTTTATTTACGTTTTTATAAAATTCAATAATTCGAAATCATTGCAACAGTTTACGGATTGTTTCTTAAAGTTAAAAAATAATTGTACATACATGCGCATAATAACAAAATTAATTCTCTCTCTTTATACAATATATTACGTTTCCTACCATTGCTTAAGAATCTTTTTGTATGTGATTAAGACAAGAATACACAAATTTTACTACTTTGAACTAGAATTCAATAAAACGTAATCAGATTACACAAAAATGGATTCAAGATTTCAGCTGAACTAACTTAACCAAACAGAGGAGAGTGACCTGGTGCCATGGGGCCGCCGATGAGTTCTAAGCTGTAATAATGTAAATTTAAATTTCAACAATTGCATTTTTGTTTATATATGTAGAGTAGATTTATTTCAGATAAGCTTAAGGAAAGCTCTTCTTTTGTTGTATATGTTTTGTATTTTAAAGATTGCAATTGCTGGTTAGCATGTCATGTGTACAGAGTATAGTATTTTAGAGAATCGTTTAATTTTATGTTAGAAAATGTGCAAAACTTTTAGAGGAAAATGTTTTAGATTCAAGTTGCATTTAAAAGATTGTGAGTTGTGAGGGGAGGAGATATAACTGTTTTGTGCGTTTTTTTTCATTTTATATATGTGCTTAAAAGGGTTTGCTTGATCCACAATATTTCTTGTTATGTTTAAAGCGTGCTGTTTGTTTAAGAAGAAGATTACTTGTGTTACTTGTGATTATTTTTCAACTGTTACTTAATTTATTCATTTTTAAAACTTAAACGCTCTTGGTTACGGCTCGATGAACGTGATGTTTTTCGATTAATCGATTCCAAATAAGCGGCTGGTGTCCAACCTTCCGAAGTGGTATCTAATGATATAAAAAAGAAAAATTAATTCTGTCATATACTCTTCATTGTATTGCAGCGTAATGGTATAAATACCTAATATGCGCACATACCACCAACCAGCACAACCCACTTTCAGTAATTCCACTGTATCACCTTCGCGCATACTCACTTCCGAATGACCCATGGCTACATAATCGGCTAAAGCTAGATATTTACTACCCTAATAATTAAAATACAATTAACAAAATATAATTCATAATTAGTAAATTATTCAATCGCGTTAATAAGTATTGGTGGTTAGTTAGTATACATACATATATGTATATCAAAAAGCATTGTTATTGATAATTATTTCAATTTTATAGCATTCTAGTTTTTGGTGTTTAATAATAATAGTTGTAATATTTACTACTTTTCCACTTTTAACACATAATTGAAAAGTTATTTAAAGAGTGTATTCTGATATAAATAGATTTTTTATTTTATTGAAAAACTACCATTTCACTAAAGCATTTTTCTATTTATTATTACAGCCCTAACGGGCTTTTATTAATTGGTGCTCGTTTGGTACTTTTCTTTAAAGTGATTTTACAACGTATTATATGTATACAAAAGCTCGCTGCTTTAAAACGTTCAATTGCAACTGTCAAACGTAACGGGAAATTAAAATAGAACTTCATTAACGAGGAATAAAATTTTGTAATTGAATTTAATCAGAATACACGCTCTAATTACAGTAAACTTGACATTTTGTGAAACAATATTTATTGCATAAATTAAAAAAGCATTTACCTAATGTAATCCATTATTATTTGAAAAGTGTTTTGGTGACGATTACAAATATAAAGGAACAGTGCTATGGTGTAAAGTGTCGGTTAAGGTCTAAAACAATATGGCGGAGACAGGTGCATATTTTATATACAATCAATTCTTAACATGTACCATTGAGATAACCAGGTAATAAAACACCCTTTATGTTATATATGTGCATAGGCATTGATTCATGATTTAAGTAAAACTATGTGCAACTGTTAAGGGGCTTAGTTGGTATAAACAATGAATTCTATTTGTGATTATATGTTATGGGGATATATGCATATTTTAGTTTTATAGTTTAAAAGTAATTATGTGAGTGATTTATGGGTAGAATTGTGATATTAATTAATTGATGAATCTGGGAGTAACTCTGATCACTGCACAATTAATTATTTTTCAATCTCTAGCAACGGTGAGGGGGGTTGAGTGATTGATTGATTAATTGTGATGGTGTATTTAAAAAAAAAGGTGTTATTGCTGTTGTGATTATCACTAATTTCTTAAATTCTAACACACAATCAATTTATTTTGCTTTAAATAAACTTACTTAGAGAGGATAATTGATGTGATTGATTTGATAAGCTCCGTGAACGAGAACGAGAACGAGAGAAGCCACCATTTGAACGATGAATTTTTGTATTGAAAATTGTTTGTTTGGAGTTTGTTTTTTTTTTTTTTTTTGGAGAAAGTTATTTGAAGATTTGCACAACAGTTGAATGATATTATGTTCAAATTTATTTTGATTCGTTTTTATTTTTTTTGATAATTTATGAATATACAGAGAATATATATAGAGAGAGAGAGAGAGAGAGATAGAGAGTGAAATGTGAGCAATATCGAGAGATTCACACATCGTATGCAAGTGATAGTAATTTATGAAAAATGTAGCGAAGAAGAAACAAAAGGAGAGAACAATTAGATGCATTGAAACGATTTGAGTTGAGTGACACATATAGTGGATAGCAAAAAATTAGGAAAAAAAGTCACAAAACGCGTTTGATACACATATACACGCACACACACATATTAAGTATATAAGGCAAGTTTGAAAAGAAAAATTGTACTGTATGCTTAAATATGATATAGAAAAAAAAATATTAAAAGAAAAATAATTTTACAACAAAAAGGAAATTATTACAGAATATTTCTCTTTAATCGCACTATCGACATGTCCAGTGACCTATGTCAATTAAATTAAATTAATTAATTCGCAATTTTCCATTTCCTTTAGAAGAGTGGTGCCATCTCCAGAGATTAACTGTTTTTTTATTTATAAAATTATTTTGTTATATCCTTATACCTCAGTGATGATATACCGAGATTCTGATTCCTAATCGGCATGTGTCCGTCCGTGTTCTGTCTGTTGTTGGCATTCTCAAGGACCCCGCTCGTAAACGACAAAAACCGTTAACGGACACAAATATTAACTTATGGAATTGATACATGTCACACATCATCCATCCAACTACCTAAAATGGTGGTGGGTGGAATAAGAGACACACGCCCACAATTTACAAAAATCCAACTTCCAACGCAGAAGTTGATATAAAAACCTTATAAACTATAGAAGGCATAATTAACTGCATGCCACGCCCACTCTTTACATATGAAAGTGGAAGTTATTTAAGATATTTTATTGAAAAATAAACAAATCTCCAAAGTCTGCTCAAATTAATTTCGTTTCCTTTCTTTATTTTCATTTACGCATTAATTTTAAGATATTTTTATGGCTGCTTTATAAATAAATAATTAAAATAAAACATTTAACTTATTTCTGCGTTTTAACTAAGCTCTTTAAATAAAAAACAAAATTGCACAAAACTTGTACTAAAACATATTTTAATTGTTATCTCTTTCTTGAATTCCATTTAAACCTATATTCCGATATCTTTCGATACGATCCGTTATTGTTGGAAGAAACATTAACAAATCCTCTCGAATCTATGTCCTGTTTCAGTTTGTTGTAAAGATTTGGTTAAGGGACTGAATGCCTAAGCGCTAGAGTATAAGGTTTATGTATAATTTGATTTAGATTTAGAATTAGATTCAGTGCTCAACGGATACATAAAATTTGGAATTGGATTTACTGTTGCGTGGATATGAGCCATCACTATGGTTGTGGTGGTTGTGATGATTATGATTGGGATGGTGTTGTTGTTGTTGCGAATGAGTAGTACTATGATGATTGATGGCCCAGGGTGCTAGGAAATTGATAAATCTCTATACAGCACATACCGTACATGATATGATTTGGCGGGTAAATTATTATTCAATACACGACACCACGAAAGGTATTTTATTGTTGTTGTTGTTGTTGTTGTTTAAGAGGAAGCATCATTTTTGATTTATTTGATTGTAGTTGGGGTAATATTCGATACGATTACAATAAATATTTTCAAGTTATGTAGAGTAAAGTAGGATTTTTGTTATTATTGGTTTTTTTTTTTGGTGCATGAAAGAAAAAAGAGAAAACCCAAAAAAAACATAAAGATAAACGATATTAAAAACAAGAAATAATATAACAATACAACAATAATTAAATAAGAGGAAAGAAGTTCAATCTCAAGACAAATATTTGGAAAAACGTCTCTGTTTGTACCCCAACCATACGTAAGAAATCATAAAATAATTCCATCTATACAATCGCTTAAGAGATGTAATAAAAAAAATGCTTATTTTCTCTACTTACCGGTGCACTAATGGGGTCTTCTATGGTGGACATTTCATCTTCACTATTTGAATAATCCGAACTCCAGCCACACGCTTCACTAGCCTCTTTGTCTGTGTGACTTTGAGCGGTTGACAGGTTACTGGTGGTGCTGCTGCTGTTAGCACCCAGCGTCGGATAATTGTCATCGCTGCTGCTGCAATTCGAGTTACGATTGGAGGACTCGGATGAGGCGTCCGTGCTAATGGTGCGTTGCGTGTTACCCAACAATATATTGGGCGTATCCCAAGAGGTGGTTTGTCGCAGTCCCCGATAATTCAGACCATATTGCTTGATCTTCTCACCCTTCAACTCCTCCAATTGATTCAGCAGCACCCGCTTAATTTCAGCCACCCACTTGTTTTTGATTTCTAGAGTGAGCGCCTGCAGAGTGTGCACCTCTTGACGGCCCTGCAGCCACACTTCAAAACGTCTGCTGTCACCACGCACCGATTCAGTTAAACCAATTTGTGACATCTGGTTAAACACAAAAACATGTTGGTGAAAATTAAGCAAACAATGTCTCGCTCAGGACTATACCTTTAAATAATTTTTGAACTGATAGGTGCTCTTATTGTGGCCAGTCTTGGATGTTTGCTTGCAAAACAACATCGATTTTTGATACAAAAATATGTGTCGCTGCTGGGGCTTAAGCCGTAATCGTATATCCTTCTTCGAGTCGGACCAAACTTGAAAAGAATCCTGCAGCAACAGTTCACCCTGTTGAGCCAAGTCAGTCTGTATGTAAAAAACAATTTTCCAAACAAACATAGTGACATCAAATATATTTTGTAATAAAAAAACGAGTAGTACCGGAAATCCTGTAATAGCCACCTGATGCATCGAATCGTTGACACATTTCAATACGATTAGCATACAATCTAAAGCTTTCTGCAACTCTTTGGTACAACTGCCGCTGTCGCTGAAGCGTAAGAGATCTTTCAACAGTAACTGATACTTGGTGATGCGTTGTACTGGCTTGAGCAAATAGGCGGCCAGCGGCAGTTTATGGCCCAAGCGTTTTTGGCACTCTTGCAGGAATAGGTGTGTGTCAACTAACGTTTCACGCAGACGATCCGAGCGGGGAATATTTTGACAGTAAAATGAATATAAACGATAAAACGTATCGCGCTAAACAACAAATTTGAACAATTACTGATTTATGTACGATTTTGTAACAAGCTTTGCCTTACTCTTTGTACAAAGCATAAAGCTACCAGTTCTGTGGTGGAGATGCAATTCTCCAGATCCTTTAGAAATACATCGTTGTGAAATGTGTAGAGTTCGTGCAAGTTGCCAAATAAAATGTCCTCTTTACCCTGCAAACTGGCTGGCACCAAATGTATCATCTCCTCAGAATGCATTTGATCATAATAACCCTGCAATATGGAAAAAGAACAAAAAAAAGGAAAAAAATTCATTTCATTTTATTCGAAATTTTCTTAGAGAATTCTTCTTATTTTATTCGTTTATTAAAATTTACACATTCACTACTTCTGTCTTCGGGTTGGCTGCTGTCACTATTGCAATTATTGCAATTTCCTGTTAAAGTTGGCTTGTGACCTCTGCAGTAGCTGGCCAACTCATTATCAATAAATTTACCAAATCTATGCTCTACATAATCTCCAACGTTATTGTAGCCTTGCTGCAAAGCAAACTCTTGTATGAGTTTTTCGTATTTGTTTTCGTTAAATTTGTTGAACGTGAATTTCGGCATCTCGATGGTATTACGCTGAAAACTTTCTTCAAAAAACTCTTGACAGTACTTGAACACTTCACGGTACGATGCCGAAAATATGTTATTGCTGTTATTGTTGTTGTTGTTGCTGTTGGCCCCTTTAGCAGTTTTCACTTTTTCATCATTTCTCTTCTTGGCAGTCTTCAGTAAGACGGGTGCTGGTTTCCAGGCTGTATTCGTTTCCATGGTGGAGCGGCATGTCAAGCAGACGTGACTTTCTAGTTCGGGCGTTTTTTTGGGACCTCGCAAGGTCTTCGGATAGGGCAATATTTTCGCACTATTCAAAGAACTTTTGCCCAATGCCGAATGAGCTCGCGCTATCGAGGATGAAATCGATATTAAACTTTTCGGTTCATTGCTGCCATCATTCAGATAACTTAAAATGTCTGTGTAATTTTTCCGCTGCAAATAATCCTTAAACTCTACATCATTCTCTATTTCCGAATAGCTGTTACATTCCAGATAGTCTTTGACCAAACGATACTCCAATGATTCATCACAGCTGGATAGTTCCAATAACTCTTTAAAGATCGTTTTGCGTTCATCTTTTAAACGCTGCAAACTATTCTTTGCCGACTTGAATGATTCCAATGATTTGCTTTCTTCTATCTCCTGAAATGTGTTCAAAATCTTAATGGTCGATTTGCCATTTAAGAAATTGCGCGTGGAAAAGTTGTAAATATTTGTACGGAATATATAACTGGGACAATCTTTGCCCTCCATTAAATTGAAATTGTGGCGAAAGTCATTTTGCGTGTATTCCAGAGCTTCGCAACGTCGCTTCACATAACCGGGTGAAACATTACTTTCGAATAGAGAGCCGCGAAACGATATTGGCGATGTGCGTGACGTCTCGTTCGACCAACTTCGGGGCTGATAGAAACGCTTCAAGGAGTCATGCAGCCTGGTATGAACCTTGCCCACCAAATGGCAAGCAGTACTGTGTACGCGTTTTAACCGAAATGATCCTTGGGAAGAAGGCGTTTGCGATTTGGAAGCCTTCCTCAGATCATAGCCACCGTAACGCATTTCAAATCAAGTGCTGTGCTGCGTTGTGCTGTTCCTTTGCTGGTCGTTTGGCAAATGCTTACGTTGGCGCAAGTTTATAGCTTTCCCGATTGCCATGTTCACCACCAATTGCCTGGTTGGTTGTTTAGCTCGTAACATAACAAGAAGTTTTTAATGCACTAATTAGTAATCGTGAGCATTCAACCGAACCGAATTCTTGGCTTTAAAAGTTTGTTTGCTTTGTAAAGTCGGCTTTTGCTACACTTTATATTTATATTTATATATATTAATGCATTAAAGAAGAGCCAAGTAACGTATGTTTAATTCCGCCAGTATTTTGGTTAGAATTAATAGTTTTCTTGCTCTCGACATGATTTGTGAGTTAGGTATAGTAGAGTCAAGCGCACTGTTGACTGACCAACAGTAATGCAAGCTTTGATTATTACTTATACTTCACGGTCTTTGATTATGAATTCATTCACAGTTTTAATTCAATATTGTGTACGGATAAGGTACGCTGGATCTTGATCTCTTTTTCTGACTTGGAAAAAGTTGCTATTTGATAATCCATGTATGTACCGTGATAGCTCTAGTGCGCTTATTATTTGTATTGAATTTTATGTTAATCTTACGCTACCATAAACTACTTACCTTAAGTATTGAACTCATTTCGTGAACATAGATTCGTTCAGTTTCTAAAAGTTCACTGAGTACATGACCGCGTTTTAAACGTCTCGCTTCCAAATCCTACAATCACAAGATAAGAAGGAGTGCGTTTCTAACATTAATAGTGCGTTTAACAGAGCTTTCGCAATATTTTTGAACACATTTTGATACCCTTCACATTATAGTGGAGATATGTTAAGTATGTCTTTGCATTTACAACTCTACCTTCAGGTATCTCAAGGATTTTGAGTACATCCGTTCGCAAATTTATTACGTCCCTTATTCGACCATGCTTTTAGATATATGGGGTAATTGTAAATATGTATAACAAATTTCAATTCAATAGATACATTTTAGGGGCAGATAAATATACTTTTGTTGATTGTGGGCGCGGTTTTTGACCGATCTTGCTCAAATTAAAGAAAAATGAGTCATTGCTACGTAAAAATCACTTCGTGTAGCTTTATATGGATAGGTTATCTAAAAATGGACCGATAACGCTCACTTGCAATACTAACCGTCCTTAATCCATAAATATCAACAGTATCGACCTGTAGATTGATTATAAGACAAATGGATAGACGGATTATATGGACAGACAGACTTGGTTAATTCCATTCAGATTTTGTTTCAGAGTCCATTGGTATGATTAATGGTAGGTTTGATATTTGCCGTTTGGGAGTTGCAAACATGCGCAGACCGTTAGGAATTACAAACACCCCAGAATAGTGCTGTGTAGAGTATGAAATTTATCGACATAACTGTTCAAGAAGTAATAACAAACCTGTTGATTTTGTATATGATCTCCCACATCCATGTTACAACTGTTTTCTTCATGTAATGTAATCCCGCCAACCGCGATACTATCTACAGATCGGGGCCTTAATTCGTGTATAATATCAGTCTGAAAAATAAATAAAATAAAAAACATTTTTAAGGTTTCAAGGGCTAAATATAGTTTAAATCAACTTGTAATACCCATCACCAGAATAATTGAAGGCCTTTTTAAAGGAGCTACCAAAACTTTTATTAATATTTTATTAAACTTTCGCCTACCCATACACAAGCGGATAGACAGACATGATTAGATCGAGTTCGTTGCTGAAGGATGTTCATACTTCGAAGCCTCCTTCTGAGTATTGCAAACATTTTGGTAAAATGCCTCTAACCAACCTCTAACTAAGAAACATTTTTGATTGAAATTGAATTTTAAATTTAAAAGTCTTCCAAAAGGTGAAACTTCTAGAGGAAGGAAGAGGAAAACATCACAGCCAATAACCACAAAATAATCTAGTTTTGGATTGCACACAACTTACACAAACATATGTACAAACAAATCGATTTTGTTACATATTGAAATTAAACGTGAACGTAAAGTTAAGTAATTGTACAAATTTCCTGAATTAATTATATGATAATTTGTGTGTGTGTATTTGTATCCGATTGATTTCACACGTTTCTGTTTTTCATATAACATATATACATATAAACTAATTCTTGCTTAAACGTTATGACACACTTATTGCAATACGAGTTTGTAAAAGGAAAAGTCAATAAGCGATAATGTTTTTTTAATATATCGCAAAGTTAGATAATTTTTTTAGATAACGACACTTCCAATTACATAAATAAGGAAACGATGTTTTAATATAAAAATGGATGTGTAAAGAAAAAACTATTATTAGATAAAAAAATGGTTTAGATCAAATCTAAATACCTTCGACATCTCGCATACGAATAGTAGGCTTAGTAAGTATATTATTACCCACCATATAATCTATGTAGCAACTTGTAAAAGAAATTTTAAGTAGAGTAAGATATTTTGTAAATAGGATGCATGGTTTTGACCACGCCCACTTTTGTCATAGTCCATCTATATACACATATACCAAATTTCATCTTAATGGCTCTAATTTTGTGGTAGAGAAATGGATGTTTGTCGATTATAGGCATGGCTCCTGATCGATTTTGACCAATTGAAATAACGATCTGATCTAGAAGCGTATATTTAAAATTTCAGCTTAGTATCTTTAAATTTACGATTGCGAGAGTGGCAACAGTACACAGACAGACGGACAGACATGCCTAAATTGACTCAGATTTTGATACTGATCAAGAATATGTATACCTCGTACACTCCTCATCCTTGTGGAGAGTACAAATACGTAAAAATGAAAGTAGCTAAATGTTTAATTATACTTTCCAATTAAATTAAAGAAAAACCAATATAATCAGTTTGTAAAAAATTTACAAGTTGTGTACTTGGACAGGTTTTTTGTTTGAGTAATCCTTCCTTGTAAAACGCCACATGCTAAGTTATGAAAATATTTCATAACTTTTATTTAATAACTATATTAATCGTCGCGTGTTTATAAAGCAATATTTTATAAATTTTTATGTGTATGTTAATCAATGTTATCGTTTTGCTTATCAATTTTCTTCTTTTTCTTGATTTGCTTGATTATATATATTTTTCGTTTTAATTTATGTATTGTGGCTGAAATTTCCTCTAAAAAATTTCCTGATTTAAAACTTGATTTGTGACTGCACCACTAACTGATATTTGTTAAGCAATGATTAGCATAATGAAAGGTGAGATCATTTTTAATCGATATAATTTCAATTCATTTATATACTTGTACGAGATGTCCATTAAAAGCAGACTTAGGACTTAATAAAAAGTTCAACATAACATACACACGAGGGTAGTTTCAGAAGTAATCGACTTGACGTAGACAACACAAAAAATTCGGAAAGAAACATCTTTCTAAAGATTACCCAGCGATTTTCAATAGCTTTGATAGTAGGAATGGTTAAGCTTCTCGAAATAGTCATTTTCTTTAAACTGTTGACTGTTCTTTCATCCAATATTTTACTGTTGTAAATGAAGTAGCAGACTCTCCTAAAATAGAAGTTGGCTCGCCTTTAAATCGGCTCGACTGAGAGCTTTTGAATAAAAGTATTCTATCACATCAAAATGTTAATTTTTTTCCATTTTTATAAAATTCACTGAAAACGTTCACTATCGAGTCTTCAAGCTTGAAACCTTAAACTTTATTAAGGTAGTACGTACTTTTTATAATACTTCAAGGGTACTTCTGGGTACGAATCTTTCAACTATTGTTTAATAGATTTCAGTTTTTGTCGAGTTCATGAAACAGGTACCAATTAAAGTTGAAACCTCTAACTTTTTAATATGATGGAAATTGTTATCAAAAAGATTGCCATCCTCGATCTTCCTTACAACATTAATTGCGTTTGCGTATCTATTATTTATATAAAACATACGTAATTTTAATGATAAAGTCAAGGTAATTTCAAGTGAAATTTTCAATGGTAATGAAGGTAATAAAAAATATAAAATAATTCATTATTTTGTTTTGTGCGTTTGTGTTAATTTTTTACGTAAATTTCTGGTACCAAGTACCCATATACCTATAGTTAGTTACATCAATTTTATTTTATACCCTCCACATAAGATGGGGGATGTACTAAGTTTGTATATATTTATAGTTTATATATATTCTTAATCAGCATCAAAAACTGAGTCGATCTAGACATGTGTGTCCGTATGTCCGTCTGATGTTGGCATTCTTATGGTCGTAAATTTTGAGATATTGAGCTAACATTTTGTGCAGACACTTTTAGTTTTTGCACACAGATCGTTATTTAAAAATCGGGCAAAATCGGTCGAGAGCCACGCCTACAATCGACAAAAATCTATTGTTCTGTCCCAAATGTAGACCTATCAAGTTGAAATTTGGTACATACATTATATTTAAAAATACTTCATTCGTCGATTTGCCAAATATGGGTGTTTTCGCCCACAATCGTGAAAAATCTATATATCTGTCACAAAAATTAATCTATGAAGGTATTTTTTATCGATGTGCCATAAATGGGCGTGGCCGAATAGAGAAATCATATACCACGTAAAACTTGACTTGTAAGCTGATACGAAACAAACACACTATTAGAGGGCGTACTCATATGCCTACTACTGTAGATGTGCAGATGTGGAGGGTATTTAAGATTTGGCCTAAGCCAAATTTAGTTTTCTTAATTGTTTTATTTATTTTTTATTTTTTGTTAGTCTGCACTAATGCTCTGCTCTTTTGTTTAGTAGGTTTATAGAGAAAACATTTTTTGGTTTATTACATAACACAATACTTTTTCATATAAAAATTCCCATTCCGTTATAAATAATGATGATGATTGGCAAACATAACAATAGTTCAGGAAGTCAAAGCAAGTGTCAACACATTATGGATGAGCAGATGTGATAATAATATGAAAAAAAAAAAAAAAAAAATATAATAAAAAAACTTTCACTCTTGAAAGAAAAACAAAACTAAAAATTTAATAATAATTTATGTGAATTTGAAGATGCGATTACAACAAAACGGAAATCCAGTTATTATTGTGACCTATTTAAGGAGGTAAGAGCCACTTGGCCACACACACTCTCTTTGCTGGAACAAGGAGACAAACTTCTTACGAAATTGATTCTAAGACAAAGTTAAACAAATACACATAATGTGTCATAGTGTGTAATTATTACGAAATTCTAGAAATGTTAATAAAAAAATTAACAGTTAAGTGTTAAATAATTAGCTGCACATTTATATTAAACTACTGTAGAATAAATCACAACAAGTTAAACGTACAACACTCATAATGCAATTTAACAGTACATGACGTACATCCACGTACATTGATTGGATTGATTGGTAAGCCATGCATTTTTAATTATCATGTCTAACCCGTACTCAGCGGAAGTATGCATAGATTGACGTGAAGAGTGTAGTGGATCATACATAAAATCATTTTCTTCTTTCTTTACTGTTCATTAAATACACGCGTCTAAGTATATATGAAAATTGTAACAAATAATAGACAACGGAAGGCATAGCTAAAGCCCAGTAAGAAAACAAGGAATTTTATAATAGACACTTGCAGTCTGTTGACAGTGGTGTGCCAGCTGTGACAAATCTTTTAATTATTTTGATATTTTAAGAAATTTGCTCATTTTCCATAGTGCACGCTTAAAAACTATCTTAAAAACTATAGTTAAAGCTTTGCATAGAAAATTACATATACAGTAATCGGACGGAGGGATGGACAGAGCTAATTTTTTTCAGAAAGTTATTTACAATCAATCGGTAGAATTGAAGAGAATGAGAATGCCAAAAACAGACAGACATACGGACATACATTGATGAGCAAGACTAAATCGATTCCAAACATTATTTTAAATATATATTAAATTCTTTTTGACAAGAAATGTTTGTTTTGTTCTACATTAGAACCCGATCCTCATAGTATGCAGAGTGTACGAAAGATTTCAAAAACTTCTGAACCTCTGTGATGTTCGCATAATCAAATATACATTTTTTAGGAAAGCAAGTGCCATCGATTGGCGACATCTGTGCATTATGTATACGTACTACATTGCATCATTGAACTTCCGCTTTATTGGAGTGTGCAGAAAGATGGAGTGCTATGTGTAACCGTTCACTTCTTTTCTTACCTTTGCGAATAATTTATGCGTGCGTATATTTTGCTTGTTCAATGGCATTGGAATAGATTTTAGAGGCTGGCGTAAACGTACAGAGTGTTGTTGTTGGTGGGCACAAGACCAAATGCTGCTAGTGTTGCTGCTGCTGTTATATGAGGTCAGCCTTGAAAAATGATCACAATTCGTTTCGCAATGTCGTGCTTCTTCTTCTTCTTCCTCTTCCTCTTGAGTATACACGATTTCTTCATTTTCACAAAGTGAACAATTGTCGTCAGAATCGCATATGTTGCAACAGCAGGAAGAATTTTCTTCATCCTTTTCCTGTTCTATTTCGGATTGATCGGTTTGATCGGTGTGATCATTTGTAAAGCATGAAGCATTCCAGAAGATACCTTTCGCAGCAATATTACAGCATTGTTGTTGAGTGCAACTGTTTGGTTGCAATTCCTTTTGCTGTCGTTCTTGCTGTAGATTATGACAAGTTACACAAATCTCACTAATCTCACTTCTGGCAGTTTCAAAACTAGTACATGATGTTGGCGAACTGCATTCACGTCGAACATTTTCATTTAATATGGACGCAGTACGATTAGCCGTATAAAACTTGACTGATGTTGAGCATTTACAAGCAGTGCAGTCACATTCTCTTTCTTTATTGTCACCGATAGATTGGTTGTCACCAAGGGAGCTGCTGCAACCCGAAGTGGAATCAGACGAGTGAGACTCTATGGTACTAATGGAAGTTTGAGAGATGTAAGATTGAGTCGATTTGCAAGAGCTGCGGTTGTCATTGTTTTGCACCGAACTTCTAACGAATATTTTTACCGAATTGTTTAAGCCATTGATGGGTTTATTCGATAGAGCTGTTTGCTTATCAGTTGCTTCCAACAATAATGAATCTGTGTCTCCGTAATCATCATCTTTCGATGGAGGTTTATCATCCCGTACCCACGCATCCTCAATTTGTATACTGGTAGTGCCAAAGTGTTCATCATTTTTATTATTAGTTGTTGCTCTACCCAAACGCTGTTCATTTTCAATGTTGCACTGTTTACGGCTACTTGACGTCTTAGACATGGCTTCCGAGGCAGTGGCTTTTGTCAAACTTTTATTAGAGAAATTTTGTACATCATTTGGATCGGCAGCTGTTGAATGATTGAACTGGTCGGTTGTACACGATTTGCCAACATGAATTTTAATTTGAGCGCCCCATATTTTCGTAGTGTCATCATCTTCTTTTTTGTTCTCCATTTGTTCTGCGTTGGAAGGCGTTTGTGTTTTGAAGTGCTCGGATTTTGTAGAAGCGTCTTGTTCTACCAAAGATTTGCAACAATCCGAGCACTTGTCAACGTTTTTTAATTTAGGAATTTTATCATTTTCTACAATTTGACGATCTGGCGATGAGGACGATATCCCGGAATCTGAGTGACTTTCTAGAGAACATCTTTTCATTTTATTACACTCCTCTTCCTCCACTAACTGTTCTTTCTTTTTCTCTTCCTTTGTCTTTTCTGCATCACTATGACTAATATTCCAAGGTTTTGCTTCCAAGCTTTTGTCGCTACTTTGATTATTGTTTAAATGATTTACAATTAGTAGAGATTGCCGTTTTTTGCGTATATGAACTCGTTCTTTGTGACAATTGCCTCCGGTTAAACGAGAATTGCGCAACATTTGATGTTCTATACTTAAAATATCTATATCGCGCTCCTTCTCCCCTTTATATTCAGTTACGGTTTCAGGTGTTGAGTTGTCAGGTTTATTGGTTGCTTCGGGTTTACGTAGAGCGTTTGTCATTTCATTTATTTTAATAAAATCTTTCTCTTTTTGCAACATTTCAACTGATTGTAGTGGAGTGTCTGGAATTGAGCATTCGATACATTGTGGTTTTGCTTGGTGGCCTTTTACTAATTGGTAGGGCCGGGGAGCTGGTCTGGTAGGCTGTGGTGGTAAATTTTGTAATGGTTTTTGTTTTTCGGCGTCAAACATTTCATTAATTTTTTTAACAGCCAATTGAAAACTTTCCATATCGCCTACACTGAAGGGTCGATGTCTACACTCTGACTTCTCAATGCGTGCTATACGATCTGCTCTGGATTTGATGCCCGCCCTTGCTATATCCCGTTTTATATCACACGTACTTAATTTGTTATGATAATTCCAACTATTCGACTTGACACCGTCTTCCGTTAAAGTGTCATCATCCGAATCAGAAGCTTTGTAGTTGTTGTTACACTCAAAATGAAAGGAATTGCGTGCTTTCAGATGATGATCCGCAGACACGTTTGCGTTGGACGCGGAGCAAGTGGCAAATTTCATTGATAGTTTCGGTGATGTCTGAGAATTTTGCAAAAATTTCCACGATTCGACTGTAGGAGGTGGGGGCGGTAGTGATGGTCTATGAATTTCGGTTGCCATCATGGCCCGATTAATGGATATACGCGCCACATGATTGCCATTGGTTGGTATTGAAGGGTTATTTTGAAACTGTAGGTATTTACAGTTGGGCATAAAAGCCTCTTTACACTGGTGCACATAATCGATTTTTAACAATTCCATTTGCGGCACTTCTGTACTGGACATGCGCGAATCCAAAGTACTGTCCGCACCTATAGCATACAGCGTGTCATTGGAGGCTTTGCGTTGTATTGGAGCCATATTATTTTTTATATTTAAATTTTTTTTTTAATTTTTTTTTTTTTAGTTTATTACACTTCTAACTTTCGTGAGTTCCATTATTTGTTACAGTTTACATAATTTTTCATCACTTTCTAGTAAATGATTTCGTTTTATTGTTATTTTTGTTTCATTTCTTTCATAATTCCCTTCACAAAAAAATCATATTGAAGCCCGTTAATTAGCATAAACGTTATCGCAATATCCCTAGTAACGGTTTTTAACAGTCACATTATGTTACGGTCTTACCAAAACATTTTTAATCTTGTAATTTATTAAGGCCACTTGTGTGTTGGTTGACCCTTTTTCTGTTGCCCGTTTTTGTGTTGTTCACGCTTCAAAAGTTCGTTTAAAACTAATGCCAACAATTTCAAACTGAATGCTCATATCATGACAAAACAACGAAGTTTGTACAAACAACGTATAAAACGTGTTTATAAGTCGTGCTGCATCAGACCTGCTTGCAGTGTTCAAAAGACAAGCTTAACATTGTTAAGCGCGCATGCGTGTTGTTGTTCTTTTTTTCTTTCTTTTTCAATTTTTTATACATTTCTATTCTAAGCTATTTTGGTTGTTAAACTTTTGTATAATTAAAAAAAAAAAAAAAAAAAAAAAATTAAATTAAAAAAAAGTCCAAGTTTTATGTCTACAGCACTCACTGATTAGTTTAAATTGTTTTTATTGTAAATACAATTGAAGGGTATTAAAAAATTTCAAATTTCTCACTATTGTGTTCTAACACCAACTGAAGTGACCTTGATGTTTGATCTCTTGCAAGTATGCTTTGCAAGTATGTATGTATGGGTTCTATAAGATCTCGGAAACTTTGTTCTTTTCGTTTTTATATAAACTAGTTTAACCTTGATATTGTTACGCGAATGCAGCAACAGTCAAATAGACAGACAATCAAACACTATTTGCACCCATGTTTGGCTGTTACTTCCAACCATAATACACAAATCTTGTGTATTTTGTATATCGTGCTAATGAACAGTTGTTTTATAATTTACATTCCACATGGAATTAGCTTTACGTTGAACGTACAGTTTTCTTCGGTTTTATCGGAAATGAAAACAAGTATAAAACAAGAAAAATATACATTTTCCGTTAAAACAAATATGAAGAAACCGAATGGTAGCGGCTTTTAGCGGTCTAATTGGAAAAATATAAAACTTCCTAAAAGAGTCTGTTTGTTATTCACTTTATATCAAAATTAAATTTAGAATCGGTTTAAATTATCCTCATGTCCAGCTGCCGGTACCTTTCGCATTCGCTTGATTTAGTTTTAGTTTTTTACTGTAAGCCCGACCATTTAGTACCCACTTTAAATTATGTTGTATATGCTCTGCACTGGCACAACGAATTATTAAGCTAATTAACTATTTGTCACCAAATTTTGTCAGAACTTTTTAAGAATGGCGATTTTTTACTATATAAAGACTTCCATCACAATAGGACCTTTTATGGGGAGCAGTTCTAAAAATGGTTTGATTCGATCCATTTGCAATAGGGTTCCTTTTTAAACTAGTACATGTTCTTGTACCAAAATTCATCGAAATATCTTAAAAAATCCGACCTACAGATTCAGATTCTGATTCTAAATCGATCGGTATAATTGAAGATGGATGTGGCCGTTTAGTAGTTACAAACATCTTCACAAACTTAATAGGGTGTATTGCCACAAGTGGTGCATTGTATAACAAACAGAAATTCAAGCTCTGGTATACATTGTAAAACTGCAGCATCACTCATTTTTATAAACATAAAAATCAATTAAAATTTCTTGAAATTGTTTTTTAACGTTTAGCCTCTTAACACTAATTACCACACAGTAGCCAAGTAATGACAAGAGAGATGTTTCCAAGCCACAAATTATGCACTTTGGAAAAAAAGACAAACACCAACTTTGACTGTACTGCGGTTACCATAATGATAATAAAATGGCTTCAAGTGATAGACAATTATGTGTGCAGTTTATAAGAGTTAACCTTTGTGTTCCTTTCTTTTAAAAGGCGATAAAACTGTACGATATAATGTATTGCAAATTAAAAGTCGTTTCCATTTAATACACTATAATACCCAGTTCTAAATGTTTCTACATTTTATGCTATATGTTAATTAGTTTAGTTGGATGAGTGAAGCATTTTATGAAAAAAGAGTTCAAAATTTGTCCAAACTTGGCACACTTAATGACAGCTTTGAAGTATTTTAAATTATTTCTGATTTATCGCAATTATAACAGAATAATAATTTGCATATAAAGCACAGTTTATAGATAATTATGGAACGTATTTTGCAATTTAAAACAAACATTTTGTTCTAGTTATTTAAATTAGGAAATATAATATATAATTATATAACAAAAAAGAAAATGTTACCAATGGTAACATATAATCAATCTAGCAATGTCTGTCCATCAGTTTGTGGTAAGCATTTTTAATCAAATTCAAATTTGGCACAAGTACGACGGCCGTCCCGTAAGTTGGCTTTATATCTAAATGGCGTCCCATAAGTTGGCTTTATATCTAAATTCGTTGTGTAAAAACAACTTTTCGATAACCAGGTATTGACTTTAAAAGAGCTACTATTTGAAGCTTAAGAATGGATGAAACATGGGTGCATTCTTTCACTATAAGAGGCAAGAAGAAAAAATGATCATGTCAATGGCGTTATTTGATTATCTACCTTCAAAATATAGAGATAATCTATGCAAAATATTCTTCAAAATCAATGTCAAGGATGAATTTAAGAAAAGATGTGAACAGATATATATAGTTTAAGGCCAATCTTCATATTCACGACCTTAAGGCATTAAAATGATTGACGATGGCGCTTTTATATTGTGATGCAATTTTTAAGTGAAATCTAATATGAAATCTAGATCTCAGGTTCTTCCTTTTCCTCAACAAAAACGATAAAATCATGAAACACAAGATTTCCACTTATCTAGTAAGCGTAGCCAATTGTTCTCATTTATAGAGGTTTACAATATATGAGTAAAATAATATTAAAACCCCTAAGAAACGTTCCTTAGTTTTTCTTTATTTGTGGGCGTGCTCTTCAACCGATTTCGTTCAATTTCACTATTAATTAGAATGTCAGAACTTCTAATATAGTTTTGGACAATTTTGTTCTACATATATTACTACAATTTGTATACAATTTGCATTTGTATTCGCGAGATGTTCAGACAGGCACTGAATTCAGAATTCTATGCAAATTAAGAATATATGCCAACATTTTCGACCTTAAACGATTTATAGTGGCCTCCGGGTGGCTAAACTGAAATCTGCGTTATGTTTCGTCGGGTAACACAATAGCCCTACTTGTTGACCTAGGTGAAGCGCTTTCATAAGCGCACACCCGACCAACCTAACCTAACCTAACCTAAGAATATATGTTATATACTTTGCAAAGACACTTTTGAGGATTATAAAACCGTTTTCACAGAAAGAGTATTCCTTCACTCTTAAGATGGTGATAATTTTTTCGAAACTATTTTCATTTTGCTGCCGGGACTGCCCTCGTATTATGAATATGTTGCTTTTGTGGCAAATCGGTTCAAAAAAAAAAAAAAAGCCAAAATACATGAAAAATTGAATTTTTTTTTTTGTTAAATATTATTATTTTATTTCAATTGTATTTTAACAACTTTATTACGCGTTCATCATTTGTTTGTAACAATAAAATTTTTACTATTCATACAACTTGTGCTGGTTTTTTTTTTATAAATGAAATGTTATTTAATTAATTTAATTAGCTTTGTTTTGGAACAATTATGAACAATTAACAGTTATGTTATTGTAAGTGTAGCACTTCAGCTTATAATAGTTTCTTTTTTTTGTGTGGGGAAGGAGATTTTTCTAAAGTGGCTTATATATGAACAAGTAAGAAAACTAAATATGCTTTATTTTTAAATACTGTCTTCTACAATGGTGGGCGTGACAGGTTTATGATTACACCCTCTGATAATATATATATTGCGTATCAGCTTGCAAGTCGAATTTTACGTGGAACATGGTTTTTTGTACGTTGTGGGCGTGTTTATTATCAGACCATGCCCATTTTTGGAACATATATAAATGAAATAACTGTAATTTTGGCAAATTGATGGATAAGGTAATTATAAATATATGAACCAAATTTCAAATTAAAGGTAAATTTTTTTTAGCGGGTATATAGATTTTTGTTGATTGTGGACGTGTCTGTTATCCGGCCACGCTCAATTTTTGTGGTAGATATATAAATTTTTATCGATTGTGGGCGTCATTATTGATCGGGCTTTTGCCCATTTTAAAAAGCGATCTGCTTACAGAAACTAAAAATACTCGTTAAGTAAAATTTAAACTCATCATTTCAAAATTTAGGCCATAAACGTCTAGATCGACTCAGTTTTCGATTAAGAATATATATACTTAAATGCGTCTCTGACGCCTTCTTCGGGGTGTTGCAAACGGAATGACAAACTTAGTATACCCCTCATTTTATGTGTAGGCTATTAAAAATAAATAAAGAGTGAGGTATGAATATATTAAATACATATGTGTAAATGAGTGTATACATATTATATTTGCATTTAAAATATTATGATTTTTTTGTGTCGCTTTATATTTTATTTTAATTATGATAATTGTCCTATCAACTATAAGTATTGTATATAATGAAGTATTACGGTTCACAATACAGATCGTCTGTATGTATGTGTTGATGTTTGTATTGAGATAGAATAGTTTTATTGGGGGTATAATAATTTATTTTAAATTGCTGTAGAACACCTTAAGTCTTGTCTAAGCAATAAGCTTATGTTCTTGTTGTTTGCACTTTAAATCATTACAAACAATTTACCGGCACTTTGTACACACACACATATAAACATGTTTGTTGTATTGTTTTGAGAACATCTACAAGTACGTTGGTTGGGTGTGTGCATAATTATAGATATGAAACCTTTTTAAAATTGAAAAAAGATTTTTTTTTTTTAAATATACGAATGCAAGAAATCCTATACCAGCTACATACACATATGTATATCTTTTATTATCATGTGTATACATTTAATTGTGTTGTATATTAATACCTTTCTCACTCTGCAACTTGTAACATAAAAAATGAACTCTCTTTTTATTAAACCGAAACTTTCCTTTTCATTTTTCAAATTAATCATTAGATAGCACAGCTTAACTACACATTCATTCATTCATTCATTCATTCAATTGAAGAGTTTTAGAAATGCTAAGTAACACTTAACACTCTCGCTTATACATGCGTTGCTTGCACAATCTAATGAAAATTGAAAATGAATACTGAACGTTATGTGTGTGTGTGTGTGTGTGTATGTGTGTGTATAAAGTTCGTCTTAAGTTTGTAGCAGAATATAATTAGTGGCAAACGTCATTCATTCATTTGAATAGCAGCAGCAGCAGCAGCAGCAGCAACATATAACAACAACAACCACACTTGAAACAGTGCAACATTTGTTTAAGCATAGTTGAAGGTAAACACCAGCATTAGCTGACAAGAAAATCGCCAGCACAATTTACGTTGTTACGTTTTAATGGAAGTGACCAAAACCAAGCAACATAGTAAATGCTTATTAGCTAGTTGGCTAGGCTAGGCTAGCCAGCATAGCTGGCGAGAGGCCATTTTCGTAACGCATGTACTGTGATGCAGCACTTTTGCATTTTTAGCGCATTAACTTGGCACATTATCAGACATAGAATATGATGGACATAGATTAAGTTAAAGGCGGAAGATTATACATTAGTCACCTTAAATGTGATATATTTAAAATAAGTTTTCTTTTCTCTTGTAAAGCCTATTAAAGAAGAAAATCTGCTTTTTCTCTTTTTTGGTGCAAATAAAATAATAATATTTAGTTCAAATAATTTTCACTTTTTTCATCTTCTTTATCAACTTTTGTTTGCTTCTAAGATTAGTTTGACTTTCAGATATTATTTATATTTCACTCAATATATAATGATGCCAGTTGACGATCATAGACGTAGACATTTCCAGTGATTGACTTAACATTTATATGTATGTAGATATTTTTAATTGACATCAATCAATTGTTTTAAATGTAATTTTCACCTCTTTGATTGTAAAAAATTTTTCCTTAACTTCTCCAACATTTTTTAATCAAAATGAAATTGAAATTTTACAGATAAAATCTACTATTTTATATTTTGTTTACACAACTTATTAAAAAATTTAAAATCTTTAAAGAGGAAAAAAATTTTTTATATATATTTTTTTTTTTTTTTTTTTTTTTTTTGAAAAAATCGACACTCAGGAGATGCTTTCTATAAATGCATGGCACTGTGTCTATCTCACCGCCCACATGTATAAATCTGTATACGCGGGGCCTTGCCATATAAGCGACTTTGTGAAATATAATTATATGGGTAGTGGTTCTAAAAATTGGCCGATCGAATCCAAATTTGCCTATTTAACTATTATTCATGAAATTTTGTCAAAAAATAATATAAAGAGTTCCATTTTAATAGATCCTTATATGGAGAGGGATTCTAAAATTAATATGATTCGGTCCATTTTTAATAGGGCTCCACTTTGGGCCAATGCATGGCGTTGTACCAAATTTCATCGAAATAACTCAAAAAATGCGACCTGTAGCTTGCATATAAATTTACGTAGACAGACAGATTTTGAATCGATCGGTATAATTGAAAGTGGGTGTGACATTTCCTGTTTATGAGTTACAAGCATTCTCACAAACTTAATATACGCTTTGCCACAAATGGTGCAGGGTATAAACACCTGTACACGAGCTAGACTGTTGTAGGTACCCGCATACGCTTTAGAGCCATTTATGTTAAAAGGTGCGACTCAACGTATTTGCTACATGAGAAGGAATAAACATATTTTATCATATAGTTATTAGTAAACAAATAATAACGATCTGTACAGTATCACAATGTAGGGAAAACTACTTCATTATAGGTATAGTTAGTGAACCCATCTATTCATAAATTATGTTAAATAATAATGAAAACAGGAAATATTAATAAGTATTATTGTGTTAGCAAAACGGTTTTTTAAAAATCTTCTTCGACATCTATTGCAATGTGATTTATAAAAAATGTTATAAAAGTTCAAAAAAAAGAAATATTTATTTCTTGATTATATGTTGTTGCAACATATAAAAACTAACAGTTGACTGTACGCCAAACTGTAAATTTAAAAAGAAAACCTTTATATGCTCCATATGTAAAATTGAGCTTTCAATCATGCCTGAATGAACTGAATAATGGTAGCACAGCAGTCGCCATTCGCATGCATTTATCATCTTTTTTCCATTGTGTAAATGTTATGCTTAGTTTGTTTGTTTTGAATTCAATGAATTGTAAAACGTCTCCATCGTGGTTTCTTTGGTCTCTTATATTTGTCTTCATTTGTCACATTGTTTGAATATTGTTTGTGTCTCTGCGAATATGGCAATCAGTGCATAACAATAGGTTTCAGTTTCGTTTTATTGCATCGGGTCTATTTTTTTTTTTCTTGAATAGTATGATTTATTAAGTACCGTTTAAAAAACGTTTTTTAAGCTTTTTTTTTTTAAATGGAAATTTTCATATAAACATTGGAGAGGATTTCATCATGATTTATTTAATATAATTGCGTTTCTTTATACCCTCCACATAATATGTGGGGTAAACTAAGTTTTGTTATTCCGCTTGCAACATCCACAAGGAGCCGTCAGAGACCCTACAAAGTACAAAGTATTGATCACCATCATCAAAAACTAAGTTGATCTAGACATGTATGTCCGGGTGTCCGTATGTCTGTTATTGTTAAGTTTTCATTCTAAAGCAAAACCAACTTTCGAAATCTACCGAAACATATTAAAGTGTTTTAAAATAACGTCCCTGACCTTTCAATACATATTGTTCATTAATATGGACATTGTGACACTCCACGCATTATCAAATTATCTATGAGCGTATAGAAAAAGATTTGTCTTTTATTTTTTTTGTTTTTATTTTCTAATTTTTAATGGCAAGCACGTGCTGTACGCGAAAGTGAATTATAAAATTTCAATTTCAATACAAATGAACCGCTTGTCATAAAAAAAATAATAACTTACAATGCATATTGAAAGCGTATAATATATAAAAACCGCATATTGTTTTGGATTATAAGAAAAAGTTCATTGTACGTTAAAATAAAGCATAAATAGCTACAAAAAGGTATCAGATAGTAATAAAAAATAAAAATCATTAATGGAATGTATAACAAGCGATCAATTTGTAAGAAAAGTAATCAATAACAATTTAATTCTTAGGTTATGTAAGGTAGTGAGACTCAAACTGCGTAGCCTTCCACTCCTAAGAAAGATAAGGCAAGAATGAAGTGTTAAAATAAAGCCGACATATTGTGCCTATTATTAATATTCATAATTTTAGTTCGGATTTAGTTTTCATCATTTGTAAAACCTTATAAACTAAAACTCTATTCAAAAATTCCCCTATTCCAAATCCCTCTCAATCTTCTTAGGATCGAATGATTCTTAAAAAAAATAGCTTAAGCAAGGTAAACATTCGAAACTACTGTTTTAATACTATTGTGGTCGAACTTTTTTATTATACTCTCCTCATAATATATAAGATCGCAGATATACTATGTTTGCTAGTCCGTTTGTAACACCTTTCAGAGACAGAGTAGGCAACATAAAGTATATATATTCTTCCTCGGTATCAAAAATTCACTCGATATAGACATGTTCGACCGTGTGTCTATCAGTTGGCTTTTTCATGGTCATAAAATTTGATATTATGCTGAAATTTTTTCTAGTTTCTACATTGCCTGCGAATGTTATTAAAATTGATCAAAATCGGTCCAGAGCCACGCCCATATTAAAAAAGATCTATATATTTACCATGAACAATGCCATTAAGCTAAAAAGTTGACATATACTTCTCAAAAGCCACGACCCAATCGATAAAAATCTATTTATGTAACACAAAATTTGAACTATGAAGTTGAAATTTGTTTTAAATATTTATAATTATCTCATTCGACAATGTGCTAAAAATGGGCATGGTTGGATAACAGATTTAATGCGTAATATAGTATTTGCACTCTAATCATATTTTTTCCACGCCCACCGTTTGTATGTACAGGTAGAGAGTACTTAAGATCTGGCCTAAACCAAATTCAATATTTTTACTTATTACAATTTAAATGTTTGCGTAAAATATGTGCTGTTTCCTTATGGAAGTAATTTTTTTTTTAAATTGAAGAAAATAATAAATAAATTACAAATAAAATACGTACCCAGCCCATTGATTTTAACCATGATGTAAAAATTATTATGATGGAAATTTTTTTGTGCACTTTTTATATGCATTAAAACGCAACAATTTAAAATAAAATATTTATTTAAAGGAAATCAAATTATAATAAGTAAAAAACAGGAGATGAACAAAATAATATGAACACCAAGCAATATGTTGCTTGCATGTTGCATGTTGGCAACACTACTTATGCGTAAATAATGCGACGCGTGCACAGTTTACGTGCCAAATCTCGTAGGTTCTATTTCAGTGTATTATACGCTTCGTTCTGTGACAGTTAAAACAAGCGATCGGTGAAAAGTGTGATTTCTCAGACTTCGAAAGAGGGGAAATCGTTGGTGTTAGCGGGAGATAACCTGTGACGAAAACAGCTGAATACTTTAACGTTAAAACATCATCGGCGAAGAGGAATAGTGGGCGTAACTCAAAGTTAACTGACAGAGACCGCATACTACTCTTTCGATAAAAACAGTATGGAGGGAGGTGCACAAAGCTAACCTTCATGAATGGGATGCAATGGGAGACGTTGTGAATAAAAGTGATGCAAGTCCATTTTTCAAAAACCTTAAATTTTCAAAAATTATGAAAAGATAAGACGACTGAATTAGTTATATTTAGGTGTTACAAAAATTAACTTGCACCACTTTCATTTATAAGTAAAGGTTCAACAGTGAAATAACAAAGACGGACATACGGACACTCTTGATTTGATGTACTTCAAACTTAGCGATTACAAAAGTTTCTTATCTTTTTAAGCATCTTATAAATGCTTTAAAAAATTGATTATTATTAAGTTATATATAATTTATGGTGATTATAAGGTATAGAAAAATATTCTTAAATTGTGATTGCTTCAAAAATCAGGTTAAGATTGTTTTTTTTATTTTAATTTCTTCGTGAACAAAAAAAAAATGTATAACGGTGACTTAATGTCAATAACACAGTAACATGATGAATGTATCTGATGAGGTGTTGGCCCGTTAGCCTTCACTACACGAAATAATGATACAAAAAATACCAGCAACAGCAACAACAAATTATGTGGTGTAAGTAAAGTGAAAATAATTACAATAAATAATATGTAAATTGCTTAATGTAAAGATGTTAGTAAGCATTCTCATACCTATTCAAAATATATATAATATATAAAGAAAAAAAAAATGACAAAACATAAAACCATAAACACAATACCACATAAAATAAATGAAAAGATCAATGACTGACAATGCGTGCAAATGATTTTTCACACAATTTTTTATACCCTCCACATAAGATGGGGGGTATACTAAGGTAGTCATTTCGTTTGCAACACCCAGAAGAAGGCGTCAGAGGCTCTACAAAGTATATATAATTTTGATCAGCATCAAGCACTGAGTCGATTTAGTATGTCCGTGTGTCTGTCTGTTTTTGGCATACTCACGGGTGTAAATTTTGAGATATTGAGGTGAAATTTTGTACAAACGCAATTCGTTAATTAAAATGGGCAAAATCAGTCAAGAGCCACGCCCACAATTGACAAAAATCTATATATCTGCTACAACTTTAGATACATATTTTTATATTTACCCCATCAATCGACATACAAAAAAAGAGGCGTGGTCGGATAACCGAAACGTCCATAATCGAAAAAAATCTATATATCTGTCACAAAAATTCACCATGAACTTAAAATTTGGTGCACATATTTATAGTTGCCCCAAAAATCGATGTGACAACTGGACTTGTAAGGTGATACGTTATACACTATTACAGGGTGTTATCGCCACCCGCCTATATGTAGATGTGCAGGGTATTTAAGAGTTGGCTTAAACCAAATTTACTTTTTTTACTTGTTTTTTTATGTTATTTATTATAATTTTATTTTGTATTTTGTTCGGTACGTATTTAAAGCAGACCATTATGTCAAGGAGAGTTTTTCTTTTCTTTCTTTTTTGCATTTTCTCTCCTCCTCCTCCTCCTTCTCCTTCTCCGCCATGCATTATACCATTACACCATGCACATAGCCTTGCTGTATGGCACAGAGAGTACGTACGATACATATTTGATTCGATGTTAATAAACAATTAATTGTTGTATTTTCTTTTGTTTTTTATGCAATAATTCAATGCAAGTGTAATAAATTTATTAGGGCAAAAATGTGTTGAACTGAAAAGCCAGCAGGCAAGAAAGCGATCAAACAAAAACAAGCAAGCAAGCAGAGCAGAGCACACAAAACATACCAAATATTGTATTATTTTGTATGTGTGGTAGTTGCTATTGTTTGGGGGGGAAATTTTCATGCAAGATGTTTGCTGATGGTGTTATGTATGTATGTATGCATGGATGCATACACTTCATACAGATTTTGCGGCTTTCTTTATATAAAAAACGTACAATTGTTTTCGACGGCCTGCCGTTGGTAAAAATTGAAACTTATTCACAAAACAAAAAATAATAATAAAAGAAAATTTAATTTAAAAAAAAAAAAAACAATAAAAAATTTTTAAAAAAATACCTTTAAGTGTAGTAGGCATGTGTAAGAACCGCCTTTTCTTCACATACTGTAAACAATAATAAGCAAACAACAGCAAAAAATCAAAATCAAAACCAAAACAAGAAAAATGGTAAAAATGAAAGCTTATTTACTGAAGATTGATTTCTTAACAAATGCCTTTTTTTTATTTAATTTAATAAAATTATTTAAATGATTGATATGTGTATACACCTTACATACAAACCTATAGCATTGAATTTATACAACATTATAGATTGCGCAGTCGTGCGTGCCCCTAATAATATGTTTTTTACTTTTCATATATGCAGTCGTACTGGCCATATAGGCTTAGGTATTATTTAAACCAAAATTGAATTCCGTTTTCTTTTACGGTAATCCTACGTGTACGAATTCAATGGATTTATGAATTAATCAGTAATTAAAAACAAACGAAATAATCGCAAATTTAACATAACAATATTATGACTGTAAACATTTTCGGTTTCCATTGTATTTGCTTGAAAAAATTGAAAAAGAGTTTGAGTGCTCTCTGTTGCAGAGTTATAATATCGTTGCGTTGAGGAGAATATTTTAGAAAATCAACATTTTAATGCAAATTTGTCCATCTGTCCGTCCTTATTTCCTTTTTTCATCTTTTGTTTATGTTTGTAAATATTTCTAATATTGAAGTAAATTTTGGAATTTTGATGCTGATTAAGAATATATACATTTTGTATATCTTGTATATTTTGTAGAATCTCCAAGTCAATCATATCAAACTGTGGAGGGTATAAAAAAGTAAATGGAGAAAATATTTGTCAGACATGTCTTCAACTCATAAAAATCTCTTTTTAGAATAAAAATTAAGCAACATTTGCATAGAATCCAATAATTGACATGTCTACGAAAGGTTGTGCTTTCATTTGAATCGTTCCAGTTGAAATCTTAAAACTCATTAAAAGTAAACAAAAGTGTCACCGCTTTAGTTGGCAATTTATAATAAATTGCATCAAGATGCAGAGTGTGGCAAATTTAATGGAAATCATTTGAAATGCTTTCAAAACAGAAGACAGATATTATTTAATGTCAAGTCTTACATGAATTCTTTTTATATTTCAGTGAAAAAATATTTCATAATATTATGATGTCAACTTCTTTACAGCCACAATGACATATGATCTACAATTCTTTGGAATGTTGAGATGTATTATCGTCAAACAGATAAAAAAAAACATTTTTATACAAGTTTCACAAATCTGTGGTAATATAAACTGTACATAAAAACTAACTTAAATTGCATATGATGGCGCAAGTCAAGAAGAGAAAACACTCAAATTATGTATAACAACATAAAAAACCACTTAAATGGAGATTGCTGCGAACATATTCAGAAATATATTTAATCGCAAAAAGTGAAGTATAATTAAAAAGCAAGTGAAATGATATTTTTGGCTTAGATCACATATTTTAGTAAGACATTATAGTGGAAAATAAATTAAATTTGTGAATCTGAGCGCTAGCGCGGAAAGGAAACTTCAGGGATCGATTTAATGATGTTCATGTCTAACAGATTGAATTGATTATGGTCATAAAAATTGAGATAATGCGCTAGAATGGATGAAATCGGTTGACATACATCGCTTATAATCGACACCACAAAAATAGAGGAAATTCAGTACACATAGTAATATTTAACATTTTTTATACCCTACACCATTTGTGGTAAGGGATATATTAAGTTCTGAATCGATCGAGCCATGTCCGTCTACCTGTCCCTATAAATTTTGCCCATTTTACAAGCCGCATTTTTTGACATACTTTGATAAAATGTGGTAAAAATATATGTATTGACTCAAAAAGGAACCTTATTGAAAATGAAACGAATCGGCCCATTTTTAGAACCCCTCTCCATATAAAGTCCTTTTATAATGAAAGTCTTTATATGGCAAAAAATTGCAATTCTTAATATTTTTTCACAAAATTTCGTGAATAACAGTTAATTAGCTTAATAAATGGCTGTGCAAAATTTGGACACGATCGAACCATTTTTAGAACCCCTTTCCATATAATGATATTTCATGAAGTAGCTTATATGGCAATGCCTCGCGTATAGAGGTACAACTAAACTAATTGTAGCATAATTTAAGGAGCTAAGTGGTGTAAGGTATTAAATAGTGAGGCTAACTATAACATTTATTATTATGTTGAAAATAAGTGAGAACGGGTAAAGGGTATGCCTACAGTTTGCAAACGTTCGAATTTTGTGCAGTTTTGATAAAGTATACTCAAATATTTGTTAAAAGAAGGGGCAATTGGGTATACATGCCACACTTTAGTCTCAAATTTGGCCCAAGACATATATAAATGGACAAACTTTCAGCTTAATTTTTGTAATCGTGCTAATAAAGTAATGTGTGAGATGCAAGTCTTGTTCTTCCATTTTAAATTGGGATAAAAACAAAACTATAGAACTAATCGATATAAATTTTTTACTAAATGAAAGGTAAAAGTCCAAACAATAAGAAAAACATATAGGTTAAGTACTTTGAGCGTGTTAAGGAAACAAATAAAAGTGTAAAATCCATATATAGACGAAATCCGCAATCACTTAGTTGCCAACTCAATATAATCATTTGTTGTATGTCGGTCAATGGCTGCTTAAGAAAATATAACTTATTGTTGTCATTTCCATTTAGGTATTCAGAACTTTTTACAGAGTAAAAGTGAAAATATTTTTGCTTTTTTATAAACATTTCTACGTTTGTTTACAAATAACGTGACAAAATACAATACGAAACTATCTCACGCCAGCCGCGTGTTCTCGTACACGTAATTGTGTTAAATACTTACCAGGTAATAAACTTCTCAGTACGTATAGTAAAAAAGGTCTACAACGAGTGACAGTGCATGTAGAAATAAAGCTTGTTCAAAAACCTTTTATACCGTACGGTTGGTATAAAAAGTGAGAAAACAGAAATGTATTGCAACGACACAGTTATTGGAGCCATAAATTTCAAGTAATTTCTGAAGCCACTTTTAATATATTTCATGTTGTCTCAGCACCAACAACATTGCGAAAAAAGTTTGTGTTTTTCGAACCTTTTTTTCCACGTCGTTAATACAATTACTTCATTAGTGAGGTAAGTGGGTAATAAATAAGAGGTGTTTGCGTGTGTTTGTTTGTATGATCTTCGCTTACCTTATGTTTTCTGCGTAATAAATGTGGTGCTCCTCCGGGTGGCTGCAATGGTACGGCTGGTTCAGGTGTTACGGTTTGTATGGGTCGTGGCGGTTTTAAAGCTAATTTCTTCAGACTCGCTATACGTTTATCACACATCAACGAGACATCATCGATTCTTTGAAGAACCTAAACGGTATATACACACATATATATATATATATATATAAACGAACAAACGAAATTGTTTTCACATCTTTTTCTGTTTTACACTTAATGTGTAATAAATTGTTAAAAATGTGAGACGCACATAAAGATGAGATGATTACAAGTTTATGGAAAAAATAATTGATTTTAAGCGCTCTACTAAACATGAAAAAATTCACTATTGACAACTTAATAAAGACGTTTCACTAGGCAATAACATTTTGCCATTCGTTGTGTCTTTCCTTTCATTACCGCTGTCAATCTTTAGAGACTTATAATTGAGATAATAACACAAGGTAGACACAAGTATAAAATTTGTTGGTTTAAATTTATTAAAATAGAAAGTGTTACAGAAATATATACTTTATGGTAATCAAAGATGTACAATTGTGCGAAACTTTGATTAATTTCGAACCATTTTTAGAGCCACTCTTCTTAAGAAATCTCTAAATTAAAAAAATCATATAATATAATTGATTTCATCATGCACGCCCACAATTTATAAAGAAATGGAAATGTTATGGTGGGTCAAGCCCAACCACTTAATACCCTACACCACTTAGTTCCGCAAATAATGCTACAATTAGTTTAGTTAAATTAGAAAGAGCGAGGCATTGACATATAAGTCACTTCATGGAATATCATTATAGTTCTAAAAATGGTCCGGTCGGATACAAATTTGACACAACCAATTAATCAATAAACAATACTTTACCAATTTTTGCCAAAACATATTAACAATTTCGATTCTTTGCCATATAGTGACTTCCATTGTAATATCTGTAGATTGCGTACAAATTTACAACGACAGACAGACGGACATGGTTAAATCGATTTAGATTTTGATTCTGAAAGTGAATTACTCAAGTCAAATATCATATAACTTGTTACGTATTTCTCTTTTTGCACGAATTTTTTTTACACGAATTTGATTTAACACGAGTTAGAACGAAAAAATTCTCTTTTTACACGAATTGTTTTGTTTTAACGCGATTTTCAATTTTTTTTTTAGGTCGAACCAATCTACTAGTCTTCCATTTAGCCAATACCTTTTTTTACACGAACTTTTTGGGAACGTATCTATCGTCTAAAAAGAGAATTAGATGTATATGTACAACGTAATTAAATATAATAAATTTTGTCAATTTGGAAATAAAATAGAAAAGAAAAACGATAATATTATGAATAAATCACGTTTTGTCTGAGACATATGGTAATTATACAGACATATGCACTGTGGACGTCGGTGGTCGTAAAAGGTCAACTTGATCAATAATGTGCAAGCAAAACACAACAACGGAAGTTTAAAAAATAATTTATGGCGGATAACGATACTGTACAAGAAGAAACATGCAGCACAGCAGACCAACACACTCAGCTAAGTTAAGCTATTAGATGCCTGGCACAAACAATAATAATAATCAAGATAATCACATCAACACATTTGTATTTCATAAGGATTGAAAGCTGCTGAAGATGTTGTTGAATGATGATGTTTAATGATAAAAAGAAGCAGCAGCAATTTATTACAATTGCAGTGCAGTGTATCACTGGCGCTAGTTGACTTCCTAACAATAATATATTGATCAAGTCGCAGAGATGAAGATGAAATGTTGTCGTTTTCTGTTTTTCTGTTTTTTGTGCTTTTTGGTTATAATGGTTGATGGCTAATGTTGAAGCATTCGCCCATTGTATTTCCGCATATAATTAAAAAATATACAAATTATTTTCTTTGTGTGGGATAAACAAAATAAAAATTGAATTCATTGAAGTAACAGGAACCAGCAGAAGTTAACATTTTGTTTTTACTAAATTATTCAAAAAAAACATCAAGTTTAACCTTAGCATTCAGCAGATGCTCAATGTCATACGAATTTGCTGGCAATATTATTGCACAACCACAAGACCAACACACACACACACCAGCAACAGCACCATCATAATAATTATCAGCCCCAACAACAGCCACGTTGGCAGACTGGATGCCGGTTATTTATTTCACTATTATTTTGTGTGAAGAAGATCCCACCGACAAAACGCAACAAAGTGAAAGCTATGAAAAAAATGCAGATGTTGCCCTCATCTAACACACTAATCGCAACAACAACAACAACAACAACGTCAATAAACAAAACAGTGCAATAACGTAACATATGCGGAGAGGGAGACGAAGGACCAACTCGCCAACTCGTTGTTGCATAAGTTTCTTTGACATTTCGCAAGCAATGTTAGACGAGTCCCAAAATTCATGAATTTTTGTTTTGTTTTTTTTGGTATTACATGGAAGACTCATCAAAGTAATTGAACAAAGGCTCATTAAAGGAGTTGACGAAATGACATTTAAAGGTAAGCATGCAGCACAGTAAGAGAAAGCGAAACGTGAGGTCTTGCAAAGGCTTTCATAATTTATCACTTTTAAGGTAATTAAGATGTAATCAATTATAGGAATTTCTTTAGTGGAAGACACTTCAACACAATACTTGTTTCTATACAAAATTATTTGGAAAGAAGACCACAGAAGGCATTGAACTTCAAGTATTAAATTTTGAACAACTTGGGAATCATTTCTAAAAGCAAAAAGAATTTCTTTTAAAAAGAAAGGTGAATGAAACTCATTCACCGGTGTACTCGGATAATAGACACGTTCTTCATTTACAAAAACACACTTTTTCTGGTGTAGAATTCGATCTGTACATGGACACCCAGCATATACTCTATTAAAGAGCTTAATCGTCTTCTTGCCACGCCCACAATTCTATTTATTAACTTTTTTAAAAGGTAAATGTTCAGAAGAGAACTGCCATTAATGCCGCACACCGCAAACCGCGCTGAATTTATCTCCCACAGTTATAAACCTTAAACCTTACGTAGGCAACAATTCCAAAATTTTATGCTGCTGCAGCAGAAACTCGAGCGTTGTGCCCTCGGTTAGTGCCAATAACTAACCAAGACTTTAGTAGAAGCGACCCTTGGAACTTTGTGCCCTCGGATAAAATCATTAGAAAAATATTGAGTTCATTTGATATGTATTCCGGAAGGGAAGGGATTGAGACGCTTGAACATATTCTATGCAAATGGTCGGCAATCTGTGGAGTCAAGTATGGATCTTTTGGTTACTATAGTGAGACTCCAAGCACATCAATATCAAATTTCGAACCCCAGTGGATCGTTGACTTCATTAAAAGCCAAAACTAAAGCTCGAATAGTGGGACCTAGTATTATATTTAAGTTTCTTTTTGTAACGTATTTAATTCTCTCGCACCTAATATTGTTATTGTATGCACTCACTCATACACTCTTAGAAGACTTTATCTACTTCAAACTCCTACATGTATGATAGGAATAACTACGGGTAGCAATAAATCGAAACTAGTAAACTTTCATACTTCGCAACTGGTATTACTGGCGTTTGTGTTGAACTTATAACATTTTCAACTTTTTATTCATTTTGTTTGTTTTTTTTTTACCAAATCGAGTTCTTTAACAAGTAAAACAAGTAAAAAAAAAACTAAATTTGGCTTAGGTCAAATTTTAAACACCCTTCATATCTACTTAGAAAAGGTGGGCGTGGAAGGTGCATAATTCCTCTAATAGTGTATATTTTATATATCAGCTTGAAATTCGAGTTTTTTACACAGTTCTGTTCTTTTGTAAATTGTGGGCGTGTCTTTTATGTGGCCATGCCCATTTGTAACTTATCGATAGATAGAGTATGTATATTAAATGAAAACTTCATAGCTGCATTTTTATAGAAGATCGCTTCTGGGCGTGGCTCAACTCAAAATTTATGACAGTGAAAATGTCAAAATCACATGGACACACGGATACATTTCTGGATTGACTCAGTTTTTGCTGGGGATGAAGAATATATATGCTTTGGAAGGTCCCCGACGTTCTGACAAACTTATTATACCTCTCCCATCTTATGTGGTGGATGTAAAAAGAGTTGGCGTTCGGTAATTGAAGACCATCATCGAATATTATTAAATTTATTTGCTTTGCACATAAAGTGGAAAATCAAGTGCAGGGGTGGTGATGCGGTACTTAAAATGAAATAGACGAGAAAGGCATAAATACCAAGAGTCTGATGTTATACAATTTCCTCTTATAAGGCCTATAATTGTGTTTTCTTTTCAAATTATTTTCATTTTAAATGCTTTGCTGCAGGATTTCATTTAAACGTCGCCAACACTATTATTGGTGGCTGGCATTATATAACTTTATAAGGAAAGTTTATGTAACAGTACAATTATGTCATAATTATCTGTCATTGAATGTTACAATACAAGTTCAATTGGGTCAAACAGTTAGTTGAGTGATTGATATGAAATAACTTGAATGAATGAATGCCGCTTTAATGAGAAGCTTAAACGCTACAATTCTATCATTAATCTTTGCAGCTGATTAACATAAAAGTTATGTTATGAAATAGTAAAACCATAAAGAAGCAAATGTGTAATAAAAAGCCTTGTTTGGTCAAAGACCTGCGCTTCTGTGTTTAGTTTAAGGTGTTCTTCTTAAAAATTGTCACCTCGTTCCACTTTTGTATGTATTGCTTATAAACGAATGTTACTTTCTTTTACATCTGCATATAAAAAAAAAAACTGTTTCTTTAGCAATAAGTGGTAGAACAACTTTTTTCGGGATTACCAATGAAAATATGTGCCACATACAGAATTCTTTGTTAACAGGAGGCAGGTAAGAGCGCACAGCTTATATGTAATAGAAGAATGAAAGAAAGCAAGTTAATTTTAATCGCGAGTATAGTATAAGTTTGGCATCAACATAAACAAGTTACATTTGGCCTATTTTATGAACAATATTTGTTTAATACCAAGTGGAAAGAAGCCATAAAAATTACTCCCGTTCTTATTTTAATTATACCCTAAATATAGTAAGTTTGTTATAACGTTTGCAACTTACAAAACGCAGCATAAATATTAGTTTTTTTTGTTTAGACCTGTCCGTCTGGGTGTCCGTTTCTTGTTGGTACTGTCACTTGAGATATTGAGCTGCAAATTTTACCCAAACAATTCTTGTTTCGCTTAAATGGGTAAAAAATTGAATAAAAATTCATCAAGTGCCACGCCTACACTTCACAATAATCTCTCTAGAAGTCACAAAAAATTAAGTTATTCAGTGGAAATTTTGCACAAATTTTTATAAATAGCTCATCCATTGATGTTTTAAAAATGGGCGGGGTCGAATAACAGAAACGCCTCCAATTTACAAAAAAATGTTATTTGTCTTAGAAATCGTACAAGTTTCCTACGTTTTTATGAAATTCAATTTCAAGCAATAATCCAGCGTAATAAGAACTATAAAAAAAAATAGAGGCCACCTAAATTTTACAATCAAGCACAATAAGCGTTTATGTATAAAAAAATGGCGAGTATGCCAAGTATATGAAAATTTTTATATTTGATAATATTTGTTGTTTTTTCTATGACTACAAACCAGAATGAAATTTTTATGCATTCGCCATTATTCAAAATAATAAAGCGGTTCATGTTTTTAGCGAGTAATCATTTTGGAAGATAATGAATTTAATTTTTTTAAATAAACGTTTCAATTAGAATATGAAACATCTACATTTAAGTTCAAATCTTAATACGAAAAGTGTATCCCGTTAGACTTGATACAAAAAGTTTTATTTTATAAATTGTCTGTCAGTCCGCCTCAACTTGTACTGGTATCGATAAACATTTATTTCTTAATTACGGGAAATTTATTTTTTATTAATTATAAATAAATTCGTTTATTTTAAATGCAAACGCAGTATTATTAGAAGCGGTCACTAACAGCTTTCTTATAATTTAACAAAAATTAAACTTATCATAAAAGAATAACGTTATCGTTGATGTTTGTTGCCGTTTGTTTTTTGTGTGGTTGTTTATCAAGTAAATGGCCGTTAATAGTTTGTACACAAAGTTTGCAGAAAATTGTTAACATTCTTAACCGTTACATCACCGTCAATTACCGTCAATTGTTACAATTGAAAACAGCTTTCAATACCAGAATTACTTCTGCGGTTGCAAGTCTGGTTTCTTGATATTTTATTACTATATGAATGTCTTGTACAAATATGTTTATGTGTACATGTATAAAAATACTTTTAAAAGGCAGCCTATGCACCATAAACACATGTTGGTGATCTTTGTTATATTAAATAAACTTGGCAGATGACGCCTTTTCTACGTCAGACAAGTATATTAGCTGCGTATTAACCACATGTGTATATCCGTATATATGTATATATACAATAATTCATTTATGAGAAACATGTAGGATTCAAAATTATTTTATTTTTTATTGAAAAGATTTAAACATTACATTAAGACAACATTTACAATCTAGAAGCATCCTTTGCCATTCAAATGTACTAAAATGATGGGAATCAATGATTTGGCTAAAGTTATATATAACTTTTTGTTTGGTAGGTTTATCATAAAGGACATTCAAGAATTTTCATAACAAAATTTTGTTCCCGTTTGTTGGTCTTGTTGTTTATCAAATAAATGATTGTTAATAGTTTTTATACAAACTTTGGAAAGGGTCAACCATTGGGGTTGAAACTAAAGATCGTTCTTATTCTTAATCTGAATCGATGTAACTATGTCCGTCTGTCTGTCCATGTAAATGTTGATTGTATTTTTTGAGATATTTCGATGAAATTTGGTACAAGATTATGTATTGGTCTAGAGAGAAATTTTATTGAAAATGAACCGAATCGGATCATATTTAGAACTCCTTCCCATATACGATCCTATTATAATGGAAGTCTTTATATAGGAAAAAATTGCCATTCCTAATTTTTTTTAACAAAATTTGGATGGAAAATAGTTAATTAGCTTAATAATTGACTGTGCTAAATGTGGATTCGATCGAACCAATTTTAGAACCCCTTTCCATATAATAATATTTCAGTGCTTCGCGTACTAAACAACTAAACTAATTGTAGCATAATTTTAAGAGCCAAGTGGTATAGGGTATTAAATTGTCAGGCTTGACCGACTATAACATTTTTACTTGTGTACTAAGCTTGTTGTGCCGTTTGAAACACCCAGAAACATGATCACAGACCCTACACAATGTTTTAAAAAAAAACTCTGTTTTACTGATACTCTCCAATTGGACTTTAAAGTGTATTCAAGATGTGTTTTGAATATCAAGCAGTTTGAAGGTTATAATCGGTTTTAATCGTCTGCTACATTGGCACTAATAGATAAGTTTTTTCTTTTTTTTAATACATCAACTAGCACTCACTTTAAATTCCATTTTAGTATCCTGTATGTATGAATAATTATTAAGTATTTCGGGCATTGACCAATGTCTCGATAATGTTGTTGTATTTTATTCAATATGTATGAAACAGACATCATCCGTTATGTTGCAAATGAAACATTTATAATAAATTTCCACCAACAAATTACGATTTGTGTGAGAAAATTATTCAAATATACTTGAAATGTAAATAACAACAAAATAAATCAAAATCAATGTTCACGCTTATAAATCTTTATTACAACTGAACAACAATCAAAACAGAATGTTATGATTCATTGTACAATGCGATAATGAAAAAAGAAAAAAAAAAAACAGAAAAAGTGAAAATTGAATATAAAACAACGCCATTGTCGGGGAAATTGAAATGCAACACATAACGAAGAAATTAAATAAACACAAAGAGTTAAATGTGTGATAATATGTGACGTTATAAACAATTTAACACGAGCCAGACAGAGAGAGAGAGAGAGAGAGAGATCGAAAGAGATTTTAAATTGCTTTTATTTATTACATACAGGGCAGTAAATTAATGTTTATCACTATTAATTTACAAGTGTAGTGTAGTGATGGTGGCGATGGTTTTATGTGCGTCAAAAAATAGTTCACATATCATAACCAAATCTCACAACAATAGTCTCATGGCGATAGTCATAATATGAGTTTAAATATAAACAAGACTCATAAAATAACTGTAGTTTTATTCAATCCGTACTATTCATTCAGTTTGTGGAAGAGATTCCTCTCACTTACCTGTGATACCAGGGCTTTGGTTTCGGGCGTTGTACTTTCTAGGAAGATTTTTTTAAATTCACTGGGACTAGACAATTGGAAATCACTGGCGGAAGCTATAAACGTTTGTATCTCTTGTAAACTTTGTTCAGCCAATTCCGGTGATGTTGAGCACTTTTCAATGTGTTGTGATGTTAATAGCTCCACACCATTGGCGCACCATTCATTTGCCTAAACAAACGTAAAAGTCTTTATATAACCATTTATTTACAACTTGTTAGGTTTTTGAATAACTACATAACATAATGTAACTTAAGTCAGTTGTTTGATTAGTTTGATGCAGAAAGGGTGTAAGCTAAGATCTTTATGCAAAATTCTAAACTTTTCTTATTTGTAATAATAAAAAAATGTTAACTTTTGCCGACATCTTGAAGTTGACAGATTATGAAAAACGTTCAAGGGTGCATTCGTATTGAAATACAAAATTGTTATGTTGCTATTGCAAAAACCCGTTGTATGATTACTAACCTTTTCCACTCTTTCCATAAGTTCACGATTTTTTATTAAAATTTCTTGGCGTTTTTTTAAACGTTCAGCGATAATGTCACACACTCGTTGCAATTCATCGCATTTGGGTTGAACGATTTCCCAAGGATACACACCACGTGAGCCGATAAGTTGCTGACCTGCCTCTATTGTAGCAGTAGCTTTCTCTATATCTTCCTGGCAGTGTTGCTCAAATGTTTTCGTCTCTTCGATTAATGAGTCTACACGTACAGCACTTTCACCGATTTCAGTCATGTCTGAAACGGCTTTTAAATGGCCATCAAAAGTATTCTGCATTAAAATGAAAAAAAAAAAAAAATGAAAAATGTTTCTTAATCGTATATTTCAGCTCACATTTGTATTTACCTGCAATTCTCTGAAATTCTGTTCAAATTTACGCAATTCCAAACATTGTTGCAAACGATTACAGTGCGTACGCCAGAACTCATCGAAACGTCGTTCAGTCTCCTCTAGCTGTACCAGCAGTCTACGATAATCCCGACAATCATCATAATGTTGAGGTTTTTTCAATTTATATTGTTGATGATAAATTATTTGATGGCGTACAGTGGGATTTTGTAATTTTTGTTGTATTAGTTGTTGTTGTAATGAATATTGTAATGACATTGGTTGTTGTTGTTGTTGTTGTTGGTGATGCCCTGCACTGGATCTGCTTAATTTTACTCAAATTTTTTTTTATTTTTGTTTATAAAAAATCGATTTTCAATATTTATAACCATTGTTGCCATATGAATGAACACAAATAAAAATTATTAAAAATTTAATTCAATTGACCGTTGCAGACGGAAGTCAGAGTGCAAGAGAGAGAGAGAGAGAGAGAAAGAGAGCACGACCGCAATTAAGTCACGCAAAAAAGAAATGGAGGGAGAGAGAAAGAGAAACATAAAGAAGAAACAACAAATTTTTTTTTTGCATGAACCATGAGAACACCTTTGATTTGATGAAAATGACACTTTATTATTATTGTTGCACTTAAGACAAAAGGTTAAAAATGATGCTAAAGAATGAATCAAACAGAATTATTTATTGTATATATATATATATATATAAACAAGAAGAGAAGTGAATAAGAAAACAATGCAACTGAAAATGAGGTGAAAGTTAATCGATGCAGTGCGATACCTTTCATCATAGAACAAACTCGAATGTCACATCACGTTCTGTTTACTATTCTAATATAATTTAACAAGTGAAAGTAGCCTTATTTTTAAGTATGACATTATAAGGAGAGAACCGACCAGGTTTTCGAATCGCAGTAAAAACTATTCTTGATTTAAAGCATTCCTGAGCCAAATTTCATTAATACATATTAAATATTGCGATGTTTGGGTAGTTTATAAGTAAAACATGGACGGACAGATGGACATGGCTAAGTGGATTTCAATTTTAATTCATAATATGGCAAAAAATTGCAATTTTTAATATTTTTTCACAAAATTTCGTGAAGAATAGTTAATTAGATTAATTGGCTGTGCAAAATTAGCACCAGATCGGACTTTTCACCAAATGATTTAAACGGCTTAGATGCAACTAATTGTAGCATAATTTGTGGCAACTAAGTGGTGTAGGGTAATAAAAGTCAGGCTTGGCGGACAATAACATTTGCTCTTGTCGTTATACAATGATTTATTGTAGAGGAAAGTATTATACGAAGAAAAGTCCTAAAAGTTGTTCAGTTCGGTAAGAGGACTCACATTTTGATTCTAATCAAGAGTATATAAAATTTTTGGGGTCTCTGACGTCTTCTTCTAAGTGTTGCAAACACAAGGCGATCTTATGTGGATTTAAACTAGTTTGACAATACGTATTTCAGGTGGATTTTACATTTATCGCATCATACAGGACTCAGTTATATATTATTGACGTTTCCTCAACAGCCTTTCATACAATCGCAAACTATGAATAGCGAGTACTTCATATGATATGCGTTTGTTCAAAAGTATAACAGTCAGAGTATGGTAATTGATGGGTTAATAATATATTTTCAAGTTCAATTATATTTTGTAGTAGACTTTTAGGCGGTAGTTTGCATTAAACAAAAAAGCTTATGTATCGTTAATATAAAAATGGTTATTATGTTATATGAAATCAAAAAATGTAAATCTAGAGTGCAATGGTAATAACATTGTAACTTATTGGTGACGGTGCTGAGCTATGATGAGATTACACATATTTAAAGAATGAACAGTAAGAGCGACAAAGGTTTAACCTAATGATATATGGAAATACATGCAACAGTGACATTTAACATATAATCTTAGCTGGAGAGCCAATAAGCTATGGAAACGTGTAATGAACTTTATAAACGATTTGAAGAAATCATATTGTCTGTAATGAAATGACGAATGGATTTAATGGAATGTTAAATACATTTAACCACATGCTTTGGAATTTTGAATTTTCCTTTTTTTTCTTTGTTATCATAGCAAATCTAATGAAATTACTATTTTGTTTACCCAACAATAAATATTATTTTCGATTATATTTTTTTGTGTGTTTGGTAGAAAATGGAAGCAAACATTTTTTGATTGTAACAGAAATTTTTACTTTACAAAACCAGTGCAGAGCTAGAAATTAAGGGATAAACATACAAATTTATATTTTAAGAGAACACAAAAACAACTTATGAACTGTGTTTTAAATGTATTGTTAATAGAAGAAGAAGAAAAATGTTTCATATATAGTATATAAATAAGTGGAGACATTTTGGGTATCCTTTAAGGAAATGAACGGGAGTTGGAAGAGCAATATATCAATTATATAATATGCAAATTTGTTTGGAAGAGTGTCCGTCCTTGTTATTAAATAATTTTGACCTACCGTTCGATTGAACTAACATTGCCAGTCCGCTCAGAAAACTCTTTATATTCATCATTCGATTTAATATTATTCAGCAAATTTTCACCATGTTTAGAGGCAGCTAAAATTTCTTCCTATGAAAAAAAAAAAATATTTCATGATATATATTTTTTTTAAAACAACTTCATAATCTGTCATTATTTACCTTTAATTTTTCATAATCACTACCTTGATCATCTAATAATTTTTGGGTGGTCTCTACGGAATTAGGAAATTCAGTATCATGTATAGCTTGTATAAAGGTATCCAATTCAGAAGACACTTGATGCGTTAAACTAGAAAATTTTTCTAAAGACTAAGAAAGTTTTACGGTAGTTATTATAATTATTATATTTCTCAATAAACTTGTTTTTATACCCTTCACATGCCAAGGCGGGTATACCAAGCTTGTCAGTCCATTTGCAACACTTAGAAGGAGATATCGTTGACATCTCCCTACAACGTATATATATTCTTGATCAGCGTCTAAAACTGAGTCATCAATATAGACATGTATGTCCGCCTGTCAATGGCACTTTTTTTTTCATAAATTTTAAGATATTCAGTTGAAATTTTGTAAAAACCCTTTTAGTCTCTCTATTTAAATTGGGCAAAATTGGTCGAGAGGCACGCCCACAATCGCAGAAAATCCATCTATCTACCATTGAATTATAAAGGTGAAATTTTATAAACATTTTTATAATTGGCCCCTTCATGTGATATGTTAAGAATAGGCGTGGTCGAATAACAGACATGCCGACAATTTACAAAAACCCATGCTCAGCATAAAAGTCGACGTGGAAGCTGATGCTTTGAACTATAATATTAATTATACACATGCCACGCCCACTGTTTGTATGTAAATGTGAAGGGTATGTAAGATTTGGCCTAAGCCATTTTTCTTACAATTCTTTGTTGTATCCATTCATGATGTGAATAAATCAAGGTACCACCCATGTCAGATGTTAACTGGGTGACGTCTATATATTCGTGGAGATCGGTAAAAGACGAACATACTATCAAACGGAAGCGATATTCATCTTTGGAAAACTTTGTACTAACTTCAGAAATGGCCTTTTGAAATAAACCACAAGGTCTCAGCACATATACCACATGAATGATGCCGGGAAAGTATACCTGGGCGAATTAAATGCAATTGTCAAAGAATATTGAAATTTTTCATTAGGTAAAATGCTTACTGATATTCGTTGTAGAACAGTTTTAACAGATGTCCATTTATCTTTGCGACGATCGATAATCAAATGGAATCCCAAATCTGCATCCTGCAAGCTAAAAAGAAATTTTAATACGTTAAAAGAAAGTTTCATTTTAAATCTACTGTGAGCATGCATGACAGTTGAGCAATTGAGGACTTAGTGATATTAACTAAGAACGTCTGTATAAAATTTGAATTCAAGAACTTAATATTTGAACCGCGAGTGTTTCATTGCAAAGGAAAGGATATACGGACATGCTGATAAAGAACGCATATACTTGGTAGGGTTCTGACGCCTCCTTTTGCTTGTGGCAAATGGAATGACAAACTTATTATAACTCCCATGTGCGCCTCTCTTTATCTTTATAAAATAATAATAAAACAAACTTACGATGGTACTGAGGTTAGGTATAAAATGAGTTTTTGATAATCCACTTCCTCCAATGTATTAAAATTATTATTATCCGGAAATATGATTAAAGGACAACCTTCTAGTGAACGACCTCCTGGAAGAGAAGACGGAAATATTTTTATAAAAATTAATATTTATTATATTAAACTATTCTTCCTCCTTATACCTGTTATAATAGCATGTTGAGGATGCAACAGGTCAGCAACATCACCTATATTTAAAACACCCTCACTGCTCATGGTGGCCGGTGCTATATGTTCTAACAGTGAATTGACACTGTCCGATGGATGATGCAACAAATTACCCGGTAATGCTTCCAAAGCATATGAAATGATTTGTGAATTATTCAAATTAATCGAATTATTGCTACTATTCAGGGTTGATTGTGATGGGGTTTGTTGTAGTTGCTGCTGCTGTTGGTGTAAAGTTGCATTAGCAGTACCATTCAAATTATTGGCTATATGCTTTGGTGTTGTTGTTGTTGTTATTGCTGTTGTATTATTATTATGTTTTATGTGTATAACGGATTGTTGCAAGACTGTCTGTATGGAAGTTGTACTATTAACGGAACATTGCGATTCTAACATGGGCTGTTTTTGGTGTTGTGTTGTATGTTGTTGTTGTTGTTGTTGTTGTTGTTGGGGTAGATGTTCATAATGCAGTTGTTGTAGATGTTCTGTTGAATTTACTGCATTCGTTTGGGTATCTGCCAATACGGATTCGGCAGCTTTATCTAAAATAAAAAATGAAAATGTTTTTTTCTGGCTTTTAGCTCAATCAAGGGTATGTACACTCTCTCTCTCTCTCTCCCTGTTATAGCCCTAAAGGATTTCCTTTAAAGGATATTTTAATATAAGATGTCTCATAGGTTTCATTTACATTGTTCACTTGATTGGGGTCAAAGCCTCACACAATGTTTTTATGTTTTTTTAACAATTGATAAAACTGTTATTGCATTCATTTTAAATTATGTAAAATTTTATCGATATTTCCGAAATGTCTTAACTATTATGTAATAAAGAGAAATTGGGTTAAATCAGCCGAAAATATTCACTTTGTAAAACAAATCCTGTACATTTTAATGAATTCAAATTTTGTTTTTATACATAAGATGGGAGGGTATACTAAGTTTGTCATTCCATTTTGCAGAAAGACACCTTAAATACTCCACAAAGTATATATAATATGTTCTTGATCAGCATCAAAAACTGCCATCTCGACATGTATGTCCGTATGTCCGCATATCCGCCTGTTTTTGGCATTGTCACGGTCGTACATTTTTTGATACTAAACTGATATTTCGTTCAGACACTTTTATTATCTGCACGCAGATTTCTATTTAAAATGGGCTGAATAAGTCAAGAGCCACACCCACAATTGATAAAAATACATTTATCTGCTACAAAAATTTATATATTAAGTTGGAATTTGGTATAAATATTTATAATTAGCCCACCCATAGATGAGCCAAAAATGGGTGTGGTCGTATAACAGACACGCTTACAATTTATAAATAAATGTACTGAGTGTAAAATTCGATTTGAAAAGTTCAAATGTCATTCGTTCACTATTAGAGGGCGTAATAATGCACCTGCCACGCCCATTGTTTACAAAAATGTGAACGGTATGTAATTGGAGGTAAACCAACAATTTGGTTTTTTGAACATCTTCTTCTTATTGTCTACTGGGTATCTTTAGCCAAAGACTTTTGTAAACTTCTCAAGCATTCCGCTGACATTTTGTTAAATTACGATACATTTCTATTTTACGCATCTATTTTTATTTTCGTATTGTGACCTATTTGTGCGATTAATGAGAGTGTTGCTTATGCAGCTAAAATGTAGACAACGTGAATAAAAATTATTTGCTGCAACTTGAATAAAATTAACAAGAAAAAAAAGGCTACATTTGGTTTTGGATATACCCAGAAGGAGGCATTAGGGACCTTACAAAGTATATATATTCTTGATCAGCATTAAAAACTGAGTCCATCTAGATATATATGTCCGTGTGTCTGTCTGTTGTTGGCATTCTCGCGGTTGTAAATTTTGAGATATTGAATTTAAATTTTGTACAAATACTTTTACTTTTTATACGCAGAATCGCTTTTTAAAAAGGGGAAAATAGACGAAAAGCCACGCCCACAATGGACAAAAACTTACATATCTGCCACAAAAATTGAGCTATTACGTTGAAATTTTATATATATATTTATAATTACCCCATCCATCGGTATACCAAAAATGGGCATGGTCGAATAACATATATGTTCAAAATCGACAAAAATCTATATATCTACCACAAAAATTGACCTATGATCTTGTAATTTTGTGCATATCTATAGTTATTCTATCCATAAATGTGCCAAAAATGGGCGGGGTTGGATTACAAACTAAATTAATAAAAAACCATTCCCAACATAAAACTCGATTTGCAAGCTATAATAGTGAATACACTATAATAATATCACATACTTGCCACGCCCACCATTTATATGCAGATGTATAGGGTATTTCCAATTTGATTTAAGTCAAATTTAGTTTTCTTACTTATTTATGATAATGTTTAATTGAAAAATTCTTAATATGAGTGAAAGGTGCAACAGACCCACACGTTATAGTTGTTTTTTAAATATATAATTTTGTTATAATAGCAACTATTCCAACATTAATTAAATTAAACTTTAAATTGAAATATTGTACACACTCACACCCACACACACTCTATTACCATAAAGCCAGACATATTTTAACCTATAATAAGTGAATGTAAATATATGTACACGCACATATGTACATTGCATGCCCAATGCAACACACACCACACACGTCGACGAATGTCTTATATCTTTAGTTAATTAATACTGTTACTATAACTATTGTTTTCAGGCTGCCTCAAGTATGTGCATTACGGTTTCCATATAGTTTTAAATAATTAACAATTTCAACAACAATGTGCAAAAAAATACAATAAAATTTAATAAATAATGCATATAGCAACAAATAACAAAAACAAGCAGCAACAATAACAGCAGCAGCATTCTTTAATTATTTCACTAAATATTGAAGTTTCTCTCTAACTAACTGCAATAAAAAATAAAAAGACTAAAAAAAAACTCATTAAAATTTTAAATACTGGTTGATTTAGTTTTGGAAAAATAAATTCTAGCGTAAGTAGAGCTTTTGACAAATACAATATATGGTAAGCAGTGCAGGTAAAAAGAAGACGTATGAAAACGGGTAAAATAAAAAGTGTAATTAGTAATTAGTGTTCATAACAGAGAACATTTAAAAGTATCAAATTCCAAACATACTTGAAATGAATGATTCAGTTGCTAATGCAACACATTTTACATGAATAACATCTAGCCGTTATATAAATACCAGTAAAAATGTTCTCTTTGGCCAAGACCGATCATTATTAAATGATGGGTATTAATTTTAATTCTACACCACTGTTCCATAAATTTTGGTTTAATTGGTTTAGTTGGATCAGTAAACGCGAAGAATTGCCAAATAAGTGACGGAAGGGGTTCTAAAAATGGTGCGATTGGGTCCAAAATGGGCACAACCTAACTTATTAACTATTCTGCACCTAATTTTGCCCAAGAATTTTAAGAATTGCGATTTTTTCCCATATAAAGACTTCTTTTATAAGGCATTATATTCAAAAGGGTTTGGCTCAGCTATCCATTAAGTTAACTTATTTAGAAAGAGATTCTAAAAATGGTTCAATTCGGTTCATTTTTAATAGGATTCCTATTTGGGCCAATACATTACATCACACATGAGTAAGGGATGCGATATTTTAATGCTAGACACAATTTTGCTGGTACTTCTCATACTGGGGATGAACATGATGCATTATAGTACATTTTGGTGCATGTTGGCAACACTGCTTATGCGTAAATAATGCGTCGCGTGCACAGTTTACGTGCCAAGTCTTGTAGGTTTATATTTCAGTGTATTATGCACTTTGTTCTGTGACGATTAAAACAAGCGATCGGTGAAATGTGTCAGGTGTTTATATAATTTTGTCTAACCCTTGCATATTAATATACAAATCGAACTGTGCTACTAATTCTAATTCTTCTAATTCTCTCCATTGTCGTAAAACAGCTGCAGGCAGATGATTTGTGTCTTATTACGATCAACTGACTAATAGCTTCTTTCATTTTTATATATTTCATATTTTTAAAGTTAAGTACGTTACAATATTTTCGGTTATCTTCCTAATACCGCATTCTTATGGCAAATTTTTTCTATACTTGACAAACCAAACAAATTCACACAATTGTATGATAATCGATTTCATACTTACAATAGTAATTTTTCAATAGTTAACACAAACATACACATAAAGCCACTTAATTTCAATTTTCATGCAATTGTCAGCGTATTGAAAACTAAACAAAAAAATATTCAAGTTATGTGAGTATAATTAAAATTGATGAGATTATGATTACAAATCTACTTGTATGATTAAATTGAATGTACTGCTAAGTAGGTATATGATGCAAGTGAAAAGCTGGACGGTGGAAAACTGGTAGAAATAAGTGAATAATATTGTGAGGTATGCCGATGAACAATATTTATAATATTACAATAAAATCGATTGGAAAACAACTGAAAGCATTAGTAATGAGTCACAAAAAAGAAATGTCTGTTATCTTAATTGATTTTTGGTGCAAATGAAACACGTACGAAGAAGTAAATTTGGCTTAGGCCAAATCTTAAATAAAACGTATTAACATGCAAGTTGAGTTTTATACTGCTTAAGGTTATGTTTTGGTAAATTATGGGCGTGCCTGGAATCCGATTATGTCCATTTTTGGCATAGCGATGGATGAGATGTTTATAAGTACAAATTAAAATTCCATAACTCAATTTTTGTAGCAGATAGATAAATATTTGTCTATATTTCGGTGGGTGTGGCTCTTGATCACTTTTGTCCAATTTAAAAACAATCTTTTTCATTCAATTTATTATATAAAGAGTGTTATTTTGTATATGGTAAACGTTCATTTTTTAACACATCGATTTTGCTACGTCAACAGTCGTTTTTTTTACGAAATTTTTCAAATACGTTTTAGGAAAAGTGGGTTTGGGTCACTTTCTAAATAATCCACTTCTTATAAAAAGTAATTAATATAGTGTTGTTGTGATCCATTAAATTTCTTTAAAACAATCCAACAATTATGCCTTGAAGTTAAATATAAATTATATGGACGTACAGACAAAAATCATGTAAGTTCTGTTATTAGTAAAATCATTACACTCTGCCGCCACTTGTGGCAAATATATTGAAACTCCTAAACGACAAATGTAAATCAAAATCTTAATTAATTTATCTGTCTTAATATCTATCTGTCCGTCTGTCTGTGCGGGTAAAGTTGTACCCAAGGTCTAGGTTGCATTTTTTGAAATGTTTTGATGAAATGTGGTACAAAGCTTGTGGAATTTGTGGTGTAGGGTTGACGGAATATAACATTTTCACTTGTTTCATTCCACACATAAGATCTGAGATATATTAACTTTGTCATTCCGTTTGCAACATGCAGAAGGTTTTTGTTTTTTTCTAAATAATTTGGTGATTGTAATTTATATGTGTATCGATTCAATATAATTTGCATAATAAAAATAATATCTCACTCACTTAATTTCTCCATAATGGCAGTTACAGCAATTTGTAATAAAAACATGGATGCTGTATGAGATTATTAATGATGATAATGAAGATGATGATTTTATTAAATGTAATTTCAATGCGCACTAAAGATACTCAATTCCGCAAACTCTTTTTTTTTTTTTTCTTTTATAAACTTCAGTTAATAAACGATAATTACAAAACAATTCAACATGTAAGTTTAAAGTGTATGCTGAGCTAAATGTGCAAGCGTGCGAACTACCATCACCACAAATCGAACATCAAAAGTCTAATAGTGAACAAGTAGCGGTAAATTTGTTTGCAAACAAACTCTAGACCCTCATCGGTTCATTACTTTTACTTTGCATGCCCAACTCTCAAAAATGTAAACACTTGAAATTGTTGTTAAATTGTTGTTTGTTGTTTGTTGTTATTGTGATTGTCGCAATATTTGGGTTTTTTTAAGTATTTGTTTTTGTAATTTCAACAAATTTGCTTAAGAACACTTTTCTATTAATAAAGAGTAGTGCAGAGAGTTAGAGAGAGTAGAATGATATTGAAATGAGAAATTTAATCACTTTAACTAATTTAAAGAGAGTACCGATGATCACTGACCAAAGTACACATTTCATTTTTTATTTTTTTACAACAAAAAGATGAACACAACTTCTTTCTTTTAAGTTGCACGCTTACTATTGATAAGATCCACTTGAAACGTGATCAAATTTATGTAGGCACTCGCCTCCCCTCCCTTCACATTATATACATTACATAAAGCAATGTTTTTTACTTAACTAATTAACCGAGAATGCAACTATTCACTGCGCGTGTAACCATATAACATATTTATTATACAAATAACGGTTTCTTGAAGGAAAAGAAAAAAAGAATAATTGTAAAGCGCGTACAAAATATTAACAGTTTCACGATGTGCTATTTATTAACTGCAATGCTGTAAATCACACAAAAACTCCCGTCTAAACGATCAATTCACGAATGAAAACAAATGCGTTTGATTCGTTCAACGCAATCCAAAGCTTAAGATCACTTCACCATCAAAATAAATAACCGATATGTTAAAGCACAGAGAGATCATCAATGAGAGCGAGAAAGAGAGAGAGAGAGAGAGAGAGGGAGAGAAAATTCGTACAACTTGTGCCTAAGGGTATATTAAGTATCTGAGGATCAAAATCATATGAATAAAAATATGAATCAATTGTCCGTCTGTCTGCCTATATACATACAAAATACAGGTCAAAGGTATTTTAAAGAAACTGGATATAAGGCTATATAATGGCGTAAAAAGGAACACTTTTCAAAATACACCGAATTGGACCATTTTTAGAACTCATCGCCATGTGAAGTCCTTTCCATAAAGAAACTCTTTATATGGCAAAAAATCGCAATTTTTGGCTATACTAAATTTTGATCCAATCGAACCATTTTTAGAACCCCGTCCCATATAATGATATTTCCAAAAGTGACTTATAAGGCGTTACCTCATTTTTACTGATACACCCAAATTAATTGTAGTATAATTTGTCGAATTAAAGGGTGTAGGGTATTAAATCGTCGGGCTTAATCGAGTATACATTTTCACTTCTTTTCTTAACATAAGAGTAGTACATATATAAATACTCTTTCCGAAAATTTTCAAGTGTTCTCTGTTATCTTCAGTTATATGAACCCAACGAGTATAGTCACATGTAAATACGATATATTTCATGGGTTTTCAATAGAGTACAATTATAAATTCTGGATCAATCAAAAGGTCGTTATATGATAATAAATCGTCTTGATGGTGAAGGAAATAGATAAGCTGCAAGAACCTTGAAGTTGAACCCTTGGTGTTAAGAAGCAATCGATTTATTTACAAAACAACACAAGTAAAAACATAACAGATATAACGCCAGATCCGACTCAGATGTGTTGGCAATATTTGATAAGAATTTTCCTTTGATGTTTCGGTAATAAGATTTTTAAAGTGTTTTCTCTCTCTCTCTCTCTCTCTCTCTCTCTGTCAAGCCCGTAAATGCTTGCAGTTTCAAAATTTATTCTTATATACCGTGACGCTAGACATTGTTTAGATTCTCCCAATAATAATTACGACATTTTTAGCAAAAATGATTAAATTGTTAATTTTATTCAATTTCTATTATTTATTATCATCAGATTGTAGTATAGGGGTATCGAACAGTTCCTCTTTTAATGTTCGTTCGCAGGTATCGTAGGCTATGCCTAAACCGAAACCGCTTCCCAACAGTACGGGCCAAACTTTCCGCCGCAAAATGAACATGGAACACAGCATTCCGACTAGAAAACCACACGAGCCTTTAACCACTGCATCCCTCATACAACGATAACTTATACGATCGAATTCATCTTCTAAAAAGTCCGATTTTGTTGTTATTTTTAAATTTAATTCTTGCAGCATTTTGCGTTATTTTTTTTAAAATCAATTTAAAATTTCTATTTTTTCATAAATTTTATATTGTGTTTGTCATTTATAAACGAAATAAACAGAGTTGATTTTATTCAAAATTAGCATTTTTTCTACATCAAATCACAATGAAATGTTAAATGTACAGGGTGAGGGATAAAGATGGAAACTCGTCATCAAGATCAAGCTCAAGCTTTAGCTTAAGCCAACAACTCTTAGATTTGAAGTTATTTTGTAAGATTTCATCCCATAATCTTACTCGACAGTTTCCGTCATTTTTCCTCACACTGTAATTGGCTGCAGTTAACGGGTATGTAAATGATTTGTCTGTTATCTAAACACAGAATTTCTACAGCAAAACATGTTAATGTAAATAACACAATGTTAAAAGTGACAGAACTCTACTCTGAGAGTTACAAAGCAATGAAAACACTGTTGTTGGTTAAAATGAAATCGACTATTTACTGTATATTTAACCGCAACCGCAACAATTCGCAATAAGCAAAAGAGAGACTATGTAGGAAATGACAACGTTATCTGTATAAAAATGACAGTAAAGCTGGTGTAGAGACATTTTCACAGAAAATTTCAACAAGACACCAAAAACTTTATCAAAAAATTCATTAAAAACGAGTATTTATAGAAATAAATTAATAAAAAGCAAACAATATGGAAGGTTTTCTAACAGGTTGGTATTTGCATAGAAATAAATAATTAGAATTCCTTTGAAAATAAGTTTTATTTTAAAGAACAATCAACGGTTGTTAATACTAGCATAACTGCAGTCAACAACTCATTGAAAAGTAGTGGTGGGAATAATGAGAATATTGTTAATGCTGGAGGTGGATGTAATGCGGTAAATCAAGCACTAATGGACTCGGAGTTATTTACCATTTTATGTAGTATTGATAAACACAATTATTTGTACTTGTTTGAACGATGTAAAGGTTAGTTAGATAAGGAATAATTTTAATATTAATTGTTGCAAGTACTTTTTCAATTGTAGCATTTCATATTAATGCACGACAATTGTTGTACTTGGAGAAGGATCACATTAGACGCATTATACCCAATGATCAAGTAGGCATTTTAGCAGAATTTGAACATTTGCACGACCTATGGAAAAGGAAGCAAATGCCGCAAACAGTCAAACCAGTTATAATATCGGGTGATAATAATGGGACAATTCCAAACATTATTACACCAAAAATTTTGGCAGTAGAAAGTATAGTTGCCAACCCCTCAACGAAGACGTCTTCCAATATAGTTGATAAATCAATGAATTCACAGAAATCTATGGTTACTGATGATCTAAGGAAATCTACCCGCAGAACTTCTTGTAGAAACTTGACTTATAATGAAAATCATTCCCAAATGGATGATGATAATGAGGAAAGCGATGATGTGGATTTGGATCATCATGTACAGCATCAATTTGTAATTTATACATATATGAAATATAACTAAATCATGAAATAATTAATATTAAAATTTTTTTTGTTATGTAGCTGCTAGAGAAAATCATAAAAAAAGATTTAAATAGAATACGCATGAATTATGAAAGGAATGGCTTTCTGGTGGAACGCGACCGTCGTAATTTGGCTGCGGTTATTGTGGAATATTTTATAAGCCGCAACATACACATGAATTCGGACATAGGCGAGAGTATGGCCTTACAGATTAGTGAAATATTTCCCACGGAAAGTAAGGTGAGTGAGAAGATGAATTTTCAGAAACATTGAAAATTAAAAATAAATTTTATAGTTATCTTGGCATGAACTGCCAGTTGGGCAAAGACGTCGTCGCGGTCGCTTGTGTCTTCGATACAACAACACATTGCGTAGCAAACGTCGAGCCCGAAATTTGGGTAAGCGACGTCCAAAATATTGCTTAAATAAAGAACCCCCCAATACAAGTGAAGAGAATGCTAACGATGTTGTCGACGACAGCACCAACGATGTTGTAGAATGTAATGAATTTTTCAAAAAATATCATGACTGCATAGATTACATGTTGAAATTCGATTCTCTTTTTCTAGATAATGAGCGTTATTACAATTTGCAGAATTGGCTGAAAACGAACAAGTATGAAGATGTAAATGAATTGTTGCAAATGTGGCAGGAGAGTAGCAAATATCGTTTGCAACAATTCAAGCAATCGCATAAGGAAGATAATCATCATGCTCAAGCAATCTTAGAGGCATGGCCAGCTTACAAATCTCATATGGGTTATAATTTGGTAAAAATGTTGACATTTGTGAAATTTATTTTTATACCCTTCACATAAGTTGGTACTAAGTTTGTCGTTCCGTTTGCAATACCCAGAAGGAGACATCAGAGCCCCTACAGAGTATATATATTCTTGATCAGCATCAAAAACTGCGTCGATCTAGATATGTTTTTCCGGATGTCCGTACAAACTGTCTGTTGTTGGCATTTTCACCGTACTCCACGTAACAAGACTTGCAAGCTGATAAGTAATACATACACCATACAGCCACGCCCACGGTAGATGTGGAGAGTATTTAAGATTTGACCTAAGCCAAATTTAGTTTTCTTACTTGTTGTTTTTACTTTTACTTTATTTCAGTTAAATATAGATTTCAATCAATTGCAATCTTTAACTGATGCAACGTTTATGGAACGATGGTCTTTGTTTGTACAAAAGGTGCCAAAATTATATGCTTTGGATTTGAAAGACACAACCAATGTGGATTTATTTACCGAATATCAGAGCAGTGGCGAACGCTTGAATGAAGGTTTGAATGATTCGTACATATAAGTAAACTGACAAATTTTCTTAATATTGCTGCAGATACCCGTTACTATATACTCTTATATGTATTGCATTCAATAGTACGACCCATCCGACCCGTACATCCACGACAACGCGGCCGCCGTTACCCAGTAACTGAATCTCAAGCAGCCTTTTGTCGTTTAATTAAACATTCCAGTGAAATGGACACTTTCAATGACGACACACCCTTCATATTCCTGATCGGTTCCACATCCAATGTGGAACGTTGCGTTTTAGCTTTAAAGAGCATACGTTACGAGTTGAGTTTTAAAGAAGCTTTTTATGCTTGCTTCAAGTTTTTCAAAGTTTTTCATTTAAATTTTCCGTTAGCTTGTTTAAACTTTTGGACATTTTGTCAATGGTATTTTTTTGATATTAAACCTGACGCTGATACGAATATAGCTGTAGTTGAACCAACTTTGAAGTACTTTTTAGAAACTCAGTAATGTATGTAAAAGGTACATATAAAATATAATTAAAATAAAGTTTTGTTTTCAAATGTAAAGAAAAGAAGAAAGACATAAAGCGTTTATGTTGCATGCTACAATGACTACCCAGGAAACTAATCTTGATATACAAACAAGTCTGTATGTTACATTTTCAATTCAAGTTTACACAATAACTGTTATTTATATATCGTACTCTACTTTAACGTTGATGGTGTTGATGGCATTGTAATGAGGATGTCAGCTACTCTGATGATGAGTTTTGTGATGCAATAGAAAACAATGCAAATATGATGACATAACATGAGAAGATATTATATTTTTGTTGTTGCTGATGTTGTTTTGATGTACTATAATAGCATTATACATATATATATATATAAGCATCAAACTTTATACAAATGCATGCATATGTGCTTGCGTAGAACAGGCGGCGTCACAAAAAGTGTATATTTCATGGAGACTAGGACACAATTGACATGTTAAGTGTTAGATTAAAGGCTTTCAAAGGCAGCAGTTACTTTTAAGTAAAAGGAAGAAACCACACAAGTAGATAGCACTACGTACGGTAATGATGTAATTGTTGTCTTTACAAAAGGAGAAATTAAAAGAAGACATTTTCAGAAAAGAACCCTAACCTTTGATACATAAAGTTTCCTTCTTATAGCTAACAGCAATGACAAATTTGCCACATGATTTGGAGGGTATAAAAATTATTACACTTTTAAGAATTGACCATTTTCTTACAAGACCTCCATTAATTTGTTTTTAGACGTAGTGAAAAGGGTGGTATATTGCCCATTAAACTCACTTCATATAATATCATTATATGGAAAAGGGTTCTAAACATAGTCCGATCAGGTCCAAATTTAGCACGGCCAACTATTTAGTTAATTAACTATTCTGCATCAAATTTGTTCCAAAAATACTTAAAATAGCCTTTTTTTTGCCATATAAAGACTTCCATTATAACAGGACCTTATAGGGGAAGGGGTTCAAAAAAACACAGAAGAAAGAAATAGAGTTTAACGTGAACACCTGCCGTGAAGGCTTAATTCCACGGCGCCTTAAAGGCGCAAAGTGAATTAAGCCTTCACGAAAAACCATTTGAGAGCATATTGTAAGGATATGCCCTCCCCCATGGAAAGATTGAGGCCTCTCATGCCTCTGCCAGAAATTGTTAAACGGTTGCAAAGCAACCTCACCCGCAATAGGTGATAAACCACAGCCACCACGATACTCCCACTAGGGGCCCTACCTCACTTGCTCTGGATCGATTGGAATAATTGAAGGTGAGTTTTTACCAGTTACAAACATCCACACAAACGTTATATACCTCCTTTGCCACAAGTAGTGCAGGGTATAAAAATGTAAATAAGCGGACATTTTTTTCCTTATTTAAAAATCTTTACAAAATTCTAATTAAGTGCTTTAGACCCTGCAACATAATTGTGGACTAAATGTTACAAATTGACACTCTTGCGTATGTGTACACTACACCGTTAATAATACCCGGCAGTGCTTTTTTAAGCCACTTCTTATGCTTGTAAACTCCACACATTATTAGACACCAAGCGCTTTCACTAAAACAATTACTTTTTTATTATATTCATGGTCAGAGCACAAAAGGTTTGTTTGTTAAAACAATAATAAAACGTTAAGTAACAACAAACGGTTATAATGGCATGTGTATGACCCTTGAGCACTTACCATTAACCATGGATGGTTTTTCGTTTATTTTTATTGTACAGAGTATTAAAAGGAACTTTCTTTATATAAAATATTAAGTTTTCACAGTTGAGGGGAAAACAAATCAACACCTTGCAATAATTTGCCCGCGATTTTAATAAATGTCATTGGATTTGTATAAAATTTGCAAATTTTTCTTTCATTTTCCTTTATTACACGAACAGCTGATTCATTTCTTTTAATTCTTTCTATATCTCTCACGATTTTGCTTTCCAGCACAGATGTTCATTAACAGTAAAATGTATTAGTAAATGTAAATGACTGTCAGCTGTTGGAGAAATGTTAAGAACAACAACATCAATATGAAATGTGCGCTAAGCTTTTATAACATGCAGTGTTATTCCAGGCACAGATTATAATATAATCTGAGATTCTACGATAGGATGCTTGTGTGTAGTATATAATAAAAAGGTTTTAAAAAATGGAATAGTAAAATCTACTGAAGACACAACGTATAGAAATGTTAGTGAATGGATGCTGTTATCACTGCATCTGCACAAAAGAACTGTTAACTTATTCGTTTTTATATGTATGCTCTTATTCGCCAAAGTGTTTGTTGTTCATTCTTCACACATTCAACTAAGTATGTTATTTATACTCTACATCCGATAATGGTAAAAGGACGTTTGCCGCTCCTAAATTACTTAAGATAAACCCACCTTTTATTATACTTATGGATTCAGAATCACTTTCTGAATAAAATTAAACATGTCCGTCTCTCCATCTGTCTGTTCATGTAAATTTGTGCACAAGATTTTGGCACAGTTCTCAAGATGTTTTAATGAATGTATAAGGACCTGTCTTGAACCAAAGATGTGCATTATTGAAAATGATTTAAATTGGATCATTTTTAGAACCCCTGCTCGTATAAGGTCTTACTATAAAGAAAGTCTTTATATGACGAAAATCCGCAATTTTTAAAATATTTTGACAAAACTTGGTGAATAATAGTTAATTAGCTAATTAATAGACTGTAGCAAAGTTGGACCCAGCCGGTTCATATTTAGAACCCTTTCTTTACTTTTTTTATACAGCGAGCACCCACCTTTACTGTGACAATCGAACTGGCGTAGTAAGGTATTATGGCCTCCTATAACCGACTCTAACATTTTCACTTGTTTTTCAAATGCTTTTCAAACACACGTATGTTTACGCATGCATAAATCATGAATAGCTTTTATTCGTATCATGTGGTACGCATAAGATGCATGAATCATTAGCAATGTATGTATAACCGTAATTAGACTTCCTGCTTCAGGTTTACATTCTAACATAATTGAGCCCATATATACATGTGCCTATCATTTGTGCTATATATACGCCCAACACATATATATATATACAACTATATACATAATGTACATAAAAATAATGAAGTGAACTTACTGGCTGGTAAGTGTGTAATATTATTAAATAAAGAGAGAAAGGGTACTCATTGAACAGAACTGCATACGATTTAATATTAAAGAGTTATATATATTTTTTTTTTTTTTTTGCAAGAACACCTTTATAGAAAAATTATATAAACAAAGTAATTTAGAGGGATGTTGTGCAACTGCACACAATTCCATATGAAGAAAAAACAAGTAAGAAAACTAAATTTGGCTTAGGCCAAATCTTAAATGCCCTGCACACCTACAAGGTGGGCACGACAGATATATATATTATGTTTTCTAATTATGCATGTATTACATATCTTCGTAATTGTCATAAAACATGTCTAAATCGACTCAGTTTTTGATGCTGATCAAGAATATATAAACATTGGAAGGTCTCTAACGCCTCTGACGTTCTAGGTGTTGCAAATGTTATGACAAATTTAATATACCCCCATGTTGTGTGGAGGGTATAAAAAACATTTCAATTTAAGAACACTACAACGCGACAAGGGTATTATACCCTACCTACCTACAGTTATAATAATTCCAAGTGCAATATATCTCATTTTTTCCTTTCCACCCTTCCTCCAGACAATAGGATGTTATTAAAAAAAAACAAACTATTTTTTATGATTGTTTGCGTATACAACTCTCTCTCTCTATAATAATTTCATGCTAGTAACTCAAGGTCGTTGACAATTTCAACACAAATGAATGTAAAATTTTTGCTCTCCGCCCTTCAACATCAAGTAACAAGATATGCAGCTGAACAAGAAGAAGAAGAAAAGAAAAAACAAGTAACAAAAAAAAAAAAATAAATTTGGCTCTGGCCATAACTGGGATGTCCTCCACTTTTATACATAAATAAATATAGATACAATAATTGTGGGCGTGGCTGCTTTATGATGTTGTACATTTTGCAAAAGAAAACTGTCTGCATAATTCTACCACAGTTCAGTTCAATGTAAAAATTTTTCAAAATACATATATGTGGACGGATGGACATTTCTAAATTTTACTTCTAATGCCTTCCTTTTCGGAGTTGCAAACGCAATAACAAACTTAATATATTCTTATATATAATGTGGAAAGAAAAAATTTATGAATGTGTCACTAAAACAAGAACAAGAATAATAACGCTCAATATGCTGAAGCTAACAATTAGAGCAGCAACCCTTCACTGGAATGTTACAAATTAATTGAAGATGATATTAAAAACATAAATGAAAGTGTTATATTCTACTTAATACCCTACACCACTCAGTTTTATATATATTATAAATGTGGCTTGAAGCTTGAGTACAAATTTACTTGAACAGACAGACGGACATGGTTAAATCGATTCAGATTTTAATTCTAAATAAATCGGCTACATTTGTACATAAACAGTGGGCGTGACATATAAACAGGTGCGTCATCTATTAACGACTTTTAAAACATTTGATCCGCCTATCTTTTAAAAGTAGGCGGCATATGTCAAATTGTCCAAATGTTAGCAACTGCCAGAAGCAAGAGTCGGAGACCCTACAAGTGTGAAATTTTTTTTTTTCTGATGTAGAATGAAATGCAAAGTCAATGTAGGCACATCTGTCCGTCTGTCCAAGTGCGTGTGTATGTATGTGAAAAACGTACTCCTGGTACAAAATAACATATAGATCCTAAACTTTAGGTAGTATTCGTATATATTTTATGTGGAGGGTATAAAAGGAAATATAAGTAAAAGATTATAAGCGTCATGCCACTACAAGTGCCTCCACATAGTATAATATTCATGAATATTTGTTATAAACTTTCGATTTGAATATTTTTTACCAAAACAGCAAAATTTTGGAATATTTTTAAACATTTCTCAAGTCAGCAGATTTGTTTGTGTGTGCATTTCAGTAAACACCCTCCGGTTAAGTATTAGACGGTATTTACTTAATTTGTTATTGTTTGTGTTAAAAAAAAGTTATATGAGTATTGTTGTTGTTGTTGTCGTTACGCATGCCGTTGCATAAGTTACGAGGAAATGCAACCATTTAAGTGCATCAACAACATTTAGGGCAAAATGGTTTTGCCTTCTTTCGTCTTCTCGGAAGCAAAACATAAAAATAAATTTAATGACCACTAATGTGTAGCTGGGCCTTGCCTTTACACATTACAGAGTTTAAAAATAGGTGACATTTTACATTTGCTATTAAAGCTAAGTCTGGTGTACACTTGTGTACGCACTGCCTCACGTGTGGCAAAGGGTATAACAGTCAGATGTGCAGATGTATGTGATTTCTAAATGGCAAATGCCACACCCACCTTATTATTATACCGATCGATTCATAATCAAAATCTGAATCAATTTAAACAATGTCCGTCTGTCTGCCCATGTAAATTGTACGCAAGCTACAGGTCCCATTTTTTGAGATATTTTAATGAAATTTTACCTTGGTTCAAAGGGGAACTCTATTGAAAATGAACCGAATTGGACCACTTTTAGAACCCCTTTTATAGTGGAACTCTTTTTATGGCAAAAAATTACATTTTTGGACAAAGTTTAGTAAATTGGCTGCGCCAAAATTTGCATCCTATTGCACCCCTTTCCGTATAATGACTGTACACGCCCAACTAAACTAATTGTAGCATAAGGAGCTAAGAGGTGTAGGATACTAAATGGCCGGACCTGCTCGACCATAACATTTTCACTTGTTTTTAAATGAATTAAAAACGTTTGTCCCTACGTCCATGTAACCTTTTTGTAATTATTTCCATTCATACATCCATCTATCTTTTATATCTACATGGTCTTTATAGAATCCAATACAAACATGCTTATTAAGGAATTAAAGAAACGCTTAATTCATGGTTGATTTCAGGATTACATAGAAAACAATGGCTAACTGTCTCATACTGAATGATATTTTTTCAAAAAAAAAAAAAATTAAATTAAATACTATAAGCACCTCTCATTAATTCCGTAACATCCAAACAGCTGGAACGACTTCTCGGACGTTGCAACAAATGTTGATGCTTGTCCATCAACGAGATTTGCGACGTTTGCTTTTGCAAACGACGATATGTGACAGGCGTTAATGCAATTCCTGTTACGTTTAATGGAATGCAATGACCATTACTGTTGTTAGTGTTTAACGGCTGTAAAGGAATGGTGTCTGCGTTGGTGGTGGTGTGGCCACCACTACCTATACTACACCAATCTGCTTCCATAGCCTTGGAGGCACTCCGTTTAAAATGCTCCAAAAAGTTATCAATTTGTTTTTCAATTGAGGTGGATGGAGAATTTTCCATAATTGTTGTTGCTGTTGTTGTTGTTTGTTGCAAATTAAATTAATTCATAATTGGAACTTTTCATATAATTTTCTGAGGACTCTCTACTCTGAATATATTTAAAATTTCACATTTTATGGATATTCTAAGCCGCCCACTTTTCTTTTTTTTCTTTTTTTAGGCGTATAGATTTTTTCTTAACTTTGACATTAACAGACTTTGTGTCTGCCTTTCGTTTAAGTGGTGCACGCCATAGATTTCCTCAAGTTCCCTTTTATAAGGTCACCAGCCATTTCACTACTTGTGAATAGTAATGTGTTACAAAAATATTTTCTCTTATACACACTTGCTTTTTTATTAGTTTTACTATTAATTTCTTATTTTGGCCACAATATTTTCTTCATAATTATGCATTTCCTTCATTTATGTACAGCCACAAATCTTTTGTACATTATTTCTATAGATTTTTACTCTTTCTCTCTCTCTCTCTCTCTCTGTCACTGTTCTTTTATTATTCATAAAATGAACCACCTTTTAGCATTGCCGTTTTACTACTGATTCCATGTTTTATGTAGGGCTTGGTTGTATGTTGTTTGCCATAATACGGAATGAATGCTTAGCTTATATGGTGTCCCTCCCTGCACTGCTTCGTATGAATGAAATAACAGTTATGTTTTTTTGGTAGTTTAGTGTGTTAGTTGGGAAAACTTTTATGTAGTGTGGAAAATTGAGCACATAAGATTCATTTTACTTTGGAGCAGTGTTTCCCACAATTTTCGCTTTTTTATATCCTCCACATAAAATGAGGGGTGTACTAAGTTTGTCATTCCGTTTGCAACACCCAGAGAGAGGCGTCAGAGACTCATTCTTTATCAGCATCAAAAACGGAATCGATCTAAACAAGTGTGTCGGTATGTCCGTCTCTTGTTGGTGTTCCCATGGACGTAAATTTAGAGATATTGAGCTAAAATGTTTGTACAAACACCTTTAGTTTATGCACGCAGAATAAATAGCGTTCTGTGGGCAAAATCGGTCAAGGGCCACGCCCACAATCGACAAAAATCTAATTATCTGCATAACGCATCTGAATCGAAATTTCTTATATGACCCTCAATTGGTGGATACTTGGAACACACGTGAAGAAACTCTGCTTTAAAGAATGTTGTATTGTACTGGCCAGAGAAGCGAAGCCCTTTTCACAGCTAACATACTCTGGAAACTCATGCATTCAGCATTCTCTCTTCAATGTTTGCAATTCATACCAGTCTAGCATGTGCGAGAGCGTAATTGAAAAAGTTCAAGTTCTATATACAAAACTTATAAAGGAAAGAAATGAAAATGCCAGATGCATATCTGGCGCGCACATTTCATTTCCTCTTCCACCATTTTTGTACATAAAGAGATATTTTATATATTTTCTATGTTTACATTTTCGTACAAGCGGCTTTTTGTAATGCCCAGACTCTGTTTGAGTTGTTTTTATATAGAGACTCATTTATTTATGTGGAACTGATGAAAGCAATCACTAACAGAGTAAACATTATAACACAATGTTAACATAACACTCTCTTATTTATGGTAACGTAGGGTTAAAAGAACCAGTTAATATCATATTATGAAGTATATATCTGCAAATGTTTAACTAAGAAAGATGCGAAAGTCAATCACAATTACTTTCTGGTTTATTTTATTAATGGTTAAGTAAGAGCAGGCCTCATAGATGTTTGCCATGTTTATATTTTTATAAACTAAATTAGGTGATGTTTTATTTAGCACCCTGTCTATATATTTATGTACTGTTATACTCTCTACATAAGATAGTATACCCCTCAAGTTTGTCATTCCATTTGCAACACCCAGAAAGAGGCGTCAGAGAGCCTACAATAGATATATGTTCTTGATCAGCAACAAAAACTGAGTCGATTTAGACATATGTGTCCGTGTGTCCATGTGTCTGTCTATCTTTGACATTCTTACAGATTAAATTTTGAGCTAAACGTAAAACTCAACTTTCAAGCTGATACGTAATATATACACTATTAGAGAACGTAATATATATATCTGCCACGCCAATTGTTGTAGATGTGGAGGGTATTTAAGAGTTGGCTTAAACCAAATTTAGTTTTCTTACATGGCTTTTCTCAGTTCATTGAACGAATTTAAGAATTAAAATTCTTCCTCTCTCTCTCTCTCTCTCTCTCTCTCTCTCTCATTCTCTCATATTACTGTCATTTAAGTAGTTTCTTGTTTAGAGAAAAGAATCAAATGTACTTGAAGTGAACATATGCCAGCAACTAAAATAAAATTTCTTTTAAAAATTCAAAATTGCATGATCGTGATCATGCTCATAAAGAACCAACAGCAATAATAACAATAACAACAACCACAACAACAATTGTCATAAATACATTCGGGAGCACATTAAAAAAGATCCATAAATAAATGCCATTCACAATAGAGAGTCGCTGACTTTAATGTCATGCTTTTAATATCTGATCGTGTTTATAGGCTTTTCTATACAATCAGTTATTTGCTGCTCGCAGACGGAATCGCACATGTTTTACTAAAAAATTAAACAACGGTTGCGAGAATTGAATTATTGAACGCGTGCTTCATAAGAAAATAGAAGAAAATTATAGAAATTTTATAAAATTTTTCCTCAAAGTGTAAAAAAAATTTTTTTTTAAATCAAACATGAGCAGTAAGTTGTTATGAAATTCAAATGGAGAACTCTGTAGTTTGATTCCATTTCGCTTAAATAAAACTAAATTACTAAACAGTGCTTTAATTTTAATATTAATTTCAATAAAATACATATAAATCCTTTGAAATGATGAAAATCATCATTTCTGGAAAAAAAAAAACTGTAATAAATGGAAAAAAGTGGGCAACCTTTATTGACCTTCACATAAAATGTATAAAAATAGTACAGTGACAAATACGTATTGGGCAGATTCATTCATACCTACTTTAAAAAATGTAAAGATACGCAGAGAGAGGGCTATTATCATCTCTCTATTATGTCTAGGAAAAAAAGAAAAATTATATTTTATATTATACTACATATCTACACTTTTAGGGCATATTCTAACATTTATTTGATAATATATATATATATATACTGAAATAACAAAAAGTCTCTACATAAACATTCATAAATATTAGCGTTCATTGGGCGTTTTAGCTAACAGCTTAGTACCAATACAATTTGTGTATAAGTGTAACTCTAGTAATTTAATATTTATTTATTTACTTGTAAGCGTAACAAACGTAATAAAGCCGTTACATTCTTATATGTAAATAATCTTCTCAAAAAAACAAAAAGAAAAACAGCGAAAGAGAAACGTTCTCTTTCTACCATAACTCTTAAATGGCTGTTAATATTATATTTTATTGTAGCTTACGGTAAACTTGACCTAGAACATGTACAACAATGCTCTACATATTGTTATTGTTGTTTTTATTGTTGTATATAACAACTCACGTTTTTATGTCTTCCACTTTAGTCGTGAGAGTATATTAAGTTTACTATAATGTTTGAAATATCCAAAAGGTGGTGGCAGAGGCTCAGGGGATGAACAAAAAACCTGACATATACACAATATACTTTTAGAACAGCTACAGAACAGATTCGTACAGTGTCTGAATATTTTGTCTGTCACTTATGTTGCATAAGTTTTATGTTGCCTGGTCACAATAATTTTTATGGTTCGTCCGTCTATGTCAGTTAAGTTTATAACTTTTTTATATATATACATATATCAGCACCAAAATCTGGGTTTATCTAGACATGTCTGTCCGTATGTCCGCCTGTTCTTGGCACTCTCATGGTCGTAAATTTTGAGATATTAGCAGAAATTTTTGTACATAGGTTTTCTTTTTTTTTTTTGAAGTGGGAAAAATGGATCCATAACCATGCCCACAATCGACAAAAATCTACCCATTAGCCAAAAAAAATCGAGCTACGAACTTTTTAGAAGGTCCCATTGTAATGGAGGTTTTTATACGGCAAAAAATTGCAATTTTTAATATTTCTTGACAAAATTTGGCAAAGAATAGTTAATTAGCGTATTATTAGGCTGTGCCAAATTTGGACCTGATTGGACCATTTTTAGAATAGAATGATATATCACGAAGTGCTATATGGCACAGTCTTGATTTTACTGATACTACCAAAGTAATTGAAGCTTAAGTCGTGGACTAGGTGGTGTGAGGTATCAAATAGTTGGCTTGATCGATTTATTTGCTTTTATTACTTATTTTTACTTCACTTTCTATATAAAAATCATATTATAAATGATACTCCTACCAATTTGTCATAATATTTTTTTTTGTTCTTCTGCTGTTCATAGCCTTGAACTCTTTTTCATATGGTTCATCAATCATGATGGTTAATTTTAGAAATTGTACTCATCAAAATAATGAAAAAATCTTCTAGACGAAGGAAATGTTTCATTAATTAATCATGAGATAAGTGCATGGATGCATTTATAAAAAAAAAAAAACTTGTTTTAAGAAATTCATGAAAGAGGAACAAAAACTTATTTTGAATTTAGAAAAGATGAGTTGTTTATCTAAATGCTTGTACATACTATTCACTATTAAGATTAGTGTGGCAAGTATAAAATTGGCTAAAGATCATATGTACAGGGGGAGGCAAAAAGAGGGAAAGTCTAAAGTAACATCATCCTATCAGATTCTTTACGAAAAAATGCTGAAAAACTCTTTAAAAACTGACTTGTCTTTGGTTTCTTTAATTGTGGATGCGTTGTTCGATCAATTTTGCCCACTTTCACTACTGTGCAAGAATTATCAATAGTTTTGTTGAGATTGGACTGATGTCTTAATCTTTGCGACCAGCAGAATGGTTAGCATAGACAGACAGACATATAGACAGACATTGTTAAGTCAATTCAGAATTTGTTTAAGAATATATATACTTTGCGGCGTTTTTAATGCTTCCTTCTAGGTACTGCAACGTTTTGATTAAGTCAGTATTTCTGTTAAGGTGGGTAGTTGGAGGTGGGTAAATATTTTTGTTTATGTTACAAATTGTTTTCTCATTCCTTGGCCATGACAATCATTTAATAAAAACCATAAAAATTATTGTTTACTACAATATACTCAAGTATGTATTAGTACGTGCCTGTATATACATATTAAAGCAAAACATAACAACTGAACATATTATAGTTATAGTCGGTCAAGCCCAGTCATTTGGTACCCTACACCACTCCTTAAATTATGCTACAATTAGTTTAGTTGGGTCTTTAAAGGCGAGGCATTTCACTTCGTGAAATATCATTCTAGTAAGAAGGGGTTCTAAAAATGGTCCGATCGAGTTCAAATTTGGCACAGCCTAATAATACGCTAATTAACTATTCTTCATCCAATTTTTGTCAAAATATATTAAGAATTGCGATTTTTTGCCATATAAAGACTTTTACCTTCTGCCTTAGACCTTATAGGCGGAGTGGTTTTAAATATGGTCTGATTCGGTTCATTTTCAATAAGATTCCTCTTTTGGTCAATACTTGTCCATGTACCAAATTTCATCGAAATATCTTAAAAACTGCGACCTGTGAACAAATTTAGCTTGATAGACAGACAGACAGACAGACATAATTTAAGAGTCACAAACATCCGCACAAACTTAATATACCCTTTGCCACAAGTGGTGTACAGTATAAAAGCCATAACAAATGATTTTGGGAAATTAAAGTGTTGTGTATATGTATGTGTTGTATGAAAAAAAAATATTAAATTTAAACATTTCATTATTAAATCTCGGGTAAGTTGACTAATCATGCATTTTTCAATGTCTTCCAATGAAATGTGATTAATTTTTACTTTTAGGTGAAAAAAAATTTCTCAAGCAAGGACAAACATTCACATCTACACAAAATAGAACAAAGAACGACATAAATTAATAAAAAAAAAAAAAAGAAAATAATTATACGCTTATTAGCTATGAATTGGCGTAAATTTATTGTTGTTTGGAAGTGTTGTCTACCCACACGTTTAATTCACCTTCACTCACCTATCTACACGACACATCCGCATACATACAGAATGTTTTATCAAAATATTTGATTGTCCGAAAATGACAGCGAAGAGCACTGCATATGATCATCTAAAGGTAGCGTTAATGAGTGTGTTTTCTATTTTGGATTTTATCCTTTCTTTGCTTTTGCGAAATAATAAAAGTTTGGCTTTTTATACAACGCTTGGAAAACTCATTCTCATCAATAACACAATTTATAAATATAAGCTTATAGTTTTAAATAAAAACACCATTAGTTTAAGTATAAATAATAAATTACTTTTTTCGTCAACCTTTCAACTAACTTTGAAAAGATGACATTGACCTTCAACATTGCCAAACATCTTAATGAAATTATCAGGCAAGGCCAATGTAAGGCCCGCAGGTCAACTTTGGCATCGATTTTCAATTTTGACTCCAACACGCAGATGTAACTACTTAGGGACTCTAAGCGGAAAAAATGAGTTTTTGTAATTTTGAGGCAACTCGCTTTGCTTAGTCCGCCTACTGTTAATCCCTCCACTGATTGAATTAATTTTGTGGGTATGGTCTCATACATATACCCGCCCATGATTAACTTTGGTACAATTGTCATTTATAGGCACCAAAAAACATTGATCATGCCTATTGATAGTTATCTAGTTTAATGAATCGATAGTTACGCACTTTTTCTCCAATTTAATAAGAAATGAAATCTCCATCTTCTTCGCTAAGGTGTAAATTTTATGGACCATTTGTAGGGAAAGTTAAACAATGAAAACAAGGTTTAAAATAAACAGTGTTAAGGTGGTCTCTTTGATTCGGACTTCTCAGTAAGACAACATAATAATTAGACTTTTATATAACCTTACCTCAGGGTTCTTTCAGTAGCTGAGTGGGTTAAGGCTTTGTCTGCTCGCTGTAGGACACTGGTTCAAATCCAGCTAAGGAAAACAGTGAAGGAGTTTTTTCAGCTGGTATTTGAATTCAAATTGTCGCGTCGGAATGGTAACCCACCGCCAGTTAAGTATATTTACCATGAAAGTCAAGGTTGGTTGGAAAGGTAAAATCGAATTTGTAAAAAAATCACTTCGTCAAAAAAAAAATCACCGGTTCAACGCGATAAACGTTATTTTTTTAAATCTTTTGTGGTTTCTTCGTCACTTCTGGAACCATCTTCGTGTATATGTGTATGTAACAATTCGAATTGAAAATTTTTGAATCATGTACTAAAAATTTCCTAATATTTTATTCATCCATCACAAAACGTATTCAATCTTTTTTTTTTTTTTTGAAAGCCTTTTCTTACTTAATAATGCTGAAAAGTTATGCTTGCCAAGAATGTTATATTGTTTATTATTATTACAATTCCAAAAAGAAAAAAAAAATATAAAAAAAATTTTTTTTTTTTAAATGATATTTCAAATAAATTAATAAAAAAAAAAATTATATTCACAGCCAACAACAATGCTATAAAAATGAATTTTCATTTTCAGAATTTGCGTGGGTAACATTGAGCACAAATGACACATATTCTCTGGGTGCCTTGGTGTTGGCATATTCTTTGAAAAAGGTAAACACCGCTCATGAATTAGCCATACTGGTGACACCCGCCGTGTCCGAGGCTATGCGTCAACGTCTAAAAACAGTTTATCAATTGGTGTTGGAGGTAAATGTTATGGACTCACAAGACACTGCAAATCTAAAACTATTGGCACGCCCCGAATTGGGTATAACGTTCACCAAACTGCATTGTTGGCGTCTGTTGCAATATGAGAAATGCGTTTTTCTGGATGCTGATGTTTTGGTACATATACAATGAAATTAATGACAGTGGACTGGAATTGAGTTTAATGAATTTTTGCCTCATGTTGTTGTAAATATAAATAAAGGTCCTGCAGAATTGCGATGAATTGTTTGAACGTGACGAGTTGTCTGCTGCCCCTGATGTCAGTTGGCCGGATTGTTTTAATTCCGGTGTGTTTGTGTATCGACCCAGTCAGCAGACATTTGATCGAATCTTACAGTTTGCATTGCAATACGGCAGCTTCGATGGCGGTGATCAGGGTGTTTTAAATCAATACTTTGCCGATTGGGCTGCCAGTGATAGTGGGCGACGTTTACCATTCATTTACAATGTTACCGCTTATGCTGCTTATTGTTATTTGCCTGCATTTAAACAATATCGTGATACGATTAAAATTTTACATTTTGCTGGCAAACAGAAGCCATGGCTGATGCCGTACAATATGCAATCGAAAACAGTTCAAATTCCTTCGGAATATACACATGCAGCTGACTTAATACAACTGTGGTGGAATATATTTGTTGATAAGGTGCACGACCATTTAAATGATAGTATGGTGAGTACCATATAAGGATTAATTGTTAAGCTTAAATTATCAATAATTTTTTTTTAAATGTGCCCACCGTGCCGAGCTTACCTATTTATACCCTGTACCACATTAAGCATTGGCCCAAAAGGATACCTTATTGAAAATTAATCGGATCAGACCATATTTAAAACCCCTCCCCATATAAGGTTCAATTGTAATGAAAATCTTTATATGACAAAAAATCGCAATTCTTAATATTTTATTTATATTATACATAATAAAATTTGGTGAAGTATAGTCAATTAGTTTCGTATTTGGCTGCATCTAATTTGGACCCGATCGGACCATTTTTAGAACTCCGTTCCATAGAATGATATTTCACGAAGAAACTTGTATGGCAGTATAAACAGATACAACCAAATTAATTGTAGCATAATTTGGTGTGGGGCATTAAATGGTCGGGCTTCACCGACTCTGACCTTCTTTACTAGCTTTACATATAAAAAATGTAAAAAAATTAGATACCATTTCCTAATCACATTTGTGGTCTTAACTGTCTTACAAGTGAAATTGTGGAAACTTTTGTTAAAAAATATTACTACATGTAATGTACCAATGAGGTCCATTTTCAGAGAAATTGAAATATTTCTTTCCAAAAAAATCTTTCTACAACCTAAACTTTCCATGACTAGACAACATTCAGGCAGACATGATGAAAGTGATGCAGAAAGTGATCATAAAATATGAGTCTCTGCTTAGCAGTTTAGGATTTTCAAATTTAGAATTGAACCTTTTCCAACCCTCTACCAATAGGGTATAAATTGTTCCATTACGCTCTCACTTATACCATTCAATCCCCCGGCGGCAAAGATTGTTCTGTATCACAATTTTGTTGTTAACCGTCCAATGTTAATATATTCGGTCTCATGCAAGTCATGCTCTTTTTATGGCCTTTTCGGTTTAATTTTAAGAAAATTTCTTTAGCGAAAGAAATGTTTATTGCTTTGTTTTGTTTCGCTTTCTTCTGTTTATGTGCAGCAATATACATTTATCACGCCACACCCATATATTTGTATATATTAATACTACACCATAATATAAATAAACTCATGCTGTTCTTGCATCCATTTTTATTATTATTTTCAATTACATACGTACGTACGTCCATTTAACATTTAAATTTTCTGTTCAAGCACACGCAGCCCGATCACTTTTATTTCAGTCTGTTTTTTATTTTTCTTCACATATTTTATAACAATGTTCTGTACGGTTTTTCTATCTGGCTACCATCCAATTTGTATGCAAATGTATTCTGTCTGTCGAGTCTTGCTTTCAGTTTCCTTCTCATTGGCCATAATATTTATGTACAAGTGGCATTACTTTTATTTATTTTATATGTTCCACGCATTTCTGGAGGTAAGATTCGTTTGCTTTGATGCAAAAGGTTATTATTTTTACAAAAAATAGAATACTTATACATTTAATATGTACGAGTATGTATAAGTGTACATTTTTAATACATATAAAAATTATAGAAAAATTTGAAATATTTAAATGCTGTAGACCCATGTGTTTTAAAAAAAGACGAAACCTAAAACCTAAACTTAGCTTGAATCAAATCTTGAATACTCCTATTTATATTAAAAAGATGGGCGTGGCAGGTCCTTTATTGCATTTTCTATATGTAGTTCATATAAGGTGTCTCAAGTAACAAGACACACACTGCAATAAAAAAGTATGTAAAAATAGTGGGCGTGTATGATAACAGACTTTGGGCAATTCTTCAAGTTGTGCTCAATCATATCGTCTTTTTTTTTCAAAACTACATTTTAACACAAGGTGTTAAATGACAAATTTAATATCATACGTAAATATAAATTTTTATGTGTACACGGAGCGTATGAGTGTCATTCGATTTATATGATATGAACCGTTGTGAATGAAAGTATTGCTAGTGCCGATTTCTCTGACGTCTCCTTTTGAGTGTTTGCAAATGGAAAGGCATATTTATGTGGAGGGTATAAAAATGAGGTCTTAAATCATTTCATTTTTTTCACATATGGGTGCATACAGAACTTTGCCAAAATGTTTGCAAAGTGGTTGCGGGCACCTCACAGAGTTTTGAATCAGAATCGCCTGCTATAGCGATCGAATTACATTTGTCCATCTGCCCATCTGTCCGTGAGCTACCTGAGAAAATCATTCTCCGTGTCATAAAAATTAAGATATTGAAATCAAACTTGGCAGAAGCATTGGAATTTAGGTATAAAAAATATTGATACATACAGTTCTAGGAGAGCTTTAGTGTATCGATGATGAGTCCATAAGATTTAAGTTTAGCGAAAAATAGGTTTTTCATCTGATTTCCAAAACAATCGCGTTTTTGATTAAAATTTAATGGACTCCCTATTAAGGTATAAGTATAAAATTGGACGCTTACGTACACCTACACTCATAATAAAATACGTAAATTTTTTTATAGAAATACGTAAATCTTGCAATTTTAGATTTTTTTTTTGTAGAACTACAGAGTGTACGTTTATTATTTATATTTTTGTCTATACGTCCGTCACAACCCTTAAGATATTATGGCTGGTCGATTCAGAATTTGGTAAACGTGACAAGCTGTTGGCTGTTAAATAGACTGCCTTTAGTGCCTTTGATTGTTGGCATACAATTCTGAAATTTTTCATTTTATACAAATTTGAAAATTTACGCCTACTGTAATATAGTTTTCGAATAATATATATGTATACACAAAAAGAATTTCAACTAATTGTTTTCACATTACTTTTCACTCTGCATTTTCTCCTTTACTTCCATCCATCTATCCTTAACTGTGACTGCTAATTGCTAATTAAATATTTCATTCAATTAAATTAAAAACAAAATGAAAAAACAAAAATGAAAATTCATTAAAGCGTTATTATTGTCCCATACTGACCTTCATAACAAGCGCCTGTGACATAGTTGAGCAACAAGAAAATACCATTTATGATTATGGTATTAAATGCAACGAAAATCATAAAAAATTTATTGAGCAAAAGCATTCTATGGTGAATTTACAAGCAGATCAAACGGATGAGGTACGAATTGTACAATATGATGACCCGTGGGATGATTATTATAAAAAACAAGAAATATTAGAAAATGTGCAAACGCAGCAACAGCAACAACGTATACAATATGAAAATGAAACAAGAGTTGATGCGGAAAATATGATTACAACAAGAGCACAAATAGAAACAGCAACAAAAACAATAACAACAATTCCAAAGGAAAAGGAAGAAGAAGGTTTGCAATACTTGTCTCAAGTAGACTTATCGGAAAAGAATTTTTGCCAAATACAACAACACAAACAATATGAACTGAATAATATAAATAATGTTACAACAACAAAAACAACAATAAACAAAGATGATATCCAATGTTCATTTTCTTTTAACGTAAATCAATTGGAGAATAATTTCTTTCATATACAACAAAAAGAAGAAGAAGACGAAGACATTCTAGAATCTGTAAAGACTGATAATAAAGACTCTTGCCAACTAAATGGATTTGGAAACACTAATAAAATAACACCAATAACAACAATAGCCACCGTTAATGAAAATACTCAATCACAAGAGTATAATACGATATCAATGGCAAATGTTGTTAGCTTTTGTAATGTATTAAAAAGTACTGAAGATGTTGATGATGATGCTGGACATGATGAAGATTTAAAAGAGCTTTATAGAAAAGACAAAATCAAGTCAAATGTTGATGATGAAGATAACTGTAGAGAGGTAAAAAAAGCAAAATTATAACTTTTACATCCAAAAAATGGAACAACTTTATATAAAAAAAAAAGAAATAAATTAAATATAGATTACTGGGTTATGAGTAGCGAGTTAACATAGAAATGGGTTCGCCGTGTCCACTCACTCGATCATCTTCGTAGTTACAATATCATTTATTATCAACATCATTTGGAAAACTTATCATAACATCCTGTTTGTGTAAATTAATGTTTGAGGGAGATTATTTTGAAAGTGGTATAAGTTCAACGCTATAATGAACTTATAGCGGTTTCAAGTTAACCACCTCATATGTACAAAATCATAAGTGTATTGTAATCATTGTTTATCGTCCTAACATTCGTAACATGTGCGTATTGTTTGTCCCGAAATGTCTCCAACATTATTATATATATGTACGTTCTCTAAACATTGTTTCACTTGATGTTTTACTCATTTGTGGTTCTAAGGTGAAGAAAGTGTGAATATTCATGACTAAGCATCACTCTAGTCTATTTACTAACGTCTACAGGGGCTGAACAAAATAATATGAACACTTAACATAAAGAGTTTCACAATTGTAGCTCTTCCATGAATGAAGCTCCCCCTGTACTGTTGTTGTCGCGGCAATACCAACATGCAACAATATGTCCTATATTACATGATGGTGTTCATATTATTTAGTTTATCCCCCCGAATATGCTTTCAAAATGAATGTTTGATGTTGTGAACCTATCGTATGTACTAAATATTTACAAGGTGTATATTCTTGTCATAATTTTAGGCTGGTTTAGCTGGTGTTCTATCACAACTACACTTGGGCGGTACAACGGCAGCCGAACAAGAGGCCTATGAGTTGTTAATGCGTCGTCAGTCGTGGGAGGCGGGTCACATTGATTATACGGGTGTTGATGCATTTGAAAATATCTGGAAGCGTATAGAAGAGACTTTACAAGCTAAACCGGATAAATCTCCACTTGATTCCTAAGCAATTATATACAAGTCACGAAAAAATACACATGCACGCATCTATTTATTCATATAATTGCCATTTTATACTTTTTACAGCTATACTGCACACTTTTTATATTGAAAATAAACTTTAAGACTATTTTTTTAGGTTTTATTAAATATTTAAAAAGTTAAGGTATAAAGTTAATGAAAAATTTACTTAAACCGCAAATCAGCTCAGTGCTATTTTCAGTGAATAGTGACAACAAACAAAACAACAACAAAAAATAATCCCAAAAACAATTATTTTGTTGTTGTTGATCATTCATTCATAAAAATAATGATACATGATGGACAGATGGACAGAATTAATAAGAAAATATATAATGATTATATTTTAGTAAAAAAAAAAAATATAATAAAATTAGTTTGATTGAAAATAATTCTTATATATAATTTTTTTAAAAAAATCTACTTTTTTTAGTTTTTATAAAAAAATTATTTAATTTTTTTTTTCGTGATATATGTTTTTTACACCACGTGTCTAATTATATTGATCGATTCAGAATCAAAATCTAAGTCCATTTAACCATGTCCGTCCGTTTGTGCAATTAAATAAAATATCGCCATTTTTAATAATTTTTTTTAAACAAAAATTGGTGAAGAATATAATAATTGGTTTAATAATTGACTATGTCAAATTTGGATTCGATCGCTCCATTTTTAGAATCCTTTTCCATATAGTGATCTTTCCGGCAATGCTTCGAGTTTACTGATACAACTAAACTAATTATAACATAATATGTGGAACTAAATGGTGTAGGGTATTAAATGGTCGGATATAACCGATATTTCCACTTGTTTTTTTTTAATTCTGATTTTTACTCATAATTGATTCTTGGATCGTTACGTGGTATAAACCAACTAAAGATGTACTCGTAGAGTGTTTGTTGTTTACAACATAGCCAAAAGTAAAATTATTCTTTAAAGGTTGCCAAAGTTAATTAAAAATACAATAATTGTTATATAATTATTTTATATGCACAAGACTAACATCAAAATTACTATTTTTAACAAAAAAAAAAAATATTATTATTTTACTAAACTTACTTACAATAAAGCTGAGGTTTATAAAATCTTAAATAAATAATCCTATTATATGCATTTGTGAGCTACATAACATACTAAGACTTTATCTAAATTGCTTCTAATTAGTTATAAATTAAACAAATAAGAACCTATAATAAAAGCGAAACTTTTTTATTTAATAACTCTCATGCATTTAATTCAATTTTATTTCATATTCAAACTTATTCTTATGTTCCACACTTTACTTTACTCTGCATCCTTCAAATAATGCTAAAAAAAAAAAAAAAAAACAGCCATGATGACCTCAGCCGATATTGAAGATGGTAAAACTGCTCCCGATGCCAAAACTGGAGTTACTACCACATATCGAAAAATTGAAGGTGGTTACGAAATGGTAATCACAACACCTCAACCCAATGGTACAGTCAAGACTACGGTGAAGACGTTTTGGGATCCCAAACCGATGAGTGAAGAGGACTTGAAGAAGGAAATGGCTAATAGAAAGATCGTACAGTCGCGTATGGGGAAAGAGATTCGTATTGATTCGAAGACCACCATGTTGACAAGAGCCATTGAGGGTGGTTATGAAGAGGTGTACACTACCATTCATGATGATGGTACGAAGAGTATGCAAACGAAAACTTTCTATGATTCGGTACCAGAGGGAACACCTTTCCCGGGTCAGCAGCCAAAACAAACGCCACAACAACAACAACAACAACATCAACAACTATTACAACAACAACAACAAAGCCAAAAGCGTGTTACACGTAACACGTCTATGGAGTCAACTGATTCAATCGAGTCCCAAAAATTGGTGCAGAAGATCAATAAACAACAACTACAACAAAGCCAAATGCGCGTTACCCGTAACTCTTCCATAGAGTCAACTGATTCTATCGAATCGCAAAAATTGATGCAGAAGGTCAATAAACAACAACAACAACAACAGCAACAACAAATCTCTCAAATCTCTCAAAAATCAAACGTACAAGTACAACAGTCGCAAAATTTGCAAAAACAATCGACTTTTGAAGAGTCCCGTCACTACTCCGAGAATATCGAGTATACGGAAAATAATCGTACAGTACGAAAAAATTCTGTACAAGAGCAAAGCATAAAATCGATCAGCAGTTCAACGGTAACCGATGGCAGTAATATGCAGAAATTGAAGAAAACTAAGAAACCTAAGGGTTCAATTCCGCCACCACCACCGGATTTTGTACAAAATGATACCACCCGTGTACAAAGTAAACGGGTTCCTGGCGGCACTGAATATACTTATACCACTCAATTGGAATCGGGCAAAACTATAACCACTTCGAAAATTGTCTACGAAGAGGAAGAAAGCGAATTAACCGAAGAGGAAGTGCAACAATATAAGAAAACTTTAAAGGATGCTGAAAAGCACAAAAATATAACAACAACAAAAAAATTGAAATCCGAATCGGGTACAAAGAAAGTGGTACCATCTGAGAATCCGGGTGATGTCACCACCGTGGAAACTATACGCATTAGCGGAGGCACCGAATATCATTACACCACCGTAACTGCGGAGGGTATTGTTAAGAAGGCAATCAAAACAGTGTACGATCCGATTTGTACACAAAATTCGGAAGATATTGAAGAGCAAGAAATTGTTGAGGATTACGAAGAGGAGATCATTGAACCGGGTGAAAAGAATGTGCGAACTGTTGAAACGGTTAAGAAATTGCCGCAACAATTTCAAGGTAAGTAAAGTGTAAAAACATGTCAGGAGTGTGACAAACGGAAGAAAGAAGATTTTATTATATTTTCACTGCTCGATTTCAGAGGAGGTCACCATTATGCATGAGAAAAAGGAAAAGAAAATTAAAAAGTCTATGATTATAAGTCAATGAAAAACTAAATGCTGGAATCGAGATGATGATCCTGATGGATGGAGAGACAGACAATATCCACGCAATAAAACACGTTTATTATGATATTAAAAATATTTCGCATATCTTTCAACTCACATGTATTTTCATTTATTGTTATTTATATAATTTGTCGTTCAATTAAATAAAAGCTATTGGCTAACACTGTCTTGTTAGAACCACATGTTAATCAATCTTAAAATATGTAGTTCTGGCATCAGACATTTTTCATTCACTTCGCGATTTAGTTCACTAGGGACAGTTACCTTTAAGCTGTTTTCACTTTCCAAGAAGTAAGTAATTGCACTCTTTTAATGGATGTTAAGGTGACTTACGAATAATTTGTAGATTTTACACACATTACCCAGAACTAACTATTCCAATTATTCATGTTTTCAATTCAATTCAAAACTAATTATGAAATTGTTAAGAAAATCAAGGTGGTCATGGGGGTGTTGTAACATTCTATTAAAATCCCTTAAATTTGTCCCTATTTAGAAATACTTCTCTGAACAATACAATGGACTAGTTACAATGTGGGCGGGGCGCATTTCAAAGTAATTTGAAACTTGCCTTAGCAACACATGATCAGTCATGCGTTATCATATATTGAAATGAAGAAGAAAACTTGTTATATAATTTATAGAGTTGATTTGTTTTTATTCAAAATTATCGTAAATATTTCAATTGGATATGTAACTACGAAAATGTTTCTCTACAAATACGTTGGTTAATCAAATGTATGTAATATATAAATATGTATTTATTGGGCTTTATTAAATATTTAGTAATTTTTTGTTTTTATTTTTATTTCATCTTATTTCATTTCATTTTATTTTATTTTATTTTTATATGACGTATTTATAATTGGTGTGTAAAATTTATATATATGTAGCTTATCAATTATCATTTATAATCATATAACCACACAGTTCCGTTTGTGTGAAGATATGTCTTTATATTCATATGTTTGTGTTATTTTTTTTTGTGGCGATTATATATATATTTTACATGTGCATGTGTTTATTTGGTTTTGTTGTTTAAGTTCTTAATTAAAACAAAAAATAAAAAAAGAAAAACTTAAATAAAAATATGAACAATAAATAAATGTTGTTTTTTCAAGTAGGTTTTATTAAATAAATTGTTGCTGTTGTTATGTAACAAACATTTAATAGGAAATGAAACAATCAATAAATGAAATATGTCAAGAATTTATTACAAAAACTTTGATATGTAACGTTTTTGTATTAAACGTCCGGCTTTCTTTTTATAAATACAAAAACGTATTAACTGCTAATCAGCGTAATTGCTGGCCTGCGGTGGCATTCTTGGATGCAGCTGCAATAAAATCAATTAAAAATAATTACGATTTAATTATTATAATGCACTAATTAATTAATGACTTAATTAAATAAACGGTAATGAAATATAGAAAGTAAAAAATCAACCTACTCCCAACAGATTTCTGGGCACATAGCCTTCTTCCTCGGTGGAATTTTTCGCCCACCACCATTCACTTTCTGCATCGTCACCCTTACGTAAAATTATCAAACGATCATTAACGCTAAAGGTTAATTCATCAGTGTTTTGTGCCTCATATGAAAATACCGCATACACTTCACCATTATGAAGTATGCCTAATTTCTCTTGGATACCTGAAATTAAACGGATTGAAATGAAATGAAGTAATCAATCAAAGTGAAAGAGGCTAACAGTAGAACTGCCCTAAATTACAATGCTTTATGGAATGCATAGAGTAGTAAATAAAATGGTTGGACATCAAACAGGTTCGATTATTCAAACGTGTTTGATGTTGCAATATGTTCAATATATCTTCAAACCGGATGTACAGACATGATTAAATCAAAACTAAACTGATTTGGAAAACATACTGTACAAATACTCCGAGCAGCCATCGAAACCTTCTTCATCTTCTTCACATTTCTCAGCTGGTGTCTCATGATCAGATAAGGTGGCGGCAAAAAGGCAGGCGCCATTTTCCACCAAAAACTTCACCATTGCCAAATTATTGCAGCTAGCTGCACAATGCAGCGGTGTCCAACCATCCGAATCTTGAGCATTTACATCACAACCAAATTCAACCAGAAATCTTTAAATAGAAATGTTCTTAAGCAGAAGATTCTCTAATTTGTACAATAGTTCACTTACTTGACAATGTCAAAATGACCGGCACATATGGCATTATGTAGAGCAGTAATGCCCTCATCATTGGCGGCACTAGGATTTGCCACCTGCATGGCTGTTTTCTTCACCAACTCCAATTCACCTTCCAAACTGGCATCCAACAGCAGAGCCAATGGATCGAAACTAACGCGACGCGTTAATTTTGGTTTATTACTTCCGCCTAAGCCATTAACATTCGAACTCGTACGCATGCGCCTTTTTAAACTGTCCGGAGACGATTTCTCTTCAGTTGATTGCGTTTTATTATTTGACCGATCTGTTTCATCTGTACTGCTCGAGGATTGAGGTGACAGAGTATTTGGGGAATTTTGTGCCGGTTGCTGCTGCTGCTGCTGCTGATGTTGTTGTATTGTAGTATTTTCCAAATCATTAATCACTGATTCATTTGAAGAATCGGAAATTGCTCGTTTATCATTAACAGCATAACTACCGTTAGTTGTGGGAGTGGTGGTAAAGTCCATTTTACGAATCGGCTGTGCTTGGGTATTATTTGTAAGTTTTGTTACAGCGTTGGAAGATTTCAAACGCGGCTGTTCACAGAGCGGTTGCTTCCGTATGGTTAAAGGTTTCGCTTTAATTGGTAAATTATCATTAATATTTTGTGTTTGTATACCACCACCAGAGGACTCCGTGGGTGGTGCTGTTACTGCTCCCGCTGCCGTTGGAAAATTACCATTAGTCGATTTCTTATTGTTATGATCCAATACTGTAGTTTCTGGGTTCATCATTTTATGCGGTTTGGGTGGTAGAGCAGGACGATCCGAAGCATTGCACGTATTTGTTATAGTTGCAACTATATTAGGTGCCACCCGATTCACTTTGGGACTGTATGGTATAATTTTAGGTATTGAACTTGAAACCGGGGTAGGAGCCACACTACTAATGGGTTTACGCGGTGGTACAGCTAGAGTACCGGTCGGCACTAATGGTTTCGATTTGTTGGACCCTTGAAAGGGTATCGATGGAATACTCTCTTGCGGTGTACTGGAGCAATTGGAAACGGCAGTGGCCATCGATTTATTGGCTGTACCTAAGGGCATACTGTGTACCGTCAGTTGTTGCGTATTCTTCTCCGATAAAGTTTCACTTGTCACCGCTTTTTCGATTTTCTTATCCAAATCCGATTTTTCCCTTAACGTTAAGTGATTTTGATTCCCTGGCGAAGGCTGTTGTGGATTGGGTGAAGTTTGTGGATATGTATTGGCATTTGCTTTATGTGTGCTGACGGCTGAACAGGTTGATGAGGTGGCTGATGTAGAGGAAGGAGATGCAGCAGCCGGTGAAGAGGCAAAGGCATTGGGAATACTTTTGGGTATTTTACTACCCAACATTTGTGCGTTGGTCGTGTTGGTGCTATTACTATCTAAATTATTATTGGACTTATTGTCCCTGTTCAAGTCTTTTGGTTTTTTCGGTCCCACTTCAGCGTATATGTGATGTGAAGTATCGACTTCCACGGTTGGTATTGATGGCACACTTTTTACGGGGCTATGATTTTGTTCTCCAATCATTTTTGTACTAATCGTAGCCGTTAACATTTTCTTCTTCGCTAATTTCGATTCATCACTTTCACAAGTGAAGCTGATTGTTGCGTTGCCTTTCTGGGTAACGGAAGCACCATTCAAATGGCTCTTGACTGGTGCACTGTTATTATTGTTATTGGTGCTGTTATTGTTATTGTTATTTGTGTGATGGGACGCCGTTAAGTTCAACTTGACGTGTGCGTGATCTTGTATTAATTGGTTCTGTTGGTTGGTATTGGCGGTGGCGGCCGCATGCTTCAATATATTACCCAAATACGAGGACGTTGTCGTAATGCTCGACTTTTGAGGCGTATGAATGTAGGGCTCTACGGCGGCTACATTGCCCCGCGATATATTACGATTTGTCGTTTCCCGATTAATGATATTTGAGAATTTGTTATTGCTGTTGTTGGGGCTGTTGCTATTGTTGTGATTGTTGTACGATGTTTGGCTGGGGTGTTGCTTCTGCAATAATTGTTGCTTTAAAGCGGCCACCCCGGATTTCGGTGGTGCACCACCACTACCTTTATAGTTGACATCTGGATCATAAACTGTATTGTGTACCTGTGAGTTAACCACCGTGGGTGATTGCTGACGATATTGTTGTTGTTGTTGCTGCTGCTGCTGTTGTGGTTGTTGGCGCGGTTGCTGTGATTGCTTTGCTGGAATATTTATTGCGGCATTTTGTAGAGGTTGTTGTTGCTGTGTCTGCTGTTGTTGTTGTTGTTGTTGTTGCTGCTGATGCTGCAGCTGTTGGTGTTGCTGCTGTGAACTATTCTGTATATTTGCAGCTTTTTTGCGTTGCAATCGGGTCTGTAGCTCATAAATCCTTTGATCCACTGAACGCAGTTCAGCTTGTCGTTGTTGTAAAGCTTCACGCTGTAAATGCAATCGCGCATCCTGCTGCAGCGACAATTGATTACGGTACTAAATACAAACATTCCAAAAATAAATTAAAATGGAATTGCTCAGCTAATGCCCAGTTTTCATGTGATACGTACCATTAATTCTCTTCTCAGCTTCTCTAGTTCGCGAGAGGCTTGAGGCGGCAACGGTTGCCCAGCCGTTGTACTGCCACCCGCTATCAAATTGATGGGACATCGCCGATCTCTTCTTAAATCTTCTAATTGTCGGGTGAGGGCCTCAACCTTGGCCACTGCCAAACTCAATTCTTTCTCTTTCTCACTAAATAAAGCTCTAATCGAATCCAAATCATTACCTAGAAGAGTAGGAAAAAAAAAAAATAAACAACAACTTCAGTAAATTTTCAAAGGAAAGGCTAACTAAACGAAACCAAAAGGTTTCTTTTATTTAATCACAGTCAACATTCATTCATTCACATAATTCACTCATCCATTCAAATTCATTTAAATGAATAATACACCACAGCACGCCGCGTCTCAGTTAGCTATAGCTAGAGAGACGGAGAAATGGAAACAGGAAAATAGGCTACACAGAGTAACTGTGAAAAAAAAAAAAACTAATACCCGTTAAGAACATGAACGTGTTGTTACACATATACACATGCAACCATACTCTGGCACCCATCCAAGTGTGATTTCTTTATGGTATTTGGCTTATAAACTCAATTACACTGTACACGGTAGTTGATGGTTGGTTAGAATGCGCACGCATGGCTGGTACGCCGCGTTTAAAAGTGACTTTAATACACAAACACGATGTAATTGCGTAATACACAGATTTAGACGCGTGTATGTGTGTGTGTGTGATGTGTAACTTTTCTTCATCAAGTACCAAGCTTGTAATTTATTTAGCAATTCTCAAAAGAAGTTCTCTTGCAAAGTGTGAATACAAATTATTTTCATATTCTTGGAAAGTTTTTTTTTTTTTATATTCATTAATCATACCATGAAGGCTCATTACTACAATACATCTTTGTTTAAATGACAACATTATTGCCATAATCTCAATCTTTAATACATTCGTTAAGAGAGCATGAATGGTAATAAGATGTTGCAGCATATTTCACTGCATGGCTCCTAATAAAATTTACAAGGCCTAGGAAAATAAATTTGTTCAAACTTTTTGTGGAAGCTTGTAAATTAATTCACCTTTTGAATGAAGTATATTATTTGGGCGTGGCACCGCCCATTTAGTTAATAAACAAGAAATATTAAAAAAAAAGGTTTTTTTTAAGTAAATGGGCAGTGCCACGCCCACTAATTAGATATCCCCGAAAAGCTACAGAAATTTCCAAACATTTGCAAAAAATTTGACCAAAATCGGAGCAGTAGTTTTCCAGTTATAAGCCAAACAAATCCACATTCATTCTTGTGTGTGTGTGTGTGTGGTCGTCATTTTAAAAGTCATAAAAATATCAAAAAATGTGAAAAACACCAGGCGCTCAGAAATGCCCAGTAAGTGAATGTGGATTCAACATATTTTTTAAACCCTTATAACTTGGAAACGGCTGGACCGATTTTGTTCAAACTTTTTGTGGAAGCTTGTAAATTAATTCACCTTTCGGATGAAGTATATTTTTTGGGCGTGGCACCGCCCATTTAGTTAATAAACAAGAAATATTTAAAAAAAATTATTTTTTAAGCAAATGGACGGTGACACGCCCACTAATTAGATATCCCCGAAAAGCTACAGAAATTTCCAAACATTTGCAAAAAATTTGACCAAAAGCGGAGCAGTAGTTTTCCAGTTATAAGCCAAACAAATCCACATTCATTCTTGTCTGTGTGTGTGTGTGGTCGTCATTTTAAAAATCATTAAAATATCAAAAAATGTAAAAAACACCAGGCGCTCAGAAATACTCAGTAAGTGAATCTGGATTCAACGTATTTTTTAAACCCTTATAACTTGGAAACGGCTGGACGGATTTTGTTCAAACTTTTTGTGGAAGCTTGTAAATTAATTCATCTTTTGGATGAAGTATATAATTTGGGCGTGGCACCGCCCATTTAGTTAATAAACAAGAAATATTAAAAAAAAGTTATTTTTTAAGCAAATGGGCAGTGCCACGCCCACTAATTAGATATCTCCGAAAAGCTACAGAAATTTCCAATTGTTTGCAAAAAATTTGACCAAAATCGGAGCAGTAGTTTTCGAGTTATAAGCTAAAGAAATCCACATTCATTCTTGTCTGTGTGTGTGTGTGTGTGTGGTCGTCGTTTTAAAAATCATGCCATATTAAAAATGTGAGCAAATACCAGGCGCTCAGAAATGCTCAGTAAGTGAATCCGGATTCAACGTATTTTTTAAACCTTTATAACTTGGAAACTGCTGGACGGATTTTGGTTAAACTTTTTGTGGAAGCTTGTAAATTAATTCCCCTTTTGGATGAAGTATATTTTTTGGGCGTGGCACCGCCCATTTAGTTCATAAACAAGAAACATTTAAAAAAGTTATTTTTTAAGTAAAAAATCCACTAATAAATTTATTTAAATTTAAACTTTTAATTTTAAAGTATTTTTTCGTTTTTTAGAGATATCGGTGATAACCTTTTTGCGTCTCTGGTGCACAACTGAATCTCAGCCCTTTTCCTTAACTAAAACAATTCTATTGAAAATATCTCACACTGTGGGTGTGGCATCTATACAATTGGGTTTTCTCAATGAAATTTTTTCTTTGTGTAGGATCGGACCATTTTTAGAATCCCTCTTTATATAAAAATTTAAATTTTTTAACTGCATAGGTAAATTTTTGTGTGCTTGGCTCTTGATCGATTTTGTCCAATTTAAGAAGCTTTCTACGTATGGAAACTAGAAATGTCTTAAAATTTGAGAGTGAAAACAACAGACGGATATAAGGAGATAAATGTCTAGATCGTCTCAGTTGTTGATGCTGATTAAGAATATGTATTCCTTCTGGGTTGAAGAGCGCGTTAAAAAACTGAAAAAAATATTAAAAATGTGTCTCGCATGGTAAAAAAGTTTACCACCCATGCAATACATTCTTTAGTTCGACTTAATATAAAAAAGATTTTTATCTAAAATTCCAACAAATTTATGTTTATTTGTATTTGTCTACATCTATCAACTGATGTGAGTGACGGAGTGCTAGGCACTCATTCAAATGGATAATGACGAAGGGAGAGAACACATAAAGAACAGCAGGTACTTACTTAATGTTACATTGTAGGTCTTCTGCAAATCCACTTGACCCCTTAAAGCACGCAAACGCCTCAATTTCGATTCTTGTGCTTCGACACGCTCACGTAATCGTCGCAAGCGTTCACCTTCAGCATTGGCAACTGCATTGCGCACCTCTTGTTGCTTGAGGAAACGTAAACGTTGCTCCTTGGTGGCCAACAGCTGCTGTTGCGAATCAATTTGTTGTTGTTGACGCAGTGCCATTGCCCTTAATTCGGCTGATGTCAGCCTGCCAGGCACCTGTAAATAGAATGAATCGAGAATTTTTTAAACAAACACAACAACACAACACACACACATGAGTGTGTGTGAAACTTATCAAATAAATCATTCGATGATAACAATTTTGTATAAGATTAGGTAGAGCAGCGAATATGAAATAACAAGGAAAAACAACGACAACGGGAGAGAGACAGAGAGAGATGGATCCCTCCAAGTAAAACCTTTCCAAAACATATTTATTTTATTTTATTTTTTTTTATTGAAATTTTTGCACGTTTTTTGTGTAGGTTACGCTTTGTACGTTCGATTTGAATAATTTCCTTTTGTGTTCAAGATAACTGGAAGGAAATTTTATTACAAGCCTAAGTAGTGCAGTTGGTGCGTTGTAGATGGATGACAAGACTTACGTTCAATTTTGGTTCAGCTGTAACGACGGCGGCGGCATTTGCACTGAGACGTTCCTGTGATGGTAGTGGTTGCTGCAGCTGTTGCTGCTGTTGTGGTTGTTGTTGTCGTTGCTTCGCTATTGGCATAACTGAGGGTGGCATTTTTGGTAGATTTCCGGAGACAGGACGGCATACACACGTCAACATATTGCGACAGTGATGTCACACACACACTCGCGCACTATTTGTCTATCTGGCTTGGTGTGTGTTCGTTCTATCTCACTTTGCATTAATTTAATAACCTACCACTACACAAAACATACCATCAATACTCTTTTGAAGCATTTTTAACCGTTCTTGTCACTTATTAACAAAGGCACACACACACACATACATACGCACATACTGTCACAATTATAAACATAAGAGGCTGTCAATGAGCCTGCCTGCTAGTCAAGTGTTGCTGTTGTGACATGCGAATGCTGCAGTGTCATCAATATCAAAAGCACCACATATGCGTGCATACATACATTAAACAGATAATGCCACAGCAGTGGGTACGCGCCTAACACGTTCACGTTTTATAAGGAGCTGTGCCAAATTTCTCTAAAATTCGTTACTTATGTGTTGTAAGTTTCAACTGGTGCACCAGACTCATCTTATTTAAACATTTTATAATTTCAGAGAGTTTTAAAGGCGCAATATATATGTATATGTATTTGCCACGCCCACCGATTTGGTTTAAACCAAATTTAGCTTTCGTACTTGTTTAATTGAATTCATTTATAAATATCCCAACATGTCTCATTCAAAGACAACACATTTCATATATCATCACAAAATGTCGTCAGTTCATTTTTATTAAATTATAATATATATGCAACTGTGTATGACTATGTCTATTCTTTGACACTTTGTTCGTTCCCTTTTAAACTGTTTTATCAGAAAGGACAAGTGGATGCGGAAGTTTATCTAAAATAACAAAAACATTTTCGTATCTTTCTTTATGTAGCTTATTAGGGAAGCCAGAAAATACTAAACGAAACATATTTAACCTTTTATCTTTATTCTCCGAGGCTTATAACACACAACACGTTATTTTCTAAATAAGATTTTTCTATTAAAAGTTATTTCGTTCGTTCTTTCTTTCTTTCTTTCTTGTCTTTTCGTATGGATACATGGTACTGTGGAAATATCTAACTTCCGTAACTTAAAAGTGGCAATAACAACATACAATATAATGTTGGCTCATATACGTATTAGTTTATTATTATTGTATATAAAAATTATGTTTCCAATGGCAACAATTGATATCATGACGTAATTATTAGTCCTGTTATGAGTAATATTTTGAATGAATTTGTGAAGATAATAAAATTCATTACGCTTACGCTTAAAAAAATTACATTCCAAAGAGCTTAATTTTTACTGTATTCTACTGAACTGTACTGTACTCTTCTGTACTCTATTGCAACTTACTGTACTGTAGTGTACTGAATTGTATTGTATTGTACTGTACTGTACTGTACTCTAAGGTTATTTTAGATTGTTTTCTCACTTTGTATTGTACTGTGTTAAACTGTACTCTTATTTAACGTACTGTAATGTACTGTATTGTTCTGAACTGTACTGTACTGAACATTAGAGTACTGAACTATACTTTATTGTACTCTATACACCACTATACTGCGTTGTACTGTCCTTTAAGGATATTTTAGATTGCTTTCTCACTTTAAAAAATATGAAAAGGTTTTGTTCTTGTTTTCGTTTGTTTTTGAACACATTTAATCTATATAATCACTTAAGATTTCTTTCTTTTCTGTTCTTAATCCTGCCACTAAAAATCGGAAAGTTTCTAAAACAAATTGAAAAGCGTGACTGCAAATGGTACACACAACAATTGAACAATTAAAAAATCAATAACAGCTGCAAAATACTTGATAATAGACAAAACATTATCCTTGCATTTTTCGGTAATTGCAAGCTTTTGAATTATATCGTGGTTTAACGATTTTCTTTGCGGCATCTGTTCTACTTGATCTAAATGGAATAATAAGCTTTAGAAACCTCTACCACATGTAGAGAATAAAGCAGGAATAGCTCAATAAAAATATTACTAACTCTTTATTTTTCAACGGTGAACGTATAGGAATGTATAGGAACGTTTACTTTGATAACATTCGTTGTTTAACACATAAAAATATCGCTCATAATAAAAGATAAACGACTGTATGTATATAACCTTCCATTGACATCAACTTGGGTTAAAGGAAACGCTTCAATTTATGCTTCATGAAGACATTTCCTCAATTGACTTAAACACGCACCATGTGTACATAAATAAATGCTATTACACTAAATTATATTAGATTTGATGAAATTTACATTTGTGACTGACATTGTTGTGACATTGCTCACATTCAAAGGATTCTTGCGAGTTATCCCGCTGACAGTGATGAACTATTTTATGCGTACAATGTACGGTGTACGATTATGCAAGTGTTACATTGTAATGTATACATACACACATCCATGTATATACATATTGCATTGCACTTGTATATGTGACGGTATGAAGCATAAATTATATCATGTCTGTTAACTGTGAGCAACTGTGCTTTGGTTACAACTAACTTGACTTATTTTATGTGCAGTGGAAGTCCTACATGATTTTGTATACATAACCATATCAACAGAAACTTATTGTATATGTTTATAACTCTGGACAGTTCTACGGATGCGTTATTATTATGTATGCAACGATGGCCCGCTGTGATTTTGATGAAAATCATGAACAAAAAATTCCGCACCAGCCATACCACTCATTTTATGATGAAATAAAGGGAATTCCACTACAAAGGGAACATGATTATAATGCTTTAGCACCACATTAATGAAATTATTTACATTCTTTACATTCTTGCACTCTATTGATATCACAGCTTATCACTGGCATAATGTTGAGAAGGGAGATAAATAAAATCGAAACCGAAAAAACCATTTACTAACCGAAGTTATGCGAAATTACACAAATTTTTATGAAATCAGAGTTTTTAATCTGTCATAAAATGGAGGCAGGATCTACAAAGTCTTTATTTGAGGTTAAGGTTACAACTTTGTACCAATAACTTAACAAGTAAAGAAATTAATTTTGTCTGAGGCCAAATTTTAAATACCTTCCACAACTGTATACAAGTTGGGGGCGTGGCAGGTATATGATTACGCCCTCTAATAATGTAAGTATTATTACCTATCAACTTATAAGTCGGATTCTGTACCAAAGAAGTTTTTTTTGTAAATTGTGGGCGTGGCTGGCATATAAATTTATTTATTTTTAGCATGGATATACTAATTATGTAAATCATGGAATTTTAAAAGTAAATTTTTTGTCTAATTTTTAAAATTGTGGGCGTGGCGCTTGACCGATTTTACCCATCAATATCCGATTAGAAATGTGGGTATAAAATGTTCCCTTAATATCTCAAAATTGATAATGGGAAGCTTGTCAATAAGAGGCAAACACAGAGAAACCCAGGCGGACACTATTCAGATTGATTCAGGTTTTGATGTTGATCAAAATATATAAACTTTATAAGATGTTAACATATTATATAGAGAATAATTAAATAGGCGGACAGGCATTCTATTTAAACACATGAACAGACCGACAATCTTTGATTTCTTTAATAAAATGAAAGAAAAACTTTTACTTAGCTTATGTACAATATATCAATATGCATGTGAACGTATATATATATACACATACATACTTATATTCCTTTGTGTATGGTATATACTCGTATGCTGAAGAAAATTGTATTGAAAACTTTCTATGTCTTCTTCATATTGTATGAGAATGATAATGTTATTGAACAGACTGCACTGTCACTCAGCTTAACTCAGCTCACTTGGCAATTGTCGTTTCATTTGTTGTTTTAGCTGTTATTATTAACAATACAAAATGTTGTCAAGGAGGGAGGTAGAAGGGAGAAAGCAAAACTAATTTTCTTGGCCGTGGTCAAACGGTAATTTACTTCACTTAATAGTGAGTGGCCATGACAATATCAATATCATCCAAATACATTTCTATACAATGTATAGAAGCATTTATATACAATATATCAAGCAACTGTAGAATATTGAAAAAAAAAGAGTACGATATAACGTTATGTGTACACGCTATGTGTCTATTCTAAGCGTATTATTCTATTATATAGACTTGACAAAGCGTAACGAAGGCACAACGGTAACTGATTACTCATTTACAGAGAATCAGCTACTATTCTTGTTGGTGTTGTGAATATGCACATAGAGGGGACAAATAGATAAAATATATATTTATACCAAAGCAATCAAAATCATATTGATGTACAAGTCAGTTCAGTAAGGATGACATCCTAAGATTGATATTTTGTTAAATATTTGATTTGATTATATTATACAAACAAGTATAAGCCTTGGGTGATACTTTTCTGGTAAAAATGAAGGTATGGACAAATAGACACATATTGCTTTTACGCATAGTTTGAAGAATATTTAAAAATTAATCTAACGTAGCGATTTTTTTCTTTTTTATATAATAATAATAACTCAACTATAAACATCTGTCCCTCGTACAAACTGTTTATTCATTAAATATTAATAAACGTAAACAAAATGAACATGAACTCTGTTTATCCCTTCTGTTAAAAACCTGTCACTTTATACCATCTACTCGAAGGTTATTTAAGAAATAAAAGTCAAATATTATATAAAATATTTTCTTATACTTCCTTCTACAACAGTTTTAACATGTCAAGCTTATTAAAAACTTCAAGTAAAAGAAACCAAGTAAGAAAACGAAACTTAGAGCTTAGGCCAAATCTTAAACACTCTACATATTTACATACAAAAAGTGGGCGTGGCAGGCAGGCATGATTCGTCCTTTTAATAGTGTATATATCAACTTATAAGTCGAGTTCTTTATACATTTTCTTTTTATTAATTGTGAGCGTGTCGGTTATACAACCACGCCCTTTTTTGATGGAGAAATTATAAATATGTGTATAGTACACAACTTTGTAGATCAATTTTTGTGGCAGATATATAGATTTTTGTCAAATATGGGTGTGGCTCTTAGCCCACTTGCATGCAGAAAGAATAAATGTCTGTACGAAATGTCAGCTCCATTTACCTCAAAATTTCTACCCGTGGGAATGAAAAAAACAGACGGATATACCTCGCGTTCTTGTCTAGATCGTTTTAGATTTTGATACTGATCATGATTATATATACTTTGTAGGGTCTAACAACTCTTTTTCGCTGGGTGTTGCATATGGTTTAACAAACTTACTATGGTCATCTTTTGTGAAGGGTGAAAAATATGAAACGAAACCTACAAAGTTTCAAAACATAATTTTAATGTTTATGTCTAACTTTAATATTTACATTAACGTACCTTATAAAAGAAACAGACATTCGTGAAAATAAATATTTAGTTTTTCTGAAGCCTGCATATATAAATAAATTAAAATGATATAATATTTTTATAAAAAACTATTCAAGTGCATCATTTTCTAAGAAAAGTTTTCAGTGCAGAGTCAGGCAATGTAAGCGACAAAGAATCGATTCAGATTTTGATTCTGAATTTAAGATGGGTAAGACATTGGCTGAGTAAGCCAATCTTGATTATACACATTTTATAAAGTCTTATAATTTAGCTACGGCTGAACGGATTTTGTTGAAACTTTTTGTGAAATCCTACAAGTTAGTGGATATTATGTGGACGTGGCACAACCCAGGTACTAAGAAATGGGCATTGCCACGCTCTTCAATTAAAAATCTGCGTAAAGCCACAGAAATTTCCAAGCGTTTGCAAAAATTTTGCCAAAATCGGAACAGTAGTTTTTTAGTTATAAGCCGAGAAAATTCACATTTATTCTTGTGGTCGTAATTTTGAAATTCGTGCCTATATATATAAAATTCAGATCCATTCATATATGATATTTCTTCGAACACACACATATGTGTATTTATATATTATATATCAGCAACAAGATAATTGAATAATTGTAATGAAAGCCTGAAGTGTTTGGATTATGTTCATTAACCTACTGTAACAACTTTGTTAAATCAAGACATCAGACCAAGAATAATAACTTTTGCCTATGATTACAACACTATTAAGAGCCGACAACATATATTGTATAATAATAATGTCAACAACAACAACAACAATAATAACAACAGTTATAATAATGATAATAATATGCAACGGTAGCAATTTACTTGAAAAGCAAACGGCGGATAGTTTGTTAAAGGTGGTATTGGTGTAGCAGTGCTATTTTGTCCTCTCGTAAGGTAAAGGTGTAACCACCGGAAAACAACACATACACACACACACACAAACACACTTAAGCAGTCAAAGTGTGGTATTTGCAATCAAGCCTTTGCAGCAAGTGCTGTTTACTTAGTCAGCTTGTGTTAGTTATTCTATAATTTTCTTCTTCATCATTTATCGATTCTTTATGTTTCCTTTCTCTAATACACCGCGCTAGATATACCAAAAGTGTTAAAAAAACCACAAACACTTTAACTTCCTTGTGTTGGTTGTGGTTATTGTTGTTGTTGTGGTTTGTGTTGGTTACCTTTTCTATGGAGTAGATAAATTTTTGTAGTCAAAACTTATTGTATTCCCCTCAAAAAGAAAAAAAAAAGCCTTGAAAATCTCTGTTTTCGGTTGTGTACGTGAGCTAATACAAAAATTTATCCAGGTTGTAGCGGTATGCGGTGACTTTGCTGTACTTTGTTCTCTATTCTTCTCTTATTATACCCTCCACATAAGAAGGAATATATATAGATTTATCATTCCATTTGCAACATTCAGAAGGAGGTGCCAGAGACCCTTGATCAGCAACAAAAACTGTATCAATCTTGACAAGTATGTCCGTGTGTCCGTAACTCCGCCTGTTGTTGGTATTGTCACGGTCGCAAATTATAATATATATTAAACAAATATTCGGTACAAAGACTTTTAGTGTCTGGGCGCCAGATTGCTATTTAAATTGGAATGAATCAGTCAAGAGCCACGCCCACAATCGACAATCATTTATTTATCCGCCACAATAATTAATGTAAGAAGCTGGAATAGATTCCACTTACATGCAGAATTAGAGGGCGTACCTGCCACGCCCACCCTTTGTAAGTACATATGTAAGGTACTTAAGATTCAGTGCAGTTTTCTTTTTGTTTTTTGTCAAATTATCAAAAGACAGTTTCCCACCCCAGTGTATTAAGCTGGTGGGTGTATGTGTATATTTTGCAAAATATTTAAATTTCTTTCCTTTTTAACTTTCTACGTGCGTGAGGGAATTTCTACGTACCCATATACGCGCGTATACGTGAATAACATTTTGAGTTTCCTTTTTTTGTTTTGTCTGGTTATCTTCTTCTCTTTCACTTCCCCTCAACTGGCTCTTTGTTTTTAATGCAGAACCGAAAATACAATATTTAGTTACAAGGATGCCAAACAAAGGAACTTTGGGAAATGAAGAAAAAATGGTGGAAGTAAAAACCCCAGTCAGAGTAGCACTAACAATAACAACAACAACAACCAACACTTTGAAAAGTTTTTCTATTGTATTATATGCAGCACTTAATAGAACAAAATTTTATTTAAATTATATTTTCTACAGTTTGTTGACTGTTTGTTTGTCTCTCTGTCTCTCTCTGATTCCCTTCTTGTTTCTGTCTGTTTGTTCAAATCTGAAAATCTCTTCCCCACCAGGGCATATAACACTACTAAGTGATGGCAAAGAACTCTTTCGAATGCAAAGACCTTGAGGTTGTGTGTGATTCAAGGGGAAAACACAATATATTTGAATTTAATAAATTATACTTGAAAAATTCCATACAGTGTGTTTTGTGCGTGCTTGTTTTTATCATTTCTAATTGTTGGATAGAATGGAAAATAAGGATAACTTGTACACTCAACAGGCAGCATAGGGTCATACAGAATGTTTGCTTGCAATTGTATTTATCGGCTTGGGAATTTTTTAATTGGATTTGCATTTCAGGCAAATATAAATCACAATACATATTTATTAATGCCCGCCTGCAATGCCATTTAAGCGGATTAAGCGGTTCTTTAAAGTTTAGGAGATTGATTTTATTAAATCTTTAAAAAAGAAACTCAAGTATTATTGTATAAGAATATACACTCGCATAAGCAAACAAATAATTCGTTGAACTGTAAAAGACTTTAATTATTACTCACGTCAAGTATTTATAAATGCATTAAATATATTATAAAAAGATAATAATTTTCTATATTGAAGAAAAACATTTCAATTGAAAATTTGTATAAGATGCACATGAACCTTAATGTTGACATTTTCAAACATCATTAGTATCGATGAGTTTATCCATGATGCTCGCATGTAATGTGACACAACATTTCTGATTGACATTTTCATTTCAACATAAAAGCAAATCGAATAATGCGTTAGACTCATGTAACTTATAGCACAAGTTTGTGCAGTTTACAAATATATTCCGAGTTTATAAATAAATGATATTTTATAGCCCAAACGATTTTAGAGTCGAAAGTTACAACTATATGCTAGATAGCTTGAAAATACAAGTAGACATGGCTTAGAAGCTTAAGAAAAGTATACCACACAAAAGTACAAATCCACTCCTTCCATTTAAAGTCAATATCATATGTAATGAAATGTTACATGTAGAGGAGAAGAACAAGTCAATTATATGAACAAATTCGAATCTATAGTTCTGGCCATCTCGCAACCATTTCGTAGGATCTATTTTTGACCCTTCATTCACTCGGCATTTCTAACTGAATTGTTGTAACCTAAACGAAAATCAATAACCAACTCTTTGAAAGCCTTCATTAAGTAATAAATGCAAGTAATTTCCCTTTAATGCAATATTCAATCAATTTTCACAACAATTTAACTTTACTGCCGAGAAGAATCGGAAATGAATGAAAGGAATTTCTAAAATGTTTTAATACAAGTTGTGCTTGCAACATATCTCTCTCTCTCTCCTTTGGAAAGTTGTAGATGCTGACTGAGTATGTAAATTACAATTACAATTACAATTACAATTGAAATTACTTCCAGAAATTTAATCTCTTTTATGACCCTATAAATGTCACAAGTCTCTGACTAAGAGCCTACAATTCTCACTCACCACCAACACCCAGAGAAGCAACTTTTAATAAGCAAAGAAAACCTTAAATTTAGCTTAGAATACATTTTAAATGTCCTCCTTAATTATATACAAAATGTGGGCGTAACAGATAATTTACGCCCACTAGTAGTTTATGTATAAACATAGTACCTATCAAATTACAAATTAGATGCTAAAGAAAGTATGATTTTTAAAAATTGTGGATGTGGGCGTGACTGTTATGCGGCCACACCCACTTTTGGAAATAATCATAATAATGTGAAGAAAAATTTCCATTTCAAAGTTAAATTTTATGACTAATAGATGGATTTTTGGGAGATGGTGGGCGTGGCACTAAAAGGATTTTATCCAACTTAAAATATTGATACAAAATTTCAACTCAATATCTCAAAATTTAAGACCATCAATGCATATGATTAGACCCAGGGACGTACGGACATTGCTAAATCAAGTCTTATTTTAATGCTAATCAAGAATATACTGTTTCGAAAGCCCGAGTGTTGCCAACAGAATAACAAACTTAGTTAACTTTGCTTTTTAGGTGAAGAGTCTGAAACCAAAGGGCAAACAATTTATTACAACAATTAGAAACATTTTGACAAATTGTTCAGACTTCAATTGTATTTCCTAAAGCCGACCACTTTGTATGTGTCTGAAACAATGGTCAAGGCGGATGCACATGTTACAAGTAACAATTTTTCATATGTACAATGAATTGGTTGTAAACTCGTACATATGTACGTGCATAGAAACGGATATTCGAACAGAGATTTCTTTATCGGAGCAAGGATAAAAAAGTAACAATTTTATGCTGCTCAATATTATGCTGTAAGAAACATAGTTTTTTTTTTTACCCTTGAGAGAATATTTTTAACAAAGATAAAGTGGAAGGATGAGTATGAGTGTGTTGAGAATGTATGTGTGCATGAGTTAAGGAAGTATGTACGTGTTTGTGTATGTGTGCGTATGTGTTATCATGTGTTATCATATAGAGGAGCCTTCGTACAGGTAAAAAGTGGAACGTGATGGAAGATTTTAGTAATAAAATTTGTTCCATTTAGAGTTCATAAATTTTTAGTCATGTATGTTTCTTTTTAGCTGTCAGCAAACTCCTTAACTGCCAAGTGCGAAATCACTTTTGTTGTACGTTTGTAACACACACGTGCATATGAAATATTTAAATTGTAACGTGTAGAAGAAGAAGAAGAAGAAGACGAAGTTATTTATGTTATAATTACTTTATTGCACTTATGCACGCGCACACACGCGCACACACACCTCCTTTGCTGTCAACCCTTTTAGAACAATATCAGTCACAAGTTTTGCACTTAAAGGAATATATTCAATAAACTGAACTGCTTTGCGACAGCGCAGGAAGTGCAGTGTGTGAGTAAACTATACATTATTAGTGTATACGTATGTATGTGTGCTTATAGAAACTGTCAAGGTTTACTTTAAAACTTTTCGAATATAAAGTGTCATAGTTTGTAACGTGTGTAGTGACAGACGCTAAGTGCCTTTCATATCATCACATTTGGCTCCATATGTACATTGTGCATATGTGTGTGTTTGTGATATTTAGAAATTTCATTTCATTCATTTATACATTTTAATTTCCTGCACTTATTTATTCCTACAAATTATACTTTTGGGGTGAGAAAATTAAATTGTCATTTTGGGGGGTACGAGTCTGCATATGATTATACTTGCAATTTATATACATAAATACTTGCTGGCAAATTGGATGTTGTGCAGAGTTTGAGGCAGCTAATATATATTAGTTAGTTCAATTCAGTATAAGTTTGAAACATTTTCAAGTTTAGGTAAATAACTGATATCGCTCAATGTGTTCTTTCTCCCCAGAGCAAGGTTTGAATGGTTGTAACTTTAAGAGAAATTTAAGTAGAAGAAAATCTTTTACTTAGTTTGAAAGGTGATATTCTTAAAATTTGCGCGAATATAAAATATTTTTTATGACATGAGCCATTTTTCTCTAATACAGCTTCAAAAAGCTCTGTTGTTCATAAACTAAAACTAAAAATCAACACAGAAGCTGTGAAAATAAGTTGATAAGGCGCAAACTTGCACCATTAAATTCCCTAAATCAATATCTATCGATTGGCATTAAAATTTCGATAAAATATTTTTTTCGAATATATACCAATTTTTGCCTTTCTAACAAAGGCTATAGCCTTTGTTAGAAAAATTGCAAAAACAAGAAAATTAAAAATCGTCCGATTAAACTCAAACTTGTCATCTTAACATATATATTATATAATGGAATTAATGTGCTAAATTTCATTTGAAAATATCAAGAATTATGCATTTTTGTCATATAATCTTCTTTTCTTAATAAGTCAACTGGTGTCTTTCCCTAGAATACAAACTTTAAACTGCTACAGCACTGCGAGAAATTTATGTAGAAAAGAAAACTTTTACATCGTTTGAAGGCTAATATTCTTAAGATTCATATGGATATAGAAATTTACGGAAGCTATTCATATTAAGTTGAAATGAGCCGCTTTTCTTTAATACTGTTTCAAAACGCTCTTTTAGTGGTAGTTTAAAATCAACACAGAATTTGTCACAATTGGCTGATCAAAAACGAACTTACACCATACATCATATATCTGCCACGCCCAATGGTATATATGGAGGGCATTTGAGATTCGGCTTAAGTCAAATTTAGTTTTCTTACTTGTTAATTATCAAATGATCAAGTGTTCACGTAAAAGCATTTCCTTCACTTCATTCTCGACTTTTATGACAAAATCCGAGTAAAGGAATTCCTTAAACTATCACTTTGATCCATTGCCTTGAAACCTATTAAAACATATTTAATTAAAGTGTATACTTTACACCTTAATCAAATACCAGGGTACACGGATGGCAGAGCCGCCTACAGTGTTCTTAAGAAAATCCATAAAATGTCTTCCTTCCAACTTTTATTGAAATCCGCTTATGGTCTGCTTTGTATATAAAGTTGTTATCAAATTATTTCCATACGCTTATGCGCACATGCATTGTAGTTCCCGGTAGAAGGAGAGTGTCATTGCCTGAGTGTGTATGCAAATGTGATTATAGCGTTTGTTGTCGGGTTTGCACGCAAGTGAGACCTTAGCTGGAAGCCTTTAGATATTTATTCCATGTTATACCTTGGCATGTTCATATACGCCCTAAATAAACACACACACACATACAAATAATCATATTTACTTGTACACGTAAGTACAAGGAGATGTTTGCTAGCAATTGTAATTTGTTTGCAAATAATTAATATGTTAGTCAAGGCTGCATAAGAAAGTCAGTTATTGTGCCCATGGAACCTGATGTACATGCAATGTCAATACAAAGCTTTTAATGTAAATGAATGTTGAAAAGTAAATACCAAGTACGCAGAGGTCTGTCTATGCCTAGGCGCTGGCTACAAATGTGTCATCGTATCATACAATAGTTTACCAGTTGCTAAGAGTCCTTAAACACATACACGTACGTGTAAATGTTTTTTTCCTGTGCATTCTCTTTCTCTCTTTATGTGCTTGATTGCTCATATTTACTGCTAATGTTCCTATTTGTCATGCATTTATTTTCTTATTTGCCATAAATTTTGTTTAAATATTTACCAAGGTACACAAAGTTATTCACAGCCAGACACATGTGAATGGTGTGTTTATGCTGATGGTTAAAACATTCAATTGGTTAACCGCGACAATGCTGCCGTAATAATAATTTAGTTAATAAACAATGTGTATCCTTTAAAAGTCCCTTCCTAAGCAAAATGGGCAATGCCACGCCTCAAAGCTATAGAAATTTACAAATGTTTGCAAAAAATTTGACCAAAATCGGAGCAGTAGTTTTTTTTCTAGTTATAAGCCAAACAAATCCACATTTATTCTTGTATGCGTGTGTGTGTGTGTGTGGTCGCCATTTTAAAAATCATGCCATATTAAAAATGTGAGCAAATACCAGGCGCTCAGAAATACTCAGTAAGTGAATCTAAATTCAACGTGTTTTTTAAACCCTTATAACTTGGAAACGGCTGGACGGATTTTGTTCAAATTTTTTTATGGAAGCTTGTAAATTAATTCCCCTTTCAAACGAAGTATATAATTTGGGCGTGGCACCGCCCATTTAGTTAATAAACAAGAAATATTAAAAAAAAAATATTTTTTAAGTAAATGGGCAGTGCCACGCCCACTAATTAGATATCCCCGAAAAGCTACAGAAATTTCCAAATGTTTGCAAAAATTTTTACCAAAATCGGAGCAGTAGTTTTCGAGTTATAAGCCAAACAAATCCACATTCATTCTTGTGTGTGTGCGTGTGTGTGTGGTCGCCATTTTAAAAATCACGCCATATTAAAAATGTGAGCAAATACCAGGCGCTCAGAAATGCTCAGTAAGTGAATCTGGATTCAACGTATTTTTTAAACCCTTATAACTTGGAAACGGCTGGACGGATTTTGTTCAAATTTTTTTATGGAAGCTTGTAAATTAATTCCCCTTTCAAACGAAGTATATAATTTGGGCGTGGCACCGCCCATTTAGTTAATAAACAAGAAATATTTAAAAAAAGTTATTTTTTAAGCAAATGGGCAGTGCCACGCCCACTAATTAGATATCCCCGAAAAGCTACAGAAATTTCCAAACATTTGCAAAAATTTTGACCAAAATCGGAGCAGTAGTTTTCCAGTTATAAGCCAAACAAATCCACATTCATTCTTGTGTGTGTGTGTGTGCGGTCGTCATTTTAAAAATCATTAAAATATCAAAAAATGTAAAAAACACCAGGCGCTCAGAAATACTCAGTAAGTGAATCTGGATTCAATGTATTTTTTAAACCCTTATAACTTGGAAACGGCTGGACGGATTTTGTTCAAATTTTTTTGTGGAAGCTTGTAAATTAATTCCCCTTTCAAACGAAGTATATTATTTGGGCGTGGCACCGCCCATTTAGTAAGTAAACAACATTTATATTTAAAAAAATCCTTTTCTAAGAAAAATGGGAAGTGCCACGCCCATCAATTAAAAATCCCTTCAAAGCCACAGAAATTTCCAAATGTTTGCAAAAAAATTGACAAAAATCGGAACAGTAGTTTTTTAGTTATAAGCCGAGCAAGTTTTACTTCATTCTTGCGGTCGTATTTTGTTATTTTTCAATATTTTACATATATGAACCAATTTTTACTAAACAAAATATTTTAATAAAATTAAAAATACACACACTCACACTCATTCACTTAAATAACTTTATATTTTTATATTTGCACAACAGGATAAATAAATCGTTTATGCGTATAAGTAAATCACTAGTGAAGAAAAACTTTTGATAGCAAGTGTTTGTGGGAAAAAAAACTAAAGTTAAGCAAATAAGTTTCACCAACCATAAAAACCTTTTAAATAAAGAGAGTTTAACAATTTTGGAATTTGGCTTAAACCACAACTTGGATACCCTTCACATGTATACCTTATTGTGGCAGGTTTATGTATTGCTTGTGCTTTTTTATACTTTTTATTCGAGTGTTTGTAAAACCTAAATTGTAAATGATAGACTCCACCTTCAATTATACCGAACGACTAAGAATCGCAATATGAATCGATTTAATTATATATAATATATGCAGATGTTGATGTCGATCAAGATTTTATGTACTTTGCAGAGTTTTTGATTCCTTCGTCTCGCTGTTGCAAACGGAATAATAAACTCTTTATACCGTTCACCTTAAGCGAAATGTATAAAAATGTGTTATAATTCAATAGACCGGTAAAAAGGATTGTAAACATAAGAGGCACCGTGTGAAGGAGGTTTGAAAAAGTGCAATTAAATCAAATATTTTTGATTAAATTAAATTGCAGTGGATTGAAAATATGTCGAGTGTTTTAAGTTCATTGAAGTTTGTTCTTTTTTCTTTTTTCTTTAATAACATAACAATTTAGAAAACCATTGAAAAATGTTTCACATAAAATGTTTGTTGAGTAATATTTTTATCAACAATCTTTAATCGAATATAAGTTTTTTGTATATTGTACAAAAGTTAAGGTTCAATGACATTATTCTGATTCTGATAGCTATTGATTATAACCCATCTGAAAATGAATGGAGTCGAATTACAAAAACACCTATAATTGCCAAAAGTATGTGGTGTAGAATACGACCGTTGAAGTACTCAACGCATCTCTAGATGTACCACGCCCGCACTTTAAATGTGTAGTATATCAAGTATATATTTTGGGTCTGTCTGATTTTGGAACTCGCACCGTAGTTTTCTTACTTGTTTCTTTTTTTTTTAATCTTCCAAATAATCTGATCAAGGTTTTAAATAGCGAGTCGTAATAATTACAAAAGCAAAAAAAAAAAAAAACCAAAAAAAAAATTCAAAAAGTTTCCTTTGTTAACATTTATCCACTCCGTACATTTTGATGAAGGCAAGATGACAAAACCTCATTATTCAAAGCTATTGTCATCTGCAACAATAATCATTTTATTGTTTGTCTTAAGTTTACTACGAACATCTCTCTTTTTGTTAAACTTTATCATCTTTACACGTACTTTTGGCGGTTGAAACTTTATCAAGTACTTAACAACTGACAAAGGCAATAAAACGTGTAATGAGTTTTTAATGAAATCTAATTAATAGTTAAAGAGGAGGAGGAAAACTTTCAGTCGAAAATAGCACGTGCAAAAAAATAAAAAAATAAATGCTCTTAAATACGTGAAATTATAACGAACAACTGTAGGAGATAATTAACGGATACAAAGAGTTTGAAAAAAAATGATATTTATTAAGGATGAAAACGAAAAACGAAAAAAAAAAAATCTATATAAAAACAGAGACTGTGGCGGTTACCTAATTACCCCTTCTAATAATATATATAATTCGTAGGAACATGAAAAAACTTGAAAGATTTTACTATAAATAAGATAATTTGTTAATTATAGGCGTGATCATGTCCATTTTTTACATCCATGAATGGAGTAATTCTACATATGTCTACCAAATTTCAAATGCATAGCCCAATTTTTTTAGTATTGTCGATTGTGGGCGTGGCTTTTAACCAATTTTTCCACAAGAAGGCAGAAAGTACAAAATTTAAGCTCAATTTGACAAAATTTACAACCGCGAGATTCGGACATACGGACATTCGGACAGAATACATATCCAGATCGACTTTGTAAGACCTCTGATGCATTCTTCTGGGTATTGTAAATGAATGACAAACTTACTATACCTCCACCTAATGTGGAAAGTACAATAAAGTAGTATTAAAAACAATCCATGTTCAATGCAATAATAACAAATATTTTTTTCTTTATTCAATATTTGCCATTTTTACAATAACACCCATCATGGGACCACAACACACGCATAACTTTGCTGTCTATTAAAAATATCTTTAAACATAAACTGCGACTATAATGACACATTGTAATCTAATGAGATTTTGATGATAAATGTATTTTGCGCTTACGATGTAAAATATAATTATTAAACATTTTATAATGTACTTATGTAAGTGCCTAAAAAATTATGAATAAAAATTTGACAGTATTTGTACGTGGTTGTAGGTATATAAATGTTGTTGTTGTTGTTATTATTTTTATTATAATTACACAATAATATTATTTGCTTTCTGGCATCGGTAAATGTGTATTCATGGCATATACAGTGATGGTCACTTGAGTAGGGAAAGACAATAATATTGCTTTCTTTAAATTTAAAAGCAATTTAATGATGCAGTTTGATGAAGGAACCTCTTTAGCATCCTAACAAATATTTTTTTTCATAATTTCTACAATTTTTCTATTTTTGGTGAATTTTTTACTTTAACATTATATAAATAAAAAATGATAAATTTTTCGGTACTATTCAAGTAAAAAATTCGCCAAAAATAGAAAAATGTATATAAATTATAGAAAAAATATTTAACTTTATGCACAATAGATCCTTTTATCAGACAGCATCATTACTTTGTTTACAGAAGCGACAAATTATTGTAAAAATATTACTCAAAAACTAAATGCAAGAAAATTATCATTTTTTTGATAGAGTTTAAGTAAAAAATTCCTCAAAAATATAATAATAACAGAAATTATAAAAAAAACTATTTTGTATTATGTACAAAAGATCTCTTTAACAAAGTGCATCATTAAAATATTTCTAAATTTGAAGGAAGAAAATTGATGATGCTATTCCAATACAAAACTGATTAACTATTCAAGTGACCACCACTGTATGTATTAATCAATAATCATGTAAGCATTTTAAGCAAATGCCAAAAACTCCTTCAATTACCAGCCAATTAATTCATTTATGAACAATATTTTCCGCTGCAACAGTGGTTACTTGATGAGGAGTGTAACATGAAAAATTATCCGATCAAATAATTACAAACAATTCCACTTCATTAGCGCGAAAAGCAATGAGAGAGAAACTAAACATTGGCAATGGCAAGAAATGGTAAATAAATCATGGTAAAAAGAAGCAAAAATGACCGTTTATTTATAAACTGTTTTCATTTTTTCTGTTGCATTTTTAATTTCTTTTTTATTAAATTTTCACTTTCATACTCTCTTACAATCGTATCCCCTTCGCACTTGCATACTGATTGTTGGTGACATTGACACATAATCATTTGTAATGTGTTTGGGTGTATGTGTGTGTGTGTGTGTGTAATGTTTATAAACACAAAGAAAAATTTCAAATTACCGTGAGAGCTCCTTAAAGCTTAAAATCCTTATAATACTCTTAAGTGTATTCTCTCACATACGTATACAGCCTAGAAAATCATTTTTCAAAATAAGGATAAGAACAAAACACACATATTGACAGTAATCTGAAAAAGTAAAATATATATATATAGAGAACAACTGAAAAAGGCTTTTGGTGAATGTTTCCTGCTCTTTAAATAAAAATGCTATTTTCGTATAAATTGTTTGCTCATTGTTGTTGTTGTTGTTGTTGTTGTTGTTGTGATAGTTGATCTTTTATTTGTGGTTTTCCTTCAATGCATAGATATTTTGTACATGAGAGTTAATAACATCCGGCAGGATATATGTTTCGTTTGAGTTGCTATTACTGTTGTCATTGTTGTTGTGGTGGTGGTGATAGTGATGGTGATGATGATGGCTTTCCAATACATTTTGTGCATCCTGTATTCAAAACGTAAACATTCGTACCACAAAGCTTAATAATGCAATTTCACTGCACACAAAATGTTTATTGATCAAGTCATGGATGAATGGATGGAGGGATGTCTGTGCGTATGTACCGTACGTACGTATGCCAATGTCCATTCTTAACCAAAACACAATGCTTTCAATTTGTTATTTTTGTTGTATTGTACTGTATGATTATCATCACAATGGGATGAATAGCATTATGCATGAATATAAAATATTGCACTCGGATAACAGAATATAATAAAAACATATGACAACATCAGTTGCATGCACTTAATGGGATTTTAGATGATGAACTGTACAAGAGATTATATCAGATACTGTTATGTTTATAATATCACACACTTCACACATCACACACTGATCTCTGACTGTGACCCGCAATAGTAAAATAGCTGTTGTCACAATACGAAAAATACATGTCAAGTGGGAGAAAGCATTTTACGCATTTTAAAAGCGTAAAGGCTTAAATTTCGTATGAGTTTAGAATTTTAAATGTTTGATTTGTATTGAGTGGATAAAAATCACTTTCTCGAATACCGTCTCAAAAAACTCTCAGAGAAGCTGTCGCAATGGACTGATCAAGAATTTGTCATTCCGTTTGTAACACCCAGAAGGAGGCGTCAGAGAGGCGTCGTGCGTCTGTCTGTTGTAGTCATTCTCTTGGACGTAAATTTTCAGATATTGAGCTGAAATTTTTTACAGGCACCTTTACTATTTTTATTTTGTCTGTCTGTCTGTCCATTCATGTTTTATTTTCATATTTATTGAAGAAATTTGGCAAAGAGAGAGAAATAAACTTGATAAAGACTCCGCCCCATAGAACGTCATATCTGAAAGTACATTTTTCTAATAAAATTTATGAAGAACAGTTCATTAACTTGAGAATTAACTGTGACTAATACAATTTTCATCAGTTTTTCGTTTAGTGACGAAACTTATACAAAAACTACTTTACATTCCTTCATTGATTTAAAACAATATTGCCGCTGCAGCATTAAGTGTTTAATCATGTACGTCTGGGTTGCATAAAATTATACCGGTTTGTTTGTTTTAATATTATTATTAACCTAATTACTATAGAGCTACGTAAGACAGTTACCAATTAATGAGTGTCTACAAGAGACAAGTGTTTGCTTTGAATTTATTAAAATTTAATGACGCTTATAAATTGCTTCTCTAATTGATTGATGCATATCAGTGATTAAAGCATAAGTGCCTCTGCTAAGCATACTACAACATCACACATACCCATACACACTTATGTACAAGAGTTCACTTTGTATTTAATAAAATTTTACTTCTATGTTAGAGTGATTGGAAACAATTTATCTGCAACTAGTTTAACTTGTTTAGGACAATGCAAAGACAATAACGACGATGAAGATGTTGTAGCGTTAAGCGTGACACACAATTACTTCAAATCTATTGTAAACATTTATAAGTTTTCCCAATCAGTCATTAACTTATGTTTATATTAGATCGCGGTAAATTGAAATATTGATTTATTTTATTTATTATTGTTGTTACTGCAAGACAACGCACATCTCTCGTCATTCACTTGGTTCTAGCTTTTATACCCTCCACAAAAGTTTGTCATTCCATTTGCAATACTCAGAAGCGGGAGTCAAAGATCCTACAAAGTATATATATATATATATATTCGTGATCAACATCAAAAGCTGAATCGATCTACACATCTATGTCCGTATGTCCGTGAGTTTTTGGATCTCTCGTGAATGTAAATTTTGACATAGAAAGCGGAAATTTTGTACAGATAAGTTTCTTAATTAAACAGAGCAAAATTGGTTGAGGGCCATGCCCACAATAGACAAAAAAATCTATTTATCTGTCACAAAAATTTAGTTATGGAGTTGGAATTTGCTTTACATATTTATATTAGCTTCATTAATGGTATTGCCAAAAATGGGCGTGGTCGGATAACAGATACGCATATAATTGACAAAAATTTACTTATCTGTCACAAAAATTGACCTCTCAAGTTAAAACTTTCTACATATATTCATAATTTTGTCATTCATTGATGGGCGTGGATGGATAACAAACATTCTCACAATTTATAAAAAACAGTACTCAACGTAAAACTCGACTTAACGAATACATATATATTATCACGGGGCGTATTAATGAAACTGCCACGCCCACTGTTTGTATGCATACGTGGAGGGTATTTAAAATTTGGCCTAAACCAAATATAGATTTCCTGCTACCAAACATTTAAAACTTTATATCACAAGCAACAATATTGAGCTGGCGTTTGTAATTGCTTTACTAGACACTATTACTAAATAAAGCTTAAATATACAATAGAACTAGAAACAGTGAGTGAGAGAGAGAGAGATTCACTTAATTTTTCCCTATTTTTTTCACTTCATGTTCATTTTACTTAAATTGCAGTTTTTTTACGTTCTTTGCTTAATTTTTGTTAAAAATTTTATTCTTTTTATTCTTGTGACAAATAAATTGTGGCGCGTTTCTTATTTTGTAAAAAAATATTTCATAAATTTATGTTTAATACCGCAACGTTTATAACGCGCTACAGACCATTTACAACTGAATCAATTCGATGCGATTCTTAGCAGTTGTTTGGGCCAACGACCAGCAACAATATCCTACAGTAAAGGATGTAGTTGGGGAATCTGCATTTGTCCCCACTTCAAACCACGTAAACCATACAACTTGTTCGTTTCATACTTACTGCTGTTTATGGGGGTTAAGTCAAACAACCCTTTTAGTGAAAGCTGACTTGTTTCCCCCAACATTATTATTCGTGTGCACTTGTCTAGAGAGATGCCGTGTTGCGACCTACAACTGTGTTTATATTCGTTGGCCTGATCTCGTTTTAACTTTAAAGGGCGGTTTTTTTTTTTTTTTTTGTAGAAGGCTTTAGACTGCTGCAGCTGATGATTATAATGGTGGTGGAGGTGCTTGGTTAGCACTCAACTAACCCAGTTTTATGTAGAATTCTGTCATAAACTCCGCATCATACACTTTTGGCTTTGGTTGGTTGTGTTTTGTTTATACTTGGACTATTTCTTATCCATCTTACCAACCGTGAAAGGGGTCATTTGTTTATTCAGAGTGTACGCATCAAATAAAACAAACCCAAGCAAAGAATGCAGCAGAAAAGAAGTGAAACACTTGAAATTGGATTAAGCCAAATCTTAAATGCCCTACATATCTAAATGTATATATATATACTGGGCGTGACGGGTATCTAGTTAATAATTTATGTATCACACACTAGGCAAAAAGCATTCTAGGCCAAATAAGTTTCTTTTGCAAATTGGTAAAGTGTTCTGTTTTACGACCATGCCCATTTCTGGCACATTGTATAATATATAATTGGAAGAGTGCAAGTATTCAAATTTAACTTCATAAGTCATATTTTGAGCTGATTGACAGATTTTTCTCGATTGAGGGATTGTGGGTAAATAATAGAGTTGATAGCCGTACAGATCTATATATATATTGTACATGTTTTAATCATTTAAATTTCATAAGCCCTTCACATTAGATAGGCGGTATACTAAGTTTGTCGTTACGTTTGTAACACTCACCCAATTTTAGGTTCATAGGTCCACTTTTGTAGCAGATATATAGATTTTTGTCGATTTTGGGCGTATCTGTTAACCACGCCCATTTTTGTCACATGGATGGAAGGGTTACTTGTCAATATTCCTACCAAATTTTAACCTAATAGCTTCATTTTTATGGGAGATAAATACATTTTTGTTGATTGTGGGCGTGGCTCTTGACCGATTTTGCCCATTTTAAATAGCGATCTGCGTGCAAAAACTAGAAGTGTTTGTACAAAATTTCAGCTCAATATTTAAAAATTTACTCCCACGAGAGTGCCAACAACAGATGGACGCACGGACACAGATCCACTCAATTTTTGATGTTGATCAAAAATATATACACTTTGAAGGGTCTCTGCTGCTTACTTATAATTATAGGGAACAATTGTATCGAATGCTTGATTTTTTTTTTTTTTCTTTTTGAGTAAATTATTGATAAGTGTCGAATGTTATGCTATAACTCCCTGGCCGGACGTTATTGTCAACAACGTATGAAGAACAACAATAATAAAATAATTACTCTGAACATTTCATATCAACGCGATATGCATTCATAATAGTTTTTCAGAAAAGCTGTGTGTGTGTGACATTGTTTTTCAAAAGAAATTCACTTGAAAATGCATTCAACAGAAATGCTGATGCGAGTACTTGGCGTTTTGTAAAAGTGTTTCATTCTCTCTGCCAGCATATCAATAACTAGTGCCAGTGCACCCGCTGTTGTAACGTAACGTGGAATCTATAGCAAGCACAAGATCAATTTTCCGTTAAGTCTGCTGTGACAGTAATGAGTGTCAAGGGATTTGAATGCGTGTACATTGTGAACATACATTTTTTTTTTTTTGTATCTTTCACTTATGACAACCTTCAACCCTAAAAGCAGCAAAACTCTGGAGGATTTGTTAATATTTTTGCATAGCTTCTGAGCTCACATTGGAAGAACAAGTTGTTCTTCTCTATTGTACAGTTCAATACCTTAAGTTCAGATGGATTTAATAATTGCCTTTATTGTTTAGTCTTAGTCAAGAGTTGGGATTCAACAATCAATTTAGTCTTCAAGTAAAGATGCGTTATTATATCCTATAGATAAGATGAGAGGTATACTAAGTTTGTTAATACCTTTGCAACACCCAGAAGGGTTATCAGAGACCCTACACAATATATGTATGCAGCACCTAAAATTGAGGCGATCTGGATATGTCTGAACTTGTGTCCATCCGTTTTATGGAACTCTCACAGTAAGTAACTTTTCATTCAGCTAATTTTTTTTTTAATTCCTTAGGTTATGCACGCAGATTTCCATTTAAATTTGACAAAATAGATCAAGAGCCACGCCCATAATCGCAAAAAATCTATTTATATGCTATAAAAATTCACCTATGAACTTGAAATTTGGTAAGCATATTTACAAGTAAACCATACATCGATGTGCCAAAAATAGGCGTGGTCAAATAATAAACACGCCTATAACCGACAAAAATATATATATCTGTCACAAAAATGTATCTAAAAAATAAAAATTTAGTATGCGCATCTGTAATTACACCATCCATCGATGTACCAAAAATGGGAGTGGTTGGATAATATATACGCCCTAAATTCACAAAAAACCGTATTCAACGTATAACTTGATTTGTAATCTGATGCGTAACATATACACTTTTAGAGGGCAGCAATATGTATTAGCCACGCCCACCATTTGTAAATACATGTGGAGGGTATTTAAGATTCGGCCTAAACCAAATTTAGTTTTTTTTTTCTTGATTTAGTTTGCGTCCATATGACTTCTTGATCCAAGTGCACACCCAGTTATATGGACACATTTCGATAGATAAATATTTTCGTTAAGTACAGCATAACATGATAAGAATATTGCTCTCTTCTATTCTCCATGTATTGTGTACACATAGAAACTTGTCGCTGTATTTCATTGCATTACATTGCGTTCCATGAAATACATGTTTGCCGTATAACAAAAGGATTTGGTGAAATGAATGTTGCTGTTGCTGTTGCTGTTGCCACAGTTGTTATCAGGTACAACATACATACCCTGGTGTATTAAAATGTTAACGTTACACTTTTCTGTGCTCTTTTTTCCACCTCTCGGTATTAAATTAATTTATAAATACGGTTGACATTGAGCTCGTTTTAAGTGTTACTTGTAATATATGCAACAGAACGATATAAATGGAAATGTATGCACACGTATAAACACAAGCAATATCCACTTAATGCACTTGTAAACGAATGATGGATGATGGTGACGGTTCAGAGGAATTGATGGAAAGGTGTTCGTATGTCGCACTTTCTTTAAACAAATTTCGCAATTATCGCGCGTGCAGTAAAATGCAAATGTGTCTCAGCGTAAACACAATGCAAAGGCATATGAATAATAAACAAATAAATATTTATTCTGTTGCAGTAAAAAAAATATATATCCTCGCATACACGTACTGTCGTACACATGTGTGCACTTAACTTATCATATAAAATGGCGGCAAGCTTTAAAATTATATACCATTGAAATGAAATTTTAAACGGATTTTTCTCTCCACACAATTCTACATCTGTGTGGTGCCGATATCCGTTTCTCATTTTGTGTAAAATTTCATAGTTTTCACTCATTGGTATTGTTCGTAACAATGTTTATATCAATTGAGTACTGTGAGGCTGTGAGGTCACATACAAACAATGCTGTTAAGCTTTAATAGAAATAGGAAAAAAAAATATTTTGGTTTGGTGGCTTGTATTATACAATAGTTAGTTGATTGGTTGGCTATTTGGCTTCACGGTTTATGTCAACAATAGAAATTTGCTATAGCGACACTTGCAGTAACACACTGACGGCTATTACACAACAATCATGTTTACATATTATTGTTGTTATACCCTACACAGAAGCTGGGGGTATACTAAGTTTGTCCATACATTTGCAACCGCTAGAAGGAGGCACATCAGACACTCTACAAAGTAGCATCAAAAACAGAGTCGATCTAGACATGTCTCTCCGTGTGTCTGTCTGTTGGCACTCTATTGGTCATAAATTTTAAGGCATAGATCTGGAATTATGGCAGATTTACGGAGGTAGCTATTTAAATTTGACAAAATCGATTAGGAACCACGCCCATAATCGCCAAAAGCCAATTTATCCAACACAAAAATTCAACTGAGAAATTACAAACATATTTATAGTAATTAAACTATGCATCGATTTGCAAAAATGGGCCGAATGACAATCATACCCACAATTTACAAAAGACTGTAGTCAGCGAGTACAAGCAACAAATCAGAGTATCAAACTGATTTCTATGGCGGAGTTTCGCACGACGTCCGTCTGAAACCCGTCCGGTACCTGGGCTTTAACAATTTCGTCTTTACAACCAAGATAAAGTAGCTGATGCAATTATTTGATCTTTATCAATGTCGGCATGAAGCTCATACACCTTGTGATTTATTCTGGAAGTCATCGTGAACACGTACAAGAAGGATTACCTTGTGGAGAACTTTTCTCTCGAATACACCTAGAAAAGCCCCATTTGTTAGCGTTCAGCGGTTTTATAGAGTGTAACCACTGTCGAACGAACGGGGTCTTTGCTATTAGCCCATAATTCTTCATTTACAACCTCATAAACTATATTAATTAGAGTTAAATTCAGACTATATGTGTGAATGCAAACTAGTTGCTGTACATAGGTTTCTATTTAAATTGCCACGCCCATAATCGAACAAAATCTTTCTATCATTTGCAAAAATATACCGATGAAAATGAAATTTGATACAAATATTTAAAATCGATGTAGAAAAATGGGCGTGGTCGTTTAAAAGAAGCGCCCACAATATACAAAAAACTATACCCGGCGCAGAATTCGTCTTGTAAGTTGGCACGTAATACAAATCCGGTAGAAAGTGTCATCAGGTAACGCCCAGGCCATGCCCATGATTTCAGTTTAGTTGTGAAAAATATTTAAGATTCGGCTGAAGCTAAGTTTCGTTTTTTTACTTTGATACAAGTTGTTGACAAAGTCCACAGTTGACTTAAATCCAACCGTAACTTCTTTATTTGTTTTTCCCCTGGTTTTTTCTCTCTCTTTGTAAACCCACTTTAGCTGGGGCATTGGTAAAATGCTTAATTATATAGTTTGGTATTAGGCTAAACAATCACTCTATGTAAGGTCGCTCAAGCCGATTCATGCACATTTAACTTTTGCTTTGTTTTTGTTTTATATTAGCTTTTAAGTTTTTAATTTTCAGCGTAAATTCGTTTAAAATATTTATGCACTTAACATTCATTAAAAACCTTGCTTTGTTTAACACATTTAATTATACAGTTAATTATGATAAAACAAGTTGATGCATGACATGACGTTAAATAATAATTGAATTAAATATTTAAATAATAAAACATTTGTTGTTGTTATTGGTTGGGTGGTGTTGTTATATTATTCAATTAGTTGTTTGTCAGGTTATGTTTTCATGCCCTATACCTAAAAGTGGGTGGCGTATTTAGTTTGTTGTTCCATAGCAGGGACCTCCCCCCCAAGGGGAGAAAGACTCACTACTGGGATAACTTTTGAATAAATTTTATATAAAATTCGGATTTGTTATCTGATTCAAATTTCTGTTTGTTAACATATGAATGTGTATGGTTATCAATTATTTGTTCCACTACATGATGGGGAAAAAGTTATAAAAGTTTTGTAAATTGTTTTCTAGATAAACACTACTCACACACACACACACACACACACACATCACATTCATTATATGTATGCAGTCATATGCAAGCAACCAAATAATATTTTATGTAAACACACAGATTACATATACACTCCCATTCTCTCCTTCCTGGAACGATGATAATACTTTCATTGAGTTTTAAATGTTGTAATCAAGGTGCACTTACTGCACTTAACTAATGCATGAACAAAAATTTATACATAGAATACTTTTACAAACACCAACCACACCACACTATACATATATGTAGATAGAAGAAGCATAATAAAGATGTATAAAAATGGCGAATAATTCTTTTCATATAAAACGGAATGAAAATCTTTTTAAGCATCTACCTACAAATGTACGCATAAAGTAAAATATACTTAGGTGGGGAATATGAGATATCTGGGCCCCTTTATTACATTTTATTATAATGTGTGGGTTTTTGCTATATCCTGATCTTTTGTCAATGCCTTGTGGTGCTTTTTACTAGAACACAAAGTTTGAACTACCACAGCGTAGCGAAAAATTAAACTTAGAAAAAGCTTTTTTACATCACCTGAAAGATTGCATTCTTAAGTGTTACATGAATATCGACGTATATAACTATGCCACTAATATTAAGCCTAAGTGAGCCATTTGTCTCCAGCACTACTACAAAAATTTCAAATTTCAAATTTTGAAAAACAATTTCTAAGAATTACGATTTTTTGTCATATAAAGACTTCCACTATAATAGGACTCTATATGGGGAAGGGTTCTAAAAATTGTCCAATTTGGTAAATTTTCAAGAGGGTTCCTTTTTAGGCCAACACATGACCTTGTACCAAATTTTACCTAAATATCTTTAAAAATGTCAAGTTTATATGGATAGACAGACGGATATGATCAAATTGATTCAAATTTTTTGATACTGAATCAATCGATATAATTGAAATTAAGTGAATTAATTGTCACAAGTGGTTAATAGTGAAAAATTGAAACTAAAACTAAAGAAAATGTGGCCCCTAATGTGGTAAAGATTGCCCACCTAGGTTATAGCAAACAACATAGTCACTTAAATTTGCATACTGTTGGAGTGGATATCATCATTACTTGTGAAAGTAACACATTTCTGAAGTTTAAAATAAATATGATCCAATTACGCTTCAAGTGAGGAGTGTGCCGAACAAAACCAAACAAATTTGTACAATATCCTTTTTAATGGGACAATTTTCTACTTGTCAATCACTTTTATTTTTAGATAGATTCTCTTGAACAAATAGCAACTGACTTGATCTTCAAGCATGAACGTACATGTGGTCGAGAGTGTTATGGAAAGTATTTATAAATGACAATTAATTACTTACAATATCGTCCGCGTTGTTCGATGGCTCCTTCATAACATGACGCAAGTAAAATAACTACAAAATAAATAAAGAAAATGATAAAAATTAAGATAAAAAACTAAGATAAATAAAGATTTACAAACAAAGCAAATTAAATTTATATGAAATTGATTTTCTCGATATGTCAAGCCATCTATTTATCATCTACAGCACAGATCTGACAATTTTTTAAGTAAAAATGAAAATAAGTTAACAAGGATATCAAGGGAGCTGTCGAGCTCAATGCTGGTAGCCATTCCACACTTATCGTTTACTGATGGTTAAGACATTGTTGTTATTGCTACCGATTTAACTAGATAGATATGCATTTGCATAACATAGACGGCAACTACAGTGTGTTGAAGAAGAGAAGAACTGTCCAACGCATCAGCAGCAGCGACAGCCTCATTTACATTTCATTTACACAATATTTACAATGTAATTGAGATTTTTTTTGTTTGCAAAACTCTTCCTTTTCTTTCCTGCTTTAAAATTCTGCTTTTGTCTTGTATTTTACTCAGTTTGTTGTGTTGTTTAGCAGTATTTCTTTCAATTATTTACTAAACGTCAATGTCAGTGCCTTTTTTCTACGGCCACTGTTTATTTAAGGAATTGGCCAAGTCAAAAATGCAAATCTGAATTACCTTTTACACATTTATTAACTGATTGGAAAATATCAAGAATCGTGGATTTTTTTCATAAAATGATGTTTGATTACAGGGCTGAGTTATTTCTGTGTCAGGCTTGAACTGTTATAACGTTGCGAAAAATAAATGTAGAAGAACATTTTTTTGGCACATTTAAAAGAAGATATTCTTAAAATTCATGTGAATATAGAAGTTTGAAGAACTGTTGGACCTATAGGTGCAGCTTGAAATAGGAATAGAAAGTATTGGGGGGTGACACCACCCTTTTAGTTAATAAATAATATTTATTTTAAAAATGTATCCTTTTCTAAGTAAATTAAGTAGAGCCCCGCCCATAAATTGAAAATTCCAGAAATTTCCAAATGTTTGCAAAAAATTTTACCAAAATCGGAGCAGTAGTTTTCTAGTTATAAGCCAAACAAATCCACATTCATTCTTGTGTGTGTGTGTGTGTGTGTGTGGTCGCCATTTTAAAAATCATGCCATATTAAAAATGTGAGCAAATACCAGGCGCTCAGAAATGCCCAGTAAGTGAATGTGGATTCAACATATTTTTTAAACCCTTATAACTTGGAAACGGCTGGACCGATTTTGTTCAAACTTTTTGTGAAAGCTTCTAGATTAATTCCCCTTTCAAACGAAGTATATTATGTGGGCGTGGCACCGCCCATTTAGTTAATAAACAAGAAACGTATAAAAAAAGGTGTTTTTTAAGCAAATGTGCAGTGCCACGCCCACTAATTAGATATCCCCGAAAAGCTACAGAAATTTCCAAACGTTTGCAAAAAATTTTACCAAAATCGGAGCAGTAGTTTTCGAGTTATAAGCCAAATAAATCCATATTCATTCTTGTGTGTGTGTGTGTGTGTGTGTGTGTGTGTGTGTGGTCGTCATTTTAAAAATCATGCTATATTAAAAATGTGAGCAAATACCAGGCGCTCAGAAATGCTCAGTAAGTGAATCCGTATTCAACATATTTTTTAAACCCTTATAACTTGGAAACGGCTGGACGGATTTTGTTCAAACTTTTTGTGGAAGCTTGTAAATTAATCCCCCTTTCAAACGAAGTATATTATGTGGGCGTGGTACCACCCATTTAGTTAATAAACGAGAAATATGATTAAAAAAGTTATTTTTTAAGTAAATGGGCAGTGCCACGCCCACTAATTAGATATCCCCGAAAAGCCACAGAAATTTCCAATTGTTTGCAAAAAACTTGACCAAAATCGGAGCAGTAGTTTTCTAGTTATAAGCCAAACAAATCCACATTCATTCTTGTCTGTGTGTGTGTGTGTGTGTGGTCGCCATTTTAAAAATCATGCCATATTAAAAATGTGAGCAAATACCAGGCGCTCAGAAATGCTCAGTAAGTGAATCCGTATTCAACATATTTTTTAAACCCTTATAACTTGGAAACGGCTGGACGGATTTTGTTCAAACTTTTTTTGGAAACTTGTAAATTAATTCACCTTTCAAACGAAGTATATTATTTGGGCGTGGCACCGCCCATTTAGTTAATAAACTAGAAACATTAAAGAAAAGTTATTTTTTAAGTAAATGGGCAGTGCCACGCCCACTAATTAGATATCCCCGAAAAGCCACAGAAATTTCCAATTGTTTGCAAAAAATTGACCAAAATCGGAGCAGTCGTTTTCGAGTTATAAGCCAAATAAATCCACATTCATTCTTGTATGCGGGTGTGTGTGTGTGGTCGTCATTTTAAAAATCATGCCATATTAAAAATGTGAGCAAATACCAGGCGCTCAGAAATGCTCAGTAAGTGAATCTGGATTCAACGTATTTTTTAAATCCTTATAACTTGGAAACGGCTGGACGGATTTTGTTCAAACTCTTTGTGAAAGCTTGTAAATTAATTCAGCTTTCAAAGGAAGCATATTAAATGGGTGTGGCACCACCCATTTAGTTAAAAAACAACATTTATATTTAAAAAGTTCTTTTTTAAGAAAAATGGGCACTGCTACGCCTATAAATTTTAAATTTATGAAAATCTAAAGTTGCACTTTAGAGTGTGTTGTTGTATATCATGAAATATGTGCAAGTGTTTCAAAAAAGTCCATAAACATACTTAAGACATTTTCATTATAAGCTTTTCACTCACATTGTTTACTTATATAAAAGAAAATGCAAATATTCCTGCATGTATGTAATGTTCCGCTTCTATATTCTGTATCCGTATGAATTTTTTATTATTATCATGAGCAAAGCTAGTTAACTTACTACAGAGTTCTTCTCTAAGCAACTGGTAAAAATTTTCAGTTCAAACCAATTTGTTGAACCCTTTAAGAGAAAACAAAAATAAGATTCCGATTCACGTAAATGAAATATATTCACTTGGAGAATATTAAACAAGAATAGTAGTAATACCTTCTGGGATTCCTCAAGTAGTCCACTTAGGACTTCTCTTCTTTGCTCTTTTCATTAATGATCTTTCCTCTATCATTTCAGGATTCAATATACTTAACGTTAACTTATTTCTATCACTTCATAATGACACTGAGGCACCATTAATTGGTGTAAAATAAATCGTACGTCTTTAAATCTTAGCAAGATGAGTAAATTTGGCTTGGGCCAAATCTTCAATACTCTGCAGATCTACATACAAGCGATGGGCGTGGCAGGTATATGATTACGCCCTCTAATACTGTAGTAGGTATTAGCTTGAAAGTCGAGTTTTGCTCTGAGTATGGTTTTTTCTTTTCAATTGAGGGCGCATCTATTATCCGATCAAGCCCACTTTTTTCGCATCCATAGACAGGATAATTATAAATATGGATACCAAATTTTATGAGTGAATTTCATTTCATCGGTACATTTTTGAGGCAGATATATAGATTTTTGTCGATTGTCGTTTTTTGCACATCGATGAGTGGCATATGGCCTTAAATAGGAACCCACTCTTATTATTTTTCCTTAAAACTGACCATGTAAAGTACAAACAACTCCATCTTGAACATCATCATAAAAATGGTCTCAATTTTGTCTTTTGTAAATAATTTTTTTATAATGCAAAAAAAAAATTTTAAATTGATAAAAATTCTTTAAAATGATAAAATTATGAAATGATGTCCCTTCTATAGCACAAACACCTGCATGGTATAATACGTGTAAATATTAGGCGGACTTATGCACACCAATAAAAGCATTTCCATGCGTTTGCTTAATGGCTCTTGTAATTTATTTGAAGATTAAAATGTTGTTTCTTTTATATCTGGGATTTATGTGTAAGTACAAGAAAAAAAAGAGCAAACCTTGACCACAAATATGCGAAAACCATTAGGAGTGTGTGTACATACATACGCTCATACATCAGCTTTAACGCACATAAATCAAAAACTGAAACATTATTATACGTCTATGCGGACAGGAAGGTACAGACTATGTCCATATAAAGCTTCCAAACGATTACAGAGACATACTTGTGTGAAACTGTGTACACACCTGTGAAAGATCTTAGCCTCGTTTAACTAAATGTAGATGTGTGTGCAGACAAACGAAAGAATGAGAGTACGAGAGATAGAGACAGAGAGAAAGAAAGAGAAAGAAAGTACTTTCCCTAAATAATATATACAAACACATATATTGTGATTCCATGGAGCACTCGACACTTTTTATACCCTACAGCACTTATTCCAATGAGTACATTAAATTTGTGCGCATGTTTCTAACTCCTAAACGATTCAGAATCTCAAATCTCAGAAATCTCAATCACTTTAGCCACGTCCGTCTGTCTGTCATGTAAATTTGTGGCCAGTTTTAAGATATTTCAATGAAATATGGTACTAGGTCATGACCTTGGTCCAAAGAGAAACTCCCACAAAAATGAAATGAATAGGACTATTTTTAGAAACTCTTCCCATAGAAGGTTCTAATAAACACCTTTATTTGGTAAAAAATTGCAATTCTTGATATTCTTTGAGAAAATTTGGTGAAAAATAGTTAATTAGCTAAATAATTAGTTGCGATCGAACCATTTTTAAAACGTCTTTCCATTTAATGCAATGCCTCGCATTTACTGATACAACTAAATTAATTGTAGCATACTTTGTGGAACTAAGCGGTGTAGGGTAATAAGTTGTCAGGCTTGACTGACTATAAACTTCTTCACTTCTTTTTTATATAAATGTATGCATTCGTTTCTTGTTAATTACCAGTATGTAAAATAAAAATTGCCCAAAAAAAAAAGGAAAAATTGTCTCATGTCCAATCTGCACAGATCCCCTGACACAAATAATCAAGACACCATAAAATTGAATTTGCCCTTAAAAACTCTTTGAAAATCATACTTGAACAATTTAATTTAATGAACGAATACTAATTAGTAGAAAGGATAAAGCTTTGCATCACAGACAGATAGATAATTGAGGAAAAACGTGTTGTTAAACTGTTGTAGTGCCTACACAGGCATTACGTATGCTCCAATAGATATTTCCTCATTGATTGATTGATTGATTGATTGATTGATTAATGAAACGTGTGTAAGAGAAAGTGAAAAGTGGAAAAGAAAGCGAAAGTAATCGTGCATGTAAAAGTATCGCAAGTCTCCTAAGTGATCAGTTTCAAGTTCAAGTAAATGGATGCTTCAGATTTAATGCGGAGACACTCGATGAAATATCTTCTGCATGACAATAGAACTTTCCATATAAATCAAATTGTCATTGGATGAAGGGAGAAACAGAAATAGAGAGACGAGTACAATTTTATTTCTAACAATTCTGTTTATTGAGCTTCATAAAAGACACAACTGTCATTGGAACATTGTTTTCTAGCACTTAAAGCACCTGTTTATACTCTCCACCTAAGATGGGGGATATACTAAGTTTGTCATTTCGTTTGCTACACCCAGAAGGAGGCGTCAGAAATTTTTCACATACACTTTTCGTTTTTGCACGCAGATCGCCATTTAAAACGGACAAAATCGGTCAAAAGCCACGCCCACAATTGATAAACATCTATATATCTCCCAAAAATAAATTGAGCTGTCACGTTGAAATTTAGTATACATATTTACAATTAACTTATTCGGCGATGTGCCAGAAATGGGCGTGGTTGGATAACAGCCCCCCTACAATGAACCAAAATTTCTTTATTTGCCACAAAAGTTGACCTATGAACTTGAAATGGTATGCCTATCTATAGTTATGCCATCAATCGATATGACAAAAATGGGCGTGGTCGGAAAACAGACACGTCCACAATTTACAAAAACTCATTGTCAGCGTAACACTCGACATATACAAGTGTATGCTTTATACACCTGCCACGCCCACCCCATATGTAGATGTGGAGGGTATTTAAGATTTGGCCTAAATCAAATTTAATTTCCTTCTTTAATTTTACTCCATATACTCGTATTTTATTGTTAAAAGAAATATCAATTGTGTTCATACACCTTATAGGTACATAAATATTCGTGTGTGTATACGTGCAAATCGTAAGTGAATACTTAAATATTTGTAAGTATGAGTACCTATCACTCAATCTTACGAAATGTTTAACCACAACCTGGCATTTGTATATATGTATATGTGTAGGCAAGTGTGTACAAAACCACATCACTCGTGTGTATGTTTTTTACTGCAATAAAGATAAATTTTATTCATTGAATTTAAACTTTATACAGAAAAACCAAAACAAACAAACACAAAAAAACTGGAAAAATAATGTTGACAAACTCTCGTTTATTAGGTTTCTTTAAAATGAAAAAAACAAAAAAACAAAGTAATAAAACTATACAAAGAAAAAAAAAAACAATAAAAAAGCTGAAACAGATTTGATTACATTTCAATGAACATTAACACACTTCAAAATAAACAGATTGTCTATGTGTTCGTGTATGCGTATGGGTACGTGTGTATTTGCATATAAATTTACATCTGCTGGTGGAAACTTATTGTTCGGATTGATTAAATCGAATTGATTAAATAAAAAAGTTTACGTAACAAATGCGTCTGAAATATTGTTGGCGGAACGTACATCTACGATAAACATAAATCAGAGTGGGGGAGATAGAGAGAGGGGGGGAGAGATAGTGTTTTGTTAAATCTGTGTAAAAACCACAAATTGAGGTTTTTATTGTATAATTCCCCAAACAAGCACATGTTTACACACACACACACACGTATACGCGGCTTTCATCCTAATCTTCTTTCACATTTAGTCTCGCTTTCCCTCCTTCTTCTCTCATTATATAACAACCGCACTCAATACAAACTCAATTTTAATAAAATTGTTTGTGTGTGCGTGTTATAAGTTTGATAATCATGTATTACGCATTTTATCCCCGTTGCAGCTTGCATTAAAGATAAGACGGCTTATATGTTATGTATGTACGTATAAATCAGAATATATGTATTTGTTACTTAAACAGACGTTTTGAAGTATTATAATTAAGAAACAGCTGGATAGATTTTGTTCAAACTTTTTGTAAAAACTTGTAAATTAATTCAGCTTTCCTGCGAAGTATATTATATGGGCGTGGAACCACCCATTTAGTTAATAAACGAGAAATACTTAAAAAAAGGTATTTTTTAAGTAAATGGGCAGTGCCGCACCCACTAATTAGATATCTCCGAAAAGCTACAGAAATTTACAAATGTTTGCAAAAAATTTGACCAAAATCGGAGCAGTAGTTTTCTAGTTATAAGCCAAACAAATCCACATTCATTCTTGTGTGTGTGTGTGTGTGTGTGTGGCTGTCATTTTAGAAATCATCAAAATATCAAAAAATGTGAAAAACACCAGGCGCTCAGAAATGCCCAGTAAGTGAATGTGGATTCAACATATTTTTTAAACCCTTATAACTTGGAAATGGCTGGACGGATTTTGTTCAAACTTTTTGTGAAAGTTTCTAAATTAATTCACCTTTCGGATGAAGTATATTATGTGGGCGTGGCACCGCCCATTTAGTTAATAAACTAGAAACATTGAAGAAAAGTTATTTTTTAAGTAAATGGACAGTGCCACGCCCACTAAATAGATATCCCCGAAAAGCTACAGAAATTTCCAATTGTTTGCAAAAAACTTGACCAAAATCGGAGCAGTAGTTTTCTAGTTATAAGCCAAACAAATCCACATTCATTCTTGTCTGTGTGTGTGTGTGGTCGCCATTTTAAAAATCACGCCATATTAAAAATGTGAAAAACACCAGGCGCTCAGAAATGCCCAGTAAGTGAATGTGGATTCAACATATTTTTTAAACCCTTATAACTTGGAAACGCCTGAACGGATTTTGTTCAAAATTTTTGTGAAGACTTGTAAATTAATTCAGCTTTCCTGCGAAGTATATTATATGGGCGTGGAACCACCCATTTAGTTAATAAACGAGAAATATGATTAAAAAAGTTATTTTTTAAGTAAATGGGCAGTGCCACGCCCACTAATTAGATATCCCCGAAAAGCTACAGAAATTTCCAATTGTTTGCAAAAAACTTGACCAAAATCGGAGCAGTAGTTTTCTAGTTATAAGCCAAACAAATCCACATTCGTTCTTGTGTGTGTGTGTGTGTGTGTGGTTGTCATTTTAGAAATCATCAAAATATCAAAAAATGTGAAAAACACCAGGCGCTCAGAAATGCCCAGTAAGTGAATGTGGATTCAACATATTTTTTAAACCCTTATAACTTGGAAACGGCTGGACGGATTTTGTTCAAACTTGTTGTGGAAGCTTGTAAATTAATTCACCTTTCAAACGAAGTATGTTATATGGGCGTGGCACCGCCCATTTAGTTAATAAACAAGAAACATTTAAAAAAAGTTATTTTTTAAGTAAATGGGCAGTGCCACGCCCACTAATTAGATATCCCCGAAAAGCTACAGAAATTTCCAAATGTTTGCAAAAAATTTGACCAAAATCGGAGCAGTAGTTTTCTAGTTATAAGCCAAACAAATCCACATTCATTCTTGTGTGTGTGTGTGTGTGTGTGTGGTCGCCATTTTAAAAATCATGCCATATTAAAAATGTGAGCAAATACCAGGCGCTCAGAAATGCCCAGTAAGTGAATGTGGATTCAACATATTTTTTAAACCCTTATAACTTGGAAACGGCTGGACCGATTTTGTTCAAACTTTTTGTGAAAGCTTGTAAATTAATTCCCCTTTCAAACGAAGTATATTATGTGGGCGTGGCACCGCCCATTTAGTTAATAAACAAGAAATATTAAAAAAAAAATTACTTTTTAAGAAAATGGGCAGTTCCACGCCCACTAATTAGATATCCCCGAAAAGCTACAGAAATTTACAAATGTTTGCAAAAAACTTGACCAAAATCGGAGCAGTAGTTTTCGAGTTATAAGCCAAACAAATCCACATTCATTCTTGTCTGTGTGTGTGTGTGTGGTCGCCATTTTAAAAATCATGCCATATTAAAAATGTGAGCAAATACCAGGCGCTCAGAAATGCTCAGTAAGTGAATCCGTATTCAACATATTTTTTAAACCCTTATAACTTGGAAACGGCTGGACGGATTTTGTTCAAACTTTTTGTGAAGACTTGTAAATTAATTCACCTTTCAAACGAAGTATATTATGTGGGCGTGGTACCACCCATTTGGTTAATAAACGAGAAATATGATTAAAAAAGTAATTTTCTAAGCAAAATGGTCAGTGCCACGCCCATTCATTTTAAATTTATGAAAAGCTGCAGAGATTTTCAAATGCTTGCAAACATTTTTACCATAATCGGAGTTCTCGTTGAAAAGTTATAAAAAAACAACATAACTTTAGTTTTAGTGCTGTTTATTATTATTGTTATTGTTTCGAAAATTTGACAAAATCAGTCGAAATTCGTACTTAATAACTTTTGAACCGCTTAACGGATTTAGTTCTATTTCTATTTCTAGAAAATTTCTTAACATATATTTTATGGTCGTAACTAAATGTATTTTCTAAGCAAATGGTTAGTGGTCAGCCCATTAAGTATTTTCCACATTTTTTCAATTTTTTTTTACAAAAATTTTGATAACAATCGATAGAAAATTACCAAACGAATTTATTAATGCAGGTTTCAGGTTAAATTCTGCGATTATTTTAATATAACATGAAATGCCTTTTCCAAAATTCTAGTAAAGAAAAGTGGTTCATTTCAACGCAAAATTCTGCATCAAATTCAAATTTTAAGACTAAGTTTTTAAACAATATGCTTTTGTGGTATAATTATACTGCAATAATATTTCATGGTATTACTACAAAACTGATAAGCGTCTCTGCACACCAAAAACGCATATTTACACTAATCGTCAAAAGTAAATCAACATAAAAATGTTTTGAGAGATTTTTCTATATTTTACTCTAACAAAAGAGTTGTTAACTGTTAAAGAAGTAAATGAATAAACTCTACATTTACATGCAAATGGTAGGCGTGGCAGACACATGATTACATTCTCTTTTAATATATATATTACGTACTCGCATACAAGTCCAGTTTGACGCAGAATAAGGTTTTTTGTAAATTAAGGACGAGTCTCTTATCCAACTACGCCCATTTTTGATACGTTGGTGGAAGGGATAATTACACATATTTTTAATGAATTTCAAGTATGTAGGTCAATTTTTGTGACAGATAAATAAATTTTTGTTGATTGTAGGCGTAACTCTTTATCGATTTTGCCCATTTTATATGGAGATCTGCGTGTAGAAAATAGATATGTACAAAATTTTAGCTGAATATCTTAAAATATACTTATTTACCGAGAAAATAGACGAACGCATGGACAGACCCATCTAGATCGACTCAGTTTTTGATGCTGACTATGAATTTATATATTTTGTATGGTCTCTGACGCCTCCTTCTCTATATTGCAAATGGAATGACAAACTTAGCATATGCGTATATCTTATGTAAAGAGTATAACGAATCATTACAAACAAACTTAAGCTTATAAACTCACTTTTGACACTTACTGTATCATGTATTATGTTAAAGTATATAAATCTGCCGTAATTTTCGGCCTTTGATTGTTGTTGTTGTTTTTATTTTTATATATAGTTTTTGTTTAATATATGTTGCGGAAATTATTTATTATTGTTTTGTGTTTTACACATAAAACAATCGTTGTTTTGTTTTGTTTCGTTTTGGCATTTTGAACTTGCTTGCTCTGGTACCATTTAATCTGCTTTAAAATTTCATTTAGAGGGAAGTATTGTTTTTAACTAAATTGTTGATGTTGATTTGTTGTTGTTAGTGTCACAAGTTCTTACTTTTTTTAAATCTTTATAAAATCGTAAAAAAATTAACGTCAAGGTAGATATCGGGTTTAATAATTAAAGTAGAACAAAAATCCTCCCTTTCGTACAAGCCCAAGGTATTTGTCAAAAGATTGCCAAAGACAAATTACAAACATATAAATAAAGGTTATATTTGTTTAGGTCAAATCTTGGGTGTCCTCCATCTAAGAGCGCTAAAATAACTGGCAATAGTGCTCATGTGGTTTGGGCGGGACCTTAATATAAATATTGCATGAAAATCACTAAAAAACCGCTGTGGTAGCTTGCACACAAATTTACATGAACAGACGGACATGGTTAAATTGATTCAAATTTTGATTCTGTCAACAAAATGTGGAGGTCAGGCGAAGTTGACAATGTTTTGTCTACCATGTGTCAAACAGTGATGAAATTTTAGCTTTTAATAATCGATCAGTTAAATGTAATATGTGTCCTCTATGTGAAATAAATTTTAGCCCAATATCTTAATTAATCTGTGTTTTATTCAATAATAAAAATGTTATGTCGTTATAGAAAAACCCTTTACTTTAGACAGTCCCCTTCAAAGTGTTGCATATAGAATAACAAACTTAGTGTACCCTCCCCTTTTCTATGAAGAGTTTAATCTTTTCGCATATGAATTTCACCGCCATTTTATATATATTTCAGTCTTTATCAAATTTCATTTGATTCACACTTTTTTGGGGCAGCCAACATAAGTTCTTAATGAAATTTGTTTTACTATAACTTTTTCCATATGTTTGAGGAGCCCTCTCCCTATATATGGTATATGCTATAGATTGGCATGTTTACATATTCATTGAACTGTTAAATAAAATTTTTGAATATTGAAAATATTGCGCGTCAGCATCACTGCAAAAACTACTTTTCATCAACTCACGATTCGTTGATTTTTAACACAATGTAGTTACGAGTGCTATTGGTATTCCTTTGTGTGTATGTATATAAATTTGTATTCTTTTGAAAATTGTTGTGAATTAAAAATACTATATAACTAATATTTGGTACACACTCCTCTGATATAATTTTGTGTCGCCTTGTCCGTTTTTTGTAAAGCTCGACAAACTTTTATCAAAAGCGTTGCTATTGCTGCTGTTGGTTGGGCTTAATTTTATTCGATTTCATTCCTATATTTAAAAAGAGCAAGCACGAATATTTTAGAGTTTTTTCCACGGTGCCTTAAAGCTTGCGTGGAACAGTTTTTGTATGCATTTGACAATTATTCATTCAAAATTCATATGCATTGAAAATCGTATTAATTACGCTATATAGAGTACATACAACGTATTTATACCAAACATGAATATTATTTATTATATCATATAAATATAGTTTTTTTTTTTTTTTGCAATAAGTTGTAGAATTATTCCGAGTTTTTTAAAGAGTTGTGTGATTTAAATAAATGAATTATTTTTACTTTTTTTATTCAAAATTTTATCAATAATGCATTTATGAACAAGGAAAAAAGTAAAATTAAAGCCAAGTCCTAGTCTGGGCGTGGCAGGTACCCAATTTCGCATTCTAGTAGAGTATTTTTAATCGAGTTTTACTCTGAATAAGGTTTTTTGGAAATCATACGGCCACGGACATTTTTGGCTTAACGATTGATGGGTTAGTTAATGCAAGGTATATCATATTTGAAGCAGTTTTAGTGATAAATAGTTTTTTGTCGATTGTGGGTGTGGCTCTTGTTCAACTTTGCGACAATTAAAATAGCGACCTGCATGCAGAAACTAAGTATCTCTACAAAATTTCATCTCAATGTCACAAAACTTACGACAGTGAGAATGCCAACAACAGACGGACACCTGGACACACGGACATATTTGTCTAGATCGATTCATTTTATATATATATACGTTGTAGGGTGCCTGGCTCCTTCTTATAGGTGTAGCAAACGGAATGACAAACATAGTATACCCCCTAGGGTAGAACCCCTGAGATTGGAATACAAGACGATTGAAACCTTATATAAATTTCATAAAGGAATCATAGTCACCTTCCTTTAAACATTGTATGAGCCTGTGTAGTGAACTGCATTTCTCTTCATATATTCCTTTAAAACCATAATTAGTCCTTTAAACTCCAAAACTTGTGATTAATTGATATCCGAAAGCAATCTTTACCCCAAATACATAGTAGGGTATACAAAAAATTTAATTTTTATCATTTTATTACACAAACAGCTGCAGAAAGTCTGACTCATTGCTTATTTATTGTGTGGTTGCCATAAGCAACCAGACAACACACAAATAAATAGGAAGCAATTGTCTCTTTACACACAAACATACATACATACATACATGCATACATCATATACGTGCCTATAAATAATTGTATTTTGTGTGTAAGCTACCAAAAAGAAAAAAAAAAAAGTAAATAAATGAAACCCACACACATTTCATAGATATCTGGTGGGTGTATACCACTCATGCATGCATGTAACGTAAACGTGTTACTTTCATTCTCAATCTAACCATGTAGCAAACAAATGCGAGAGAGACTTCAAAGATACAAAACACACATTATTGATGTGTAACAACAACAACAACAACAACAACAACAACAATTCGTTAGCCATAGGAAATTGAAATTGTTGAAATTTTTGTGCATCTGATTGAACAAAATTGAAATAATTCTGAAACAATCCATCAAATCTTTATTGATGCAGTTTAGAGAAATTCCTTTTGACAATCAAAGTAGAATTTTCCTTTTTTTTTTTAATAAAAATAAATAATTTCTATTTTCGAAATAATAAAAAATTATCTATGTTTGCTGTTCTGCAAGTGACTTGATCTATGAAGTTAGTGAGAACAGGAGAAGTAATGCTCTCAGGTAATATTTCCATGTATTCCCATTTCTCTATATAAAATAACAATTATGTATATAAACCAATATTATTGTGTATACGCCTCTCTTTTGAAATATATTCGAAATATATTCACAATCGATACAACGCGACAGCCATCCTTACGTGTTACGTGTTTGTATGAAATATTATTGGGAGGCGTTCGTAAATAGCTTGTAAACTTGCCAGCTTATCATTTACACCCTCTTTATAAATTCAGCACATTCCACTGATGTGAGATATATAGGAAAAAAATACAAAATCGCTCGGCTCACCAATGAATTTATTTCAACTGTTGGTGGCAGGGAAATTTTTGTTATACCCTCCAAAAAATATGGAGGTATACAAATTTTATCATTCTACATACATGAAACTACCAAAAGTAGGCGTCAGAAATGCCACAAAGTATATATATTTCTGATCATCGTTCAAATCTGAGTCATTTTAACGATGACTGTGTGTTCGCCTGTTGCTTTTATTATTATGGTGGCAAAAATTGGAATGTTACAATTAAGTTTCGTACAAAAATGTTGTCTTTTTAAAATAAACAAAATCGGTTAATAGCCACGCCCACAATATATATAAATCCTTCACGATCTCAAAAATTTATTGAAAAAGTTGAAATTTATATATTTGTACCCATCGTTGTATTAGAGAAGGGGGGTTCAGGTAATAGACACGCCTTACATATTATAAAAAAACAGAAAAATAAATGTGGCTTAGACCAAACCTTAGATACCCTCCACATCTGCAAACCCGGACGCCTTCTTCTAGGTCTTGCAAACGGAATGACGAACTCAGCCCCCATCGCATAAAGACTTATTGAGTAGTACAGAATTCGACTTTTGAGTTAAAATTTAATTCAATACATGCTTTATAGGGTGTACATGGCAAGCCCCTAGTTTACGTATACATATGAAGGGTATATAAGACTTCGGCTAAACCTTTTTTCCTTATTTTTACGTACATTTCATGTAAAAAAAATTTTACGAAATAAAAAAGAATTCGGCAAAGGAAGCAAAATTTAAAAACAACCAAAAAACAAACAAAAAAGGTATATTTGGCTTAAGCCAAATACGAGGCACCCTTCATGATTATAGGAAACTTTGAACGTAAGATAAACTCAATTATGTACTAAACACCAACTTTCTATCAGTACTTAAGTGTGACTGTTAGAGGTTCTTGTCATTTAAAAAAAAAAAAAAAACTATCATTAACCGATTTTGCTCAGTTAAAATAGGCAACTATTTATGTTATATAAACGAAGCATGTCATGCATAAATTGAAGTTCGTCGTTGAGCGTTTCAACATAAGAAACATTGACAAGCGGACATACGGACATTACTAAATAGTATCAAATTTTTATATTGATCAAAAACATATTGTACTTAAGGTGGTTTCTGAAGTCTATTAGTTGCAAACACAATCACAATTTTAACATACACCTCCATGACCACAACTAAAGAAATTGTCTTAAAAATGTTCCGATATAATGTATTTTCAATAAAAATCAAAGCATGTCTTTGTATCATCCATTTCTCTATAAAACTGGGAACTTTATGTTACATAAATTTTATAGAAAATTACCCCAAGACAGACAGTATTATATTCTAAATTCTGATTATGTCTTAAAACTGATATTTTATTACATGTAAGGCACGATTTTCGAATAATATTGATGGTTGCCTTCTAGGCAGTGTTACGTATGTATTGATAAACTCAGCATACATTCACCACCGTTAAATGGTGAATAAAATCGAATATTATCTTGCCAAAAGCTGTTTGTTACGGTACGTATGTAAATATTACCAAATGGATTAAAACAATTTTTTCCTTTCTACTTTTTTAGCTATTTTAACCTTCGCACTGACATTGTTGCATGAAATTTTGATACCCTTCACATAAAACGGAAGGTAAACTAAGTTTTATGTTCTCTTTGCAAAACACATTGTATAAATGTAAACATATTGTATGTAAAAAAAACACTTTCAATAAAATTGTCATCAATTGATTTAACAACAACATAAATTATTTGTTTTGGTCATTTGCATACAAGTATATGTAAATATTTTTATCATAATAAATAAACACTTGATTTTATTCAAATTTGCGTGCATGTGTCAAAAAGTGTTGTTTTTTCTGTCCTGTATTTGAAGTTGTTGCATTTTTTTTTAATATGTTATAAAAATCATGGTTTAAACTTTGGTTAACAGTTGACAGTTTATGAAACTTAGACATAATTGATTTAGTTCAGCTGTGTTGAACGCATCTTCTTAATTGCTTCATTAACTTATATTCACTAAAGCGTGCCTAACAGTTGAAGATGTTTGGATTACATCACTTGGCAAGTTGAATATATATTTTTTTAATTTTCAACTAACTACGAGTAAGTAGTTGTGTATCCAAAGTAAAAAAGAGAAAGTAGCAGAAAATGAATTTTATGAGAAAATTTGGTTAATTTCAAAGACATGAAAAGTTTTTCCTTTCGCGAAATAATCCTTTTTCAAGCAGGCGAACATTTTTATCATTACCATAAATATTCACATCATAGTCAACATGTGCCCCTTTCTGTGGGTAGGTGTGTGTGTGTGTGTGTGTGTGTATGTAGTACTGTAGATAAAAACACACTTTATGTAAATTTTACTAAATTAGTTTATGTTGAGATGCGAGGCATGTCAAAGGGTGGGGCAGAATGCTTTGTGTTAACAAAGAGATTCCTGTGTTGGTTGGTACTCTGCTTCTTCTTATTTGTATTTTCAGTGTTTTTTTCTTTTTTTTTTGTCTCATAAAAACATATGCTTTTCATTCCAATAATTTAAACATGCAAATTTATTTACGCACACACACATACGGGCGCGTATTAAAATGAACTTTTTATCACACACAAGTCATACGTGTAATATGTTATGTATGCACACGTGAACATTTTTGTATGGGAATGTGTAATTGGTACACCCACACACACACACACACACACACAAATGTTTGTTTTATTGTTGGTGCGCCATGAACAACTCTGACTATGGCAATGTTATAATATTATATTTTATCAGCAATTGTGTGTATGCTGTATGCGTTCCTATACATTTTAAATGTGTATGTATGTGTGTGTATGTGTATGGCTTAGTTTTGACAAATTATTTTATAATTTATACCACCCAGACATGACTGCTACACCAAACAATCATTGAATAATCACACTTACAATTTACATAAATAACATGAATTGGTTTTATTACCGCAATACCTAATATGTATAACTAACATATATAGTCTCGACCAATATGAAAATCCAAACTTAACATATCGATCTAAAATTTGCTATAAACGTTTTTCCACTATATAGGTTGAATTCCAATTGAAATGAGAAAAATCGGTTAAAGGTCACGCCAACAAAATAGAAACAAATTTTGAACTATGAAGTTGTATTTCTTTCACATGTATTACATTGGCTTATTTGCCAATGTGTAAAAATGGGCATGGTCAAAAAACCAGACACGCCCACAATTTGCCAAAAACAAAAAAAAATTAACTGGAGCAAAATCTGTCCTGTGACTTGGTAAGTAAAACATAAACTATAAAAGACGCAATCAAGTGCCTGCCACTCCCATTATTTGCATATATAGAGAAATTTAAGACTTGATCCCTATCAAGTCTTAAATTTCTAAATTAATTTAGTGTTGAAGTGTAAATTTTTGATATAAACCATTTGCGCATTAACTTGCAGGAGTGGATTTGGCTCAACTGGTAAAGCACCTGCTGATGAGAACTCGATGAGGGCGAGTTCGCAACCGGTCCAGGTTCAACCCCCCTCCAGTCGCCAAGTATTCATTTCTCACATTTTTCAAATACATCATTACTACCTTTAATAGTAAGTTTTTATATAAGCTAATAAGTCTTATATATATTATAACGGAGAGTCACGGATCACGGGTTCGATACCCGGGTCGATACCCATAACACTGTTGCACAATGTACAAAAAATCTTGTTTGACTTCGGCTTGAATTCGGCTTCTTAGTTGACGCAAAAACTACAAGCGACATAATCAGGTACATGCCACACCCACTGTCTATATATTAGCCTAAACAAAGTTGATTTATTTTTACACATTTTCCTCTGTTTCTAATTAAATATGACACTAATTATTTGTTAGAGAACATACATAGATTATTACTATAGCACACAGGCTTCCCATACATTCTCACACATAAGTGATTAAATGGTAAAGGTTTGCTTATATTATTACTGATTGCTGTAATAAACATTTGTGCATACATCTGCGTAGATGTAAATGTATACATAAAAAGTTGTTACAAATGTTTTTTCTTTTTTTTAACATCACCCATACACATACAGACTTTTTTGTAATTACTTTTTCATACGAAAGATAAATATATAATTACTTTACTTTTAAGTGCACCACTTTACCAATTTCATGTGAATGCAATGTGAATAAGTAAAAAACTAAATTTGGCTTAAGCCGAATCGTAAATACCCTTCATATCTACAGATAACGCCTCCTAACAGTGTGTGTACTACATATCATCATACATATCAGTCGAGTTTTGCTTTGAGTACGATTTCTTGTAAATTTTGGGCGTTTATATTATCTGAATACTCCCATTTTTGGCGCATCGCTGAATAGGGTAATTATACTTATATGTATATACTGGATTTCGACTTCATTGGTAGATTTTTGTCAATTGTGGGCGTTTTTGTTATGCGATCATGCTTACTTTTACCACATTGATAGATGGGATATATAGTTATGTGCATAACAAATTTCAATTAAATAATTAAATTTTTGTGACAGTTTAACCAATTTTTCTCGATTGTGGGCGCGGTTCTCTACCGTTTTTGCCCATTTTAATAGCGATTTACGTACAGAAACTTTATAACTATGTCTTCACACAAATTCAGCTCAATAACTCAAAGTTTACGACCCTGAAAACGTCAACTACAGACGGACACACGGACGTAGATGTTTAGATCGACTTTAGTTTTTGATGCTGACTAAGAATATTTATATTTTTTAGGGTCCGCTCCTTGTGAATGTGGCAAATGGAGTGACGAACTCAGTGTACCCCCCCATCTTATGTCCGGGGCTTAGTATTTTTAATTTAAAATACCATACAAGCTTATAAAGGTATCAACAGTTTAATTGAAAACATTATTTTTATTATAATAATTAAGAGCAAATAACAGAAATGTTCATACTTCGGCATGCAGATATTATGAAAAGGTAGAGTTTTCTTTTATTTTTAAAATTGTAACTTCTCCTTACCTAATAAGTCACATTCATCCCAAATGTGTCTGCTCCAGCTCGTTTAATACTAAATATTTGATAGCGAACAAATAGTTGTATTAAAGGAATGCTCTTCAATTCTCTTCAAACAAACTAAATGCAACAGGCACCCAAAGGCGTTTAAATATAAAACAAAAGGAAACAAAAAATTCCATACATTTTGGGTGTGTTTATGGCATCCAACACAAAATATACACACACACACACGCCAACAAATTGAAACACAAAATATCTTAGTATGAACACACAAAATGGCATACAGGCAGATAACAACAAAGGCTGCCTTTTTGTTGAAAAAAAAAAAAAAAAAATCTCTAAAAACATGAAAATAAAGCGAATATAAGACAAGAGAAATACCTTTATGCGAACATACACTGACTCTCTTAAATACCAAATAAATAAAAAAATAAAACTAAATTTCGCTGAAACCGAATTTTAAATACACTTCACTTTAATATATGAAAGTGTCTGATTGCACCTTTTAATAAGTTATATGTCTCGTATTAGCTGAAAAGTCTTGTTTGAGCCAAATAAGGTTTTCTATAAATTGTAGGCGCGTCTGTGGTTCGACCCCACCTTTTTCGTTGAACCAAAATTCTTTTTTATAAATAAATTTTTCCTATTTTTTTAGAAATATTTTTGTTGATTGTGGGCGTACAACTTGACCCATTTCACGCAATGTACAAAAACAAAAAGTTTTTATACAAAATTTTAAGCTCAATAACTGTAAATTGACCGCCAACAACAGATGGACATAAGGACGGACACAACCAAATCGACTAAGATTTTCATGGTGATCAAGAATATGTATACTTTGTGGTGTGGTAAATGAAATAACAAACTTAGCATACCGACATCTTATGAGGGGGGCCACGAAAAAGGGCAAAACCGTAAATCATAAACTAACGATTGAAATTCTTTTGAATTTTTGCACAAAGATAAAGTTGAGTAGTGAGTGTGGTGAGTGGAATAAAATCAGGAAACCATGTATATAGAAAAAAAAGGCACAACTTTTATGCATACCAGTATAAACATTTATCCGCACATACACACCAACAATAACTGAAGGCTTAAAACGTAATAATAATGTTAATAATAATAATAATTTGTAAACAAGTCTTTGGCAAAGTGAAGGTAGAGAGTGATATTGTTGAAGTTTAAGACCCAAAGAAAGATAGAGAGAGAGAGAGAGAGAGAGAGCTTAATACAGACAGAGATAGCAAATATGTACAAATAATGTGATAAAGAAATTGAAATGTTACTGACCTTACATCACACATAAACTGGCAGTCAATCAACAAAATAGTTGTAAATACCGCGCGTTAGTTGTTGTTGTTTTTTTACGTTTATTTTTTTTTTTTTCGTTTTCCGTACTTTACGTTTGATTGTTTGATTATGTCATATATATTTAAATAGTGAAAATTTGTTTTTGTTTTTTTTTTTTTCAAAAATGCTTTTTTTTATATTAATGAAGTTTTGTAGTTTTTTTTTTTTTTTTTGTAAGTTTTACTGTTTCATCAATTATTTAATATATTTAATGTTAAAACTAAATATGAAAAAAAAATTATTTCAATTTTTTAGTTTCATTTTTTTTTATTAATAATTTAATCACAATTTTAATTTTTTAAATGTTATTACTTTTTATTCGAGAATGGATTTTTATTTATGAATGATTTTTTAATACTTTTTATTATCATTTTACAAATACAGGGGATGTACTGTAAACACTTGAACGGTGTTTATATTATTTTGTTCATTCCCTTTTTTTTTTAATTTCATAATATTTTTAAAATTTCTTTTTTATTAATAATTGTAATATTTTGTTATGAAATGTTTAATAAGTTTTTATAATTATATTTTTAATTTTTATTAATTGCAGTTCTTTTTATTGTTGCTTGAGTTTATTATTTCACTTTTTAACAATTTAACTTTAGGAAAGGATACGTAACTTAACGTAACGTATTTTAACGTAGCATAACATAACGTAACGCAATTAAGGATACGCAACGGATAAAGTAGCACAACTTAACGGAACCTAATATAATAATACTTAACGCAACGAGACGTAAGGTAGCGAAACATAACACAACGTAATATTTTAACACAGCATAACATAACGCAATTTAATTCAAAACGTACCATAACGTAAGGCAATGTCATAAAATGTAACCCAACAAAGAAAAAAACGTAAGGTAACTTAACGCATCGTAACGTAAAGAACGCCTCATATTATTATTACTTGTTTTTATTTTCAAACGAAATTCAAACTTGGAAATGAAGCATTTTTCATTCCAACAACTTTATTAGAAACGTGCTACAATTTGTGTATTGTTCTGCTATAAAATGTACCAGCAAACAATAAAAGATAACACATAGAGAGAGAGAGAGAGATAGAGAGAGAGAGAAAATGGGAGTTTGCGTCCAGATATGTTGCTTGCTAGCGATCACGTCAACAAAAAAACTCATTCCGTTCAAATATTTCACTTAAGGCTTTAAAGCCACCAATTTTAAGCGACATTTAGCTGATACAGGCGCTTGTGAAACTCGCGAATGAATGAAAAACAAAACAATAATAAGTACATAAGCACTTAGCGGCATAACACTATAACATAAAACAAAAACAATAACGATCAAGGCTTGTAGGGGACGCTCTTATTTTGAATTGAGAGTTATACACAAACAAAAATTACCAAGTCAGTGATCACTTAAACTTGAATAAAGAACAACACACCAACACATACTAGACACCAATTGACGATGATGATGAACGAATTTGGGATAACCTAAACGATTAACAGTAAATTTTATGAAATATTAAGAAAAGCTTCAGTTTTACAGTTTGAATGTCATAGGATAACGAAAGCCTGAGGTTTCTCCCTTTTAATTATTGTTGTTGTTATTTGAATTGGAAACTTGGAATTGGAGTACATTCCAAATGAAGTTCCATCTAATATATAAGGGGGAACATTGGCACTGTGCACACCCTTGTATTATTGTAATAATATCATAATTGTTTAAAATGTTTAACGGGTTCGAATGTCACTCTCAGCCTTCAATAAAAAAAGTAAAATAAAACAAAACAAGGGCAATAAATATACACACATATATATTTTCACCTGACACTTGATGACAGACTTATTATGCCAACGTTTATGAGAATGTTTAGATGAAATTGCGCTTTGTGTGCTAAGAGGTATTCTCTGCATGTTGTGCTGCGGTGATGTATCCATTATAGAAAAGTCTGTCTCTTAAAAGAATGTGGTCGTTTCAAGTTTGTTTTGTAATGTAAAGCATGTAGAAAACATAAACAATAAAAAAAAAAAAAAAACGAAAAATAAAAAAGGCTACAAATAGTTAAGCGTCGTCACCTGCATACCTTACCCTCTACTTTATATATCCGTCACATTATACCAGGTGTGTGTGCAGCTAACAAACGATTCAACAAAATCGACTTATCAAACAGTATTAGTCGTAAGTCTTTCGTTTTACTTTGCTAATCATTACGATTTCAAAAAGGAAAGAAACTATCATGCATCTTGGAATACACTGTTGAGCAATAATGCACTTTTCGTATCACACTGCAATTTAAAACTGCGTTAAGTTGCATATTGTTACTGTATATTAAGCTAATTTGCGTTTAGTTGCGTTGTGTAACGTTAAGTTTCATTACGTTACGTTAAGTTGCATTATGTTATGTCGCATTGCGGATATTATTACAATATAGTAAGAAGGAAGAGAACCTCTATATGTTCCTACATACAAATAAACACCCCAAGTCTTACTGAGCCATCCTCGTAGTTGGCAAGAAAAGTGGTTTAATGAAAAAAAAAAAAAAAAAAAAAATAAGAAAAAAAAACATTGCATTTATGCTTGCAAGTGGTATGTACGTGTGTAAAATTTTTAACGTATCTACAATAAAAAAAATATAAAGAAAAAAAAACCGGCCTACATACGTGTAAATGCTTCTCATTCACTTATTGCACATAAACGTGGTGTACACATGATTTCTTAAATTTGTGTGAAAATGTATATATGTATGTAAACAATCTCGGACTAAAGTCATTAATTTTATATGAACGTGTGTACGTGTTCCGTACACAGTCGCACATCTACGTATAAAACAGCATACAAGTCAACTTGACTTTATTTCAAGTTGTTTTTGGTGCAATGTGTGTGTGTGTGTGTGTGTGTATGAGACGGTCTTAACATACTCTACGCCAATGCATGTGTGTTGCCGCCATATATGCATGTATGGATAAATGCATAAATGGGACCGAACCAGTCAGACAACAATACATACGCTTGACTATAACTATCTCCTTATATACGCCATGTGAAATATTTTGATATAAGCACGTTGTTTGTATATATATATATATATTATATGGTATGTATAATTGTATGTAAATAAATTGAAATAATATTTCAAGATGGTTAGTATCTTCTATTGAAAAATTGTGGCAGTTTTTATTTACTTTGGATGCATTTTTTGTCTATGTTTTACGCTTTCTACATTCAAGATGGTAGGTATACTAAGATTGTCATTGCGTTTGCCTGAAAGCTTCTACAGAGTACTTCATCTACTTGATCTAAATTAGAGTCAATTTGTCTGTGTGTCCTTTCTTGAAACAAAAATTGCTATATTAAGCTGAATTTGTATTTCATTGCATTCAGTTAATGTCATGTTTAAAATCAACTAAAAGACACGCCCACAATTGTTAAAAATGTTTCATAGCCAGTAAATTATATTTAAAGAAATCTATAAATAATTTTTGATAAGCTGAAAAGTAGGCATGGTCATATTACAGAAAAAGTTTGCAATTTCAAAATCAGATTTTGTGCAGTAAACGATACCTGAGGTGAAGTATAATTCATGAATTTTATGAGGTGTTAAAAAAAGAGGCAAACACCACGCCCAAATGTGGAGGGTACTCCCAAATGTGTCCTAAGTCTGGTTTTTATTACGCTTTACCCATACACAGCCATTTATATTTATCAATTTTGTTCTCGAACCATATGTGTCTTGTTATGCTTGATTACTTCAGATACTTATATGGTCGTATTGCACACATACATAATATTTATATATAGAATGTTACATGTATGTTCATATCAAATTAAATCAATTTGTTTATGTGACACAGTTTAGTTTGTGTTTTTTTTGTGCTGCTGCTAAGTAGTACTCTTGGTCGCGAATTTATTGATTTTGTTTGTTTGTTTGTTTTGTACAAGTACACAGACGCGGTTAATGGTTTTATTAATAATGAATTGAATATATATTAGTCATTTTAAATCGATTTCACAGACATCGCATCTTTGCTCTATTTATGCACATAAACGCATAAAACTGTTTCATTAATAGTTTTCAAAGTTTAGAGCAAGCAAGAATAGAATATTGGCAATATTTTATATATGTATATAAAATTGTACAAAATTCATGCATATGTATGTACCTAGATATTAATTACTGCATTTGTAAAAAGCAAAAAAGTAGGCTGGTTTGGATTTAATCGAAAATACCCCAAACAATATATGATGATAATGATCTTTTATCAAGGTCCGACTTATAAATAATATATAAAACTAATATATAAAATGTGGGCGTGTCAGGTACCTTACTATGCCTTTTAATGACACAATCGAGTACGTCATCTTTCAGTTCGAACTATGTGCTAATTGAGGTATTTTGTAAATTGTGGGCGTGTCTGGTAAGCAAACCCTTTTCATAAAATCGTCCAATTTAAACAGAATTTCAATTATGTATATTTACTGTTTTGGCTGTTAAATATTTTAATTAATTGTGGGCGTGGCACTTTGTTGATTCTGACAAATTTTATACAGAAACTGGAAATTTTTGCTAAAATTTCAACTAAAGATTACAAATTTATAACCGTGAACGTGAACAGACAAACACATAGACGGACGGACAATCATTTTTAGATCGATTTATAATGTGATGCATTTTAGGAATAAATAATCGACGTGAAATCACGGACGACCACTTTTTGGTGTTACCAATGAAATAATAAACTTAGTATACCTCTCATCTTTTGTAGAGTACATGAATATCGCGCTTAATAAAATGTTACTCGGATAGAACATGATTATGTCACACGCTATCCTCAGTTTGTGCCCAATGTTGTTAAATGCTTCTAATTCATGTAAATATCTACAATACATATATATATATATACATACACACACACGCACACACCAATACATATATGTAAACTTGAAACAGTTCAATAGCTATTGCGAACTAGAGCATATACGATACCACACAGACATCTCTGCCTCACGAGAGATTTTATTTAAATACTGTGCCGTGTGTATGTGTAGATGTATAAATGACTCGTCGAAGTTCAGAGAAGGAATGCATGCATATCCGATATAGAGGTAATCATTGGTACAATAAATATACAAATACACAGGGGGGGAGAGGCGACAGGGAGAGCAACAGAGCAGCAGACGATAAATAGTTTGTAGGCTAGATTGTGCAATTTCATGCATCAATTATTTGTCAATGTGGCTACAGAGAGTTGGAGATTTTGTTTTTTTTTTTTGTATCTTTCTCTTCTTTCATCATCATCGGTTTCATTATTGTTATTGTCATTGTTTTGACATTTTCAACCATTTTCTCGTTTTCTTCAAATCAAAATAAATAAAATATAGAAAAAAAAACACTTTATCTGATGGTGGAGCAGTAATTCTAGGTATAGCAACAACAATCTGACTACTAAACCGAAATTAAAAAAAAAAAAATAACAACCAGATTAACTAATGATGCCGTTAACGATGATGAACATAAACATTGCCATCATCATAATTCTAAAATTGTTGTTTTGTTGTTGTTGTTGTTGTTGTTGTTGTTGTTGCTATTTTGACTTTAGCATTACTAAGCGATATCTGTCGCAATCGTGACTGTACGACGCTGTTATTCTGCCCATGTACGTTATTTCTCTTTTAGTGTTTTTTCGTTTCTGATTTCTCTTTTGTTATGGTTGTCATACCCACCATTTCCAAGGTTAGGGGCATATATCACTTTGTCACAATGTATGCAACACTCACAAAGAGGTCTGACACACCCATATTATGAATATATTATGAAGCAACATCGAAGACGGAGTCGTCTAATCATGTATATGTGTGTATGTGTATGTGCAGTAATGCCAAAAATAAAAATCTTCATTCCAAACTTGACAGAAGTTTTAAAAGTTGATATAAAAATTGTGCAATATCGTTCAAAAGACACGCCTACTGTCAATTTCAAATTGTCAATTATGCTCCTAAGGAACCATTGGTGCATCAGCGGTGGGTATTCCAGATTTGATTGATCTCTGCAGACATAAACTCTCCCAGTTTCTGCACCCGTTTCGCTATTTCAATTGGGCAAAATCTGTTAAGGGCCACGCCCACAATCGAAAAACAATTATTTATTTGCCATAAAATTTAAGCTATAAAGTTGAAATTTATTGTAATAAACATATTTACAATTACCTATTTCATGGAAGTGTCAAATATGGGCGTGGTTGGATAAAATATTTGCCCACAATTTATTTTAAAAAACGCACTCAGCATACATACATACATACATACACTATTAGAGTGCCTACCTGCCACGCCCCCTATTTATACGTACATGTGAAGGGTATTTAAGATTTGGTCTTAGCCAAATTTATCTTTTGCCTGGTTTTTCATTTTATTGCATTCTTACCCTACGTGGTCATTTAATATTTTGTTTTTGTCTCTGCTTCAACATTCTTCCATTTTTACCAAATATATGTATAGATAGATATTCATCTGTAAGTGAGTGTGTGTGTGTGTGTGTGTAATTGCTATGCTTTAGTTTTTCTTCTTTAGCTTCAAGCTCCATTTAATGTTTAGTAGTTTGTTTGTATGTATATGTGTATGCATGTGTGTGTATGGTTTAAAGCGGTTAAAAATCACGTTTTCATTGTGTCATATCACGAGAGCCTTCACACATCCACACATCCACACATCCGTATAATAGATGTTCACATATGCGTAATACGGCGCTTTAAAGACATAATGTTTATAAACGTGTAATGATGGTTAATGCGATGATGATGATATTAGAGATAAATTTTGAAACATCTAACTAGACCGTATACCATGTACACATGTGTGTGTACGCGTCTATGCTGTATGAACGCGTTCAAATAAACATACAGATGAAAAAAACACATAAAATGTTATCCCGTTACATGCTACGTAAAATAACTGCACACGCAAGTGTTACGAGTGTTACTAGAATCAGTTCTATGGGAGAATGAGAGATTGTCTGACAACCTATTATTATTAAAAACACTGTAAAACTAACTTGCAACTACCAGCTAAACTAAACTGCAGTGCAGTGCAAGTGTAATCGCAATGTTTTGGTTCTTTGTCTTTTGCTAATAGTGTTGGTGTTGTTGTTGCTCTGTTGTAAATAACATCTGTTACCATGAAAAAAAAATCTCTTCTTCTTCGCTTTATGGTTTACACAGTTTGTATAAAAAAATTTCGACCATTTTATTTACCATTTACTGACAAAAAAAAAAAAAATGAGAAAATCAAAAAAAAACAAGTAATGAAAATTGTAAATTAGCTGAAGCCAGATGTGAAATACTCTCCACACACACCGAGTAATATTACAATTTACATTCTGCGCCGAATTAGTTGAATTAAATAAATGCCACGCCTACTGCGACCTTTCCGACCATTTAGCACTCTACCACATTTAGTTTCACAAATTATTCTACAAATCGTTTAGTTGTTCGTTCAGTAAACGCGAGATATTGTCATAAAAATCACTTCGTGATATAATGTTATGTGGGAACCTATGGACAGAGGTTCTAAAAATGGTTCGATCGGGTCCAAATGTGGCTGAGCCATATTGATATTTACTATTTAACAATTCTTCACTAAATTTTTGCCAAAAAATATTGAGAATTGCAAATTCTTTGCTATATAGAGATATCCTTTATAACAAGACCTTGGGGAGGATTTCTAAAAGTAGTCCAATTCGGTTCATGTTCAATTAAGGCCTTCTTATGACCTTTCGGTCGACGTGGCAGGTATACTTTTACGCCCTCTATTGTATGCATTGCAAGTGGAATATGGTTTTTTGTAAATTGTGGGCATGTCTGCTATCTCACCATGCCCATTTTTGACAGATCATTGAAAAGGATGTCTATGCATACATATACCAAATTTCAAGTTCATAGGACAACTTTTGTGGCAGATATATAGATTTTTCTTGTTTATGGACGTGTCTGGTATCCGACCACGCCCATTTTTGGTACAAATAAAATAGATAGCTCTATTTTTATCCATTGCTGATTGACGATTCTACCCACTTTATATAGCGATCTTGTGACAAAACTAAAAGTTTCTGTACAAAATTTCAGCTCAATATCTCAAAATTTACGCCCATGAGAATGCTGACATCCGGCGGACACTCGGACATTCACGTCTAAATCGACTCTGATCATAAATATACTTTGTAGGGTGTCTGACGCCTTCTTCTTTGTGTTGCAAACGGAAGAACAAACTTAGTATACCCTCATCACTAAGGTGGAAGATATAAAGAAAAGAATTTCGGTTTTAGGAAATTTATACATCACACAACTTGCCGTTTTTCTACATTGAAGTTGAATAATAAAAAAATTAATGAAATATCTTGTAAAACAATTATATTCAATTCTTGTATCTTACAAGAGGTTAGTGTAACCGAATAAAGTCGAAGAGATTTTCTTGTAACACGTACAACACACAAATTCCACGTCTTGTTTTATCTAATGACACAAGCCACACGACATTTATAGAACAAGTTAAGCAACGTAATACGCTTTACATAATTTTTTCTCATTTCACACAGTTTCAATGGTGGAGAGAAATCCCATGAACGCGTACTTTCCAATTTAGAAATTTTCTGTTTTATATTCTATTGCCTTTATATAGAATGTACTTGATTATGAGCTGTAGGTAGGTAGATCAAAAAAACAATCACTGTACTTGTAGAATTCACATGATTTGATTTGAAACCAGACTCGACTGCGCCTTAATTAATACTTTTTCAATCTGTTATTTCATTCTTTTTCTCTGGGACATATTTTTTGTTTGTTCTGAAGCATTTATCCAATTTCAATTTTCATTACACTTTGATTGCATTCCGATCTGCATACAAAGACACGGTGTGACGAAAATTTTTTACCACAACTTTTAGGCTCTCTCCTGTATTTTCTTTCTACACTGATAGTTTTTTGTTCTCAACTCTTCCTTAAATAAAAAAAAAACAAATTCAACACTTTTTTTGAACGCGTCTATAACTTGGAACACGTCTGTCGACAGGTACATTCAGGGTAAAACTAAGGTAAGCCTTCGTTCTCTTATATTGCAATTAAGCATAAAATTGTTCATATACTGGTTAAGAAAAAATGGAAAAAAGAAAAAAACACCTATAAGGTGGGAAAAAAGTTCACCTCAGCTCTCATTTCTCATTGTTAACCATTTTTCAGCATTTATCTCTTTCTCACATTTAACCTTTTGTTAACGATCATTTAGCCACCGAAAGCAACTAAGCGCTTAAGCGTGTATGTACACACAACACATTCTCGTAGCGTGCCGCAGTCTTCTTTATTTGTTTATACGTTCTTCTACACTCACCAACACCACCTTATTTCCCGCATGTGAATTACCTGTTTTAGTGAGAAATTTTTCAAGTGCTTACATGAGATGCCGGTGCACACAGATGCAATAGGAAACGTGTTTATTTGTAATTTTTTTCTAAAACTCACCACCTGGAGATTATCGCTTACTAACTCTCCCAACTGTGTTACCTGCATGAGTCATACTTGTGTGATTTACCACCACGACCACCTTTGCTTTGTTGTTGCGAGAAAGAGCGGGTGTTTGGTTAGTTATTTAATCTCTGCAACGTTTTTTTTTTTTTTGAATTAATATCAAATTACTACAGTTGTCTCTATCTAAATACTTTTGTGGAAGATTTTTAAAACAGGAAAAATAATGCCACTTAAATTGTTGGGCAATCTATCTAAATAAAAAAAAAAAACTAAATTTAACTTGGGCTAAATACTTAATGGTCTCCACGTCTACATGCAAACAGTGGGCGTGGCGTGTACATGATTTAGCCATTCATTACTATTATTTAACAATTTACAGGCCAGATTTTACGTCAAATATAGTTGTTTGTAAATTGTGGGCGTACCACGCCCATTCTTGGCACGTCGACAGGTGTATGTTTCAAACTTCCACTTTATACCTCAATTATTGCGGCAGATAATTATATGTTTTCCGATTGTGGGCGTGGCCCTTAACCAATTTAGCCCAATTTAAATGGAAAATATAAATTTCTGTACTAAATATCGGCTCAATATCTCAAAGTTTAAACCGTAAGGGTGCCAACAACAAGCAAACATACGGAGATACGAACGGATCACCTCTGACTTCAATACTGATCAAGAATTAATTAATCAGTATTAAAGATTAAGATTAATTTATACTTTGTAGATTCTCTAAGGCCTCCTTCTGAGTGTTACAAACGGTAAAGCGAACTTAATATAATGCATTCTAAGCTACAAAATATTGTTAATAAAAAACACTATATTTGAAACATTATTCTTAATAAATTTTTGTAATCACCCGGTTCTTTTAGTATATTAATCTGCCTTGAATTACTCTGTATAAAGCACGTACACATATTTCTTTTATAATTTTTAATAGCGCTAGATGTCGCGTTTTAAAGGTTTGCGTTTGGCTTTAAAGCATTTCTATATTAGATTGATTTGAGACTTAGATAAATCTCGCTTTAGAAATGAAAAATTTATATAGATTTTGAGTTGATTGGGATAATTTTAATCCATCTAGATCTCTGTTAAAAATGGTATTTTGCATCCGATATGAAAATGGATCTATTTCTAAGATCCTTCCACATATAATAATTAACTCAAATCAAATTTTAAATTTGGACCCTATAGAACTATTTTTAAAACCTCCATCTTTGTACTTTTTCACCGAAATGACTTTTATAAAGCATTCGCTCCGAACTAACTGGTCTATGCTTGATTCTTGGCAATACCATGGATATAACCCTTCCGCTAACCTATTTAAAATATGTAAACTATAAATTATTCTACCATCACTTACCCTTAAATAACTGTTTATTATGCATCATCTTCCATTGAATTCGTGCGCACAGCTGCATAGAAAGACTCAATAAATTGGCTGAATTTTTCAACTAGAAATGGAAAAACAAATGAAATGATGAAGAATAGTATTTAAAAAAAAGGGGAGAAAATAAAAAATTGATTTAATTTGTTAAAATACTTTTGATTCAGCAAAGTTTTAAGCGAGCGCGAACCATACAATACATTTTTAAATAAATTTACTACCGCATCGTCAACTTAGCCCACCATCATCATTATTATTATTATTATGGTCAATAAAAACTTAATCTCTTTACCACCTACAATCATTTAAGTGACACAACCTTTTAAGATATTGCCGTAAAGGTTAAGCATGTTCAAGTCATTTGAAAATATTTTATATTATCTCCCATACGTGAACACTATCTGCACCATCTAACAGAGGTGGACAGGTGTAATAAATTCAGGGACCGCATTAAATAAAACAGGACTAAATCTTAAATACTCTCCACATCTATGTATAAATCATGGGCGTGGCAGGTACCTGATTATGCTCTCTAATAGCTTTGAAGTTGGATTTTGTGCCAAGCATACTTTTCTCATAAATTGTAAGCACGTTTATTACTTAACCACGCCCATTTGTGACATATACATGTAAATATGTAATCCAAATTTCAACTTCAACGGTCTCATTTATTACTTTCTAATTTATGTTTATGTGGCCTCTATTGGTAAAATTGTTTTTCACTATAACGAAAAGTTTGAACTGTTATAACGTTGGGAAAAACTAAGGTAGATGGAAAATTTTTACATTGTCTGAAAGCTTATATTCTTAAAATTGAATTGAATATATTTTATACGTAGGTGTGACTCTTATTGAGTTTGTAATGAGCCCATTTTTGTCTTTCTGTTTTAAGGGACGTTTTTTTTCGTAGTTTAATATCATCACAGAAGCTATTACAATGACTTGAACCAACTTAACTTTGCATCGTTGAATTTTTTCGGCTAATATCTATCGATTGGTATTAAAATTTCGATACAAAATATATATAAATAAAAAAAAAATTTTCTTAAACAAATGAAAATCACCCGATTGGACTTGAAATTGTCACTAATCGTACCCATAATACATGGAATTAATGTGACAAGTTTTATTATCAATGACAAGTATCAAGAAGTGTGGGTTTTTGCTATGTAATGATCCAAACAAATGTTATTTCCTAGAATGCAAAGCTTGAACTGCTTTAGAACTTTGAAAAATGAACATAAAAAAGAGTCTTACAAGCTTGTCTTTTTAAGGTTCATTAAGAAGTTTAAGAATTTTACGAATACCGTTAATATTGAGTCGAAATGAGTCACATTTCTCTGTCATTACTGTAAAGGACGATTTATATGGGAGTTTAAAAACATTATAAAAACTTTCACATTGGTCTGGTTAAGATCAAACTTTATATAATTTTCATATTTATACACTTTGTTAAAAAAAAATGACAAAAAATTAAATATCTTTCGTTTGCACTTGACATGATTAAGCTGAATTTAAATGGAATTAAAGTGTCAAGTTTCTTGGGAAAGAATGGATTTTTTTCCATATAACAAACTTTTATTATAACGCCAAGTTATGTCTTCAATGCAAGACAAAGTTTGCACTATTACAACAAGGCGAAAAAACTATTTACATCATTTGAAAGTGTCCTTTATATATGAATTTATATAATTTTTTAAGAAATTTACAATAAAACGTTTTCATATGAAAGGCAGCCTTTAAGATTGCTATTGAAGGCCTACGTTCGTAACAACATCTTGCTGTCATAATTATGAATAAATGCTAATGTACGTAAATAAGTGAAATTGCCATTAAAAGCATAACAGCATTAATTGTGTTTGCTAGAGTGCAAGCGCCGAATAAGAGTACAAATGCAGTACAATGTATATAAGAGTACATAAGCAAACGTATAATGCACTTAGAGAGCCTTAAGTAAAAATGTTGTGCCTAATTTTAATTGGATTTTTCAATAATTACTCCGAAAAGCTTTTAGTTTAATGTAAAATAAAGTTCATCTACAAATACGATAAATTAGAGAAACTTTATTTTGTTTCAATCTTAACAATCTGTTGCATTTAACAGGGCGCATACGTGTTGTCAATAATATAAGTTCACATTGAGAGACATAGAGTGTCGTGGTTACCCAGAATGATGGCTTCTGTTAACCGTTAATGCTTCGCCTTGTTTATGATGGATCGTACCACAGTTGTGCAAACCTGCTTTGTATGACACTAACAGAGATAAATGATAGAAAAGCATTCAGTATAACGGGGCGTATGAGTCACTTTTTTTTTGGGTTGAATGACTTTTAACAAATAGACATCAAACATTAGACACATGCATGCGAATATATAGAAATAGGAAAATTCTTATATTTATATATAAAAATGTTTACAACAAATGAAATGTTAGTGCTATTGTTGCTGTTGTTAACTTGATAAAATGTCTGACAATCAGTTATTGTATAAAATTATAAATGTATAATACGTGACAATAAATTATAATTGCTTTGTGTTGTAATATTAAGAGGCGTGATAAATGAATGTCAACATCAAATATTTTTCCCGTATTCATTATCATTTGGTACAAAATTGTATAATTTCTGTATCCTACACTACAAAGTGGTGTAGGGGTGTATTTGGTATAAAAATATTGTTAAGCGGCAAATCTTTTAATTATATCCATCCGATCGAAATAAACATCTGAAATGATTTAATCATGTCCATTTATTTAAAGCTGCAGGTCTCAATTTTTGATATTTTTTGAAGAAACTTGACACAGGGATGTCCTTTGTGTCAAGAAAGCACTCTATTGAACATGATCCTGATGGTTCGACTTTCAGGATCCTTTCTCACATATCCCTACTATTCAAAATAAGAATTTACATGACGAAAATCTAGTCTTTTTAGCTTAAAAATTATTTGTATCAAACTTGGATCCGATCGGACTATTTTTATAACCAAGAAAGTATACTAATTTTTCAATTCCCAAAAGAAATCATAAGAGTCTGTACAAAATATATATATTCTTGATCAGATCGAAATTGTTTCCCTTCGTCTCTGTCTGTGCGTCCGTCTGTTCTTAGTATTCTCATGGTTGTAAATTTTTAAATATTGAGTAAAAATTTTGCATCGCTATTTAAAGTGGACAAAATCGGTGAAGTGCCACGCCCAAAATCAATAAAAACATCTCATATATACAAAAATTAAGCTGAAATTTGTCATACATTTATTAATATATCCATTGATTTACTAAAAATGGGCGCAGTCAGATAACAGGCACGCCCACAACTTAGAAAAAAACTTTCTTACGCAGATTGAACATTGATTCTTAACACATAAACTATAGAGAAGGTAGTTTGATACTTACCATGCCCACTGTATGCATGTGAAGTAGGAGGATAAGATAAGATAAGATTAAGATTTGGTTTTTTCACTTGTTTGAATCTCATTCCACATAACGCTTTTTCACGACATGACTTGCGTTGATTGATGTGTAGGGTATTAAATGTTAGGATAGAACCATTTATAATATTTTCACTTTGTTTTCATTGCCTTCGTTAAGCAGGCAATCTAGGCGATTATTTAGTTTTGGCGCAAATCCAAAAACGTAATGTAAATAATATTTTCTCTCCCTCTCCCATTCGCTCTCTGTACTTGTACTTTCTTAAATATCACGTCCCTTAATTTTTATTAGAAATGTATGCTTTAGTCACTATAAATAATACACTATAGGTCAGGGCCATATATACAAACATTTCAGATTTTTACCACAGTGAGGTTGTCAAATTATATTTTTTTGCAAAACGTTTGTTAGAACCTACTTGTTTAATGTTTCAACTCGTTTCGTATATAAGGCCGCCAACAATTTTTGAAAATTCTATAAATTTATGGCTACCAACTGGTTGAACGGAAAATAATCAATTTCTTAGGTAAACAAAGTTTAACAAACTGTATTAAAGTCCCCTTCTCCCCCATTTGCACGGTGTCCAAGATGGTGGGCATCCACGATTTTATGTTAATTGATACAAACATAGAGACATAGAGACAAAATTATAAGTGCCCCTGACTGCTGGTGATGAATTATGAAAATGTTACGTAGAAATATTTTTGGAGAAGAAAATATTGTTTATTTGCCAATAATTGAATTTGATGTGAATTTGTTTTGTCGCAAAGAGATCAATAGTCGTAAAATTTTGTGTGAACGACAAGCTAGGAAAAAGAAAACATTGCAATGCGAATGCAAGTAAAAATTTGTCAACACCATTAAATTGATTTACAGTCAATATTTTTCTAGACTAAGGCCAAAAAAAAACAAAACAAATAAAATAAAAAATAACTACATTTAGCTGAGACCAAATCTTAAATACCCATATTCCCGAGGAGTATATATGAAAAGTACTTAAACAGTTATAAAAAATTCTTTTTCAAATTTGACAGATTTTGTCCAATTTTTATGTCAACCTTTATATGAAAACTAGAAGTAATTCCGTCAAATTTTAAAAGCAGGAGAAAACCAGAACACACATATCGGACAGACGGACACGACTAAATTGACACAGTATTCGTCGCCTCTTTTTGGATATTTTGGACAAACGTGTTGACAAAGTCATGCATACCCCCATACGCATATGACGGTGGCCAAAAAATTACAACAAATTTTTACTAATTCAAGGCCTGACATATAAAGTAAAGTCACATGTGTAAAGTAATGCCATCATAAACAGTAGCAAAGGATGGGAGTGTAGTATCAAAAGGTTAAAGCATTAACAATTTTGTAAGAATAAGAGTAAGATACGCGCAATATAAAAGTTAAAATTGGTTAAGGCCGAATCTTGAGTGCCCACCTCTTAAACTTTTTAAAGAAGAATACAAGCTAATTTCCGACTGTTTTATAAGTTAATCTTTCAACACTTAATTCTTCTATAATTTTTGTTGATTTTCAAAACATATCGTGAAATCGATTTAAACAATTTTAATAGGTTTTCATATACAGACCAAGAGAATGGACGGACAGACAGATATATTCAGATGGACTCAACATAAACAAGTAAGAAAACAAATCTAAAATATCCTTTACATCTAAAATATTGTGCGTGGCTGGTATGTGATTACGCCCTTTAACATAGTGTAGTATACGTATGAGCTTCGAAGTCGCGTTTTACGTGAAATATGGTTTTTTGTAAATTGTGGGCGTGTCTGTCATTCGACCACACCCATTTTTACCATATAGATGGAACAGATAATTATAAACATGAATATCAAATTTCAAGTTCATAGGTCAGATTTTTGTCGATTGTGGGCGTGTCTGTTATACTACTATGCCCATTTTAGGCATAATAATATCTCAAAATTTACATCCTTGAGAATGCCAACAGCAGACGGACACACAGACATACACATCTATATCGACTCAGTTTTTGATGCTTCTGAGTGTTGCAAGCGGGATGACAAGCATAGTCCCCCCATTTTAGGTGGAGGGTATAAAAAGTTGATTTTCTGTTTCATTTTGTTGGGCCTACAAAGCCATCTTTCTGGGTGTTACAAACACTGCGAACGTTTAAGAATAACATTTTTTCTTAACTCCGTTAAGTTAGGTTTTATGTGATAAGTGGATGATTCTAAAACCAATTCATTGGAATATTTTTCCCTACACAGTTACATTTATTTTGCTTAGACATGTACGTATATACTTAACGTACATATTTACACCACAAATGCTTTAAGAAGTTTAGCATATAACCCCAAGTAAAATGCTTAGAATAGCTTTCAACACAACACAGGACTCAATACAAACATCATCAACAACAACAACAACAACAATAAAGTAAAAAAAAATAAACTTTACTATAACAGTACTATGTGATGAATTGAATAATAATAACAACAACAATATATATCGACTATTCTAATAGTAAAATGAAGAGCTTTTCTGTGACGTCATTGGAAAATTCAGCAATAAAGCAGCAACTCTCACGCAGTCGTGCAACAACAAAATTACATTCAGCCAAGCATTTTTCTACAATACATTGCCTACAATAGAATAGCGTGCACACGATATAGAAAGGTAGGAGTGAGATAATTATCAGAGGATAAAAAGTAGCGCGCTAATAATCTTCAACAAGAATACGCCTGAATATGAAAATTTAGTTCAACGCGGACATTGGCCCCATACACAGCATCAACCCAATATCCGAACAACGGTTAGACAACATCAACCAGTCACTCAACACACAACATACGACGGTCGCACTGTCGTCTCTTGTTTAAAAATATTTTAAATTAAATTTTCTTTTTTTTTTACAATTTCTACCACAAAAAGCGGTTGTACGTGAGCCGCAGTCAATGTGAATTGCAAATTTATGACAGGCGGTGTATAATATAACCGAAAAAAAGAAAACCATAAAATATTTTGTATAAACAGTTTCGGTTGTAAACAGTTGAAGGCGCATACTTGTGTACTTGCAAATATTTTACGAATGAATAAAAAATTGTGCAAATATACATATTTGGCGACAAATGAAAGTGTACAAAAGGAAAAGTGCTTTAAGAGACTAAATTAAGAAGGACAACTTATTTAAAGGATACATATAAATAAAAGTTAGACTCTGCCTTGATAACATTTACGCAACATTTTGTAGATTGGAGTTGCAGCACAATTGTTTCAAGTCTTTAAGGGAACCCGGTAAGATTCGATCTAATGATCAACAATATTGACAACGTGATGATTTAAATCTTTATTATCCACCATCTTAGAGTGAGTATCTAAATAAAATTCTATATATATGGAGATAAGATCGGCACAGTGCATGTACTTGTAGATGGGAAGGTTTTTGACCACGATACAGACGGACAAACTTTGTTGTAAAAATTTTCAATGAATTCATTATACTCGGAGGGGTATACAAAGTTTGTTCTTCCGTTTGCAACACGCAGCAGGAGGCGCCAGAGACTCTATAAAGTATATATATTCTTGATCAGCATGAAAAACTGAATCGATCTAAGTATGTGTGCCTGCCTGTTATGGGCACTCTCAGGGGCGCAAATTTCGAGATATTGAGGTGAAATATTGTCCGAGCACGCAGATCGCTACTTAAAATGGGCAAAAGGGTGTAATTTGGACTAGGATTCCACACCATCAGTTCTAAATTTGTTGCCTTTAATTATTAAGCTAATTAACTATTCTTCATTACATTTTATTAGAGAATTGAAAAAAATGGGAATTTTTGTCCCATAAAGACTTACTTTAAAATCAGACGTATGGAGAGATGTTCTAAAAATCGGGTGCTTTTCTTTAAAAATCATCCTTTATTAAAAAGACATTCTTGAGCCAAATTTCATATAATAAAAAGCCACAGCTGCGACATTTAAGTTGATTACAAGAACCACGTAGACGCCTAGACGGATTAAATTAACTTTGATTAATGGTTAGCCTGTCATTGGCTCTTTAGGAGTTATAAACATATCCTTACACCACTTTATGGTGTAAAATATAAATATCTACGAAACATTGAAACTTTAGCCTTCCCTCAGATATATTCTATGTAGTAAGAGGAAAACCCATTGTAGTAAAAACAAAAAACATTCTTTAAAACAAAACATGACAATGCAATTAAAGCGCTTCAAAAACACAAAAAACAAAAAAGAAAAGAAAAGAAAATACTACCAGTAATCATGATTATCCCAAAGCACGTCATCAATCTATTTATAAAATCTTGCATCATCATTAACGGCTGCTGCCTATACTACCCATACATCCACAAAACATTCACATATGAACATACGAACAAATCATAAACAGAACAATTAATGGTAGCCATATGTTAAATTTTATTTCAGATAAATAAAAATAAAATGTTAAATGTTGCCATAATACGATTTCAATGATGGATGAACATTTTGTATGTTTGCAAATTTATATGTGCGTCTGTGTGTGTGTGTGTGTGTGTGTGTGATTATATATAAATAATGTGAAAATTGTTTAATACGTTTTACACACATTGTAAGAACACCAAAAACATTTAACAATAGATGTTGCAATAAATGGGCTGCAAATAAGAGAACATGCAAGAAAACTGAATTGGGTTTAGGTCAAATCTTAAATACCATTCACATCTACAATAGATGGGCGTGGCAGGGATATTATGTGTGCATTACGTATCAGTTTGAAAGGAGAGTTTTACGTTGAGTATGGTTTTTTGTAAATTGTGCAAATGTCTGTTATACGACCACGCCCATTTTATGCAAATCGATGAATGGGATTATTGTATATACGCATACCAAATTTCATAGGTCAATTTTTGTGGCATATATATAGATTTTTCTTGATTATGGGCGTGGCTCTTGACCAATTTTGCTCATTCTATATAGTGGGCGGAGAAATTAATGATGTCTGTGCAAAGTTTCCCTTCAATATCTCAAAGTAATCGACTTTGAGAATGCCAACAACAACGACGGACGTACGGACATAAATGTCTAAATCGACTCAGCTTTTGATTCTGATCAAAAATATACATACTTTGTAGAGACTCTGACGTCTCCATCTGGGTGTTGCAAATAGAATGATAAACTTAGTATACTTAGTACATATATTTAGAGGGTATAAAAAAATGATGAAAATAAAAGGAAGCAATAAAATCATTAATGGATAGACCGGGTATAAACAATTGTAGAGAAGTTGTAAAGAAATCGTTCAAGTATAAAATGTGTAGGGTGGTACCTTATTTTTAAGGACTATCAGAGAACAAATTTACAGGAAGCCAATGAGATAAACTTACGGATAAATAATTACTTTTTATTGCACTTCTTATTTTACGTACTTTACTACCGAAGATAATACTTTTTATACCCTAGAACAACTTTGTGGCTATAGGAGGGTATTAATGAAAACCCCACGCATAATATTTTATTAATCTTAGGTGGTGGATTTTCAAGATTACTTTCTCACTTTGAAATCATTATAGAAAACGAATGTACATACTTAAGAGCCACACATGCCACACCCCTTCAAGTTCATATGTGAATGTTTCCTTATTTTTAAAGATCGGAATGAATCCAAAACCTATCAAATCCGCAAAAGACACTCAGTGTCATGATGCGAATTCTTCTACCGTCATTCTTAAATTTGTTTCAGTATTTCTGCAATATTTTATTCTCAATCATTACCCACCATCTCTACCTTCTTTTTTTCATTATTCTACCTTCTAACACACTGATAAGATGCGGAATCTTAAGCGTAATTGCTTTATTATTATCAACGTTTTTCTTTCCATCTGACTTCACCTCAGGCCACTAATATAGCCAGCACCTTACTCGTCACGTACATATGTACGTGAACGTGACGAATAAATGGAAGATAAAACAAACTAAATAATACTCACACTAGATTCATTTATCAAGTAGGGATGTAATGCATATTGCTGTGCGTTTAGAATAAGCATGAATTGTTTCATTTCTTGTTAATCCTTGTTACCTTTTAACATAAGAACATGTCTTAACCTAATTTCACAATTTTTATACGCTTCACTTTTGTGATGAGGGTATACTAAGTTTGTTTTTCTGTTCGCAACACCCAAAATGACACACACCCTATATATATATTCTTAATCAGTATGAAAAACTGAAACAATTTTGACATGTATGTCCGTGTGTCCGTCTGTTGTTGGCATTCTCACGGGCGTAAATGTTGAGATATTGAGCTAAAATTTTGTGCAGACACTTTTAGTTTTTGCGCGCAGATCGCTTTTTAAAATGGGCAAAATCGGTCAAAGGTCACGCCCACAATCGACAAAAATCTATTAACCTGCTTAAGATCTTGAAATTTGGAGCACTTATTATGGTGATCCCATCCATCGATGTGCCAAAAATGGGCATGGTCGTATATCAGACGCGCCCACAATATAAAAAAACCATATTCACCATAAAACTAGACTTGCAAGCTGATACGTAATACATACACTATTGGAGGGTGCAATATATATATATATATTTGCCACACCCACCGATGTGAAGGGTATTTAAGATTTGGTGTAAGCCAAATTTAGTTTTCAAACTTATTTCCTATAACTCATAGCTCTATATAGAACACACGCTAGGAAATACTGTTTCCGCTAATGCTTCTGACACGCTAAGCTGGTGGTGGTTAAAGGGAAATATGTTCAAAATAAAAAAATTAATTTCAAAAACAATAAATATATTAGCAACAGGTGCCAATTATTAATAATATTATACACAATATATGATATATAATTATGTAGGCAGCATTGTATGACAAGTGTGTTGTATCGATAAAATAAACTAACTACCAGACCTGAAATAAATTGTATTGATAGAAATACACGAAATTTTAAACATAAACTTCAATTACTATGTAGACAGACTGTTATTGCCAGTAATAAAACGAAAAATTATTATCGTTGGCAAAAACGAACTATATAAATATATGTACGTACAGGAATGTTTGTATGTGTAAATGTAAATGACGGATGTTCGCCTATACAACTCTCTTCTAGAAAGCATTGATGTAGGAAGACTAGTTGTAAAAAATATCCTGACTTTGATATCAATTTCGAATCTTTAATTCCTATAAACACTACGCCAACGTTGGGGATGTTCGGAGACTCCTTTTTCATATTTTAAATAAGCCCTCAATACAAAGTCTATCTCGTTATGATTTTCCCGGGAAAATGTCGCTTTCGAAAAAAAGCAGTTATGCGCTGAGTGGTAGGTAAATTGGGGACAAGCGATCAAGAGCTAAAGGATGTCCCTAAATTTTTGATGCACAAGATTTTTCTATGACATTATGACAAAGTATGATGATATGATATTCGTTCGATATATACAAGACGTACAGTCACAGTGTGAACAAGAAAAACGTTATAATAGGGTTTACACCACCATTTAATACCCTACACTACTTTATATCGCAATTTATTCTATAATTAGTTCAGTTGTAGCAGTAAACGCGAGTTATTGTCTGTTTTTGAAAAAGCGTTATATGGAAAAGGGTTCTAAAAATAATCCCATTGGGTCCAAATTCCGTACAGAGAATTATTAAGCTAATTAACTATTCTTCACTAAGATTTATAAAGAAAATCTTAAGAATTGTAAATTTTTGCCACATAAGGACTTATTTTAAATAAAGGAATAAAGGCTTGCTACAAATGGACTTATCAAATCCATTCTCAATAGTAACCATTTTTGGCTTAAAAAACATCACTGTGCAAAATTTTATGAAAAAAATTTGCCAAAATTTCAATCTGTAGGTTGATTACAAGAAATATATAAACGGACAGACAGACATCATATTCAGGTTTTGATTCTGAACCTACCTAATTAAAGGTGACACTTGCTTTTTAGGAGTTACAAACATGTCTACAAATACAGTATGTCTACGACATGGGCTACTTTGTGCTATAGGGTATAAGGAGACGGAAAAAATAGCGAAAATGTCTCTTTATAGAAAATCATAAAATTTATCCGATAGAGTCTAAAGTGAGACAAAATGAGCAAACTTATTAAACAAATTTATAGTTTTTGGTGATAAAGTTGTAGTTCTTGGGTGATCGTTAGTTCTGGCAGAAAATAAACGTCCAAATAAATACTTATGCATATGACATCAAAATGTATGAAATGTGTTGGATTATATTGAACTAAATGTAGTGAAATTGATTTCTGTGCAAAAGTAAAAGGAGATGTGAGAGTGTTGTGGTAATTTTTGTTATGATAATAAAAGCAAAATGGTTTCTATGAATATAAAAATAAACACAGTAAAAGCATTGCCCACTATATACTCATACCTACCTATATAAACACTATATACTCATATCTATATAAAAACTTATAAATAACCATTCATAACATACATGAGTGTCCTACATATTCAACTTTTATGAGTGGCGTGTTATTTATTTTTTCCTTTTTGTACTCCAATCACTTTAACACCCACTGTTTGTTGTCTTCCCTCGTATACGGATCAACACACAAATTACCAAACCAATGAAAACCCCCACCAGCAGGAATTAAAACTTTTCATATGCCTCAGGAGTCTCGTTTCTCGTTTGGATTATATATATATATATATATGTACATACCAATATATTTACATAAAAACCAACGCAAAACAATTTATTTATACATAAGAAAATCTACACAAAGTAATTTAAAGGCAAACTAAACTAAGAGTGGGAGTTGTAATAACATTCCCAGACTTTGCAATTTACTAACATAACACAAACTTAACACATAAACGCAACCCCAGTCGATACTTACACACACCCATTCAAACATACATGAAAGTATACGAGTATACAACAAAATTTATATTTTACGATTACAAAAATGGTTTTCTAGTTATATGGCTTCTATGTCATGTATTGGGGTAATAACGCAAAAGTTGATATTGGGTAAGCAGTCATGTTATACAAAACACATATCGTACATGTATTCACAATTACCTACTCTTATTATCTACAACAGTTATGTGTACAAACAGTGCCCAGAAATCAGGATTGAAACAGCTTGTAATGTATACAATGAAAGTAATTGTGGTAATTGCCCAGAGTAAATATCAGCAGAATTTAATGCAATAATAATATGATGAGAAAATTAAAATCAATCGTTTTTCAAATTCTTTCAAACACAGTAATTTGACTGGTTTTAAAAATTTCAATACCAACTAGAGTAAGGATTCTACCAACACTTCTGCCAATTTTGAAATCGATAGCTCAATTTTTTCGACCAGAAGATCACATACACAAAAAGATGGACAGACAGATCGCTTCAGTATTCGATGTTGATTTAAAATACCTATACTTTTTACAGTCTCCGATGCCTCCACATAATATGAGGCTCTACTGAGTTTGCTATTACATTAACAACACCCAGAAGAAGGCGCCAGAGACCCCAAACTTTTTTCAACTTCGGCTACAATTAAATTCAAAGAACGTAATTCACAACGGAAGCTGTTAACCACTATGTGGTGAGTGTCAACAGAGCGCACAATAACGTGACAACTAAAGCTAACAAGACTATTTAGGGAACGAAGCAAGAACAGATAGACAGCCAGAGCAAACAGTAACAAGTAAGAAGACTTGGTTTGGTCTTATTTTAAACACCCACCATATCGATATACAAACAGTGGGCATGGCAGATATCTGATGACCTCATCTAAGAGAGCAAGGGTGTTGTAAACGGAATAATAAATTTAGTGTACCTTCTATCTTATGTGGAGGCTATAAAGACATTACCATAATCGATCTGATTTCCAGAATTAATGAGAATTTTATATGTACGCACTACAATAACTTGCAGTTGTGTAGGAAAAATGTCAACATTTGCGTACAATAAGAGGAGTACATACTTAACCGTTTCATGAAATGTCAATCTTACCCAAGCGCACACATTTACAATTTTGCACAATTGAAGACGAGAATTTCTAAAATTCAAAGCACAATATGTAAAATGTATGCTTTTAGGTCAGTTCAGGACTGGACAGGGCTCTTGATACAGAGACTCAAACTCAATCAAAGTTGTCAAGTGCAATTTTCATAATTTGTGCTCAACACAAATAATTGGTTGCTTTGAGTTGTGGGTAAAAGTATTTTGAAAAAGCTAACCTTAACAACTGAAGAATTTAAGAAATACCAACAATAGAATCAAGGTATTACTGCATGTATTGTTCAACTGCTAAATACAATACATTTTTATATATTTTCAACCATTTATTTTAAGCATGTCAAGTACTCACAAATGAGATGGTCTTGCCTTATGCGGAATTTTATTAGATCACACTTTGTTCAACTTTTGCTTTGTGCTTTAATTTAAGATAATAATGGAAAATAAAAAATGAACATAAACCGACAAAAGGTTTTAGTACTTAAGCATGAACACAAAGGCGATTCTCAGTTACAGGTAGAAATGCATACAAAGGAAAATTGAAAGCAACTTTAGCCGGCCAAAGGCCATTTGAAATTAAACCTTAAGAGAACAAATGCTTGAAAAATTTATTAATTCCAAAAAAAAAATTAAATCAAAGGCTATAAGATTTTATACTTCATTATTGTATGGATTGATGGGCAATCATTCATAGACTAAAGCATAATTTTTTTATAATTTTTTATTTATTAATAAATTCTTCCGTTTAATATAGATTTTTTTTTTTACATTATGAGCTGATTATATATTTTTAGTCATGATGCTTATTTTTTTCTCATTAGTCAACAGTTTTTTTTTTGTCGTTTTTGTCGTTTTTTGTGTCACTCACACCACTACAGGTGACCTAGATTTTCATTTTGATTTATGTATATTTTTAATATCAACACGTTTAGCTTTTCTATTTATAAAAAAATACAAATTTATATTTTATACAGTGTGTATAAATAAAAAAATTTTTTGTAGCGGCTTTGATGGCACAGTTGTTGTTCTTTTTTTTTAAGTAAAAACTAAAAATAATTATTGGCTTTTTATTGTTAAGCTTTTAAAAAACATGGAAAGTCTTTCAATAAATGAGAATTTTGTGTTTATTATTTTTTTATTAATTCCATGAAAAATTCAAAGCATGTTATTGTGTTTTTTTTTTTATAGATTTGGATTAAAAATTGCAATTAAATAAAAAAAATTCCAATCGGCTGATGCTAGAGCGCTTCAAGTTGTAATAATTGCGTAGTAAAGTAAATGGTGTAGTCTTTTGTTTATATGTGTATGTCATTGAGAGTGTGTACGTGTGTTGGAATTTTTTAACTTTTCAAAATATGGCCGATGAGATAAATATGCAAAAGAAGCCACGTAGTGCTTCGATAGGTGGCACCAGTGGTAGTAGTTTGGAGAATGCCATACACGCTCTACCCACAGGTAGTCGTACACCCGACAATGCGGGCACACCCAATACATATAGGCGTCGCCGACCCGCTACCCGTACTCAAAGTGCCCGCATTACCAATACCGCCGCCAAATCGGTAAGTTTTCTGTACTTTTATTTATATAAGGTGTCAGTGTTGTCGATCCAGTGTCTAGATAAGTGTACACCCTTCCCTCCCAAATAATATGAAAATTATGTAATATTGTACAACTTGTTGTATGTTGGCAACACTGCTTCCGTGTAATAATCTCGCAGATTATTTTTTCAGTGTATTATGCGCTTTGTTCTGCGACGGTTACAACAGCGATCGATGAAATGTGTCATTTCTCAGACTTCGAAAGAGGGCAAATCGTTGGTGTTTTTGTTAGCGGGAGATAATCTGTGACGAAAACAGCTAAATTGTTTAAAGTTTCACGAGAAACAGTGTCCACGGTAATGACAGCATACACAAAACATGGTAAAACATTAACGGCGAAGACAAGTAGTGGGGGAAGGTTAAAGTTAACTGACAGAGACCGACGAACATAAAATAATTGTGGCCCGACAACATAAAACTATAAAACGGTGGCGAAAGTAGCAGCAGAACTATTCAGACACTCGAATACAAGTCTATGCCGCGGAGAATTACAGCTGTTCTAAAAGCAAATGGTGGCCCAACATCTTATTAATAAATAAATAAATGTTGTGCATAAGTCAGATGTTCATATTATTTTGCCCATCCCCTGTACCTACCCTGTATGTACTTATTGAATAATATGTTAAATTAAATGAAATTTTCGGGAGTATAAGACTTTCAAAAGCTTCTTCAACTAACTCGATATCCACACAAAATCTATCCCGAAATGTCTAATGCTTTGAAAGCCCCATAGACCCCATTTGATTTTTACGCCAACTCTCATTATATCCCTTTAATTTTAAAGCCAGTTTTATTAAGAAATGCTGAGAATCTGAAACCACAACTCCCCAGTGTAAAACGAGTCACTTTTATGTAAAATGATTACAAAATTGTATTCCGCAGTGTGGACACGCACATGTAAATTATTTTCCCTGATATACTCGTACAATAAAATTCATGTTGTTTTTTTTTTGTCATGTCATTAACATAACAATAATTTTATTACCAACCGCTATAAACCACAACGCAGACACAATAAATTCAATCATTTGCTTCATGGAGATATCTGTCCCACTGTTTCCCTTCTGATAACGTTGTTGTTAGCATTCCTGTCAATTTATTATTGTTTACATAAATGCTATTAACGCAAATTGTTGTTATAAATATATTATATGGAAAAGTTGGAGCTTTCTCATTGGGGACAAGTGATACGTTATACAAATATTAAAACTTGTCGCATTTGTTTTGGGACACTTTTATACTTTTTAACTTTAGTGAAAACCATAATGTTGGAATAAAGTTTAGGAAACATTTTTATATTAAATAAACTATTAAACTAAATAAAAAGTTGTGTGCTTGGAAAATAACAAAAAAATACGAAATTTGTCAAAGGGACACTGTGCTTAAATATGTTATACTTGGCTAGCACTCTTCTATTTAATACCCTACACCACTTAGCTCCTTAAAATTATGCTACAATTACTTTAATAGCGAGGAATCGCCGTTTAAGACACTTCGGGAAATATCATTATATGGAGAGGGGTTCTAAAAATAGTGCGATCAGATCCAAATTTGACATAACGGAATATTAAGGCAATTAACTATTCTTCGCCAAATTTTGTCAAAAAATATTAAGAATTGTGAATTTTTGCCATATAAAGACGAGTCCGATTATAGTCTGAAATAGTTCGGTTCCATCAATAGGGTTCTCTTTTGAACTAATACCCATCTTTGTATAAAATTTCATTGAAATAATTCAAAAAATGTGACCTTTGACTTGCGCACAAATTTATATGGACAGACAGACGGACATAGTTAGATAAATTCAGATTTTGATCCTGAATCGATCGGTACACTTGTAGGTGGATGTGGCAGACTGACAGACGAACATGTTGATCAATTCATATTTTTATTCTGATTCGATCGGTATTCTTACAAGTGGTGCAGATTATTAAATATTAAGTTGGCTAATGTTTATTGTTGATATCTACTACAAGTCGTTTCTAAAATATCCTTCCGTTGACTTCAGCAAACACTAACTAGCTTGTAGTAGAACTGTACATACAGTAATAATACAATCTAATCACGTAAATATTTTCCCATATGGTTAAAAAGAAAGTTTTCAACGATACGTGAGATTAAGTGAAGCCATATATTGTATGCATGTGTAAATGTTTGTTGTAATACCGCGTAGGATATGTGTACAACGCCATTTTATTGAGTAGTGGTTCTAAAAGTTATTTTTTTTTTTCCCAATATTTTTGCTTTCATCGTTCATTTTGTTATTATATGAAATGGCCACTTAAAATATCAAGTGTACAAAAGTACAAACACGCGTACACATGTATTGAGGAGAGATGAAATATTTTTATATAATGTGTTTTCCGATAGGGACATAACAATTTTGTATTTCATTACGAAAGCATAGTTAAACGTTTTCCATGATCCGTTAATGTCAAAACGTCAATTAGGATAAGCACTTTTATCAAAGTCAAGTTTGCAAACAAACAATGTTTAGAAATTATTAAAAATTACTGGTGAAATTCTGAGTCAATGAAAATCATGAATTTCATCGAAAAATCATCTTCAGCAAGGAAGCTCATTTTTGGGCTTACTTCAATTTTGGTTATTTCAATAAGCAATTATATATTATTAGAAAGCAACAAAGGTACATGTGTCACAAGAGATTACATTACAACCACGAAAAGTGACCATGAGGTGAAGATTTCGAAAAATCTATCACTGCAACCTTACTCAAAGTGGTCTTATGAACAAGGTTATCATCTATAGTTAAAGCCATAGTTAAATGTTTTATGTGCACTATACTTGGAATAAATTTCAGCCTAATATCCCGATTAATCTGTGCTTTATTTAAATACAAAATTGTTATGTCCTTATTGAAAAACTGTTTATATTCTGCATGAAATGTATTTTCTATACTCTCCCAATTCGTAGAAAACAGACGACATATAATCTAACACTGACATTCTAATTTTTATAAACAGAAAAAGCCTTGAAGACTTTAAAAGTATTGTATAGGGTGTAATCTAACATTGTAATTAATAATCAAGACATTTCATTATGGTGTTAAGCTAAAATTTAAATTAAATAAAAAAGTTAATTACAATAAATAAAACGAAGCCACAATTTAAAGCAAACACTGCTGCGTAGCACAATTGAATTATTAAGATGGCTTTGTGTATTCACAGACTCAATTGTATTCTTTGGTGGATGTTATATAACATAAGTACTCATCGTATATCATAATACAAATGGTATTCATTTCCATGTTGCAGTTGCGTTGTTTCTCATTTAACACAACACATATTGTAGGAAGGAATGTATTATGTAGAATTGTTGTGCATTTATACCAATTGTATCGTATTTTTTGCATGAATACCCACAATAAACGCTTCTTGCAAAACTTTTCATTTAGAATATTTTTAAGAAAATCCTAACAGGATGCAATACAAATATTAATTTTGTTTTGCAAATATTCATGACTTGGAATAATAAGAGGAAGAAAGGGGGAGAAAGGGAAAGAGCGAGGAAAAGAGATATTCTGCTAGCCCAGGTTCCCAAACTAAGAGTTAAGTCAGGGTTCGGAATTAATTAATACACGTGGAGTCACAATACAGCCTCCGAATATGCAATATTTAACGCTCCATTCTTCACATAGATCTAGATCTAGATTTATCACATAGTATTTGAGAGTTCACTGGTTTAGTAACAGTTTTAAATCACTTGTTTTAGAACAGCACATAATATACAACAACATACTTATATATTCATTCCCGAATAACTTCAATGTCAGTAGGAAGTCTAAAGGAGAAGTGTAATAATTCTACCGCTAAATAACGCAATAGCGAATGCAATGTAGAAAGCTAGGCCACCCTAATGATAATATAAAGTATGTTCACGCGGTGCAGCACAGTTGGAAATGTATAAAGAAACGCAACAGTTTAACTAAATATAGAAAATGTCTACCAACATATTTTACATATTCATACGCACACCTACACTTTACACATTTTCTTTTCGAGTACTTACTTGGGTAAAAAAAAGAGCAAAAATAAGAAACTTGAAACTTTTATGCCTTCCACGTAAGATGAGGGGTATAGTAAGTTTGTCATTCTATTTGCAACACTCAGAAGGAGACGTCAAAGGCCCTACTAAGTATATATATAAAAACTGAATCGATCTAGACAAGTATGTCCGTGAGTCCTGGTGTCCGTCTGTTGTTGGCATTCTCACTGTCGTAAATTTTGAGATATTGAGTTGAAATTTTGTACAGGCACTTTTAGTTTTTTCAGCAGAACGCTATTTAAAATGGGTAAAATCGGTCAAAGGTCACGCCCACAATCGACAAAAATTTATTAACCTGCCTATGATTTTGAAATTTGGTGCACATATTTATGGTGATCCCATCCATCGATGTGCCAAAAATGGGCGGGGTCGAATAATAGCTACGCCCACAATTTACATAAAACATACTCAACGTAAAACTTGACTTGCAAGCTGATACGTAATACAAACACTATTAGACGGGGTTATCACATGCCTGCCACGCCCATTATTGTAGATATGAAGGGTATTTAAGATTTGGTCTAAGCCAAATTTAGTTTTTGTCACTTGTTTTTACCGGAACTTATACAGCAAAAATATGTATAATGTACGACACAAAATACGGTAACCGAGCTGGTAAGTAGAATATAAAATATTTATAGAATAAAACATAGGAAAATGCAGAGTACTTAGTGTAGAAGCTTATGATGACTTTGGGCTGTAAGTAGCGGTTTGACTTATTTACAGTATTATGTGCACGGCAATGAATGATAAATGATGATAAATCCCTCCAAGTCTTTACCGTATAAATATTCAAAACAAAATCAAATTGTTTGTCTACAAATAATGTATAAAGGGTGTTGGATGTGTAATAAATGTTCCCATATTCCCTTCTCCTAAATACATGTTTTCACTTTTATAGCATACTTGTCTAGGTTTACACAAAATTTATAATTATTTAATCTATTATATGTATTCCTCAGGTAAGACGGAAAGTTCAAATGCATCATCAAACAAATTTACAAGAGTCTCGTTCCCACTGTACCAGTGAACCGAAACTCAGTGAAACGGAAACGCCACCGCAGAGACGTAAATTATCACAGAGGAGACCCCAACAGCACCGTAAGTTCTCTAAGAACTCCTACTACAATACCACTCTTTCCCTTTCGATTCCTCTCTTGTTGTTTTATAAATGTTTACATTATACTCGAATAAGCAGATAAAGTAAAGTGTGAAAATATGATGTTAAGTGTATTATCACTCAATTTTATAAAATGCTTTCAACTAAGGAAGGAAAGAAGAAAAAGAAAGTAAGATTAAATTTTAAAAAATTTCTACAAAAACTTGTTTCTTAAACACTTTCCTTCTAGTTATTTAAATTGTATTCAGACGTAGCTCTTTAAAGTGGATAGAATCCGTTGAGAGATACGCTTACAATCAACAAAAACCAAAAACCACAATAGATAAAATAAATCGGCGTATGTATTAAGAGTAAAAATAGGTGTGACACGCCCACAATTTTCACATAATGAAAGGTATTAGGATTGGATACAAAACAAATTCTTAAATTTCAATTTTTTTATTTAGGGATTTAATAATCGTTCGATTTAATTTAAATTTCAAAACAATTCGATTTTGAACCGAGTTTGATCTCATTTTCAAATTTTTCACTATCTAAGTTAAATATTCTATCAACAAAAAAGTGAGAAAACTAAATTTGACTTAGACCAAATTATGTTTTACGTGGAGTATGGTTTCTTTATAAATTGTGGGCGTTATACGATCGTGCCCTTTTTAACACATTGCTGGATAAGATAATTTTTGATGTACAAACAAAATTTCAAGTTCATAGCTCAATTTTTATGGCAGATAAATAGATGTTTGAGAATGCCAACAACAGACAGACGCACGGACACATGTCTAGATCGACTCAGGTTGAGACTCTGATCAAAACATTGTAGGATCTTTAACGCGTCCTTCTGGATGTTGCAAATTGAATGACAAACTTAGTATTTATGGAGGGTTTAAAAATAAGATTATAAAATTTATTTCCCCGAAGGAACTGTCAGAGACCTCATAAGATATACATGTTTCTTATCAGCATGAAACTTAAAATTGCTTGAATTGATGCTCGTTCATATATCCAAGTTGCTTCTGAGTTTCTATCATGCTAAAGATTATTGCAAGCAGTTTTAGGTTATTCGCGCTTATTTCTATTCCAAAATTCACAAGCTTCTACATTAAAGATTACCAGTGTTATGTAGGGAAATTTAATAAGGCAAGGTTGACTGTTTTTAGATTCTATATAAGATGTACGTAACAGAGCAACGTAATATCGCTGTCCTTCAAATATTATAAATTATAATACACAATAGAGCAAAACATTTTTATGCGATCCCATCTTATCTTCTTCACATACAATATTATACAATAGAGTCTTATTATGTGAACCTAATGAGGTACTTTGGATATGAGTATTTGTCATATAGCATAGCATTGAATTTCTATTCAATTCAATTCATTCATTAACTAATGCCACAACAACCAAGGTGTTGGGTTATAAATGCAACTGTTAAAGATCGAAAATTAATTAAATTAAGATGTAAATAAAAAATTTAACATAGAAATAGTAACATTATTAGTATTAGACATAAAATTTCGTAAAAAATGAAAGAGAACGAAAGGAATAATAATCTAGGATTTTCCACAAAGCATCTGTGTAATTTAATTAAGAATTGTATATGATTAGAAAGCTTTCGGTGTTATAATATCATTTGTAGGAAATTATAAATTCAAATCATATAGTAAATGTGCAATATATGATATTTTGTATAATTGGTTTAATTGTTTATTCAAAACTTTAATTGGTTTCTTACAGAACTCGATTTCAAGAATATATAAACAGTTAGGTTTAACGCTTTAGAGGAGAGAAAAGTAAACATCTAGAAATTAAGTTAAGACCTAAACCAAATCAAAAGGTGGGCGTGGCACATATGCAATTTCGTTATGTTTTATTTCGCATCAATGATCAACTATATGGTATAAGTTTTTTTTTTTTTCTTTTTTGGGTAAATTCTGGGTGTACTTGTTATCCGAAAGGGGCTATTTTTGATTCATTAATATGTCAACTTCAATGTAAAGAATATTTGGTATTTGTGGGCGTGGCTAATAAGATATTTTTCACTCTTTAAATGGGAAAGTTATTCAATTCCATTTTTGACCAGCAAAACAGGATACACGAACATGGTTAAATCGATTCCAATTTCGATATTAATCGAAAATGTATATACTTCAGTATTCAATCATAGAATTTATGCAATTATGCCTCCTCCTGATAGTTCCAGACGAAATGATAAACTCAGTTAACAGTGAATTGAAAGCTATGAAATTTTTCAAGTTAAAGTTTGCAAATTAGATGAAACAGTTAGTATACCGTGTTCATTGAGATGACAGAAACACAATCTCACTCAAATTCAATTAGTATTATAAAAAAATATATATATGCTCCTATATGTATACATGTTTACACATATTCACATACATTGCAATCAACTTTTATTATTATCCTTGGCAGTCGCTACCTTATGGTGGCGGGAGCTGAGGGAGTTTATTTATTTTATCAAGTATATGTGTTTACAAAAAGTTAAGTGAATTCTATCTGTGGCAGTATACATCATTTGTGTCCCTTTGGTCGTAAAAATTTACATATTAACCACAAATTTTACCAGAAAGATTGGTAAAAACTAATTCACTTGAATATATTCATATGTGTGAAAAACGTTACATGCCTGTGATATTATAAAAACTCAAAGTAGTATTTTTTAGCTTCTCCCCAAAATATGTCTTTTACGAAAAAAAGGAAAAATCGTAAGGAGAGTTTTCAACACATTTAACCTACACTTCGACTGGCAGTTAATAAAAATGTCTTCCAGTTGAACATAAATCAAAAGTAATGGTTTTTACAAACGTTTGTATGAACCAGAAGGGGGCGACCCACTCCCCCAAAAGTATATACATTCTCTATCAACTTTAATAAAAAAGTCTATTTAGCTCCTTTGTCCGTCTGTCTATATCTAGAGATACAAAAACATTCAGCTAGAATATTAAAGACTTTTTGTACATTTTTTTTTTTTGGAAAATTCAAATTAAACCCGCCCACCTATGATGTTAAAGTGATTCTTTTAGAATAATTTAGACATTTATTTAAGTCATGCTCACGTTATATGATAAACTGTTATACGGTAAACTGTTATAATATTAATTATTTATAGCGATAAACTGCTTAGGGTGTGTTACGTATTTCTTTTTACTTGTTTCGACATCAGATTGAAGCGGATAATCACACCCCCACCCCTACCCCTACCCATTTTTAGTGTATTTTACGTAAAGGTTTTTATGCAAATGATATTCCTTGACATATTACGTATTTTAGTCACGTTGCAAAAAGTGAACAAAAAGTGGCTTCAAAGCAACGAGCGAACGGGTGAATTATTAAAGCTGTCACAGCCACAACCTGTTTTGAACTTTGACTTTAACGCCACTTTTTAAAAAGTAAAGGAATTATTATCATGCCTTGTGAACACCAATATATATACATTTGTGTATGTTCTGCAGATGAAGACGATTACAAGACTGGGATGAATGTTAAATTGTAATCACATTTGTTGCAACGTAATTTGCGACTTTATTGAAATGGATCAATACAATTTTCCTTAAGGCTTTAATCAGTAATTGTAATGTCAAAGGAGAGGAAGCTCTCAATGCTTTCCACTTATTGCATATTTCCTGATTATTTCAAAGCCTATAATCTAGAGAGTACATGAAATTAGTGATGATGTCGTTTGTTAGCTTCCTTTCAATCAATGAATGAATGAATGATGATTAAAGTAGTCTTTATACCCAGATACATGCAACATGTGAATACGTGTTGTTATTGCAACATGTTTGTACGATTGTCAATCCATTTTGTATAATCCTGTTGTTTGAGAAAGAGAAAGAATTTCACATTAATTTCACTTTACTGTTAAAATTGATCATTCCGGTGTCACATTTATTTAATTTTTTTATTATTATTTGTAGCGCATCGCAAATCTAATGCATTTCTAGATGTGCCCACCTCGAATATGCAACACTTACGTGTGAGCAATGACGAAGATTTGGATCGTTTAAGAACATTCAGTGCTTCCAAAGGCGGTGAGTTGACAATTCCAAATTCCTTTCATTATTTGTAGTATTAAGAAGAAGAAAAAAACAATTTTTTTCTTAAAGTTTACTAAACCTAGTGAAACACACATATGAGTCACCCGGGGGGTTTGATGTTATAAAATGTGACTTAAAGTATATGTCATATGGCACTAAATGTGCTAAGAAAGCTTAGCAAGTGTGACGGGGCGTATGTGTGAGAGTGTTGAGGGAATGTATGCTTTTATTTTCAGGAAAATTTTAAATTAAGTTAAATTTTCCATTAGACACAATATGCCAGATAACTAAAGACTAAACTATTAACTTAGAACAAGTTTTAACATTTCTTTCTTAATTGCATTACAGGTATAATCAATCGTGGTGATTCCTTTCGTAGACGCCGTTCACGCAGTAATAGCTTAGTTCCGGTTAGTCCTATACATCCGCGTGCTGGTGCCTTAGCCGGCTGTACTGATTATGATGTTAACTCACACGAATATCAGCAACACCAACACCATCACCACCAGAAACAACAGCAACAGCAACAACAACAACAACAGCAACAACAAGAGCCTGTTGATATATATCATGTGGATATGTTGGGGGCGGCCGGTGTGGGTAAACAAGCTTTGATTTCACAATTTCGTACATCCGACTGCATTAATGCCTACGATGGCCCAGGTAAAACATACACCAAATGTAATAAACATTTTATACGGCCACAGCAATAAACCACCATACACACGCTTTTTATTGGTTTATGTAAATTGTAGAATAATTAAAAATGAAAATGGCGCCCATTAAACCACACACCTGCCATCAATCTTGGCAGTATATTACATACGCGCAATAAGAAATATTTGTTTAGCTTAAAATGTGAATTATTGCATGACGCTGAATAAATTTGAATTTCATACAAAGTGTACAATGTACGAAATTAAACAACAAAACAATACAAACTGAAAATCAAGTGAGAAATAACAACAATTGAATTTAAGCGTCTGCCTGATGGGAAACAGTTTCACTTAATTGTTTTTTATTTTTATTTTTATTTTTATTGTACTAAATGAAATCCTTTTCATTCCACGTTTCAGAATGTGACGAGGGCGAACAAAATATATCAATAATATTGAATAACATTGAATCAGAATTGAAATTCAGCATAAATAAACAAGAAAGCAAGGTAAGCAAGAGAAGGGTAAACGAACAATTAGCAATTTGTTAAAAAAAAAAAAAAACATATAAATATAATTGATCAAGTCTACTGTAAGTATTGTATTGTAATTTTGCGACTTTTTTACGAGCACGTAAGAAAACTAAATTTGGCTTAAGCCAAATCTTAAATACCCTCCACATCTATAATAGTGGGCGTGGCAGATATGTAATTACGCCCTCTAATAGTGTATATATTACGTATCAGCTTCCAATTCGAGGTTTTGTGGTGAGTATGGTTTTTTGAAAATTGAGGGCGTGTCTATTATCCGAACATGCCCATTTTCGTCACATCAGTGGATGGCATAAATATGTATATGCATACCAAATTTCAACTTCCTAGGTCAACTTTTGTAGCATATATAAAGATTTTTATCGATTGTGGGCGTGTCTATTATACGACCACGCCCATTTCTAACATATCGATGGATAGATAGATATCTTGTAAATGTGCATACCAAATTTCATCTTAATAGCTCAATTTCTGTGGCAAAACGGTAGATTTTTGTGGATTGTGGGCGGGGCTCTTCGCTGATTTTACACATTTTAAATACGTTCAAAAACTAAAAGTGTCTGTACAAAATTTAAGCTCAATTTCTCAAAAACAACAAAAGGACACACGGACAGACATGTCTAAATCGACTCAATTCTCGATGCTGATCAAGAATATATATACTTTGAAGAGTTTTTGGCGCCTTCTTCTGAGTGTTACAAACTTAATGACAAACTTAGTCTACCCCTACCTACAATAGTCTACAATAATTTAAAAATAAATTTGGTTTCCGAATTTTTAAATTGGTTTTTGATATTTGTTTTAAAACATTTGTCCATCCGTCCGTATAAAATTTAATAATATTGTAATATATTGTAAATTTCTTACTTAATGTGGGAATATTATAAAATCCTACATATGACATATATACCTAGAGGCAAAAGGTTACACTTTAATTGTTTGTAAATTACAGGAAATCATTACTTGAATCTCAAATATATTGTTAAGAGAGTTACCTCTCTTATAAGTATCATAAATGCATGAGAATACGTTTTATTTTTAATTTAGAGCCACTACTTAAATAAAATATAATACAACAATACAGAAATAAAGGACATTCCAGCACTTTTTGTTTATTTTTGATTAATTTAGATGGAGAAAGAAAAGTGGACGTACGGACATTAGTGTAAAATTACAGAAAGCTTAAAATTCCGTGGAAATTTTTCCCTTTTTTTTATTGTTCAGTGTTATTAAAATGATAATTATCTTCACCCTGTGATAATTTGTTCATAATTTTATAATTTTTTCTAACAATTCTTATGAAAAGAACCCTTCTAAACGCTCCACTCAAACAGTACAATTTCAAAATGTTTAAAAGCTTTTTGCATTTCAAACTTTTTTAGGTTGTGAAATACTTATTATATACTTTTAAGTACAATGCGTATAATATTTGCGTTACTTGGCTAAAAGCCAAATTTGAATACAAACAAAACATTTCAAATGAAACAAAACAAAAAAAAAAAGAAAATGAACCTAAAAGTTTTATAAAACAAAAGCTAACAAAACAACAATTATTTCATATATAAGATACATATATACATACAAAATTTGTATGCATCGCTTACCTGCAATATGAGCAAAAGAATATTTACAATGACTATTTGTTTTAGGGCTAAGAAAAGTGACGTGAATGACAACTAGCAGCAACTTACTTATGAAACAATATTTAGCCTCTAACTAATGAAAAAAAAAGAGCACACACCTACTCAGAGTCCATTTATATATTGTTGTAGTGAGGAAAATACTTTCTAGTACAACTTGTGCATTTTTACTTGATATACAACAACAAGCAACAACAAGTTTTCAACTTTCCACCTAAAATGAAATTAATTTAGAACGACGAGCAATTTTATAGGATGAAAGTTCGAGTTCAGTTTCATTGTTATACAGGGTATACAACTTAGGACGACATTTTTGGAAAATATATTGGATTAAAATAGAGAAACTTTACGGCGACGTTGATCTTGATCTTCCCTCTACTAACCCAACAGCTTTTGTTTTTGAACATTTTTGGATAATTTCTTCCTAACATAATGTTGCTCAAAAATGACCATCTTTTTTCCCCACTCTGTACATATAATACTCTCAAACTTGTTTTTGTGCGATTTTTTATTTTTTTCGATTTTTTTTTTGTGCGGTGTTTAAAAATTTCAATCAAATTGGAATGTAATTGACGAAGCTATCAATAAGTAATCAGGGCATAATGGCAACTGCGTGAAACTAAGTTTTAGATACATTTTGAAAAAACTTGAAAACGATGCAATAACCTTGACTACTGCTCACATTAAATGCTTTTTATTTTGTTCTGTTCCTATCCACCGCACAAAAGTAAGTTTGAATGTACTTCGTACTTAATCAAGGTGAACAAATTTACATGCACCTGGTTAATGGGGTGTTTTAAAAAAATGTTTCTTAATTGATTGGTAATGTTTCCTATAAATGCTTGCATTCTCCCGAGTGCTGATCTTTAAAAAAAAAAGAAAAATGGACAGACAGACAGACGAAATGACTAAATCGAAACGAAAAGTCATTCTAAATTGATTTAGATTAGTAAAATAAGAGATGGATCTCTTTTTAGCAATTTATAAGGTACAAACATTACAACAAACTTAATATAGTTGGTAGGGTATTACTACAATACCTTAATTTAACTCAAATAAACTTTGTTTCAAACCAGAAAACGTAAATTTGTTTTAAGTCAAATCTTTAATAACCTCTATGGTGGGCGTGGCAGTTACCTGATTACGCCTTCTTTAGTTTATGTATTGCATATATAGTTAAATAACTAACAAGTTGAATTCTATACTGAGTTAAGATTCCTTTGTTGTAAATTATGGGCGTGGCTACTATTAGACTCCAATTAATTTTGAATCGATTTAAAAAATGTATTTAATGTAGCTGAGATATAGATCGATTGTAGAAGATTGTAGGCATGGCACTTGAGGGATTTCGCTCAACTTAAATAGGAATCTGGCTACAGAAACCAGAAAGTCTGTAAAAAATTTAATTGAATTGACTTTTAAGGGGATTAATATTAAATAAAAGATGCGTGAACCTGAAGCCATATTCAAATATTAAAATATTCCTAAGGAACTTAATGAACTTTATAGTGTTTAATGATCAACATTCTATTTAATTTTCAAATATTTGTTCATATCTTCCTAACGTACAGGATGAACTTGAGAAGGCTGATGCATTTGTTGTCGTCTATTCCTGTGTTGATAAAGAGTCATTTACACGCTGCAAACAGATACTGTCACGTTTACAGGATATGGATTTATTAAGGACCCGGCCAATTATATTGGTAGCAAATAAAATTGATTTGGCACGTTCACGTTCCGTATCCGCTCAAGGTAATGAGTATAAGAAATATCACCAACCAACCACCAAACCTGATGATAATTATCTCTTCAATTTCTTGATTTATAATTTATATGTGATGTATAGATGGTAAATGTTTGGCCTGTACATTCGGTGCTAAATTCATTGAAGTTTCCGTGGGCATTAATCACAATTGTGATGAGCTGTTGGCGGGCACTTTAACACAAATACGTTTAAAAAAAGATCAAAATTTATTGCAGGTAATTTATAGTGTTTTTATACCCTACATCCAGCAGCGGATATTATTACTTAGGGGAGTTTTTAAGTGGAAAACATTTTTAGTTCACATTCGCTAGAGGAAACAGTTTAGAACAGATTTTTTTCCAAGTTTGAGGCCTGTAAACACCACTGTCCGTAATGTCCGTAACATTAAAAAAACGATTGAATAAAGAGTTCTTAAGTAACTAAATAATTGAAAGTGTCAAATTTGAAGCCGATTGGATCATTTTCGGAACCCCTTTCCATATAACTTAACTTCTTATGACAATGATTCGGATTTAGCGATCCAACGCCACTAATTAATTGTGAAACTAGGTCATGTAGAGTATTAGACGGTTGGATAAAACCAACCATTGTATATGCAAATTTAATTTATTACACCCTCTACATAAGATGAGGCTGATACGTAATAAATGTACCCTATTAGAGGGCGGATTCATGTACCTGCCACACGCACCGTACGTAGATGTACGTAGATGTGTAGGGTGTTTAACATTTCGGATAAGACATAGTTTTCTAAGTTGTTTTGTTGGCTTTGTATATATTTTTTTAAGCTTATCTCACTCTCTTCACTCATCCATAGGAAATTGTTTGCAATTGCTATTATTGTAGTTGTTGTTGTTTTCGTTTTTTTTTTTAATTTTTTCGTTATTTTTCACCAGCCAAAATTGAAATCGAAATTAAAATCGAAAACTAAAGACAAGCACAATCATCATTTTGATCATCACGTTAACAATCATGATAATCACGAATCGTCAGGAGAGAAATTTAGCCAAGACAAAAAACAAACTGAATCAGTGATGGTGAGTAAATTGCGGTGTACATATTTATCAATCTGTATTTTCCCCCCTGACCACTCTCTCTAAATATTTCTGCATCTTTGGATGTCCCCCAGCAATCATTAAAATGAATACTTTTGTTTCAATTATTTATACACCCCACCCCCCCCCCCCCTCAAAATGCAGCAGAATAAATTATACTTTATACCATACAGTAATCTACGATTTTGCTTTATCGTTGTCTTCTATCCACCAACACCTTTCCGTATTATTTCTATTATGCACTTTTTTAATCAACATTTCATTCATATTCACAAACACACGCACTTGAGAGAACAATGCAGCTTAATCAAGATTAAATATTCTACAACTTTAAACTTTAACACACAGACACACACACACACACACACACATTATGGATTTTATAACGTTGAACAAAGATTATAGAAATAGAGAAAACAAATTTAAGAAAAATGGAAAAAAATTTTAAGAAATTACAATAAGTTTATGTGAAGCACTACCTGCTATAAAGGCTTAACAAAAAGATTTTAGATTTAGACCAAATATGGGATACTAGAGGCGGGACACTTGTACCCTCTTTTACAGACAATTAAAACACCTAAATCAGAGACTTCTAAATGCAAAGCCAGAACGTTATTGAATTTAGAGGCAAACAATTCAAAAGCATAACATTCCAACTCCGTCTTTAGAAGTCAGTCTATGTGTTACATTTTACTTCAAGAAACGAACTACTCTCTGCAGAAATTTATTTTATACTCTCTTTATACTTTATACTATAACATAGGAGTATACTAAGTTTGTTATATTATTTGCAACACCTAGAATGAATATATATTCTTGATCATCATCAAATTTTGATTTGATTTAGATATGTCCGTCTGTTGTTAGCTCCTCCCCGGTCGTAAAATTGAATATAATCTAATATCTTTACGCAGTTCGTTTAAATTGGTCAAAATCGAATGTGAACCATGCCCACAATCAACGAAAATCTATCTATTAGCCACAAAAATGGAGCTAAAAAGTCAAAATTCGGTAAACGTGTTAATATGTAGCCCTTCCATTGATATGTTCAAAAAAGGCGTGACATAAACACGCCCACAATTTATAAAAAACTATAGACATTTGGTGCAAAATTCTGCACAATCTATACCTTAATTAAGAATGTATAAGCGACATGCCACGCCCACTGTGGAGGAGGATAGCACACACAATAACTTTATTTGGTGGAGAACCCGTTTTGTTGTTGGGATGTTTTGTACACACTCGTAAAAGTCATAATCAGGTAGATGCCACGCCCATTATGTAAAAGTTGATGAAGGATATTTGCTTTTAACCTAAACCAAATCTAGTTTTCTTACTTCTTAAACATTCCTTTTTATTCAATGAGGGGACATACGGACTCCTCTGAATCAATGAAAGTTTCAATGCTGATTAAAAATGTATGAAGCATTGTCAATGAAAGTAATACAGGTCCATTTTCTATAGTACATAATTTTTCAAAATTTCGATATAAGCCGACAACGGCTCATATATACTTTTGGTTTAAAGTAAGCGTAGAGGATAAACAAAAAATGTAGCTGGACATACAGACATTCAAGCTAAATCGATTCAGTAGATAGTTTTCATTAAATCGTTACATAATAGTATAGATCTTTCTTCAGCTTTGTGAGTTGCTCACTTAGGAGTTGTGGTCTTGAATATGCTTTTGTTACAAGGCATTAGCGAGCTGGGGGCATAAAAGATCACACATCACTGAACACCTACGTTAGTAAAATTTCGTTTTAAGAGGAGACTTGAAATTTTCACCATAAGGAAGCTTCCACAGAGAACATAAGCACAGCCAACCAGCTTTTAAACCCTACAGATTCACTTTTTCTTTCCCTCTCTCTCTCTCTCATCATTGACATATGATCTTACGGTTGAATACATATTTAATCCACAAAACAATTGACATTTTCATCACGCTTGCGATATGTTTTTGTTTTTGTTGTTTTGATAATACTCACATTCTCTTTTGTGTTTCCACTTCTTTTAAGCTGCTGACACGTACTCTTGTTTGAATTAAAGAAAAACTTGAGATATTAAAAAAAAAAGTAAACGAATATTTTGTATAATAACGTTTTATATAACAAATTACTTATTTTCTCGTTTTGGTTTTTTTCGTTTTTTTAATTATAGGGTAATAGTGATAGTTCTACATCGCCGGCTCATTGGTATAAAAGTCGCAGTGTTATGATGGCCAGCATGAAGGCCCGACAAATGCTAACTTGGATTTTGGGTAAAGAGGATTCCAAATTTAAGAATTGTGAAAATTTGCAAGTTTTGTAAATAAACAAAAACAAAATAAAACAATACAATTAACAACAGTTAACTATAGGAAATTCTACAGAGGATTCAAGTGTCAAGTGTCAAGATGTCTTTGTTTGTTTGGCAACATATTAAAAATTGAAAATTGATAAAATGGTGTTAATTCATTTAGTTGTAAATGAGAAATTTTAAACAATAATTGTTAATTAAACCAGGTTTCTGAAAATGATGAAAATCAAAAATTGTTTAAAGACAAATTTATTTCCTTATGATAACATCTTCACTGTTACCTGTGGTCAAAATCATTTTTCTTTTCTTATACCTAGTGTGACTCAAAGTTTGTGTCACACGGCTGTTAGATGTTAAAAAGTGTGACATAGCGTTTATGTCACATTAAGAATATAGCGGAAACAAATTTTATTATATTTCTAATGTGACTCAACGTTTGTGTCACACGGCTGTTAGATGTTAAAAAGTGTGACATAGCGTTTATGTCACATTGAGAATATAATAGAAACAATTTATATTCTATAGATAATGTGACCCACCGTAGGTGTCACGCGACTGTTTAATGTTAAAAAGAGTGACCTAACGTATGCGTCACGTTAATAATATAACAGAAACAATTTTTATTATATTTCAAATGTGACACAACATATGTGTCACGCCGCTGTTAGATGTTAAAAAGTGTAACTCAATGGGACAGTGAAGGTGTTCTTTATCATAATAATATTATAACAAATAAAAAACTAAGAATTTGTTTGAAAAAATATGTAAAATCGTGGAACAGAACTTCGGGTTTTTATATTATAATTGGTTTAAAATTAATTGAATAATTACCAAAAATTTTAAAAAAGAAACTACAACTACAACACCATAATTCTACAAATTGCATACAATTTATACCATAGATATTAAGCATTCATAAAAACTGTTAAATTTTTAAAACATTTTCTAAATATTTTCTAGATTGTAAATATTTTTACAAAAAATAAAAAAAATTATAAGAAATTGAAAAAGAAAACAAAAACAAAAAACATTTTATAAATAATTAATTAAACATTTTTAGTACGTTATCATATATCAAACACACACACACACACACACACACATAGTATAAAGAATCTAAATTTTATTCACTTCTTCATTTCATCAGTTTTTCGATATGTTAACAATACAGAAAGAGAAAGCAGTCACTAAATTCAAAATTTAAACAAAACAAAAAAAAAACAAAAAATAAAAAATATAAATTCAAAATTTAAAAAAATATATATGTAAATGTATGTATTTCTGTATTTTATGTACCTTATTTGAATATATATTCTTGTGTACTATTATGTATTGATACAACACGTGAAGTAAACAATTTATAAAAATTCTTAAGGATTAGTTATATATAAAAAATGTTAAAATAATAATTTATTAAATTTATGAATGAACAACAAATAAATGTCAATATTCATAATAAAACAACAACAACAAGAAACATTTATTTTACGTGTAACATCCGTATGGCAAAAGGTAAATAAAGTTCTTTGTAAGTAAACCATAGAATCAGTGAGTATTAATTTATATATAATATATATATATATGCATATAAATTAATTATAAATATTTTCATAATATATTTATAATATATAAATATATATATAAGTATAAAAACACTCACTGCATCAACGAACACATGAGGTTTTTATAAAAAATAATGCCAAGTTTCAAGGTGATTATTTAATAGTCTGTAATAGCATAACATATCTGTTTTTGCAAACACATGGTAGCAATCTAAACTTTTGGCTACTCTAACACCTTGTTATAAATTATTTTGCCCACATTCACAAAGGATTTAGACAAATCCAGATATAGTTGCAATAAATTGCAATAAAATTCTTGAAAATTTATTGTAAATGGATAGAAACTCAAGTAAATTGAATAAAAGTAAACAAGTTTTTCAAATAAAATTGAATTCCTGAGTGTAACTGTAACGTAAGCAAAATATTAAATCTACAAAGGCGTTGCAATACTTGTTATTAATAAAATATATAAATTTATACAGCATCTGTAGAGGATGTCTCGTGTAACACGGCAAAAACATGTCTTCAGGGAAATGATGAAGGATGCATATGAATTACCTGAAAAAAACCAACAATTTGTACGCATCGTACGCTGCTGTGGCAATAATCTTCATGAAGTGGAAAGTGCCGACACAGAAACGGAAAATTATTTAGGTAACTTGTAAATGATATAATACAGTTGAAATGTTTACATTTTTCTCTCTCTATTATTGTAACAGTTACAATGCCCAATAAGTATCGCAAAAATATATGGGTAAAACGTGGCGATGTTGTACTGGTGGAGCCGATAGAAGAAGGTAAAAAAGTTAGGGCGGAAATTTGTAAAATCTTAACAAGCGAACATATTAAGGAGTATAAAAAGGCTGGCATTTGGCCAGAACGATTCAACAAAAAAGATGATGCTGCTGCTCAAACAGATGTGAATAATTTGTTACAACCATTAAATAATCATCCTCAAATGAAAGCACCAGTCGATTACAGTACTGAGGATGATACATCAGAAGATGAGAGTGATGATGATGGTGCATAATCTCAATGAAACTTTGAACAAACATGCTTTTGTCAGCACCATTGAATATGATTTTTATAAAGCAAATTAATAAATAGTAAACTATTCATAAAAATGATGTGAGATTCGATAAAATGCGGAAATTGTTAGCGTTAAATGTATTTGCAAATGTTAAGGATTAAGTACTTACCGTGTTAATTAGATTATTTTTAGAAAAAGGGCGAACTTCAACTATAATGCGAATGCATATTAGTATGTAACACTGATGTTTACTCATCATTTTTCACACTTTGCATTTTACACCTAATTTTATCATCATCATCTTAAATAGAAATCAGTCAATCAGTCAGAAAGTACATTGTAGGCAAGTCTATAGAACACTAATAACGTATTAACATTAAAAAGAAACTTTAGTACATTTTATTTGTACGCAATGAAGGTAAGTAGATTTGTTTTGTTTTGTTTTTTAATTATTTCATAAACACTTGAAACATTTCTTTAGATTATTAGCATTTGGATGTTGGCCTTTTATTCCACCTTTTACTGGTGTTTGTGTGATTGCACTCCCGAAAATACTAAATCTCATTTAGCATTGAGTTCTGGTGAAAGCAATAGCTACCCGAACTACGACATGGAATTGGCCGAAGTAAATGTGTTTCGCCCATTATTCCGTTATCGCGCTTCCTATGCCAAGAAGGCACAACAATTTGGTTAAATTTTACGATATTTCCAATAATTACATTACCGAAAAATACATAACTGTTTTTAATTTTATCTCTAGATCAAAAAATCACCGATAACAGTTAAACGCACAACACTCAAAAAATCACAAACTTTTTATACAATTTTACAAAATTTACAAAATATTTGCGGTTTACTACTGCACGTATTGAACTTTCCGTTTTATTATATTGAAATAAAGTTTTAATGACTTGCTTTTTCTTCGAAACAAGCGTGATTATTCTTTCCAAAAGTTTTTTTAACTAAAACGCCGGATATTAACTGCCAGAATATTTCCATTTCCTCTTCTGAGCAATCATGCCACACAGTTATCGTTTAACGTTGCCATATGTTTTTTCAATAATTTCGATTGCACAACAATATAAAATCAAAGATGGCGCAACAATCTGCCATGACGTTGATTATTTTTTCTTTTCCATTTTCTTTCACTTTTCTTTCATACAACACTTCTAGAATTTCATTTTCATTGCAAAACAACACTTGTTCGTCGCACTCTAAGAGGAGCTATATTTCACAAGAATAAATAAAATACTTGACTGTAAAAAACTAATAGTCATCTTGGTGGCAAATGTAAATGGAATAATAAATAACATATATGAATATCGATTGAATTCTGGCGTAAAAAATTATGATTCATAAAAACAATAGATTTCAATCGAGGCCAATGGTTAATAGGGGATGTCCCCTTTAAGTATTTTTAGTGAGATAAAAAGTTTTACCATAATTTTTAATAGCGTAATCATATCATTGCAGTATTTCATCAGATCCAGTAACAATGTCTGACGAAGAGGAATCCTTTGTTATTTTAGCTACCACTTCTATGAATTCACTGTCGCAGTATAGTGTACACTTATGCAACGATGAAGCAGAGGAAAATGCTCTAAACTCCAACGACAACAGTTCAGATAACAATCACAATGAAAGAGTATCGAATGAAGATGTGCGAAAAAAACAACCACACGTAATGACAAGTGGCGATGAATCACTTCTTGTGAAAGATGACCAGTTTAAGCAAAAATTGAAGCAGACCGTTAAGGATCAAGAATTGAATAAAAAAAGTGATGAAATCAATGTAGAATCACAAGAGAGAGGAGATTTTTCGCCAATACAATCACTTAACAAAAACGACAAGGAGACCATGGAAGGCCAAAAATTGAAAAAAGCGTGTAAATGTCTTGTACAACCTGAAATGGCCGCTCCTATCCTTCCAACGTCACATCCAAAATTCGTCAAAGAAAAAGATATTGAGGGAAGCGTAGCATTGAATAAAGCGCTTAAAGATTCTATACAACCCGAAATGGAAGCTTTTCAACCTTTAAAATTCGTCAAAGAAGTAGACACTGTGGGAGACCATGAATTGAATAAAGCGGGCAAATATCTTGTACAACCCGAAATGGCCGCTCCTATCCTTCCAAAATCATATCTAAAATCCGTCAATGAAATAGACATTGAAGGAGGCTACGAATTGAATAGAACACATAAACCTCTTATACAACCCGAAATGGGAGATTTTCAACCTTCAACCCAATATTCAAAATTCGTGAAATTGTGGGAAAAACCTTATAAAACATTAGGTGATGATGACGCATCAGTCCAACAAACGGACAGCATGAAAAAATTGGAAAAAGAGAAATCATCCGATTGCGATTCTTTTGAAATCCTATCACACAGTGCAACGCAAACCGTAAATAATTCGTTAAATAGTTGGACAGATCTGAACCAATCGACAGGCCCAACAGAATCTAAAGCGACTATGTTGGAAAGTAACAATTCTGCGGCACCCATCAGTTTGAATAAAAAGAGTACAACTAGATCAGAATCTTTACTGGAGGCGTCATCATCACCTTCAATTAATAATGATTTGGCTGCGAGTTTCATTATGGGAGAAATTGATGCTGATGTCTTAAAAGTAAGTCATTATTAGCATTCATTTTTGTTCTCTCCTCTGAAGCTATACTTTTGGATTTATTGTAGACCAGTGTGTATTCCCAATTTCCCAGTATTTCCATAAACGCTTCTGCTGAAGATGTGGTGAAGCTACAAAATCTTGTCACCGATCACATCCACTTGAAAAGTAGCTTTACTAAATTTATAAATACAGTACGTATGTTCCACCAGAACACCTTACAGTGGAAGGAAAGTCTAAAGAAAGCCGAACAAGAATACAAAGAGAAGATACTTGAATACGAAGAACAAATGAAGGAGGTGAGGAGGAAAATTATTGATAAACAGCAAATCCATCCAATCGAACTTCTTCTAAATCGATTTAACCACGTCCGTCTGTCCCACTGTCCTTCTGTCTATCCATGTAAATTTGTGCTTAAGCTACAGATGACATTTTTTTTAAAAATATTTCAAAGAAATTTGGCTTGAAGAGAATCCCTATTGAAAAGGGAACGATTTGGATCATTTTTAGAACCCCCTCCCATATAAGGTTCTATTATAATGGAAGTCGTTTTATAGCAAAAAATCGCAATTTTTAATATTTTTTTCACAAAATTCGGTGGTTGAGCGAAATTTGGACCCGATTGAACCATTTTTAGAACCCCTTTCCATATAATGATATATAATGGGCACTGCATCCTACTGATACAACTAAACTAATTGTAACATAATGTGTGCAACGAAATGATGTAGGTTGGGTGTAACCATTAACATAACATTTTCGCTTGTTTCGTAGTTACGCTTGGAAAATCAACGTTTGAAAGAAAGTGTTGAATTGCAAAGGGAGCAAACCAAAGCCTTGGCAGTGGCATGTGAACGAGATCGTGAAGAAATGATTCAGACTTTTTCGGAAAAGTCTGCCACTATGGAGAACATGAGAGCGCAAATTATGAAACTGGAATTTGCACAATTAGTAAGTTCAGCAAAGAAGCGGACATTTTATGAAGTGTCCTTTAAACAGACAATGTGTTGAATTTCAGGCTTCTTATGACCTGTTACCTGAAACGTATCCCGAAATGAAAGATATTTGTGAAAAATATGTAACACGAGAAGCTCACGACTTCACCATTGACGACTTGAAAAAGCAAATTTCCGAATTGCTGGCCAAAAATCTAGATTTGCAAGACTTGGTAGGTCAACAACAATGTTTTTGTAATGATTTATAAATGTATTAATGTGCGCGTACGTCTAGGAGAAGCAGTATATCGACGAATTGAATTGCTTAAAGGTCAACTTGACAGCTGCCGAAGAGTTAATCAAACAATCACATGCCGAAATACAACAACTGAAAGCAATGGATTTAAGTAAACAGCAACAACTGGACGAATTGCACCAAGTCAACAATCAATTACGGCAACAAGTCACAGAAAACCGCGAACACATTGCTGTGTTGGAGCAGCGCAATGATGTACATAAACGTGATTTTGAATTGGAAAAGAAATCGCATGATATGGTGACGAGCGAAAAGCATCAAATATTGCACGATTTGAGAATATTACAGAAACGTAATAAAGAACTCATTGAGGAGCGTCAGAAATGGTTAGATGAACAGTTGGCCGTACACGAGGAAAACCAAAGGCAGCAACAAGTAAGAGCTGATTTTTCTTCTTTTTCTAAACAAAATGAATTCGTGTGAATATTAATGGGATTGTATTGTGATTGTTAGGCTGGTGCTCAAGGCTCAAAGGCTGCCGAGGGAAATTATAGCTGCCCCATATGTAGTCAACGTTATCACTCGTTAAACACATTACAAGCACACGTCAATGCATGTATAGATGGAACCCTTTAATTATGAAAACGGATGACATTTAATTCTCGCAATGTAAATGGCTTAATTATGCCGCTACGGAACCGTTGTTGTATTTTGTTATTCAATATATTTTCTATATAGAAATTTCATCCTATGTCACCAATATATAATGATTAGACAATAACATAAGTTGTTTTGTTCTTTTCAGGAAAAATTAAAGAAAAAAAATTAAATTAAAGATAACGATAAATATGTAAAATGAAAGTAGCGTAGGACAAATATATGCAAACGTAGAAAATACCATTTTTATAAAAATTGAAAATGATTTTATTTACCCGATAGTTTTACAATTTACTTAAAACAACGGGTGTTGCCAGACTCCATTCTTTTTGTATGCATGAATTTGCCAGCAGATTATTAAGAACCGTTACATCTGACAAAAAGAGAAAACAACTCGAATAAATTTCGATGAAAAAAAAGTAAATATAACGGTTTACCATTGCTTTTGGCATATTGCTCCAATGTGTTGCGTATACTGTCTAGAGGCACCGCACAATTAATGTTGGGATACACCAGTTTATCCATTTTAAAGTTGGATACACAGATACCGATTAAACCGCCGCACTCATCGAACATTGGCCCACCACTCTGACCAGCTTGAACGCAACCATCCGACATTATTATAGCTGGCGTACAACGTATGATGCGTCCTTGAAAAATGGACGGACTAAAGTCATATTTTAAATGAAAATTCACATAATGGGGAAAACCGGCATTGTACACTCGCTTCACAAGACCGGGTTTGCGTTGAGATACACGTACACAATAGCGTGTCGGTATGCATTGGGGTACAGAGAGTAGGGCTACATCGAAAGCTGTATCATATTGAGGATTGCGCCATAAAATGTCGGACTGAAATTCACCATCAATGCTGCGACAACATATCTTGGAACGGGAATCAACCTAGAAACGAAGTACATGAATAAACTAAAAAGTTAAATGCAACGAGAGCGGGTTAAATATTTTACCGAGTACAGCACATGCGAACACGTTAATAGATATCTTTTGTTAAGCACTTGAACCAATGTACCTGTGCCTTGATTGCCACCAGCATTAATAACCACTAAATTTCGTTCCCCTACAAAAAAAGGAAAAAACAGGTCACACACAAATCACGCTTTTATAATCATTCATAAGCTTACAGGTAAATTTGTCCGGATCTCTTGGTAATGTAATCGAGGTGAATTTAATATTCATTTGTTTTAGGAAATCGGCCAGTAAATGAGGAAAGTTGGCGGCCAAAGTCAAATTCACATTTTCCTCGTTGTGTTGGAATGACGTGCACACAATTAAACCGATTAAATGTCTGCAAATAATTCGAAACATGACTACTTTTGTAAATCGATTAAATGTCAGCTAACAATTTACTGTTGAATACTGCTGAGCCCTCACAACCCAATGGCAAATTATTGGACAACACAAACATGCCACTCGTTCCGCCCATTACATTTGATATTTTACCAATGCTTACGGTCTTGTAGAAATTTTCCATTCCAAACGGTGTGCACATGCATAACACGTCGTCCAGCACATGTATCGGTGGTATATAACGTAAATAATGTATAATGTGGGTAAGAAACCGTTCAAGTCTAGCGAGTGTGTCCGGCTTTTCTGGATGCATACTTAATATCAAGAAACTGCCTAGCAATACGTCATTGGGTGCAGAGTTATTATGAAAAAGTTTAAGCAGATAACGGGAAATCTCTTGCGAGTTGAAGATGTACAACAATTTGGCACTCTGACGTGTTAATATATGTGACATTTTATTACGACAGCGAGTCGTGGCTGTTACTGGCAATTTACGACCATCAAAAGTTATGTGATACGTTAGAGAATTGAGGAATTTGGCCACTTGATCGTCTTCATTGTTTTGTACATTGATAAGTCTGCATTGCTGCAATTGCTTTATGATTTTTGTGCTAACGCAAATATTTGCTTCGCGGTCATTTGTTGGCTGTACATGGGGTTTTAGTACACTACCCGTGGTAATGATTATATCATTATTAATTATAATGGACGATTGTTTTGCCACTTTGGTTGGTTGGCTGTTGCTGCAGCTGTTCACCTCCACCAAGGCATGACGTATCTTTAAAAGCATTGTTACTTAGCACTTGTTACAATTATTAAGGTCTACTAATCAAGGAAATAATTAAAAAGAAATTATTTAAACAAATGAAACTTTAATTACCAATACTGGGCTTTGTAAAATCACTTTGTTCCCTCCGTTCAAAGGTCTTTATAGATAAGACAAAGCTTTGGCGAATTATTAACTTTTTTATTTACTAACTCTAGATATAAGTGTTATTTTATTTGTATGTAGCTTGTTTTAATAATACAATGCACAAATAAAATTATACAATGCATTGCTCAGGGTTCGTTGTAATATTATTTGAAAATAAAAATTTGCCAACTTTTTTGCATAAAAAAGACTTGCAGTTGTAGAAGAAGATATTCAATATAAAGTAAGTAAAATTTCATTATATATTCCTCTCGTTTTCGCACAATTCAATTATGACTATGCAAGCTATATGCTAATGATTTCAGCAACATCCCTGTTTTATTGAATAGTAAATCAAAACCAGCTGAATTTTTATTAGCGGTATATGTCTGATCAGCTGCTTACTACTTTTTATATAAAAACGAAAAAATAGTCCATTTATAAAAATTTCAACTTGCACACAATGTTTAAAAAACTGTTTTTAATCAATTTAATATTGACAGTTGTGCATGGTACAGCTTATGATTGTACAACACTTTTAATGGGTCAATATATATGTCCAGATCCAAGTAAAAATCAAATTGATCCACAAACTCAACAATATAAAGGATGTGATAAAACTGGAGTTGCTAAAGGTAATTCAATATATTAAAATTTGTTAATTTCTAATAAACAGCATAAATCCTTCCGTTTTTTAGTTTGGTGTATGGCGGCCGAGGGCATTGAATGTGATATTACAAACAATAACACATTTACTAAAAATTTACCCTGCAAATGGACGTATGTACACAGTAATGCCTTAATGTTTATGAAGAAAATATTAAATTTGCATGTTTTTTATAGGAATGGTTATCATTTAGATACCGTTTTACTGTTGTCCGTATTTACTGGAATGTTTGGTTTAGATCGCTTTTATTTGGGTTACTATGGTATGGGTTTATTAAAAGCCAGCACATTGGGTGGTTTCTTTATTGGCCAACTAGTCGATATAATATTGATTGCATTGCAAATTGTACGACCAGCCGATGGATCGCACTACGTTATACCATATTATGGCGCTGTCATAGATATTATACGTTTTAATAATGAAACTTATCGTTTGCCTAGAGATGATTGGTGAATAATTGTTACAGAATTTTTCAGAGAAAATTGTTATTATTGTAAGTACATTGTTCATTATGTAGTGTAGTGGTATTATTCAATGATTTAAAAAAAAAAAGAAGACACATCTACATTTAATCTAACGGTAAAATATTTATAATCAATTGTAGTAGAAGAATAATTTGTATCAAGTACACGTGCAAGAACATGACTGTTCATGTATACACCTGTCCATCTAATGTTGATTAACAGTATAAGTGTAGTAATGGTTAACTCAGACGTTTTTTCATACATAATTCTAATGTGTCGTCGTTTTTTTTTTTTTTTTTTTTTTTTCATGTATATGCGTGCGAATGTAATTTTTACATAGAAAGGGACTGGTTTTACAGTTAACTTTGTGGTTATGAATGGGTTTTACCCTCAACTGTCCATCAAATGTCACTCATCCGTTCACAAGCACCACCATTCATTTACCCGTCTGGCCCACTTCATCAAATCAATGAATTTTGTTTTCATTTGGACATTTTATCATGAGAACTTAAAGGTGTAGCGCCGTTAATTTACATAAACACGCACGAACGCATATAAAAAAAGAAATATTATCTGCAATCAATTAATAAATCAAAATCTTTTCATTCGAATTCTATTAGGGTGTGTGTGTTTGAAGCATATTCTTATAAATATATTTATATTCACCACTCACAGCGGTTAGATCAGTTATGTCTGACTGTCTGTCTGTGGGTAGAAATTATTCACTTGGAGATTTTTTTTTAGTTTTTAAAGCTTTTTTCACTCTTATGTTATTTAGTACAAAGGACAAAACAAATATTACACACACATATCTATAGATGACTATGATGTATTTGTAGTATTCAAGGTCTGATCTGAGTTAAGTTCAACTTATTTGTAAGTTTCAAATCTGTAGAACTAAATTTAATTGAATTATTTTTAACTTATACTTAAGACATGTTGCATTATTACATAAGATTTAAAAAAAGGAACCGTTCAGTGTGAGTTTCTAAATTTGAATAAATTTAAGCGGATAAATGAAACTAAAATGCTGAAGATTGAAAAGGGGAAATTCCATGGAACAACAGGATCACAGTAACTAATGGAATAATTTTTACTAAGAATTTTTACCGGATTACTCCTTAGGGGACTTGAATGCATCAATTCTCAATTTCGAAATTTGGCGTTTTTTACTTGTTCGTTCTCACAACAATTCTTGTTGGTTGAACGTAACAGAACAGAATTCTTCAACATAGACATATTGTAACCACATACCTAAATTTTTTCCTTTTCATTTCTTACCAATTTTAATGTGATGCATGTTAAGTACTTATCGTCAGCGTAAAAGAATAAGAATGGCAAAGAGAAAAAAACAAAGAAACAAACAAACAAACAAACAAACAAACCACAACAAAACAAAACATGGTCATGACTGAATGACTGAACGAGCATACGAGTGTACAAATGAAAGAAGACATGAATGAATGCTTGCTGGCTGGCTGGCTGGCTGGCTTGCTGACTTGCTTGCTTGCTTGCTTGTGCTGCTTGGTGATGATGGTGATTCAGTGACAAAACAGAAAACAGATAACTCGATAAATTGTAAGAACACTGGCCGGCTGGCCTGTTTGGCATGACTTTGTCTGAGTGGTCTGTTGCTGTGCTGCGCGTTAAACTGATAAGTCCATTTAAACTCTTATTATACCGATACAAAGGTATGCCTGTGTGTCTGTGGCATTTAGTTGTCCTGTAATTTAACTTAACAACAGAGGCCACGAACAAACAAAACAAACAAAAAACAAAAATAATAATAATGAAGAAGAAGAAGAGGAGCACTTCTATTTGTTGTCCTCCAGTCTAGAGCTGTTCTTACTTTTATGTATTTATTTATGTAGTTGGATGTGTAGGTAGGTAGGTAGGTACCCAAACATTCTTACCTATAAACAAACGGACGTGCACGTTTATGTGTATACATGACATTATGGCAGCAGGCAATTAAACTAAAAATTCCATCACAACAACAATAGCAACCAATAGCAACCAATAGAATAATAATAATAATAGTATAAGAGCAATTATCAACGATTTGAAACGAATCGAAAATACAGGCTCGTATAACACACAAAATTCATTAATAATTGAATAATCATTTAAAATTCTATTTTATATTTAATAATTTTTATTTAATATTCATTAATTAAAAATTATGAAAAGTTTTTCAACAAAAGTGTAAAAAAGTGGAAAAACATCTTTGCCCGGAAGATTGGAATTGTTTTAACAAAAATTTTAAAAACTTTTATGAAAACAAACAGTTGGAGAAACGTTATAAACTTTAATGATTGTAAGAAATTGTTGATGCCGGACATTTTTCAATCGAGCGATTCAACCCAAGATATATTATTTTTGTATACAAAAAACAAATAGATTAATAGCAAAGCATACATGCACACATATATTATATATATATAATACATATACATGACTTTGACTATAGAGCAACAAGTCATTGAATGATGAAGAGGCGAAGTTTACCAGACCAAATGGTTTCTGCTCATGGATGCATGGTGGTTAAATAAAACAAAAAACAAAACAACAACAACAACAACAAAAACCAGCTCATTTAGAGTGGATCCGATTTCTTCTTTTATTATACCCTCCACATAAGATGCGAGGTATACTAAGTGTGTCATAACATTTACAACACACAGAAGGACATTAAGAATATATATCTTTAATCAGCATGAAAAACTGGGTCATTCTAAACATGTATGTCTGTATGTCCATATGTCCGTCTGTTGTCATTTTTACGAAATATTAAGCAGAAATTTTGTACAGAAACTTGTTCTTCCTGCATACAGATCGTTAGTTAAAAAGGGACAAAATTGGTCATGAGCCACGCCCACTACCGGCAAAAAATCTAATTATCTGTCACGAAAATGCAGTAATTTGTTGTACACATTTATAGTTGCCACTTTCATTAATGTACCAAAAATGGGCGTGAACGTACGCCCACAATTTACAAAAAAACCATACTCAGCCACAGCTGATAACGTAAAACTCCACTTGCAGGTGATATGATATGAAAAGGCGTAATAATATATGTGACACGCCCACTACTTATCATTCGTAAGTAGATGTAAAGGATATTTCATTTAGTTTTTTTTACTTCTTTTCAATAAATATGCCCTGTGAAGTGAACACTAGCAAGTATTTTAAATATATTTCTTTTTTTCAAATAATTTTTATATAATTATAAAATTTTATATAAAATAAAACGGCTTGTATAAGGTGTAAAGGTCTCTCTACATACTAGGATGATTAATGACGAATTAAACAATAAGTGAAATTTGGTGAAATGATCTCTTATGTGTTGCATATCTGTTGCGGTATAGTTGTTGTTGTTGTATGCAACAGGTAGATTAAGGTGTAGGGTATTTCAAATTTGAAGCGTAACTCATTCTCATTTGTTTATTGTTGTTGTTGTTGTTGTTGTTGTTGTTTACTGTTCTTAGTTGATGATGTAGAGTTCACCCAAAACATATTTTAAGAATTTTACTGTATATGTATGCATGGGTATAATTTATTGTACACATACATACAATATGGATGCACTTACTTTCTGCAAACCAGCATGACTCACTCAATTCACTCACTCTACCAATTATGTGGTCTACGTTGTTATTATTGTTATAATGGTGGTCGTTATTGTTGTTGTTATTGTTGTTGTTGTTGTTATTTTATTTTATTTTTTTGTGTCATATTTAAAATAAACCTAGATATCTGTTTGTTATTGTTGTTTGATTCATAAAGGGTTTTTTGTTGCTGTTGTTATTGTTGTTGTTTTTTGTTGTAAACCGCTTTCAGTACTTGAAACCCTCAGACATTGACGCCGTTACAACGTCAATATGTATACCAACTGCCGCCACGCAACGGTTACATGACACAAGCTAAACAACAATTATAACGACAATAACAATAACAACAATAACAACAACTAACCGTACAATGTAACAATACGTCTATTAAAATATACAAGTTTTCGAAACCATTGCTTTGTTCTTAACCTGCAAAAAGATCAATATTTTTTGGTAAGACAACAAAAAAAAAAAAAGAAAAAGAGCAAATCATGCACATTTCACATACATAATACATATATAATATCTTAAAAGAAACAAATTATGAATAAATTATCATAATTATATGCAGAGTGTATCTTATACAAAGTATTAGCAGATTGTCCGGGTGTCTGTCATTGAAACATTGAAGATTGCAAAAATCAAGCTCTTCAGCTGAAATTAGATACAGACGTTCTTGGTTTATGGCATACAGTAAATTGGTTGATCACCACGCCTACAAAATTCAGCTACAAAATTGAAATTAAACTTATGAACTGACGGTATGTTTAAAACAAGGGATAATGTTATAGTCGGTCAAGCGCAATCATTTAATACCCTACACCAATTAGCTTCTGCTTATGAGTGGCACTGCCATACATTTTTATATCGAAAGTGGTTCTAAAAATGGTCCCATTAGATCCAAATTTAATTTTTACAAATTTTTATTCAAAAAATATTAAGAATTAGACTTTTTTTGCTATAAAAAGACTTTTATTATAATAGGACCTTATATGGGGAGGGGTTCTGAAAATGTTTCGATTCGGTCCATTTTTAATTGGGTCTCTTTCTCATTCGCTTGTACCAAATTTCATTAAAAAATCTAAATAAATACGATCACGAGCTTGCTCACAAATTTACTTGGACAGACGGACATGATTAAATCGATTCAGATCGATTGAAGGTGGGTGTACCGTTTAGGACTTACAAACTCTTGCCACAAGTGGTGCAATCTATAAATATTGAAAATGAGTGGCGTGGGGGCGTTTTTTTTCTACATTAGATGAACTTTCCGTTGCAATATATTGCAACTAAACCAAAAACTTATAGGGTGTAATGAAATATTTCAGTTTAAATAGATTTCGTTGTTGTTTTGCTTTGCTTTTGCATTTGACAGGTGATTGATTGTAATTGTTGCGTCGTTATTTTCGTATTATTGTATATTTATATAAAATTGTCCGACACAAATGAATGCAATAAATTTAACATTAAAAACTAATTATAGATTTGCTTATGAATGTACTACAAGTATGTATGTATGTGTGTGTGTGTGTGTATGTGACAGCATATCTATGTTTGTGTGTATTAGCGCCACTTGTGTAATATCTTCTTTGTGCGCTCGTTTTATAAATTACTAAATACGTATTTTGTTGCTTTCCGCTTTTGTTTTTATTAGAATTGTAAAATAACGACAACACACAAATGCTTTGTCAACAATTAGTTGCACATTTATTTAGCTAATAAGGGTAATAGGTGAGAAGAAGATAGATAGACAATATGATGATGCTTTAAAACAAGTGGCTCGCTGATAGTTGGTACTACGTTGAGTTTGTTATTCATTTGGAAAAATTTTACAAAGAGGCTTCAGAGATCCTACAAAGAAATTTAAGCGTGTAAGCTAAGGTCTTTGGGCAATATTCGCCAAAATGTGAATCGAAAGAAAAAGATGAATCGAAAAAATTGAGCCATTTTGAACTGAAGCACTTAAGTCTGCAATATTTTTGGTACTTGGACTGGTGCGTTAGCTCACTTGTATAGGAACATTTAATAGTTCATATTTTAACTTGAATTTACTTACTAGAGCAGGCACAGTCTACCTGTTGGGACGACCGAAAATTCGAGTAAGCGCTCTTAAATTTGTGACCACTGACCTAGAATTACAATAGAAATTTTTAATCATTTCTAAACCTTTATCGTTTGTGAACTTTACTATGATGAAAATGTTAACCTTGACTGACAATTTACTATTGACAGATTATGAAATATGTTCAAAGGTGCGTTCATAGTAAAGTATAAAATTGTTATGTTCTTATTGAAAAACTCCTTATGTATATTCTTGAATCGATATAGACATATTCCGTTATCGTGTTACCATGTATCTGTTGTTGGAACTCTCACGGTCGCAAATTTTGTGCAGACTATTCTATTCATTTTATTCATGGCAACTATGTCGTGTATTTTACGCTTTCTTTTCGTTTTCAGTTATTTCATAGCAAAGATCAGAAATTTTATAAACATGGAATTATGACACTGCCTGAACAATGGCAAAATTTCATTGACAAAAACGGACAGTACGTAATTGAATAAAGTTATATTTTTAAGCAAAAATTTTGAATTTTCATTCTTATCCTTATCACTTAGTAGCCAACCCTTTCTTTAATGCATAATCGATTAATTGAACGTTATGCTAATAAAATCAGTTTCAATGACAGACATGAACTGCTTGCGTATCCCATAACACATAACTTAAATTATTGCTACAACAAGAAAAATACATTTTTGACTTTTAATATGTATCACGTATCATGTATGTATGTAACCCAAAAAGACTAACAATTTTCATTCCCACGACTATTTCACGTATACTCTTCATTCCTTCCCAAATACGAAACCAACTAAACTAAACATCTGCCAAAGATGAAAAAGAAAAACAATATTTTCCTATTGTCTAACAAAGTGTTTTTATCAATTTATATATCTGTACATAAATATATAAATTCAATTTTGCACATAAATTATATTTAAAAAAAAGTGACGGTTTCAAGATGATACCCCACTAACCAACCAGCCAACGATTCGTGAAGAAATATATAATCGCGAGAATGTCAAGCTTCAATTTTAAATCATACTAAATAATAGAAAAAGCAAAGCTCTAGTATGTACGTAGCATTGTTTAGCAGTTGGTATGAAAATAATAAGAAAAAAACGAAGAAAAATCACCGCAAAAATAGTGACAATTTATTGTAATCACTGTTAGTGGTAAATGCAAAATTGCAAAGTTGAACATAAATTTCAAATTTTCCCTCTAATTACACTGAGCAGAAAACATTGCCTTTGTCGACCTTAGCTTAGGCTTTTAAACCTGACGAGGTAAACAAATAATTTTCGTTTAAACGGTAAGCGTCAGCTGGCGTTTGTTTTACATTTTATATTTTTATGACCTCTTGACTTGATTACCAGTTGTTTTCTCTCGATGTATTGCATGAAGATGCATAACATAAAATATTAAAGCAAACAAGTAAGGAGACTAAATTTGGCTTTGGCCAAATCCTAAATACCCTCCACGTCAATATACAAACGGTGGGTGTGGCAGATACATGATGCCGCCCTCTAATAGAAGATTTATTACATATCAGCTTGCAAGTCGAGTTTTTTGTGGGCGTATATGTTAATCGACCATGCCCATTTATAGATGAAATAACTGTTAATATGCATACGAAATTAAAGGTTCATAGGTCAATTTTTGTGTCTGTTATATACATTTTTGTCGATTGTGGGCGTTTCTCTTATCCGACCACGCCTATTTTTGACACATCAACATATAGGCTAATTGTTAATATGCTTACCAAATTTGTACTTAATAGCTCAATTTTTGTGGCAGATATATAGATTTTGATCGATTGTGGGCGTGGCTCTTGACCAATTTTGCCCATTTTAAACATTCATCTTCATGCAAATACTAAAAGTGTCTACAAAATTTCACCACAATATCTCAAAATTTGGGTCCAGATTAAAAATGCCAAAAACGTACAGACATACGGACATACATGTCTAGATCGACACAGTTTTTGATGCTGACACATTGTACGGTCTCGAACCGCTTCTTCTGGATGTTGCAAAGGGAATGACAAACTAAGTATATCGCCCATTATAGATGGAGGGTATAAAAATGTCACCACCTTCATGCATGCATGTTCATGTTGGTCTTGTGCAAAACCCACCATAACAGATAATGTCATGAGAGTTTCTCCTTGTTTCCTTGCGAACTTTTCATCTCAACTCTGCATATATTGTACAATAAGTGAATAAATCATTTTTACGATTACTTTAACTCAACGAAACAACAAACTGAAAAAAGAAAACATTAACGTATGCTGTTAGCAAGTTTGTATACTTATGTGTGTGTGTGTGTGTGTGTTTGCAGGATCGCCTTGCTGTCTAGTTATGCCTGATTGCTTGGCTTTATGTTGTTTTGCTGTTTTAAAGTAGATAGCAATTCGTTTAATATGTTGTCGAAATAAAGAGAAGAACATTTTTCAACATTTATTTATTTTTTGTTAATCCAATGAATAAATCAATGGTTTTTTTTTTTTTTTGTCTTTCCTACAATTGATCAAAACAACAATTAACGCCAATCTCGCTATACTACTCTTTCCGTATAAAAGGAGCTATAATATTTGTTAAGCTGTTTGCTGTAGCTTATGTTTTGCAACAAAGTGCTTTTGTGGGATTTTTTTAATTTTTTCTTTTTACTCTTTAAGATGGAGGTATACTAAGTTTACTAAACCGTGTGCAATACTTAGATACACAGTATATATATTATTGATTAATATCCTTATATGAGTCCCCTAAGCCATGTCTGTCTGTTGTTACAGGCGTCAATTTTGAGATATTGAACTGAAACAAACATTTTCAGTGTCTTCTCTCAGATTGCCATTTAAATTGCGCAAAATCAATTAAGAGCCACGCCTACAATCACCAAAATTATACCTAAAAATCACGAATATTAAAGCTATGTAGTTGAATTTTGCTACATCAACTTATAGGTAGCCTTTCCATCGACATCAGATATCAGTCAAGCCCACTATTTACAAGAAACTCTTTTTTTCTTTTTTTTTGTTCACAATCCAAAGAGAAATTTGTTACATATGCTATGAAAAGACTAAATCAAGTACTTGCCACGCCTCCAATTTATATATTTCGATGTAAAAGGTATTTAAAATTTGACCCAAACCAAATTGAATACCTTGTCGACTTGTTTACTTATCTTTTCAATTTATTGTAGCTTTTAATAATCATAATTAACTAATTAATTGAAATTTAATAAACAAATAAAATAAATAAATTATTATTATTATCATATAGTTTTGAAGTTGGATGTTTATGTTTTATTTAATAAATATAATTTGTTTATGTTATTACCTTTTTTTTATTGTCCATTTTCCATTCGCTTATATTGTAAATTGCTAGCAGTTGTTAGACAATTATTCAAAAAGTAAATAAATAAACTAAACTTGGCTAAGGCCACATTTTAGATACCCTTCAATTTCATATACAAATAGTGGGCGTGGCATGTACTTTATTACATGCTCTTTAGTTTTTGTTTTTGGGTATAAACTAACAAGTCGCCTTCAACGTCATATAAGTTAATTGGTAAATTGTGGGTGTTACCCAATTCAAATAGCCAACTGCGCCTTCAGCATAATATCTTAAAATGTACGTGCATGAGTGTTCCAACAACAGATGGATGTACGGACGAATATGTTTCGACAGACATTTTTAGTATATTTACATTATTTTGTTTTAAAATGTATAAAATTTTAATAATTACCACGCCCACAATTAACAAATATCCCTCTTGACCACTCAAATGAAGCTGTAACGTTTAAATTTCTTGTACGCTCATACATTTGTATTGTTTTGGTAGAAGGGATCAAGTAACAGCCACGCCCACACTTTACAAAAACATATCTTTCGACTGCTAAAGCATAAGCAACAGGCAATCTATCCTTTAAACGTCCACATGTTACTTACAAATGTTTGAATTTGATGGATTTGATTTGATTTGAGTCAAATTTTGCTTTTTTTTTTACTTTTTCTAAAAGATCTCCTCCTCTAACGCAGTGATTATAATTACATGCAATACTATCAACCTTAAGATGACAGTTATAATAATATTTATTAGCATTAATCTATTAGTATACAAATAAATACAAGGTATAAAGTTACCCATATACATATTTATGGGTTTTCATAACAAAATTTATGAGATTTTCATGTTTTAAATTATTGAATTTTTATTAACAGTCATTCCAATTAATTGTCAACGTAATTATTATTGTTCGATTTACATATGTGCGACATGTGATACAAGTAGTATTAGCAAGTTTATTAAAACTCCACTTTTTTTATTCATTGTGCTTTGTATACTGTTCACATATACTTAGTTTTGTCATTCCATTTGCCAGCATTCAGAAGGAGGTGTCAGAGACTTTACAAAGTATATATATATTCTTGATCAGTATCAAAAACTGAATGTGTATGTATGTCCGTGTGTCCGTTTATTGTTGACTTTCTCACTGTCATAAATTTTAAGATATTGAACCAAAATTTTATACAGACATTTATAGTTTTTGCAATTAGTCAAGAGCCACGCCTACCATCAACAAAAATCTATATATCTGCCAAAAAAAATTGATCTATGAAGATGAAATTTATAATTACATAATTAGAGGATAATCATGTACCTGCCACGCCCATTTTCTGTATATGAATGTGAACTAAAGGGTATTTAAGATTTGGTTTAAGCTAAAATTTAGTGTGTTTACTTGTTATTTTTAGATTACAAATCTCTGAAATTTCTTTTTTTGGTCATTTGTAAGCTAACACATCACTTATTATTAAAGGTTAACATTTTGTTTCAAAATTGATTTTGAACATTTCAATAATCGACCTTTTCAAATCTCCGTATGATATATGTTTCATTTAATTGATATTTGAAACACTCAATCACACGAGCACTACTCACACCTGCTTATTATAATGCCAACAGAGAAAAACTTTCGCCAGAATTTAAAAGTCAATATTAAAATGCCAAATGTCCATTTAACTAAATTATTTCCATCGAAACTGTTGTGATTTTCAAAAAAAAAAAAAAACAAAATAAACAAAAAAATGCGAAAAGTTCTTTGGAAATTTTCGTTTATCTTAAAACGAATTATTTGTTGTGTGTGAAGGTAGGTGTTGAAGGAAAATATTTCAATAATTTCCAATAAGTTCAAATTCGTTGTAACCACTTGTTCTTGTTGCACACAACATACCCAACGACAACATTCCAAACAAATACAATTAATTAGTTTATTATCATTCACTTGGTTTTTGTTTGATTTGGTGATGTCGGTATGTTCTACTAACTAACTCAACCTACGTACACACACACACGCAAATGTTTTTTAAATGTGTAATCTGGAAAACAAATGAGTCAGTGGGATACATCAGGTAGAATGCATACAAATTACAAAAATAAAATCATTGATTAATTAAAAAATTAACTTAAAAATTTATCTAGAAACGATTTTTTAAGAATCACTATCAATACGTTACCGAAGGAATGTTAAAACAATGAATTAAATTTATAATTTTATGGGATTATAAACATGGGCGTATATAAGTGTGTGTATGCGTGTGTCCTGTAATCAGATGAATTCATGTCAGACACTGGGTTGTAAGGCCCATAAAAAAACAAAACAAAAATTATCCCATTTGTTGTAAAGCCATTACTACCTTAAGCGATTGTGATGGCTTTTAACCTGCTACTAAATCATTTATTGTCTGTCCCATACCAAGCTATAAGCGTATGTAGAGGGGTACCTCCTATCACCTTTCCTTCTCCTTTTATTTCGAACTTTCGATTTAAGTAATTAATATCGACCTTTGCGTTGTCTAATGAAGCAACACTTTTTATAAGATGGGGGGTGGGGGGGGGTATACTAAGTTTGTCACTAGCAGAATAGTTAATAAACTTAATAACTGGCTGTACCAAATTTGTATCCGTTTGAACCATTTTTTGAACCCCTTTCCATATAAGGTTTTTTTACCGAATGACTTTTACGTGACAAGCCTACTGCTCTAACTAAACTCATCATAACATAATTTAGGCAACTGCATGGTGCAGTGTGGTAGTTGATCGACTGTAACATTATCTCTTTAGAACCCTAATTGTTTTTCCTTATAAATGAAACACCTAAATTTGACGTAGGCCACATCTTAAATACCCTCCATATACACACCTTGTGTGCAGCTGATTACGCCCTCCAGTAGTAATGTGGCATTAGGTAACAAAGTGAATTCTTTGGTTTTTGTTTTCTAAATTGTAAAATTCGACCACGCCCATTTTTAGGCATTCGATAGATGTCTTTATTATAAGCATCTACAGTAAATTTCAGCGTTCTAAGACAAATTTGTGGCCGTGAAAGATGTTTGTTTTGTTAATTGTGGGCGTGGCTCTCAAATTGAATTTTCTCAATTTAAATAGCAATTTGCATACTGTAGAGTGCAGTTAGTACAAAATTTCAGCTAAATATTTTAAAATTTACGTTCTTGAGAATGCCATCATTAGACGGACACCCGGATGGATATGTATAGACGGACTCACGTGTTGATGCTGATCAAGAATATATATGTTTTGTGGGGTTTATAATGAAATGGCTAACTTTTCAACCAGGTTAGAAATTGTTTTTTTGTTTTTTAAGAAATTTTATAAAAAATAAGTTTAAAAAGAGCCGGTTTCGTAAGCTGTGATATTTTCGAATTAATTGTTGGCCCCACACTTTTGCAAAGAAATCTCTCAACGATTTTTCATATATTATTATAAACTGACCGGATGTTAATAAATGTTTTATTAGGATGTTGTGCCACCCGCCAAGTACACAATTAACAAAGTTTAACAAACACAATAAAAAAAAAAAAAATATAAAAAAAATGAATCATTGTTTAATTGAAAATTTTTCTTAGAAACATTATTATTACGCATAACGGCGAATTGGTCATTCACAAAAAAATTAATTTTTTTTTTTATATTTTTTTATTTAAAACAATGAAAAAAAAGTAAAAGCGAGCATTCATGCAAAATGTTTATCACACAAGAGAGTGAATAAGCAACAGTAAAGAGTAACTGTTGGTGGCCAATAAACAATAAACAATAAAAACTGTTAACAACAGCACACAATTCGTATGTAGGCTCTGTTAAATAACATAGCTAAGCTAATAGCCGAACGCAGCACATATATGAGTGCATAGTATGAATGGAAAAAGGTTCAGTTCTACTTTAACCGTAACGCTGAACGGTCCAACAATACAGAGTAATGCAAAAAAGAAGACAAAACAAAATCAGAAAAATTCAACAATTTCAAATACGACAACACAACCTAAAGCAACATTTACTTAACAAATTGTTATAATTGTTATAATAACAACAAACAAACAATAAAAAAAACGTATTGAAAAAAGTAAATAAAAAAACACTAAATTTGGCTTAAACCAAATTTTCAATACCCTCCACCACTAAGCAAACAAACCGGAGGCATGCCAGGTACCTGATTAATAGCGTAAAACTGATAAGTTGGACTGTGTCCGACCACGCCCATATTTTAAATTATAAATATATAAAATCTCTGAAGGTATCCGGAAGTTTTTTGTCGATTATGGGCGTGTCAGTTAATATAACTGGTAACCAAAAATAACGGTACAAAATTTCAACTCAATTCAGATTTTTCATGGTGATCAAGAATATATATAGTTTGTAGAGTACCTGACGCCTTCCTCGGGGTGTTGATTTGACTTATGTATGTGGAGAGTATACAAATTATACAAAAAATAATAATAATTTATGATTTTGTGATAGAGAGAGAAAGAGAGAGATAGAGAGAGAGAAACGCGCACAGAAATAGAATGTATTAAAACGCGATTGCGGTAGCAGGGAAGTTTTAATTCAAGCTGCTATTGAACGGTGTAGAGCGTTAAACGTGGAGATAAATAATAATTAAATAAAAAAGCGCGCAAAGATTAAAAGTTAAAACAGACACACACACACACACACATACCCACAACTGAAAGAAATAAACGAAATTTTTTTTGTTTATATATGAATTGTATAAATTTCATTTAACATTAAAAGCCAGTTTGAGACGGATAAACAAAAAACAAAAAAATAAAAAAAAAATTACCAAAAAATGTCTATTGTGATGATAACTAAATAACTGGTAAATATTTGTTAAAACAAAAGCAAAACCAATTCATTGTTAAGTGTGTATTTCTAAAAAAAAAAATTGTTAAAAAAATGTCATGAAGTCGAACAAAGAAATCCTGTTGCAACCTTCATACAGGGCGTATGAGTGTTGTCACGAATAAACAGAAAATTTTTAAGGTAAAATTTGCCAATAAAAAAAAATTTATTTAAAATTTAACCATTTGTAAATATACCACTGTATAACAGTTGATTTTATATTGTATAAACGATAATATTTGTCAAACAAGAATAGGATTTTAGGATAAAAGCAAACGGACTGACAGACACCATAATGAAATCGTTTCGGTGAGTGATTCTAAGTGGAGTTTATCCCTGTTTATACAGCCGTCAGAGACTCTACAAGCCCTCTTAGGCAACCTTAAAAAACTGAGTCAATGTATGTCCGGGTGTCCATTTGTTGTGCCGTTCTAACGGTCGTAAATATTGAAAAGTATTGACATGAAATTTAGATTATTGACTTTTCTAGTGTCTCTGGTATTTAGTTTGGGTATCTGTAGTTAAGAGCCACGCCCACAACCGATAAAAATATATTTATCTACCACAAAAACGAAAATATGTTGAACATATTTATAATTATCCCACCCATCGATATGCCAAAGGTGGGCGTGGTCAGATAATGTATACGCCTACAATTAAAAAGCCGTACTAGATGTAAAACTCTACTTTCAAGGTAGTTGTATAAAACGTACACCATTAGAGGACATCATCTGCCACGCCCACCGTTTTAAGATAAATGTGATTTTTTTTTTTTAAATTTTCCCCCCAAGTTGCCTAAAACATGATGAAATGGAAAACACCGTTTCAGTTGCAATTTCGATTCTTATCATGGAATGAAGTGAAAAATTTGGCATACGTTCAAAGATAGCACATGGCTTACAGCATACAAACTGCTTTAGCTATGGAAAATCTATTTGGTAGATTTAAAACAAAAATATAACAAATATTGTCAAATGTGGACTGACAGACAAAAATTGTTAAAGTGAAAAAGTTATAGTTGCACCATTTAATACCCTACAGTTTCACAAATTAGTTTATTTGAAGCAGTAAACGCGCGGCACTTAGTGAAATATCGTTATATAGAAATGGTCCGATCACCTGATAATTCGGCACAGCCAAATCTTAGACTACTTACCTATTAATTAGCAATGTTTGTCAATGTTTGTTTGCTTGCCATATAAAGACTTCGTTTGTAAAAACAAAAAACCTTGCATGGTTCTAAAAACGGTCTAAAAAGGTCTATTTTCAATTAAGATTCTTTTTTGAGTCAAAACGTGTGTTTGTATAAAATATTTCAAATTATGTGGTGTGCAGTTTGCAGACAGACGGACAGACATTACATTAAATCGATTCAGCGGCATTTGCCGCTTAGGATTTACAAATACCAAATAAATTCAATATAGCGTTGGCTACAAGTGATGATCATGACAAAAGATAATTTGTAGATATTTTGGTGGCTTTGTAAAGTTGTTCTGTTGGTGATCTCTGACCTTAAATATCAGCTTCTATGTAATTGATAATTGCTTACAATAACTGATAAATAGTTTGTAACCAAAGGCATAAATAGGTCATAGTAAGGATGTGTCGCAGATTAGCAAAAAGTTCAATTGTTCGATTTGGTTACATTGAATATATTGTACAATCCAGGTTCAATTGTTAAATAAATTTATTTTGAATGCAGTTTTTTGTTTGGTATTTATTGCCCCTACAATAAGCACTTTCTGGTTTAATTGGGCTTAGAAGAGTTTTTCATTTAAAATTAACTGCAAAAAAAGTCACTTCTTCAACAGTTTGAAACTTAAAGTTTTCAATGGTTTTTTGTATCATATTTTTCTGAACCTTTTCATTTTCGTTTTGTTGTTTGTGTTAAATATAATAACAACTATAACAGCAATAACAATAACAATAACAACTCTGTAAAGGTGAATATGTAATTGTTGTTTATATTGTGTACAAACATCATGTTTGACTCATGTTTTCATAGATGTCCGTCTTCCACACATGTAGCACGAAACATAACGCATAGGTATATGGTATCCCTACGTACGTTTGTCATGTTCACTCTCATATGATGTTGTTGTTGTTGTTATTATTACTATTATTGTATATTATGTGGTTCATGTTCATGTTCATGTTCATGGTGTTCATTTTTCTGTTACTGTTGTTATTATTATTTTTATTATTATTGTTATTATTGTTGTTGAGAGTGCGACACGTTTAGCATAATTAATTCTCAATTTACCGTCGCAACACACGCGTTTTACTCAAAGAAGAACAAAATCTTAAATATGATTATTATGATTTTTTTATGGTTTGGTACTGGAGAGTTTTCTTTATCATGTTATTGTTCTTGTTGTTATTGTTATTGTTATTGTTTGTGCTATTTGTTTACTACGTTGTGTATTGTGTACCACTTATTATAAATATCTATGAATGTTGTTGCTTAAGAGTAGTTTCTGTTTTTTTCTACATTTTTATTATTGTTGTTGGTGTTGTTGTTGTTGTTGTTGGTAGTGTTTAGGTTATACATATTTTTTACGGTTGTATTATTACTTTGGTCTACAAAATCATTCCATTTTCAATATACAATAGTTGCACAGTGGTATTTTTGTGTGCGTGTATGTGTGTGTGTGTGTGTGTGTGTGTGTTGGCGGCCGCAAGTGTTTATTCAACACACAATAGGTAATTTTGTGTAAATCTCATAAAAATTATACAGGTTTCCAAAGAAAAGCAATTAAAATATTGAATGAAATGGTTGTTGTTGTTGCTATTGTTGTTGTTGTTGTTGTTTACTTTTATTTATTTTTGTTTCGTTTTGTGTTTGTGTATAAGTAAAATGTTGTATAATTAAATTGTTTGAAAAATATGAGAAAATTTAAATTACATCTGTCTGCTGCATTGCCCGCCTGTCCAAGCATTTTAAGCTAATTGTGGGGTTTAGATGTTGTGCTTAATAATGTTTTCAAGTTGAATGGGAAAACATATCGATTGCTATGTAATAAATAGAGATCAGTAAAGCTTGTCCATGATTGGATTAGTGATTAAATGAAATCGAACAGAGCTTCATCAAGGTGTTTTTTTTTTTCTCTTTCATATAAATAATGGATTATTTTCCATATGACGTTAGTATACTTTTCCAGTGACATTGACACTTTGTAAGATAACATAGACATTTTAATAATAATTTAATACCCTACCCCCCAGTTAGTTTTACAAGATATGCTACTATTAGGGTAATTGGATTAGGAACAGTCACTTCGTGAAATATAGTTATACGGAAAGGGGCTCTAAAAATGGTCTGATCGGGTCCAAATTTGACTGAGTGAGAATTTTTGCCATATAAAGACTTCCACGTTAGCCCCGAATATGTCCTTGTACCAAATTTCATCAAAATATCGTAAAATATGTGGCCTGTAGCTGGCATGTAAATTTTTCATGGACAGACGGATGGACATGCTTAAATAGTTACAGTTTAATTGCCACAAGGATGGTGCTGGGTATAGATAGTTAAATCGATATTTTTAAAAGGTTGATTGATGTCCTTTTGGAAAAAAAATCTCACTTCAAGTTCAATGCTTAACTAATACAAAACAATTTAACAGCATTTGATTGGTTTAGCTTTCTTTTAGGACCGACCACCTAGTGCCTTTTAATCATTCAAAATATCAAGTGTAATCTATGGTCTTATCTAAAATTACAAAAAAAGAAGAAGAAGAAGAAGAAATGTTTGCATTAAAACATTAACCAAAATCATATAAATAGATGTACGGATGATAAAATAGTCGTCGATCTGCATGACGCTTTTTTATTACTTTGCTTAGGGGGCTCGACTCAACTTAGACTTCCAAGATAATATAAGCCGTTAAAAAGGAGTCTCTCTGCATAACTTTTATCTCTTTTTTTAAGACTCCGCATAAAAGGTTACCCTAAAAATTTTCTATTTCATCCTCTAACTGTTAACAGCATGACTATGTTATAAAATTTTTTAATAAAAAAAGAAAAAAAAAAAGTTGAAAAACGAAAAAAAAAATCAAGGAGAGTCTCTTCCATACCACAAGTTCAAGTGTATTGCCTTTACCATATACTCGTATATGTACTAAGTCCTCTTAATCAATACTGCTGCAACTAAACTAAACGCATTCATTGTGAAAAATTTATTGTATGTATACACAGGTATGTTTAGATGGTTATTTGGTATTTATATGGTTTGCTTGCTGCTGCTGATGATGTTGTTGATGTTGTTGTTGTTGTTGTTGTTGTTGTTGTTGTTATTGTTGTATGGTATGGCCTGACTGTCTGATTGTATTAAGTTTGGCCAGTCTATTTCACATTCGATCGAGTAGTTTATACGTTTTGGTTGATGGTCGTTCGGTCGGTCTGACTGGCAGCCACACACAAAACTGGTATAGCTGCATTTTTCTTTAGACGCATTATAAATTTTGTTACTATTTACATGTACATAATATAGAGTTGAATTTGTTTTTGTTTTTGTTTTTGTTTTTGCTTTAATTTGGTTTGATGTTTTTGTTTTTTTTTTGTTTTTTTCTCTCTAAATTCAATATGAATTTTTACAGGTAGTTAGAGAGGTATGTGTTTCTTGAGGAAATGTTATGGAAAAAAAAAATTTATTGAACAATAATATAGGAAACATATTCTCAACGAACGAAACGAATGTTTTCATGCACATGTGCATGCATGCATGCGTCAATGCATGAGCATAATGAAATTTGAAGTTGAATGGCGTGATGATATAAAAAGGAAATCAAACCATATGAAATCGTATCAAATAAAATAAAGGTGCTAAAGTGATTTAATAAATATACCCTACACTTGTGCTACTAGGTATATTAAGTTTGTTATACCGTTTGCAAAACCTACATACAAAATAGCACTAGTTAGCAATAAAATCTGAGTCCGTATGTCTGTCTATTGGAATAAAGGTTTCTATATAAATTGGGTGAAAAGAAAAAACGCGTCAAAACTTAACTTGAAGGCTGATACATAATACCTACACTAGAAGGCGTAATCATGTACCTGTATATAGATGTGGAGGGTATTTAAGATTTGGCCAAAGCCAAATAGACTTTTCTTACTTGTTTTGTTCAATTTCAAGATATGATGAAATCACAATGAATTTGTCGTTTGTTACAAATGAATGCCGAAAAGAAGGATTTTAAAAGAAAGCAATAAGAACAGAATCGTGGATATCACAAACATATATCGCAGAACAAAATAATACCAATTAAATAAACAAATTGACCTCTATTCAGATGTAACAACATACGTACAACAACAACAATTTATACACACACACATACAGTGTGTGTGGTGGTAGTAAAAGCCTAAGCAATCAACAAAAATATTTACATGTGTATGTATGTATAATGTGTGTGTGTGAGCATTTGTATGCTTGTATTGATACGCTTCATTAATTTGCAATTTATAATATTTGTTGTTGTACACACAATCTATTTAGAATTTAGACCAATCTGACAATTCCGATCTGACACAATAAAAATCTTATAAGATGAATGCAAGTGGGAGCCAGATAGGCTGCAAATTTTCTTCTTAATTATTTCTTATGAAATAATAAAAATTTTGTAAATGTAAACAATAACGAGGTTAGTTGGCTCAAATATTGATCGTTGAGTACTCTACGATGAATGTAAATTTAGTTTACACCAAATCCTTAACATCCATATACAAGTAATGGGCGTGACAGATACATGATTATGCCCTTTTATTAGTGTATACAGTGAGTAACAACTTTCAAATCGAGTTTTACGCTAAATATGGTTTTTGGTAATTTGTGGGCGTATATGTAGTGTAGATGCGACCACTCCTATTCTTGATAGGTTAATTATTGATACTTGTAACAAATTTTAACTTTATAGCTCAATTTTTTCGGTGGATAAATCTATTTTTATCAATTCTGGGCGTGGTTCTTGACCAATTTTGCCCAATTTCAAAAGCGTTCTATTTCAACTTTAACGCTCAATGTAAATTGCAGTAGATAGGTAAATGTTTATAGATTGTGGGCGTGGCTTATGAGATTTTTCCCAACATAAATAATGCATTGCGTGAAAAAACTAAAACGCTCAGCTCAATATATCATAATTTACAACCGTTAGAATACCAGAAACAAATACATACACATGGATGCGTGGACAAACACGTCTAAATCGACTCCAACTTTGATGCTGATTAAGAATATGTGAACGTTGTGGGGTCGCTGGCGTTTCTTTATTGGTACTTTCTATCCTCCAGCTTATGAGTAGAGTACAAAAAGAAGTTACAGACTCACATACCTATAACCCTATATTGTAATTGATATAGAAAGCAAGCAATGTTGAAATCGCCAAACTTTTATATATTTATATAACAATATTGCTGTAAACCGAAAAATGTTGTCTAATCAATTCCCGTTAAAGTGGAGACAGTAACGGTGTTAGTGGCAATGGTTAACAGTCTCGTAGTAATATAATTACAACAACAATTGTTAACATTGTAATGATTCTGCCTTTTTTTTTTTTATTGTTTTGCCATAGTTTTCTCGCTATGAGTGTATGTGTGTGCGTGTTGTCAAGTGTAAATATGTTGGTAATAAAATCAAATCATACGCGACAATGACGAAGCACAAGTGAGCAACTGACTGACATAGATATATACGCAAAACGTATAAATTCACACACAACACCTACACACATACACGCAGTATAGACAATATAAGAAGTAAAAACAAAACCAAAACCAAAAACAAAACAAAAAATAACGTTATTAACAAAAATTTTGTATGATTGACGTACTCACTGACTAACAAATAGACACACACACACACACACACACGTGTTAACTGCAATGACGAAATTATTGCATTTTACTGCGATATTGTTCATATTGCTTCACTGCTATTCATACGTATCACAGTGACGTGTGTATTTATTGTTTGTTTTGTTTTGTTTTGTTTTCTTATTTCAACTCATGTGCGGGAACTTGGACAAGTGCAGGAAAGGGTCATATTGTTGTTGTTGTTATTATTATTGTTGTATTTTCTTATATACATTAGTTCGTATTGTACACATAAGTACGATTCATTTAATTATATTTGAAGATAAGAAACAGACAGACGATTTTTTTTTTTTTTTTGTTTTTTTTCAATTATACTTTTGTTGACAAATTAAAGACACGGCAACCGCTTTTGATGATGGTATTTAATGATAATGTATACAAAATTATATTAATCGTAATTTAAATCAAACTCAAAGCTTATGTGTACATAAAGTATAGGTATGGAGAGAAGTCACGAAAATTTCATCACAGCGCTTTATATATAATATATATGTACACACGTATATATACAGACTCCTAGCCTATTAAATGGGTAGACAAAACTTTTCAGTGATATTTTCGGTGCCCCAACAAACATGGATAGAATCAGTCGATCAAATACTACAATTAGTTTAGTTAGCGAGACATTCGTGAAATATCATTATATGGAAAGGGATGCTAAAATTTGAATCTAAAATTCCAAAATGAGGTCCAAATTATTAAGCTAATTAACTATTCTTCACCAAATTGTGTCACAAAACTATTAGGAATTAAAATTTTTTGCCATGTAAAGACTTCCCTTATAATGGGACTTTATATGGGGAGAGAGGGGTTCTAAAATTAATCTGATTCGCTTCATTTTTAAAAAAGATTTAAAAGAGTTTTTTCAGCTGAAATTTAAACTCATCTGTCGCCTTAGACTGGTAACCCATCGAGGGTTAAGAATATTACCATGAAAGTCAAGGTTGGTTTGGTTGGTTTTAAGTTCGATTAGATTAGTTCGGTTTAGGTTAAGGTATGTTAAGTTAGGTATTTAGTTTAGAGTAGAAACGCCTACTTCGGATATATAAATTACACCCCAATTAAGAAACATTTTGTTGTGTTAGCAGTACTGCCAGATTGCGCACAAAGTTCTTAGATGAATCTAACCCTCAGCTTATTAAACATTAAAGGTTTTCATATGGAAATCGAATAAAATGTCTTTTGAAAGTTGTGTCCCTAAGATGAAAAAACACTTTGTCAACTCATAGGTAAGATTTATTCCCTATATTGTAACTGTAGTACAAATTTCTTGCACAGACAATATGTTCCGCATATGGGAAAATATAGAACTTACGCTCTAATAAGCGAGACCTTAGATTTGAACTCCACGCGCCTCTAACAGATAATGCGACAATACAGTGCTTAGCACTAGAACAAGTGTACTTTTTAGGGCTGACGTTATGTGCAAAAGAATGTTGGTCTGTAATAAAGGAAAATTTCATGCTGTAGCAATAATTTGCTGATTCTATGATTAAAGTGAATTGTAACCCATTGGCTTTCAATTAAGTAGAGCAACGATAGTATATTCAGATGTGTCGTTCTTTGGGTTTAACATTTCGTTTGTTCTTATTTGGGGTTTTTCTTTCCGTACCATAAGTATGAGTTCATATCTCCCACCCCCTGCGTCAGTCCAATTAAAATTATGTCATTCTTTTATATAATATGAACAAGAGAATATAAGGACATGTTGGCGTCTAAGTTGTAACTGAATTGAATTGAATTTATTTATATGCAAGTTATCTACCATGGAGAGATAACCATAAATTATTGTATAAATTACATAAAACGATTATTCTCTTACATAATATCATCATACCATCCACTTGGTTATGAAAAAATAACAAAAAATTAAAAAAAAAAACCAAAATAAAAAGTTTAACAGTAAGCGGATAAAGTTCCTTCTTGTGAGAAATCTAAAATAATAAGAATTTATATAAAAATTGTAAAATAAATCACGAGTCACTATGATCTGCAAAAAAATGTCCCTTCAACTCTTAAATGTTTAATCCTTTGAATAAATTTGAATGAGACTTTTTCATGTGATTAGTGTGACAATGTATGTTTTAGTGTTTTTTAAGCTGGTTACATGAAAAATGTTCATTCATATATGCCTCATGCCTCATGCCTCATGCCTCACTCACAAGCTATAAAATACTTTTTGCTAAAAAGAACGACAATTTTCTTATTTTCAATGCATAACCATAGCTCAGGTCAATGGCAGCCTTAAGTTTGAAAGCCAATGGTATAGGAAGAGGGAGTTGGAAAGGTGGGGCGGTAGGAGAAATAGAGAGAGAGAGAGAGATGGTAACCTGTACTATATATTCTATTTAGAGCTAATGCTTATTTTCTTTATACCCCTGATGCCAAACGATATATTAAGTTTGGGCGAATGTTTGTAACTTCTAACCTTTAACTATATCGATAAAATCGGTAAAAATCAACATCTGAACCGATTTAACCATGTCCGTCTGACTGTTCATGCACCTTTTTGCCCATTTTTTCAAAATATTTCGATGAAATTTGGTACAAGGCCATGCATTGGCCTAAAAAGGAATCCTGTTGAAAATGTACCGAATCGGACTATTTTAAGACTCTCTTCCCATATGAGATCTCATTACTATGGAAGCCTTTATATGGCGAAAAATCGCAGTTCTTAAGATAATTTGACAAACTGTGATTAATAATTGATTTGCTTAACAATTAAGTGTGCGAAATTGGGACTGGATTGGACCATTTTTAGAACCCCTTTCCCTATAATGATGTTTCACGAAGTGACTTACATGAGAAAAGCTTCGCCAAGTATATTAATTGTAGCATAATTAGTGAAACTAAATGGTGTAGGGTATTAAATAGTCGGACTTAACCAACTATAACATTTTCACTTGTTCATGTGTGTGTGTGTGTATGTTTGTGCGAGTGTGTGTTGATATGGCATCTATTGAGTTGGTTGCTGAACCAATGTGTCTACCTCTGCAAACACCTGACTTTGGTGTTTTCCACGTTTGTTCGTTTATTCAAAATCAAATAAAATTTATCAAAGCTTAGGTAACTTAAGAAAAGACGTCCACATAAATTCTTTAAAAGCCATTTATTGTATTTTCTTGTAGGGTAGGTTTACAGTTTGGTTTTCGTTTCTTTTCTTTGCGGGTCCACAATAGCATTCATCGCAGAAATGCATAAATGAGAAATCGGTCTAGTTTTTGTTGTCATCTTTACTTATTCAGTTTGTTGTAGTTGTTATATTATGTTGCTGATATTGCTGTTGGTTGGTTGGTTGGTTGGTTGTGTTGTTATTGTTGTTACATTACAGCCACTTGTAGAGTAGCCGGTCTGGCACATGCAAAAAACAACAACAACAATAGTAATAACAAAAAAAAAAAAAAAAGAATCCTACAATATCAGATCAAATCAGTTAACGTGTGCTGCATACAAACACACTCCTGTTCACATTCAATAATATATTCCTAGCTAGAGCATGCTGCACACCTGTGTTGTAACATATGTTCGTTTGGTTGCGTTCATATTGTGACAGGTGCGTATGTGGAGAGAGAGCGTGGTATGTTGCGTCAATACAGACATGGTTGCAATATGTGAGAACGAGATGTTGATTTTGAAAAAATTTAAATAAAATTTTCTTCAAAATGAGCAAAAAAGTCAACAAGAGATTAGTAATAGTAAAGACGTTCTAAAGATAGTTTGGCTCCTATTTAAACTCTACACCAGAAGATTTGTAACTCCCAAATAACAAGTGTCACACCCACTTTCAATTGTTCCAATCGATTCGGAATCACTTTAGTCTGAGACAGAATTCATTTCCTTAAATGCAAGCGTTCCTTTAGTGATAGCCATGTCTATAGCATGAACCAAAGAAAACAAACAAACAAAAAATGGCCTAAAGAATGCCATAAAACCAGAGCTACCTTGCTGATGAAAACGAGGTGTAGAGGGGGCCAGAAGTTAGATAAGAAATGTTATAGATATTGTTGCTGGTGTTGCTGGTATTGTTGTTGTTATTGTCTTTGTTGTTGTTTTTGTTATTTTGTTAAAAATAAACGTAAATGCCGACGAATAAAGTGCAAAGTCCTAAGGAGTCTTCATCAATTTCGTTCTTTGTCTTGTGCGTCTGCATAACGTGTAATTTTTTAAACATTTCAAGTAAAAAATTTTGTCATCTGTTCAGTACAAGATAATAATAAAAGGGTTGCCCCTTATCGTAAATAAAACAATCAAACAAAATGTTGGAGTCGGTCAAGCGCGATCATTTAATACCCTACGCCATTTAGCTCCTTAAATTATTCTACAATTAGTTTAGTTAACGAGACCATGCCAGATAAGCCACTATGTGAAATTTCATTATAGGGAAAGGAGTTCTAAATATGATCCGATTCGGCCCAAATTTGGAGCTAAATAACTTTTTTTACCAAATTTTTTAAAAAAATTTTAAAAATTGTGATTTTTTGCTATACAAAGGCTTCCATTTTCCATAGGGTTCCTTTTTAAGCCAATATATGTTCTTGTACCAAATTTCGTCGAAGTATCTCAAAAAATGCGACCTGTAGCTTGCACAAAAGTTAATAAAACAGACGGACATGGTTAAATCGAATCAGATTTTGATTCAAAATCGATCTGTATAATTAAAGGTCAATATGGAATTTGCCGTTTAAGAGTTATAAACATCCTCGCATACTTTATACACCCCATTGCCACAAGTGAATGAAAAACTGGATGAAGACATCGAATCGAAAGTGTTTTGCATAATATGAGAACACAAAATTTTTACAATAAACGTTAAAGTGTTTTTCTATAATAATACAGAAATTATAATATTCACCCAAATTTATTTCGCATTTTTACCGCAAAAGTTTACAAAGAAAGTTTATATGGTTGGAAATAAACCATTTATGATAAATAAGTTCCTACACTTAAACACCGTCACAACAATCCATCAACACCCACTCAACATGTGCCACAAACTGGTGCTATAACAAATCGCATAACAATACGACAATAAATGCCAAATGGTTATGTACAAAATAAGTTTGTAAATATAATATATTCCAACAATCATGTTAAACAATATACTCGTGTATAAATTAGTCTTTCACTTCCTTATAACGGGTTTTTCAATAGGGACATAACAATTTTGTATTCTGATATAAACGCACCCTTGAAAATTTTTCATGAATCGTCTGTCACCATGCGGTGTGGAATTCATGACGGTGGTGTAATTAGATGACATTTTTTCATCGAACAAGATCAATGGAGTTTGCTATCGTAACATGCTGTAAAACTCCTTTTGGGCAGAAGTTGTTGGACTGGACATTAGTGGTATGTGGTTTCAAAAAGATGACTCCACATGGCACGCAGCTCATCAAACAATTGATCTATTGATGGTCCAGTTCGGTAATCCTGTAATCTCGAGAAATGGTCCGGTCGAATAGGCACCTCGCTCATACGATTTAACGCTTTTGGATTTCTTTTTATGGGGTTACGTTAAGGTGTTGGTTTATGCCAACAAGCCAACAATGTTAAAAGAGTTCTGAGACAATATCAAACCGCTAAATTACTAACATTCCAACCCATTTGTAAAAAAGAGTGATAAAAAAGCATGCTTAGAAAGACCAGGAATACAAATGACTTAATTTATGTCTCCCTTTAAGCTTGTCTTGAACAGTAAATTTAGAATAAAATAGACCAGGCTATGATGCGCTTCGTGTACAATTCACGTGTCAGGTACATGATTGCGCCTTCTAGTAGTATAGGCATTACGTGTCAGCTTGCAAGTTGAGTTTTACACTGAGAATGGTTTTGTAAATTGTGAGCGTGTTTATTATCCGATCACGCCTATTTTTGGCATGACGATGGATAGGATAACTATAAATATGTATACTAAATGTCAAGTTCATAGGTCCATTTTTGTGTCAGATAGATAGGTTTTTGTCGATTGTGGGCGTGACTTTTAACCAATTTTTCCCATTTTAAATAGCGCTCTCTAAATCGACTCAGTTTTTGGTGCTGATCAAGAATATATATACTTTGTAGGGTCTCTGACGCCTCCTTCTTGATGTTGCGAACGGAAAGACAAACTTTGTATATCCACCATCTTATGTGGAGAATATAAAAACTTCAGAGATTTGAGCTTAAAATATAATTTTCTAAAATTTGGAATGTTGCGAAGGAAGATTAAACTGTTACATTAGTAACAGTAAACATTAGATTAACTGTAATATTTGTGATGTTAGGTAACCCTAGAGATTACTGTACTTTATTAATCCATACTAATCATTGTTGAACTTTAGAATGTCACATAAATTAGTGAGGAAAAAAAATGTTCATATATTAACAACAACATACAACATACAACAACAACAACAACACCGACAAACAGTCTATTAAAGTTTAGAGGTTAAGGGAAACTACGCTATATCCCCCCCTTAGCCGGCATACATATTTTCTATATATATACGAGTATGCCTTATCAATGAAAAAAAAGAAATGTTGTTGTTGTTGTCGTTGTTTTGCAATCATATACAATATATTATAGAAAACATATAATCGGAGTGTATGGTTGTATATTAAGAGTAGTACACAACAGCAGTAATAGCGTGTAGGGTAATATGGTAATAAATTTATTTTAACGATTGTGTTCTTATTTTTATAGCCGTTCAATTTTAATATTTATATATTATATATTTATATGTTACAATGTAATAAAACTGAACATTAAAGACGACTTGTTAAAATCCAAGCAACAATATTGTTATTAGTGTGTGTATATGTGTGTGTGTGTGTGTGTGTAGAGTACTAAATATTATTTCGTAATAGTTCATATCAGAAATCAACTCATGCGGCAAACACATGTTGCTTGTTTTTTGTTTTTGTTTTTTTTTTTTATATATTGTATGTAGGAACGAGTAATATTTAATTTATTTCCACACATGCCTCTAAAAATATATTGCTAGTGTTTAATACATAATTAGATGGAACAAGAAAAATAAGAAGAAGAAGAAGACGAGGAAGAATTTAATTATTAATACATTACATGAACTTCCGTGAATGTTATATGATTTTATGAAGTATATAAAACATACACATAACGTCACATAATCAAATGATACAATATTGCCGTTTTGTGACGTTTCATATTCCTCATAAGCTGACCATACAATGTAATTAAATGGCAGTAATTATAATACCTGCACACCCATCCCATTAAAGAGACACACAGTTATTTCTGAAATAAATGGAAACGTTAAAATCGATAAAAGCCGTCGGTTTAATACCTTATGTCTTACGGTTCCCACTATATAAGTCAAATACAACTAGAGAACACATAAAAAAAACTAAATCTTAAATACTCGCCAAATCTCACTCAGTTTTTGATGCTGATCAAGAATATATATACTTCGCGGCGTCTCTAATACCACCTTCTGAGTGTTGCAAATGGAATGACACACTTAGCATACCACCCATCTTATGTGTAGGGTATAAAAGCTGTATCTTCTCTCATTAATAAGTAACGTTAGTCACATAAAAACGCGGTAATTGAATACGATAATACGATACCGTCCACATTCATATCTTGCAATTTATCATCATTTAGTAGTGGCGTAGTGGCGTTGTGGTGTAACCCCCCTGATTACAATGTAGCACTTTCGAAATTCTTTCAAGTCTAAGATTTATGCCAACACGCCCACTATGTAGCACTCACATGTTAACAGTAGAAATGAAACATTATCAATCATGTCTGTCTGTCCATCTACTTATCCTGGGATCCTTGGTAGGTATTCAAGAGTTGGCCAAAGCCATTTCACAAATTTTTTACTTGTTTTTGCTTCATTTTCCCTGCTGCAGCCTTTGTTTAGTCATTATACGCTTACATTGTAGTATTTGAATGTTGCGGACTAACCTAGAGATGAAGAAAAGAAAAAGTGTGTGTGTTTTGTTTATTTTTGTGAGAAAAAACAAACAAAGAAATTATAAATAAAAAACAAAAAAATTCTACTAAACAACATTGTTTATATGCGGATTGCGTGACAGTTTATTTGACAAGTGTCGGGCGACAAAAAGTCTACAAGCTACACACGCATAAGCGGTTGGCTGGTTGGTTTCTGCACTTCCCCCCATACACATTCGCATACAATACATATTGGCCTTTGCATGCTCACTTTGCAAGCACATACCACACCACACCAACAAATGTTGCATATAAACACAGAAGCTTGAATAGTGTTGTTGCTATATGTGTAGTTGTATATAAATATTGTAGGGTGTACTATTCCATATTTTATATCATGGTCACATTACCCAAAAAAAGAAAATGGGAACTAAAGAAGTAAAAAAAAAAAACAAAAATTTGGCTTTTGTGGGATTTTAAATATCCTCTACACATATATAGAAACAGTGGGCACGGCAGGTACCTGATTACGTCCTATATATAATTCATGTATTACGCATCAATTAACAAGTCGGATTGAATGCCATATAAGTTACTTAGTAAATTGTGAATGTATCTGTTATCCCACCCCGCGCATGCTTAGCATATACCATGGTTGCAGTCTCCTAGAATAAAACTTTATAACTGATAGATAGATTTACTTTAATTCTAAGCCTAAAAATTAACCAATTGCCTTTCAACCCGGACATACAGACATCGTTATAACGTCGACGATTTTAAAGCTCATTAGGAAAATAACGCAGTGTTTTTCAATAGGTACATAACAATATTGTATATTAATACGAAATTACTCTTAAATGTTTATCACCATCTATCAACATCACAACGTCAGTCAAGGTTAACATTTTTATTGTAATGAAGTTAGAAAACGAGCAACATTTAAAAAGTATTGAAAATTACAAAATTACAAAAATCGCAAATTTGATTTGGTGGTTGCAACTTTAAGAGCGCTTAGTACAATTTTCTGTCGTAAAAATAGTCCAGTCAAGTTGCGCAAGTTGTAATGGATAAATTTGTGACAAAATATTTTCTATAGGATGATGCTGAGCCAGTAAAGCAGGGCATCGGTCAAAGTATCGAAAATATTGCAGCCGTAAGTGCTTTAGTTCAAAAGAAATCAAATTATCCTCAAATTCTACAGAGTTCACAGAAATTGGACATCTCTGAAACCGATTTCTAGCTAGTTTTGCATAAAGTTCTCTTGACTTACACCTTTACATGATAAAATTAAGTCAAAAACTGAAGCCTGAAACATTTGAAGCGCCCCAACTTATGTTATGTCCTTATCGAAAAACTCTACTCTGTAAGGCCTTTAAAGCCTTTTTATATGTGTTGAAAATGAAAGAAGAAACTTTATACATATATCTCTAATCTTAAGTTGAGCTAAATTTAGCAAAGGCCATGTACTGAGGTATCCACCATCGAGAAGGAAGCCTACACCGATGATTACTTTTGACCAATCAAATATATTTTATGATCTCTTTCTTATAAACATAAAATATATGCAAGTGTGTACATATACAATTTGTGCCCAGGTTTATCAGTCATAAAAATAAAATGGAAAATGTCACTGATAATAGAGTGTAGGGAGCATATTTTTTATGGCTGTTTTGGTTACCACAACATTAAAATTTTATCAACATAAAAATAATGAATAATTGTAAACATACAGCAAAATGAAATCCATAAAATACGATTAGCGAAAACATTGTATTTGTGTATAATAAAATATATTTAGTCGAAGAGAGGTTTAACTGAGGAGCACATGATTTCTGTGCTGTATGCTTTTTAACGAATTTTTACAAACATATTTAAATGCGGGGATGGGATGTTTATTCTATTACCTTATTCTCTGTTTAATATTATAATAATATAAATATCAATCCATTAAGTATCCACTGGCGGTAGTCGTTCAGGATGAGATATGTACAAGTTTTCTAATATTGACGCCAACAAATAAGTTCCATTTGTTTTATAAATGTCTTCATGACTTGACAATGTTACAATAATTAAATTATCACGAGCTAACTAACAACAACAACAACAACTACAATAATTATCTTAATTAATGATCGAATGTATTTAAGATTGATCGTGCTAACGATTTTATGTGAATGGCAATAAAATAAAATGAAACAACAGCTATACGATCAGGCAGTCAATTTACTTTTAAGCGTGCTTGTATGCATGTATTTAATTCGCCAATGCGAACATATAACATATTTCGATTAATTTTTAAATGTAATAAAATAAAAATAAAAATAAAAACATTACTTGGCTTAAGATTTTCGTCAATTCGTAGAGCATAGTGGACAACAAGCTTAACAACATTGAAAATTGGAAAACTTCTGTAGAAGAACTTTCTGTTGTTGTTGTTGTTTACATAATTATATACAGGGTGAAGAAAAAAGGTGGAAACACGTTGACAAAGCAAAAGAAAATGTAAAATCTATCTGTCGACAAAATCCGCAATCACATAGTTGCCAACCCAATACATTCTTTGTATGGTCTCTCATGACCCCCTTTTAAATGTTGCAAATGGCATATGAAACATAGTATACCACCGTCTTAACACTATTTACAACAATTACTAAACAATGAAAATGCTGAATATGTGTATGTGGTTATTGCTACATTGAATACATTGAAAAAGAAATATTTGGGGGAAAACATTAGTCGCTGTGTTGTACGTTTTTGTGTATTCAACATTTCTAATTGATGAATCACATCACCAACTATGGCAAATGTACAAAAGTTCAACAAAAATTATTTAATTGAATTATATGGCAAGTGCCAGGGAGCCAGTTAGCCAAAGCTATTTCTGGCATTGAAATATTAGAAGCATTGCTTATTGCCATTTAATAAAAAAGTGACTAGACATGCATAAAATTAAATGAATCAAGTGTTGTAAACGTTTTATACCCTCCGCATAAGATGGGGGATATACTAAGTTTGTCATTCCGTTTGCTACACACACAAGAAGGCGTCAGAGACCCTATATGTTCTTGATCAGCATTAAAAACTGATTCGATCTACACATGTCCGTGCATCTGTCTGTTATGGGCATTCCCACGGCCTATTAAGTACAAATTTGGTAAGCATATTAAGAATTAACCTATACATTGATGTCTCAAAAATAGGCGTAGTTGCATAACGGACACGCCCACAATTCTATATATCCGCCACGAAAATTGACCTATGAACTTGAAATTTGTTAAACACATCTATAGTTATCCCGCCTATCGATGTGCCAAATATAGGCGTGGTTTAATAACAGACACACCCACAAACACCCGTAAAACTAGACTTGTAAGCTGATCCGCAATGCATTCACTATTAAAAGGCGTAATATACATATCTGCCACGCCCACCTTTGTAAAAGTGGACGGTACTTAAGATTTGGTTTAAGCCAAATTTAGTTTTCTTACTTGTTACGTTTATAACAAATATTTCTTATATACGAAGGGCACTGGGAAAGTTATGAGACCACTTACAAAAATTGCTATTTAGTAAAAAAAAAACAAACGATCGTTATTGTAATCGATATTTCTTTAGCTTGGGACTCATTTAGCCAACCAACCCCGCTTCTTGACTCTTTTGTTTAATCATTCGAAATCAAACGTCAAAATTTACTTCAAACATACCTTCCACCTCATGTTGAAATCTTATACGTTCTACATATTTCGTTTTTGTTGTATTTATCATCTTTTGTTTGTATTTATTTTTATATACATTTTTTTTTTTTTATTATAAAAACAAAAAGTTTACTGACTTTATTATTATTTTAATACACATGTGTGTGTGTGTGCGCCAAATAATGTCTGTATGTACAATAAACGAAAAAGAAACAAACACGTCTCACACTTATCAAATGTTGTTGGCAACAACAACAATTCAGGTGATTTTTGAAATGAAATCTTTCGAAGAAAAAAATTTGTTCAATATAAATTTTTTGTTTGTTTTTTGTTTACTTTGTTAAGTTACTCAACATCATACATCTGTTAGGAGATGTGTTCGTTTAAGTTTGAAATGCTGTTTCTACTGCTGCTGCTTGCTGTTGCTTCTGCTTCTGTCATTTGCTATGTGTAAGAGTCTGGCATCTGGCTGTGTATTTGTAGTTGTAGTGGTTGGCACGTATATCAATCATTTGCTCTGTTACTCTATTGACCTCAAATTGTAAATTTTTCTGTGTGAGTATGTGTAAATAAAGTACAACAACAATAACAACAACAACAACTACTACTACTACTAAAGCTCTTTTTTATACCCTCCACATTAGAAGGGGGATATACTAAATTTGTCATTCCCTTTGCAACATTCAGAAGGAGTCATCACAGACCCTACAAAGTTCATATACATATCTATGTCCGTATGTCCATGGCATTCTTACGGTTGTAAATTTTCCGATATCGAGACGAAATTTAAATACAAAAACTATGCCCCTATCTGCCACAACAATTGTCCTAAGGAATTACATAGGGTATATATAGTTGAAATTACTCCCTTCATCGATGTGCCAAAAATGGGCTTGGTCGAATTATAGATACACTTACAATTTACAAAAAATCTTATTCAATCTTAAACTCGACATAATATGTATATTATTAGAGGGTGTAATCATGTACCTGTCACGCCCACTGTTCATATGTAGATGTGGAGGATATTTAAAATTTGGCTAAAGCCAAATTTTTTTCTTGCTTTACGTCAAGCAGTGCAACATTAAGCACTCTAAAGAGCTATACTGGGGCAGATGTTCATGATTTTTCATAAATCATTATAGATTTTGTCAGTTGATGATGCTCCATTGAAATGGAAAAAAAAAATTATATAAAAATGTTGTATGTAATATGAGTGTAATGGGAACAATATTATAAATTTTTATACTCTGCATATAAGATGGGCGATATAACAAGTTTGTTATGCCGTTTGCAACATTCAGAAGGAGACTCTAGGAATTCTATAAAATGTATATATTTTTATTTATTTTGAGATAGTGAACTTAAATTTGATGCATAAATCCTTAGTTTGTGTCACTAGGTTGTTATTTAAAGTGAACAAAATCGGTCAAAAGCCACGCCCACAATCGACAAAAATCTATTTGCCACAAAAATACAGTTATTAAGTTAAAATTTGGTATATATATTAATAATTAACTCATTCACTGACGTGATGGACGTGATCGGATAACAGACACGCCCACAATCGACAAAAATCTATATAATTGCCACAAAATATGACACATAATCTTGAAATTTGATATGCATATCTATAGTTAGCCCATTCATCGATGGACTAAAAATAGGCGTAGTCGAATAAAAGACTCGCCCACAATTTACAAAAAACCGTATTCAACGTAACACTAAACTCGCAAGCTGATATGTAATGCATACACTATTAGAGGGGGTAGTATGTACATCTGCCACGCCCACCGTTGACCTAAGCCAAATTTCGTTTTCTTACTTGTTTTTTGTAATTTCTGCAAGCATTCAATTTGAGGTTGGAGGTATACTCACTTTATCAAAACATCTAATCGATCTGAAACAATGCATCTGTGGTTTTACATCTATTCGGTTATAAAAATGGAGTCTGAACTCTTTAGTTCAGACTTGGGAAAAAGTGTTAATATGTAGTCTGAGCATGATGGTTGTTTTTGAACTTAAATCAAAATTGATCAAATGAGACGCCCACAGTTCCAACTAAGAACCGAAAAGGGAGCAATTTTAAGGTTTTTTTCATCTACTATTAAATTTGTAATAAATAAATTTAGTGATATTTTGTTGTAAACAGAGTGGAAAAGAAACGTTATGAAAAGTTGGTAGTAAGGCTACGCCTACACAAAAATATCATTTATTTAAATGTATCAAGGTGGTGGGTACCCTTTGGCAGCCATAAGCCATACATGTATATAATATTTACTTGTTTACTTTATTTTTATCATGTGACCGACCATTCAAGGTATTATAATTATCGATTAAGTAAGCGTTTTGGCTTCCTATTGTAAACGTGATTAAACCAACAAAAGATCAAATGAAACAATAAAAACAAACAAACAAAAAACATTGCCGACTCTCTCTTTTTTCTGCTTCTGATATACATGCTGGTACAAGATTAGTTCACCAAAAATCAATGAAAAACAAGTGGAAATGTTATTGTCGGCCATGCTTGACCAGACAACACCCTACACCCACAATATGCTACAATTACTTCAAAGTTATAACAATACTATAAATTATGGTGGATGCCCGGATGGACAGAGGGAGAGGGGTTCTGAAAATGGTCCGATCGACTCCATATTTAATGCAGCCAACTTTCAAGCTAATTAACTAATCTTCAGCACATTTTGTTAAAAAAAAATTATAAAAATGTGTTTTTCTGCTATATAAAGACTTTCATTAGAAAGGGAGGAATTCTAAAACTTGTTCCATTCGGTTCATTTTTAATAGAGCAGAGTCCCTCTTTAAGCCAATATAAGTTTTTGCAACAAATTTCATTGAAATATGTCAAGAAATACAGCCTATAACTTAGACATGGAATGACAGACGGACACGGTTAGATCGATTGTGTAGAAATGAAGGTGAAGTTGCAAAAATGCTCACCAACTTAATATCCCCTTTGGCACAAGTGATGCATGGTATAAGAAAACGACAGGTAACACAACATGTACGTTGAAAACAAGATATCGTCACGCAAACGGTATAAGAAACGTTAAGGTATGTACGTAATGCAAGTGTGTAAATGCTCAATCGGATGCACTTATTATTAAGTCTTCATATAAGCCAATGGGGGCGGAGTTGGATTTTCACTTCACTTCATTTTCATTAATCTTTAATCCTATCTATAAATGGTAGAAATAGATGGCAGAGGCATTCCAGTTTAGATTGGAGGGAAAGTGCTGATGTTTTTGTTTTATAACTGACTGTATAATGTTGCGTTAGTCATACAGTGATAATTAAGAAATTATCATGAATAAAACGTTTTTAATAAAATGTTTGCAAAATCGTTTTTACATCGTTCGTGGCGGACGAAATGTTGTAAAAAAAACCCGTATTTTTATTATATAAAAAAAAAAAATGAAGAAAAAAGCACCAAATTGTTAACACTGCTGTAAATAATTTTCTTATATTTTTTTTTTATTTTTTGCATTTTCTTTGCAATTTTGTTATTGTTGTTGTTGTTATTCTTGTGCGGTTAACAGGTACGAAAAATGTTCACAGCGAACGTATGCTTGAAGTTTTACCGCAGTTATAATATGTTATACAGATTAACAACAATGTACGTATGTATGTGTGTGTGTGTGTTTGTTATGAATGTATTTGTTTTTGCGCATCTGTGGAATTTCAGTAGCGCGCTTAAACATTGCCACTGTGTTGCTTTGCTATTGTTGTAATGAGCATCATCTTAATGATGTAAACTTGGTCGTTAACTTTCCATGTCGTTTGCCACATCTTAAAAAGAAAGCTGATTAGCATCGACTGTTGTTAAGCATGCCGAGTGCCAGCAAGTGTGACATTTAACTCATATGAAATATTTGTGACAAATAGATATTTAGAGCGGACAACATGTTGTAATCAACATACATGCCGGCATGTAGTTAATGTGAATAGGATCTACCACACCCATTTCTAATAAAATTTTATTGATTTTTTTTTTGTGCATTTTTTTTCCATTAATCGCATAAAGTCTCCGTATAAGGTGATGGAGCATATTTAATATTCGCTATAAACCGTCAGTAGCAGTTTTTTGTTGTTTTTGTTATTGTTATTATTCTTATTATTATTTGTTGTCTTAATAAACATATAAAAATGGCATATTTATATAAACATGTTGCCATTTACGTTTAACATCATAGCATGGCGCTATAGGTTTAACAAAAATTCAACGCAAACAAGTGAAAATGTTACAAATCGATTCTATCCAATCATTTAATACTCTACGCACAAATATAATTTACCTTGATACCATTTTGTGGTGTAGGGTATAGAAAATTCAACAAATTTGTATGGTGGTCGTGAAAACCCTTCGATAGCGCCATTAATAGCATTTATTAACATCTCACACTAGTAAACGAATTAAGTGTTAATGTATACAGTCATATGTGTGTGTGTGTGTGGTATGTGTAATATAAGGATAAGAGAGTTATAAACATATCTCGTTTAAGATCAGAAAGATAACAATTAACAGCAGTACACACATTGCGTGTGTATGTGTGTGAGAAGTTATTCCGCCTATGTGTTATAATAGAAAAATACAAGGAAAAGAGCAATATTTGTCCTATGTAAACTGTAGGCGTGGCAAAACGATTCAAGTACGCGTTATATAACACAGCGCGAAAATCAAATTCTGTATCAAACAATGTTTTCTGTAAATTGTGAGCATGTGTGTATATAGATCTCTCCTATTGCCTACACTTTCGATTCATCACATTTTAATCTCGACTGAATATCCTCAATGTTTGTGTTATGCAATGAAATTAAATAAATTACTCTGTGTACGCGCGCGCAGTATGTAAGCATATGCGTTGTTAAAAGGCTCATGTTATCATTATTATTGACGATATTATGTTTTATTGTAATTTTGTACACTTGTACATTTATTATGCATACAATGGTACGTAATACCTTGTGATTGCTTTAAACACCAAAACCGAAACATGAGAGCCGCGTTATATGCCCAAGTTTGGTAAGGTTGTGCAAAAACAAGTTGTGTTGTGCGTACCGTATGCAGCTCAAGGGACGTTATTTTTTCTTTTTTACCGGTCTCCCTGTTAATTTTGTTTATTATACCCTGAAGTACTTGTGGCATTGAGTATAATAAATTTGTAGGGATGTTTGTTACACCAAAAGACCTTCAATTATACCGATCGGAAAGGAAATCAAAAAATCAGTCCGTCTGTCTGTCCATTTAACTTTGCGTGTAAGCACTTTTTTGATATATTTCAATGAAATTTGGTACAAGGACATATATTGGCCCTAAGGGAAACGCATATAGAAAACGGGCCACATCGAATCATTTTAGTAAAAGTCTTTAAATGGCAAAAAAATCGCAATACTTGAAATTTTTTGCAAAAAGGATTCATTTCCACATAAAAATATTTCACAAAGAAACTTATATGACAATAAACGAATTGCAGCATAATATGTGGAATGAAGTGGTGTAGGGTATTAAATGGTCGGGCTTGATTGACCAAAACATTTTCACTTGTTTTTAACAAGAGAACACTATTTAAAGTCGATTATGTGCTAAGGTTTTCAACAATTGACATTGAAACGATTGAACTTTTCCCTTAGAATGGTTCGAAGTAAAAGATCACTTGACTAGCGGAACAGCAATTCCCCCCCTTTCAAATAAACAAGTGATATGATTAAAAAAGCGTTCTGAAATGTATAGATTAAGAGAAAGTTAGATTAAAGGTTCAGTTTGGATGTCTAAATATCGATTCAGGCATTTAACTCATATGAAGACAAGCAATTATCAAGTCTAGAAATGGGGTGAAAGATCTCCACAATTACGATTTCATACTTGCCAAAAATACTTTAATGTTTTTACAAAAACTCCGGCCCTTTAAGCGACACTACTTACTTTTGTTGAAACAATTTATTTTGCATGTTAATCGTCCGTTAACTGAAACATTTCAAGTTTTTATCGTATGTTGTGTCATTTTTGAGGTATTTGGGCCTTTTTTTTTTGTTTTGTAATGTCTTCCTGTAAAACAACAACAATCCCAACTAATATATACATTATGTACATATAGAAAATGAAACTTTTATATATGAAATGTTAATTTTGAAAGTGACGTAAGTATGACTTTATTAAAAACAAGTTAGAAAACAGAATTTAGCCTAAATACCGTCCACATCTACATGCAAATAGTGGTCTTTGCGGGTACTTTATTACGCCCTCTAATAGTGATCTAATACGATTCATTATGGGCATGCCTGTTATTTGATGAAGCTCATTTTTGGCACATCAATGGATAGGATAATTATGAATATTTATACCAAATTCCAACTTCATAATTCAATTTTTATGGCAAACACATAGATTTTTGTCTATTGTGGGCGTGGCCCTTGACCCATTTTACTCTATTGCCTGCTGAAACTAAAAGTGTTTATTAGTTTAATATCTTGAAATTGACGAACGTGAAAGTACCGACCATAGACAGACATACGGACAGTCTAGATCGATACAAATTTTTATGCTGATCAAAAATACATATACCTTAAAGGATCTCTGACGCCTCCTTCTCGTTGTTGGAAATTTAGTGACAAAACGTAGTCTACCTTCCATCTTGTGTGGAGAGTTCAAAAATATAAAAATGGAAACATGATGAAGAATGTAACTCATACAGTATAAAGTGTTTGAAAATTGGACTTAGGTTATTTTTAAAAATTAACAATTTAACGATTTCTGTATATAAACGATTTAAACCGCCTGATACCCAAAATAAAATATAAGCGAAACACATTTGTTTATAGAATGCCTTATTATGCGAACATTTATGGTTGAGTGGTGTGTATATATGTACATATGTATGTATTGTGTTTGACTGGTACGTACATATATGAAGAAGCGATGTGGTTTCTTAACGCCACTTTATACCATGTATGGTAACAATTAAGGTCGAGTGCCAACTGTTGTTGTTACCGCTTCACTGGCTCAGTTAATAACAAATAACATGCAGCTACAACGTTTACATGCATACGAAAAATATGTAAAAAATGTAATTTAATGGTTTATAGAACCACTTACACCAGATGAGCTCTGAAAAAGGAGTGAAAGGAAAACGACCACAATAATAACAACAACAATGAAATTGAAATAAACAGTTTTTAATGAAAAAAAGAAACCTTTTATAAACATTTTTAATGCGTTCCATATTATGGGCTTTATATATACCATGTATTAAAAGTTATAGATGTTAAATCAATTCTGTCTGTCTGTCCACATTTATAATGAGTTTTTCAATAGGGACATAACAATTTTGTATTTTAATACGAACGCACCATTGAACGTTTTTCATAATCTGTTAACGTTAAAATGGTCGTTAAAGTTAACATTTTTATCATAGTAAAATTTCAAAATGATATATTGGAACATATGTTTTAATCGCTGCAAATGAAGTAAATTTCCACCCAATAGTTTAACATGCTATGGGATGCAAGTTTAAATCTAGCTGACGAGAGTTAACAAGTTTTTTCAGCTCAAATTTCAATTCGAATGTCTCTCGCGTTTAATTGATAACCCAGCGTTAGTTAAGTTAGACTAAAGTCGCCATTGATTCGATAGGTGAATAAGCTTTTAAGCTTGTCAATTTCTGAAATATTTTATCTAAGTGACGAAGGAAGGGATAAATCAATGCGTTGGTCGTACAGAACACCATTAAATTAAGGAAAAATTAAAACAATCTACATCAGTTGGACTCGTCCCACTCAACCGAACTATATAATCTGTGCTATATTTACATAATCTGATGTGTCTGTTTACTAAATATTATAAACATTTCACTTGTAAATACGATACCATTCAAAATCTATCCAAATATCTCAAGTACATGGACAGATTGATTAATCTCGATTCAAGCATTGATTTTCAAATCAAATGGGCGTAGGGTATAATAAAGTATTAGAATGTAAAAATCGTGAAAAACCCAGTACTACATATATACATCTGCTTTTAAGTCACAGTCATCACTCGTGTTCAGCAAATTCATAAACAATTAAAAGTGGAAAACATTGAATAATTTGTATTAAAAAGCGTGAAGATATCATCCTATCTAACATTTTTTGGCTTTAAGCTATCTAATAGAGCCTCGTAATGTACGTAAAATGTGTGTATAACTGTAGAGACCAGTGTTGTACGAGTTGTGTTGGTAGTGTAGCGTTGTTATGCAAATTTCCTGATCATTAAATATTCATGAATCTCTTTATTATTATTTATTGTTGTTTGATGATGATGATGATAGAGATACTGATGTTGGAGATGATAATGTTGCTGTTGTTGTTGATGTTCATCTCTTTTTTTCTTTTTTCTTTTTTCATATTTTTGTTGTTATGTTATTTTCATTATTTATTTTAAATGGGATACATTTTGACATTCATGACCAGTTTAACGAACAATTTTTTATGCATTTAATAAACATGTGTGGGTATATATATATATATGATATAATAACAAGTGGAAATGTTGTATGGTCGGTCAAGTTCGACCATTTAATATCCTAACCATTTAGTTACGATTCATTAATTTTATTCTTTTTTATTGAGATTCTAAAAATGGGTCGTTGTGGAGCAAGTTTTTGTAAAAACTTCACATAAGGTGTCATTTCATTTGCAAAAGTAGGAGGCGTCATAGACCCTACAAAGTACATATATTCTTCATTAGCATTAAAAGTTGAGTCGATAGCGATATTTATGTCTGTATGTCCGTCTTTTGTTGGCACTCTCACAACTTTAAATCGGCCTAATTCTGTCGCAGCCACGCCCACTGCTCACAAAACTCTATTTATCTGCCGCAAAATTTACCGTATACAGTTTAAATTTTGTACAGACATATCATAATTATCCTATTCAGCGATGTGTCTAAAAGGGGAGCGATCGGATCGACAAAAATCAATGTATCTGCCACAAAAATTATCTATGACTTTAGAATGTACTCGACGGACAAAAACTGATTCGAATTCAGAAAGTGATTTTGACCAGGCGTTTCAACCATCTACACAAACTTAATACATCCTCTGCCTCAGGTGATGCAGGTTATACAAATTGAAAACTTTATTGTCAAGTCTAATGGTTGATTGTGATTGTTGGGTTGCTTTTATATATCCACGTAGAGTACAAATAAGTGATTAGAAGCCAAGTCTAATAGATTAGATGGACCTCCGGAAAGTCACGTACAACGTAAACATCACTCCTTACATGCAAAAGAGCAGCCTCCTTATTATCGAGTGTTGCTTTTAATAATGCACCTAAACAGCATTCATTCAATGCCTGCCTCAATTAATCTACGTAAACATTTGATTTCTCTTTAGGATTGTCACATATCAATTGTCACACGTAGACATCATAAAGACACTAATTGCAGGCCTTAAATGAACAAATTCCACAAATTCCTTCCCGTACCAGTTTGATTAATATTGCACACAAATATATTTTATATACTCTACTCTACCATTCCTTCTAATTGATGAACACACATGTAACGTGAGTAAAATTGAAATATTTTGCAGCAGTAGGGTGGCATGTACTCGATGTATTGTGTATTGTAAATAAGCATTGAATGTAGAAAAACCAAACAAACCTTAATACTCGTACAATGTGCTATTGTGTAAACCACAAAAATCTAAAAATAAACATAAAATGCAATACAATACAATCTTAATGAATAACACAAAAACAGAAACAAAACTAACAAGTAATATTAATATCGTTCATATTGCATGTGGATAATAAACGAGTGAAAAACTAACTAAACTTGGCTTGGGTCAAATCTCAAATACCCTCCACATCTCCACATGGTGGACGTGGCAGGTATATGATTATGATCTCCAATAGTGTGACGTATTACGTATCAGTTTGCGAGTCAAGTTTTATGGTTTTTGTACATTGTGGACGCGTCTGTTATCCTACCTAGATGTACGTACTCAATTTCAAATGCACAGCTCAATTTTTGTGGCAGATAAATTGATTTTTATCGATTGTTGGCGTGTCTCCTGACTGATGTTGCCCAATTCAATTACCGATGAAACTAAAAATGTCTGTTAAAAAATTTTAGCTCAATATCTCGAAAGGTATGATCATTAGAATGCTAACAACAGACGGACAGACGGACATCGACTGATCAAGAATACTTATAAGTTGTAAATACTCTGACGTCTCCTTCTGGTTGTTGCAAATAGAATACTTCATGTGAAGGGTATAAAAAACTAAATTTGGCTTAAGACAAATGTTAAATACTACACACATCTGTTCAGAAACGGTAGGTGGGGCAGGTGCTTGATTATGCCCTCTATATTTAATGCATTGTGTATCAATTTTAAAGACGCATTTTATGCCATATAACTTTTTTTGCAAATAATGAGCGATTTTTTAATCGATGGCCTATCGATGAAATGATATATACCGAGATTTCCACTTCATAGCTCTATGTTTGAGACTGATAGATAGATTTTTATCACTTATAGGCGTGGTTGTTAATCGATTTAACCCAATTTACAAAGCAATCTATGGACACAAACTACATGGAAATGTATGTACAATAATTCAGCTCAATATTGTCAAATTTACTATCGCGATAATGTAAAAAACGGATAGAGAGACGGATGGTGCATACTGCCCATCTTAGGGTATAGAAGTTATGGATGCTTATACGTAAAACCTACTTAATAATTATGTGGTGTCTACTTATTCATACAGCTGTGTAATGTTGTTAATGGTTAAAGTTCATTGTAAAAGCTTAAAAAACTGTGTAAAGTTAATCAAAAATGTTTAATTAAAGTTTATATAACCACACATATACACATTTATATAAACCCTTCATCTTATAATTCTTTAGATTGCACACACACACACACACACACACGCACATTCCAACAACGTAAATCTTCGTTAATGATGAAATATTAAATACTTTAAATAAATAATATATTAAATAAATTATTGGATAAACAAGTGAAAATGTTATAGTGGGTCAAGGTCGATCATTTAATACCCTACACTATTTAATAGCACAAATTATGCTACAATTAGTTTACATAGCGAAGCATTAACTTCGTGAAATATGATTATATGGAAAGGGGTACTAAAAATGGTCCGATCGGATCAAAATTTGGCTTAGCCATTTATTAAGCTAATTAACTATTCTTCAGCAAATTTTGTAAAAAAAAATTTAAGAATTGCAATTTTTTGCCATATAAAGACTTCCATTATAATAAAACCTTATATGGGGAGAAGTTCTAAAAATGGTTCGATTCGGTCCACGTTCCATAGGGATCCTCTTTGGGCCAATTCATGTCCGTGTACTAAATCTCATCACAATAAGTCAAAAAATAATACCACCTTATGTAGGGAGGGGTTCTAAAAATAATCCAATTCGGTCCATTTTCAATTAGGGTCCTTTTTAGGCTAATACATGTCCTTGTATAAAAATTACATGAAAATATTTTAGAAAAATCCGACCTGTAGCTTGCGCACAAATTTACATGGACAGACAGACAAACATGGTTAAATCGATTCAGATTTTGTTTCTGAATCGATCGATATAATTGTAGGTGAGTGTAGGTAATTTTGTTTTAGGTGTTACACACATCCCCACAAACTTAATATACCCTTTACCACAGTTGGTGCAGGGTGTAAAAAAATATGAAATCAAAAAACATGAACATGTGAACAAAGTAACCACCAGTAATCAACCAATCAGCTGTAATAACAACTTGGATTAATTGCCAATGTAATGTGAGCTTAAAAACTGGAGTGTTGTGAAGTGTGTGCTCGTGTGTATACTCGTATGTAGTGCTCCTACTTTGAGAAATTTCCTATATATAGTAGAACCAGTTAACTGTACATGTAAATAGGTTTATGTGTGCCCGTGTTCATGTCCATGTTTATATAATTATAATTAAATTACAAACAATATTTTCTAATTAACTGTATATTAACAACTGATTGACACTTAAGTCACCACCCACCACTTGTTCAGTTTGCATATTTAACCATGTACTCGTATATATAACATGATTATATGTATGTATGTACCGTACTGTATGTGTGAATATGTGTGTACGTGTGTAAGATATGTACACTTCTTAATGTCAATTAATTTGAAAGATAAGTCCTGAGGCTGTAAATTGTTATTATTTATACATTTTGTGGATTTTCTTTGGTTGTTGTTGCTGTTGTATTTCATAACTCTGTATAAGTGGTGGGCGATACCCTCACAGTCACTGTCATAATATCGCATTTAATTAAGTTTTTAATTTATTGTGGTGATATAAAAATTTATTGTTGTAACAAACGCTTGCGGACATTCGGACGTACGGACATGTATGCATATTGAAGTATTTGAATAATATTTGTAGACACAAACATACATTAACCAATACCATCGATTTCATGCCATTAACAGGCATGACCATTTATTGTTTGTTTTTGCTTTTGCTTTTGTTTTTGTTTTTGTTACATACACACGTATGCACACACATATGAGTAGTCATTCAAATAATTGATGGTTGATTAATGCAAAATCATTATTGTTGTATATTATTATTGCATTATTGTTATTATTTAAATCACAAGATATGATATGAGAAATTTGTTGTGTCTGGTTGTTGGGTAGTAAAAATTGTTATTTTATTATGACAAACACGTATGCACAAGTAAACCCCCGTAGCGTCAAAGGTATTGTTTGACATGGTACTTACAATTATTGTATACTCAACACACACGCACACACATACGCAGTTACGTGGTTTGCGGTCAATTCCCATTCCCGTCTGACGACAGTATTTAACACCTCAATAATTGTATGTAAATGGAAACTGATGTAAAAATAAGTAACGAACCGAAAAACGTATGTAAGGTGGTCGTAAATTAAAAATTGCATTAAACAAACGAAAGCAATAAAATCACAATTTATGAGAACTTAAGCAACACTTAAACAACAACAGTCATACATATGATACATACCCTATCAAACCAAATCAATCCAAAGCCAAAGCCAAAGCAAAAGCAAAAGTCCAAGCCAAGCCACGCCACACCACACCACACCAATATTATTATAAAAAAAACTCTTAGTCGTTGTCATTGTGTGTAATCTAAGATGACCAAGTTGTTATCGATTGAATATGTAATAAAAACAACAGCAGCAACAACAACAAACTTAATAAATGCGTATTTACGGCTATAAAAATCAATTAGTATGACAATTAAATGAAATAATATTTGCCAAATACAACAAAAACAAAAACAAAAACAAACAAGTAAGAAAAGTAAATTTGGCTTAAGCCAAATCTTAAATACCCTCCACATCTATAATAGTAGGCGTGGCAAGTATATTATTATGCCCTCTAATAGCGTTTCTATTACGTACCAGCTTGCAAGTCGAGTTTTATGGTGAATATGGTTTTTTTTTAAATTTTGGGCGTGTCTATTATCCGACCATGCCCATTTTTGGCACCTTAGTGGATGGGATAATTGTGTATATGCATACCAAATTTCAAGGTCCCAGGTCAACTTTTGTGGCAGATATAAAGATTTTTATTAATTGTGGGCGTGTCTGTAATCCGAATACGCCTATTTTTGGCATTTAGATGAAGCTAATATTTATAGATGTACATACCAAATTTCAAGTTTATAGCTTTTTTTTTTTTGTGGCAGATAAATAAATTTTTGTTGATTGTGGGCGTGGCTCTTGACCGATTTTTCCTATTTTAAATAGCGATCTGCCTGCAAAAACTAAAAATGCCTGTACAAAATTTTAGCTCAATATCTCAAAATTTGCTAACAACAGACAGACCCGCATGTCTAGATCGACTCAGTTTTTGATGCTGACCAAGAATATATATACTTTGTAGGGTCTTTGACGCCTCTTTGTGAGTATAGCAAGCGGAATAACAAACTTAGTATAGTCTCATCACTAAGGTGGAGGGTATAGCAACAACACAAATACTGGTTTCGGGTGATTTTCTCTCAACAACGATTTATGAAACATAACAAGAAAGCGTTAATTATTAAATTTGTTTAAGCTGCCTATTTAAAGCTTTTATAACAATTTTATTTTTCATTTTTATTTCTTATTTATATTGTGAAACAAAGAGAGCAACTGGTTATTCAAATACAAAGTCAAATGGATTAAACGAAAAGAAAATCGTAGGCACCCACCATCTTCATATCAACAATAACCTCAATTTTTGTGGCAGATAAATAGATATTTGTCGATTGTAGGTGTGGCTCTTGACCGATTTTACCGATTTTAAATAGCGATCTGCATGCAATTTGAGCTCAATATCGCAAAATTTACATCTGAATTAAAAATGCCCAAAACAGAGGGACACGCCGACATAGATGTTGACTAGATCGACTCACTTTTCAATACTAATCAATATATGTACTTTGTAGGGTCTTTGGCGTCTTTTTCTGGCTGTTGGCAAATGGAATAACAAACTTAGTCTATCCCTCCATCTTATGTGGCTGATAGGCTTCAAATATATTTTAAATACATTTATTACTCGTATCGAACATATAGATCTCACGCATATTGCCTGCACAGCAATTCACAATTAATACAATGTAATTGTTGTTGTCTTTATTTTATAATTAATGGGTTTTAGTACATAGGTGGCGCCATTCAAATCTAATAAAATTTACGTGTGATACCAACTCCCCCCTCCCCCTAAAATTTTTAGACAAAATATCAAAGGCCAGCTTTAATAATCGTAAATATCAATTTAATGTGTGTAGGTGTGTGATACGATACAATTGTTAACTCATGTAGAAAAACACAATGTGACTTTTCCACGTTGGCCACAAAAAAGCGAAAAACAAACAAAAAAAAAATGAAGAAGAAATACAATAAGAACGAAATTATAAGGCTGTCATCAGATTCTGCTTCATTACCAAGAAATATTTATATAAATAAAACTGTTCAAGCTATGAAGACCACACACATGGACACATGAACAAATTGGGAATGATTCTGACATTAAAATATCCCGCATGTCCAGCCAATGTCAAAAATTCAAAAATGAGTCGCATTTGACACGCCTACAGATTTGAGTTAAGCTAAAGATTTGGGTTACGCTTAATATATCTAAATCAAATGTTACTTAATTCTACCCTCCACATAAGAATAGAGGGTATACTAAGTTTGTCATTCCGTTTGCAACGCATAGAAGAAAGCGTCAGAGACTCTACAAAGTATATATATTCTTGATCAGCATCAAAAACTGAGTCGATTTAAACATGTACATATGTCCGAGTGTCTGTGTGTCTGTCTGTTGTTGGCATTCTCATGGGCGTAAATTTTGAGATATTGAGCTAAAATTTTGTACAAACTCTTTTAGTTTCTGCGCGCAGGTCGCTATTTAGGATGAGAAAAATTAATCAACAGTCGCAAAAATCCATTTATTTGCCAAAAAGATATTTTGTATGCATTTCTTCAGATAACTGACACGCCCACAATCAAGAAAAACCTATATATCTACCACAAAAGTGGACCTAGGAACTTGAAATTTGCATATCCATAGTTATCCCATTCATCGATATGTGAAAAATGGACGTGCTCGACTAACATATACGCCCACAATTTACAAAAAAGCTTATAACTGGACTTGCAAGCTAATGAGCAATATATATATATATATAATTGCCACGCCCATTATTGGGGTTGTGGATTTGGCCTAAGCCAAATTTAGTTTTCTTACTCATTTTATTTCATTGTAATTTTTTTTTTAATACTTTTTATATTTTTAGATAATTTACTAAAAAAAAAAAACTGCAACCTATGTAATATTTGACAATGTTTTGGATTACTAGCGGCAAAGTATGTTTCCGTAGAAAAATATAGAAAAAAAAAAAATATATATATAACGGAAAATTATAGCAACAGCTACAACAATTATGGTAAATTTAGACACCATCAGAAAAATGTTGATATCGGCACTATCAATAACAACACCAGCAATAATAGCAACAACAGCAATAACATCAGATCTAACGTCACATCAAACAACCAACGAAGCCAGACAAATATCGTTTGCCGGCGATCAAATAAAATGTCAAATGAAAAATCAACGAAGACAGCATCAGCAACAACAACAACAACAACAATATGATACTAAACATACTATTAACTGTTTGATACAATTGAGGACAGCGGCATTGCTGCTCACAAAGATGATAAAAACGATGATGGTGTCAATAATTGTGACAACATTGAGTCTAATAGAAAAAAAGCAGCCAAGTAGACGACGCAGTCGATGCGATGGTGGTGTTGGTGTTTGTGATGGTGATGGTGATGGCGATGGCAGTAGTTCTCCTGTCATAACAAAAACAACAAATACTACAATAATACAAGATGTACAGCAACAGCAACAACAGCAACAACAACAACAACAACTTTATCAACATAAACACCATCAACAATATCAACATCAGCACAATTTACAGCGGCAACAAAAACAACAAAAACAACAACAGCAACAACATAACAAACATCATCGGCATCTGTCTATACCATTTTTACTATATATTGTGGTTTTACTAGTTGTCTGCATTGTCAACACTTCATCGATAGAAGCTGTTGCTGACAGCTTACTCGGTAAGTGAGTATGAGTTGCAAATCTTTAATATAACGATATAGGTACATATACATATACAACAACAAACATTTCCTTTCATACACACACACACACACATATATACACATATTCACATATGCTATATATGTGCGCATGTATATATGTATATATAATCCATTAAGTACGTTAAATGGTATGTTTGTGAACTAAATTGTTTAGACATTAGACAGACACAGTGTCTGTCGGTGTTCAAGCAACCGATAGATAATATAACGATATCATACAAAATGCGTTATTATATAAAGACACAATATTGTTTGTGTGTGTGTGTGTGTGTGTGTGTGTGTGTGTTTGTATATATGTACGTTGTGTATGTTTTTTTGTTAAATAACAATACAACAACAACAACAACAACAATATAATCTTCCCATCGCTGCCAAGACAAGCATTTGATATAAAACTCCAACACACCATCACCTACAGCCTGAATATCCGATACTCTGATATGGCTACAAAGTTGAAATTTTTATAAATATATTTTCATTTACACTATCCATCGATATGCTTAGAAAGGGGCAGCGATGAATAAAATTCACGCCTACTATTTACACAAAATTTCCTTTGATGCGAAATTCCATCATTAAACGGTTTGTAACATATTTATTAAAAGAGGGCGTAATCGTGTATCTGCCACACCCATAAATCGTACAAGAAATAAAAAGGTTATCCGAAATTTGGTTCAAAATAAAGTATTTTTATATACATGTGCAAAAAGGGGCGCGATTAAAAAACAGACACACCTACAATTTACAAAAAAAATCAAATTTTGTGCAGTAATCCATCTTTCTGATGAAATGCGATTCAACCATTAATATTTATTAGAAGAAGACACCCACCCACCCACACAGAGTATGCCTGCATGTGCAGAGTATCTCGGATGTGGTCTAAACCATCTATACCCCTATACCTGTTCATTTTAATTCTATTGGCATTCAATGTGCGTGTGTATGCGTATTTGAGCATAAGTGCCTGTATATGTGAGTGTACGTAAGCCTTCTAACGTTAAAGTAAACAATTTATTTACAATTTTTTATTTTTATTTTGTGTGTGAACGTAACACTGCAAAATAAATTACTATCACGCCTTTTTCCTAAGCTATAAATTTGTATCTGATTTGCCGCGCCAGCTCTTTGTGTGTATAACGTAACGTTTCTCTTTCAGTAAAAAAAAAAAAAAAAAAAACATTACATTACTCGCACACACGCACACACACACACACTCATAATGTGATGTAATACCCTGTTAGGCTTATGTTTTGTTAGTTAATAATATTTTCAATGAATAATTTGTTGTTGAGTTATATGTGGAAGGGTAAAGGTAAGGTTAGATAAGGAGATAGAAAGAGAAAGAGAGAGAGAGAGAGAGGGAGATTATTAGATATATATACAAATGTTTCCAACATTAATATGATATTAAGCTCCATTGTGGAACAGTATTAATGCTGTATAAGTAGTTAAGCGTTTGATTGATGATGACAAGCGCCCTTTCGGACACACCTATCTCGCTCTCTCCCTCTCTCTCTCTCTCGGGTTCAATATATTTATGTTGTAGAATAATAATTTTGTATAGATTTTATTATAGTTTCTAATATTGTTGTTGTAGTTGTTGTTGTTGTTGTTGTGTATTTATATATGATAGTGTTGCTTTTTTTATGATATGTGACAAATACAAAATTTGCCGCATAAATAAAATCAATCAAACTTTAAGGCTAATACGTTTACTGATCCACATTGGTGTGGATTTTATTTTTTTATACTCTGCACGACGCGTATCAAAGGATATACATTAAGTTTGTGCGGATGTTTGTACACACACACACATTCAATTATACCGATCGATTCAGGATCAAAATCTGAATTGATTTTTAACTTTGTCTGTCCGTCTGTCCATATAAATTTATGCATAAGCTACAGATCGTAATTTTTGAAATATTTCTTAAAAATTTGGTACAATATTTACCACAGACAACAGACGGACATGCCTAAATCGATTCAAAATTGATTGCTGATCAAATTTGTCGGAATATTACAACAATGTGTTGACAAAATGAGTATACTCCCGCAGAAACGTACGGGGCGAACTTACAGCACTTACTAACCCTTAAGAAGGGTACTCGATTTACAAACTAAACCAATAAATTGTTTATAGTTCATTAATTGTTTTTAATCTATGATTAAAAAAAATTACGAAATTGTTAATAAATTTAATGGTTTTTCTCTTTTTTTTTCAAAAACATTCCGCAAATCTTTTAATACTTGTCTGTAATATGTGTATACTTGTTCTTAGCGCCTTCAAAATAATTACAGACTATGTTGAATATACACATATATATATGTGTGTATGTATGTATGTATGTATGTGTATATATATTGATGTTTAATAAAGCTAAAGTGTTGTTGTAATCAGTTAATTGAAGTGTTCATCAATTGTTCATAAATTAAGAGGGAGGAATTTATAATTACATTAATTCTCTTGTTTGTTTTCTTTTCGAGCGTATATTACAATAAAAAGCGAAAGAAACAGTGCCAACTTACTTACCTATTATACAATAATTCCCTTAAGGCAATTGCACACCGTTTGTATGTTTAGATTTTGGATTTTCGTTAATGTATTAAGCAATTAACCCTTTTAAGTGGTTCATTAAATTTCCCAAGAATTTCATAGTGTTTGCATTTTAAATGAATTTACGTATTGAATGCTTCTCAGTAAAACAATTTCAAAAAAAAAAAAAAAAAAAAAAATTGCTCTAATTTATAGAACATGCTTATTTATGTAGATAAACAGTTTCTGTTGTTTGTTTAAATATTTTGTTGTTGTTTTTTTTTTATATTTATACCCTCTACACAAGAGGGGGCGGTATACTAAGTATGTCATTCCGTTAATAATACCCAGAGGAAGACGCCAAAAACCCTACAAGGTATATATATTTTTGACCAAGTCGATCTAGACACGTGTCCGGGTGTCCGTCACACCCGTCTGTTTTTGGCATTCTCAGGGTCGTATATTTCGAGATATTTAGCTGACATTTTTTACAGACACTTGTAGTTTCTGTTCAGAGATTTTTGAAATGGGCAAAATCGGTCAAGAGCCATGCCCATAATCGACAAAAATCAATTTATTTGCCACAAAAATTGAGCTTTTAAGTTTAAATTTGGTACGCATATTTACAAGTAATCCATCCATCGATATGTCAAAAATGGGCGTGATCGCATAACAAACAGGCCCACAATCGAAAAAATCTATATTTTTATTGCCACAAAAATTGACCGATAAACTAGAAATTATTTCATCCGTCGATGTGCTAAAAATGGGTGTGATCAGATAACAAACACGCCCCTTATTTACAAAAAACCATACTCAGCGTCAACGTGCTCTATTGGAGGGCGTAATATACATATATATCTGCCACGCCAACATTTGCAGATGTGGAGGGTATTTAAGATTTGACTTGAAGACACATTTAGTTTTCTTATTCGTGTTTTTTTTTTCTTGAAGTTGTTACCAAAGGAATGCTTTGTATCTGAAACAAACAAACAAACAAACAAACAAACATGTTAAAATATATTACAAATAAATTGGACCACCTGCGTTGTTGGGGGCAGAAAGCAAAATATAGATAGATGGAGAGTGAGAGACCCTAAAGTTCAGGTTCATATACTAAGACACGACACTGCAGAAACAATAAAGGCTTCTTTTATACATACACACGTACACACGTCTGAATTGGTATGTGTTTGTGTTTGTACATGTATTTGTATACATCACGCAGAGTTAATAAAGTAACATTTTGCCTGTAAAAGCAGTTGCACTCAGTCAGTCGTTTTTTTTTTTTTTTTTTTTTTGTGTATTTATCTACCTGCCTGTCTGCCAGTTTACTTGCCTGACTTGACTCGGTTTGGTTTGTTGGTTCGGCCTCTTCTGTTGCTTCTACCTGATTAAGTTGCTATGTCGTCAGTAGCATCAGCTATTGTTACTGTTATTGTTTTGTTGTTGTTTTTTTTAAGTTGTGTTGTTGTTTTTTCTTCTTTTTTAAAATTGTATACTTTTTTCCCAGATTTTTTTTTTTTTTTTTTTAAGTTAAATGAGGCCCTCATTGTGAGACAGACTGACTGACTGACTACGCCATGGCAAAAGAAAAAGGAACCAATCAATGTACCCTTAACTAGCCGCTTATTTCTTTATAAAACAAACATTTCACATTTTACATACCCATGACCATGTATATGCATTATGTGTGTATGCAGCAGATACAATGGATGCTCATTTATTTAACTGTGTGGCGCTATACCATTAATCATCGATGTGCCTTTATTATGAGATAACTAACCGAGAGAGAAGAAAGTCATTTGTTCCCTGTGGTTGTTTGTTTATTCTTTTTATTTTATTTCAGTCTTGTTTTTTCATTTTTTTTTTTTCTTTTTTTTTGTTAGTCTTCAGTCATAATGTAAATAAATAACAGGTAATTAGTTTATCTTTGAAAATCATGAATGAAAAACGTATGAATGACGGCTGGGAGGATGTGTTTTTTGCTTTTTGTTTTTTGTTTTTTGTCGAAGATATGTAGATAGAGATAAGATTGTCGATAATAAAGTTAAAAATTTAGAAATTAGTAGTTTTCCATTAAATTATAATCATTTATAGTCATCACCTTAACTATGCATACCATACGTGTCTGTACGTACGTCCATAGCCAAGTGGCCATATGCTGAATCCAAAGATGTTTAAATAATGATTTCTCCATCGACATCTAATCACAAGACAATGTATTCGTTCAAATATTTTCAAAATTTTGCTACAATCAAAATGGCCGCAGCTCCCGATAAAGTTCTTTTTATACAACAGTATTGCCAAACCTGTACGATATAGATATTAAATGAAAATGGGCTTGTTGAGTAGAATGTTATGGTCTCATACAAAATTCAACAGGGCAGCCGCTTGGAGATGTTATGTTTCTGCTCGTCGCAATCTATTCAAAATTGGTATCAAATGAAAGAGCTGGAAGGGTAGAATACCATAGGATTTTAAAATAAATTTAATAAAGCTTCTGTATAAATAAATAAAAATATTTTCTTAGAATTATGTAATAAAGTTTTTAATAGTTTCTGTAAAACTTGACTTTTTTATGATCATAAATATTAGATTTGTCCTAATCCAAATTTTGCAAACTCTCTTTATAAATTATGTACAATATTTTCTTTCTACAATATCGGTGGTGTACTGACTTTGACTTTTTACAGAAAAAGTCTTCAGAGACCCCAGAATGTATAAAAATTTTTGATTATCTTCAAATTTTTCACTGATTTAGTCATGCCTGCTTGTTAGTAAGTGTGTCCATCTATGATTATTATTGATATAATGAATCATGATCACAACAATCATAAAGCAATCCTAACTTGTTTATAATTTAATTCAAAATTGTAAGCGTTTTTATTTCTTTTTTTCTTTTAATTAATTTTTAATAACTTTCAAACGCTGCTCGTTTTTGAACTTCATTACAATAAAAATGTTAATCTTGTTTGTTGCTTTGACTTTAACCGATTATGAAAAACTTTCAAGGGTGCTTTAATACTAAACTATCAAATTGTTATGTTTCTGTTGGAAGGCCTGCTATATGGGGGTGAAGAATATTTAAGATTTCGCCTCAGCGCCAAATATAGTTTGTTTTTTTTTTAGTTAAATGCAATTGCTTTCCTCAGTTTTGCTTTATATATACTTTTTTTTTTTCTAACTTAATGCCTGGTTGATTATGGCACATGGTATTTTCCAATTTTCCAATTTTCATTTCTCTGCCTTTCACAACAACAACAACAATTGCGTAATTTATAGTAAAACAGAAACAGTTTGTTAAGGTAATTTTATCATATGCACACTTAATATTGATTTGATTATTGTTGTTGTTGTTGTTGTTGTTGTTGTTGTTACAACAACAACGTGTACATATTATTTTCACTATAACCATACACAATATACATTTGAACATACAATTAAACGCAAAAACCATATTTTATGACTTTTGGCATACATACCTCCATATATTTTCAATTTATTATCATTTGACAGCCTATTTTGAAAAATGTTGCAACTCATAAATTGTAATTGTTGCTGACTTATATATGATATTAAACATAAGTGAATTGTAGAGGGATAGAGATGGAGATAGAAATGGAGAGACGGTTAGAGATGGCAACAGGCTTTTCCTTGATTGCAGTTTTACGCAATCATTATTGGGCCTGTACGTAAAATGGAAAAAGAAAATTGTAAAGATTAATTTTACTTTTAACATTTTAACCTGTTGAAGAATTTCATTTCTGCAACTTTCCCACTGATCTCTTAAGTGGGTTACCAATTATGTGCCACAAGCTATAAGTGAAGAAACTTGTCGTCTCTAAATATAATAATTTAAAAAGGAACTCTCACATAAGCAGGTTATTATGATGTGAATATTACAGAAAAAGTTGCTCATTTTGACTAAATATAAATCGTACGTAAAATACGTAAAATTCTGTAATCGCACGAATTTTAAGAATGTTAGACTTCAAATGATGGAAACATTTTTCCCCTACTTTCATTTTTCTTAACGTTACGCCAGTTCAAACCGTGCATTGTAGTGAAAAAGAACCACTCGAAAAAGATACTTCTGTGACTAAAACCAACAATTCTTGATATATTCCAATGAAACTTGGCACATTTATGCCATTTATTATTAAGTAGATTTATAACAAGTTTCAGTCCAATTAGGCATTATTTTTTTCTCCCTTGTTTTGATCCTTTGTCAAAAAATGGAAATTTTCAAATACAAAATTTTTTTAAAAATTCACAAAGATTTTGAATCCATTTGATAGAAAATGTTCAAAGAAATTGAATGGTGCAAGTTTGAGCTTGATCCGCCTATTGTGACAGACTTCGTAATGATTTCAAACTCCCATGAAGATCGTCTTTTGAAATTGTGATTCATTTGGACTCTAAATTAATGTCATGTACAAAATTCTCTACTCAATTGAATCTGAAGGATATAAGCTTTAAAATAATGTAAGAGTTTTTTTTCTACGTTCATTTTTTGCAGTGATATAGCAGTTCGAACTTTGAATTCTAGCGAAAAACTTTTGACGCTGTAACAAAAGATCATTATATGGCAAAAACCCACAATTCTTAATATATCAATTTTACATTATTTTTATTCTATATATAGATGAGTTGTAGCAAGTTTGCCTTTTACTGTTTTGTCATTTTTTGAACAAAAAAAAATTGGAAAATTTTCGAAAATTTTTTTTTAATAAAAATTTACAAATTTACAAAATTTAAATCTTTCAATGGCATAAGATTAAGCTTTCTTACACTACTATGGCTCCTTCCGCCTTAATATAATTCGCTCTGAATTCAAACGAATTTGCAGAATGTTAGCTTTTTACCAAAGGTCACATTTTTCTTCTGTGTTTATTTTTCGCAATGTTACAACAGTTTAAACTTTATATTAAATTTACGGTTAAAAATATTTTTTTGTTATATTTTTTTTCTTTTTTGTAAATTTGGTGTAGCAATTACTCAAACAGTTATTTCCTTTATTTGTGTTATTCCAGGTGATTTACAATCCTGTTCAAATGAAGGTGAAGCAGTTCAAATTGAAATAAAAAATTCGAAATGCTTTAAGTGTGCTTGTCAGGTAAGTTTAAAACAAACATTTATTTAGATAATGGTTCTAAAACAAAAACAATGACAAATGTGGTGAGAGTTGACTCAAAACAAATTTCGAATACTTACTATGGTGCAGAAGGGGAGTGTACAGGAGAGTTTGATGAAAATGAGTGGAATATAGACACGGATAGATGTTTATATTTAGGTCGATTTAAAAATACAAAAAACAAGTACGAAAACTAAATTTGGATTGGATCAAATCTTAAACACCTTCTACATCTACAAAGGTGGGCGTGGCAAGTATATGATTATTACGCCCTCTAATATGTATGTATTGCGTGTCAGCTTGAGCGCCGAGTTTTACGTGGAGTATGGTCTTTTGTAAATTGTGGGCGTGTCTACACGGACACACGGACATACATGCCTAGAACGACTCGGATTCCTACTTCTGGGTGTTGCAAACGGAACAAGACAAACTTAGTATACCCCACATCTTATGTGGAGGGTTTATTTAACCTAAATATGTTAAAACAATGAGCTATTCTTCTTCAAGATGATCAAGTATTAAATATTTATTCTTTTGTTGCCAAATTAAAAAATGCAACTATGCACACTTCCTGCACATGTCAAACGGAACTGCAACATAGAGTGACGTATTTCCACACACAACTTGCACAACTTATCTTTCTCTCGCTTTTTAAATATTTTTCTTTTCCACGTTGTATATAAACAACATAACAACAATTTTTCATTCCATTGTAATTTTCTTTAACTTGTATAAATCCTTTGTGAAGCGTTAGTAAGTATGCACTACGTACGCATGTTGTAAAATATATTTAAGGAAATAAATAAATAATTCTTTTTTTAGATTTCAATTGTTGCTAACCCAAAAAGTTTTTCGTTTTTGGCAAAAAAGTTACTAAAGTACACTTGACCTGGCCTTTTGCCCATTTAATAGTACGTACAGTATACGAAAACAATGCAATACAACGGGATATCCGTTAAAAGGAAAGTATAAGACACAAATAGTAAAGAGACGTGTGAAAGATTTATTTGATAATTTCCAGAATCCCCAGAAAAGCATGAATGAAGTATGTAATGAAAGGAGGATAATTGTTTAAATTGTAAAATTTAATGTTTTTGGACAGAAAGTTTTCAAACTAAAAGGTGTCCGGTTATTGAAAGTGTACAAAACAATTCGAAAAGTTGGTGAAAATTCTGCACAAGTATTTGGATGTATTTCCATTTAAGATTCAAGCTACTACCACAAGTACTAGTATGTTACAGACCGCCCATGAGAAGTCTGACTTTTTGCTCCTGCACTCCTTGTGACAAAAGGTATATTAAGTATATGCGGTTGTTTGTAACTCCTAAGCGGCAAAATTCCGCACCCACCTTCGATTCTGAATCAAAATCTGAATCGATTTAACGCAGTCCGTCCATCTGTACATTAAAATTTGTGTGAACATTTCTTGACATAATTCGATAAAATTTGGTTCAAGGACACATCATAGCTCAAAAAGAAACCCTATCGAAAATGGACCAAATCCGACCATATAAGGTACCTCTATAATAAAAATCTTTGTATAAAAAAATTCGCAATTCTTAATATTTTTTGACAAAATTTGGTGAATTGGACCCGATAAGACTACTATTTGAACCCCTTCCCATATAATATTATTTCACGAAGAGACTTATATGGCAATGCCTCTGAGTTTACTGACACTACTCAACTAATGATAACATAATTTAAGGAGCTAAGTGATATGGGGTTTAGATGGTCGAGCTGGACTAACTTTTCACTTGTTTTCAGTTAAATAATTATCGGCTCTGATTAATCGAAAACCCATAAATTATTCACCTGAATCATCTTTTGGATTCATTACAAGTGATAATATTTTGTAAAATTTGTGCAGAAGTAAACATTTGACCTTACTTTTTTGAAAATGAAAACGCCTTACCGATAACTGTCACTGACGAAGGATAACGTGACATGATTGACGCCAAAACTCCACACTTTGAGCTTGATAAAAATGTGGTTCCAATAAGATGATAATACATCGAATACTGCCAAAATGTCAGCCAGTTTACATCGTACACTTACGTTCAAGTTGATGTGGTTTATCGGTGGTGGGTATTCAAGATTTGTCCAAATTTAGCTGTTTTACTTGTCGTTTTTTTTCTCCAAAAATATATAAAACTTGAATCTCAACCTTACACATATAACAAAAACCAATCTCTTTAATTATTTTATATATTTTACATAAACAAATATTTAATTATGCCATTTATATATGTGTAAACAAAAAAATATTAAAAAATATATAAAAAAAATATTTTTTTTTTGGTTTTCAAAGTTTTCTTGTTATTTAAAATATATCCATAAATTATGTAAACACAAACTCAATACCTATGGAAATATACTGAATGTATATTTATAATTGAAAATTTCAAGGTAGACCACTTGAAAATTAAATGCTGTGTAGTGTTCTATCAATAGATTTTTCCTAAACACTACCAAATACATATTTTGTTTGCATTTGTTGAAATTTTATACTAAACTTATTTAACAACATTTGAATACATTGTGTAGATCATACAAAGTAAACCAATTTAAAATGTTTAAAGAAAATTTACAATTAGCTTGTAACGAATCTGGAACGCATGCAAGCTGAGGGATTTGGAAAAAAAACAACTTATTTACCTAAGAAAACTGACAAATTTTATGTCGAATTATTACTAGACACTATCAAGTTTATTTTGAGCATCCCCGTTGAAACTTCGCTGGCGAAACGTTAGTGTGCAGTTATTTTTCAAGATTTATAAAAACTTCAAAGTCTTTGTGTACTTTAATTACCTTTATCATGCCTCCCCTTTAGTGTCCACTCATTCTTCAAATTATTTTAAACCAAAATACGGTTTTTTAAGTAACTTTGTGGATTATGTACAAATAGTACCTGATATAAAGGATTTCGCAATTGCAGCCCTTCCATGAATATTAGCTTTAAGAAACTCCCGCCGTACTGTATTACTTAAGTGAGTGTTGAGTTCTACTGTCACTTTTACTGCGGTAGTTTTTTGTTGTCTGGCCACAATTCTTTTTAATGTTTGTCGATCTCTGTCAATTTCGCCCACTATTCCTTTTCGCCGATGATGTTTTACCATGTCTTGTTTATGCTGTCATTACCGTAAATACTGTCGCTTTATCCCCTTGCGACCCTCTTTCGAAGTCTGAGACATAACATATTTCACCGATCGCCTGTTTTAATCGTCGCAGGTCAAAGCGTCTAATGCACTGAAATATAAACCACAAGACTTGGCGCGTCGCATTATTTACACGGAGATAGAGTTGCCAACATACAACAAGATGTACTATATTGCATGGTGTTCATATTATTTTGTTCATCCCCTGTACCTTTAAACTACTATTACCGAAACTATCGGCGTATTTCAAAGAAAATATTCTGTAATTTTGAATTTAAATTATTCAATGGTTTTCTCGGTACCCTACCATTAATTTTTATACCCACCACCATATAGACTAAACTAAGTTCTACTTTCTCTATTTAAATTAAATAAAATCGGTCAAAGGCCACGCTTACAATCGACATTCCCACTATGGAAAAAGTGGTGAAAAGTATTTAAATTTTAGTCTAAGTCAACTTGCATTTTCAAGTATGGAAAAAGAATCGACAAAGAGCCGCCTGGCGGTGGATAATGACAAAACAAAGGGTTTGCTATAAACATGCAGAAATGCAGAGCGCTTCTTCTGCTACCTTTTGCAAGTTGCGACCGGTAACTTCGAGGTAGTAGGAGAATTCGTCGAGAACCTAGATACAGCCGTAAATATAACCAACAATCTCAGCATAGAGATAAAATGAAGAATTGTGATTGCTAACAGGTGCTACTATGGGTTAAGTAAACAATAAAGACAAAGCTTACACTCTACACGTCCCTCATCATGCATATAATTTTTCAAGTTTTGATAGAATTTGGAATAGTGGACTTGCAACACTTTAAATTTAATTTGCTTGTCAACAATTTTTTCTATACAACATTTGTTGTTTATTAAACTTTGGCTTGAGCCATATCTGAAGTCCCCTTACCCTGGCTCCAAAAACCTTTCGTTTCAATTTTGTTTTTAAATGATACAAAGAATTACCTTAAAAAATGACTTTATATTCAGTTTTTGTTGTGGGCGTGTTGTTTAATCGATTTTATTACATTTTTAAAGGCACCTTCTCGGTCTTAACAATGTTAGGTTGGGGAAGTATGATTAAAATGAAAAGTTTAGTTTAAACATTATAAAAAAATGAATATATTCCCAAAAATATAAATAAATGTTTTTGCAATCGTCCAAGCATACAGCAGACAGCAGGTATGTATGAAGCCAAGCTGAGCTGAGCAGAGCATTTTATTAAATTATACTGACAAAAGTTGAAAATTGAAATATTTATCATAAATATAAATCTAAAGTGAATTGAACGTGAAAACAGAAACAACAAGAACAACAAAAACAACAACAAATTAACCTGCTTTGCTCAAGTTTACAGGCCAAACGTTTATTGTGTATTTGTAGAGTTTATATTGTACGTACACGTAGAGTCAGTCAGTCAGCACGCGGTTGGCATTAAAACAAAACCAACAAACGCAACAACATGAATAACAACAAAAACAAAAACAACAATACAATATAAGACAATTTTTATTTTTATACTTTATGTTAAGCATTATTATAAATAATTGTGTGTTGCGTTAATAAATTGTTTGAGAAAAACGTTTCCACAAGTGGCAGTTGATCGATTACCTCTCTGTAGATACAATATTTTATCGTATATAGAATTGTGTTGAGTTGAATAACAGCAACAGCAACAGTAACAGCAACAGCAATAGTAACAGTTATGGCAATAACGACAGCGACAGCGACAGCTACATTGGCATTGACAACCTTAACAAACAAATTAAAATATTGTAACATTTGGTTACAATATTATTTACGTGTGGATTGTAATTGAAACAAATGTTGCGTCTAAAATTTCAATAAAATATTATTTCAGTTGTTTTTCTATCCAACCATTTACTTGAATGTCTATCAGTCAGTCCAGATATCTGTCTGTCTGTCTGTCTGTCTGTCTGTCTATCAATTAGTTTATGCTTTTTAATTAAAATATATTTTTTATTGTACATGGAAATAGAAAACAATCCCAATAATACCGCGGCTAGTAAGAGAGGATAAAAACTGAACTGGCTCAAAGTCAATCGGTTCAATTATATACCATATAATAAATTAAATTTAAATTTGAATCAAAATTTTGATGAATTTTTAAAGTTTTTTAAAGTTGTAGTTGCTGTCTATGCTGTCTTGTCTTGTCTACATATACCCTCCAAATAAGAAGGTGGAAGAGGGGGGGAATACTAAGTTTGTCATTCCGTTTGCTACATATATATATATAGCATCAATAACTGAGTTGATCTAGACTTGTCCGTACGTCCCAGTATTCGAGTGTCTGTAACATGACAGAAATTTTGTACAGACATTTTCAGTTTAGCCCGCAGATCGCTATTAAAATAGTCAAAATTTGTCAACTTTAACACCCACAATCCCATCCATTGCTGTGACAAAAGCGATCGTGTAACAGACACGCTCACGATCGGTAAACTCTATATTTTGCCACAAAAATCTTCCAATAAACAAGAAATTTGGTATGCCTATCTATAATTATCCTATCCAGCAACATGCCAAAAATAGGCGTGGTCGAATAACAATTGCGTCCAGAATTACAAAAGATAATACTCAGCGTAAAACTCGTCTTGCAAGCTGATACATACGAAATACATACACTATTAGAAGGCGTAATCATGTACCTGCCATGCCCACCATTGTAGATGTGGAAGGTATTTAAGATTTGGCCTGAGCCAAATTTAGTTCTTTTATTCATTTATTCTTTATTTAGGTTCTTCCGGTAATTAACCTTCACCACATATAAAAATAAATTCCTTGGCTAACCTTATTTATAGAAATATATATATAACATATATATATGTATATGTATGGCCCGAATTATCGTTAAAAGTTTTTCTTTTCTCTCTCTATACATAATGTAAGTAAACCCTCTTTTTTTTGGCATTTTTCTTCAGTTTTTATGGGTCTACAGGTCAATAACTTGGTCAAGAGTTAGTAAAGCATGCATTGTAGTGACCATTAAATATATATATATATATACATTTATAAACATAAATAATTATCTAAACATTTTTATATATATTTATATACATTTTGTTGGCCAAAGGACATGATTTACAATTTGGCAAAGATAAGTAATGAATGGTATAGAAGTAGGAACATTACAAAAACTAGAACACACAGTACAAGAACTGCCTAAAAATCATTTACCCAATACACTTCTAGTCACTTATCTAAACGGATACTTTATTGTGTATTATCACCGAAATAAGAGCAAGCCTTAAGAAACACTCTTCCATGTTACAGAATTATAATAAATGTATGACTTTAATAAAAGGCGTCGAATTTCCGAATTCGATTTTAGAGCAAATATTTAGCACACAAATTTTATTTAATGTCTTAATCAACCAATGAAGTGTTGTTTGCTTTTTGATTAGTGTCTATATTAGTAATGTACCATTTTGTTGTAGCTTTATAATAAAAAAATACACACTACAATAGATTCGTCCGCCTCACCACATAACTATAGTGGGTGTACTCTATACGAAACATTTACATTTGTTGTTGATGTGTGGGCGCAAAATGTTATGAATGTTGAACTTCATAATTTGTATAAAAAGTGGAGCTGCCTGCATTGTGCACAGCATAGGTGGGGGAGCCTTTTTTACCATTGGAGGCCACATTTTAAATTAGAAAGTAATAAAGAAGGCTGTAAAACTTTCAATTTCAATTTTTTTGATTTTTATACCCTCCACATAAGATGAGGGTATACTAAATTTGTCATTCCTTTTGAAACACCTGGAAGGAGACGTTAGAGTATAAAATTCTTGACCAGTATTAAAAACTGAATCGATCTAAACATGAGTGTCCGTATGTCTGTCTCTTTTACTTTTTGCACGCAGAATTCTTGAAATAGGCAAAATCGGTCAGGAGCCACACCCATAAGCGACAAAAATATATATATTTCCCACAAAAATTATGTTTTCAAGTTTAAATTTGAAACGCACATAAGTACAAGCAATCCAGCCAACACTACGTCAAAAATAAGCGTGGTTCTTACTTGTTATTTGTAAAGCATTTAATGTGAAGGCTGCATGTTCCTCAGGTACAGTCTATAGCAAGACAAAGTGTGTCAATTTCTCCAAAATTTTAACAACATTCGATTATTAAACAAAAACTAAATTAATTCGAAGGTGAGCTCAGACTCCGGTATCAGGATTTATGATGATTTTAATTTCCTATAAAAAAGGTCTTTTGAAACAAAATAAGTGAAAATAGAGTCGGTCACGCCCGACCATTCTATACCCAAGATTACTTAGTTCCACAAAGTATGCTACAATTAGTTTAGTTGTATCGGTAAACGCGAGGTATTGCCACATGAGACTCTTCGTTAAATATCATTATATGAAGAGAGGGTTTTTAGAATGGTCCGATCGGATCTAAATTTGACACAGACAAATTCTTTACCCATTTTTGTCAAAAAATATTAAAAATTGCGATACTTTGTCATATAAAGATTTCCATTATAAAAGGACCTTATATGGGAAATTACTCTAAAAATGGCCCAATTCAGTCCATTTTTAATGAGATTCTAATTTGGGTCCATATTTGATCAAAATATCACAAAAATGCGAGCTGTGGCTTGCGTACAAACTTGAACGGACAGTCGGACATATGCGTACGGTTAAATCGATTTAGATTTTGATTCTGAATTAATCGATATACTTGAAGATGGGTGTGACATTTGCCGTTTAGAAATTACAAACAGCCGCACAAACTTAATATAACTTTTGCCACAAGTGGTGGCAAGGTATAAAAACGTTGATCGGTAAAATTTTTAGATGTGTGATATACATATGATGTGTATCATGTGAACATAATAGTTATAAAAAGCATAATCCCGACATTATGCAAAATTGCGCATAAAAAGATCATTTGCTGCGACTGGCGCCTTATTAAAGAGGTACAAAGAAAAAAAAAACATATACAATATATGTATTAAACCCATGAAAAGCTTAAGAATTATTAAACCCCATGAAAAGCTTAAGAATTATTATTTGTTTAGCGGCACTCAACTGTTTTTTTTTTTTTCCTAAACTGAGTAATAATGAGTAATCATCGGGCGGGATGAGGTAAAACAATAATAAAAAAAACATTTATATAACCACTGTAATATTGTTTGGAATGATGAAATGCCTGCAGGGCTCGATTGCTCAAGTCAGAAATGATTGTATTGTAGCAAACAGTTCTTAAGGCTTTTCAACGTTCAGCATTGTGACTGCAGCAGTTGAGCTACTGTTTTACGATATTATAAAACCATAATTACGATAATGAGAATGTTATAAAGTAAACTAGATTTGCATATTTATATGAGCTATCTACATACATAACCAAGATCATGAAAATTTAAGTGAAAACCGGTTTTAATCTAATCCTTATCTTCTCACTTATAATACTTTAGATAATTGGTTAAAAAGTTTAATTCAAATTGATGTCTTGCCAGTTAAGGCGTTAAATAAATTATATTTATTTTCTGTACTACACTAGAGTGTATGTGTATGGGGAGTTTATTAATAAATTAAATTAAAATGAAACAAATCATTGAAATGGTTTCTCAAGCAACACATTCTAGAAACTATGCAAAGTTGATTGTTTGGTTGGTTGGTGTATAAAAACATTCCAGTGAAACTGGCTATTTTTTAATGCCAATAAATTCTGTCAGTAATGCTAAAGATTATGATTCCAATGTTATATGATAAACACTTTTATGTGCACTACACTAAACAATACAAATAAAAACCCAGCCGCTTCGAGATTTACTCTGCAAAGTGAATAAAGTTTTTCATTCATACGCGAAGTGAAATAGGGTAAATGGGGTAGATTTTAAACCCAAAGGAAAACTCAGAGCTCTCTTGTGTCATGTAGGGAGAGTGTTAAGCATCAACTTTCCTTTAGTCATATCGATAAGGAATAAGAGGCTGCTTTATCGAAATTAATCGTTCTCCAAATGTGCTGTTCGCTTGTGAAACCACCTACCACCAGCCCTGACATTCTCAGATTCAACCCTACTCTTTTTATTCACCTTCCTGCACACAATTTTAATGCACGCACCATAGATAGACTGACAGACAAAAACGTTATATCATTATCTGTTTGGGCCTACATTTATTCAGACATATTACCACCTCAACTGTTCATCTGTTGAAAGTTTTGAATGCTGCTTAGTTCGAATGCTATTTTTCCGTTTGTCATCATTCTAGATTATGTTGCTGTCATTTAATATCCACCACTATTATTTCACATTATTCTAGGTTACCCCTTAAATCATTTAAACATGGAAATAAATTTTTATATAGCAGTGATAAATATATGACTGCCACCAAGAGGGCGTAACTGAAACTTAGTTGACGCCATTTTATTTTATGCCGAGCTTGGAAAGTTGTTATTTATTGTATTTGATTATATATTTTTCTTATTGCAATTTCATTACAGTTTATTACATTAAAATGTGCCGCAGAATTATTTATAGTATTTGTGCACCATGACTTTTAATTCGGGAATTTCTGTATTTTGCCAAAATGTTTTTCACAAGCAAGTAGAAGATACAGAGATTCTGCAAAATGCACATGTTTTATATACGAGTATATATTCCAATTCCAAGTCCATTTAATTAAGACTCTCCCTTCATCTGCGTATCGGTTTATAGTTTATATTGAAACAAAGCATTATCCTCCCCTTGAGTTGAAGGTGAAAATACCCATTAACTGTATCCTGTTGTTTTTTCAGAATGGATTTGTCAAGTGTAATCAAGAAATGTGCCCATCCCTGGATTACTGTTATCAGGTGGAGAGAAAGAGAGATGATAAGTGTTGTATAAAGTGTAAAGGTAAGTAGTAACTTTCTTTCCATCGCTGTCATTTACAATAAATAGTCGCCCGCTATCCAAAAAGGTTGCTTATTCAGAGGGATACCATATGCTAGCGGCTCTGAATGGAAGGACCCTGACAATCCTTGTCACATCTATAAATGTGTGGGCAGTGTAATAACTGAAACAATGATGAAATGTTATACCCAATGTCACAATGATCAATTGATCAAACCAAAGGCGGGAGAATGTTGTCCAACCTGTCAAGGTGTAACATGCATTGCAAGTACTTTAATTAATTGACTAAAGATGAAAAATTTTCTGTAATTTGAAAAGGTTGTACCTTTAATGGTAAAATAGTACAGGAAGGTCAAACCGTTGCCACATTTGATGATCGTTGCTTAGAGTGTCAGTGTACTGACAATACTTTAAAGTGTACCAAAAAAGCTTGCCCCGTGCTACAGTGCCCCTTGGAAAAGCAAATAATACATCCTGATGAATGTTGTCCTCGCTGTAAAGTACGTCGCGAACTGTTGCCCCTGAAAGGTAAGCCAGAGACGCTCTCTTTAATGATAAACTGACCTATTTAGAATAAAATAATCATAAGCCCTTTAGCATTTTATTTGTTCCTACTTTACTTTTTCTCTTTTTTTACTTTTATCCATGGGCTTCCCCAGGCAAATGTTTACTAAGTAATCGAATTCTAACGGAAAGAGAACCATATAAAGTGGACCACTGTACAAACTGTACTTGCATTAAAGGTACAAGTGTTTGTGAACGTAAAACGTGTCCCATCCTGGAATGTTCCCCCGAATATCAAGAAAATGATGGTTGCTGTCCACGGTGCATAATATCGGAGGTGCGGCGGGAATGCATTTACAATGACATCACTTATCAGGAAAACGATTCGTGGAATGTGGACTCATGCAGTTCGTGCCGTTGCTTGAACGGTAACATACGATGTTCGAAAATGATTTGCCCCGTACTTAAATGTCGCCCCAATGAAAAGCTGATCTTAGCGAAGGGAGACTGCTGTAAACGTTGCGTTGAAACTGCTGGCACTTGTACCGTATTTGGTGATCCGCACTTTAAAACTTTCGATGGCAAATTTTACAGTTTTCAAGGTTCATGCAAATATTTATTAACAGCGGATTGTCAAGATTATACATTCTCAATACGGCTAACCAACGAAGGACGCAATACAAATCGTTCAGCTTGGACCAAAACGATTACGTTAAAGCTGAACGATACGAGAATTACGTTGGGTAAAAAGCTGCGAGTAAAAGTTAATGGGACACGTGTTTATATGCCGTACAGTCAGGGGCCGGTGCTCAGTTTGGAACGCTTCAATTATACGGTGATGCTTAAAACAGAATTGGGCATTAATGTAGAATGGGACGGTGATAATTTCCTGCAAGTGGAAGTGCCATCAATGTATAAAGGCCGTTTGTGCGGCTTGTGCGGCAACTACAATAGTATAGCGCGTGATGATCTTATTGGTCGGGATGGCATGAATCATTCAACTGAAGTTTGGCGTTTTGCTCACTCTTGGAAAGTGGGCGGCCCCAAAGCCTGCTCTCGCCAAATCGAGAACATAGCCGCACAGCCCATGTGCAAGCAACGTAAATCGAACGCTTTTTGTCGTCCGCTGCGTGATTCAGAAGTATTCGGTAACTGTGGTAATAGCCTTAATCCCATCAATTTCATCGATTCGTGCAAAATGGATGTTTGCGAGTGCCCTCACGGCATGTGCCACTGCGACAGTTTTGCCGCCTATGCTCATGAGTGCCAACGTTTAGGCGTTCGTGTACCAGATTGGCGCTCCATTACCAGCTGTCCGCTGAGTATGCTAAAGCGTAATCTTACCACAAGTATAGCGGAGCTCAGAGACAATCCTCATTACGGTGATTTGAGATCTTTAGAAACGCCCTATCATTTGCGTAAAAAACATCGCAAACATAAACACTACGATGACAATCTATCAACGCACGGTGACTTCATAACCAAACATGTGCCGAAAAGTCTATTGGTGTCGAAATTTTCCGACCGTACACCGCCTCCAATACACTAAACAACAATTTTACTCTCTGCCTCCAACTTCAAACCAATTATATGTAACGGTTTTGTAAACTACTTTCAGCCACTTAATCTACGGGGTAACTGTAGAACAAATGATTAATGAATGTGTGAATGTTTTCATTTCTGCTTTCATTTTTGTTTGTTTTTTTAATTTCATGCTTGTTTGTTTTATTATATTTAATTAATTATAATAATAAAATTCTCATTTGTTGTGTAATTTGTTCCAAGAGCATATTGCTTTTGTTTATATTATAAATGTTTAAGAAATTCTCGATTAAGTTATTTTACGATAAGTTTAATAATTAAGTGTTCCATTATTTTATCAATTCTACAAAACAAAAACAAAAAAATATACAAAAACAAAAAAGATAAAAATATCGTTTGTACAAAAATTAAATTCAAATAAGTTGGTTGGCTGGTCTAACTTTACTTTTCACTTAACTCTTAAACTTACAACAAAACTCAAAACTTACATTACATAACTGTAGTCAATCATGTGAAACCCGTTCGTTTTAGCAAAAGTCCTTTTTTCACATTGTAATAAAAATCGTACACTCGCCGTAATGAAACAAATATTGTACTCGTTAACTTATAATTGATATCGTTTTTTTTACAACAACAATAACAAAAATAAACAACGGGAATTGCAATTTTTTCCATATACATATGAAGATAAATTGACAAAATGAAATATTTTAAAGAAAACACTCCACTCCATGATCTCAAAAATGAAACAAAACGAAAAAGAAGAGAATTCAAAAAATTTAAACTTAAATTATCATTGAAGTGAAAAACAAAGATTCAAAACAAGCAAAAAACAACTAAGAAAACTACATTTGGCTTAGACCAAATCCTAAATACCCTTCACATTAACAGTGGGCGTGGCAGGTATGCGATTACGCCCTCTAATAGTGTATGTATTACGTATGTCCAGTTTTACGTGGAGTACGATTTTTTGTAAATGGTTGACGCATCTATTATTAGACCACACCTATCTTTGGCATATCGATGGGATAACTATAAGATGTGCAGTCTGAATTTACAGTTCATAGGTCAATTTTTGTGGCAGATATATAGTTTTTTGCCGATTGTGGGCGTGTCTCTTATCTGACCGTGCCTATTTTTGGTACATTGATGGATGAGGGAATTATAAATACTAAGTTTAAACTTCATAACTCAAATTGTGTGACAGTTTAAGAGATTTTTGTCAAGTGTGGGCGTGACTTTTAACCGATTTCGCCTAAAGAACGTTCTACGTATAGAAACTAGATGGAAAAAATGTCAGATCAAGAGTACCAACCACATCCATGCACACGGACATACAGACGGATACTCACATTTTGATACTAGTCAAGAATATAAATATATACTTTGCAGAGTCGTAATCCATTGTACTGTGGAGGGTATTAAATAATGAAGTACAACCTTAAATTAAAATTGAAAAACAATATTAATGCAATTCCAATATTCACTTAATCGAAAAGAAAAGCTGCTCTCATGCCTTAATTTATTAAAAGAAATATATTTACTGAATAATTCAATTCATCATTCATTTCATTTAGAAATAAGCGACAACAATTACTTAAAATGTAGCAAGTACAATAATTAACACACATTAGCTCAAATGTTTAGTTTTTATCATTAATATATACATATATTGTACAATACAACGATAAACTATATACGACTAAAGTCGATTATTTCACACCCACCATCTTGATTCAGTTGAATTAAAAATGTCCTTCTACGACAAATCCTTTTGTACGCCAACGCTTATTCTGCTTAATACCGTTAACATTTCAACAATAATTATAAGGTATTAATTATTATTATAGCTACAATGATATATTTGTTTAATTCATAATTAACTTTCACGAACAGTATTTTTATCTTAATAACAATTTCAATCGATTACTTAGTCTTAAACTAATTGTCTAATAACCGAGGTAACAACACTTCTAATTATAAAGTGAAACTAATAAAAATTTTAATATGAAAATTAAGTAATGCTCATCTAATATATTTTATAATTCTATTTAATAAGAAAAAAAAATTATTTAAAAAAATTTTTATCCTAAACTGTTTGTAAACTTTTCATCCGCTCTGAATAAAAATGTATGGTAATCATTATAAAAAATGTACAATATATACGATAAATATAAAAAATAATAATAAAACAAACTTTTTGAAAAAGCTTTTTATTTTATAGTATAGGCATGACATGCATGTCTTTCCACTCGTTATGCTCCAAATTGAATGGATTATTAGGGCGACCCTCTTATTGGAAATGAAATAGAAATGGAAGAATCAGAGGCTTTGCTTGGGCGAAACTTAACTGACTGAGACCGATGAACATTAAAAAGAATTGTAGCCGGACAACATAAAACAATTGCGGCAAAAGTGACATGAAAACTAGTCAGACACTGTACGAATCTATTCCGCGAAGAATTGCATTTTAAAAGCAAATGGTGGTCATATGGCAAATAGGCCAGGTGTCCATATTATTTTGTCCATACCCTGTATACATGATTCGAAATAGTGATAAAGAAATTTATACATGTATGATGGCTACTTCTAGAATTTGTGTTATTTTGAGATTTGGTTTTTATACCCTCCCCCTAAGATGGGCTATACTGAGTTTGGCAACTACCATGAGCAGGCTTCAAGCACTTAAATCCCAGTCAATTTAACCATATCCAGTTATTAATTTCAAGTCTTTCAATCAATCATTATTTCCTACCTCTGACTTTAATGATCGCCAATATTTCGAATCTAATATTGTTATAATTATTTATAGATATCAATACATTTATGTGTCTATTTACAACGAGAGTAGACAGGCAGACACGCCGTAGACATTAGTGAGTGTATAGCGTATAAAAATCGTCTGAAGTTTTCTAGAGAAGAATAAGGTTGTCCGCATATGTATACATTTTGCATATAAACGTTTCATGTATGTAGACTAGTGAGGGTGTAAAGTGATGATGTTGAGAGCGTACCTAAATAATTTGTTTCGATCATACAAATATATCGCTTACTTACCAAACAAACTCTATTGTAATTAATGAAAAGTGTGTGCAGTTCATTAAACATGAATTTCTGTGTCAAGTTTGAGTGACAACTTATGACGGTCACGGAGATTTTGCATATAAATTATTATACTATACAACGCACACAAGTTACAACTGAGGATAAATTTACATATTTGCCTGAGTTTTGTTGCTGTTTTTTTCTTGTGCAATCTGTATATTGTAATAACAACTGTATCAGAATGGAGACATATGGTTTAAGAAAATGCGTTTACGCGTTACTAGTAAGAGTCATGCCTATTAACATACATGTATGTATGTAGGCTGGTAAGATTTGCGAGGCGCTACTAACACAATGCAATTGAAAAAAACAAGTAAGAAAACTAAATTTGGATTAGGCCAAATCTTAAATATCCTCTACCTCCACAACGGTAGGCGTGGCAAATATATATATATATATATTGCGCCCTCTAATAGTGTATATCATACGTATCAGCTTGGTAGTCTAGTTTTATGATGAATATGTTTTTTGTAAATTGTAAGCGTGTCTATTATCCGATCACGCCCATTTTTGGCACTTCAGTCAACGGGATAACTAAGTATATGCGTATTAAATTTCAAGCTCCTAGATCAACTTTTCTGGCAGATATAAAGATTTTTATTAATTGTGGGCATGTCTGTAATCCGAATACGCCTATTTTTGGCACTTAGATGAAGCTTACATTCATAGATGTACATACCAAATTTCAAGTTTATAGCTCAATTTTTGTGGCAGATAAATAAATTTTTGTCAATTGTGGGCGCATCTGTTACACGACCATGCCCACTTTTGGCACGTCCATTAACGAACTAATTATAAATATATGTATTAAATTCTATCGTTATAGGTCAATTTTTAAAGCAAACAAATAAAAATGTTGTCGATTGTAGGCGTGGCTGTCAATCGATTTAACCCATTTTAAATAGGGATCTACATGCAGAAACTAGAAAGTGGTGTATGAACAGAATATCAGCTTAATATTTCAAAAGTTACGGACGGACGGACACACAGACAGACAGACATGTTTAGATTGCCTCAGTTTTTGATGCTGATCAAGAATGTTTATAACATATCTGGTTGTTGCAAGTGCAGTAAAAACTTAGTACACCTTTCGTCTGGTGTAGAGAGTATAATGGCGCACATGTGTAAATAAATGCTAAATATATGATGATGTATTAAGTTTTTTTTTTTTGGAAAATCCTCCAAAAACACTTCTTTCACTGATTGTTATAACAATTCGTAACAATTGCAAGGGCTGTCATAAACATATAAGCACCTAATGCCTAACCAGGAAGTATTGTTATAGAAATTAGGGAGATATTACCTATATTACACACACACACACACACACACACACACACACACACACACTTGCTTGTATATATGTATGTATTACAAAATATTTGCTTGTATTCTTTCTATTGACATGTGTTGTTGTTTAATGCTGTCCTCTATGAAATGTTTTTTTTTTTTTATAATGTTGTCAAACCATATATGAGAAACATAACAACAATAACACCAATAAGATCAATGGCAACACGTTACTTTATATTATTATTCCAGGCTTAGAACAACACGCCCAAATTTGGTAAATACTGGCGCCATTAGTTACACACAGATCTCTATAAATGTATGCTTTCCGCCTGGCATGGCAAACAGTAAAAATTATGAAAAAAAAAAAAAAAATGAATAATGATATTATACAATATGTCGCATACAACCAATTATTTTACACCCTAAATAGGCTTTATGGTATGAATAAATTGAGTTATGTTTAATGATGAAAACGACAATAAACAATCAAAGGATTTGTAAAATGCAGACAGAGGAAAATTGAATTAGCAAATTATGCAGCAACCAGTCGGCCCCTATACATATTTTAACGATTTCGGTTGGTTTCTAGAGATTAATAGAGTTGTACACAGTGTCAAAAGTAGATGTAATGAAAAACTAAATTTGGTTTCACATCTCTATATAAAGTGTGTGGGCGTGGCAGGTACCTCATTACGTTTTAGATACTCTTCAACTCCACAAAACAAATAGTAGGCGTGGCATGTACCTGATTACACCGCTTCTGCAGTTTTTATATTACGTATCAACTAGCAGGTCAAACTTTCACATAAATAAGTTTTCCGACGACGCCTTTTATTGGTACAACGATGGATACTAAATCTCAACTTTGTAAGTAAATGTTTGTGGCTGATAGAGTTTTTTGTCGATTGTGGGCGTGGAACTTAATCGATTTTAACCAATTTAATTAAGAAACTACTCAAAATTTACGACTGCGGACGTTCAGAACAACAATAGATACATAGACATGCGGACACACGGACGGACAAGTTTCCATGAAGTAATACCTGATGGCAGTACCACAGGGGGGATGGTAGACGCTGAGAAATGTGTGTTTTAGTACATAAGTATATAAAAGGCTGACGCCAGGTCCAGCTTTGCATATGAATCGCGTATAAGAATGACTGTTGGTATCTATGAAATTTCACACTATAAGGTCGATAAAAGCCAAAAAAAAAAAAAAAAAAAAAACGGACGAATAAGTTTAGATCAACTTAGATTTTGATGGAAATCAAATCAAATCGAGATTTATCATATTTAAGCGGTCAACGCATGATTTTGTTAAATCTCTGAAAATTGAAAAATTTAGCTGTAATTGAAAAGTGAAAAATTTGTCATCTTTTTATATGTAGTAAACATAACAAAAATTAATTAAATGGACAGCATACCAAACATGCTTCAACTTGACTATTTAATGGTGTAAAAAAATCACCAACAAATATGCTTGCTTGCTTGCTTGCCTGCTTGCTTCTTATTACATATATGGTCATTGTTATTATACACAGACATACAATTCCTCAGAATATTATTCCAGTTGGTTGTTGTTGTGATTGTTAATTTTTTTTTTTTTTATTATTTTTTTTTTTTGTTTATAATACACACTTAATCAAATATAACGTACGGAGGCAAACAAAGCGTTATATAAAGTATACAACAGATTTTATAGTTTTCTAATAGATTGGCACGAGTCAATCGTATTGCGGATAGAAACCCTAGAGACTTAATAGCGTACACATTCCATTAACAGTACAAATGCTCAAGAGCAACAATAACTGAAACTTGAGTGCCTTACATAGATGAATGTGTATTCGTAAACACGCGCTTAAACACACACACATACACACACACACACACACACACAAACACATATTAATACAAGAACGTTCATCTGTAACATTTACACATATACGTATATGTGACATGTGCGAGTGTGTTTATATAATACAACAACATAACGAAAAAAAAAAATATCAATTAAGTTTTCACTCACGTCCCATGTCAACAATGTGTACATTATACGAATCGTGTTTTATGCAGTATCGTGTATGTGTGTGTGTGTGTGTGTTGCATTGACTTATTGTTGATACTAACTTTGTAACATCTGACGCGGTTGGCTTTTGTTATTTGTTGTTGTTGTTGTTGTTGTTTTTGTTTTTGTTTATTATGTACTTATTACACATTTAATGCGAGACTCATTTAAAAAGAAATCATCAAATCAATTCACTACAGCAGCTGCTGCTACTGCTACTGCCACTACCGTATCGCTATTGCATTAATATTGGTATTGGCTTAATGTCTTTCCAACTGTTGAACGTTGAATGGTTGGTTGTACAAAACGCTTATGCCATATTAAATAACAAAAGTTGGTATTTTTAAATGAAAATCGTATACGATTAAAATCAACATTTTATTGCACAAAGGTTTTACAATTATACAATTAAATCTGTTCTTTCTTAAACAGCTTGTGTGTGTGCTCTGCCATCTGATGTTACACAAGATTATATATTTCAAAAAAAAAAAAAAACAACTCTTCTTCCTAAATATAATTATAGATGAAATAATAATAAGAGAAAATCTTAGAAACACTATAACTCTCCAGAGTGAAAAATTGTTGCCAAAGGTGGGCAATTATTTTTTAAATCCTCCACATAAAAATAGAAGGCATAGCCAGTTGGCTATTCTGTTTGCTTAAAAGGAAGCCTTAGTGACTCTCCAAATCATATATATTCTTAACCAGTATCAAAAGCGGAATCGATCTAAAGTTATATCTGTCGGCGTGTCTGTCTGTTATTGGCATTTTCGCAGTCGCAAATGTTGAGATAATAAACTGACATTTTTCAAACACATACTTCTAGTTTTTTTTTTTCGCGAACTCCGCTTTAAATTCGACAAAATCGGTCCAGAGTCATGCCCACAATGGTTAAAAGTTGTTTTATTTGCCTCAAAAATTGAGCTATCACATGGAAATTTGATATACATATATGCCTGCATCCATTGAAGTGTCAAAAATGGGCGTGTTCGGTCAACATAAATGCTCACAATTTACTAAAAATCTTATTCAGCCACTTGCCAGTTGATACGTTATGCATGCCCGTTTTTAAAAGGCGTCATCATGTCCTTGTCATGCCTACTGATATTTAAGATTCATCCTAAGCCATATGTAATGTTTTTATACCCTGTGCCACTTATGTCAAAAGGTATATTAAGTTTGCGCGATCAATTCAGAAACAAAATCTGAATCATGATTAAACCAAGCCCGTCTGCCTGTTTATATTAATTTGTACTTATCGGTTGTATTTTTTCAAATATTTCGATGAAATTTTGCAAAAGGACATGTATTGGTCCAAAAATAAACCATATCGGTCTATTTTTAAAACGCTTTCTCATATAAGGTTTTAGTACATAAAATGGAAGAAGACGGAGAATAATTAATTGGCTTAATATTTGGCTACGGCAAATTTTTTCCCGATCGGACCATTTTTACAACCCCTCTCCCTACAATAATATTTCACGCAGTGACTTTTATATGACAAAGCCTTGCATTTACTGCTACAACTGAGCTGATTGTAGCACAATTTAAGTAATGTAGGGTATTCGATTTTCTTTTGTTACTTGTTATTTGTATAGATTACATAAAGTTATTACATAACTTTCTGTTTAATAATAATGTATTTAAATAATTCCGCATCTTGGTTTATTTTGCGAAGAAAAGCAAAAAACCATAAATTTAATCAATGTCTGTGCCAGAGAGATGAAATAAGGCAAGACAGTTGACAGCATCATATATCAACACACAGCCCACGTGATACATGATGATAGTTCGTAACAACATATAAACAAGTAGCAGTTACTCGACTGTCATAAATAAAATGTAATAAGAGACCATTGTAATGTTTTAAAGTGTATACAATAATACATTATATTAATCCTTGCTTTGTGTAAATCGTTCATTTTTGTTGTAAAGGTAATGCGAGTGAGTGCCCTTGTTTTCTTATCTCTCGTGACAGTAACGAGTCTTTAAACCGTTATATATCATCTCTGTCTCATAGTAATTACAATATAATGACATATAGAATTCTCTCCTATTCTCTGTTTAGTTAAAATTTAGTTAAAATGTGACCAATATCCCTGCATACAGTCATTAACAGGATATATGTTTAATTTGTTTTAAAAAAAAAAAGATAAACTGGACTTTTATATACATATCCAACATAATAAAAACATGAGCTGTTGTGTTCGTTGACGGAATTTTCAACTGCTCTCACAGCTGCCAGACTATGAGGCTTTTTTTTTCCTACCTTGTATCATGTATGGTATATGGATGGATGTGCTTGTTATATATACTCGTATGTGTGTGATGGATTCAACAGACTACAATGATGGCTCAGAAATAATAGCAATAACAATAACAACAACAATGACAACGACAACAACATCCATACCACCAATAACGCCAAAATGATAATATTGGGTTGTTGCTGAAATGATTGTTACGTACATTTTGTTTGGCTATGATTATGTTTGTATATGGTTTGTTTGTTTGTTTATGTGTTGTTGTTTTTTGTTGTTGTTTTCTTTTTTTCTTTTTTTCTTTCTTTAGTTCGCGTTTTGCTGTTGTTGTGATTGTTTGTAGCGCTGTTGTTATGTGACTCGTGTCTCTTATGCTGGGCGGTAGCATAATTCTTTTGAAATTGTTTACAAAATGATTGTTCAGACGACAGACTCTTGCTGGCCATGCATGTAATTCAATATAGCCGGAATGGACTGGACGGTAAAGCATTGTATTGGGATGAAAACTTGTGCTAAGGCTGTTATAGTGATGGTAATTATTATTATTGTTGTTGTTGTTGTAATGTTATTGTGTGGCATCCATATGATTGGTATGTTACCCATTCAGTATACACGCGCGTACGTGTGTATGTTTGTTCAATTCTATATATAAAGACATCATTCAAGTTAAGTTTATGAGCGTGCCACTGCTATCAATGCTATACCGCGCATTTGTTAGCCAGCATATGCATCCCATGTATCCCTTTAGTATTTCTTATTATTTGTGTGGTAATCTGATATCATTTTGGTTAAATAAGCAAATATAAAGTGTACAATACATTGTAGAGTCAGAACAATAATAAAAAAGTACCCAAAAGTTGATTTTTTTCCTTTTTCGTTTCGTTTGAATGTACAAATGGAATAAAGTATTGCCGAAGTATTGCTTCCTGATAATGTCTGTCTGTCTGTCTGTCTTACCATTTGAACCTTGAACCTAAAACATTCAAGTTCATAAAACTGTAAATAATATGAAATGAATGTAACGAATGGTATTTATGAAGAGTATTTATACCCTACACCATAATAAGTTTGTGCTGATGTTTGTAACTCCTAAACGGCAAATGCCCTCATTCAATTATACTGATCAATTCAGAGTCAAACTTTGAATCGATTTAACAAGGTCCGTCTGTCTTATCCAACTGTTCAGGTAAATTTGTGTCAAAGTTTGAGAATTTTGAGACATTTTGATTAAATTTGGTACCAGGTCATATATTGGTTTAGAGAAGATTTCTATTCAAAATTAATCGAAGTGGACCATTTTTGGAACCCCTTCCCATATAAGATTCCACTATAATAGAAGTTTTTATATGAAAAAATTTTACAAATTTTAATATTTTTTCACCACATTATGCGAAGAATACTAAATAAATAACTGTGCCAAATTTGAACCCCTTTCCATATAAGGTTCTATTAAGACGAAAGCTGTTATATGGAAAAAAATCGCAATTTTTCATATTTTTACACCAAATTTTATAAAGAATAGTTACTTAGCTTAATAATTGTGTTCCAAATTTGAATCCAATCCGGCCATTTTTAAATCCCTTTTCCATATAATCATATTTCAGGAAGAGACTTGTATGGTAATACCTCCTGCTTACTGGTATAAATAGTTATTATAGCATTTATTGTGAAATTCTCGAGCTTGACCGACTATAACATTTTCACTTGTTTTAGTAGTGCCATGTATATGACTCACACATCACCACTAAAATCGGTTGCGATTTTTTTGTAGAATATAAAATATTTGGTCTTTGCCAAATTTAGTTTTTTGTACATTTTATTAAATTATCATCAGTAGCAGTTGACAAATAGTAGCATATCAGGCTTCATCTTATGATTCATTGACTTGTTTTCATCAATATGTTAATTTGGAAAACTTTTCTCTAGATGAGATTTATGAAATAATATATTAGTGGCATCATACATCAGCCACCTAAACAATAATAAAAAATATTTACATATTTCTCCAAAAATACATTACAAACGAATTCAAAGTGAAGTTTAAGAAAATCACATTATTTTTTATTTTGAAAACAAAAAGAATAATCTTTTTGATAGTATATATAAATATAAATTGCTCTAAACATTTAGACAGTTATGCGATGCAAATTAGCAAGAAATACTTTTTTATATAATTTAGCCAAAAAAAAAAAACATTATTTATCATAAAACCAAAAAATTTAACTTTAACTTGATAAATATTTGGATTGATGTGAAAAATGAACTCACCACCAAACACCCAAATCATTAAACAATTCGTTAGGAGTGGGTAATTTATAATTTTCATCCAACCATTTGGTTGCAGCTTCTTCGTCCCCATTCCCAGCATAATCCTTTCTGTAACCCAATTTACGTAAATCTTCATCATCATCATCATCTTCTTCGTCTTCTTCATCATCTTCATTGGTCACAGCTTCCAATGTTTTGGTGCTACGTTGTAATGGGGCCAAACGTTTAACTGCCGCTCGACTTATGGGCATCGGTTGTACTTTTAATATTGAATGCATTGTACCCAATTCTTTGGATTCCACCGTATGTACTTCCGCTTTTATGGCAGCTGTATTTTTAGCCACATCTTCTACCTTGGCGGTTTGTACTTCACCAAGGGTGTTCTCATCACTACCGGCCAATTTTATTAATCTTTCAAATAATGTAGTTAACTGATAACGAAAGCGTTGGTAGTCGAAATTTATTTTAGTTTGTAATGTCGAATCCAACATATTGTTGGGAGAAGTTATGGTAGTTTTGTTGGACTGCAGTGGACCATAATGATGTAGCATATCGATGCTGGGAGACATGGTCTCCTCCCAACTCTATATGCAAACAACGAACAAATATTACTAAAATGTACGCTTCAATAAATAGGTTTTTCATTTCAGTTACCGACTCAGTCCAATCTTCTGCTGGTACACTCAATACTGATGTTATAATATTGATAAGTTTCTCCTCCAATTTTAAAGTGTTTATAATAAGTTTAGCAACAGTTAGAGCACAACTAAGATTACAACGTTGCCTGAAGTGAGCAAATAAAATATAGCACAGGTTCTCATACGTATGTGAATACCTTAAGCATTAATTAATACCTTATTTCAATTTTACGCAGTTCCATCAATTTATCACCTTCCTGTATAAGTTTATCATAATTCTCTTCAATTTGCATAACCAGTGATTCTTTGGGTTCATCGTCTAATTTTTCTTGTAAATTCCGTTGCAAATCTTTAAATTGTTGCCACAACAAATCCAACTCCATCTATAAAACAGCAAATTATTATAACGTTATATAATACTCTGCTATGACATTTATAAAACCATTTAATTACCTGTTGTTTGCGTATACTTTCTTGAGTTTCATAGTGTACATCCATGCACTGCAGTATAGCTTGATGGGGTATCACTGAGTTAGCCATTATATATTGTGTAGCGCCATTTATTTGTCCCTTTACTTTCAACTTTTCATTATTCAATGATTTGTCAGTGCCTTCCAAACTTTTATTGAGTAAACGTTCCACAATTAAAGGAAAACTTTCTAAAATATCCGACTGTATTCTATATGATATAAAAATTAATATTACATCAAGGGTAAGGAATACATTCCCACAAAAAAGGTCCCATCCGATCCATTCTCAATAGAGACGCTTTCTTATCCAAGGCATATCCTTGTAGCAAATTTTACCGAAATATCTCACAAAATGCGTCTTGTAGCTTGCCTACAAATATATATGGATGGATAGACGGACAGACGGACATGGTTAAACCGATTCAGACTTTAATTCTGAATCGATCGGATAAAAAATAAAAAAGCTAACGGTTAGAGAGAAACTTATTCTAAATGGATCGGTATAATAAAAATGGGGTGCCGGTTTCATATGTCATGCGGAGCTGTAAAGTAAAAAAAATTTTCAAATTTTTACCTAACACGATTGGAATTTTTAGCCAACAGTACGGTTACTGTTTCTCCACTTGTATTATCGTCCGATGTTAATAACATTAAACCCAAAGCCTGCTCCTCGTCTTCACTATTAACAAATTCCGGCAGAACATTATTTAGTTTCAATGATTTTTCAGATTTTAAATTTATTGTGTACGTAAGTTTTATGAGGGCAGTTTTTTGTGGTTGGTGCACCTTAAAAAACATACTCAACGGCAGATATGCGGATTGTTGGATCACACGTGGTACATTCTTATTGCAATTCAGAAAAGAAAATATAAGAATTTTTTGCTCAAATTTTTACAATCTGAAAACAAATCTTACTTGTAATGTAATAAATGAAGCCAACACTTCCACTTTGGCGGTGGGAAAATGCAACAGTTCAGCTATATAAAATTCCAAATGTAGAGTTTCCTTAGAACCGGCCTTCACTAAGGTGTAGGTGAGTGGGTCCTGGCTGCAACGTATTCCCTCGGGCATATTAAATAAAATTTGCAGTTCACTTAAATCACACTGGCTACTCCAGCTACATTGACCAGTACTTATGGGCAATTCCTTCAAAGCTACATTGGCCGGTATATCCTCCATTAAAAAATTATCTGCTTCTGTTTTGGTCTCTTCATGTATGACAAACGTCAATTGTACATCATCATAAGCTTGCTTGTTAATAGCTTCCATATCTTGTAGATCGGTGGCTATTTTAATTTCCTGCTCCAATTGTTGCAATTCGGTAAAAGCGTCGTGGAAACTCAAGTCCTTTTTCGTCAGAGGCGGTACTTGAAATACATATGGATCGGAACCTAAATAACCCAAACGTAACTGGCCAGTCGGTCCCAATGTTACAATACAGCCCGGCAAGCCATTTAAATTTGATCTTTGTATGGCCACAGGAGCTTCGTAGTTGGTGTGAGCACCCCATATAATGTTGGCATTCTCATATATAAACAATTTCGATTTATCCGAGGCAATAATTGTTATTAGACGAGCTGTGGGTTCTTTAAAAAAAAAAAACGTTATCTAAGCTTCCAATTTCTACATAAGAGACTTACCCCAATAATAGCCCACCACAAAGGAATAAAAACACTTGGGTATATAGTCCAATTTTAGAATGAATTCCACTTTACCGGTATCGCTGACACATAAAAAATTGTGCTCCCCCAGTATCATTATAGAAGCATAATTACTAAAACAAAAGACATACATTGCCAAGACAACATCATCGTCAGATTGAAGGAATATCTAACCTTTGAACCTGAACAATGGACATATCAACAATACCTTCCCCCAAACATACAGACCATACTGGCTGATAGTGTGAATTATTTATCGAGGAATGAGATAAATCTTGATACCTAAAAAAAATAAACAAAAATTATTTACAAAAAAACCGTTAAGGTCTCCTTCTCATTGCTTACGTAAAACACTCTAAATTCCAGGCTGAAGCTAAGCGGAAGAAACTATCAGTCCGCTCACCATATACTAAAGGAGTGGGTAGAGCCCGTTCACCGGGAAACATACACTCATACGTAATGCCATCTTGTTCATAAAATGTCAACGATCCATCCAAATGTGTGATGCAGAAAAACTCGCGACCCTTCACTTTACCGAAATGACCTTTGCACAGCGAAAAGGCTGAACGTTTAAAACGGTAGGCGTGCAATTGTTGTAACTGTAATTGAGCGCCATGTTCCGTAATGCCGCCAATACTTTGAAGATTATAAATTACCACCGTGTACGGATGTAGAATGGCCAATTGATTGGTATTCTCGGAACGTTGATTACTTTAAAAACAACAACACATGCGACTAAATGAATTAAAAAACTTATTGTGCTCAAATGAAAATACACTGAAGTACCTACTAAATCGTCCAGCATACACGCCCAATATAGGAGAACTGTCGTATTGTTCTAATAAAAGATCGGTAGCTCTATAATTGTAAGTTTTACCATTAACGTCCGCTTCGTAGCTGGGATAATATATGCTGAGGTGGCCACCATGTGTTCCCACAACGATATAATTCTTTTCCATATTTTCTACACCGAAACGAGCACACAGCAAACTAGCTACATCATAGTTATCTTCCAAATCGGAACACTGAGTTGACCACCAATTGCATACGTTGAATAAAGACATGATGTGTAGGATGGATGATTATGTCAAAAAATTCGATTGCAAAGCAAAAATTTTGTCTTTTTCTTTTCGAAATAGCGAGTTGCTAGGCAACGTTCATGGGACAATGTCCCATGTAGAATATAGATTTTATTCTATGTAGTCTACATCAGAGGTCTGCAAACTTTTTGAATCACTGGCCAAAAATTCCAACCAGATATTAATTGTTACTCCTACAGTTATGCTATAATTACTGTTCGTTTGTGTTGCTTGTAAGTGCTTATAATTTCAAGTTCATAGCTCAATTTTTGTGGCAGTTGAATGAATTTTTGTGGGTTGTGGGCGTGGCTCCTAACTAAAAGTTAAACTAAAAGTGTTTATACAAAATTTCTGCTAAATATCTCAAAATTTACGACCTTCCCATTTTTATAGGATCTCTAGCACCTGCTTCACATTTGTGTATACGAGTACATATGAAGAAGTATTAACGAATATATACAAAAATGAAAATCAATAAATATATATATGTATATAGTAAAAACTTATTAATAACCCTTTCGATTGAAGCCTTGTACACTTTTTTCCATTGATCATAACTCACGTACAGTTAAGTTATCTTCCAATTGCAGTCTATTCAACGAGGACAAATGTAAAAATGTAAAATGCTTTTGTTTGTTCTTTTTTTTATTGAAAAAATTTGATTTTATTTCATGAATGCATACATTGCGGATCATTAATCCATTTGACATGTACAGCATCTTGCATATTTCATACTTTGCTATTTTTATTATTTCTCTTGCTCTGGAATATTAAATTAGAAATAATCACTAAAAATTCAATTCAATTGCATATTTTGAAACGCCACTGTGATTATAGAATAGTGTTCTTTAATATAAAAAAATGTTTATACCCACCATCACATATATGTGTATGAGGGTATATATCCATTTGTCAAAAGGTTTGCAACACCCATAAGGAGCCATTGTAGACCCCACAAAGTATATATATTCCGAGTACGTATGGACATGTCTGTCTGTCCGTGCATGTGTATAATCTGTGGTGATCATTCTCTTGGTGCCACAAATCGAGATATTCTAAATTTGACAAATGCTGGTAGAGTTCATGCAATAGTTGGCATTGAAATTGGGCAAAATCTGTCAAACAACACGCCCAATTTACATGTTGTTGCATCAAAAGCTTTTTATGTTTTTCTTTTTGACATTTTAAATATTCCGCATTGCTTATAAAGTACAGATATACAGATGATGTGTACACTCCCTGTGAAGCTTTGGTACATCGATGGTGGGTGTTGAAGATTTGGCCACAGCCTAATATAGTTTTTTTATTTGTTTTCTTTCATTTGAATAAAATATTGAATATTTTCAAATGATCATGTAACTAATTCATCTTGAATACAAAACTATAATATTCTACGACTAATTAAGTAAAATTCGTTAAATAAAATCTTATAAAAATTGTATGTAAATATTTACATGTTGTTGCTTTAGCTGATCATAACTGCAGTAGTAGTTGTATGTTAAGAAATGTAACATTTTGTTTTAAGAACAAGTAATACTTTTTAGGCAAATTCTTTGTTGCATTCTAATGAAATTCTCTGCGAACACTTATTAATAGAATCAAATAAAATTAAAAAAAGAATACGTGTAGAGTATATTCAGCTGTAAATCTATTCCTTTTCACTACGTATTTGCATAATTTTCTTCTTCACCAGTGTGCGTACTTGCTGTTGGGTTGTAGTTACAGTTTGTTGTTGTTGTTGCTGCTGCTGCTGTTGTTGTAGCTGTTGTTGTTGTTGTTGTTGATTTGTTATATTACCAGCTGGCATTCCTGTTGACTGTGGCATGGTAGTGGCAACAGTTATGGTGGCTCCTGTAGAGGTTTGAGTTATCGTCATTACCTCTGCAGGAGAAGTGTTAGCGCTGTTAATATTAGCACTTACACCGGACGATGCGCTTACCACTACGTTTTGTGTGGATTGTTGCTGCTGCTGCTGCTGTTGTTGTTGTTGTGGAGATGACTGCTGTTGCTGCTGCTGCTGTTGATGTTGTTGTAAAGTTTGTTGTTGCACTACAGCTACCAAATTACCGCTGGCTGTGGTTTGCAAACGTACCGGACTGGCGTTTTGTCGTTGATTTTGTTGTGCAGCCGCTTGCTGTTGTATGGCGGTAATAATCGCTTGCTGCGTTTGTGATTGAGTGCCGCCAGCCGTTGCCACCTTAATAGTGCCGGCTATATTTTGACCGCTAGCCACATGTGCACGTAAATTGCCGGCTGCCAAGGCTTGGGCGGAAGCCGCTGAAACTACCTAAAAATACATGTCATAAGAAAATAAAATGAATTCACAATCCACACAGTACAGGGAAGGACTGGACCCTTCCCGCCGTATTCTTTTGATACTTAACACAAACACATCGTTTTAGTCGTATTAACAACTACAACAACAACATTATAAGATATTAATGGATTAAGGTGTCATCAAACAAATTGCTTAGGCTAAAGAGTCTGACCTTTATCATGAAGCTGTTCATATAAAATATTATCCAAAACTGTACTTACTTGAATAGTTTGCCTCTGATTGGCTTGGGGGGACATTGTGACGGGTATCACTCGGCCTACACTGGTCTTGCCTAAAACGAAACCGGTAGTGGCAAGAGAGCCCGATTGTCCTTGACGCATGACTTGTTGTATTTGCTGCACCGTCACAGAACTGGGCAATGATTTTGTGTTTTGTATGTGTACGAGTTGGGTTTGAACAGCACCGCCCCCACTGCTGCCACCAGCCGCATTGCTAATGCCAATCTTTTGTGACGTTACGGTGGCGGTGACCGATTGCTGCGATTGTTGTTGCTGTTGTTGATGGGGGCTATTTGTCGGAGTTATTGTCGTGCATTGGGCTGACTGTGTTTGCTGAGAGCCCACAATATTGCCAGTAGCTGCTGCAGCTGCCGCCGCTATTTGGGTCATGCGCGATATTTTCCGTGGCATAGCCAAATGTTGCTGCATGTGCAATTGACGCATTTGTGATTGGTTTGCCATGGTCACCTTGATCTGACCGCCCGGCTTCAAATGCGACAAAGCCATATTTACCGTGTTTTGCGCTTGACTGGTGCCACCAGCTAGACTAACGCTGCCGCCGCCGCCACTCCCACCTACAGCAGTTGTTGATGTTTTCACTAAAGTGGCGATTTGTTGCGGTGTCACTTGTTGCAGGACCTGTTGCCCTTGGTTCTGTATGCCTTGTTGTTGTTGTTGCTGTTGCTGTTGCTGTAAACCGGTATTGGTCACTGCTGTGCCTCCTGTTTGTTGCAACTGTACTCCTGCCGCTGAAGTAGTGGCAAAGATCTGTCCACCATGCTGTAATACTTGCGTCGTTTTTTGATGCCCTGCAGCATTAATCATTTGCCTCTTTACCAGCAACATTTCACTGTCTACCACTTGCCGAGTCACGGTCTGTTTACCAGCGGCAGCTGCAGCGGCCACTTGCTTAATAAATTGCGCTCTAGTTTGTTGTGGTGGTTGAGTGTGTATCGGTCCGCCAGTAATGCTGGTTGCCGAAGCACCACCTTGGCCACCCGTTGCCGTTAATGCTGCCATATTCGAGGTGGCCACGGTCACCTTTTGACCACCCTGTACCACTTGTACAGTAGTCGGTCCAGAATTGCCTTGCATCAGATTGCTCTGTATTATGCCGGCCGTGTTAACTAAAGTTTGACCGGCTTGCAACATCGTTTGTTGACCTTGTTGACCAGATGCTGCAGCTTGTAAAACTTTCAATTGCTGCCGTTGTCGATATAATTGTATGTGAGTGGGTTGCTGGCTGGCAACTGGTGTCCCCGCATTAGAGGGGGAGGTCAATTTCCCACCTTGTTGCAATGAACTCACACGTATACCTTTGGTCATCACTTGTTGTGTGCCGGCTGGCAGAGAAGCCAGTTGTATTTGGGCTGCTTGGAATTGAGCCTGAGCCACATTCGAACCCAAATTGGACATGGAAACAATTGTGGGACTGGGATTGCCAGCAGACCTCTGTTGAAGGACAACGTCTTGCAGGGTGGTGGTGCCCGATGGTGTCGCCACAATCCGTTGAGCTCGCAGCGCGGAAGTGTTTAATGTACTAACTGTGCCTGTGGGCTGACCCAAACTACTCGATGTAGTCAACACCGTACCTACGGTGGCCAGCTGAGATACCGACACCACTTGGGGTAGAGACTGGGTGTGAACTATAGTACCCACTGGGGGGGAACTGGAAGCGATCGCTTGTTGTGGTGATATGGACACTATCTGGGCTGTGGATGAATTGGGCTGAACAGTGGCATGATGCTGTTGTTGGGTTTGCACATTGGACGATATGGTTTGTACCGGTGTTGTTAGAACAACGGACACAGAAGATGGCGTTGCAACCAAACTACCGGTTGCACCGGCCTGTTGGTGTAATTGCAAGTGTGACGCCTGTTGACCGGCACCAACGTTTGTGCTGGCACTTTGTTGTTGTAATTGCTGCACCTGACCGCTGGTTAACAAACCAGATTGTGGCGCCACAATAGCTTTCACTAATTGGGTTGTTGTGGAGGCACCATGACGCCCCATCAAGTGTGTTGGTTGATTGCCTTGCAGCACACCTCCTGGCGTTACATGACTTTGTGTTACATTGCTGGCACCAGTGCCGTGTTGCAGTACAATTGCTGTTGCCGTTGCCTGTTGTTGCTGCTGCTGCTGATGTTGTTGTTGTTGTTGTTGAATTGCCGTAGACGTTATATGCTGTATTTGTAGCTGTTGATGATGGACCAACTCTTGCAATTGCTGTTGACTCTGTTGTATGGGCTGCTGCGTTTGCTGTACCACATTAATGGATTTACCGACAGACGGCAATATGCCGCCACCACCTACACCTAAAGTAGTTTGGGTTGCTGGTGGTGGCAATGTTGGGTATGGTGCCCTTTGCTTTTCTCGCAACTTAGTGGAGCGCATAACGGCTATCGCCTGTGGCGTTATCGGCTGATCATAATTAACCACGCCAAAGTCTTGCAACACCTCCATATGTTTGGGATTCATTAGACTGGGCGTGCTAAACTGTCGTTTCGGCGGCGGCGCCTTCTTCAGGTACGCACCCTTCATGCAATCGAAACGGGAACGCATGATTTTCGTAAAAGACGAATTATTGTCATTCACGTACAATTGCGTGCTGCGCAGACAACGCAACGGTCCTTTCAAATATTCAAATTTTATGGCCGTTTTCGATTTCTTTTGCTTTTTGGGACTCTCCACCAATTTGCCCTCTTCGCGCGCCTGTATAACGGTCTCGTAGCGCCAACGGCACTGTTTAGGTGAACGATAAGCCTTCGAACAGGTATTTACAATTTCGGCCACTAGATCCCAATTCGGTGTATGACCGGGTGACAGTAACATTAGATTGCAGGGCAATCCTTGCAGATTAACCAGAACATGGAGTATAGCAATATCTTCAAAAATGGCCCATTCGGTCATGCCTTCGGGCTCACTCATTATCTTCTGCGGCAATGGCAGCTTTAAACCCGGTATCTGAATGTTCGGTTTGAAAATTCCACGATAACGTTGATTTTTCAAATCGCGCCGTAAACGTGCTATGGCAGCCGACGGTCGATCGAAGAGAGATCGTGGGGCGCAAAACATTTCTTCGCGACGTATCTTGGCCGGGCGACGACCACCATCCAATAGAAAGCCGGCCTCATTCCGAGATCGCTTATAATCTTTCTTCACATAGACGGGCGGCAGCTCCGATTCCGCCATGGGCTCCAGATCATACATGAAGGACAACGAATAATCTATATAAATGTCATCGTCATTCTGTGGAGGTGTGGGCGGACACCACATCTATAAAATTGACAATAAATCAAATAAGAATCATACACGCGCGTTTCCATGCGTTTTCAACAATTTCAATTGATTGAATTTCTTTATTATCCACTTACCGGCATAAGCTCCAAGGAACTTGAGGAAATCCAGATCTATGTTAAGACACAAATATTATATTCGTTGAAACGGGGTGGGGTGGGGGGAGAGTTATATACACGTCCCAGCGTTGGCACAAAATGATTTTCATACGAATTTGCACATACGACAAGTGTATAGAAATGAAAAGAAAAATAATATATGTTTGTTTAAAATATTATTTTCTACATAAACAACAATTTTTCTTTACAAAATAGTTTTGGTGTTTTACGAGCTTTATTTACAAAAAAAAAATATTTTAAAAAATAGATAATAATAATAATTGTTTATCTTCTCCGCGTAGAGGAGAGCGTTACTTACAAAGCAAAAACAATAAAAACAAATCTAAGGCCGTTTGGAAATGGCAATTTATTGTATTGATCGGGTCACAAGAGAGGCTAGTTGAAGTGATGATGACGCCACTTTCTCACATGAATCAATTAAAATAAATTAAAACTTTTAAACTGTTTTGGTGCCTACAATACTTTCAATAAGTTACAGCGTTCACTGAACGAAACAAAACAAAACAAAAAAACAGAAAAAACAAAAACCTATAAAATAGAATTAAATATTATAAACATAATATTGTTAGAAAGAGATAGAGTTAACATAATTGCCATTACCAAACTGTAGATTTCACATATTTCTCTTCTTTCTTTCTTTTTTTAATGAAAAAAAATCGCTAACAAAATTTTTCTTTAAATATTGTATTTTTACACAAAAAAAAACCTGTGACGTGGTATTGCAACAACATGAATAACGTAAAGACGTAAAGACACCAAAACAGATTTTTGTAAAAAAATAAATGTGTTTGAAATTTGAGAAAATAATATTATTTATGCATAAACATACAACATTTTTCTTTCTCTTTTCTGTCCATACACGCGCAACAAGAGAAGAGAAGGCCAAAGATTATTTTTTCATTGTCTTCACTTTACAAAGTAAGACGCTCCTAAGATATTTGTTTTTTTTTTTCTCAATAAAACACTTGTTCTTGATTTTGTTCGTATTTATGTTAATTTGAATTTCTAGTATATTTTGTTTGTTGTATTTCTCTTTCTTTTTTAAAAGCTTGCTTTAATCATACGTTAATATTAGTTTGTTTTTTATAAATTAATTCACATAATTTTTCAGTACTTAATGATGCAGCTTCTTGCCCCTACAGTTACAAAAATTTACACATCATATATATATATATATATATATATATAATGTGTGTGTGTGTGTGTGGGTGGTGTATGTATAGTATATACGCGTATTTGTAAATGTTCTTCTTTATAACGTGATTATTAATTATCAAAAAATTAAAAAAAAATTGTATATATGATAATAAGGTAAACATTAATACGATAATGAAAGTACATAATTTCAAAAAGAGGAGAGAGGGGGATGGGGATAGTGATTTTTATACCATCCACATAAGGTGGGGGTATACTTTTAGGTTCTGCACGCAGATTACTATTAAAATTGGGCAAAATTGGTCGAAAGGCACGCCCACAATTGACAAAAATCTATATATCCGACACAAAAATTAAGCTATTAACGTGAAATTCGGTATGCAGCCATTAATTTCCCAAAAATGGGCGTAGTCGAATAATAAACACGCCCACAATTTACAATAAACTATAATCAGCGTAAAACTGGACTTGCAAGCTGATATGCGGGGTGAGGGTATTTAAGATTTGACCTAAGATCGCGCGCCAAATCTAGTTTTCTTACTTGTTTTAATAAAAGTATTATTTTTTCTCTTTTTCCTTATATACCACCACCAACCAAAATACAGCCAATAATAACATAAACATTTGATATGATTTCATTTCATTTATAGTGTGGTCTCTCTCCCCTTATGTGTATAATTAAAATGAACTAAATAGTCCCTACGCCACAAGTAAATATCAAAATACCGAGTATATGCTTATGTTATTATGTTATAAAGCAACTAAACGGCAGAGCAAAAGTAAATCTTATGGAGATTTTTGATTTTTTTTATCATTCAATTACGCACAGCTCTCATTTTAGCTCTCTTTGGTCATACTCCCAAACATTGTGTCAATCAAAGACCATTCAGTGTTGACAGTCCTCTAGCCCTTCCACATTTATACTTAAATCGTAAATTTTGTTAAATCTCTGGTTGTACCCACCATCTTAAAAAATGTAGAAGTATATTAGACTGAGAAAGGCGGAATTACTCAGAGAGTATGGACGCATATACTTCTTGGAGATCTTTGGTGCATCGGTAGGGAGTATTCCAAATTTGGCTTCTGCCAAATATAGCTTTCTTTTTATTTTGTTTATAAATTATAAGGTCGTATAATTAATAACTTAAAAACTAATATTTTACTTATAAATGTATGGAGAAAGAACAGTTCATTTGTTAGATGTTTTAAATCTCTAAGGAACACTGATACTGCTTTTTATAGAACAGATGAAAATGTTATAGTGGATCAAATGCCACCACTTTAATACCCTACACCACTTGCAATTGTACAAAAATGCAATTTATGTACACCCGCGTCATTATGGAGAGAGTGAGAGAGTGAGAGAGTGAGAGAGAGAGAGAGAGGTTCTAAAAATGGTTCATTCCAGTCAATTTTTAATAGGGATTAGGTCTTTGTCACAATACATATCCTTGTACACACATTTGCATGGACAGCCGGTGTGGTGTTGGGTATAAAAAACATATTTGTAAACGTATATAAATCTATAATCATAAGTGTCTCTGCATTCTCACTTCTATTACTTAATTACATTTAATTATATACATAATGTACAGGAGCGAAGCAGAAAAATTACTTCGCCATATATTTTCCACAAGCAAAAACCATTAAAAACATCACTAACCGACGCACTTCATACATGTGGGCAAATAAGAACATGGAAACATGGGTTCGGCAACAAAATTAATTCTAAAGAAAATTATTAATACTGTTTTTTTTTTATTATTATTATTATTTTTGTAAATCGAGGAGGGAGGCGAGAGCAAATTGTTGTTTTGCTCACCAAGCGAACAAAACAAGATTCCAAGGGAATGAAACGAAATGCTAAACGTTTAGAAACAATAATCTACCAAATCGTTGCGTGACTCTTGTTCGCACATTTATCATGACGGCGAACTGGAGTGGGGGCCATTTAACGCTACATTGCTGCCGGCATCATTGCATTCAGAGTTGACTGGTTGGCGTGGCGTTTTCAATAGCCACCGATGTAACGTTTGAGATGTACTTGTGACATTATATTGTTCTATCGTTTTGGGGGCTTTCTTAGCCGAACTACGTCTTAGCGGTGTTGAGGAGGATATCGTCATAGTATTAATAAATTCATTGGCTTCTTCTGTATCTTTGCGATGTGCGTTCTTAACGGTGCCAGAACGTAATGAAGGCAGTACCGGACTCTCATCCAGAGTCCATAAATTGATTTTCACGGAACCTCTTGAACGGGTGCGAGGTGTATGATTATCACTATTACCCTCACTGTCACCACCACCACTACCATTACCGCCACTACTACTATTCGTTGATGTTTTTACAATCGTTATTTTGTTGTTAAGATGGGCCGGTGATTTTTTCACTGATGATATGGAGGCGGTGTACGTTACATTTATCATTGTGTTGTTGTCATCACTCTCCGATTCTTCAGATACGTTATAATAAGTGGAATTGGTTGTGGTGTCGCCTAATTGATTGTGAGCATTCCAAGTGTCCACACTACTGGAATTACCGTCAGCAGGCATGAAAGTGCGTTTCTCAATAGTTGGGTCATTGTTGTCGCCGTGTTGAAAAGTGGCACAGTTTTCATCCACTTTGCTTTGCGCTTCTGTATCCTCGGATTCATCTGTTTGTTGTTTATTATCATTTAATTTTTCGTCTTCATGGTCTCCTTCTTCTTCCTCTTCTTCTTGTTCTTGTTCTTCATCATCGGAGCTCTCTCTTCGAATTATACTGTTTTGTATTGTCTTACCGCCTCTCGTTCTACTAATTATTATCGGTTTAACTCTCAGACTCTTCGCCGCTATCAATTGGTGTGGCACCACCTCCTTTTCTCCCGTCTCCAAATGTTCCTCCATCTCCTCGTCTTCTTGTTCTTCTTCTTCTTCTTGATCACTTTCTTCATTTTCACTTTGTTGTTGTTCTTGTTGTTGTTGTTGTTGTTGTTCTTCTTCTTCTTCTTCTTCTTCTTCTTCTTCTTCATTTTCATTTTCATCACAATTTTTAGATTCTGTATTGCTCTCCTTATCACTTGACCCACTATATTCCAATTCGTTTTGTTCCATCATATGCGCCGTTGTTTCCTCCTCCTCACTATCATTCGCACTATAATTTTCCACTTCAACTTCAACTTCTTCTTCTTCTTTTTCTTCTAAATCAGACTCTAATGTTCTCCCCGGGCAGTTTCTCAACGATCTCAGATTTCGTGTTAAACGTTTTCTTTTCGCTTTACTAGGTGGTGATGGTAGTGTGTGCATATTACCTCCTCTTCGTTTAACACCAGCTTTTACAACAGCGGCAACCTTTTGCTGCTGTTGTTGTTGTTGTTGTCGCTGTTTTTGATCCATTTGCTTTTGTTGTAAACGTTTTTTGGCAAAACTTAAAAGCTTTTGATTTCGAACACCGGTATTCGACTGAGGTTTAGATTTTTCATTGCATTTGGCTGCCTTGGCATTCGCCTTCGGCATACGACCCACGTTCTTGGAATCTTGTTTTGTGGGAACGTCAACAGGGGCTGTCGCCCTTGTTGCCGCTGCCGCCAATGATGTGCGTGTAGTCTTTCTAATGGTTTTTGCCTCGTCCAAAGACGCAGTTTTCAATTGTTTCCCTGCCGATTTTTTCCCCTTCTGAGCTATTCTACTCACACTTGCACTACTACTCATTTTACTTCGCAGTTGGCGTCTTTTACTATCATTATGTTTCTCTTCTTCTTTTTCCTCTTCCTGCTCTTCTTCCTTTTCTTCCTTTTCTTCCTCTTCTTCCTTTTCAGACACTTGAGATTGTATTTCTAAGTCTTCGTCTGTGTATACGCCGTCATAGGTGTTGAGTGCCGGCGTTTCTGTTTCACTATTACTAAACTGTTCTTCGTCCTCTTCTCTTATACTCTGTCCGTCGATGTCTTCATCCACTTCTACTTCATCATCATCATCATTGTTGTTATCACTGGCCTCCTTCTCACTTTCCACCTCATTCTCATTCTCTTTCTCATTTTCACTCTCACTCTCATCATCATTATTTTCACGCTCTTGTAAACTATTTTTACTAAATCTACGTGATCTTAACTTATTACTATTATTAACCATATTATTAGTTTGTTTTTGTTTTTGCTTCTGTACTTGCTGTCGTGTACTTAATCTACGTTTAACCGCCGTTTGGCGATTACGGTTGCGGCTGCGGCATTTTGCCAGCATTTTACTTTGTTTGCGATTTTTTAGTGCGACCGCTTTGGCTGTTGCCGTTTGCCTTCGTGGCGTTATGTCTTGTTTTGTTGTTTTCTGTTTGTTTTTATTATTATTATGTATGTTACGAGCAAATGATTTTTTATTAACCTGATTGGTAGCATCCTGGCGACTGTACGTTAACAAATCCTCGGCCGCTTCAGTCTCTTGTTTAAGCATTTCTTCTTCTTTTTTCAGAGCAGCCAAACGATTAGCTTCCCATTCACGCTTCTGAGCCTCGATTTCTTCTTCGGCTGCGCGTAATTGTTGAGCCGTCCAAGCACCTCCTGTTTCTTCAACGAAACGCATAGCGTAACGTTCAATTGGAGAGAGCTGGAAAGAGATTATTTTACACAAACATTTGAAAGCATTTTTCTTTACGAAACGATCTACTAGAAAACGGTCATGGATTTATAAAAAAGGAAATAATTTTAAATAATTTATCCGACGTTGAGTGATATAATTAAGGGATGGAAAAGTCCCGTTAACTATGTCTGAACGTCAATTTAATCTGGCATTTAACACTTTATTGACTCACACCCGCCATGCCGGCGAAGGAGGAGCATTTTGTTAAATCGTTCAATGCCACAAAAATTCGAATTTATTTGCTCGTGCTTACCTGTTTAACTAAATTTTGCATTTCCAAGTCGGCTCTACTCATTTCACCAATAACATCATTATTGTTGCCAGCTTCCTCCAAAGGAATGTTCTCATCGAACTCTGCCAAATCAGCAGCTGCTTCAGCTTTGGCCGTTTTAGTTGCCTGAACGTCTTGTTCATCCTCTGCTGCCGCCAAAGCTTGTTCAAATGCTTTCAACGATTGTTTTTCTAAATCGATTTCTGAACCACCACCACCACCACCATTTTCACTGCTCCCTTCAGCGGACGCCGAGGCTTCATTTGCAGCGACTGTTGCTGTTGTTGGTGCCTCTGTGGCGCCTTGCTGTGCTTCCACATTAAACAAATCCTTTATTGTGGAACTCTTAAAGTAGGAGGCAGTGAAGTTGCCCCCTTCTATAGCCATATCACTGAGCATGCGCTTTTGGTTGGCCTTCTTCAAAATATTCACCTCAATGGTCTTTTCCGATACCAAGCGATAAATGTGGACATCACGTGTCTGGCCGATACGATGGCAACGATCTTGCGCCTGTGCATCCATGGTGGGATTCCAGTCGGAATCATAAAATATCACAGTATCTGCACCGGTTAGATTAACGCCCACCCCACCCGAACGAGTGGACAGTATGAAACAAAATATCCTCTTATCACTATTAAAACGTTCCATGAGCAATTGTCTCTGTTCCACTTTGGTTGAACCGTCCAGACGCAAATAAATGTGACCGTGGTAGTTAAGGAAGGCCTCCAGTACATCCAACATTTTCGTCATTTGAGTGAATATGAGGACACGATGGTGTTCGCTCTTCAATTGTTTTAATAGACGATCCAACGTCTGCAACTTGCCGCAGTCATACTGAATGAGTCGTGGATCGGGAAACTGCGTGGTCATGGCCGATATAATGGGATGGAGTATGTCCAGCTTGGGTGATATCCTCGTCTGTATGGTGCTCTCAATCTCGTTTTGCCGTTGCCGCGTCGTCGATGACAAATTGCGTACATAATAACGGATACGTGGCGCACATACGGACGGTACATATATTACAAAATTCTCGAAAATACGTTTGAAATCCTCACAACGTTTCACATAGGATTTGAGCAATTTGTTGAGTATCCAATTATCGCCCTGACGAGTCATGGCGGTGTAACAGTTCATATAACCGCGAGTCTGCCACGTGGAATACTTTGACAGATTATTGGCGCTGGCGCATTTCTCCAGAGATTCCCGACAATCCGCCCCATAAATGGGCGTGGCTTCGGTACGGCGCTTATTCACTAAAGCCATCAGCTTCAGACGGGCCAAACGATTCTCTTTACGTTGTTGCAACAAATGTTGCATATTATAGATGGGATCGTGCTCTGAAGCATTGTCGCCATCATTCTCACCGGATTGAAGAGTTTCAGTCTTCAAGTCGCCATCGCTGGGACGACGGCACATTGCAAGGCGGGTACTATTATTACTGGATTTTACTTGATGAACCAGAGCTTTCACTAAAGTGGTCTCATCTTTTTCTGATTTTTCTGTTTTCACGTAGGCCTTGTTGTCCTCATCCCGACCACCACTACCACCATTTGCTTTACTGCTGTGGTCATTATTATTACTAATCTCAGATAATCTGGGCATCTTGGCGGGTGGAGGTGACAAACTGTCATAAATGTTGAGTTTGATGATATTAGAAGTGGACGGTGATCCAGATGTGCCTGCACTCTGCGTTAACAGTGGACCTACTTTTAAGGGCCGCAACGGATTTATTATATTATTTATCCGCTTACTGATGCGACTGTTAGCTTGACTGTACGGAAGCGGAAAACGACACACCGGCACCAATTTATTACCTTCAGCCTTCATTGTTGGACTGGAACCAACTTTAACCGCTTGTGTACTGTGTGTACGTAGATTTTGTGTAACTTTCGTATCTCGTACACGTATATGGAATCGATACTTGCCGGTTGGACAACGCGGTGGAGGCTCCGGTATACTATCGATTTCTTCAATTAGTTTACGCGGTGCTGACAACAAACGCGACTTATGTGATACGTATGCTGTGAGCGTGAGTTCTAGTTCGACGAGCAACACATTCAGAGTACACAAGTCGATTTGCTATATGGTAATGAAGGGACAAACAAATTAAAGCAAAAACTTTTTAATAATTGTTTCACTTTGGTCGTGTTTTTATGTTTTGATTGAATTATATAAAACGAGTAAAAAACAAAGAAGAAAACTAAATTCGGCTTAGGTCAAGTCTTAAATACCCTCCACATCTACAACGGTGGGCGTGGCAAATGTATATATATATCGCGCCCTCTAATAGTATATGTATTACGTATCAACTTAAAAGTCAAGTTTTACGTAGAATATGGTTTTTTCTAAATTGTGGGCGCGTCTGTCATTCAACCACGCCCATTTTTGGCACATCGGTGGATAGGATAATCATAGATATGCATACCAAAATTCAAGTTAAATTTTTCTAGTAGATATATAGATTTTTGTAGATTGTGGGCGTGGCTCTTGACCGATTTTTCCCACTTCAAACTAAAAAATTTCTGTACAAAATTTCAGCTGAATATCTCAAAATTTACGACCATGAGAATTCCAACAGCAGACAGACATACGGACATACATGGCTAGATCGATGCAGTTTTTGACGCTGATCAAGAATATATATACTTTGTAGAGTTTCTGACGCCTTTTTCTGGATGTTGCAAACGGAAAAACAAACGTACCCCCCCCATCACTAAGGTGGAGGGTATAATTATTACAATCATAAAATGATATTACCAGCTTACCGTAAATGGATTATAGTCCAAAAGATCGCATATTAGGCGTGACGCTTCGTATGTTATACCTTCCATTTGAAATGGCGATATAGTGGGACGCACTTCAAACATGTTGGGATGATTGCACACCTTACGTAACTGCATCAAAACATTGATTACACTTAACAAATTGCCCGTTTGAAGTGTTTCTCTTGTTCTAATAAAAAAAACAATGAAACAAATGAAATTCAATCGTTCATCACAAAAAAAAAAAGGGGATAAAAAACGTACTTTGCCCGACTCATAAAATCGTCATATAAATAACGCTGGCGATTGGATAACCGACACATGATGACATGTTCATATTTTTTAGGCATTTGTTTCTCCACCTCCTTCTTTAAACGTCTCAACAAAAATGGTCGTATGACTTTGTGTAAACGTTGTATGAGTTGATCATTGTATTCCATGTTGCCTTCAATCATGCCAGTCATTGGATTGGAAAACCATTCTTTGAATTCCCGATGCGATGAGAAAACATAGGGCATCAGAAAATGCATTAAAGACCACAATTCCATCAAATCGTTTTGCAAGGGGGTGCCGGTTAAAAGCAGGCGCCTATAATACATGAAAATAAACCAATTGTGAATTATATGGAAAACAAAGACTATTTTCGAAATCAAAGTTAATTAATTAACACCCCAAACTTAGTCTAATTAAAGACTTGACGATGTAAATATGACAATAACTTAATGATATTTATGATGAATTTGTCAGCGGATTAACAATGTTGTTCCAGTATAAAGAACAACACTTTGCTTCCGCTACATATTACTTTAGCATCTATGTACGGTTTTCTTGCCAAGTCCGCGTACGATACAACAAGAAAGTGCTTTTTAAGATGCCTGCTAAGCATTAATACCCTGATAACGCAGTTTGATAAAGAATTTACTTTGTTAAAGGCTTTATGGTGTTTACTTAACATATAACTTTTGCAAAATTTGTCAACGGTTTAACAATGCTACCTCAAGCATAAGAGCAGCACTTTGCTTCCGTTACAATTTACTTTAGCATCCATGTACGGTTTTCTTGCCAAGTCCGCGTACGATACAACAAGAAAGTGCTTTTTAAGATGCTTGTCTTTTCATCCGACTAGTCCATTCAAACTATATCCACATTCTAGTTAGGTCATCAACGACAAACCTTACAGCCTAGCCTGTTATAACGTAGTTGGAGATGTTATTTTGAGTACCCAAGCGTAGCCCTTGCATAATTTATTGGAATAATACAAATACGGATAATGGCGCTATATGTAAATTTGAATTTTTAACGCTTAGTGAATTTTTGTTGAAAGCTGATGTCATTGTAGAAATGATACTATAAACAGCATCTTGCTAAATTTTCATTTCATTCTGGCATTCAAGAGCAATTTCGTTTACCCCATGAAAACGGAATAATTTATCAACAGAAATATTGAATGCTTTTGTATTTGTTATCTCTTATCCTTATAAGTCACGTCCCTCCACCTTAGTGATGAGGATATACTAAGTTTATCATTGCTTTTGCAACACCCAGAAGGAGACGTTAGGGACCGCATAGACTATATATATTGATATCTTGATTAGCATCAAATACTGAATCGATTTAGACACGTACGTCCGTGTCTCCGTGCGTCCGTCTGTTGTTGACATTCTTACGGGCGTAAATTTTGAGATTTTCAGCTGAAACTTTGTATAGACATTATTTAAAATGGGCAAAATCGGTCAAGAGCCACGCCCACAATCAATAAAAATCTATATATCTGCCACAATAGTTGATCTAGGAACTTGAAATTTGGTGTTTATATTTAGTTATCCTATTCACCGCTATGTCAATGGGCGAATGGGCGTTGTCGGATAACAGTCACGCCCATAATTTACAAAAAACCATACTCGACGTAAAACTCGACTTTCAAGCTAGTACGTAAAACATGCCCTACTATTTAGCGTATTCATATGCCAGCCTCTTTTGTAGATGTGGAGGGTATTTAAGATTTGGAATGAGCCAAATTTTGTTTTCTTACTTGTTATAGTTGTTCTCGTTTTTATTGGTATTTCGTTTGTTAAAAACTCTACTACGTGTCAATTCTGGTTGACTAACAAATCAACACTTAGCGACGTTTTTATTTTATTCTCGCATTCACGGTACGTGTTTGTTCAACAACAATATTGAACAACCTTAATACAGAATGCTTTACGTTTAATAGAAACGAATTATTTTACTATGTAATTAATGTCAACAGTTGAGCAGTGTTAACTTATGCATAAACCGTTAATACTATGCTGCTGTTATTTGTTCTAGCATCCATGACGGTTCTCTTGTTTTTTGTTTAATTACCAACAAGAAAATGCTTTTTTTCAGATGCCGCTAATTTCGATTTCCATTCTTAAGTAATTAAATAGGTATTAAGGAAACACTTGACTTACCTTTCGGTAGAAAAGTTCAATAATAATTGCCAACGCTGCGATTTGAAATTTTTAATATTTTGTGCTTCGTCCAATATTAGATATTTCCATTTTTTGCGACGAAAACTTTGCTGATCCTGCACCACCAACTTGTACGATGTTATGCATACGTGGAAAGCGTTTGGTTTTGTCCAGCCGACACGTTTCATTTTTCGCTCCTTTTGGGCACCATAGTATGTAAGTATTTTGAAGCCGGGACACCATTTTTTGAATTCCATTTCCCAGTTCAACATGACGGAGGACGGAACAACAATCAGATGAGGACCCCAATTGCCTTTGACGCAGGCTAAATGTGCCAACAGGGCTATGGTTTGTATGGTTTTTCCCAGACCCATCTCATCGGCGAGTATACCATTCAATTTGCGTTCATTCATGGTGACCAGCCAATCGAGTCCAATATGCTGATATTCTCGTAAAGTGTGCTTTAGTAGTGAGGGCACCGGTGTAACCACATTTGTGGAGGATAAGGTGTTACCTTTGGGTTGTAAGCTTTCTGCTAATGCGGCCGCATCCTTAATCATATCATCTTGACTATTGCCGGAAGTATCTTCCAGTAAACTTTTTAAGCCCGTGTCTTCCTCTTCAACCTCATTAACATCAGAGTTTCTGTTCTCATCCTCTCCCGACAAGTCAACATCTTCTCCCTCCTCTTCGTCTTCACTATTCTCTTCCTCCTCCTCATCATCTTCTTCTTCTTCTTCAGCTGTAGATTCATCATCCGAATCGCGTAAAGCTTTGCAAGATTCATCATCATCATCATCATTATCATCTGAATCTAATTCCAATTTGATTGAAGTTTTTGTTTTGGTTTTGTTGTCCGGCACGCCCGGTTCATCTATTTTGCCAGCCTTATATTTGGCCAACAATTCTTCTACGGTTAAATCGTTATCAGCTTCCAACTCAATAATTTCTTTTTCATGATCGACATTCATTTCTTCAGCCTCCTGTTTCATGATAGTATTCTCATCATCTTCGCTCGTTTCAACCGCCTCAAATTCAGCATCTTCACTATCGCTGCCCTCAGCTTGGCCATGCAATAGTGACAGTTCTTCGTTTACTAAACGTTCCCGATTCTCCAAGTAGCCCTTGGGTAAATCTTTAAGGAAGTCGTCCAACTCCATTTGGGATTCTTTCTCCAATGCGGCCACCTCAGCGTCTACATCCATAATTTCTTCTTCTTCTTCTGCCTTGGCAATAGTTTCTTCATCGTCATCAGATGCTGATTCAGGACGAAATTCTTCTAAAAAAACAAAAAAGAAAATGTTTTGTTTTTTTGTTTTTTTGTTGTAATTGAAATTTCTCGAAATTTGAAGAAAGAGAGAGAAAGAGAGAGAGAGAGAATGATTAGATCATTTCTACTCACCATCGGTATTTTCACGTTTTGGTGAAGAGATGCGACTGGAATTTATACTAGGATTGGCACTGGCATCTACAATGGATTTGTTCATGCCTTCGGCTAATTGTTGTGAAAATTTCTCAGTCTGATCCACAATGAAGGACAAATGTTGATCAAACGCCTTTTTACGTTTCTCCTCAATCTTTGTCTGATGCTTATATTCCACCAATTTCTCCACGTTGGACCAAAACATTTTCACCTCTTTGGCTATGAAGGCGGCCACTCGTCTCAGATGCGCCTCTTGAGCCTTTTCTGCCTTCTGAGCGGCATTGGCTTTATCTTGGAAATATTTCTGAACCATTTTGGCACATTTCTTCGCTGCCGCCTTTTTCCATTTACGTTCTTGAGCAAAATCGGCAGCCAACCAAACCATCTCCTCCAGCAGATAATCCCAATGGGCTTTGGGGCGTGACGGTTCCAATTGTTTGGGTAAACGTTTCTCAGTCCATAATCCCTCTCGCTGCAGCTCCATAACGCGACGCATTACATCGACCTCCTGCTTAGCTTTATAACTAAACTCCTGATTACCGTTGGCAGCTGTTTGTGAATTAGTTAGTGTTGAACTGGTTGGTACCAGCAGGCCACTGGGTGTTGGCGAATACAAAGGCGGTGGAGTATTTAAGGTAGCCGCACTATTACCACCATTACGTCGCAGTGTAGTGGCACCTTGAGCTGTACTGCAGGGTATTAAAGGAGTTCCACCTAAGTTTGTTTCGTCGAAAACCAACAAATGGGTTAAATATATTATTTTGACTTTTAATTGATTTTTTTCCAACTTGAAATTATTTAGAATAAATTATAAGAAAATTTTATATAAAGAGGACACCAAGCATGCTTTAATAGAATTTTTTTTTTTTTTTTTCAAATTAGACATGAAACGATTTTCGATAAATTTTGACTGAGTAACTGAGTTATAAAGCTCCGAACCCATCCATTGCGTCACATTACGAAATTTTACTGCAATTTTCGTCTGAATTATGTGCAACTGTTGTAGTTCCTATTGTGTAATCTCCTTTCAATCAGACAAATGCCTCGCTAGTGCGACCATCCTATTTTATATTATTGTTTATTTGGACTCTCTCAAAAATAGATCAAATCCAACAATATCAGTGACAGTTTTATCATCATTTTGAAGGGAGATTACATTTTCTAAACCACTGAAAACCCTGCATCACAAGTGGTGGGTGCACGGTTTATTAAAAACGTTGAATACTCACTGTGTGATTCTGACCTTCAAGTTTGTGAGCATTTGTCTACAGAGTGTTTGCAGTACTTGAGTAAAAATTTGTATGAAATTTTGTGAAAAGTGAGTCTTTGTAATGCGTCGTAAAAATCAACTAATCGGACCACCCCACATAAAAGACATAATTTTAAAATTGTTAAGATTTATATAGTAGAAGAGAAAGGATTTCTTACAGAATTAGACAGCGAAAGAATGTTTAATGTTGGCCTTTGGTTAGTGATTAATTTTACTTCAAATGTGTCAATATTAGCAAAAAAAAAGTATATTTGGCTGAGTCCAAATCTTGATTACCCATCATCAATGCAACAACGCTTCCCATGGAGTATATATTTATAAATAATTCTAAAAATTTCTTTTAAAAATTGCTGCATTTTTAGTTTTTACTGCATTGAGGGCGTGCCGCTTAATCCATATTATCCACTTTACCAACCCTTGGCCAAGTTTTGAATTAATAGAATAAATTGCTAAAATGCCAACAGGAGTGATTATCACAGAACGTATATATATACACACGGACAGACGGACAGAAAGATCTAGAATGCTTCAGAACATAGGAGGACCACCCCAAGTAGCCAACAGGAGTGATTATCACAGAACGTATATATATACACACGGACAGACGGACAGAAAGATCTAGAATGCTTCAGAACATAGGAGGACCACCCCAAGTAGCCAACAGGAGTGATTATCACAGAACGTATATATACACACGGACAGACGGACAGAAAGATCTAGAATGCTTCAGAACATAGGAGGACCACCCCAAGTAGCAAGCGAATGTAGTGTGAGCCCAATGGGGCAAAAAATTAGAACATGATTGAAAGGATCAGTTCTTTACGAACAATCTGCGGATTCAGAACGATCTCGGATGATGCCGTAAATGATGTAGGTGCATGCCTATCGGTATCCTGAGTCAGATTTATTTAAGAAAATCCATTAACTTTCAAACAAAATGGTTGATAAAGAAGGAAGAAAGGCAAATATCTTTAATGCGGTGGCAGAGTCCTTAGGAGGCATCCCCAACAGGAGGATGAACTTGCAGATATTAAAGTGTGAAAAAATTAGAGGTTCGGGAAGGTTAACTTTTACATTACCCAGTTCCTAACTGGCCAGAGAAGGTACAAATAATATCTACACAAGTTCAAACACGATAACTCCCCATTATGCCCAGCTTGTGAAGAACAAGTAAAAGACGCGCAACATATTTTTTACCATTGTTCGCAGTTCAAAAATTATGATTTCATCAGTCTTGTATATGAATCGAGTTGTTGGCATAACTCAGCTGTCTGTTGGTATCTATGAGATTTCACTCTACCCGGTTGCATACCAAAAACAAACAAACAAACGACGGACAGACAGACAGGCAGACATATGAATGGGTGGTTATAATTAGTTACATAGGTTTATAACTAATAACGATGATGAGCAATTTTATTAATAATAATTGCACAACAACAAAATCACAAAACATTTATACACCACATGCTGCATGCAAAAAGTGAGTCTAACTAAAAACCGAAACAAATAAAGCACAAAACAAAATCGAAACATTTAACGAAACATTTAACGATAAAATAAACAGCCAAATTATTCATCAAAGCCAATCGTGATACAGACAAGAAAGACAGACCGAGAGAGAGAGAGAGAGAGAGACTAAACAACACAAAGAAAAAGCTAATATTTTGACATTGGCCAAATACTGCATACATTCCATCTTAGTGCCACATAATAACTACTTTCCATAGATTCACAACAAAGAGCGGACAGAACGATTTGTTTTGAATGTTTACTAAAAGCGTTCCAATTATACTTTGTAGGAGATTTTTTAAATTTTTCGGACATACGGACACAGAGAAATTTGCAAAATTAAACACATTTTGATACCAATCAAATATTCGCCAGCTGGACATTTATTTACAAAATGCATATTCTCTTCACTGAGGTGGATTGTATTTAAATGGATGATGATGATGATGACCTAAGACGCACATTAAACTAAAACGTCAACGTATAATGAAAATATAAAATTTTTGTTTTGTTTTCAAATATCATAAACAATCTATAATAGGGGAAATGAGATTAAGAGAGAAAATGATAATAAATAGATAACAGATAAACAGTATTAAGAAAGATGAGGGAATGATGGTTACGATAAGCACCTGGCACCAAAGGTACAGAAGAATTTCCTACAGCAGGTGGAGCGGGTATTTGACCAAACACCATCCCGTGACGACCACCTAAAGGTCTACCCGGAATGTGACCTAAATGTTATCATTATATAATATAATTGAGTCATATATATATATACGTGATGAGTGAAACACGAAATGAAAAAAGTTTTTAAAACAGAAATCAAAACCAAAACCAAAACCAAAACCAACCGAAAAGATGATACAAAGCCAAAGAAGGAAACACATACAAACAAAACCAGAAAAACTAAAATACAAAAACAAAACAAAACAAGTAGGTATAGAAAAATAAAATTTTCCATTTTTCAAAGAAAACAAGTAAGAAAACTAAATTTGACTTAGGCCAAATCTTAAATACCCTCCACCTCCACAACGGTGGGCGTGGCAAATATATGTATATTGCGCCATCTAATAGTGTATGTCTTACGTATCAGCATGCAAGTCTACTTTCATGGTGAATATGGTTTTTTGTAAATTGTGGGCATGTCTATTATCCGACCACGCCCATTTTTGGAACGTCAGTCAATAGGATAACTATGTATACGCGTACCAAATTTCAAGTTCCTAGGTCAACTTTTGTGGCAGATATATAGATTTATGTCGATTGTAAGCGTGTCTGAAATTCGACCACGCCCATTTTTGGCCCATCAGTTAATGGGATAACTATGTATATGCATACCAAATTCAATGTTCTTAGGTCACCTTTGGTGGCAGAAAACAAAACATTTTTATTGAGTGTGGGCGTGTCTGTTATCCGAATGCGCCTATTTTTGGCATATCAATGAACCTAATATTTATAGACGTTCATACCAAATTTCAAGTTTATAGTTCAATTTTTGTGGCAGATATATAGATGTACGTCGATTGTGGGCGTGGCTCTTGACCGATTTTGCTCCTTTTAAATAGCGATCTGCGTCTATAAACTAAAAGTGTCTGTACAAAATTTCAGCTCAATATCTCAAAATTTACGCCCATGAGAATGCTGACATCCGGCGGACACTCGGACATTCACGTCTAAATCGACTCTGATCATAAATATACTTTGTAGGGTCTCTGACGCCTCCTTATGGGTGTTGCAAACGGAAGAACAAACTTAGTATACCCTCAACACTGAGGTGGAGGGTATAAAAAAAAGTGGAGGGTATAAAAATAACAAAAAAATGAACCGAGCCTTTAGAAAAATCAATCGCAAGTGTTGTTAAGAGTGTTGTTATTTTTATGTTTTGCTTCCTTCTTACTGGCCAGTGATTATACTAAAAAAAGTGCTCTCTTAAATGTTATGATTGTTGTTTAGAAATGAAAAGAAATTTATAATGGAATGGAATGTAAAAATATATCAATAGTGATGAAAAAAGCTGGAGAGGCAGTGATGTTTGTAATATTTGTGTTAATTTTGATTAGAAGTTTGTTTTAGTATTTTCATTTTCATCTAGTTTTCATCAAATAAATTCACAAAAATTAATTGCCAGGAAAAAAACGTCAATTTTTAAAAATAGAACCAACAGAACACAAAATTCTGCCTAATATGTGGTGAGATTAAGGAAAAAGAAAATTGTAAAAAATATTTCATATAATATGTACAGCACCTACCCTGTTGGGTTAACTGCTGCACGGCAGCTGGCAATTTGGTGGACACCGCCACGGGCGTAGCTCCCACAGCGGGTATTTTAATTTCGGCTCCCTGAGGAGGCAGTATATTACCACTAGCATCTGTAGTGGTGGGTAAAATGTTGCTCTGTGACCCAGAACCAGCATATATTGAAGCATTGCTGGCGCCACCACCATGTGGTACAATTGGCGCACTTGCGCCAACACTGCTGCGTCCATGGTTTTTCGTTGCTAAAGTGTTAGTGGGATTGGTGCTGGCAGTAACAGTAATTGTGGTAACTGTTGTATTCAAAGTAGTGCTGGTACAGGAGGAGGAAGAATTTGTTCGAGATTGCGTTCTCTGTAAAGGGACAGACAAATTTCCATGTGAGTTATAATTCAAGCATTTCATTATTTCAGAAAAACAAAAACAAAAAAATGGAAATTTGCAAATTTTTCCAAAATCAGACAAATGCCTCGCATATGCGAACATCCCGTTTAAGTAAAAGCATAGATTCGCTCAAATATAGATTGAATCGACTTTTGTCAGCGACAGTTTAACATCATTTAGGAAATTTTGCAAAGATTTTTAAGAAAACAAAAAAAATTTATATATATGAAAATTCTTTACACTCCAAGGGTTCTTTACTAACCGCTTGTTGTAGCTGTTGTTGTGTTTGATATTGTTGCTGTTGTTGTGGCACTCCAATTATTGTGGCTATATTATCAGCAGTCTGATGCTGCTGTTGCTGTTGTTGTTGTTGTTGTTGCTGTTGTTGCTGTATTGTATTGTTGGTATTGTTAGCGGCCAAGCTTGTTGACCGTTCCGCACTAACCAATTGATCCAAACGATAGGCATTGTTGTAGGTGATGAACTGCGGGGTGGGTGGTTTCTTCCGCCACGTCGGATAGTCCATCATATTGCCACCGTTTTGCAAATAAAACAATTCAGCCACATTTTCAGAGTGTCTACATGAAATGAAATGAAATGGAAATCTTACATACATACATACATACACACGTTTAGGGCAGATGCAGCGCACACACAACACTTACTTTTCTTTTAAACTGCGCAATCTTAAGTATTTCTGTTCTAGTATGCGTTTCTTTAAAGCTTGAATATCTTGCGGGGTGCTGGCAAATTTTGGATTCTCCGTGTTGGTGGTGGTGAGAGCGTTATTAACAGAATTGATATTTGTTGTATTATTATTATCGCTACTGTTGTTGTTGTTGTTGCTATTATTATTATTATTATTATTATTATTTATTGTTGCCGTCGTAGTGGGTAAAAGTGAAGCGTTAACGGGTATATTTGTCTCTAGTAAGTTTATAGTGCTGACACTAGAAGCACAACTATTATCATCCAACTTTTGCCGCTTAACTAAAGACTTCTGTGTATCAGTGGCAAACGTTATTAGAGAATCCGTTTTTACAGACGTCGCTGTAGTTGTTGTTGTTGTTGTAGTATTTGTTGCGCTCACTCCAATTGTTGTTGTTGTGTAGCGGTTAGACGTTTGCGACATAAGCGCCTGAGGTGGCGGTGAATGCTGATGTGCGATAGTTTTGCTACCTAACGGCTGCAGCGAATGCTGAGCGAAGGCCTGTTGAAAACTTTTCGGAACTGGGCTCGTTTCTCCGTCCAATACCGTATTGTTCGATACGTTGAGTGATGGTTGCGTTGTTATTGTTATTATTAAGGGCGGCTGCTGTCCTGATATATAGACTGTAGCTGATTCTGATTCTGATGCTGTTGCAGTTGTTGTTGTCGTTGTTACACTAGTTGATATGCGGTCTGGCACAGCAGGAGGGTCCGGGTTGGACCCTTGATGCCCCCCTCCTGCTGACTCACCTTCATTCATGTTTGATGCATCTATAAATGGACAATTAATCATATTACCAAAACCATATATATACTTCATCCACACAAGTATCTCTTAATGTGATTGGATGTAGAAAGACTTGTCGCTCTTCCGGCTTTGATGGATCACAAGCCGGAAAAGTGTAAAGCATGAGTCTTTCCAATAGTTATTCTAGCAAGATTACAAATTGTTTTATCATATACATGAGTGATAACACAGAGTGCTCCTGCTGTGGAAGTAGATGTCCAATCGCAATTGAATATTAAATCAACAGGCTGTACAAAATATTATTAATATTAATGTGAGTAAAGAATAATATTAAAATTACTTGATAAAGTTATTTAAATACTTTTATTTTTTAATTCAGCTCAAATGCAACCAAACTCGAACATTTTATTTCCGCCCTAAATTTTTAAGCATTAATACACAATTTTACTGCAATATTACATCAAATGCAAATGAAAGGAGAAGAACCAACTTAATTACATACGAAACACTCTCGCACACGCAATATAACGCGAACGCCCTTTTGCATTCCCCTCTTTCTTTTTTCGCCTAATCATATTACTTGCCTCAGATCATTATATTTTAATCAGGAATTTTCTTTCGTAACAACAGCCATCGATGCATGCTTTTATAGTTAAACGTTGGGGAATAGGTTCAAGAATTTTTTCCACCAAAAATTATTAATTATTATTACCGTTTTATTGGTAAAATTCACTTTTAAAAATCTTTGTGCAATTTTCTGTAACAATGGAAAATTTTCCTCTTCACACTATGCCAACTGTATGTATGGTTGTACTCTTTTTGCACAAGCGTTTCAGTATATCGAGGTAAAATTTGCTTAAAAATTAATCGAACCACTATTAAGAACGATCCGTTTAACAATGTGAACAGTTTGAGACCAAGACGGAAACTGAAACGACAACCAGCCAACCATTCCGGTACAAAACGAAATAAAACTCGCGAATAAGCTGCAGCTATCTCACTTTAAGGTGTGAAGAGCAAAAAAAAGAAAATGAAATCTGCAATTGCAATGCATTCACAAGATGGCATTAGTGGTTATTTTTACCATTTTCTTTCATTTCTCTTCTTTTAAACCACTAGAACACGATTGATAATAATATACATGGTTGATAATGTAACAAGTAATCGAAGGCTTGAAATCGCTTCAACGCTCTATAAAAAGAAAGACTTACTTAGATGCGAATTACATTAGATAGAAAGAGATGGGTGTATTTTAATATAAAATGCACACCGTTCCTTTAATTTAGAATACATTTTTAAATATATTTTAATTAATTTGTAGTAATACTATATCTAATGACAACTAATGCAAAGAAAGCAGGCGATAACAAATAATTTACTTGAATTTTAGAACAAATTTAACTTATAAAAAACTATACAAGGTTCTAAGCCTTTGGATAAGAGTTAAAGAAGGCATTCGTTTGCAGACGCCCTTTTAGGATTAATCAAAATGAGTAAATTGAAACCGATAAGTAATACAGAATTAAGTGAATATGCCATAAATATATTGGCCAAACACGGTATTAACACTGTTACCGATTTCATAAGAGAAAGCCCCGAAAGGATCATGAAAATCTTAAATCTCAATGAAGGACAATTTACTGAAATTACAGCTGCCATTACAAGTATTTATGGCGGTCACAAACAAAATTTAAAAGATCAACTTCAAGATTGGAAAACGCACGGTAAAGTGTACAAAACAGGCATAACCACATTGGATGACATTCTGGGGTACGAATGTCTGCGGAGTGGTGTCGTTTGGGAGCTGTGCGGTTTACCCGGTGTGGGCAAAACACAGATGGCTTTCTCCATACTGGTTAATTTTGTGTTAAGCCACAATGCTGAAGCCTTATACCTAGATACTAAAATAGATTTTTCCGCAGTACGAATACATCAAATTCTGAAAGCAAAGGGCTGCGATATGGAAAAATGTGTTAATGTAATGGAACAGATTAAAGTGGTAAACACTCTATCCTTTCCAGAAATGTTACAAATATTACATCACTTGGAGTCGGCATTGGAAGAGAAGCACTCTGACGTAACAAAATTAAGATTAGTCATTATTGACTCGATACCGGCTGTTTGGTTTCTATTAAAACCTGACAACACAACCGATCGTCCGGTAAGAAAAATATTGTTAAGTCAATTGAACTTTATATTGCATAAATTAGCAAAAAAGTATAGTTTGGCGGTCATAGTGATTAATCTCTCTCTAAACATAACAAATATGTCGGGAAAGGGACAATTAATGCAAGAGGACAATGAAGATGTAAATGCTCAACAGCAGCCACAAAATAATCCGCTGAGACCCACTTTGGGTATGTATTGGGAGACGGTACCTCATGTACGATTATCCGTGGAGTACCCTCAAGCCAACGAAGCTAACAAAGATCACACGCTTAGAATTGTCAAAGTGTTGAAAAATTGCCACAATGCCACGAAAAGTTGCTGTAAAGTTCATTTAACTGGGCAGGGCATTGTGTAGATGGAAAGAAAGATTTTATTAAGTTTTCGATTTTTTCAATTTTACATAATCTTTCATTACTCGCTTGCTTGGCTCTATATTATCACCTAAACCATATCTTTTTCTCGTTTTCGTTGTTTTTGTTGTATTTTCTCCTTCATTACGCAGTTGAAGAGAAGCTTTTTTTATCACAACCACATCACTGCTGCTGTTCCGGCACTAGAAATGTACACACAAAATATATTTTTAATAAAAAAAGAAGAAAAACCGGTAATTTTCCAACCATTACTTACATCATTCATCTTCACTTTATTTGTTAGTTGTTCATCCACCATTAAATCCGATTCATGGGCATATTTACATTTATTGCCGAACCTACAACGTCCTTTGCGGTTGTTCCAACAAATCTTTCGGCCATTTTTCTGCGTAACATGTTCTTCGGACTCTACCATTTTAACATGCTTTTGCAGTTTGGCAATTTCCGCTTTTTCCTTTTCCAAATACTGATTAGTAAACACTTCCCCAGTGCTGGTGCCATTTTTCGCTTCTAATAAATCTTTTGCACTTGGTAAAAGTTTTGTTCGTTTTTGTTCAGCTCTGCGACGAATTTATTCTTTAACTTTTTGTGTTTTTATATATATATATGTGTGTGTGTGTAATTGTAATTACTTACTTGGGCGAGACTACTTTCTCCTCTGATTCACTGCCGGAGTCACTGCTTGAATCCGTTTCAGTGCTGCTACAATACGAATCCACTAATGCAATCATATTACATTATAATTCTTTTCACGATAATTGTTGATAAATTATCAATTTTCAATTTCCACATTTTTTATATAATCTGTGCATAAAATCTATAAAGTTTATTATTGGTTTTGATATTATTCAGAGATGATTACTTTGGTATTAATTTAACAAGAAATTTACCAAGAAGAAGCATTTACATGTTTCATCGATAAATGTGTTATCATAAATATATTTAAAGAGTGATACAGTTAAATAAAATCTATTTGGTGGTGTTTGTGAAATTCAGCATTGATCGTGTTTTTTTATAAATCACATGAAAAGTAATCAAATATCAAAGTAGTAATAAAGTAAAAAGTTATTTATTGTATATTTCATTTTGCTAGAGTCTACAAAATTACAATGAAATGCTTAAATGCGTATGTGACTCCTTCAGCAAAGTTTAAAAACATTACGAAATATAAATGGCAACACCTATGGCTAAAAGAATGATAATAAAGGTATAACAAACTCTTTGCAAAACCTAAAAGAAATTTATTATAATATTTACACAAATGATATTATTGGAATGTTACCTGATCCTGCCATTCACGGTTGGCTATGCATTTACTATACGGCATACAAGTAAATGAAACACTATTGTAGAGGGGCACCCAAAAGGTGGGAAAATAACGGTAAAGTATAGTGTCCAGAAGTTTACGACAACGAAACGACAAACGTTTCGTTAAATCACGCATCTGAAAGAAAAACGTTTATAATTTTCAAACGAATTGAATGTTTTGCAATTTTACCTCTGTATAGTTATACATGGCCAGGTCGCAAATGGCATGAGCATCACGGCAACGCATTTCCGTAAATTGTTGCAAAGCCTTTTCGAGGGTCATGTTCGGTTGATCCAATAATGAAAATAAAATGCTGCAATCTTCCATACCCGCATTCAATCCTTGGCCGTAATATGGTACCATGGCATGAGCGGCATCGCCCAACAACAAAGCGCACGATGCATAATGATACGGATTACATTTGATTGATACCAAAAATTGTGGTTTCGATTGAAAGAAATCGTTAATTAAACGCTCCTCCCCAATTAACGGTATAGCGTCTTTATAGTATTTGCCAAAGAACGCCAAAAGCTGTGTAGGACTTGTAATACGATCGAATACTGTAAAGGGCATAGATACCGTTACCGTAAAAGATTTATCTTGATTTGGTAAAGCGATCATCATGAAGGTGTCGCGCGGCCAAATATGCAAATAGTTGGGCGGCATTTGAAAGTCATCGTTTTTAGCAGGTATACACAATTCCAAGTAGCCATGCTCAATGTACTCCTGAGAGTAATTGAACCCACAATTCTTTACCATTTGCTGACGCACCGAACTAAAGGCACCATCGCAACCCACTATCAAATCGGCCTTAGCTACAATATGTTGTTCCTTTGACTTGAAACTAAAAATTCGTTTCATTTGATTTTTGGCTGCATAGGAGAACTTTAAAGAGAATACCTTGTAAAACGCATTAAACCGTCATTAAAATTAACCGAATCTAATTTATGATTAAAATGATGAAATATTCGAGTATTCGCATATTTGTCACCTGCTATTATTCACAAGTGATAAAAGTTTTTTTTTAAATCGTTGCCTTAAGAAGAGAAAAACACGTCCTTACCATTGAGTAAGACTTCATTCAAATATTTACGCCCGACCGAATACAAACATTGATTATTGGAAGGATCGTACAACACTACCGAGGTGTGTCCTTCAAGATCATGCAGCATACGACCTTTCATGGGTATGGCGGTGGACAGTACTAGCCTTTCCAAATCCACTTCAGCTAAAGCTTTCCGGCCACGCTGTGATAATGCTAAATTAATGCTGCGTCCTTGTACTAATTCAGCTGTCCGTATATCCTCACGATATTCATAGACATGAACTTCATGACCATTGCGGGCAAATTTCAAGGCTGCCAATGAACCAACCTGTAATATTGAGATATTGAGCGAAAATGATAACTTTCCACGAAAGCTTCGTTCGTGGTTGATACAGCAAAGCAATCTTTTGGTAATTACGTATATTTTGCACCATCAGAGCAAAGCAAATTAAAGATATTTTAGTTTTTATCATTTTTCAAATACATATACATACACATACACATACAAATACACATAAAATTAATAATACATGAAAGCATGTAGGCCCTCTAACAAAGGTTAGAGGGCCTACGTTCATACTTTTGCGGTATGAGACGTTTTTGGTTTTTATACCCACCATCACATAGTTTGTGAGGGTCAAAATGTATATATATCAAGTATATATTTGACATATTCCAACCTGGCAGACGTTTTTGTAGTCTTTACGCAGTTTTTTGGTTGGTATGAAAGTCGAACTCTTTAATACGGAAATACAGTGTTACCAGATTAATGATACATTATATTACGGTACTATTTAACTACTTAAAAATTATGAAATCATACACACACCAACACATACACAGATGGGATTTTTTCTGCTTTTAATTACTTTACTTCCGCGAGAGGATTTTTTTTTTTTTTTTTTTGGAGAAGGTACATTAGTGGTGGGTAAAAAATAAACTTTACAGTTTTATTTCACTGACCTTACAATACAGTTTAAATATAAATGGGAAATTTCTCACATGTACCGTTATTTGGTTTTAACAATGCTTCTCCACTTGTTAAAATTGATGCCAAAAAGTAAGAAAAAAGCTGATATTTTTTCCAATACATTTATATTTTTAATAATAAGTTATGGTGCAGGAGGAGGAGGAGGAATAAAAAGGAATTGTTTTTAGACACTTACCAAGCCAGCACCAATGACAGCCACATTTAATTTTGGTATAGGTGTCTGTCTATGATGATTATTTGCTTCCGTAAGTTTTTTATTCATTTTTATTTCACACGCACACATATACGCGTTAACAGTAACAATAATTCACTTTTAGGCAAGAATGAACGCAATGGAAATAATTGTATGAATGAAATGTTTAACGATTCGAATCGAAATGAATTTTGTTTGCGGCCCAACAAGCCCAGCACTCGCCAGAGATAAGTTCAGTACTGCACCTACCATGTATGTACAAGCAAGTGTAAGTAACTTGAAGATAATATAGAATTTTATTGTTGCTGAGCTATAAATTTCAACAGCTTTTCAAACGTATACTGCAACCCAGCTTAGCCGCATTCAATTGATCTCAATCAATATCTTTTGTTGTTTGTTCATCTTATTGAACAAGAAGACATCACTGTTATGGTTTCCATAATGAAACGAATCTTTTTATTTCTACTACCGCGTAGAGTCACTTACTTTGGCTGTGCGGTGTATTGAAACCTTAAAAAAGTCTACTTTACTTACATTTATCTGTATGACCTTCTACCGTTTTCTTTTTTGATAACTTGTTGTTGTTGTTGTTGTTGTTTAGAATACCATACAAACATGAGAAGAATATTGTTTCTACAAAGTTACCTTTTTAACGGCAAATGAAGACAATTTATAATAAAAATCATTACCAGTCATAAAATTGGATTTATTGCTTTAAAAAGTTCATGTAAAATACATTTTGTACACAAAATAGTTGGCAATTGTGTCTACCACATCAAACACCTTTTCCTCTTATCACCTAACATACCATAGCCGATGGATAATTGTTACAAGTACACTTTTCGAAAATATGTGTTTTCGCAGATAATTCGTTTAATATTATTCTAATATATACTACTACGTAAGTAATCATACAGCGTATAGAAGCGGTATTATGTTCCCGTGTGGTGGAATGGGAAAGATATGAAATGAAAGAGATATGCGCTCTACAGTCCACAAGCAAAGTTTTTGTTCCAATTACAAAGCATTCTATTAACTGAGACGTGGTTTTGCCGCCTTTTTTTCTCTTCTCTTTTAATTAAAATATGCGAAAATGCAAATAAAATTAGAATTCACTTAATTGGTCATGGTCGGATAACAGACACGCTGACAATTTACAAGAAACCATTTTCAACTCGACTTGCAAGCTGATACACACACTATTAGAGGGCGAAATATATACATATATTTGCCACGCCCACCGTTGTGGATGTGGAGGGCCTAAACCAAATTTAGTTTTCTTACTTGTTCTTTTTTAAGTTCCAAGAAAATCTTTAATTATTTCATAAAATGTCTTAAAGTAAACACATATACATGTAGAGTGTGTGTTGTTGGGATTATATAACAGTTAAGCAAATCAAATTCCAATTTTCGGCAAATTTGTTAGAATTGTGAGGTGTGTCAGCGAAAAGATGATTCCAAAAATTATTTGTTAGCTTTCTTCGATTGTTTCAATGCCAAGTGCTTCGTCAACACAATGTTGCCATCCTCAAAACGGATGCGTCCCTCGCGGGCCAACGCCACTGCTTCAGATTTGGTGACAGCTATGCGTTGCACCTTCACTTTACTGTCGCGCATAGTCAAGGTGGTGGGAGTTTTAATCGATTTACCACCACTTGTACTTGCTGTGGGTGAAGTCTTCATTTTATTCTTCTGCAGTAAGGACACCTCCCCTGCAGACGGTTGCCATGAAGGGGGTGATTCTTCACTTGTATTGTTTTTGGGATTTTCATCAACAATCTTGTGCACTGTCACCACTTTGTTGTTGCCTTTCAACAGCGATTGTTGACGGATGCCGGTATTCCTTCCCCCAACTTTTATGGGCAACTTACGCTGTACATTTGTAGAAGTCGGCGTAGTGTGTTCGGCCTTAAGTTTGGTAGTAGGCGTTGTTGTTGTTGCTGTTGTGTTGCTGTCCAAGTATTCAATTTTACGTATTTTAACCGGCGTCCTTTCGTCATCATTCGCATCCGCGCTTTTCGCTTTGTGGGTTAAAGTGACTTGTTTAAGAATTTTTGGTGATTTATCTGTAAATGTGGATTTTAAATTATAATCTGGGAATAAAACAGAAAATCCGACCAATTTGCAACTCACCTAATTTTTCGTTTTTTACCTTTTGCGGCTCCTCCAACTTGATCCTCTTCTCATCGATTAAAAGCGAATTAACGGAATCCTGCAAATCGTCGTTGTCAACATCTTCCCGCCCCTGTTTGGGGTCTTGCTGTTGCCTCGTGTTGCGTTTTTCCGCCTGTACTTTATCATTCTCGTGATAGGCCAACATTTCTTCACTGTGATCGGTTTCGGCGTGATCGTTCAACTTCTCGGACGACAGGAAGATCAAGTCGCAAAACTCACACGCGTACGCTTCGCCATCCGAGTGCTTTCTTATGTGGTTGGTGACATCATCCAAGCCATCGAAACACTCCTTACATAACGGACACACCAAACTGTCGTCTGTGGCGTGTTTGGCGGAGTGGGAGATGAGAGATTCCCGTGAGCCGAACGTCTCATGGCAAATGTTGCAATTGAACGCTATGGCCGAGTGGACGTTGGCATTTTTATGCGAACGCAGGTGACGCGTAAGATGGTGTGACAAGAGGTAGGACTTGGCGCAAAACTTACACGGATAGGGACGATCGCCGGCGTGGGCGGTGAGGTGGCGCGCCAACTTGCTGGTGGTGGAGAAGCTTTGCTCGCAGTATTGACAAGGAAAAGGTTGCTGGCGCGAGTGAACCACCTCGTGCCGTTCGAGACCTTGCTTGAAGGCGAATGCTTTGTTGCACAGCTTGCACGCGAATGGCCGATGTTTCGTATGCCGTTCCACGTGCTTCTCCAAATCCTCCGTGCTGAGGAAGGGTCTCTCGCAGTGCACACAAATGAATTTGGGCAGGTCGGTGTGCGTTCTTTCGTGCCGATACAACAGCGTGCCTCTGGTGAAGGTCTTATCGCAAGCCGAGCACTTGTAAGGTTTGTCCTCGGCATGGGTAAGGCAGTGCTTTTGCAAATCGTACTTGGTGAAGAAGCTCTTGCTACACTCCTCGCATTTGTGCTTCCGTTCCCGTTTATGATTCCTCACATGAATGTCTCTTAGTTGGCGCAAGGGGAAGGACCGTTCACAATGAGGGCAGGGAAAGATGTGAATTTCCACGGGGACAGCATCTTTGGGATCCGGTTCATCTTCGTACGGCTCATCGGTGTTTAAAATTTCCGCAACTATTTCCACGTTGCCTTCTTCATCCTGTTTGACTTTCGGCAAACTGAGTCTGGGCTCCACATTTTTGTCCGCCTCCTTGTTTAAAATCCGCACCGAGTCTTTATTCAACAACTTTGGTTTGGTGGAGGCCTTAATAGGCTTAGCATTCACCTCGTCCGGATCCAATACCACGACCGGTAACGAGTCCATATTTACAAACTCCACTTCCTCCATTTCCTCGCATGCCACCAACCGTTGTACATCATCAATTAACAGTTCATCGTCATTTTCAATTTTATTTAGAAAAATGGTGGCGGCCTCATCATCTAAACTTTCCATTTTGGGACGCACCGCTTTGGATGGTTCTGCCTGAGGCACCAGATCAGCATTTAGGATTTTTTTGGGCGAGGCGTTTAGTAAAGGACGTTGTGTAGAGGTGCCGCCACTGGCCCCTCCACCACCACTTAATAAGTTTCTCGTTTGGCGATGTTGTAGACGTACTTGAGTCGTTTGATTGGTTAGATTGGTACGGACAGTCGGCGATTTGAGTTGCTGCTTAATGGTTGTCCCCTCTTTATCGCTGTTTGGCAGCAACGGCTTTTCCAACTCCATCGGCCATTTGCCTGTTAAAGGGTATTGGCGCAATAAGTTGTCCGCCTTTTTACACATTTGCTTGAACTGATAGCTGTGCTCAAAGTATTGGGTACAATCAGTGCAGATGTAGGAGGGCATGCCATCATTGGTGAACACCTGCAACATAAAACACTTGCGTATAGTTTCCAAAATAAAAACATTTTTAAATCACTATTTTTAGTTGATATAACAACCCAACGGAGGTAACAAAAGCGAAAAAACTGACCGGACGAGAGAAAACGAAATGTGCTTTTGCTAAGCCATGACGCCCCAAACTATAGAGAGCACATACATACACACGCATACACATTTCAACTTACCTCAATCGACGCTATAGCCATTATTTGTATGGGCAACGGTGCTGAGGTTTTTATTCGCGTATCACGCATATAAATGCTGGACAGTTTTCCAGATTTCTGACTCAAACAAAAGCGACAAATGCGCTTCACTTTCAGATTATTTTGCAATTGCTCTTCGTTTGTACAATCCATTTTGTGTGTGCACGTGAAGGAACAGCGCTTGAAGAAATTCGATTCGTTATACAATTAATACTAAACGCACGAACTTTATTCTGTGAATTTTCACTTTTTCAAAATGGTGGATGACTGTACTCAGAGATTGTATGTTCATAATGTGTTGTGAAAATGAACACAGCCGCTAGAGGGAGCCATTTAAGGCGAAGCGAAGTTTCGGTTTTTGCACATGCAACGTTGAGAGAAGTAGAAAAATGCCGTAATATCAAAATGACTTGAATTAATCTCTATACTAAAAATCTGTTCACAATGGCAGCATTTTTTTTTACTTTTCGCGTACTCATATAGGAAGAAGGAAATGAAAACTTATAAGCGTATTATTATATACGCTTAACTAGTGGTGGCTTTTGCTATTGCTTTTCTTAATTAGTTAAAGTCATCACCAGGTGGTAATTAAAGTGCAAAAAGCGACCATAAACAAGTAAAAAAAACATATTTGCCGAAAGCAAATAATCAGTACCCACCAAAGCTTTGCGAGGTGTATATATGGTGATTGAAAATAATAATAAAATTACATACTTGAAAAAAATACTCCTTTGGCCAAATTATTAGTTGGTTATAAACTGAATGAACTTTATGCGATTTTTTTATTTGTTTATTATTCATCGTAAAGCCATTTTCATATATAATATACACTATATATATACATACTATATATATATATATATTGTTTACTAATATTCCAATAATTAAAAAAGAGAAAAGAAAAGTGTGTACGGGCAAGAATTTCATCCTTGCACGTGCTTAGTTTTCAGTAATAAACAATTTATGTAAGTAAAAAAAAAGTTGTTGCACCCTGGAATTTGTAACTGTGTATTTTAAAAACCTCATCCTCGAAAGTATTTAAATAACGGCCAAATGTTACGGGAAATTTTTCAATCTATGCTCATGTACTACCAGCGGAAACCTTGTGATGATGGCTGCCATTCAATTGTGGAAAGTTTTCTCTTAATTCGTGCATTTTCTGATGGTTGTCAGTGTCATGCTCAGCCAACACCTGCTTGCATATGGAGCACACCTGCAATTTGGGCAGTGTTTTACGTTGTACCGGCGACAAGGTGTTCAAGTGTTGTTGATGAACCAAATACAAAGCCTTCAAAACGGCATTAATGACAACATTTCAGGTTAAGGATTATTTTTGCGGCAAAATCAATTTACCTGTTGTTTGCTAATATCCGGTAGAAGGAATACTAGTTCGGGGAAGATTTTATCAAATTTATCCTTTAAAGCGGCCTGACAATGTTCATAATAAGGCTGAGTTTTGTAAACGCCCTCACGAAACTGTTGCGATATGTGACGGAACTCCTCCAGGGCTTCCGGTGACTTGAGAGCTTCCTTAAAATATTCCACTAGTTTCTAAACGATTGGGAATTATCATTTCATTAATTTACTTTTAGGCAGTTTTGTTTATTTTATTTATTCTTGTACCTGATTGCGTTGTAAGGCATCTATTGGTGGCGTATAGCTGTGTGCAGGTATTATGGTAAAGCTTTGTCCCAGTGAACTGGTGAAGGTTAGATTGTTGGGCGATTTGGCCACAGAGGTGAGCGTCACCATATTGGAATGTGACCTGGGCGGTTTGTGACCCTCACTTTGGTGGCCAAAACCTGGCGGTGGTCGCAATTGCGCGGCACTGCTATTCATTTCGTTTAAACTGTTGTTTATGCTTTTATTATCCCCAACATGGTGGTTGTTGTTGTTGTTGTTGCGTTCTTTTGTTTTCTTCTCCTTAGCCTTCTTCCCATTACCGTTATTATCTTTTTTGTTATTATTGTCCCCTAAACTACTATTTATTAAGCTCGCATTACTGTTGCTATTCGATTTTGTCGTTGGTGTTAATTTTGTTAGTATGGGTGTTGGTGCTATTTTGTTTTTACGATTTTCCATCTCTTTCTGTTTTTTTTCGCTTATATGTGGCCACGTGGCAGCTGCCTGAGGTGAGTGTGTCGGCGTGCCACCGCCTAAACTGGGAAAATTTTGATTGGTCAGCTTGGGTACATTCTTGTTGTCAGCTTCTTTGCGGCTTTTTGCATCCTGCTCATCCTTCTGCACCATTTGTATTTTATGAGAAGTGGACGGATTCGCTACTGAGACATATTCCTCTATCAAGGGTCGATGTTTGGATGCTACCACACCGAGGGGTATTTGCGTTGCAGACGCACTTACTTTTGCCTCATCGCTGTCCATGTTGGTGGCATGTTTTTTCATTTTACCTGAGAGGAGAGCCGGAAAATCCTTAGAGAAGGCTTTTTTATTGCTCCCTACTACCAAGCTGTGATTCGAAGTGTTATTGGGACGATTGGAGACATGAATAACCATTCCGCTACCATTGGTAGTTGCTGTTGGCGTTTTTGGTGGTGGTGATGGTGGTATAGTTACGACGGCTGTCGAACGTGGTATAGCTCCTGTGGCCGGATTGGGCGGTTTTCTCAGCATGGATGATATTGGTGGATTTTGTTGTTGTCCACATACACCACCCAAGGATGTAGTCGACCCGAGCCCTAGAGCTGGAAAGTTTTCCTTGGTTCGTGCCAAACCCGATAAACGGCTGCGCAGCATAGAAGGTGGAGGTGGTCGGGTTAACGATACATTCGGTGCACCACTGCTCCCCGCCAAAGAAGGAAACTCTTGTTCACTTCCCGGATTAATTTGAGGATTTTGTGCAGCATGAACTAATGCCGGTTCTTGGATATCGGACTCGACATCTTGATTGCTGTAAGGGAACGAAATAAATTTGAAACAAAAAACGAAACGAAAATCTTACCCTCTCGAACGCATACTGGCCACTCTCTGTTCCATTGGTCCCGAACGACCCCGCGGTCCCAAAGTTATCTCCAACTGCAGTGTACGCGTCTGCTTGGCCTGTTGCTTATTCATCGACTTACCATGCACGTTGGCCACATGAGCTTTATAATCGATTTCACTGCGAAAAGCACCGGTGAACTCTTCGGTGGCACATTTACCCTCCTCGCACAGATAATGATCTTGACGGAAATGATCCGCCAATGCGGCATAATCACGATAGAATTCGTTGCAGCCATCGGCATCACAAAAGTGACAGAAGTAATGTTCGCGTCGTAAGTGGCGAAATAGTTCGTCACGGTCCAAATAACGTTTGTTGCAGTACTCGCACAACGGATGACCACGATGCGATGTATTGTCGACGTCCCCTTTGATGCGATGTCGATTCAACTCCGCCTGCGTGTAGCAGCTTCGCTCAAAGGTGAAGATTTTCAAATGTTCTACACATAGGTCACAGTAGTACAAGTCGTGCTCTTTGCGTACGTGATTGCGCAAGCCCTGAAATGTGCGATACGGCGGCACATTGCACCTAAAAAACAACGATAAATTAGGCACACAGGCCAAGCTTGCCAACTTACTTCGGACATGGATGATCCAAGAGCTCGAAGAAGTGCTGCTGTATGTCACAGGTGTAGAAGCCGATTTTATACTTTTTGCTGTAATATTCGGAACGATTCTTCGCTTCCAGCTTGCGATACGGCAATTTCTCGTTAGTGAAAATGACCTTTGTTTTTCAAGAAAGTTGCTATTAGGAGAGCTACAGACACATTATTTACGACGCATTCCACTTACCTTCGACAAAACCTGCCTACATATGGGACATTCGTTTTGTTGACACAAAACACGCATACGTGTAGAACACTCGTAACACACGGGATGATCACATTCTCCAATAGAATAAATGTCAACAGTTTTGAAACAGACCACACAAATATTATCATCTGCTGCCGCAGCTTTTGCACCCTTGTCGTCGGTTTGCTTAGATGTTGCCTGGCTTTCAATAGCGTTATTCATGATAATGGCTGATCAAATATTCTTCCAAGTTAACAACGAATATCTTATAATCTCACGATAATTTGCAAGAGTGTACAAGTAGCAAAAGTGTGCGTGTGGCTGAGATTAAAGTATGCCTTGAATTGCTGATGAGCTGTTTAATTATTTCTGTTGTCAAGTAAAGTAAAGGCACTAACTTGCGCTAACTTGCGCTAACTTCTGCAGCTATTTGATAAATTATAAAATATTTTTACTCTTTTTACACGGAGTAGATCTTCCCGTTTTTTTAAAACGCAATTTTTTCACTTCAAATATTTTGATTCTGCTGCACGAAAGCGTTACCACCTAAATGATGACTGTTGAATTTTCTTTTGATATGTGTCAGATGAGATAACACGAATTAGTTATCGGAGTTTATTTGATTGCTTACAACTAGTAAGTCAACTCACTGCTCATCTCTAACAAGTGTAAGCACAATGAGTTGTTTCTTAACAAGAATTATTAACAGTTTGCTTCACGTGTCCAATAAACCGGCTTTAACGATCGTTAATAAAAGTCGTGTCCCGTCAGCAAGATTTCTTTTAAATAAACGTTACTTGGTTGTATGTAAAGCAAAGAAAAACCGTCAACAGCAATTCGTGAAAATGCCACTGTACGAGGTTATTGAAAAGGGTTCACCCAATTCCACCAATTATAGCATTTATTATAGTAAGTATATGAAAGGAGTCTATGAATGAGTCATTGCATGTCTTGGCATTGGCAATGAATTTTTTGCTATTTCCTGGAGTGCTTATGCAATTCCAATGCATTGTGCGATAGGGCCGATAACGATGATAATATAAATAAATGCATGCACACACATTGAAACACGTGCACTATTGATTTTTTTTTGTAATAATACTTGAAAACGATGTGAGTAGTAGTGCTTTTATGGTCAATTTACCGTTTTATTTACAATAAACGTAATTCGAATTCTGTTCAACTCATGAAACTATTGGTATTTTTAGGAAACAACTGCGGCAAGATTATATCACCTTTTCATGATATTCCTCTGTATGCTGACGATGAGAAATCGATTTACAATATGGTTGTTGAAATACCGCGCTGGACAAATGCTAAAATGGAGGTGGATATAGAATATTTTTAATTCATTATTTTAGGCCTGAAATTCATTCATTGACTTTTTCATTTCAGATTAGCACGGCCACTCCCTTAAATCCTATTAAGCAAGACGTTAAAAATGGGCGCCTGCGTTTTGTTGCCAATTGTTTTCCACACAAGGGTTATATTTGGAATTACGGTGCTTTACCACAAACCTGGGAGAATCCCGAACACATTGAGGCCAGCACTGGATGTAAGGGTGATAATGATCCAATTGATGTTATTGAAATTGGGTACCGCGTAGCCGAACGTGGTGAGGTGATGCGCGTGAAAGTTTTGGGCACTGTGGCTCTCATTGATGAGGGCGAAACTGATTGGAAAATTATAGCTATTAATGTAAATGATCCTTTGGCTGAGAAAGTGAACGATATTGAGGATGTTGATACATATTTTCCGGGCTTGTTGCGTGCTACAGTGGAATGGTTTAAAATTTACAAGATACCCGACGGTAAGCCTGAAAATCAATTTGCTTTCAATGGAGATGCTAAAAATGCCGCCTTTGCTACTAACATAATCTCCGAGACTCATAAATTTTGGGAGGATCTGATCAAGTCAAAGCTAGAGGGCAACACCATATCATGGTTGGTATTTCATTTTACTCAATATATCTAATTGTTTATTTCTCAATTTATTTTCTACAATAAAAATGTTAGCGTTAATGTTACCAATGAGGATTCACCATTCCACACCAATAGTGCAGAAGCAGAAAAAGTTTTTGAAGAAGCTCCGGAAGGTGGTGACGTAGAAGAAATATCTGACTTAGGTAAGATTTACTATTTAAAAAACTCTTATTATTGTAAACTGTAAAAGCATGGATTTCGTGAGCTGTTGAATATTTTTCATTTTAATGATTTTAGCCTATTATTATTTCTGCTTATTATTATTGTTTAATATATATTAATTTTATCAATAAAATGTTGGTATTTGCTTTTACTTGCAATTTAATTTTTTCTGTTCTTCATTTACAGTTAATAAATGGCATTTCATTCATCTGAAGTGAAGGGCAACAATGGAATCTCCCAATATATAAGAAGACCACGATGATAGCAGCTTAACTTTTAAAGAAATATATAAATTAAATGTGCATATTTTTATGGCAAGTAGAAGTTTAAATAAATTTGTTTTAATTTAAAAAGTCTACTAAAATAGGAATTTTGCAAAAATTTTACTCTATTCTGTGCGCTATTGCAGCGTTGCATTTTGTGAATTATATGCAATTTCAATAGCAATTTTTCTGTTTCAAAAACAGGGTTGCTTAATACGAAGCATTTCTTAGAAACCGTTCGAATGCATTTCATAAAATAAAATGATTACATTTGTAATGTAAAAAAAGAATTTTCACAATTATATGCACTTTATTTTAATAAACGTCTCACACTGGCACTGTATATACCCTTTTTATAAAATATAATTTATAAAAGCGCTTCGGCGAAGAAGTTAGTGTGAGCGAGATAAGTGCATTAGTAGGTTTTTTCTATATGGAATTTTTCTGCTGAACGTCTTCTTCTTCTGCATAGATAAATTTTATATATATACTTATCTGTAGCAAGGAAAAATTGCGCTTCTTGTGCAGTCGAAAAATGTTGGTTGTTCTAAACGGTAATGAATTTTGCAAAGTGCAGTAAAGCGCTCGGTTTATAAAATAGTTTTCTTTTGGTAATCTTTTCAATAAAAAGAAAGTAAGCAATTTGTAATAAGTGGAGCGTTAATAAAAGATAATATTATGAAAAATGTAAAATCTAATAGAAAACAAGCATAATGACAAAAACCCAATGAAAATTGAGAATATAATAACTGTGCTTAACTGTAAATTTTTTCGTCTGCATATATAGAAAATTTTCTGGCAAAGAATTGAAAAAAGAAAAAAATGAATTAAATATGGAGGAAATAATGAACATATGTGAATTTTAGATAAAATCTCTTTAGAATTTCATGTGAAATCTAACTTTTAGTTAAATTACATGAATTCACAACGTATAGAAAAGTTGGGAGAAAATAAAAAATTCAGCCAGACAAAGTGGTATACTATTGTTTGTGTAAGAAAAACAAATAAATAAGAAAACTTTATAGATGCATACGAAGTAGTATATAAATATGTATATATCGTTTTGTATATGAAATGTAAACCTGGAACGTTGAAAACTCAAGCTAGTTTAGACCGAATAGAGCAGCGACTGTTTGCACAATATTATAAACATAAGAATGGAGTGTTTTATGGCGGCTGGCATCACATCACATCACATCACATCACATCCCAACATCGCATCCTCATCTTAACCCTTTAATGTTGTTTTTGTGTTCGTGTGTGTGTGTGTGTTTTCTTCGTCTTTTTGCTGTAAATGCTTTTTGTATTGTTTTATTATGAATATTTGTTCTAAGAAAACAACAAACGTTGTGTATGAACAATATGATGTATTTGGTGTTAATGTGTAGTTAAAAAATTTACGCATGAGTGTGCATGTGTATATATATATATATATATAATTTTTGTTGATGTGGCTGCTGTGATGCTGCCGTTATTATCCTGTTGTTTACGTCTGCTGAGGCCGTTGCCGTTAATGTGTTGTTAAAGCAAAAACGAATTCAACATTCTACAGCACTCGCAATGCTTCATATGTACATGCAGCGGCACAAGTTTATCTTAACGTAATAAAAATTACTTCCATGGAGTTGTGTGTGTGTGTGTGTGTGTGTATTCAGTATAAAACCATTTAACATTGCTTTTGTGTTTTGTACCGATTGTCACCAACCAAATATTGCGTGTTTACGCGTGTATGTGTACTTTTTTTTTTTTTGATGCCTTTTCAATTTGCCGCCTAGAAGGCACTCATCATTCATTTCAGCTGCTCTGTACTTCTTCTAAAGGGAGGGAATTCTAACTAAACTTGTTTATTTTGTTAACATAGAAACGCATCACTGCTGCTGCTCCTATATATACATCGTAAGCTGCATCAATGATTAATAATTACAATGTCGTCATAATTAGCAGCACAGATTAGCTACCATTGATATGACTTGTGTTTACACCGTTTGATAATTATTTGTCAAAAAATTGCATGTAAGTGTACTTCAGTTGAACTCAATCCTGTACTATGTGTGTGTGTGTGTGTGTGTGTGTGTGTGTGTGTGTGTGTGTGTGTGTGTGTGTGTGTGTGTGTAAGGAAGTAAACAAAGAATGATCAACAATTTTCTTAAGCGTAACTGATAAATAAACTATTTACTGATAGCGTAATAACATTTATCAATGACTGACTGGCCTATTGGTGTCATATTCATTATACACACTTTATAGTAAAGTGATAACCAACCGGGCAATTTAGGTTAGGTTAGGTTTTTGCTTCTTTCACTCTCTGTCTCTTGGTGTGATAATGAAAACTGAAAATAGGGAGTTATTTACCGTTATTCATTATGCAATATCTCGCTTGCTCTCTCTCTCTCTCTAAATCTCTAAATCTTTAGGGGAAAGAGTAAGTGTGTATAACAGAACATTGCCTTCTGCTTCAATATAAAAAACAAATGGCGTCAATTAAGTTTATAATGTTAGTTTAATAATGTGTTTTTTTTTTCGTTTTTTGGAGTTTGGGCAGAGGGTAGTAGTGTATTTTTTGGGACTTGCGCAAAAAATACAATTCCCTTGAAATGTTTCAGCGCAGATGATTTCAAATTATCTAGTACCACATATAACTATGCCCATCCATGTATCCAGTTTTATAATCACTATACTTTATAATGATTTTTTTTTTTTTTTTTTGTATTTACACACAAATATGCTTACAGAGTATTTTTCTTATGCTTTTCTAATCCAATATGGGTACTCACCCATATGTGACCTGATTTCTAAATTTTGAATTTGTATTTGTTTGTGTTATTATTACATTTTTTGTTAGATTTCATTTTTTTTTTTTTTTTTTGTAAGTTTCTCTACAGGTGTAAGAGAAATGATTTTTTTTTTTTTTTTTTTTTGTGGAAATATTGAAATTTCCAACGAATACAAATCATAAATGTGTGCATACATTTACACTTATGTACACAGTGTTATGCTGAATTGATTTATGAAATAGAACAGCTGTGTAATTTTCTGTATATGAAACGATTAACACAAATTAATGAAATGCGCTGCACACAGAATGGAGGGGTACAGCAAATTCGTTGCACTCAAATAGGAGCCTCAATAAAGTATATATTCTTGATTAGCAATAAAATCCGAATCGTTGCACAACATTTTAAGTTTGAAATCAAAAACTCAAGATTAAAAATGAAAAATCAAAAATTTATAATGAACAAGTAAGAAAAGTAAATTTGGCTTAGGCCAAACCTTAAATACTTTACACATCTACAATGGTGGGCGTGGCAGGTATATGATAACGCCCCATAATAGTGCACGTATTACGTATCAACTTGCAAGTCGAGTTATTACGTGTGGTGTGGTTTTTTGTAAATATTGAGCGCGACTGTTCATTTTCAATAGGGTTACCCTTTGGGCCAATATATGTCGCCGTACCAAATTTCATCAATATATATCAAAAAATGAGACCTGTAGCTTGCGCATAAATTTAGACGGACAGACGGACATGAATAAATCGATTCAGATTTTGATTCTGAATCGATCGGTATAATTGAAGGGGGGTGTGGCATTTGCCGTTTGGGAGTTACAAACATCCGCACAAATTTAAAATACCCTTTACCACACGGTGGTGCAATATTGTTGATCTAATTATCGCCAGAAAATTAAAAATCTTGTCTTAAAACCGTTGTGAGTTGGTTGCACTTCTTTGGTATCTGTTTTTGTTGTTGTAATTTTTCTAATTTTTTACTTTTTTTAAACTGTCCACCTTTGCGCTGAGGGTGCATTAAGTTAAGGTATATATATTCTTGATCAGAGTGACTCTGCATATATCTGTCGGTGTGTCCGTGCTCGAGGTCGTAAATTTTGTAATTTCCAGATGAAATTTTGCACAAATATTTCTAGTATCTGTATCTGTTCTTATATAAGTTGGACACAATCACCCAAGATGCCACACCCACAATTCATAAGAATCTCTCACAAAAATGTATCCACGAAGTTGATATTTGGGGCATATTTTTATAATTATCTTCGCACCAAAAATGGGCGGGGTTTGATAATAGACGCCCACAATCCTACAAAACACCTATTTTGACGCAGTATTCGACTTGTTAGTTGATATGATGTGAACTTTAAAAGCATTACAAAAACATTTTCAGGTATATGCTACACCCACTATGACTAGATGGAGGTGGAGAGGAGTAATAAAGATTAGATCCACACAAAATTTAATTTTGACGCCCTATATTACATTTTTTTTTTACTTGTTTAATTTTCTCTTCTCCTTCTCTTACTATTTATTCCTTAAATACAATACCGACATCTGGCTGCAATCTTGTTAAAGCAGACGCAGAAGATTTGAAATGCAAGAGCATGTCAAACTGTGCGTTCTTGTGAACAAATGTCGTTTAAGTATTGATTGTAATGTTATGTTGTGGTGGTGTGTGTGTGTGTGTTTTTTTTTTTTTGTTTTGTTTTGTTTTCTTGCTTTTCGTCTCAAATATTGTTATTCAACCATCGAAACGAGTTCGCAACAATATTCAATGCAGCTGTTGTTGTGATCGTTGTTGTTGTTGTTGTTGCTGTTGTTGCTTTAACACCCACTTAAATTATTGTGTAGTTGTGTGTTGGTTGGTGTTATGTGTGACCGCGTTTATTGCTGATATCTTAAAATTTATGAATGAACTTTTTTGCTTGCAGGCACAGTTAGGAAAAAAGAAAAAAACGAAAAACCAAAAACCAAAAACCAACCAACTAAAGTGTGTTAAAATATAAATAAAACGTGAAATCCGTAAAGAATCACTTTCCGAGGTGTCGTTAGTTAAGTTTTTGTTTTGTTTTTTTTTTGCACCCACACACACCCAACAACAACAACACATGATAAGAGGGGGGTTTTATAAAAATTTCTTATTTTTACACGTTTCTGCTGCAGCATGTATGTACGCGTGTGTGTAGGCTAATGATAATCTGGATGAGTTTCTGATTCTTCCCAACTTATCACGTTTCCATTATTAACTGTTTATCCGTTTGTGGATTTTCACAGTTCCTCCATCTGTCTTGCTTCTGCACATACTTCTTATTGCTGTAAAATGTTTATCTGTTGTGTATTTTAAGCTCTTCTTAATAATACATATGGGTGTGTTGTGTGTGTTTTTATTGCTTAGCGATTGTTGTTGTTGTGTTCATTTTTACAAGAAATTAGGTTAAGATTTCGTATACATATACATAAACATTGTATATTATGTAAATATTATTGAATTTGATAAATAAAAGTACGCGTGTGTGTACGCGTTCAGGTATGAAAAAATGAAGACATTTTAACTGCAACAGGCAGAATGAGTACAACAATGTTAAATAAATTAAAATGCTTTTTATCTCCGTAAATATATTTCAAGTGCTTGCAGAGTCAATATTTACATGTGTTTGTTGCTTTGTACTGGCAAGGGAGTTATAAGAGTTCATGTGTGTTGGTTGGATCTTTGTGCAGCTTATAAATAAGTGTTTATTTCTGGGTGATTGTTGTTATTGTTTATTGTTTGTTGTTTGTTGTTAAAGCACTTAAAATGCATATGTTCAAATTGTTTCCTATATATTGTCTTTAAAGTGTCAAAACAGCCCAACCACCCATACACGCCAACAACAAAGGAAATCTTTTCCATAGACATTCGTTTGATGAATGAACAACAATCGTTGGTGTTTAAAAAGGAATTCCCTCAAGCTTACGTTTTTTATTGTTGTTGTTGTTGTTGTTGTTGTTGTTTACTATTATTATCAATGCTTAGTTCCGTTTACTTTATTATGTCCCATTAAAAATAAAAATTATTTTACTTTTACATAAACCGTTTGAAGAGAAAGCGAGACAGAAATCTGATATTATTTCATTTTTTTTTTTTTAAATTTAATTTCTTAAATTTCTTTAATAAAAATTTCTATGAATATTATGCTTACAGAGGATGGCATACAAGTTTTATACTCTCCCCCTAAATGATGAGGATATGTTAAGTTTAATATTTCATTTGCAACAACCACATAAGAAGAAAGAAAAAAGGTTCGGAGAGCAAAGTATATATGTGTATTAATAAGACCGACTCCAAGGAGATATCAGCATCTTGCCCAGATATGAAAATTTTACATTTATAAAGAAGAAATTTTTGTTTTAAAAACACCTTCGACTGTTGTAGATGTTGAACTCGTGACCCTACGCATTAGAGCCAAGCCATTATGCGTCTAACCTATTGCGGTTGGTCTAAGTATGTCCGTCCGTGTGTCCATCTGTTGTTGGAACGCTTACCATTTTAAGATATTAAGCTAAAATTTAGTAGAAATATTTCTAGTATACGTACTATATATATGTAGGTTCTACTTGGAATTAGCAAAATCGGTTCAGAGACACGCCCATAATCGAAAAAAACTACCTATTTGGAATAAAAATTTAGTAAAGTTTACTTATATTAAGCTTTTCTGTACATGTAACAAAAGTGGGCGTGGTCACAAACATGCTTTTTCATTTATAAAAAACCAAATCCAATGATTAAGTTGTGTTACAGGATTTAATCACCCACTTGCCATGCCTACTAATTGTATATGAAGGAAGGAACGAAGGAAGGAAGGGTATTTAAGATTTGGTGTGAGCCAAATTTACTTTGGATATATACATCCAGTGCTTGTCAACACTTTTACTTCCTGTAATTTTACACGGCTGCTTGTTGTACCGTTATTGCTGAATATGTTGTTACTGTTGTTGTTGTTGTTGTTGTTGTTATTGTTATACATATGTCGTAAAAGTGACAATCATGATTTGCTTGTTAATGCAAAATTCTTCACTTCTTCTATACAATTTCCACCATAACAACCTTTTTATGTGAATGCACGAATGAATGAAAAAGAAAATCCCATCACTTATAACTAGTACATAAATCTCATCATATATGACACCTCTTTCTTCTCCTCTCTTCTTCTACTATGTAGTTTTCCCTCCCCCCCCCCCCCCCCCCCAAGTTTTATAATATTTTGTATAATTGTTAAAAGAAGAAAACTTATAATACCAAAGAAGGAAGAAAATAATTTATGTTTATGCATGTTTAGGTTTAAGTTTCAGTTTATCTATGAGAGCGAGCAGAAACAATTTTGTTTTTTTTTCCAAGACGTGAGGTTATTTGCCAGTGTTATAATGTTATTATTGTTTGGAGAAGAGGGTCACTTAACAGCTCAGCGGAATTATAAATTATAAATGAGCCATATCCCGCTAGAATATAATAGAGAAATTACATTTTTCCCAAGTATAGGCAGTACAGGCAGACCAGAATAGATTTTTATAGAGTATATAGTCAAACCTGCTTTTTGAACCGGTACATAGGGTTTGAAGCTATTAGAGTTGATTTATTGGCACTCAATATGAAATCTGTCGACTCCGAACATGCGACTTGCAGTTCTTAGCCACATCATTGACTATTGACCTAACCTCTCTATAAATAAAATCTCGCAAAAACCAAACTGTATAAAAAAGACCGCACAAAACAAGGTTCGCCTGTGCATATAGTGCCTCAGAAACGAGTTTGCGTTTGTTATGGTTTATAAAAATAAGTACATAATTATCTATGATGTATGAAAAAAGTTCTTCTTCTCCTTTGGAGTTAATTGCTTATCAAATAAATTATAAAATATTATTTATGCTTGCTGTTCTGTTTAGATAATTATTTGCATTGCTTTGCATAGTTGAGTTTGTTGCTTTTTGGTTGGGGTGCTTGTGTGCTTGTGTGCTAGCGTCTTAGGCTTTTTTTAATCAATTTCCGCTCTTGAAGTTTGTTTAAAAAGATAAAATTATACTTCTGTTCTGCTTTTAACAATTTCCCATTGTTATTATGTAGTTTTGTTGGTGTTGTTCTCCTTTTAAATGTTGCTTTATTATCGCATATAATAAAATATTTGCAGAGAGTGTAACAACATTTTTTGTATGCTGAGAATATGTTAAACTAATACGTTGTTGTTGTTATCATCATATACAGTGCTGTGCTGCTAATTGGAAACGACTTTTCAGAAGTTTATATAAAATATATCCATCTAGACATGTCTGTCCGTAAGTCCGTTTGTTGGTAGCACTCTCACGGTGGTAAATAAAATGAGTTATCAAGTTGAAAGTTTTGTACAGACACTTCTAGTTTTTGCACCAGTTCGCTATTCAAATTGAGCTGTATCAGTCAAAAACCACGCCCCCCTTATCGATAAACATATATATATTTATTCAAAAATTGAGCTATGAAGTTTAAATTTGATATATATACATTCCATTCATCGATGTGCCAAAAATGGGCATGATCGGATATCAGGCACGCCCACAATGGACAAAAATCTATATATCTGCCACAAAAGTTGATCTACGAACTTGAAATTGACTAAGCATATCTATAATTATTCCATCCATTTATTATGCCAAAAATGGGCGTGATCGGATAATAGACACGCCCACAATCAGCATAAATCTATATATCTGCCATAAAAGTTGGCCTAGGGACGTGAAATTTGCTACACCTATACATAGTTATCCCATTGACTGATGTGCCAAAAATGGGCGTGGTCGGATAATAGACAAGCTCACAATTTATAATAAAATCACATTCTCCATAAAACTAGATTTGCAAACTGATACGTAATAGAAACACTATTAGAGGGCATAATAATATACCTGCCACGCCTACTATTATAGATTTGGAAGGTATTTAAGATTTGATCTAAGCCAAATTTAATTTGTCTGCTAAACTTTGCTACCCTACAAACTACACCATGTTCATGCACATAATATAACGGATTTGTTTACCATCAATCTCTAAAGTAAGTAAAACATGTTAACATATTTCTTGCTTGAGATTGAATACTGAACATATTACAAAATAGTTGTTGTTGTTAAGAACAAGACTAAATAAGTGTAGGGTGTTAAATGTAAGTGAAGTGCTAGAGTAGACGAATTATATATAGAAACAGAAAAACTTTTCAAACTTTTATAATTATATGTGTGTATAAATGATTTTTATATTTGTGTCTATTTAAAATTTCCATTTAAGAAAACTTTCCTGTTCTCCTTCACTTTTGTTCGACTTAAGTGGCATCTTGTTTATTATTTTCTTGCTATGCTTTCCCACAATATGTCTAAGAACACGTTATTTTTGTAGAGAAATTCTTTTTACTGTAATTACGAAATATGGAAGTTGGAAACAGTGTGTGAAAGAGTTGCTTCAAAAGGCTTTCTTGTTGAATAACATTCAGTTCAACAAACTTTTCATACAATCTAAAGTTTGTTTCTCTTTCTTCGTAATATATGTCTATCTTGGGTGTTATTTTCTTTAGAATTATATATAATTATGTTTAACCCCTTTACTGACACGTGACACATATGTCGAGTCACATTTTTTTTAAATATCTAACGTCCGCATGTCTCATATGTTGAGTCGCACTAATGTGAGTAGTTTCGGCAACAGAAACACTACATTTTTTGTTTTTGAGTGAGGCAGGGATGGTGTTTACTGGTAAAGTTTAAATGGTAAGAAGATTATCTAAGCCGTTCTTTAAACAAACAGATAATAAGCCTTTTCTACATATATAATAACAAATTATATTATAGAGCAGACAATATCCGTTTGAAATTGTTAGTATTTCCGGTTAAAAAGTTCGCATTGCTTATAAACGAAATGTGTACGGACAGAATAGAATTAGAAAAGTTTTCCGACACATGCATAAACATTTAGCCAAAGCAATTGAATTTGTGTTTTTGTTAAGAAAGATGGGGAACAGGAAGTTGACTCCGTGTTAAATGGACAGAATATGCAAATATATTCCATGAGTGTGTGTCTGGGTCTTGCAATAAATCGTACATTAATGACATTTCTTCCTTTTTCATCGACCACTTATAATTGACCAACAAATGCAAAATGCAGTGAAAGGTTTGTTTGAAGGGGGTGAGAATCGAAAGGTATGAAAAGTCTGACTATTAAGTAGATACTTTCTCTCTCTCTCTCTCTCTCTCTCTCTCCCTCTGTCATTTTATGACAGTGATTTTTTCAAAATTGATTTAAACCAAAGTTTGTTACTCAGTCTACATCACTCAGAAGACAGGGCCAGATATCCTACAAAGTATATATGTATTCTTGATCAGCATCTAAATCGTTCATTGTGTGGTGACACCCTGGTGTTGTTGTAAATTTTGAGATAATTGGGTTAAAATTTTAGTTCAAACATTTTTCAGTTATTTATTTAGAATATTTAAAATTTGGAATAATCCAAATTTAGTTTTCTTATATGTCCATTACCATAGCAGTGGTCTAAGTTGTTCTACATTTTCCCATTTAATTTTAATATTTTCTATTTTCTTTTCTTTACAGATCTTCTAAACTAATAAACCCGCCAAAAACTTGAAAATTTTGAAAAAAGAAAAAAGAAAAAAGAAAAATGTTTGTACAAATTTTAATAACGCTTAAAAACTTGATCACTACGTTAATCTGCTAAGCGGTATTTTTACAATATTTTGAAATACATTAATCTTCTACTGGCTTCAACGTTTGAGGTAGAAAAGCTCAATTATTATTAAATCAAATTCAGAAGCTATTAATACAGGAGCAATTCAGCTATAGTTACTAATCAAGATAAAAAAAAAGTCAATTAGAAAGTTTACAAAAAAAAAAAAAAAAAAACAAAAAAATGGATGTCAGCGTCGAACGGGATAGCTCTGTATTGGGCACATTATTTCAACAGATTATCAATGATATGAAGGTGAGTTTAATAATTATAATGTAAATAACTAGTCTCCTTTTTTTTTTGCACCCTACCTTCACATTAAGTTTGTCATTGCATTTGCAACACCCAGAAGAAGACTCTATTTTCTGAACAGCTTCAACAACTCAGTCGATATAGACATTTATGTTTATGTATGTCTGTCTATCAATGCCATTCTCAAGGTCGAAAAATGTTGAGATATTGAGCTGAAATTTTGTGAAATTTCCAACTTTCTGCGCGCAAATCGGTCAAGAACTACGCCCACAATAAAAATCAAACTTTAAAGATAAAATTCGCACACATCTTAATCGATGTCCATAAAAGGGCGTGGTCGAATAACAGACACACGCCCATATTTTACCAAAAAAATTTATTCCGCCTAAAATGCGATTTATATGTTGACGTATGATAAATATACTATTATCGTAATCGCGTAATCGCGTATATGCTACGCCCTCTATTGAGGCGGTGCTGAAGGGTACTTAATATTTGATTGATTTTGAATTGATTTTTACTTGTCCTCCCATATGAATAAAGTATATTTTTTTTATTTTAGAGAATTTTTTAATGATTTTGAATTATTTTTGACTTGACCTCAACTTTTCAAATAAAAATATAGTGTGTGGTTTTATTTGTTTCGTGTGAAACTGAGAAATAAGTTTTGCGTTGTGTGTGGTGGTGATAACAAAGCACAATTGAAAGGGTAAATGTTATGTGCACGTTCAGTTATGATGAAGTCTGAAAAAAAAAAAAAAGGAAAAAAAACAACAATTTTATTCCAATCACTGCAATCACCTCAAGAAATGAAAAGTAAAATTTGTCTGTGTGTGTTAAAAACCAAAATTTAAATACTTCACTAATGGACAGACGTACGTACGTGTGCAATAAATTATGTTACATACAGAACTCAGACATATTAATAGTTGGCTTGTTGTTGTTGTATAAGGGAAAATAAAATACAAATTAGCTAAAAGTTGGCAACAATTTGTTTGGGTGTTAAACGGGGTGCCGCCTTTGCCTAAAATGTCAATAGTACAATTGTGTGAGCGCCTACAGCGTCCAACTGTCTGTGTCTTTTATTATTGCTATTGTAGACTTTTTTTCTTTGTTTTCTTGAGGAACATATTTGTGGTTGTTTAACATTTTTAATTAACAATAAAAGTGTCGGAATAGCGTATAAAATTGTTTATTTGTTTTGTTGTTGTTGTTGTTGTTGTTGTTGTTGTTGTTGTTCTTGTTTTTACTTTTACTTTATACCTATAAATAAATTAAATATATTTTGTATGCAAATTATCATAAAAGAGTTTACTTTTTATAAACGATTTCAAAGTAGTTGAATAATGCAGTTTGAAAAGGAGTGTGCTTGTCTAAAATGTCAAACCTACTTTTCAGATGATTCATTAGAGTATAATTCTAGTATGCGGTCAAGAAAATATTTTTATAAACCGAAAAAAACTACTTCCTATGTAAGGTCCCATTATAATGAAAGTCTTTAGATGACTCAAAACACCAATTCTTAATATGTTTTGACAAAATTTGATGACGAATAGTTCATTAGTTGAATAATTGTTTAGACTCGATCGATCTTTAATAGTGTGTATATAGAACATATCCACAAACGAGTCGAATTCTGAATCAAATAAGGTGAAAAGTAAATTGTAGAGTTGTTACCACGGGTAACCTGGTCCATTTTTGGTACATCGCTAGATGCCCTAAATATAAGAATTTCGAATTTCGATATTTTTTTTACCATTGTGGTCGTGATACCTGGCCGCGTTTGTCCAATTTAAATAGAAACAAATGGTTTTTTTTGTTTATCCAAGTGTTGAAAAATTTCAGCTTAATATTTCAAATACAAACAGGCAAGAAAAGAGTCACATCTTATGTGACAATATCATATAAGATGTGACTTTTTTTTTGCCATATATTTTATGTTAGTACCATATAAGATGTGACCTTCTTGCCCTTTGTACTTTGTAGAGTTTTTGACGTTTGCTTCTAGATGCTTAGTGTATAGACTTCATCTTGAAACTTGAAACTTTCTTCCCAATTCTACAAAGCATTTCCTTATTCCATACCCAAACTTACTCTTGTATTCGTACGTAGTATATATTACAAAAAAAAAAAAAACAAAAACAAAAACAAAAACTGTATAACAATTGAAATTTCTGCTTTAATATGATTTTAAACAGTTATACTTTACGACTTGTACAACTCATTGATAGGCTACGTGCCTACCTACACACATGCATACAAATCTTTAAAGTTTATAGATAATCTATCCCCGAAAAAAAGAATGAACGAAAATAAATTAAATTTACAACCAAATCGGCATAATTGCAAAATAAATATGTTTTGGTTATGGTCTGGTGGTGTTTGAAAGCGATTATTATCAGAATGCAATGTGAGCGGGGCGATATTATGCTCACGTATCGTTACATTTATGAGGCAATTTTTCTAGATTTCTCCATAAAATTCACCTTGCCATGTTTTGCTGGCCTCTCGCTTACGTTCCTATAATTAGTTTCGTTATAAGTTTTTGTTAGGAGATGATTGTGTTGCCCAACAACTTTTTATTCATTGACCAAAAAAACGAAAAAAAAAAAAGAAAAAAAATAACTTGAAGTACTTTTAACATTTTTATACTCTCCACATAAGATGGATGGTATACTAAGTTTGTCATTCTCGTTTACAACACTTAGAAGGAGGCGTCAGAGACCCTACAAAGTATATATATTCTTGATTAGCATCAAAAACTGCATCGATCTAGACATGTATGTTCGTGTGACCGTGTGTCTGTCTGTTTTTGGTATTCTAAGGGTTTAAATTTTGAGAATTTTGTACAGATTCTTTTAGTTTTTGTATGCAGATCGCTATTTAAAATGGGCAACATCGGTCAAGAGCCACGCCCACAATCAACAAAAATCTATTTATCTGTCACAAAAATTGAGCTATAAACTTGAAATTTGGTATGTACATCTATGAATATTAGCTTCATCGGTATGCCAAACAATGGTCATATTCGGATTACAGACACGCCCACAATTAATAAAAATCTTTATATCTGTTGTCCTAGGAACTTGAAATTTGGTACGCTTATACATAGTTATCCCATTGACTGAAGAGCCGAAAATGGGCGTGGTCGGTTAGCAGACACGCCCACAATTTACAAAAAACCATATTCACCATAAAACTCGACTTGCAAGCTGGTACGTAATAGAAACGCTATTAGAAGGCATAATAATATACTTGTCACGCCTACTATTGTAGATGTGGAGGCTATTTAAGATCAACATTCCCAACCAAAGTATTGTAAATTAAAGTCAAGTAATATTTTTCCTACTCATATGTATGAATATTTTCAATGCATACAATTCTGCGACTGAGGAGCAATCGACAAAAAAAAAAAAAACGTTGTCTTAGAGATGATGATTATCTTTTTTATCTCCTTCTTTTTTTTTTTTAGTTTACTGCAATATATCAATACCACGAGTATGTAGGCATGATGTATAGTTTTCTAGCTCTCGCTCTTTACATTGCTTATTTATGCTCTGATTCTTACTCAGGCCAAGTATTAAACTTCAATGAACTTTCTGTATTGGTTGGTTTGCTTCGGTCTGGTCTGCTCAGCTCAGCTCAGCTCCGTATTATTATTATTATTATTATTAAAGAAATTCGTGCTACTCTATCACACATTTCATAGGTACGAGTTACAACAATCTTCGCACTTCCACACACTTCCAGGGTGTGTGTACGTGTGCGCTTTTATTTTATTGTATTCAACAGCCAACACATCACTTGCAGAGCCACTGGTTTTGACTTGAATCTCATTTTATGCAATTGTTGCGTGCTTTTTAGTTTTTGTTTGAAAAATTAATGAAAAAAAAAATCGCATTAATGCATATGCATATTGTCTTTGTCTTGTTCTTGTTTGCCATGGCAAGCATTTACAGTTTCCCTCTTGCTTTTCCCATCAAAGGCTATATTTGTATAGTCTGTTAAGTGTAGAGAGCTCAATACGTACAAAAACGAAAGAAAAACAGATTCGTTGCTCGGTTGACCTAAAGTGTTTTTTGTTATAATTCTAAAAGAGGAAGTGCGGTTAGTAATAAAGCCAGATATGATACAGTAGAGGCAACCTTGCATGGCGTACATACGTACACTGTATATATAAAAAGCCTTCGTCTTGATTTTCATCATTATTTAGCAATATTGGCAAGTTAGTTGAATAATTTTGATTGAATGATATTAAAAAGGGGTCATTTGTCGGGTAATAGTGGAGCCAAGTTATGGCCATTTTGCAAATTTTTTTTTTTTTTTTTTTGATTAAAATCGTTCAATAATTTGCTACAGACGTGACTTGATAGGAGGTGAGAATGAATATATGACCAGGGAAGGCAAATTTGTTCAAGTGTTTATTTTTATGCACTCTACATAAGATGGGGAGTATACTAAGTTTTTAATTCCGTTTGCAACACCCAGAAGGAGGTGTCACTAACCCTGCAAAGTGTATAAATTTTTGATCAGCATCAAAAACGAAGACGATCTAGACATGTATGCGCGTATTAGATTTGTACCTGCCACGCCCACCGTTTCTAAGTACATTTGGAGGGCATTTAAGATTTGGACTAAGCCAAAATTTAGATTTTTATTGTATACGATGATACACTTTCTTTACAAAACACCAACAATTGAGAAAGATGAATTTGGAGAAAATGAAAATTAAACCGTAAACGCTAATGAAACTAGCCCCTAGAAATAAACCCACTGCCCCTCCGAACGATACAATCAATTGATCCGTACTAAATACCACACGACGCTTCATGGCCATACGGGGAAAAACCACTTTAATAATAACCGATGGTTCAAAACGGGTACTATCCTAAAATAAGAAAAATCAGTAAGATGGACTTGATAGTAGATGTCGCCTTACATCGGCCACCTTATCCTCCATTAAGGGGGTATAAGAAATTTCCCTACACCACGGCATACAATACTGACAGTCGGCCGAGTCGGGCCATTTTTTACGCTCCAAACATAACATACCTTTAATATTGCAAACAGTTATATTGGGCGCTATCGTATAGAAATAAGGTTTGCAGCCACACTTAGTAAAAGCCGCATGAATGCGACATTCCATGCGACACAACCCTGGAGTGTAAATCTTGAAAAAAGGAAAACGAGTTTTTATAATAAATTTTGAATTGATTTATGGTGTATGGGATTACGTTATTACCCGAGCATACTTTAAGTTATTTTCATTTCTATAACGACATCTGCGATAAGCAATCGGTAATTTACTGACACCCGACTCAGCTGTGGTCATCTCTAGTAATAATTCTAAAGTCAGAGCACCTTGAGAAGTAGCATCGCGTACAAACGTCGACTGTTTCCCGGGCGTAACAACATCGGAAACATCATGAAAGTACTAAAATAAAGTTAAGAATCGTCTTGAAGCATCTTTTCTGCATTACGGGTCCAATTTGTTCTTACCATGGTTAATATCGGATCGCTAACACCATTTAAGATTTTCGTATTACACTCGTTCATCACATTACATATACGCATCTCATTACTTTCCGATAATTTTCTATTTAAAGAATAAATGTACTTAACAACCCGCAAGAGTGAAAAGCGATTACTTATCGGTGAAGGGGAAAGTGTAGGCGGCCATTTCCGAACTGGTCTTGCACAAACCCAATTCCGTGATAGCTGGAATAAACGCCTGTTCTTGATCTTCGGTATTAAGAGCCATGCTATCCTGATCGTTCTGTTGCTTCCGAACTGCTAATAAGCGCCGTTTCGTCTAAGTTGAAAAGAACTTTTCATTAACACTTCATTTCTGTTAATAACAAATTCTCCAGAGAGATCGTACCACTAATAATAGTTGCACAAAATCAATATTATTCAACGTTTCATCGTTTTCATAGGGTTTCAAATTAGCCATAGTGTTGACATTCAATTTATTTAATATTTCGAGAAAAGTCCAATAATACTGAAATGTAGCATTATTGCTGTTCGGCGTTACATCCCAAATATTTTCAATGATTTCTTCAAAATCTGGCCTATGGGTATAGTTGGAGCACAGGGTCATGCCTACAAAGGGGAATTCCTTTTGCATCCAAGTCAATTCGGTAGCATAGATAATGGGATTATCGCGGAAACGGTTCCATTGATTTAAGCAAATATTAAGGGATGCATAGGCGGCAAATACAATAGCGGCGGCCCAAAAGATCTTCTCGAACCAGGTTAATTCGCGTTTGACCAGATAGGGAAAGCCATGTATACTGGACTCACCCAGAGTTGTTTTCACATAATCACGACAATTCATAACTTCTCTCTACCATTTATCTGAACAGTCACAGCAGAACTGAATGGTTAGGAAGTTTTACATATTCCTTAGAGTTTTATCGTGTTATTCTTTCCGACAGTCGGTCGCTAATGGTGTTTACGTGTTCGGTTAATGGATGCTTTTTTTGTTTTTGTTTTGGTAGCAGGGATGAGCTAAATTAATTTGTGTGCGATGTATTACTTTTACAAATAATTAGTGTACAAATGAGTTTTTGCGTGTACATGGGACGGGGGGAACAGGGTTAAACGTGAAGCAGGACAAATGCACGACAAGCAAGTAGCAGCGATAAATTGAAGTGCAGGCCTTAGGTGTTGGGGGCGAAAAGTCATAGTTGTGGAAAAAAAATCTTAAATACTTTTTCAATCTATAATAAAGAGTCAATCACCCATATTTTCTTAAAAATCCGTCATAGGCTAGACTTATAACATGTAGCTCGGGTTCGTGTATAGGGTGATCCTGCACCACTTGAGCCAAAGGGTGTATTAAATTTGTGTGGATATTTGAAAGGGCAAGTGCCACACCCATCGATCGATTCAGACACATAATTTGAATTGATTTTACCATGTCCGTCTGTCCGTCTGTATGCTCTACAGGTCGCATTTTTTGAGATATTTGAATGAAATTCTGTACAAGGACGTGTATTGGTCCAGAGTGGAACTCTATTAAAAATAAACCGATTTGAGTCATTCTTAAGACCTATCCTCCATATAACGTCTTTTATAATGAAAGTCTTTTAATGGCAAAAATTTGTAATTCTTAATATTTTTTAACAAAATTTGGCGCTTATTAAGCCAATTAAACACGAAATGTTGTTGACCATTTTTAGAACGTCTTTCCGTACAATGGTATGATGACAGTAATTTGTGGAACTAAGTGATGGATGATATTAAAGAACAAACTAGTTTTAATTAAGGGTTTTTTTTTCAATACGACTCGTGTTCCATTTACTTAATTTAACCTTGAAAATAAATAAATACATGTATACGTTTGTATTGCCCTATGAATATCACTTTAGTTGTCATCTTTGTTATCTATTTTTCTTACATTAATAAAGGAAACTTTTTCTCAAAACAAAATCATTCTTTAGTGGCTAACATTCTTCTATTTAATTAAAACTTTCATTGAAAAAACTTGTACTGAAAGAACGGGTGGTTGTCAGGTGTTCTGTATACACTGGAATATATGCACCTATGTGTTTAATTATTTTAGTAAAAGTAAAAGAATGTTGTTCAGCAACTTTTTATAACCTCTCAGAACGATAGTAACGCAGTTGGGATGACACATGAATTACAGTTACGTAGGGTATAACACATTTATGATTTCTCTAAATAGGATTTGCTCTTAATTTTAAAACATTATAAGCCATTATCATACTAGTTTTATAATCAGAGTATAATGTTTGTGTTTCTACTATGAATTGTAGATTGTTGATAAACATTTGCAATGAATTTTTATGTAAATTGAATGAATTCTCCTCACCAGCAGCAGGTAATAAGTGGTGTAATTTGACTTTTTTTTTATTAGAAAAATGCTCAAAAATTTCGTGACACTTCGTTTTTGAGGTCAATTGTGTATAAATCTAGTCAACTAGTCAACTAGTTGACCGATAATGTCAGTCATCAGTTTCTTTATTGTGTAATGGAAGTATTTTTAAATCGATTTACAAGTGACTTCACATGCTGTGAGATCACTATAATTATAGATGAATAAATACAATAAAATGGCATTAATTAAAAAATGTCTAATTCAATTATTCACCTCACTTGCCTGCTGATCATATTAACAAAGTATTGAAGTGTCCGTGTCCGCGTACGTTTTCTTCTTTCTATTTTACAACAATTACATCATGCTTCTCGAATAAATAAAATTTCCAGTTATTTGTTTACATTATTTGTCTACTTGTAATGCAAAGTTGTACAACAGGTGAATATTAATGGAGTATTTGGAAGGGGTTTTGTTGTTTTTTAATTATGTAATATATTTAATAATTCATGCCGATTGCTATGTTAAAGTCACTTGGAATTTATAACACTTTTAGAATTCTTATTTAATTTTCCTTCAATGTCTTGATCAATAAATATATCGCGAAAAAATGTACGTTTTTATAATTTATAAGAATATCTACCTATACCTATAGTATCTTCCAAACGGCAAATGCCACACCCACCTTTAATTATACGAATCGGGAATCAACTTAACCATGTCCGTATGTCCATCCATATATTACTTGTTTTTCTATCTACAGCTGGGAATTTTTCACATAATTTTTTGGGGCCTACCAAAGCTCTTTGAGCCAAGAACTATTAAAAAATGAACTAGAGTAATCCATTTTTAGAACACCTTTCGACTTAATGGCATCACTTAAAATGAATCTTTATTTGGGCAAACTTTGCTATTCTTAAATTTGTTAAAGAATAGTTTAATAGCTTAACACATAAATGACTGTAGCAAATTTGGACCTGATTAAACCATTTTTAGAACCTCTTATAAAGCTTTTTTGCAAAATCACTTTTATATGACAAAGACCCGACTAATTAGAGCATAAATTGTGATGCCGATGGACCCAATATATATGCAAATATGCTAAGGATGGTTTCAAATTATTATAACGGAGCCCCGTTATTTAGCTCAATTGCTATAATCTTTAAATATTTGTCGAATAATCTATAATTTTTTAAATAACATACATTCCGTTATATATGGTATGACAGTTTAAGGTTAGGCATCGATTGTAATTTGGGTCACTTTTTATGGGTATGCGTGAATGCTGATAAAAGTGTATTTTATTAATTATTGTAAAAAAGTATATTTTTAAACAATAATCTGTTAATATAATGAATTTCTCGGTAAGAAAATGTACTTATTTTTAGTCATGTGGAAAGATTAAGTAACAAGTATGAAAATCAAATTCGACTTAGGTCAAAACATCGTCCCCCCATTTTTGGATGGAAAATACGTTACCAAATTTCAATACCGCACTTAAATTTTTGCGGCAGATAAGTAGATTTTTGTCAATTATGGGCGTGCCTATTGACCGATTTTGTCTATTTTAGGAATGCCTGTTATCCGACCCCGCCCATTTTTAAAACATCCATGAATTTATTATACATTCTTTGTACCAAATTTCTTTTTCATATCTTAATATTTGTGACTGATATGTGGTTTTTTATTGATAATGGGCGTGGCTTTAAAACGATTTCGCTATGTACACATACTAGGAATGTTTCTCTTGAATTTTTGCTCAATATTTATAAATTTACAATTATGAGAGTGCCATAAAAACCATTTACTTCCTTATTTCATAAAAACGGTATAAAAGTTATTATTTTCTTATAACTTGCGTGTTGCTTGCTTTTCATAAAGTGAAATGTTACATTTCGAGTGCACTCTTTATATAAATTATGCTAAATTGTGAAAATAACTTTACAACTAAGAAAGATTTGTTGTAAGCATAGATTTATGTTTTTATAGAAATAGAAAAACTTATGACACATAAGAGTTATGAGCAAGTGAAAAAACAGAAGTGTTTTTAAGGAATTTAGCAACTAACTTTTTCCAGTTGAGTGAATAAAAGAAGTACCAGAGGGAAAGAGGAGAGGGTGACGGCGGGGTAGAGTGTGGAAAAGAAGAAAGCAAACTGTATTCTTTTTTGCTTTTTTAATTATATAAATCACTGAAGCGTTTAGGTTTTCTTAGATCTGGCACTTGTTTTACCAAACCATTCATGTTACTTGTAGTTTATCGGTGTAATTAAACAAAATTCAACTATTTTTTAAGAGAAATTTTTTGTTAAATTTTTCATGCATACATTTTTTTTCTTTTCTTTTTGCAATAAATTACTTCATCACTTTTGCGTGAAGTTTGTAAAAGCAAAAGAAGTAAAAGAACTTTGCCTTAGGCCAAATCTTAAATACCCTGCATATGTACATATAAAGAATGGGCATGGCAGGTATACGATTACACCCTTAGTATGTATTACATGTCAGCTTCCAAGTCAAGTAATACGCTGAGTACGGTTTTTTATATATCGTGGGCATATCTGCTTTCCGGCCACACCCACTTTTAGGACATCGATCGAAGATATTCATACCAAATTTCAAGTTTATAGGTCAATTTTTGTGGTAGTAATAAAGATTGTTGACTCTGGACGTGTCTGTTATCCGACCACGCCCATTTTTGCCACATTGATGGATAAGTTTATTGTAAATATACATACTGAATTTCAATTTTGTGACAGATAAGTAAATTTTGTAAATTGTGGGCGTGGTTCTTGACTGATTTTGCCTATCTGCGTGCACAAAGTAGAATGTACATAATTTCCCATCATTATATGAAAATTTTCGATCATGAAAATGCCATTAACGGACGGACACACGATCATACATATCTAGATCGATTCAGTTTTTGATGCTGATCAAGAATATATATACTTTGCAGGGTCTCTGACGCCTCCTTCTGGTTGTTGCAAGTGGAATGACAAACTTAATATGCCCCCCATGCTATGTGTAGGGTATACAAAAAAAAACAAACATGAAAAGTTGCAATAAAATATGTATCGCGGATAAACAATTAAACAATTTTCATTTAATTTGCATTACAATGATACCTTTTATTAGCATTTAAATGATAAAGTGGGTCAGCGGCGGCGCATTAGGGTGATTTTAATAAATAAATAAATTAAATTAAATTTAAAAATTTGCTTATAATACAAGTTGTAAAAACGCTGCGTTTTTATTTCACTAATAACCTTGATCTACAAATTTTTGTCTATTCATTATGAAAAACACAACAAAAAATGGAAACATTATTATGCAAATGTTAACTTTTCATTTCCTTTCACATTCTCATATTTGCTTATGTGGCGAGTGAGTGCATTATAATTTGCTTAGCAGTTTCTCATAATCATGAAACCTAAATGTGTGCCTGATATACATTCATAAAGAAGACACAGAGTCGTTCAGTCGGCCACATGGTGTCATTACCGGCTGCCGTCCACTAATTGTGAATGCACACACTCGAGCATTAGTTTTCATTTATTTTGCAAATATCGTGGAGTAAGTCATTGCATTGCTTTAACTACTTAAGGTTAATAAAAAAATTACATATCGTTGTTGTTGCTATTTATGTTGTTGATAATCAGTTTTTTCCAGCCATAATCGAAGTCACGCAGAAAGAATAGTTAAATTTATGGATATTGACTGAAATAACGTTTTTCAAAAGAATTTTTTTTATACCCTCCACATAGGATGGGGCGGTGTACTAAGTTTGTTATTCCGTTTGCAACACCAAGAAGGAGGCGTCAGAGACATGAATGTCTGTTTGTATGACATTTCACAGGCGTAACAGAGATATTGAGGTGAAATTTGGTTTAGACACTTTTAATTTCTGCAAAATCGGTCAAGAGCCACACCCACAATCGACAAATATATATATATTTGCCCCAAAAATTGACCTACGAAGTTGAAATTTGCATTTGAATGCATATCCCATCCATCGATGTACCGAAAATGGGCGTGGTCGGTTAACAGACACGGCCACAATTTACGAAAAACCTTACTCAAAACTAGACTTGCAACCTGATGCGTAATTTAGAGAGCGTAAGCAATTACCTGCCACGCCCACTATTGTGGAGAGGGAAGGAGGATGAATTTAAGATTTGGACTAAGCCAGTTAGTTTTTTTACTCGTTCCTATTGTTTCCGATTCCAAGTCACAAGATAGAGAAAACCTATCTTGAAAATTTTATGAAAAGATTTAATTATGTCCATCAGTCGGTCTATCTATTAATTGTGTTGTATTCAACCTTTCCGCTGTTAGTTCTTTATCATAATACCAGAATTATTTGATCAATAGCTTTATTGATTTTTTCAATGTTCTAACATTTCTATCCTTGAGTGTAATTTTGGTCAAACATGCGTTAGTTTAGTATTGTATATCACTCATACGCAACTGAAATCGATATTTGTTTCATTTGTTCCGTTTTTCCCTTTTTTAAATGCTAACAAAAGTAACAACAATAAAAATAGAACAACAACAGAAAGTATTATATATTATATTGCATTTAACATATTTGCTAACGCGTGCTGCTGAAACCACAAAATCCCCTTCAAAGGGCAATAAAAATAAAAACGAAACATGACACAAAAAAAAAAAAAACAAATTAAATTTAACTTAAACCAAATCTTAGATACCCTTCAATAACAATAACAACAACAACAACAGCAACAATATTTTTACTTTAAAGACTAAATTCCGTTCTTTATAAGGTATTTTGAATATTGTGGGCGTGGCATGTATCATGTTTTAACGAACAACATCAAACAGATGTATTTTACTTTAAGGAACGGATTCTGCTTTATAAAAATACACCTTAGAAAAATTGTGGGCGTGTCTGTTATGGCATTCCATCTCTTTTCACTAAATTTCTAGACTTTGTAACTTTATTTTTGTGGTTGTCAGAAATTTCTGCGTAATTGTGGGCGTAGCCATCAAACGATTTTACCAAGAATATCTAAACGAAATTTAAAATATCGTAATTGTTGGGTCCGTAAGTATTATAACAATAGGCGGACACTTATCAAGTTAAAATATATAATTTGTAGGGTCCCTGAGGGGTCCCTGCTTCTGGTAAATGCACAAGGAAACACTAACTTAGTAGTTAGTATACCAAGTTTGTGGAAAGTTTAAAAAAAAAAAAACAACAGCAATAATAAATACATTAGCAAAATATCAGTGTTACTATGAAAACAACACAAAAACAGAGAAGGTAGAGCAACTAATGATATAAGGAAACTGTATTTGTGGTATTTAGTTGTTTGTTGGAGTAGGAGAGAGGTAGCACCGAAAGGGAGACACAGAAATACATTAAGTAAATGCCATTAAAATGTCAAATCGTTTTCGTTTTTTCCCTTTAACTTTACAATTTCGAATTTGTTCAAATATTTAACTTGTAAGTGAGGCCATAAAAAAATGTTACGGAAAATAGATTTAGGGGATAATTGCCACGTTTTGACAATGAATTGCGGTAAAGGAAATGAACAGACGTTTAGTATTAAATTCTAACAAGAAATGCTTATGATGTTATATCATTTAACCGTTCATAGAAACTTAAGAGTATAGTATAATAAGTCTTATTAGGCAAATCGTTGAACCCTTCGCTACCATTTCTTGCAGCCCAATTTCATTGAACATTCGCTATTAAGAACTGCCGAATTATTCTATATTTATACCGGATTTTTAGACAAAATAATGCTCAAACGAACGCTATCGATTACAATTGATTATACCCCCCCACCTTATGTGGAGGGTACAATAAATTGTAAACTTTTTACAGTACCAAAAGTCATTTAACAAGACCACACCTTGATAGGTTTAGTAGAAGTGCTTAGTAGAAGTATCTCATGTTTGGTGTTGTGTCATTGCATGTAAATGGTTTCTTCAAGAATATATGAATGCTTTATGTAAATGTTCATTATGTATATAGTCTATGTGTTGTATGTATACATATACGTACAGCTCACCCACTCACATATTAACGCCAATAACCGTAAAATCTTAAAAATCAATGATTACTAGGAGTAGAAACCAGTTTTGTGTTTTGAATAAACAATAACAATAACAAACCACACCACAAAACCTCTTTACTCTTTGCATATATTTTTGGTTTCTTTTTTCTTTTTCTTTTTCTTTTTTTTTTTTTTTTTCTTCTTTATTCATTTTTTGCACAATTTTTCATATTTTTTGTTGAAAATTCAGACCATTATGAATGAACTCTAACTACCAAATGATATACAGAGTCCAGGCGAGAAATGACGGGCGGTTAGAGGCGATGATCATAAGAGAGAAATGTAGGAAAATAATTGAGGAATAGACAAAAAGTAAAAAAAAACTGGCAAAAAAAAAAAACAACTTAACAACACACACACACACATAAAGAAAAAAAAATATTGTAAGTCGTGTAGGATGTTAGTGGGCTATTGGAAGCAACGCAAACAACAATAATAATAATAATAATAGCAACAACAGCAACAACAGCAACAACAACAACAACAACAACAACAACAACAAAATATCAAGCAACACTTAAATGCCATGTTATGGCGAAATTTCATGAAAATATTGTACAAGCACTAAATACAGGACAGAACGAGAGAAAGACAGAGATAGAGAGATAAAGAGTGAATTTGTGTATTTTGTGAAAAGATATAAAAAGTAAGAAAAAAAAAACGAAAAAAAAAACTGGAATTATTAAGTAAAATACAAGGCGTTTCGTGAAAAAATATCAACACGTAGGCTTTCCAGTTTTCCAATTAACTTTCAATAGACAACATCAGCATATATACCGACGCGTATATATGAAAGATTTCCCCATTATGAATTAAATGCCAAGTAAAACTCTAAAGAGGTAGAATCGTAAACAACCATTGTTGTCCACCTTGTTGTAATGTCACTTTGCATTTGAATCGTTTTATCTATTGATATAACTTTGAAGGGGATTTATTTAGAACATTTTACCATTTACCAACGAAGTTTTCGTTTAGCTAGTCTGTGGGCTAACTTTACTTGTTTTCTATTTTTACGTAAAACTTTCATTCTATTGAACATTTTAGTTTCATTTGTTTTTTTTCTATTTGTTGACATATTTTGCGTGAGTCGTGACTTGTGACAAGGTTTTCGTTTTATACAACATGCCATAAATAATTAATGGAATGATATGTTTGCAGACGAAGAGGAAGAAATAAAAAAAACCAATTATTTCTTATTATTTAAAGTAAAGGCGGGTCAAGTTCATTTGTGTGCCAAGATTCTAATAAAAAATTATTTGAAAAGAAAAAACAACAAGAAAAAAATTAAATATATTATTTATATGAACTGAGGGCGCCGTACTAGTATATATTTTTTTTAATATAAAAGATCGGCACTCAGGAAATGTCTTCCACAAGTGCCTGGCGCCGTGCCAATCTTACTCCTAGATACAGAAATTATCCTCCAATTAAGAAACACTATTAAAACGGCCTACTCACCCCATACACGAGTTCGATTGTTGTAGGTATTGACCCTCTTTACATTCTAGATCAATTTGTTGGGTTTCTATGCTGAATAAAGGTTTTCGTAAATTGTGGGCGTTTTTTGTTGTCTAACCACGCCCAATTTTGGATACATTAAATGGAATGTCCTTAAACACTACTCCTCCTCCTTTTAATCCTTTCTAATCACCACCGTGCATGAACATATAGGGGACATCCCCTGAGTGGATGGTTATTTTAATATATATATATAAAAAAGAAAAATTTTTTTTTTTGAACAGAATTTTTTTTTTTTTTTAAAGAAAAAAATTTTTTTTTTTGATGGACAAGTTAAATATAAATTTTTACGTGAACCAAATTTCAACTTCATGGCTCAGTTTTTGTTACAGATGGATAGGTTTTTGTTGATTGTGGGCGTGTCTCTTAACCGATTATGTTCGTAGTAACCTGTAATCATTTCGATATTTGAAAAATCACGACCGTGAGACTGCTAACAATAGACGGAACCCACGGAAGAACATGTTCAGGTTGACTTAGATTTTAATGGTGATCAATTATATATATATTTCGTAGGTTTGCTGAAGCCTTGTTCTAGGTGTTGCAAGCGGAACAACAGGCAAGGTTCTTAAAATCTTGCGCTTCGGTCCGATCTCAAATGATTTCAGATAAAATTATAATTTATCTAAAGCTGATGTTTAAATACAATAAACTGGACCAGCTTTAATTGTAATATTAATGTTAGCGAGAGACTCAACCATTTCATAATCTACACCACTTGGATCCAATTAAAGAATAATAATCCTGGTAGCACAATATTTGCTAAATTATGGTTAAAAATATCAGTAAAAATGGAAATTTGTTATGTCTTGAATAAAAAGCCCGGTTTGAAGGTTCAAGAAAAATGTTTGTGGACAGACGGACACAATAAAATCGATTCAGAAAATGATACTGTGTTGATCGCTCCATGTTTAACTCTTTGCAAACATATGCATGCACAATGTGTGGTGGCGTTGTTGTAATGTTTGCCTACTGTGTTGTTTTTTTCCTTTTTTGTTCTGCCTCCTCTATTACTAATTGTTATAATTAAGAAAAACAACGCTCAACGTTTAGCTGACATTGAATTTATTAAAAGCCGACCCAAACATATAAACAAAATGATAAATAATGAAAAAAAAAAAGAAAAAAAAAGAAAAGAAATTTAATACGTTTATAACCCCCATTCAAAGTCCATCAATCTACATAAATTTATTAACACATAAAAAAGGCTGATAGTCCGGATAGTCTAGTGGTAGATTCTAAGTTTATACCTTCTCCTCTGTCAGTCTGTTCACATCTTTTGTTAGTTGGTATATGAAATTCATTTTTTACACTACAGGACCAGAACACACCTCAAAAATATGAATGTTTTTGATTAAAATTCCACGCCCACTATTTATTAGATATGGAAGGTATTTAAGATTTGGCCAGATAAGCCAAATTTAGTTTTCTTACCTGTTTTCCTTGTTATCTAAGATATATATCGAAATTGTTAAAAATAGATGAGACACGCCCACTATTTCAAAATAATTATTAGTTAGAGATAAATGTGATTTTTTTGAAATAAGAGCAAGATATATTTTAGTATTCATTAACAGAAGGGAGCGATTGTATATATGCCACGCCCACAGTGTTTAAACCAAATGTAGATTTTTTGTACTTGTTGTTATTGTGTAATGTAATATAATACAGTGTACAAAGGAAGAGAGTGGAATGGAATGATGAGAATATAATGAACACGCGTCGGTTAGTGAAACATACATACGGGTACATAACTAAAGCCTAAATGGAGTATATAGGCATTGTAAACAAAGTAAGAATCTTATTTTTAATTGTTTTGTTTGCAATCGGAGACTGCTGCAATTTTTGTAACTGGTATACTTTTACAAGCCATACCACCTACCATACGCAGTACAAAAAAAAAAAAAGAAAAAAATAGTTTACTTCTTCTCAAGCTACTCTCGGTACAGTTAACCTTTGTTGACTTTGAAATGCAACAAGATTGTGTTTGTTTTGTTCATTCTTTTCACATATTTATTGTGTCATACATTTATGGACATGGACGTCGGGTATTGGCAGACTTTGTTGTGTTGCTGCCTCATAAATCTCTACAGAGTCAGATTATATAAATAATATAACAACAACAATAACAACAACAACCATTTATTGTATGTATAAAATAGTAGACAACAAACATTACTAAGATAGTAGCAGTCGTCGATATTTGTAAGGAATTTTTTTTCTTTTTTTTTTAAGGAAAACAAGTTTTCACTTTTATTTTTTAGTACTAAGTTTGCTTGCAACACCTAAATGGAGGGGTCAGACACCTTATATAGTCAAGTATATTTCAAAAGGTCAATCGATCTAAACATGTCCGTCCGTAAGTGTGTCTGTGGCACTCTCACGATCGTAAATTTTGAGATATGAAATTTTTTATGTACACTTTTAGTATCCACAAGCAGGTCGCTACTTGAATTGGGCAAAAACGGTCAAGAATCACGCCCACAATTGATAAAAATCCTTTCATCTGCCACAAAATTGATTTTAAGAGGTATAAAAACATATATATAATTAGTCAAAAATGGGCGTAGTCGGATAAAAGACACGCCCACGATTTATAAGAAAAACCTATTCAGCATAAAACTGTACTGTTTGATACGTAGTATGTGCATACACTTTAAGAAGGTTTAGTCATATACCTGCCACGCCCACTCTCTATATAAATGCGCAGGGTATTTAAGATGTGTCCCAACACAAATTTACTTTTTTCTACTTGTTTAAATTGCATTTAAGCGTTACTTCTGCTTGGAGATATATGAACGTGATTATTCTTTAGTGAAGTGATTCGGTTCGTTAAGGAAGTTTAGATAAAGATTTTCAATAAGAGAAGAACATTCATTTATTTTATCCACCACATTAATAAAAGTAGTACAGGTTGTTATTGCTTTTGTATAACATTGCGATTAATCTTTTACAAAACCCCACACACACACACACACACACTGTGCAAGCGTCAGTTCATTCAATTCAGTCCTTCCAAGAACGGATGGTGACGTTTAATATTTAATAGTTAGTTAAAGTGAGCTGCCACGCCTCAAATCAATTACTTTTATTGAGTTAGACCAAAATGATAGCCATGCAAGAAAGTCACACCTGGCGTGTGTGTTTATAATAAAATTCAAGGTGAATGTCTAAGGCTTCTTTTGTTTGGTATAAGCTTACCAGTTTGTTGTTATTGTTGTAACATTTCCATATACGTTTAATGTAATGCAATGATATTCCATAACCAAAATACTCGTAACTGCAATGTGTTGTTATTGTTATTTTTGTTGTTGTTGTTATAAAATACTTTTTTTTTTTCTGTTTGTTTGTTGATTATACGCCAACAATTATGGTCAATTACGTAATTATAGATCTTTCATGGCATGGTAAGAGTTAGTGTGTGACTTTTTACTTTTTCGTATAACTTGATTGTTTACGGGATGGGGATGAGCATTGATGTCTGCTTTAAGGCAATGCTTTGAGGGTGTGAGTATGGGAATAATAATAAGAAAAAAAAAAAAACCTGTTATTTACAGGTGTTGCACTCACAAAATGAACTCTTTGGTTTGCTTTATGGTTGACTATAAAGCATATGGGAAAATACGAAAATACCTACAACTGAATAAAGATATGAAACCACAAAGTTTTCTATTTTTTTGTTTTGTGTTTAATCAAAGAAAAGGAAAATTGTGTTTTACGAAATGGAAATTAACACTATTTTGTGGAATATGTTCAATATTTGATTTCGCTGTTGAACAAAAAGATTTTAGTTTAAGAGAAGACAAAATGTTGAGACTGTTTGAACTTTGCTTTATTATTATTATATTTCTCATAACTTTCTAAATAAAAGGAGAAGGAGTCGTCAGAGACCCTACAAAGTAAAATAAAAATATTCTTAATCAGCATGTAATACTGATCGATCTAGACACGTGTGTCCGTGTGTCTGTCTGTTGTTGACATTCTCACGGGCGTAAATTTTTTGATATTGAGCTGAAATTTTGTACCATTTGCACTTTTAGTTTTTGCATGCAGATCGCTATTTAAAATGGGTAAAATCGGTCGGGAGCCACGCCCACAATCGACAAAAATCTATTTATCTGCCACAAAAATTGAGCTATGAACTTGCAATTTGGTATGTACATCTACAAATATTAGCTTCATCGGTATGCTAAAAATGGGCGTATTCGGATTACAGACACGCCCACAATTAATAAAAATCTTTATATCTGCCACAAAAGTTGACCTAGGAACTTGAAATTTGGTACGCTTATACATAATTATCCCATTGACTGACATGCCAAAAATAGGCGTGGTGGAATAATAGAAACGCCCACAATTAACAAAAAACCATATACACCATAAAACTCGACTTTCAAGCTGATACGTAATACATACATTATTAGAGGGCGCATATATATATCTGTGGAGGGTAGTTAAGATTTGGCCTAAGTCACTAGTTTTGTGTATTCTTGTATTTTTAATTTGTATTAATCGCGTCAGGCTGTATAACTAAAACAATTAGTTTCCTAGAAAGAGAATATGTTGGGAAATAAATATATATATTTTTTAAATTTTCTTGTAGGACTACCCTCGTATATATTATAATAGAGCAAAGGCAAAACCTAGTTTTCCACTTGTTAATTTTTATGCTGCAGGGTTTCTTAAATTAAACGCTTTTTATTATTATTCTACAATGAGAGCATCTCAACAATTGTTTGTTTATTCTTACAATCAATTAAAATTAATTGTTGTCTGTATACCAAATAAATACTCTATGTATTAAGCAACAAAAACAATTATGACAATCACTACACTAAGGAAGCGATAAAAGAAATCTTCAAAACACAACTGACGTCAAAGCTTAAGCAAAACAATTGAATGCGACACGAGTCATGTTAAGGCGGCAACAGAAATTAGTTCCAAATAAAAAAAAAAATATAAAAAAATAATAATAAAACTATGCCTCCAATAATGAAATTGATGTACTCAATATTAATAAGAGTATATACATATATGTACATACAACATATAACAGTTTCATCAAAAATAATTAACCTCTTGTTAAAGACAATTTTCAACATGATTGCTGCAGACATAAATTGGCTTTTTGGTTACCACACACACACTTGTGTATTATATATGAAAATATTACTCTGTTCCTTGGTTTTTGGGTTACTTAAGTAGACGGTTTGATGTAGGTAGGTGTTGTTTTTTTAACATTATTTTTTTTTTTTTTATTAAAAGATTATTTTCGAAAATTCAATTTCGTTTTGATTAACTTTGCAGAGTTTTTTTTTAGGTGATAAGCAATTTTATTAATATTTTGTATGGGTACGTTTGTGGGTATCCTTCTATATCTCTTTCTTTCTTTCTGTTTACATTTTTTTTTTTTTTGTGTAATAAAGCGTCATTGTTAAGCAGCTTTCAACATGCAACAGTACGTTATTGTATGGTTTCAAGTACTGACTATGCATGTGTGTGTGCATGTATGTACGTATAGATAAAAGTGATAGGTAATAGACATGTGTCACTACCACACATCTCATTCAGGAAATTTATAATGTTGTTGTTGTTGTTGTTGTTGCTTAAATGTGTCGTTCAAAATACATTTTAGCATAGTGTTGTTGTTGTTGCTATTGTTATTGTTGTCATGTTGCACAGTTGCCTCATGAATCATGATAGGCTGCTGACACCAATTTATAAAAATCGCTGAAACTTATTCGTTCAATAACACACTCACTTGCCGTCAACTATACAAACACACACACATGCGCCCATACACCCATACATAAACAGTGATGCTGCATTTTAAAAAAGTAACGACTTGTTGTTGTATGTACCAATTTATTATTATTAGTTTAATATATATATGCATCTGAGTGTGTGTGTGTGTGTGTGTAAGCATTTCGCCTGTACAATCAAGAGTATATTAGCTTACGGGGTCTCTCTCATCATCATTAACTTATCACGTATTAATGTTAAGAAAAAAAAGTAAAAAAAAAAGAAAGAAGAAAACACAATACATGTGTGTATGCACAAATAATATGTATGGGCTGCAGAGTAAAAGAGCACAATTACCGTAATAAATCTTATTTGAACTAAATAAGTGTTGAGTAGAGGTTATAACCCCACGCACATGCAATATTTTTCACTATAAGCTCACAATAATATTTAGATGACTATAAATGAGAGATTGAGAAAAAAAAAAAAAACAGAAAACAGAAAATAGAAAACTATTACTTGAAAGAAAAATGACATTAAAATATTTTATGAGTACTTAAAGACAGTGTTTACTGTTAATTTGTGCAAGTATTGTATGTTGTTTACATATACTCGTAGTAGCAATTAACTTTTACCAGACATAAAACATTCGAACATGAAAATTTATTAAAGATTATGGCATGTTTGTGTGTGTGTGTGTGTGTGTCCACCTTGAAAAATGATAATCGTTTTTCATTTTATTTAATTCATTTGCCAACGCTAAAATAGAAAATAGAAAAAAGAGAGAGTGTGTGTATGTTGTTATAATTATTGTCTATGGGTATTCGCAGCTTAATACATAAATTAGTAGCAACTTGTTGTTGAATAATTTATATGAAAAAGTCACAAGTTAAAAATTATTAATGAATGATTGCGTTTAAGTTTCAACACATACCATGAAGAGGGGGTATACTAAGTCTGCTATATTTTTTGGAGGCAAACAAAACCCTAATAACCCTGAGTCGATATAGGTATGTCCGTCCATATGTCTTTCTGTTATTGGTACTCTCATGATCATAAATTTTGACATATTGAGTTGAAATTACGAAATGTACAAAAAGCCACGCCCACAATCGACCAAAATCTTCATATCTGTCACAAAAATTGAACTATAAAGTGGAAATTTGCTACACATATTTATAAATACTCTATACATTAATGTGGTAAAAATGGGCGTGGTCGGATAACAGATACTTTGACAATTTGCAAAAATTCGTATTTGAAATAGTGTTTGTCTTGCTGTTGTTGGTACACAACACATACATGAATACCCTCTACATAAATATACAAATTGTGGGCGTGACAGGTACTCGATTAAACTCTTTAATAGAATATGTAATATAGATGAAATTACTTGTGCGGTTCTGTACCAAAAAGTGTTTTTTTGTAAATTATAATAAGCGATTCAGTTGTACAACCACGCCCCATTTTTTGTACATTTACGCAAAATTTTATTATAGGATGTATGTGGACTAAATTTCTTCTTGGGTTAACTTTTTAACTAGAGACATTTTTATCAATTGTGGGCGTGGCTGTTAATACATTTTTTATAAATTTAAATTTGCATACTAAAGTTAAATTTATCTGTACAAGATTTCAGTTTAACATTTACAAACATTACCTTTTCCTCCGTAGACGGACGCTCGGACAAATATGTTTAAATAGATTCAATTGTGTTTCATAGAGTCGTCTCCTTTTACCTGTTGCAAATGGAATAGCAAACAAAATATAGCTTGAACAAATCAAGAAATTGTCCACTTTCATTGCATAAGCGAGGCATGGAGTACACAGGTGTTTAAATATATGATTTAATTAAAATGAATATTTATTCGTTATATTTCCTGTTAAGTCGACCATTTATTTATGAAATATATTTTTGGTCAATTTTTTGAAATTTGTCAAGTGTTTTAGCGCAATCGCACAAAATTGAAAGCAGAGTAAATTATGAAATCGTTGAACATGAGAATTCTATCACATGAGCTTCAATAACCGGTTTCAATTTCAATTGATGTCAATAACTGATAAATTGTAATAAATGCACACATACGGACATTTGTTCAGTTTGCATTCATTTGTATAGAATGAATGTGGATAGTTAGTTAACTATTGATTACCGAGGGGCGTTCAATTTTGTTTTCAGATAACATGTTGATACTGCGGTAACGATTTTTCATTTCCACAACCATAAATTACTATTGATTCAATATTTCATTAAATACTATATGTACTGTGTAAGTGTGTAGCATGTGCATTGTGTAAAAAGCAATAAAATATTGTTTATTTTACATATTTTACAATACAGACCACATTGCTTAATGTGGAGGAAGACAGAGTAAAATAATACGTATGTGCAATAAATGTCAGGCATTAATTTTATTTCGTTTATATGCATATATATTGTATATGTGTATACATATATATATATTTCCTGGTTTTCAAGGCAGAACTTTTTTCGCCACTTTAAACAAAAATCCAAAATTAATGGACTTCTTGTACGAAGCGGCAAATAATTTCGTAATTGTATAATAATATTTCAAAATTCTCTGTATTGTTTTTATAATATTCATTTTTGTTCTTCTTCTTCTTCTTCTAATTTTTTCAGAATACATCGCCGCTTTGGGAAGATTTTGTTGCCAAGGCCAGTAAATTGCATGCTTCTCTACGGTAAGTCTCACTTTTATTGTAATATACGAGAACTAATTAAATCACACATATGCTAATGGCATGTGTGGTAAAATATTATAAGAATACAGTAGACGCCCCTTTAACACGGTAGTTAAGTTTCGTGTTTTATGAATCCGCGTCAAATACATGAATCTTTCAGCAATTAAGTTATTTCTATACACTCCAAATAACATGGATGGTATCCTACGTTTGTCATTATCGTGTGTAACACCCAGAGAGAGGACCTACAAAGTATTTATATTCTTGATCAGCATTCAAAACTGAGTCAATCTAGACATGTATGTCCGTGTGTCCGTCTATTGTTGGCATTCTTATCGGCGTAAATTTAGAGATATTGAGTTGAATACAGTTTTTGTACGCAGATCGCTATTTAAAATGGGCAAAATCGATCAAGAGCCACGCCCACAATCCACAAAAATCTATTTATCTGCCACAAAAATTGAACCATGACGTTGAAATTTGGTATGCATATTTGATCCATCCATCGATGTGTTAAAAATGGGCGTGGTTGGCGGTTAACAGACACGCTTACAATCGATGAAAATCTTTATATTTATCACAAACATTGAACTATGAACTTGAAATTTGATATACATATTTATAATTACCCCATTCGTCAATGGGCCTGATTGGATAATAGGAATGCCCACAATTTAAAAAAAAAACTGTATTCAACGTAAAACTTTCAACTTAATATGTAAGACACTCTTAGAGAGCTTAATAACATACCTGCCACGCCCGCTGTTTGGGTTCGGTTTATATAAGAATCCGTGTCATATGAATATGTGTTATGTGGGGCAGTCACCTGTAATGTTACGTAACACTCTTTGTCAACATGCTAATAAATGCACTCTAAACAAATTTTGTGCTTTTATACTCTACAAATAAGATGGAGGGTTAAGTATTTCCGTTGTTTTTGTGCCCGATCGTAAAAATTAATATCTTATACAAACATTCTTAGATCATATAGAAAGTTTTTCATTTAAAATGGACAAAATCAGTTCAAAGTAACGCCCATAAAATTTTTTGGCTTAAAAAAATTCGATATTTGAAATAAAGTGCAACACTTACTAATAATACTCGTTAACAGAGGGCCGGCCCCCATTAGATGCAGGCCACGCCTACTGGTTTAAGTTTACACGTGGAAGGTATTCAAAATTTGGTTTAAGCCAAATCTAGCATTATTGCTTGTTTTATATCGTTTTTTTTTTGCGTGAGAAAGTGTAACAGCATCAAGATAGTGAGATGTCATCGTCGTTTGTGACGTGCCAAGTTGATCGTACCTTATCATACCGTCTGCGTTACCTTCTATTCTTTCACTAAAATTTAAGTTTAAATTTAAATGCTAGAGTTTTTCTAGGTTTTGTTTTGTTCTTTTATTATGATTTGTGATATGTGCACTTTCTTATTTTAATAGTTCTTATGAATAATTTTGTTTTTTTGTTTTGTTTTGGTGTTCTTGTGGTAATTAATGAATAAAATAGATGGAATCTTTACAAGGGAATCTAAACACAAAAATTCACTTGAATCGTATTTTTTAAATTGCTATGATTTGTATGACGATTACAAGGCTATTATATTGTAATATATGATCCAGTTGGGTCTCAAAAATAAAAGGAAAGACCTCAGTTTGAATTTTACATTTCATTTATAGTTACTGGACATTGAAAATTTATTTCTTTAAAAAAAAAAAAATGGATCCGTACAAAAAAATAGTACTTTAACACCTTCACTGTCGCCGCCTAATAAAAAAAAAAAAATTTTTTTTTCTAAGACTTTACTGTAGGTAGTGTAACTCAACATATGTGTCACGCATATGTTGTATATTAAAAGGCGTTACTCAACATATGTGTTCCGTGGCCGTGAGATATTAAAAAGTGTGACTTAACGTATGTGTCACATGACAGTGAATCTGTTAAAGCAAAGAATTGTGTTTTTAATGTTGTCAAGTTAACTGAAACTTCTGTATATTATTTTCAAAGACTTTGATGAATGGAATTAGTTTAGAAATCTTCGTCCCTAATCAATTAAGGATTAAGGACTAAATGGAGAAGATATTTCTCAAACATTCTCTTCGCAACGCCTTTTATTCTTTGAACTGCCAATATCCAATATCCTTTAAGAGTCTTATACAATCTGTCGCATTAAAAGCATAAATGTTATGTCTCCGATACGTGTTAGGCGAACCTTGTACCAATATGAAGGGTATACAGCAATTAGCCTTAGCTAAATATATCATATTTTCTGCAACTATTATATACTTGCTGCACTTGCATTATTAAATAAAGTTTGCCCTAATTTAGTTGAAATGAAGACTACAATGGAAATTAAATATGATAAAAAGTTATGTATTTTATACCCTCCACATAAATTAAAGGGTATAGCAAGTTTGTCATCCCGTTTATGATACCCAGAAGGAGGCGTTAGATACCCTACAAAGTATATACATTCTTGATCAGCATCAAAAACTGAATCGATTTAGACATGTATGTCCGCGTGTCTGTCTGTTATTGGCATTCTCACGGGCGAGCTGAAATTTTGAACACATAAAATTTTAGTTTTTGTATGCAGATCGCTATTTAAAATGTGCAAAATCGATCAAGAGCCACGCCCACAATCGATACAAATCTATATATCTGCCCCAAAATATGATACATGATCTTCAAATTCGGTACAAATATCTATAATACTTATACCATGCAGTGATTTGTAAAAAAGAGGCGTGATCGGATAATAGATACGCTCGCAATCGATAAAAAGCTTTGGCGCAAAAAATTGACCTATGAACTTGAAATGCGGTATGCATACCTATAGTTATTGCACCCATAGATATGGCAAAAATGGGCGTGGTCGAATGACAGATGCGACCACAATTTACAAAAAATCGTACTCCACCTAAAACTGGTTTTGCAAGCTACGTACGCACTACACGTACTATTAGAGGGCGCTATCATAAACCAGCCACGCGCACTATTGAAGATGTGTAAGGTATTTAAGAGTTGGCTTAAGCCAAATTTCGCTTTCTTACTTGTTCAATATTAAATTTCTTTTAAATTAGTCCAATTAATTACCTATGTGTGCCACTACATATATGTTTAATGTTTTCACTCTATTTACAGAGCGGCTATACAGGCAATAGCAGCATATTTGGATGCTTTCCAAAAAATCGCAGACGCAGCTACAAATTCAAGAGGTAAGTTCACATTGTAATAAAAAACAAAGCAAAAACGAATTTATATTTGTTAAGTAAGGTTAAGTCGAATATGAGACACTTTAAAATGGAGTTAGGGGAAAATCTTAGTTGTCCGTAGTAAAAAATGTTTTATAAAGAAATTCCATGTAGGCGTTTGAGTGGTAGGGAGAGGTACAACCCTTTTGTAAAAAGTCTGATATACTCTCTCTCTCTGGTGACTCCTCACTGCTTTTTACGAATGCTTATCGCTAATTAAATAAATTGATCACTTATCTTGATGTGTAGGCTTCTTAGCCGTTTGTGTTGTGTTAAGTTAACCACCACCGTTTCTTGTCCTTTTAGCATTTACTCGTAAAAGTCATTTGAGGTCGATGATCTGATTTTCATTTTATTAGCTTGTTTATTTTGTGTTTGTGTGTGTGTATGTGTGTGTTATTGTTTTGTGTGTAATTTTTATTTTTTTAATTTCATTTTTATACCCACCAACATTTATATATGGGGGTATTTATCACTTGGTCAAAATGTTTCCATCTCCCAGAAGGAGGCGTTGAAAATCCCACAAAGGATATATACTATGAATTAGTATAGAATATAAAGTCGATCTAGCCATGTATGTCTGTCCTTTAATTTGTATGTTCTGTCGTAATCGGGCATGGTCTTACAACATACAAATATGTGACACATTGAATTAATGTTTTGATCATTTTCTAACAAAAAATATTAAAAATTATTTCGTCTTGTTAAATATTTTTCGATTAAGGTGGACATGGTCGATCCCCCCTTTTTCCGTCTATTTGCATCCTTTTGTTTTGTACAGTTTTTTGAGTCAGAGGAACATAAACCCTTAAAAAATTGACTTTTACTTAAATTTTCATATAATTTTTACCCAATTTTAATACCAATCTGCGTGCAAGAACCACCAATATTTCGGCCAAGTTGTGGTCGATATCTCAATTTGCTGTAACCGGGAGAATTTTTACCAAACAGACACATAGATGGTTAAATCAATTAAGAAAATTTATTCTGGACATGTATGTGACCATGCTTTCCATGAAAACAGAAACATTAAATCATAAAAGAGTCTTTTCGTAAGTTATTAAGCACCACACTTGCTTATAAATTGTAATTATGTTGTCTACATATATTTTTTCTGTCCTACTTTATAATGTCGTCAGTTGCTGGTGAGAATGAAAACAGGTCCTGCTGTGAAATGAATGTATTTGTAGGTATATAAGACGATAATATAAATGTCAACTCGATATGATAGTTTGTGTATATACAGTATATAGCAAATCATCACAAAAGTTGACTGGAAGTTGTTGCTGGTGTTTTTCTTTGTTTTGTTGATCTAGTCTAAACAGTTGGCGACTGATTGGATTGGATTTTTTATGTTACACGCCAATTTGTCTAGTCACTGTAAATGTTGTTAATAGAATATAAGCTGATGTATACGTCGGCAGGTATATAAGGTGCCTATGAGGAAATTATTACTTTCTTATATTCACCGCGGATGATGAGTTTCTATAATAATGAAAAAGTAAAAGTTGAAATATTTTTTTAATTACGTTTCTATTTTTAGGAGCTTCCAAGGAAATTGGTACAGCACTAACTCGTGTCTGTCTGCGTCACAAGGCTGTAGAAACACGTTTGAAAACATTTACAGCCGCTATTATGGATTGTCTTGTCCAACCATTACAGGTAAAATGATGATTTTTGGAACTTTTTTTTTGAATCTTTGAAAAAAAGTGGACATTTTTCATAATCCTTTAGGAAAAACTAGAAGACTGGAAACGTTCAGTGGCCACTATTGATAAAGAGCACGCCAAAGAGTATAAACGTTGTCGCACTGAACTGAAAAAACGTTCCACGGATACGTTACGTTTACAGAAGAAGGCACGCAAAGGACAATCGGACACATTACAATCCTTAATGGATTCTCATATGCAAGATGTTACCTTGAGACGGGCCGAATTGGAAGAAGTGGAAAAGAAATCATTACGTTCAGCTATGATTGAGGAGCGTACACGTTACTGTAGTTTTGTTTATATGTTGCAACCGGTTGTAAAGGAGGAGTGTGAAGTTATGTCTGAATTGGGACATTTACAGGTACGTGTGTGACAGTATGTTAGTACGTATAACTGTAATTATGTTTCATGCAAACCATTAGGAAGCCATGGAATCCATTGCTTTGGTTACAAAGGAACCTCAAATTTTGCCAGCCGCCAGTGAGGAATTAATACACGATGCCAAAACTTCTATAAATTTATATCCCGAATCACCTGGCGGTGGTGGTGGAGGTGGTGGTATTGGTGTAAATGGTAGTGGTAATATTGGTGGCCACGTCACCTCTCAGCCAGGCTGTTCGAATTCGTTGGGCTCTCGCAAATCTTCAGTTTGTTCTATTAGTTCCATGAATAGTAGTGGTTCTAGCAATTCTCCGGGCCATCCCCACTATCCACGTTCCATGTCTCAGGTGAGTTTTTATTTCATAATGTTTCATAATTTTGCTATTTATATACCCTCCTGTCATTCCGTTTGCAACACTTAAGGAAAGGAAAGTGGTGGACTTTAGAAAGTATATATATTCTTAATCAGCATCAATATCTAAATTGCTTTAGACATGTCCGTCCATCCGTCCGAGTTTATTTGTTGTTGTTATTACTGTCCGTCGATATTAAACTAAGATTTTGTAGCGATATTTTAAATTTAATTTAAATGGGTATTAAGCCCCGCCCACAATTGAAAAAACTTCAAATCATAAGCCACAAAAGTTTAGCTGAATATTTAAACCCATGTTTATAATTAGTGCATTCATGGCTAGCCACGCCCACAACATACCAAAAACCATACTCAGATTGAATCCGTCTTGTAAATTTATAGCTGATACATATAGTATTGGAGAGCGTAAATAGATGCCTGCCCTGCTAATAGTTTGTATCTGGATAAGGGAGGGTATGTACTGAAGATTTGGCTCAAGCCAAATTTAGTTTTTTCACTTGTTCTGTTTGCCCTTTAAGCAACAATTTTGTTTGGACTTAATTTTGAATTATTATTTGTTTTAGTTGCTACCACCTAGCATACGCTTGAAACCCGGTGAATCAAGTGATAGTGGTTTTTGTTCATCGCCAGCTTTAACTGCACAGGTTTTAATTGTTTTTTAATTTATTTTTTTGTTAATTTTAATTTATTCATTTTTTTTTTATTGAATTAAGAGATTTGGAAAAAACTCATCTTACTTTTTTTTTTTGCTTATTTTCTGTTCTGTAGGCTGCACCTATCAACAATGCTGCACATATTAATTCCACTTGGCCACCACATTCCCAAGAAGCTGTTGAATTGCCCAGCTCTGTAGATCGCCCCCATACCATATCATCCACCTATGAGAAGGGTCATCAACGGCCACCATTAACCGTGTATACATTTCAGAATCCCGAAACGATTAATGAAAGTTCAAATTCTTTAAATAATACCAATGCACCATGCGCCGCTACTGCTGGCAGCAACATTATTACAACAGTGACACAAAAATCACCCGCTTCTGGCACTTTGAGTCGCCCACCTTTGCCTGTGGTGAGTTTTTGTGGAGTTGATTGAAAAGTGTTGTTTGGGTTAATTTTTGTAATTCTTTTTATTATTTGTTTTGTTGTTGTTGTTTTTTGTATAAAGAAACCAGATAGTAAAGTGGTAAGTTTAGAGAGACCCTCTCCTTCTTCCCTGTAATTGTCACAAATCAAGGCACCTTACATTTGATTGAATTAGCACCGAAGAAAAAAAACAAAAATCAAAACTTTATTCAAATTATTATTGTGTTACCCCTTGGCTTTGTTTCTTCCTGCAACTGTTCGTAATTATTGCGCCACAGTGTGCCCTTTAAATGTTTATATACCGCACTATAGAAAGGGGATCAACAAAATAATATGAACACCGTGCAAAATAGTAGTATAGAGCGACAGTAAAGGAATTGTGGGCAGACGCGGCAAAAGTGCCAGCAGAACTATTCATACACTCTACGAATCTATTCCGCGAAGAATTGCTGCTGAAAAGCAAGCTTCTTAATAAATAAATTTTGTGTATATGTCAGGTGTTTATATTATTTTGTCCACATCCAGTATATTTCCACTAATTTAAGATGGCTTCGAGTAAACCAATTATTATAGCAAGTGTTTTAAATTGAAGCACATTTCTGGCTATAGTTTCCAAAAAAAAAATGTACAAACTTTCCTCTTGCTTCTCCCTTACCCTCTATTTTGTTACGTGCTTATCAATTATTTTCCATTATTAAGAGGGATACTTTCATACTTCCATTTTCATCTCTCATTCCTTTTGTGTACCAAGTATATTAACTGTGTATTTGTTATTTAGAAGGAATCTTCCCATTTCCGCATGATTTTTAGTGCGGCTGAGTTTCATATAATTATAAACAAATGAAATTTTTCTCCTATTTTAACTAATTTCGGTATCAGGTACGGCCTGGCAAATGACAAATTGTTTAGAAAATGGGTGGAATCCATTCCAAGTATAGATTTTTGCTTCTTCAAACTTTAAATTCCATTAAAAAAATATAATAAAAAAAAAAATTAAATTTGATTTTTTAGCGTTGTTCTTCGTTGGAGCGTCCTCTGGTGGGTAATAGCCGTGTAAATACTCCCAACTTGGTGCAGCGTCAATGTCCTTCACCTATACCAGCTCATGTAACTAAAGGTGAGTGCGTACGATAAATATCTGATAAAAAATCGCTATTTCTTACATTTTTATACCCTCCACCTCAGTGATGATATCCTAAGTTTGTCATTCTGTTGGTAACACGCAAAAAGAGGCGTCAGAAACCCCACAAAGTATATATATTGTTGATCAGCGTCAAAAACTGAATCGATTTAGACATGTATGTCCGTATGTCCTTGTGTCTGTCGGTTGTTGGCATTCTCATGGGCGTAAATTTTTTAGATATTAAGCTGAAATTTTGTACAGACCCTTAGTTTTTTCACGCAGAAAAAGCCACGCCCACAATCGACAAAAGCCTATACATCTGCCACAAAAATTGACCTAAGAAGTTTGAATTTGGAACATATATATATAAAATTTAGATAGGATAAAAGACTTGCGAGCTGAGGGCGTGAACATATACCCGCCACGCCCACTGTTATAGATGTGGAGAGTATGCAAAATTTGGCCTAAACCAAATTTAGTTTTCTTACTTTTTTTAAACTTGTTTTGTTTACTAATGAAATTAAATAAAAATTAAATTCTTTTACTTTTGCTTATGTGTACGTTACACACGTGACTCTGTTACCCCCTAATCCATGCATGATAATTGTTGTCTAACTTGTAAATATAAAAAAAAAAAAAACTAAACAACAACAAAATTAATGGCAAGTAGAGCTGTCAGCTCAGCAACATTTACAACAAACACAGCAACAGCAGCAGCAGCAGCAGCTGTATCAAGTCCCACCACAACAACAGACTCAGATAATGCAACAAAATCAGCAACAATTGGTTGTAGCTTCTATTCCAAATCCAATGTATGCTAACATGACGGAATTAAATCAAATGGCGGCTATGAAAAATAATCATAATTTACAACAACAGCAGCAACAACAGCAACAAAATGCTATATTACAACAACAACAATCACTTGATTCTATATCATCTTTACACTCCAATGAAAGCGGTGGGTGTGCAACGCGGTATACTACACCACCCAATCAAACACCACCAGGAGGGAGTCAATACAGTCATGCTACACATTATACATGTTCGCAGTCCACCAATTCATCATCGAATGCTTCATCATTGCACTCGCATCCTTCCATAGATTCAACTGTGGCCACTTCAATGCAAGGACAAACCCCGTCCAGTGGCAGTTCTACGCCACATAATCATTATTCACCCTTGTTAACCAATTCACCATCGTCAACGGGTGCTGGGACGCCTAGTGGTGGCAGTATGACCAGCGGTTGTGGTATTATGGGTGCTGCTGCTGCAGCTGCTGTTTCCGGTAATACCGGGTGTACTTATAAAGTTTATTCAGCAACACCACCACCAACACAATCATACAGTGCTAACACATCATCCAGTTCCAGTGATGTATTGAAAATAACCGAAACCGATGGTCAGTGTGTTCCTATACCTATGCCAGCAACCATAACAACAACAAGCACTAATAATAGTAATCAACAACAACAACAACAACAACAAATCTTTGATAATAATTCCACTCAATTAATCGCCAATAAAGATTTTCCTTCATACAAAGATGACCCAACACAAATGAATGCATCGTACAATACTGTAGAAAACGATGAACGTTCTCGTGCTTCAGTTTTGCAAAAAGCTTCAATGTTTGAGAAACAAGCGGCTGCCGTTAAAAATACTCCAAATGCATCAAATGCAGCAGTAACACGTGTCGATACAGCAACAGCAGCAGCAGCAGCTGGTGGTATTTATGGCACCACACGCTCCAATCATAATCAACACTCACAACAACAACAACAGCAACAACAACAGTATCAATCAATGGTAGATCAACAGGATGTCGGTGAGTAATTGCTCAAGTTCTTAAATCAAAATTTTATAATAGTTTTACACACTAATGCTTAACTCTCTGTCTCTTTCTATCTCAGTCTCTGTGACAATGAGACAATCTATATTGTGCCCATTTTGTTTCTATGTATAATTCTATAATAATATGTTTTTTTTTTCCTATAAACAATAATTATCTAAAAACACTTGAAGAAACGAAATCTACTTTTATAAAGAGCTTTTCAATAAGGACATAACATAATAAAACATAAGTTGCGGTCCTTACAATGGTCCAGAGGCTTCAGTTTTAAGGGTTTAAACCAAGATCATTTTGGGCAAATTTCGCCACAATGTAGTTTCAACGATTCCCAGTTCCTGCGAACGTTGAGGAATCAACTAATTTGACTCATTTTGAACTGCATCCACTTACTATTGCAATATTGTTGATACTTTTACCGGTGCATTGTTACACTGGCACAGAACCATCCAATAGTGAATGTTTTGACTCGAATTTACTCACAATAGTACGCTTAGCCTGTCTGGTGGGATGTTTATTTTGACCGAAAGCAGCTCAAAATGGTGATATTAATTTTGAATAATTTCAGAACATTGCTCGTTTGTGAATTTCATCATAATTAAAATGTTAACCTTGATTGACATTTTAACAATGACAGATCATGGAAAAACGTTCCAGGGTGTGTTCGCATTAGAATATAAAATTGTTATGTCCCTATTGATAAACATCTTATAAACCAAACCCCTTGCACATGATTTTTCTTTTATTATTAAACAATAATTTGTAGTTGTGTATGAGCATGTTTCCACATCGTAAGCAATTTCTTCAAAACTCGGTTTTATGAATATCGTACCGATATAATTAATGTAATTCAAAGTAGTAGCAAGATCTTAAGGGTCTTATTCTTTGCGAAAGTACTCTTGTTTAGAGTGATGCATTATGAACATGTAAGCTTTAATTGTGATTTGTATATTTAACAGAAGAATAAATGAAAGAAACTTATTGACAAAATGTTGATAAGTATAGCTATTGGGTTGGCAAATATGTGATTGCGGATTTTGTCGATGGAGATAGACTTTGTTTCGTTTCGTTAACGTGTTCAAAGTACCTGCTTAAACTTCTACCTTTCATTTAGTAAAAAAACTATATTGATTAGTTCTTCAGTTGTGTTTTTAACCAATTTAAAAATGGAAGAACAAGACGTACCGAATTGAATAAAGTTATTAATTTTCATTCTTGTTTAAAATCCGCAATTACTTAGTTGCCAACCCAATAGATAAAAGCTAACATGTTAGTATATAATCTAGTAGAGTACCGCCATACTTTTTAAAATGAAAATTCTATCTCATTGTAGAATAATTGTTTATTTTTTGTACTTTGAAGAAAATTGCAAGCGATATAACCTCAACTAGAAAAATGAGATGAAATGAGAAAAATGAGATGAGGGTGCATCAAGTTTCAACTTTGATTAATTCCGTCTGTCTGTTGTACCGGGTAACGTTCGGTTTTTATTTATTTTATAAAAACGAAAAAACCTCAATTCTTAATACCACAGGGGAGGGGTCCTTATTAAGTAGGTTTAAATCCATTCTAGAACTTCTACACATTATGTCTTTTATTTCTATGTTTTTTCTGTTTTCTAAATATATTTTCTGTTTCCAATTTTCCATATTTTCTGTTTTGTTTTTTTTTTCTTTTTCACACTTTCACTTTTACATTATATGACACTTTTACACACCCAAACATTTTTATTAAAATTCAATAAAAATTATATGTAACGTATACAAAACCATATGTATGGATGAACCCATATATGTATGAAATTGGAATTCGAAAAATTTTTTGCACACAATATGTCTGTTACTCTGTTGTACAATTATTTTATCCCTCAACAACACTTTATGTTATTGCACAAAAACAAACAAAACCCCTCCACCACCAACCACCACCACCACCAACGTATTTTTATAGATAAATGTTTCGAAGATTCCATACAAGAATTAAATAATTTAATTGGCGAATTAGACTCATTCCAATGGGAAATAGATGCTAACAAACAGTCCCAACATCATCAACAACAACAGCAGAGCCATCAGCAATTCTTGGAAGCACATCAAATACAACAGCAACCTGTTGTTACACCTACGGTTGACATGTTTACAATCAATAATGACACAATGACCATTATCGCGGATACAAACACCAGCTCTATAACCATAATGAATGATCAGCAGCAACAGCAACAGCAGCAGCAATTGCAGTTAATGAAACAACCGAATGTGATGGATTACTGTGCTGGTAGCAATCAAACCAACAGTAGCGGTTGCGGCACTGACATATCGGACACAACTTCTGAAGATTGTTGTCCACATGAAACGAATTCAATTAGTAGTCTTAACTATCATAACAACAACAACAATAATATTAATAATAACAGTAGTAGTGGTGGTTGTTTCATTAAAGATGATATAAAACAGAATTTATCTGTAGTGACACCCACTCGCTACAACAGTGACTCTGAACTGAGTCGTTGTTATGCCAGTGACAATAGTTCAATAATGGGTAGTTGTAGCAATGCTGCTGGTGATGGTTATGAAAATCCCACGTTTGCCTTATTTGCCGCCTCGTCAACATCTTCCGTTTGCCAGGAACAGAATAATAAATTGGAAGGCAATGGTTCGGTGAAAAGGCAAGTCTATGTGGATAGTGACAGTGGCAGCGCTGTAGTGGTTATATACGATCATCAACCGCCCATGACACCTGACATCGATTACGTTAAACAGAATTCGGAAATTGTGATGTTAAGACCAAAACCCTCACAGCAGCCCATCTTTAGCCAACAAGAGGTTTGTGAGTTGCAACAGTTACCTGGTAATTTATTAGAAACGTCAGCAATTGGTACACCAACTAATAGTAACGGTGAATATGGTGGCGCGCCTCATTTAGCAACCGTAGCACCAGCCAAGCAACGGCTCTCTTCATTTCGGGCATCTAGCGAACAATTACAATTACTGCACCACAATATGCACGCGAAAGGTATAATGATTAAGAATTTAAATCACAATGCCACCCACAAAGGTGGTGGCGTGGCCCGGCCACCCGCTTTAGTAAATGGTGATGGTAAGCTGATTATGGCACAATCCAACAAAGAAACCATTATAAGGCGTACATTACCACCCAAATCACCGGCCATACTTAGCTCCACCAATAATGGTATAAATGATGGGAATGGTGGGCATAATAAAATATTGATGAATGTGGGCGAGCGTCAAAGCTTACCGGTTAATAATTCAATTAATACTAATTTCAAATCGGATTTGGAAGCAAAAATTCTTAAGCAAAAATATAAATTGCAACAACAACAACAACAACAACAACAACAACAGCAGCAGCAACAAAAACTAAATTCATCATTACCACCAACACCGCCACCCAAAATGTACCCAAACATTAGTTGTAATAGCCAACAAAATATTAGCACAACCAGTTCATTATCATCACCATCATCATCATCATCATCATCGTCGTCATCATCCTCATCATCAGCAGTGTCAAATATATCATCTGTGTCATTATTATCGAATGTTAGCCATACAAAACCTGTTACTACCAATACCAACAACAACAACAACAACAACAATACCACCACCGTCGCCAACAACATTCATTGCAATCATTTAGAAAATATTTCCAATAATCATACACGCCTCATTACTGAACATATTAATGCGAAAAAAATGTCATTGATAGCCACCTCCCCTCATAACCATCCAACATTACAATTGTCTTGCATGATAAATGCAACAACGACGCCATCAAATTCGTTATGTGTTGTAACCTCCTCTTCGTCGCCACCACCACCAACACCAATACCAATACCACCACCATTACAACAATCAACTTTACCCGTTCCTATGGTGTCATCATCAAATCAAGCCAATCACCTATATTTAAATCCTTTATTGAATAAAACTCCTTCCATTCCATCAATGCCAGCCACGATAGGGAAACCAAATATTACACCAAGGCCAGCTTCCTTAACGGGTTTGTTTTTCTTTTGTTTCTTTTGTTCTTAACACTTTGTTTATATTATTTGGTTGTTGGAGTTATAAGTTTCTAGGAGGGAGTCGCGGTTTTTCTTTAAATATTATATAAAGTCTTTTTACATTTTATACTGAAACTGATTTTTCATTCTTATGTTCCACAAAAAGAAAAAAAAAACCAGACTTTAACCATCGACTGCGGTCTAAACTTTTATTGTACAAATTTCCTTAAAATGTTCGTTTTTGGTGATTTGTTTTATTTGTATTTGTAAATGAATTTATATAGGAATCGTACTCGTATGTAATTGGTTTTTCAATAAGGACATAACAATTTCGTATTTTGATGCGAACACAAAGTTGAAGGTATTTCATGATCTGACAATATGAGAACGTCAGTCAAGGTTCACATTTTTATCATGGTAAAGTTCACAAATGAGCAACGATTGGAAAATTACTATACCGCAATTTTAAAAGTGTTTACCACAATTTTTGTAATAATCGGCCCATTAGTGGATAAATTCATGTCAAAATGTTCACTATTCAGAAATATTGCAGCCTTGGGTGCTTCAATTCAAATTGAAAGAAATCAGTCGATTCTACGCCGTTCACAGGAATTAGAAATCTGTGAAACCGTATTGCAGCTTAAAGATCTTGGCGTACAGGTTTAGACAAATAAATTAACTTGAGAACTGACGCCTTTTGAAACCTTTCCGCTTGAGCTCTACTAAAGAAGAAAATCTTGAATTTCACCTCGCCACCTCACTCATGCAATCTAACGCAGTTGGTTTTCCTTTTATATGATTACGTTAAGTCGTTGGTTTAAGTCAACAAGTTAACAACGTTAGAGGACCCTATTAAACATAAAGAAGAGTGATCGCTGCAAACGTGCTCACAGTGATCATATGAACGAGATCGAAACTGCCTTGTTAAATGTAACATATATACTGTACGCTGGAATACATTTGAGCTTCAAATCTCAATTATTTTGTGTTTGATTTAAATAAAAAATTGTTATGTCCTTATTGAAAAACCTATAGATTCCACTCTTCTTATTATTTGCGTTCTATACCTTTCTGCTTTGGTATTATTATTATTTTTTTATTAATAATTTAATATTTTTTCTTTTTTACTTATAATTATATAAATATTGACACGCCTACATCATCTTGAATCATCTCATTATGAAAAAAAACAAAAACATTTTTAACATTATTATAAACAAATATCTCAATTAACGAACCCCCCACCAACACCACATTCTCATATTATTCAGTTTGCAGTTGTTGTGCTGTAGTGTGAATGTTGTCTTTACTCATAACTTTTGTACATATAAATAATTAATCAACTAAAATTATACAAATATTTAAAGCATTTTTTAAGTTATTGAAATGTTTCAATAAAGTTTAAATATGTGCCTGGTGATGCAAAACGCATTTAAAAACTCACTTACTTACAATTTGCTTTAAATGATTTCTCTACACATGGAATGAATTCAAGTCATATTAATACCTAACTACGGGATATGGACATTTACCATATGAAATCCATTTGTTTGTCACATCATTAATCATCCTGATGACTAATTTTATATGAAAGTGTCCATAGGATGCCTGTTTATGTGGTGTCCATTGTGCCCAGCTAACCATCATCGCAACTATTAACAAACATGATTAAACATGACCAATAAATAACACATACATTGTGTACATATTTGCCATAATAATTGACTAATTTCACTTTGGTTTCGGTCTAAAAAAGTCTTTTTGAATATTATACTAAATGTATGTTTTTTGATAAATTTTTATATAGGAGGAGTGGGAGGAGGAGGAATGACACGCATAACTAGACGTTCATCTATAAATACTGCCAAACCACCGCCCCCAATACGGCGTAGCTCTTCTGTTACACCCAGTCCCAATACACCAACCACGGTAAGTATTATTTTCATTGTTTTTATACCCTCCACATAAAATGGGTGGTACAATAAGTTTGCATTCCGTTTGCAACGCCTAGGAGGTGGCCCTACAAACTATTTATATTCTTGATCAGCATCCAAAACTGAGACGATCTAGACATGTGTGTCTCTGTGTCCGTCTATTGTTGGCATTCTTATAGGCGTAAGTTTTGAACACATAAAATTTTAGTTTTTGCACTCACATTGCTATTTAAAATGGGTAAAATCGATCAAGAGCCACGCCCACAATCGACAAAAATCTATTTATATGCCACAAAAATTGAGCTTTAAACTTGAAATTTGGTACACATAGATGTAATAATTCCATTCATCGATGTGCCAAAAATGGGCGTAGTCGAATAACAGACGCACCCACAATATACGAAATAGTGAAAAAGTCAACTCGTAAGCTGATACGTAATATATACACTATTAGAGGGCGTAATCATCAATTACCACGCCCATGTGTACTGTACACGTTTGTATGTACTTGTGGAGGGTACTTAAAATTCGGCCTACGCCAACATTTTCTTACTTGTAAACAAACTAAAATGAAATTTGTGATTTTCTTGATTTATTAGAAATTTTCTTATTTTAAAAGAATTGTTTTTTGTTGTCTTTTTATAATTTATGTAAAATTTTAATTTTCACTATTGCTTGATGAATCTTTATACAGCCTACACACACCAACACCAACACGAACATGTTGTATGTCCAACAAACACATTCATTGAATACATCTACCGAGCATTTACCTCCACCACCGGCCTATTTACTTGATACACGTCACACTAGTAGCACCACCCCGTCTGCTGTAGTATTAGGCGGTATGCCGAATTCTTCACAAAAAGTAAGTGAAGCCGTAAAAGCTTTATCGTCCATGCGTTTACAAGCAGGTTCACCACACCACTTGAAACGCTTGCAAGCTGATCAACAGCATCATCAACAACAACAACAACAACAACAACAACAGCAACAACAAAGAACAGCTTCGTTACTATCATCATCTACACCGTCTCCTACTGCAGCTATTTTACAGGTGAGAGGGAGAAACGACACTGAATAATAGATCAGCGGCATCCATTCGGCTAAAATTTTGATTATTTTAGCAGATTTAAGGTCATGTTGTATACCCTCCACATAAAAAGAGAGTTATATTAAAGTATGGCATGCGGTTTAAGTGCAGCGTGTGAAAAGAGATCACAGTTGTATGTATGCCATGCCCCCATACTTTAACTATAAATGTGAAGGGTATCCGAGATTTGGCTTACCCCAAATTTTACTTGCTTTTCTTGACTTGCCACCAACATTGTGTACAAACCGTTTATGGAACATAAAATATTAACAGAACAAATTCTTCGGTACTTAAATAATTCTCATTTTATTCAATTACTTACTGCAGCTTATTTTTAGTTAACTAACATTTTTTTATTTGCTTCTTTAATCATTTTTAATTATTTTACACAAATCTTACATTTACACGCACACATCTAAAGAGCCCTTTATTTAGTGCTCCTTACGGTTATAATCGTAATACACCAACACCAACTTTATCGCTACCGCTTAATAATACATGTAATGTACCCTACTATCACAATTATTACAATCCTCATGTTGAACTACAAGCTCAACGGGGTTACAGTCAATCAACAACTCCCACACAAAAACTAATAGACTCTGGATTTTGTAATCCTGTGATGGATAATAATTGCTTTAAAGACACACAGAATAATGCTTTGAATCAACAACAATACAAACATCACTGTAGTAGATCCTCTCCCTTATTGTATTCACCACCTCCGCCTCCTCATTTCCTACACAATCCAATTGCTTATATTGATGAGGGGCACGGTGTAATTACCCCCAAATACGAATCCAATGTGTATGCATTAAATCAAGCGACACAACCAACACAATATTCACAGCAACAGCAGGAACAACAAAATCCAAATCGCAGTAATATAGAAAATATGCTAAACAATTATCATCAACAAATGTGCTACTCAGCTAATAAAGGTTATAACGGTGAAGTTATTAGTGGCGATAGTACGCCAAGTGTAAGTTTTTCACATTATTAGCCCGTAAACCCGCATAATTGATGTTCAACCAATCAACTAACCACAGCAAAGTGATTGCTTTTGCTTGCATGGTTTCGTTTGATATCCTTGTTCAACTAAAAGTTAATTATTTTATAATATTTAAGTTTTTCATTTAATTTATATTTAATTACTTAATTAATTATTATTAAATATTATTTTTGAAATGTTTATTTTCCCAGTGATGGTGTGATTGCTTTAATCAATCTTGGCTTCTCTTAATTTTTATGCGTTTTCTTTGTTTCTATCATTTTGCAGTCTTTTCGCACTTCATCACCGGGCGGCATTTATGCACAACCAAAAATTTTAAGTAACATGTCCAGTTTTCGTATACCCAGCCCAGGACCGAACAATCATCATCAGCATACACATCCACACCACCTACCATCATCGCCACCCATCGCAACACAATCATCACATCACCAAATACCAAATCAACCGAAAACTAATCCAAATTTAATAGCTCAACTCAATGCAAGACTGAATAAGCAACAGCAACAGCAACAGCAGCAGCAGCAGCATCAGCAACAAATGCCACAACAAGCTGGCAATGATAGTATTTATGGTACAACGACCAGCAGCCATCCACAGCGACAGCAGCAATCCGACGATATGTACATGAGCCATTATGAGGAACAATATGCTGCACGTCAACAACTGCAGCAGCAGCAACAGCAGCAGCAACAGCAACAACATCAGCATCAGCATCAGCAGCAAACCTACGACGGTAAATGCTATGATAATGTTAAGTCTAAAATTTATGGTAGTTTAAGCACTTCATCATCTTCTTCCACTCATACACCACCAACATCATCAACATTATTGTCATCTTCATCCTCGTCAGCCACTATTAGCGCAACACATTCTAATCTTACCGCTTCGGCTAGTTTTAATGCTTCTCCTCATTTTCCATTGTCCTCATCAACATCATCGTTGCTTTCCAAGGTTACTTTGTTTGCCAAAGAACAAAAGTCTTCCGCGGCATTGTATAGTAGTGGAAGTGGCAGTGGCAGTGCGAGTGGTGCAAACAAAACAAACAATACTTCCTCTTCATTATCATCAACATCACATCATAACATACATAGTTCAGTTTCTTCCAAGTCCTCTACTTGTGTATCTTCTTCTTCCTCTACTTCTACTTCCATAAAAACTCACTACTATCCCCCAACAAATTCGCAAAACACAGCTGCAGACAATTCCAATGCTAATGCGTTTGCTAGCAAAAGTCATCACAATCAATATAATGCCATGTCGGCACCAAGCGCTTCCATCCAATATCATGCACCCCAATCAACGGCAAGGCAACAATCTCAAAGTCATCATGCTACACAACGTGGTGAACATTATACGTGTCCGCCACCGATGGAAAATCCACCACCACCACCTGTAACGGCTCATAATAACAATAACAGCACTTCCACCATGCCCAAACGTAATCAAAGCAACGCTGCTGGTGGCGGTGGCAGTGGCATTGGCAGTCAGCAGCAATCTTTAAAATTAGCAGGTTATGCGGCCGCTTCCTCAGCAGCTACTCTACCTAAACGTTTGCAACAACAGCAGCAACAGTCCGGTGGTCATTATGGTACTCATCAGCAGCAACAATATCAAGCTCCAAACGTTGCTGTTACCGCTCAGCAGCAGCAAAATCAAAAGCATTATCAAAGTATTGCTGCTCACCAGCAACCACTACAACAGCGGGCACCTATGCCACTGCCACATGAATACCATCAACAAAACCATAGTCATCAACAACAACAACAACATCAACGGCAACAAACACTGCCACGGGCCCATTACTCCGAACAGCAACAACAGCAGCACTCTGCCAAACATAAGTTGAATGCTCATAATAAACAACCGCCTGTACCGTCACGGCATTCAAGTGTTCAGCAAAAGATTTTTGTAGCCACCAATCCATTTATACAGACAACCAGCACCACGATACCCTACCACCATTCATCATCTGGTGGTATTGGCAATATATCGTCCGTCCATTCACAGCCCTCGTCACCATCTTGCAATTCACCCACTCCCTCATCTTTGGCATCAGCTAATAGCATTTATGGTACCAGTAGCCGGCGTAGTAGTGGTGCTGGCGGTGCTTACAGTGTTCAAAACTTGAATAATTATGATAACAGCGGTAACGGTAGCGGTAATAACGGCAGCGCTTCTCTTTACTATAATCATCATCATCATAACAATTCTGCTAATATTTCAAGTGAGAAACCAAACTATTCCATGATCTGTTCTGTTCTGTTCTGTTCGAAGCTCCGTTCTATGTTGGAGCCGGTGTTTTGTTTTGTTTCGTTTCGTTTCGTTTCGTTTTTACATTCAAAACTCGTTTCTTTATATTAAAATTACATACATGTTCGTTCATTCATTCGTTTTGTTAGTTTGGAATAATGAATTTGTCTTTTCTCGTTTTATCTCCCATTTTCAGTTTGCATGATATTTTAATATTCGTTTGCTTTAAAGTTTATACAATTTTCTGGAGAAGCACGTTTCATTCAATAAAAATTTTAAAACTTCATAAAACATAACCATCAACATTTCAGTCGGCCTAACCATGGTCTTCCATCTATCCTCATTTGCATAATATGTATTAAAACAGCTCTATGGCCATTTAGCTATGGGTGGCATCATGGGCAATTGTCAGCTAATGATAGACAGTGCCATGCCCTTAATGAATAAGGTGCACTTTTGGTTCAACATTTTTTGTCTAGCCTACGTCAGATAACAGTTTTACTTAATTATTTTGACTCTTTTTGTTTCGTTTTGAGAAAGTCTTCCATATTTTATTCATGCATTCATTATACCCAGCATCACTTGTGGAAAAGGGTATATTAAGTTTATGCAGAGTCCTATAGAACAAGTGCCACATTCACCTCTAATCATATCGATCCAGAGTTAGATTCTGAATCGATTTAAGTATGTCCGTCTGTCTGTCTATTTAAATTTGTGCGCAAGCTACTCTACTGGTTGCGTTTTTTAAGATATTTTGATGACATTTAGTACAAGGACATGAATTAGCCCAAAAAGGAACCTTCTGGAAAATGGACCGAGTTGGACCATTGTTAGAATCCCTTTCCATATAATTAAATATCACAAAGAAACTTATTACGTCAGTGCCTTGCGTTTACTGCTACAATTAAATTAATTGTAGCTTAATTGGTGGAGATAAGTGGTGTAGGGTATTAAATGGTCGGGCTTGACCGACTCCAACATTTTTACTTGTTTTTGTACCATTTTCCTTTTTCACACATTTCTTTAGCTATTCGTCATTTTTAATGTTACGTCCATTTCCTTCACGAAGTGCACTTTTTTTTTGAAAAGTTTTTATTCCAGCTTTTGACCACATATTGTCTCATTATTTGTTTATTATTACGATTTGGTGTAATGATAACTTTTATTACATTTTCCGTTTGTTTCTTTTTATAACCGATTTTATTTAGAATTTTTTTTATAATACATAAAATTTTTGTCCAACTTAATCTTTTATACTCACCAAGGCAAGGATGTTGTTGTATAACTCTTTGTTAAAGTGTTGGCAAGGCTAAAAAGAAGGCGTCAGGAACATAACAAAATATATATATTTTGAATCAGCATCGAATACAGGGTCGACCTAACCATGTCCGTATTATTTTGATCGTAAAAACTAAGATGTCAATTTTACAAAGATTGTATCAAATGAAAATTTCTATACCACGATTGGTACTGAAATTGAGTAAAATCGATTTAAGGAAACGTTCACATTGGGGAAAAACTAACCATTTTTATAGATTTCCGTACTATTCATAAACTTTGGAACGAAAAAATTAAATTAAATTAAAATAAAGAAAAATTTGACTTAGGCCATCTTTTCAATACCCTCCACATCTACTTACAAAAGGTGGGCGTGACACTCTCTAGAAGTGCATCTATTATGTATCAACGATAAGTCGCGAATAAGGTGTGGGCGTGCCCATCTCTAGCTAATTATACGTTTTTCGATTTCATAGCTAAATTTTTGTAGCAGATCAATAGATTTTTGTCGATTATCGGCCCATTGTGCATAATTTAAATAACTATCTACGTGATCTAGAAGTGTCTGAACAAAATTACCTTAAATTGTCAACATTTACGAGCATATGAGAGTGCCAATAACAGATGGACATACGGACAGCCATAAAGTTTTTGGTACTAATCAAATATATATATATGTACTCTCTGACGCCTTCTTTTGGGCGTTGCAAATATAATGGTAAACTTAGTATAGACCCCACTTTATGTGGAGGATATGAAAAGAACAAAACTAAAAATTGGCAAATTTACTCCTTAGATACCTTTGGTGCAACGAAGGTGGGTATTTAAGATTTTGTTTAAGAGAAATTTAAAAAATTTTCTAGTTTTTTTTTGTACTAATTTTTAATAAATTATTGTCCTTTTTATCTACAATTTTATTTTTTTTTTTTTTTTTTTTATTTTATATACTTTCGGCACCTTGGATTGAATTAATTCATAATCACTATACACACTCAGATTACAGCAGCACAAATATTGACAAAAGTGGTAGTGTACGAAGCAAAGCTAAAGCCGAATTTCTTGAAAATTTAAATGCAAAATTGGCCAAACAAGGTCTGTCGGGACGAGCCTTTGCCGTGCGCAATCTAATCAATAGCAAAGCATTGGTAAGTTGGCAAACGCTGCACAGCAATCAAGCGTACACCATATATTGTATATAAAATATGTTTCAATTGTAGATCAATACAAAAATTTATATAAAATTTATTTTTTTCTTAAAAAAAAAAAAAATTATTAAAAAAATTTTTTTTTTTTTTTCTGTTATTTCTGTATGTATGTGAATGGTATGCATTTAAAATGTCGTACGTTGTAGATGTATGAAAGTCCACAAAATCTTTCAAACAATGCACAATATCGTAATCTGCCCTGTACTACTACTATCAATACCACTACTTCTACTACTACTGCTCCTCTACTCTCTACCACTCTCTTACAAACACACGAACTCAATGCCCGATGAAGCATTCTAAGAAAAGTCTAAGAAAAGGTATTTGAATGAAGCAACATGAGTGTTCAAAAATTATTATTATTATTATTGATGTTGTTGTTATTGTTATATTTATGTATTTACAACATAACCATAATAATAATAAATTCCTCAGAGCCGTTTATCGCAATCATTATCAGCTGTATAACACATCATGGCTTTTCATTCTAATCCCTACCTTATCAACTAATTTCATTCTGGTATAAACTAAAATGTTACTTTGCTTCATTAATATTTTTAAACCTTTCATTACATACATACGTCATACGTTGTAACACTGTTATAAAGCTTGAATTTTAGAATGGTACAAGTGTTTATACCATCCACCTTGGTGACTAACAGAAGAAGATCTGAGGTCATCTGAAAATTTACTTTAGAATCTTAACCAAATGTATCTGATGTTGAAATCGAAAAGTCTTTCATAACTATTGCAAAGCTCTCATCCATTACTGTTCTATATCAGCAAGGCAGCTAGGAGCTGAATTCTCCGACTAACCGCATTTTTTCATTTACGATGTCTACACATACCATAAACAGAGAGAATTTAGTTTGTATTTGATTTGCTTGTGTTCGGGCTGTATAACTGGAGAATAAAGTCAACACAAAGAGTAACTGAATGACCCCTCTAATTAGGCACAACATTTAAGTCGAGTTGTTTTGTAAATTTCATTAAAATTAGATTGTTTTCTAACAATTCATACCCTACACCACCCAAGTGATGAAAGAAAGATGGGATCCCCAATTGATTGCTTTCACATATTCATAACCCTTCATTTCATTTATCACTCGTACTATTGTTTAAACTTTTCCTCTTTCTTTTATAAAGTTACAATGATTTGCATTATTGTACGATTCGAATTGGAATGGCTAGATGGTGTTGGGTACTAAATAGATGATGATTAAATGTTTTCTCATGGTGTTTTATTTCATTTTTATTACAGCCGGATCCTCGTATTTGTCATGAATCGCTTATGGACCAGATCAAACGTGGAGCTACACTCAAACGCAATAAAAAGATAAATGATCGCAGTGCACCGAAGATCTATTAAATAGAATATATCAAAAATGGGGAATAATTCAATTACAATATCGCATACAATAAAAACAACAACAACAATTTTTTTTTTTTATACTCCTAACATATTAATTAACAATAATGGATCAATCCTCCACTGTACTGTGTATTGCATCACAAATACACTAAATATAAACAAAATATTGTATAACCGCTAGGCGGCCTCTAATTATATAAGATACCGTATATAAATTTTTGGAAAAATCTATATCTATAAAAAAACAAATTCGCTATAAAAAGAAAACCTGCTCCACCCTTACACAAAATATTCAAATGAAACCAACTTTAAGAATAAACATAATTCATCTGATGTTTGGAATTTTTTCATATTAACCGTTGCAGTAATCAACAAAAATATTAATGTCTACTATATATACGTATACGTTTAATTTTATTTATTCAATTGATTAATATAATCGTTAACATTTTATGGAATTACAAAAAAAAAAAAAAAAAAATCGATGAATAAGAAAATAATTTTAATAACCAGGAAAAATTAAAATTTTTCAAGTTTATATATATACAAGTTGTTTAAAATTTTATAATTTTATAATTATTTTTTTTTTTTCGAATTTGTGAATTGTAACATTTTTTTTTTTTTTTTTTTTAGTAACCTTTATAATAATTTTTTTTTTTACTTGTTAATGTTTAAATTTATATATTTTCCTATTAAATATAAATATTCTGTTAATTTTTTTTCCTTCTAATTTGTATATAATCTCTCTTTAGCTTTTTCATTATTAACAAAATGAATTAATAATAAAAATGAAAATGAAAAGACTCGCATCAATAAGTGGACATTTCTAGCTGTGCTGTTCGTAATAATATAACAGTTTTTCATACAATCATACATACATACTAAAACACTATTTATCCATTAAAAAATATATGTGCTTGGAATTTATTAAAAGTAAATAAATGAATATATAAAATGCATTATAATCGTATAGGAAAAAAAAAAAGGAATTTTTAAGTGTTTTCTCTTCAAATTTTATTAAAGAAAAGTTTTATCGTATTGTTGTAGAAAATGTTCGCCAACTCATTTATAGGTTGCTGCTTAACTCCTGCAACTACTTCCAACACTTGACTAAAGAAAAGAAAATTCAATTAATTACGAATTAAAACGAAACGGGCACCAATCTATTGCTGAAGTCGCACAGTTTGCTTTTATACCTTATTTGGCATGGCTCACAACGGCCATCCACCAGAGTATCCGAAGTCCATTTCTCTTTCTTCTTAATGGTTGGAAAAGTCGTTTTGATAAACTTATGGCCGGCATGCGAAGGTCGTATACCACACCAGGGGCTATCAGTTTCTAGCATTAATCTTTCATTCGGCAGTTGTGATACCACATCTAAATTACTTTGCGTTTTCAGAGAACAACCATTCAAGCCTATATAAAAATTGTCACTAAATTGGAATATTTTCAAAGCTTCATTTAGAGAGCCATCGAAACTATGCACAACACCGCCAGCTGTTAATTGATGACGATTTCTTTGCAAGATTTCCATAAAGTCCTCGTGAGCGCCTCGACAATGCAGAAATAAAGGTAATTTGAATTCTTCAGCTAGTTGTAGTTGTTTCTCAAAATAGGTTTTCTGAGTTTCTTTATCGCAAAAATGCAAACGATCATAATCCAAACCACATTCACCAATGGCTATTATCTTTGAGGCATTACAGAGGACTTTCTCTCGCAAACCATCATAGTATGCTGGAGGGTTTTGATGAAATTCTCCGCAGCGTGTAGGATGACAGCCCATAGTTACAAACAAACGCTCTAAAAGGTAATTTTGTACAAATACAATAAAAATTTGATACTATTTGAGATGAAAAGTCACCATCTTGTTGAGACAAAACTAAAGCCTCGTCTGCTTCTTGTAGTGTACCCACTGTTACGATTATTTTCTGTAGACCCTGACACCAAGCACGTTTTAGTACCAAATTTAAGTCATCTTGATGTTTTTGCGTCCCACCATACACACCACGAAACATGGGATCTGTCAAGTTGGCACCAATATCTAACCAAATTCGTGTAAATAGTAATGCATTGAAAACTTTACCATTCTAAACTACGCTCACCTATATATCTAAGGGACATTTTAAAAAGTAAAGCACTTATCTTCATAAAAGTCAAACACCGTGTATTGCACTAACATACTATTAAACAACAGCTGTAACAATAGTTTTTAGCAAAGTAAACAGCTGACGGCCAATTGGAAAAATATATTTAAAGTTTAATTTGATTAAATAAACAGGGTTAATAGCTTTACAAGAAATAAAATAAATTTAATTTTTATTTTACGGGCACACGCTAAGGGGTTGGGTCATTTGTTTAGCAATCGTTGGTTAAGGCTGCAAGTATCATTTTGTGTTTAATTTAATTCATTCCATTTACGATATTCAACACCGTCTGGCGGTTTCACCTCCACCTTATCTTTCGATACTTCGTTCCAATTAGTACTGAGCACGGTGCCGCTTGATTCATAAAAAGATTTCTTCATGGCCCACTGCGTTTCAGGGGTGGCGTTTTTGTAAATTTTCTGAAAAAGTCGCGTCAATGCTTCTTCATTTTGTGCCTCATCTTCCTCTGACTTTTCCACTTCTTTGGCCAGGCTATCCCAATTCTTTTTATGTATAGATGGTGGCGCCACCACCGCGGATGACGTTGCGCCTTTCGGTTCCTCTAAAGATTCCCAACGTAAGCCAATCAACTTAATCAATGTTATTTCCACTTTGGACGGAAAATCTTTATAGGAACTGCTTTTCGCATTTATCGGAGCATATAATCTCAAATCCAATTCGTAGTCATTTGCTGTCATGTGAAGACGTTGGTCTTCGATATTCACTTTATAATTCTTTTCCTTGGCATTCTTTAACATAACAGTAACCACAACTTTAGCTTCTGTTTGATACCAATCATAACGTACTGTAGCCATTTTAAATAAGGCTCTGCCTTTACAATAAATCCTGCAGTTTCTAAAAAAATTTCTGGTAAACGATTGTTTTTTCTCTATTCTTATTGGTACTATTAATATAAAGAAAATGAAATGATAACAAGCATTAGCTTGTTCAAGCACATGATGAGTACAATTGCAGCGTTTATTAAAATTAGTAGTAAATACGTTTTAATACTACTTTTTTCTTACATGTTTCCTAAATTATTCAATAAATAACTTTGTGAAGAAATGAAAATCATTATAAATTAAGTTGATTTTTTTTTATAATTGGATTTGTTATTGTATTGTTAGTATGAGATGTATTTAAACATAAATATAATAACTTTCTTAATACAAAACCTTGTTTTTTGTGTATGGCAACACTTACTTACTTGCTTGTTTGATTGCGTGATTGAAAGCAAATGAAACTTCCGCGCGTTTTTTGTTGAAAGTCAGACATTGAACACGGCTTTTAGAGAAAACTTAAAAAATATACCATAAGTTAATAATAAAGTTTATTATAATGCAATTTTAATGCGTAGTAATAAGTGATAATGGTGCTTTATATGTAAGACTATATAAAAGATTAGTGCAACGTTTTTATTTAGAAAACTGTCTTAGTTCTATAGTACTACACACACATGCCCGGAAATCTTGTCACCCTTTTCAAATTGTTCATTCCTGTATTAACATTACATATCAAAACGTATCGTGCAAATGGGTGAGTGTGTTTTATTAGGTCCAAGCAATGAGACATGTTTATTTCTTAAGCTTTTACTAAAAATTTATCTTACCTGTGGGTTTAGAAATCTTTTATAGGAAATGTATATTTTTTACCTACCAATACAGCTGTTTTGTCTTTAGAGAAACAGAGACAATTTATCCGATTTGTTAGCTTACTATTATTATTATGACAACTGAAGATGTTACAGTCGACTTAAATAAAAAACAATTTCAAGTCCTGTTATCTGTGGTGCTGAATTCTGTTTAGAAATCCATACCTGGGGAGTATGATACAAGCTTATAGAAATTTTCTACTCAGTGGCAATCCTTTTTATATAAAAAAATCGATTTCATTCAAATTCATTTATTTCTTTAATGTTTCAAATCATTTATTATTATTTAAAAAAACAAACATTTATATATAATAACGAGTTAGTACGTAAATAAGTGGACTTTTATTTTAATATTTTTTACAATTCTCTCTTTTTTTATTTTTTATTAATTAACAATTCAATGAAAATATTACATATAAGATAACAAGAACTTAAATGAATACAAATCGTTTACTCATTTATTACACAATATGACATAATTAAATTTTCTTAATTTCATTAAAATGAAAATAATAGGTAACCTTTTGTGCACACATTCCCTGAGCCTGAACATTTTAATGTGTATTATTTATGTATCGCATATGTGGTTAACATGTTGGCTCAATTTGTAGTGTAGTATATAAATGTGCATGGCTGTGTATGTTTGTCAATAATTAAATCTGTTGAACAAGTTGACTATTCAACCACAAAGGCTGCTCGATTACAATGTATGGAGAGACACACCATCAAGTGTCCTCTTTTTACAATACTTTTATTATACATATGATGATGATGGGATGAGTACTTGACACTTTATAACAATATAATCAATACGAGTGCACTCACATACAGATTCCATTCAACCTCAATATGTTTGCATAGTAGTGTATGCAGTATTAATATAGAAAAGAAATAATTTTCTCTCTTTCCCCCTCTGGGTACCGTTACACAGTTAAATAATTACAAACAATTTGCTTACATTTGCATGGAAACTTGTACAAGCTTGCACAAATGGTGGTGTAGGTGCATATGGGCGTGTATGCATGAGTGTGTGTTTCTTCCATTTATTTGTTATAACTTGTTGCTAATCTGTTATTTTTACAACTTATAACAATAATCATCAAGTTAAAACTTACACATGGACTCTCGCAAATATGTTGCCGTAAAATTTACTTGTTGCCTGTAGTCGTACTAGATACTAGAAAACTAGAGAACAACAACAATACTTTTAAGAAAAACCACAAATTGTAACAATTTGTAACATTGTTGATCTTTATGTTTTTCACCTGTAGCTTTGCAAGTTTCCAGCTGCAAATGTGTGAGACAAATAACACTGAAAATGAAAATGAAAATGATATACTTTTTTATGTTCATTCATCTGTTGATGCTTATATGGCTATAAAAATTTTTCTTTTTACACCCTCCATACAAGATGGGCGGTATACTACGTTTGGTATTGCGCTTGCTATACTTAGATTAGATTAGTTTAACACTCTCCAAAGTATATATATTCTTGATCAGTATCAACTTTGAAATATTGTGCTGAAATTTATTATCTATGAAGGTTGCTTTTGAAACTAAGCGAAACTGTTTGAAAGCCACGCCCACAATCGACATCAATCCATGTATTAGCCACAAAAATTAAGCTATGAAGTTAAAATTCCGTATAAATATTAATATTTCGACGAATTTTAGCAAAATATGGCTGCGATCGGAAACGCCCACAATATACCAAAAAAAAAATACTATTCTTATGTCGTTATTTTTGAGATATTGAGCTGAAATTTTGAACAGACACTTCTGCATGAAGGTAGCCATTTGAATTGGTAAAAATCGGTCAAAAGCCACGCCCACAATCGACATCAATCTATTTATCTACCATAATAATTGAGCTCTGAAGTTGGAATTCGGTACACAGTTTTATAATTATCACTTTCATTGATGTGCCAAAAATAGGCATGGTCGTTTAACAGATACGCCCACACGTCTGCCAAAATAATTAACAAATTAATAAAGCTGAAATTTGGTATTTTTATAATTAATGCATTCATCGATATCCCAAAAGTGGGCGTTGTCGTATCTAAACACAGATACGCCCACAATTTACTAAAATTCATATTCAGCGTAATGGTGGACTTTTAAGTTGCTACCTAATACATACACTATTAGAGGGCGTCATTATGTACCTGCCACGCCCATCCATTTTGTTTGAAGATGTTAAGAGTATTTAAGATTTGGTCCAAGCCAAATTTAGTTTTCTTACTTGTTTTACACTTAATTGGTTACTTAACTGTCTATCCGTCCGTATGAAAATATTTCATTTTTCTTACGAACTATTCTTTAAACGGGTTAGAAAACGAGAAATATTGTTATTTTTCTTTTCTTCTTTGTTTCAATTTACAATAACAACAATATATATTATTGAAAATTACAAAACAAACGATTCCATAATTCCTTGAATTGGATTTTATTGACTTTACAAATTTAAAGAATATTTTCTTTCAATCATTCTACATTTTGTGCCATTTATTGTAGTATGAATTAGTAATTTTAGTAAAGTTTTATTTGGTGCAGTGTAGGTTTTTTCATACACATATATATTATATAAGAAGGGAAAATAGTACTACGTTACAGTTCAAAATGTTTAATTGTTTTATTTGATTAAGTGTAGAGTTGTAGTTACAAAGTTTATAATCGCACAGAGTTTAAGAAGAAATTAATTATTGTTGATTATATATATATAGATAGGTATAGTAAATACAATACAATGTATGTGGTTCCAATAGTTGGTAGTTAGCACACCATAAGAGATAACAAATATACGCGTTACAGCACACAGACAGGATACATTTAATATGGAAAATCTTATAGGGCTTAACGTTCTGTCCACATATAGTTTATGAATAAAAAGATATTTAAAATAAAAACTAAACGTTTATATATGCTTAAGAGACCTTTTTATTGTTCCCGCTTTTAACTAGAGTCAAAAGTTTAGCCATTATGTCATTTCATCTAAATTTAGGTACATTACTAGAGACCATCAGTTGTCTTGGTATAGGGCGACAAAGACAGGGTTATGTTCTAATAAATAAAGAGGCCCGCAAGAAGATTATAGACCATAAAACCATGAAACTTGGATAACACGCCGAATGTCTAAATTTACGGATTGCACGACTTGTAATGCAAGTAGAATAGAATATGGTAGAATTGTGTCATTTGTCATTTTGAAAAACAAAAAAGTTAATTAAGATTACTGACATAGTGACCCATTGAGAGGGGAGAGCGTTTATAAGGTCTCTATGACACAGTAGCTGAGGCGACTTAAATGGATTTTCTTTTAGGAAAATAATTTAACAACATATAAAACAAACAAGTGCAAATGTTATAATCGTATATATCCGATCAATTAATGCCCTACACCACCTGATTAACCATAACTAGTTTAGTTGTATCAGTAAACGTGACGATTTTGTGAAATATCATTACATGGAAAGGGGTTCTAAAAAGGGTCAATAGGGTTCAAATTTGGCACAACTGATTATTAAATAAATTAACTAATCTTCATTAAAATTGTGATTTTTTCTATATAAAGATTTCCATTGTAATAGGACCTTCCAAAATGTTCTAAAAATGGACCGACTAGGTCCATTTTCAATAGAGTTTTTCTCTGGTACCAAATTTTATCAAAATATCTCAAAGAATAAAAGGATCTTAGATGGGGAGGGGTTCTTAAAATGGTCCGATCCGGTCTATTTTGAGTAGCATTCTCCTTATATCAACTTTCATTGAAATATTTAAAAAAATGCAACTTATAGATTGCGCACAAATCTACAAATGGATAGACAGACGGACATTTTTAAATCGATTCAAATTTTGATTCTGAATCGATCAATATAATTGAAGATCGGTGCGGCATTAGCCGTTTAGGAGCTAGGAACCTACGCAAAAACTAAAGCATCCTTTTCCACTAGTGGTGCAGGGTATAAACTCTAAAAAAAGGTGAAAAATGAAAAGTATAAAAATTATTAAACTGGTCCCTATTACACTATTTAATATTATTATATAATTTATTATAAATATTAGGATTATTCATTTAAATACTCTTCACTAATGGTAGGAGGTATACTAAGCTTGTAATTCCGTATGACATTATCAGAAAGCTCAACCAAGTATATTTTTTCTTAATCAGTATTACAATCTATGTTTAATTTAACGATATTCCTGTGTTCGAATGTTCGCCTACTCTTAAAACGCATAGGGTTGCAATAATTTGAAACATGGAGCAAACATTCTGAGCTCATAAGGGTAAAGGATCATAAGGTAAAATCGACCAAATCGGATAACAGTCACGCCCCCAGTTGACAAAATTCTTTTTAAGTCACAAAAAAGCTACAAAGTTGAAATTTTAGATACATATGAATATATTATTAACACATCCAACCCAGTGCTAAGGATGGGCACACTCGGATTACAGATTACGCCCACAATTCGCAAGAAACTTTTGCAGTAAAATATAACATAAGCGTTAAAAAAGGTCACAATTGTGTAAATGCCACGCCCACTATTATAAATGCGGAGAGTATTTAAATTTGGTGTTAGCCAAATACATTTTTTTTAATTGTTAAAATTTTTTTTTTTAAGTAAAATAATTTTTTTCCTTAAAAATATTAACAAATTAAGAAAAGAAAAACATTTTTTTTATTTTAAAATAATTTAAAAAAAAACTAATGGAAAAACAATTTTTTTTGTTTCATTAAAATTATTTTTAAATATTTTTTTTTTTTTTTTTGTATTAGTTGCGAATAATTATTATTCAAGTGGAATATTTTGTCAAATTTTTCTTCATTTTTGTTGTTGTTTTTTAATACAAAAAAAAAAAAAGTTATAACAGACAATATAAAAAATTTGAATATTTTGTTTTATTGTGAACGATTATTTAATAATTTTTTATGTCACTGTTGTTAAATATTTATTTTTCATTTTTCATTTTTTACGTTTCGCTGGTTTTTTTAACAAAATATTCAATATTTCAATATTTAAAGTTTTAGTTGCTTTTTTTTTTATTTATTGAGATTTATTTTAACATTTTAATCCTTGTTTAGTTGTTTGGTTTAATTGTAGGAATTTTTCAATAAATTGTTTTTTTCCTTTTTTTTTGCTTGTTTTGTATGGTATTGTAGCTAACTAAACTATTCAGGCTTTGTTGTTGCTATTATAGTTGTCCCCTTTCATTCCATTCCATTATTACTGTAAATTACAATCCTCGGCGGCATTGTTAATTTGTTGTTTGGTTTTCCTTGATGCTCGCCGTATCAGTGATCTGTACAAATTTAAATAAATGAATACAAGTTGTGGCAATAAAGAGATTATTTCGTTTATGCGTTAATTGAAGTAAGCTTCACATAATATTATCGTGGGCATGAAACTTATTATTGATATAACTGTATATGTTTATGGTAACAGTAAATTGTATAAATTGTCGTTGATTTTACCTTGACCGTGGTTTTAGTTTCGTTTCGCTCGCAGTACTGGTGGCTGAATCAACTTCTGTTACATTTATTCTTCTATCACTGACCAGCGATGAGGCCATATTACGTATTTTACCTGTAAATGATGGCATCTTGGATTATTTTTATAAAATTTTTGTTTGAAGAAGAAATTAATTTCAACAAAATCAAAATTTTTCGCATAAAACAGAGGCACAGGGGATTATGAACAATTATATGAACACCCGATACTTACAAGACATGGGGTTTATATTATTTTGTCGATTCTCTGTACATAAATTTTGCAATTGCCAGAAGGAGACTATATCTACCTCACAAAATACATCAAAATCTGAATCGATATAGTGATGCATCACTCAGGGCAGTGATACAATTTGAATTGAGCTATTGATCTGACAATACGTTCAGACATTTTTAGTTTATGTCGTTAGGTTGCTTTGGACAAAATTGGTCGACAGATACGCTCCCAAAAATAGATCTATTTATTTTGAAATTCGGGATTTCTTTCAAGAATCTATAACCGAAGTTTACATATTACAAAGGAATTTTATTTGGTGCACATTTCCAGCGCTAAGATAAAATGTCAGAAATCCTTTAATAGTTGTTAAAATTGCCCAATTGCATGTATGCCACACCCACGGTCCACGCATATATGTGAAAAGTATTCTTAAACAAGTGAAATATAGCGTTTTTTGCTTTTTTCCATTCTTGAAATAATTTTTTGTCCATCTGTCCGTCACTTCTATGTATTGCATTATTTGAGATAAATTGTATTAAAATTTGAAGCAACATTGCTTTTTTAACAAAATTATCCATTTATAATAGACCCAGTTTCATAAAATATACCTTTTATACCCTACACCAGTTCACAATGACTTTCCAAATCGATTTATCCATATTTGTCTGTACGTCTGTCTGTTGCCTAAAAGTTCTTGTGTAAAGTTTTGGCCACAATTTTTAAAATATTTCAACGAAATTAGACTTAAAAGCGTGTTTGGTAAAATCTGTTTTAAATTGATTAATTTTTAACACTCATCCAGGGCCATTATAGAAAATATGAAAATATGAAGAAAATTCGCAAATATTAATTAGTTTAATAATTGATTAAAACAAATTTGAACTCAATGGGTCCATTTTTAGAACTCTGTTCCATATAACAATATTTCACAAAGTGACTTTTTTATGACAATGCTTCTCGTTTACTGATGCAATCAAATTATTTAAAACATGAATAGTGTAGGGTATTAAATATTTGAATAGAACTGACTCTAATACTTTTACTTGCTTTCTTTTTAAATATTTATGTACTCTGTGTCTATGACTGGATGGTGCGGATTTTTTATGGTTTTTAGTCATGTCATCTCTCTCTCTCTCTTCACACATAAGTCAACGTTGTTTAAACAATCATAGGGATTACAACAACAATATTACGATAGTATATTGCTATATGTTGAAATAGTCAATAGTAAATTATGGTAGATTTACAAAACCGCAAATAAATTGTGAAGGGGGGAAAAGTGAGTAGAAGGAGAACTATGTGTATCGTGTAGATAAGTGGGTAATTAAAGTATTTTCTGGATTTGTAAGGAGATTAAATTAAAATTGTGGTGAAATTTATTAAGATGAAAACAAGTGATAATGTTATAGTTGGTCAAGCTCGACCATTTAATACCCTACACCACTTAGATGCTTAAATTATGCTACAATTAGTTGAGTTGCCATATAAGTTAATTCGTGTAATATTATTATATGGAAAGTGATTCCAAAAATAGTCCGATCGGGTTCAAATTTAGCACATCCAACTATTAAGCCATTCTTCACCAACTATTGTGAAAGTGCGATTTATTACCATATAAAGACTTCCATTATAATAGAACCTTATATGGGGAGGGCTACTAAAAATTGTCCGATTTGGTCCATTTTCGATAGGGTTTTACTTTGGGCCAATACATGTTTTGGTACAAAATTTCATCAAAATATCTCAAAAAATGCATCCTGTAGCTTGCGCACAAATGTACATGGACATATAGACGGACATGGTTATATCGATTTAGATTTTACAGTTTAGGAGTCGCAAACATCTGCACAAACCTAATATACCCTTATAATACATGTGTATGGATTGTAGGTTGTGGTTATGACTCAAATGCATATGTAGTTAACAGCTGAATGGGGGTCAAGTACTATAACATATGAAATATTGTGCCACATAAACCTCTTACACAAGCATTACAGCTTTGATTGTTTACTTAAATAGATATTTTATACGGACACATAGCACAAGTAGCTTTTCTCTACATCATTAATTTGCATTGTTTGGTTGTAGAGAAGAAGGATTGCATTGAAGTGGTACAAGTATTAGAAACCGGTAATTAACGCTTCAGCCTTCAAGGGGATGTTGCTGATACTGTTACTTAACAATATTTGACTCCTTCACCGACTGCACTGCTTACACATTCTATTGGCTTATTACTTTGCCAGTTCGTACACGTAGTAAGGATACAACTTGGCAGGCTATCATTACTCTCACTTATATTCGTGCTTTTACAAGTTAGTGTACAAGTTTATTACAAGTGTTCACTTCTACCTTGTTCACTATTCCATACGCAAATATTCATTCTGTTATCTGTATTCTTCTACATTTACATAACACTACGTAATTGTAGTATTTTCTAGTTACCAGTCTTCTCACTTCTTATAAGCAGGTGTCACAACACTTGCAATTGTTATCAAATATTGTCTATCTTTAAAGGGAAAGGATATAAGGACTATTCATGACTATGATTATAAACATGAAGTATTTTTATCTGCAAAAAAATTTATTCCTCTTTATGCGCTCCAGCGTTAGCGTTGAACATTGTCGTTCCGTTTGGAAAACCCAGAAGGGGCCCTACAAAGTATATATATTCGTGAACAGCATCAAAATATGAATACGAGTTCGCCTGTGTGTTGCTCATGGTGCTAAACTTTCAGATATTGATTTGAAATCTTGTACAAACGTTTCTAGTTTGGAATTTAAATTGGCCGAAATCAGTTAAAAGCCACGCCCACAATAAAGGAAAATCTCTCACAACCTCAAAATTATCATATTTCAATAAGATACACAATTAACTCCTCTATCCATTTTGAAAAATTGGCGGGGTCGAACCGCCGGCATATCCGAAATCTACGAAAAATCTTATTTGGCTCAGAAACCGTTGCGGTATTGATATGTTTTACATAAACTATAATAGGAGTATTTAGGTTCTTGCCATGTCCACGGTTGGCAAAATCGGTCCTGAGCCACGCCCACAATAGACAAAAATTTGATTATCTTCCACAAAAATGAAACTATAAAATTATAATTCGGTATGCATATCTATAATTATCACATCCATCGATGTACTAAAAATAGGCGTGGTGGAATAACAGACACGCCCACAATTTATAAAAAATATACCGTATTCAAGCTGATACGTAATATATACACTATTAGAGGGCGTAATCATATACCTGCCACGCCCACTATTGTAGATGTGTATTTGGCCTAAGCCAAATTTAGTTTCCTTACTTGATTTTTAAATCAATAGATTTACTTGAATGCTTAACATTTCTTACTCCCCTCATCTAAATAACGACACTCACACTTTATTACATATATATATTATAAAGTCCACTAACTTAACAGATGTTATTGGTTTCCTTTCATCAATAATTGTTCTTGTTTATTCTCTAGTGTTTGTATCAATGGCATGTATTTTATAGTCTTTAGTAAGCGAGACTCAGTTCATACCAAATGCATGTAAGTGTAGCCGGAAAGGCTAGGAAATACATGTCGCTAGGTAAAGAAAAAACTAAAATGCCAGAAGGGGAAAATTTTCCAACTTCTTTATTAAAATATTTCTAAGATTCTTGTAGAAACTTTTAAAATGTATTGAAATCCTCAAACTGCGTGCATAGTATGAAACTTTAAGACCTTAACTATGGTAGAATATCTAGGAGGGCAGGTATGATTATTAATTGTTTTGTCTAGACTTGATGTTAGAATTTGGATTCATGCCAACATAAATCATTTGCTTTTTACTGCAAGAGAAATGAAATGTAATTTAAGAGACTTTAAAAATCTTTAAAAGTTTTGCTCGTTTCATTATACAACCGCCCTCGTAACTGTTTTGTTTAAATTTCTATGGAGCACTTGGTCAAAATTCTTAAATTTTCAAAGTATTTAAGAGTAGCTCGTTAGCTTTTGAACTTTTGTTAAACATTTTTTCTAAACGAATGCGTCTGTTAGGTATGTAAAAAATGCAAAAAACCATCCACATTATTAGGGACTCTTTATAATGTAAAAAAAAAACAAAACCAAAATTATGCAAATGTGCCTTCATTGCCTCCATTGCCTTCATATTTTTTCAAATTGTCGCTTATTTGAAATTCTCCAACCTTCATCTCTAAAGAAACCGCAATTATAAAAATTCCCAACAAGTGAAATCTTTAAAAAGTTATTAGAATACATTTGTGCTTTTCTTTGGAACGCCTTTCTTCTATTTGCTGCGTACCTTTACAAACTTTTCAACTTAATGACACACTCTAGAAAAAAGTTCATGGCACCACGCCACCTTTATTAACAGACTATGTTCAGTTGATACGTTGTTGATGTTGTTGGGTATGTTCTTATTATCAAATCTTTGGTAACGTCAATTTTTAGCTCAAAATTTTCATCATTTTTCATTCAAAAACACGTCCACATAGAAGGGCTGAATCAACTCAGCCATTAATACTGATCAGAAATATATGTCACCTTCTCGGTGTTATAAAAGTTTCCCCAAAACCAATATACCCTCATATCATTATGTTGATAGGTACAATGAGTGAAAAGAAAATTGCTGAGTATTCAAGATTCTGTCTCAGCTGAACTTTTATTTCCTTTTTTCGTTTCTTTTCATGCTCATTTATTATTTTAACAAGTACGTAAGCTTTAAGAGGCGTTGACGGACTGACTGACTAACTGACTGACTGATTTTGTAGTGTACGAGTATGTATATAATTATTGACACTTACTTTTACTGGAGGACGCACTAACGTACGCCGATGAACGTCGTTTGAGACCACTTGTGCCATCATTAGAGCCGCTTACAGGCAAAAAACGAGACAATGACAACATTGTCTTGAATAATTCCGTTATGTTATGATCTTCTTTCGCCGAACACTCGACAACTTTGGCTCTGTAATAAAATAAACAAAAGTAAAAATTAACAAAATTATAAAAAAAAATTATAAAAGTAAAATGTGTGAAGATATATATATCAAGTTATTGTCTTCTTTTTGGGTTTTTGATTAAAAATATATGAAAGCGTTTCAATGTGTAATAAGGTGACCTTCAAATCATTTATAATTTCATTTCATAAATCCGATACATATGTTTCCATTCCGTTACCACATTTATACTATAAATAATAATAAATATGAAACCAACTAAATCATAATTTACTGGCAAGAAGAACGTTTCCTTTAAAAGCTGTTAAAAACAAACTAAAGTACGCGTAATTTTTTCTTTTTTCATGATATGGAGGTAGTAAGTTTGTTGCTCCGTCAGGAGGCGTCAGAGACCGTATAAGTATATATATTCTTGATCAGCATCAAAAACTGAGTCGATTTAGAAATGTATGCTAATCGGTTAAGATCTACGCCCGCAATCAACAAAAATCTATATATCTGCCACAAAAATTGAACTGTCATGATGAAATTTAGTTTGAATATTTACAATTAACTTATCCATCGATATGCCAAAAATGGACGTAATCTGATAACAGATACGCCCATATAATGTACTTTATTTGAAAGCTGAATTAATTTACAAGCTTCCACAAAAAGTTTGAAGAAAATCCGTCTAGCCGTTTCCAAGTTATAAGGGTTTAAAAAATATGTTGAATCCAGATTCACTTACTGAGTATTTCTGAGCGCCTGGTAGTATTTGCTCACATTTTTAATATGGTATGATTTTTAAAATGGCGACCACACACACACACACACACACAGAGACAAGAATGAATGTGGATTTGTTTGGCTAATAACTAGAAAACTACTGCTCCGATTTTGGTCAAATTTTTGGCAAACATTTGGAAATTTCTCTAGCTTTTCGGGGATATCTAATTAAGGGGCGTGGCACTGTCCACTTGGTTTAAAAATAACTTTTTTTAAGTATTTCTTGTTTATTAACTAAATGGGCGGTGCCATGCCCAAATAATATACTTCCTTTGAAAGGGGAATTAATTTACAAGCTTCCACAAAAGGTTTAAATAAAATCCGTCCAGCTGTTTTTGAGTTATAGGAGTTTAGAAATTTGCTTAATTCAGATTGGCTTACTGAGCTAATCTGGGCGGCCGGTATAAGCACACATTTTGATATGGTTTGCATGATTTTCAAAATTACGACCGCAAGAATGAAATAAAACTTGCTTGGCTGTGCACTCGATCTGATTGTTTTTATATTGTAGTACATACAACAATGGGTACATGTGGTAGCTACTCATTTCTCTTCTGTTAGATATGATGCATGATGATAGAAAAACATCATCATCAGTCACGATCGGAAACTCAAAATTCCTCCCATACACGCTAAGAGGGAATGTTCAATAATTATGAAAAATATACAAATATGTAGAAAAAATGCAAACACTGTGTGGATGTGTGTGTGTGTGTGTGTGTGGGGGAAAGGAAAATGAGTGAGTGGTGACATGTGGAAACAAAACTATTGTGAAATTCAAGGATCCACTCTCGCATACGTCCCATACAACTGCTCGTTATTGCTCTGCAACACATTTGCACAAACACTTGTGATGCATCAACACAATCATTGAATGGCAATCCTTGTACTAGAGCATAAAACATGATGTGAAATGTACAAAAATAAAAATTATGTTTGAAATAAGTATCAGTGGCCAAATGAATGAAGCATGAAGCATTGGTGGAACAAATTGAAAATAAATTATTTATAGAAAAGTTGTGTTCTGTTTATATCACAAAATGCAATACAATAGGTTAGGAGTGTGCTAAGTTTGCCATTCCATAGGCAACCAACAGAAGTCGTGTTAACGATGTCCGTATGTCCGAGGTGAAAAATTGAAATATTGATTCGGAATGGATCGGTATGCGGCATTTGCCTTTAGAGTAGAGTTACAAACAACTGCACATATTTAATACTTTCTTTGGCAGTGGTGTGTATTTAAAGTGGCACAAAAGTTCAAATGCGTTGTGCTACAATAACACCAACAACAACAATAAAAACAATCACATTGAACTGACCCGACCCGTTGACCCAGTCCATCACTTATCGCACACACGCACACACTTTCATATTTATATAAAAATATTCTTTTAGCCAGACAATCAGGTCAGACTGATTTCTGCTTTACAAATAACAATTAACGAATGTTTGCCAATATTTTTCTCTTTAGTTTTTATTTAATTTTTTTAGTTATATATAGAATTGGCAAGGAATTGGAAATAGCATAAATTTCAAAATCCTCTATTTATGACATTGAAATAATACTAAAGTAAACACACACAATGCTTCTTCTTTTAATGCTTCGGTAGTATGAAAAAGGAATGACAACATTAAACACATTATAATATAATATAAAATATGTTATAATCGGTGAAGCCCCCCCATTTAATACCCCACACCACTTGGCTCCTTAAATTATGCTACAATTCGTTTGTTTGAATCTCTTAAAGTTACTTCGTGAAATATATGCAAAGGGGTTCTAAAAATGGTACGATCCGGTCCAAGTTTGGCACAGCCACATACGAAGCCAATTAACCAATTCTTTACCAAATTTTGTCAAAAAAATATTAAGAATTGCAATTTTTTGCCATATAAAGATTACCATTATAATAGGACCTTATATGGGAAGGGGTTATAAAAATGATCCGATTCGATCTATTTTTAATCGGGTTCCTTTCTCAGCCAAAGCATGTTCTTGTACCAAATTTCATCGGAATATTTCAAAAAATAATCGAACTTTAAATGGACAGACGTTCTAAATATGGTTAACCATGCCCATTTTTAACACATCCATGGATATATAGTCATAAGTATGTATAGAAAATGTCAATTTTATAGCAAAATGTCAATTTTATAGCAAAATTGACATTTTTTTACAAATTACTAGATGGATTTTTGCATTGGGGGCGTGGCTGTCCATCGATTATGCTCGATTTAACTAGTGATCAGCATTTAGTAAAAATCAATGCTGGTAGAAAATTTTGGTTTAATGAAGCAAAATTTGCGACCTCGCGAGCGGCCAACAAAAGAAGGAAACACGGTCGGACATGCTTAGTATAGTTAGGTTTTTATACCTTGCGAGTATCTTTCGAATGTTGCAAACAGATTGTCACACTAATCACTAATCATATTAGTAATAATTGTATAATACCCGCATAATTAAAAATTATGATATAATGCCGAGCATCTGTCCAGCTGTTTGTTGCACGCTATTAACACGACATTATATAACATTTTATTATTACGGTTAATTAATTATTAAAATATTTAAAATCTGCAATTAAATAAAAGCATGTCAATGAATTCTTTTTATCCTCAACTTGTGACATCAATTTATCAGCAATTTTCTGACATTTTTGTTAAAATTTTTCGTAAAGTATTTATGGTATCCTTCGCTTATATTTTATGAATTTTATTATACCGTGCATTATTTGTGACAAAAAGGGGTATATTGAGTTTGTGTGAATTTTTGTAACTCTTAAATCAATTTACTTGCGTCCGTCTTTCTGTCCATGTAAATTTGGGCATAAGCTACAGACTAGTATGCCACTACAAAGGGTATTTTAGGTTTGTGCGTGTATATGTAGATTCTAAAGGGCAAGTACTATACTTATCTTCACTTATACTGATCGATTTAGAATCCAAATCTTGAATCTATTTAATCATGTCCGTCGATCTGTCCATGTAAATTTGTACGCAAGCTGGAGATCGCATTTTTTGAGATATTTCGATAAAATTTGGTACAAGGACATGTAGTGGTTGTAAGGGGAACTGTATTGAAAATGGACCAGATCGGACCATTTTTAGAACCCCTCCCCATATAAGGTCCTATTATAATGAAAATCTTTATATGGCAAAAAGTCGTAACTATTAATATTTTTGGACAAAATTTGGTGAAGAATAGTTCATTAGCTTCCTATTTGGCTGTGCTCAATTTGGACCCGATAGGATGATTTTTAGAACCTCTTCCCATATAATAATATATCACGAAGTGACTTAAACGGCAATGCTTCACGTTTACTGCTACCACTACAAGTGGTGTATGATCGAACTTGACCGACTATAACATTTTCACTTGTTTTATATACATTTTCAACATTTTCTCTCTTCATCAATGTTGTGGTTGTCATCAGTTTCCATTCAGCAGTGGCTTTCTTTTTTCTGGGGCTTATTGCCAGAATTAACTTTTCACTCCATTGAAGTTTCTCCATAACTGTGGTGCCTTAACGTCTACTGACATGTTGACCTGTATTTTTTTTTCTTTTTGTTACTATTTTTGGCAAATTGAATTTCATTCAAACGAAAATTATTGCATCTTCAGATACACTATTGATTGAAGGTTATAAAGCATGAATACATCATGAACGTTACTGGATGGAGTTGTACGAAGCAAACAGTTAGTCAGAGAGAGATAATAATTGCAAAAATTAATACATAATTAAATGTTTATTATGAAAGAAGGCACAATAAAGGCGGCAGTATCTTTACCGTCATTCACAACTCGTTACGCCATAAAGTAATTAGTATGACTAAGTGCAAATATAACATTTATTATTCTTACAAATGTTTTGTACACTCGGCATTAGTGCATGAAAGTTTTTGCGTTTTAAAAAAATTTTTTTTTTTTAACTACAAGTTTCTTTTCAATAAAAACAACTCAAAAAAAATAAAAAATAAAAAAAATAAACAACAACACTTTTCAGTTGTTAATGATAAGTGGAAACTTTTTAATGAAACAAAAAAACAAATTGTGTTGTAAGCAGAAATACCTCACAATTGAGTTATGAGTTATAACAGATATATGATAACCATGAAATATGTTTGCGGTTGTTCTGTCAGTTGTATTTGGTTAAAAAACTTGAAAAAGAAACAGAAAAATTACAACTACAACAATAATGTTACAAAGTAGAACAAATTAATTAAAACTATATATAAAAATGTATGAGTAAATAAAATGAAATTAGAACAAGTGGGAAGGTGTAATAGTATGCATGAAATTCTCCAAATTCCATTTAAAGTTGCCACACCCATTTTAATTTAGGCCGATCTGTCCATCCATTACTTCATGTACTTCTTGTACGTAATCTATACGTCGCAATATTTGATAAAATTTTGCACAGTGACGACTTTTGAGTCAATGATGTTTATTAGTGAAAATGGGTTCGATAATAATGTTTTATAGCCACAGTCGTATGCATCATATATGGGAGAATATGTCACTTTGTTAAAACGTTTACACTCCTAAAAGGAGGTGTCGGAGATCCCACAAAGTATAGATATTCTGAATCAGCATTGAATTCTGAGTCGATCTAACTAAGTCTGCCTGTCCGTTGTGTAAATTTTGTAAGATTCACACTTTGTGGTTATTCAAAATTCGGCGTCAGTCAAGTATAATATAAAATTTGTTAAAGAATAGTGGACCCGATTGTGCCATTTTCTTAGAATCCTTTTCCATATAATAATTCGCCTGACACAACAAAACTAATTATAGTATAAAACAAGTAAAAAAAACTAAACTTGGCTTAGACCAAATCTTAAATACCCTCCATATCTCTACAAAAGTGGGCGTGTCAGGTATATGATTACGCCTAACTAACACTGTATGTATTTCGTATCAGCTTTAGTTGGAATGTAATTTTTTTTGTAAATTATGGGCGCTTTTTTATTATCGACCATGCCCACATTGATGGATGGAATAGCTATAAATATGTATACCAATTTTCATTTCAATTTCAATTGAATTTATTTTTACGTTTTGTAGTGATTTCCACGCCCACAATCACCGAAAATCTCTTTATAAATCGTATTACGTTCACTTGTAGGGTATTATGTGTCAACTTACTAGCAGGATATTACGTAAAGTATAATTTTTTATAGTTTATGGGCGTGTCTGTCAACCATGCCCTAATTACTTATGTATGTAAATATGTCAAATATCAATTTTTGTGGCTATTGGATAGATTTTCTTGAATTGTGGGCGTGGCAATTGACTTAGAAATGCATACTGAAACTAGAACTGTTCGTGTGAAATTCAAATTCAAAATTTTTTCATAATTTCTTATAATTTCGTAAAAACAAACAATTTTAATTTACGATCGTAAGTGTAACTTTTCTAGATCGTTTAAGATTTCGATATGAATTGTAGAATCCCCGTGGCCTACAAAAAAAAAAACACAGTTAGACTCGAATCCACGAATATTCTGATTCGATTACTCCAAGTTGGATTTATCGTAAATTGTTTAGTTGTTGTTGTTTCAACGAATATATGCATAGCATTGTATAAAAAATGAGACACAGTATAAAACCACACACACACACACACTCTCTGCAATCACATAAGATTTAATATGTTGCTATAACTTGTTGCTAACACCATTTATGAATGTTATCGTTCCTCCCTTTACTTTACCTTACGATTGGCTCCTAAAGGAACAATTTAATAGCACTACACAGTTTAACACTCGCAAGTCTCTGAAGGGACGTGTGTGTGTTCGTGTGTGTGTGTGTGTGTGCACACACCAATTAAAATAGTAAACAATAAAACTTTTCAGCAAATTATAGCAATAATTTCTTCAGTGTTTTATTGTTACAGTCTGTGTGCACTGTTGTGTTATGTTTCGTTACAGAGGTTAACTTCTTTCATGCTGTTTACTTGTGTATTATAATACACCAACAACAAATATTTTTCAATATTCCATGTTTTCTCACATATAATATACGTTTAACAATTTTAGACGTACACACACACACACACATTTTATTTATACGCTTGAGAATTTATTTATACATCCATACATCCATACATCCTTACATCCATACATCCATACATCCATACATCCATACATCCATACATCCATACATACATACATGCAGACATACATATATAATTTGCTTTATAATAAAAGTTTCTGTTTAGGTCAAAGAGAGAATTACCAGTGGGAGCAAGATTTATTGCTTCGATTGTTGTTGTTGTTGTTCTAGTTGTATATGATATATAAAAAAGTTTAGGCGCCTGTTAAGTGTAATAAACGCAACACCAGATTGGCTGCGTAATGTCGGTTACAACAAGTTTTAGTCGAAGTGTTTTTTTTTTATGTCTTCGTAATGTTGTGCAATGCAGCAAATTAAGTTCAGAAAATAGTAAAAAGGTTGGAGAATAACAATAAGGAAAGTTTATTTGTCTTTTTTTCATTATTACCGTTATAGCTTGCTAAACAGTTCAATCAAGCAGGGGCGGGAAAGTCAAGGCGCATCGTAGCAGCCGAAACGTTGAAAACTTTAATAAAATTTAATCAGTGACATTTTCAGCGTAAATTGGAATAAATTTAATTCAAATTTGAGACAATATAATGTGGAACACAAGAACCCGTGCTTGTGGTGTTAAAAAGAAACCTATTTTTCATTGGGGAGTAGTTATAGAAGATATCTTCTGAGTGTGTCGAAATTATTGAAAATTTTGTATACGTAATAAAATAAAAAAAAAATGTGAGCCCTGAATATAACCTGACATAGAGTACAACTTGATGCACTTTTACTACTATTAGTGCCACTCAACAGCCTAATCGCATATTTGCCACTCCCATGGCTTGTATACAGATAGGGAGTCTATATAAACTTTGGTCTAAACCAAAACTTTTCGATTTGAACACTTTTTCTTTCCCATTCATATTTTCAATTAAGGCGTTTCATTGACGAAACCTTTGCCACCCAAATTATAACTTTTCGTGCAGAAGGACATATATTCATACAGAAAGCTGTAATTTAAAAGGGGTCAAAGTAACATGGGAATGTTTCAAAAAAAGAAAAAAAAAAGAAAAACTTTCTTTAAATTTCACTTCAACATGTCTGTCATCTCCATCATCTATCATTTCGCTGGTTTCGTTAGTTGAGGAATCGTAGCTAATCACATTAACAACAACAACAACAACAACACCGTATGTTTCCACTTTCCGCAAAAATGAAAGAATGAAAAAAAAAAGACAACCAACAACACATACCTTAAGCGAGGCAATTCACAAAACACCCAATCGTTCACTTCGTCCAGTTTGACCTCTTGGTGGTTTTTTGCCAAATCCGATTTGTTGCCAGCGATTACTATGGGTATATCCTTTTGAGTTCAAAAAAGAAGAAAAAAAAAATATAGCAGGAAACATAAATAAATCAACAAAATAAAAACTAGAAACAACTACAACAAGCTGACACCGCCATGATTCATGAATAATTTCATTCGCAAACATTTTTATACGCTGCACCTGTTGTGGCAAAGAGTTTATTAAGTTTTTACAAATGTTTGTAATTTCTAAACGGTTCACCTTTTATTATACCGCTCGATTCAGAATCGAAATCGAAATCATTTTTACTACAACCGTTTGTCTATCTATGTGAATTAATGCTTAAAGTTTTGCCACAGTTTTTAAGATATTTCGATGAAATGTGCACTATTTCAGAATGGTTCAGATTGGACCATTTTTAGGATTTCTTCCCCAGTGCTGCTTTTACTTTAAATAAGTCTTTACACTTACTTATATTAACTAATTGGATAAATAATTGGCGGTGCCAATTTTGGACCCCATCGGACCATTTTTAGAACATATTTCCATACAATGATATTTCACGAAGTGACTTAGAAAACAACGTCTCGCATTTACTGATACAAGTAAACCAAATGTAGCATAATTTCTAAACGTAAAAGAATGTATAAAATGAAATGGTCGGGCTTGATCGACTATAAAATGTTCACATGTTAAAATAGACATACATGAAAATGTATTCGAGTCGATTACGCTCGACTAGATTAGAGTAATACTACACTATTTAGACGCATTCATACCATAATACCAAAACACCTAAATTTGAGCTATATTACGCTTAAAGGGATCAGTAAAACGCGAGTCATTTTCACATAAAAGTTACTTCAGAATTAAATCATTATCAAAACTCCTTCTAATGTGAGATAATGTTGGTTGAGGAATTGCGACAAGCTTTATATGGGAACACGTAAACTTACCAGCCTCAATTATAAGCTACCTAACTGTTATTCATAATATTTTGTTTTAAAAATAGGTCTTTCATGCAGACGGTTCTAAACTTAGATATTTCAGAGGAACGTGCTTAAATTTGATCAGAAAATGATATAGAAGAAATGTTTAGCTTAAAATCGTCTCTCTCGTACCCTCTCTCTAACCCTTAAGGGTTACACACATCCTCACAAAGTTAATATTATAAGTGATGTAGCCTATAAGCCTGATAAAATAAAAAAAATATTAACACGAAACTGGAAAAAATGAACTAAAACGCGAACGTTGATAAATTTCTCTTTTACAAGCCAGAAGGAATGGGCCATAAAAATGAATATGTGATGGAGAGCACTTTTTTATATACTAACGGTACATACATAACTACTTCAAATAGTACATTGGAAGAATGCTTTCAACGAATGGAAATATAGACAGACATTTATAATAGAAAATAGTGGCATATATATTATGTATATATATGAAAATTTTCGATAATTTAATTGTTTTTTTATACCCTACAAAGTTTACACATTCTTGATCAGTAACAAAAACTGCGTCAATCTAGACAATAATGGCTGTGTGTCCGTCTGTTGTTGGTATTCTTATGGGCGCAATTTTTTTTAGATATTTCGCTGAAATTTTGTATAAATATTTTTAGTGTCTGCACGCAGGTCGCTATTTCAAATGGGAAAAAGCGTTCAAGAGCCACGCCCACAATCAATCTGCACAATCTGCACACAAAAAATGGCCTCGGTAGTTGACAATTGGTACATATGTTCCATCGATGTGTTAAAAATGGGCATGGTCGGATAACAGACACGCCCACAATTTATAAAAAATCGCACTTCGCGTAAAACTGGACTTGTAAGCTGATTACTATAATCATATACCTGCCGCACCCTGTAGGTGTGGAGTATATTTAAAATTCGGCCCAAGCGAGATTTATTTTTCTTGCTTTTTTTTTTTTTTTTTTGAATATTTCATTTAATTTATTTTTTCTGCCCTAGGTTCTCTCTCTACTACTAAGTAATTATTTTTCTATTGCAAATAATTCATGTACGGTGTGCAGCTTAAGGGGTTTATAATAATTTTTTGTTTTTGTTTTTTGTTTTTGTTTTTTTTCGTATACCTGAAAATCTGCACGTTGTTCTCGTATTTCCTCGAAGCATTGTTTAACACATTGAAAACTTTGGCCGGATGTTATTGCATACACTAGCATAAATGCGTGAGCTGTGGCAATGGATAAACGTCGCATAGCGGGAAATTGCATATCACCAGATGTATCCAAGATGTCAACCTAAAAGAAACACAACTCAATCTTTTTTTAAGAATAATTTTTTTATATAGAAAGTATTATCATTACTGTAATAAACATCAGTGCAAGGAGGCTTCGAAGACCCTTGAGAACATATAAATTATTAAGCAATGTCCGTCCGTCTGTGTGTGTGTCTATTGGTCCCTAAAATCAAAGCTCATAGAATAATTGATAGGCTCTGTAAGCTGTTTATTACAGGAATTACAGAAAAACGATTAATTGTTATGCTCACGGTGCTATAAAAACTACAAGAAGCTGTAACTTTTCAAAAGTCATGTAAGAGTCACTACGCTTGAAAGTTTTAAATGAAAAGTGGTTCTACGAATGCTCCGGATGGGTCCAATTGTTAAGTCTATAAACTATTCTTCACGTAATGTTTTCAAACAATAAGAACTTGTGTCATGTAAACACTCATTTTAAAATGTGGCATTATATGGGGAGGGAGGGCTTAAGAATTGATAGATTGGAACGTGTCAGTGAAATGTCATCAATGAATAAATTAAGGACTGCAAAGTGTAGCTTGATTATAAGAAACTATGGATAGACCGACAGACGGACATGATTATATTTATGCAGATTTCCATTTTGAGACGATCAGGTTTATTAAATTACTATTGTTCAAAAGTTACAATCATCCATACAAACACAATATAGCTTTACACTACTGCAACGTATAAATATCAGACGTACAGAGGGATACGTAAAAGTTACTTTCGAAAATCGTTTTAATAAAGCATAACTCCATTATAATTCTCTACACAGTTTTAGATTATCTTTTCATATACAACCATGGTGTGTGTGTGTTAGTTTTAAAATAAATTTTATTTAATCAAAATACTATATAACATGAAAATAAAAACACTCATACGCCGTGGTGGCCATTTTATAAACTTAATCAATATGTTGAAAAAAATGAAATAAAATTGAATTGTTTTAAAAACATGACACACACACACAATGAATATGAGCACACAAAAAAAAAAAAAAAAACTCTTCACACTTGATTTAACTTTAGTGTTTAAAAATTAATAGCTGATGAAATGTTATGCAAGATAAAATTTTTAAAAATCCAGCTAAAATATTTTTAAAACATTTTACGTAATTTTTATACCCTTCACACACGATGAGGAGGCGTCAGACATCCTACAAAGTATATATATTCTTGATCACTATCAAAAACTGAGTCGATCTAGATATTTACGTCCGTGTGTCCGTGTGTCCGTCTGTAGTTGGCACTCTCACGGGCGTAAATTTTAAGATATTGAGCTGAAATTTTGTACAGGCACTTTTAGTTTTTGCACTCAGATCGCTTTTTAAAATGGTCAAAATCGATCAAGATCCACGCCCACAATCGACAAAAACTATTTATCTGCCACAAAAATTGAGCTATAAACTTGAAACTTTGGTATGTACATCTATAAATATTAGCTTTATCGATATGCCAAAAATGGGCGTATTCGGATTACAAACACGCCCACAATTAATAAAAACCTTTATATCTGCCGCAAAAGTTGACCTATGAACTTGAAATTTGGTACGCGTATACATAGTTATCCCTTCTACTGATATGCCAAAAATGGGCGTGGTCGGGTATTAAACACGCCCATAATTTACAAAAAACACATTCAACCTAAAAGTAGACTTGCATGCTAATACGTAATGCATACACTATTAGAGGGCGCAATATATATATATATATTTGCCACGCCCTTTGTTGTAGGGGTGGAGGGTATTTAAGATTTGGTTTAAGCCCAAATTAGTTTTCTTACTTGTTTTTATTTCATTTTTCTCCGTTTAAAAATGAAATATTTTATTAATACAGTTTGGATCGAATTTAAAATATTCACAAATACGTAAAAATATTTTAAAATAATATTTATTTTATTTGATTTATTATTATATTATCTTATTGAATTATATAAAACAAGTAAAAAAAAAAAAAAACACCTTTTAGCTGAAACTACACACACGGACAGACGGACGAATCTGATTCAGAATGTACATATATACCTTCAGGGGGTCACCAACGTCTCCTTTTGGTTGTCCCAAACGATTTGGACAAAGTGATATACAACTGTACTGTTAGGGTAGTGGTGCGTATAAAAACACAAATATTTTTAAAACATTATTCAACACAAAATTTATGTACATACGCATAAGATATGTGTATAATGCGATATTATTATTATTGTAATTGGAATTATCTTTTCATTGTTATTTATTTTTATTGCTTTTTTCTCTATTGTTCTTCTTCCATTGTTTGATTTAATCATTTAAGTTTGCTTAAAATAGAATGTGTTTTACTATAAAGCTTGAATCAAAAGTATTTATTAAATGTTGAAAGTTGAAAAATTTATCAAAAACACAAATTACAACAATTTGAAGATACATTTCATTTGTCGAATTTTCAAATTTATTCTTGTTTAAATGAAGTAAAAACCTTTGTACATACGTCCGTTGTAAATTCAGCAACTATTGCTAAATTTTTTTTAGTTAATGTGAGAATATTATGAAATCCTATCACAGCAAGTATTATATGCAACACTTACGCGTGCATAACATGGAACATCTTATGCTAAGGAACCCTATTGAAAATGGACCGAATTTTAGAATCATTTTTAGAACCCCTCCCCATTTAAGCTTTGAATGGAAATCTTTATGTGGCAAAAAGTTGCAATTCTTAATATTTGTTGATAAAATTTGGTGCAGAATTGTTAATTAGCTTAATAGTTGGTTGTTGTAAATTTGAACCCGATCGAACTATTTTTACAACCCCTTCCCATATAATGATAATTCACGAAATGACTTATATGGCAAAATGCCACGCCTTCACTAATTCAAATACAGTTATTTTATCATTTATTGAGAAAATAAGTGGTGTAGGGTATTAAATATTAGAGCTGGACATGTTTTTATTGAAAAAAAATGGTCCCATTACACGAAATGTCTAATGTGGAAACGCATTTGTTTATAGCTTTACATGCAGATGTATGATTAACGGTGTAACTACAAAAGAGTTGCCTAATACAAAGACAAGGCTTCCAGCACTACCTCGCAAGCACAGTCTTTGTCTTGTTATGCCATAAATTTGAATTGTTCTGATATTGTTTGAGAACAAAACAGGAAACTAGACATGACTGTAGTTAAATTTTAAGTACTCTTCAAATGTTAGGCAGAGAGGAAAACACAACTCGGGAAAGCTACCATCATAGTTATTACACCTTTTATATCACCGTAGGAGTTTTTTTTTTTTTTCTTTTTTTCGCAACATACAATATGTACAAATGCACAAAAATTCATTTAAATTCATGTGTTCAGCTTAGTCTCCACTCACCTTTAACGTAACACCGCCCAACTCATATTCACGATTGTATAGATCCTCAACGGTGGCTCGATATTTGTCTGTGTACGTTTTGAAGAGAAAACGTTTCACAATGGAACTCTTACCAACACCAGCACCGCCCAGCACAACCAAACGTATACGCTCTATATCGGTCATATTGCTTTTCATTAGGCTCAACACAATATTACTTTTCCATTTCAAATTCTACACAATAACACAAACGCACAAATGCGAAACAAAATATTGTACAATTTTCTTGCGTGTTGTTTTCGTTGTTACTGTATATGGGTTATATTTCATTTAACTCAATGGCCGACATCTGCGTGTATTGTGTGCGGTTTACAACATTGGAATTGTATGTTGTTGACTGTTGCTGCTTATTGACGAAAAGGCAATAAATGTATGATTTCATTTTTTCATTTTCAGCATTTTATTGTTATTTTTTGGTTGTTGGAATTTTGTTGTTATTATTATAATTTTTTTTTGGTTTTTTTTTTCAATTCACAAAAACTTTCGACAAAACTTTCATTTAACGACAAAATCATAATTTCATCGCAATAATCACAAAAGATTTTGTCCAGCGTACATTACTCCACGCCCCTTATAATATAATGATGTGAAGCTGAAAAGAGAAAATTGAAAAAAAAAGAAAACATTATTATGGTTATTGTTAGTGGAATTTTGCTTTATAGGAAATAATATCAAATTAAGTGATTCTCTGTAAGAAGAAACACCACTTAACCAAACGCAAATCAATCAAAATGAAAATTGGAAACTTTTTCACCACAATACAAATTTCAAACTGTTGTAAGACTGGGAAGAAGTTACGCGTAGAAGAAAAGAATTTACCTCGCTTGAAAGCTAACATTCTTTTCAATTCTTGTAATGTATAATTTTCGATGTGAGTGTCATGTTGAGACGAGAGGAGTTGTTTTCAAATCAGGCGCTTTTCATAGTATTTTTAATCCCCATACAAAAGCTTTGTGTAGCGAATTTATGAATAAGAATAAGGTTTTATTAAAAGTAAAGGAAAACGAATATTCAGCCACATGACATAAATTACAAAACACATGTAATTCATATAAATAAGTTTTATAATGCAAACGAGTTCGTTCGAACAAGTTTTAACGCCTCCCCTCGAAGCAATGTTGTTGCATCTGATAAGAATGCATTCCCAAACCATTAATGCTTTTGTAATGCTTTTCAGTTGCTAAACCTTTTGTCAATACGTCAGCTGGCATTTCCTCAGTAGGCATATGTTCTAAGCATTTGTCACCATTTTCTAATTTATCGCGTATAAAGTGATGATGATTTAGGAAGTTGACAGCCAGCTATATCCGGCCTTGTTGTCACAGCTCAGTAGAGTAAGGCACCAATCAAACCTAGATAAAGATACTACTTAATTATATTTTCATCTGCTTGTAATGGTTTTCCTAAGTTACAGCTCGTTTCTGTAGGTGTAGAATTTTCCATATGTTACCTTTTCAATACGCTTCCTTTAAAAGCTGAATTAATTGACAAGATTTCACAACAAATTTGAACAAAATCCATCCAGAAGTTTAGAAATTTGCTTAATCCAGAATGGCTTACTGAGCAAATCTGGGCGCTCGGTATTTGGTAGCCAGCTGCATGTCTGTTATAAAAGTTTGATAAATTTAGTACACTCCCCCGTAAAAAGCACATTCCAACCTATAGCTGAAGAATAGAAGTTTTCTCATTTAAAATGTAATTGTCATTGATGCTGTTGCCTGTGTTGGAGTCATGACATGTTTTGTATGACACTTTTCATTTGCCACTTTTTGCCCTTTTCAGCAGAAATTCACCCAAGCAAATAAATGTTGGAATACATGTAAACATATTAAGGATCTCATATTATGCAGCAACACCAACACCATCAAGCAATCAATGCCATTACGCCACACTTGCATTAAATATAAAATAAAACGTTCTTTCTCTGCACAACTTTTTAATTATTTGCCTTAATGTTTATGCGTGGGGTGAGTATATTCCCAGGATTGCATATATATACGTATGTCTTGTACTTGAACGAAACGCACATTAACGCGTTACATACATTGTCGCAGCTATAGTCAGCATTAACAACCAGCGTATTTCACTTGTAGTCGATTAAGCCTCTTTATCTAATTTTCTAAATCTAATCTAATTTAATGTAATGTAATGAGTATTTTTTTTACTCACTCGGAACAATTACACCCTCTCGCGGAAAACAAGTAAGACAATTAAATTTGGCTTGGACAAAATCTCAAATACCCTCCACATGTTTCCTATATCGACTCAGTTTTACATGCTTATCAAGAATATATATACTGTATATATAGGATCTTTGAAGCCTCCTTCTGGGTGTTGCAAACGAAATGACAAACTTATTATACCGCCCATCCTTTGCGGAGGGTATAATAAATCCTAAGAATATATTGATGTGATCGACATTTAATATATTTACGCGCGGTTCTATTATAAGTAAATCCATCGCAACTCTTAACTTGTGGAAACTACAATTAACCTTAAAAACTTGATGTAGAAAAACTACACCGTACATAAATATATAAAATGTGAAAGTTCTCTGAAAAGTTTCTAATCCTTTGCTAAAATAAAAGTCTAACTATCTTCATAAAACTATGTACTGTACGTACGTTTGCGCTGTACTCGTCTGATATGCAAAACTTTTCTATATGATTCCATCAAGGAATTTCAACAAGTTTGTAGTGAAAAAGTTTCACAATACAAAACAAATTCATGGCTGTGTGGAAAGTATTCCCCGATTCTTATTCTTCTTTACATTGATAGTTTTAAGGATTAACGAGATAATCAAACAAAGATATTTTCATGTAAAAATTACATAGGATTTAATCGAATTTTGAAACTTTAGCCCTTCATAGTTTTAGTTTTAGTTGGATATGTTTATAACAGGCTGTCTTTCTATCTGACTCATTAAGTTGTAATTTAGATCAGGCGCATAATCGCATGAGAGCTTATTTACTCATCTCAATGTGAAACATATTCATCAGCTGACCCTTTATGTCATCAAATACGTTTTTGGAAGTGTCGTTTTACTCTCCACATAAAATGTTTGTTTTAAGTTTGTCATTTCATTTGTAACACCCAGAAGGAGGCGTCAGAGATTCCTCAAAGTATGTAGAATCCGAGAAGACATATCTGTCCGTGTGTCCATAAGTCTGCATCTCGGGTCGTAAATTTATAGATATTCAAATAATAGTTGCACACAGATTGCCATGTAATTTACACGAACTTTTTGGGAACGTATCTATCGTGTAAAAAGAGAATTAGGTGTATGTACCAAATTTCAACTTAATAGCTCAACTTTTGTGGCAGATAAACAGATTTTTGTCGATTGTGGGCGTGTCTCTTGGCCGATTTTGTCCATTTGAAAGAATAATCTGGTTTGTACAAAATTTCAGCTCAATATCTCAAAATTTAGGCCCAAGAGAATGCCAACAATAGATAGATACACGGATACAGGGATATAAAAGTCTCGATCGATTCCGGTTTTATTGCTTAATCTATCTATACTATCTAAATTTAATAGGATGTCTGAAGCCTCCTTCTGGGTATTTCAAATGGATTGACCAACTTAGTATACTCCCCATCTTGTGTGGAGGGTATTGAAAGTTATCCCAATATGGCGGTTATGAAAAGCAGGCATATGCTGCTCCAACAAAATACACTTTTCTCATAATCACTTTGTAGTTATGTTATAAAATTTATGAACATTTTCTTCATCTTTGTATTCTCTGGTGCACTTTCTAAATGCGATAAATCATTGAATATTTATTATCGTGAAAGAAAAAGTGTTGCATGTGTTTTTTTATGCTAAATAAATGTTGTGCTGGTTTATGTTCTACAATGCATTGTGCGGTGTTGTGGGGTTTATTCTAACGGAAGAGAGCACAATTTGTTGGCTATTATCTATTTTAAATTATAGGATGCATCATGTTATTGTTGTTCTTTGCCTTGATCACACAACACTAAGCCATTAAGGGGACGTTAACCCATTGTTTCAGAAATAGCTTAACATACAATGCTGTGAAAATAACCCAAAAAAAATGTATTTTTTTTGCTTTTCTGCGATAACTAATTAGCAACAGTTTCACTACAAATCTATAAACTACATATTATGGTAGTAAATAGAAGGGCGATAATGAGTCAAACAAAACAAGTGAAAATGTTCTAGTCGATTCTATACAACAAAATAATACCCTACACTACTTAGATCCATATAATAATTGAGTTGTAGCAGTAAACGTGAAGCATTGCCGTGTAAATCACTTTGTGAAATATTATTATAAGGAAAGTGGTTCCAAAAGTGATTCAATCGAGTTCAAATTTGACACAGCCAAGACAACTAAACTACTCTTCGCCCAATATTTTTAAAATATATTAAGAATTGCAATGTTTTGACATAAGACGACTTCCATTATAATATATAAAGAGACCTTATATAAGGAGAGGTTCTAAAAATGGTACAAATTCGTCCATTTTCAATAGGATTCCCATTTGAATCAATACGTGTCTTTCTATGGCCATTCATTGAAATATAACAAAAAAATATGATCTATAGCTTACTTACAAATGTTTAAAGTATTTTCCACCTCAAACGATATATATCCTCCTCCGGATGGCTTAACTGTCTTTGCGTTATGTTTATGTTTATGGGCCTACTTATTGGCCTAAGTGAAGCGCTTTTTAAGCGCGCACCCCTGTAACCTAATCTAACCTATTTACAAATGTACATGGACAGACTGACAGACATGGTTAAATTGGAGTTATTGAAGGTTTAAGTTTATTCTCACCAGCTTAATATACCATATAAGCCACATATGGTTGAGGGTATACATGTGAACGTATTTAATACCATTGAGAACCACTTTTATAGAGTTCCACTTTCTATAGGATATGGAAGCGATTTTATTTAAATCTTTCTACTTTTTTCAAACAATTCCATCATTTTCTTACTTCTTAAAAATAAAAAATATATTATGTTTATACATTGCTTTGTAATCTCTGCAGCATGCACTCACGTACTATAAAATCTTTCCATTAAATCAAGTGTGAAATTTATTACCTAAACACTCTTTCATATTCCATTCATTCATATCTATTTTAATGCAATAAATTCTTTTTTATATTTTATGAAATCGGCACTATGCACTGCGCCATAATTCATCCAAAATAACAATAAAAGGTTATAAAATTCAAAAAGAAATTAAATTAAGTAAAGAAAAACAAATATAAAACAAATAAGAAAAGTAAATGTGGCTTAAGCCAAATATTGTACATCCTACGCATGTACAATATTAGGCGTGGCATGTATATGATTACGCCTTCTCACAGTATACATATTAGGTACGATGCTGCTGCGTTTTACGTCGAGTTAGATGGTGGGCGCGTCTATTATCCATCATGACATCGGTGGATGAGATAATTATAAATATAGGTATCAAATATCAAGTTCATGGGTCAATTTTTGTGACAGATATATACATTTTTATCGATTGTGGGCGTGTCGGACCGCGCCAATCCATTATTACAAATATGTGAACCAAATTCCAACTTTATAAACAAATACTTTTGATAGATTGAAAAGTTTTCGTCAATTGTGGGCGTGGATCTTGACCGATTTTGTCCAATTTGAACGGCTATCTGCGGGATCCGTATAAAATTGTCAGTGTCAGAGTGTCAATAGATAAACATGCGGACGAACCTATCTAAATCGACTCAGTTTTTGATGCTAATCAGAAATATATATACTAGATACCAGTCTCTAACGCCTACTTCTATTCTGTAGCAAATGGACTGACAAACTTAATACACAACCATCTCTTTTGTGAAGGATAAAATAAATACACAATACATTTATGAATGTACGCCTAGGTATGTAAAAACAATATGAAATATTGTTATAATTTGTTTTCGTGTCCACCTCATTGTGACCGAATAAACAAAACATTTAATTAAAATGAAAATCTATCTGAAACGTAGAAACAGTGAAAGCTGTTGAAAAAACGAATTTCAAAAACTTTTCATTGTATATTAAAATGAATTTTTTTAAATTATAATGCAAGTACAGTTATAATGAAAACTCAAACATTAGCATGGTCTTGTTTTTGTTGTTCAATTATACGAAAATTCAAACGTTTACATTTTAAACATAACTGAATACATTTCTACTTAAGAATTAATTGAAATTAAGAGTTTAGAATAGATAAAAAGGAAATTTTAACAAGGTTTTCAGCTCAAATAGTGGGGGTCTGGTAACATTAACATAACTAAAGCGGTAGTTTCGAATTGATAATGCTTTTGCAACACCTGGAAGGAGACATTAGAAACTCTACGCCACAACCACTATTGTGGATGTGGAAAGTATTTAAGATTTGGTCTCAGTTAGTTAGTTTTCTCACTTGTTTTTTCTACTTATTTATAAAAATTTTAAACCCAAAGTCAACTTTCTATGCTGCTCTTGTTTTATCTTTCCCTTCCTTTATCACCTCTTAGTAAACATCATTTTCGTATAAAGTCCCAATAAAATTGATTGGTATTATTATTAAGATATATTTTTAAACGAAACACCCTCTTGCCAAATATAATAGATTTTCGTAATCCGTAGAACGTGTCAATAGCAATCATGAAAACAACCCCCAGTTAAATATACGATATGTAAATAACGACACAACCCCTCACAAAGTAAAACTCCAACATATTACATATACTACAATATATAGAAATATACAATGGAAAATATATGTAGTCGTGTGTATAAGAGTAGTTTGTAAAATATTGAGACTGAGAGTGAAAAGTGAATGACTGAAAACTTTATTAAAAGAACTTTGTGGCCACTTTTTCATACATTTGACAACGTACAGACCCAGTGACGATGCAAGTTTCTGCGTTTTTGTAAAAGGCATTCTTTCACATTTATATATATGCGCAAATATTGTATATTGTATATGTATAAAATTTTGTTTCAAAGTGCTCTCCTACAAGTACAAGTATGCCCAACATTTTCAATGACTGAATGAGTTGATTTAAATATTCAAAATTGAGCGGCATGAGGAGTAGGCTAAACGTAATTTCGTTTTATATTTAACAAGTTAGAAAAGTAAATTTGGTTTAGGACAAATCTTAAATACACTCCACATCTACAATATATACAAAAACTGGGCGCGCTGTTAAATTTTACGCTGAGTATGTTTTTTTGTAAATTGTAGGCGTAACTGTTATCGATGGATGGTATAATTATAAATATAGGCACCAATATCAAATTCATATGTTAATTTTTGCGGCAGATAAATAGATTTTTGTTAATTGTGGGCATGGCTCTTGACTGTATTCGCCTATTTGAAAAGCGTTCTGCAAACACTAAAAGTGTTTGTACAAAATTTCAGCTAGATATCACAAAATTTGCCCATGAGAATGCCAACAACAGACGGACACACGGACACATATGTCTAGATCGTCACAGTTTTTGATGCTGATCAAGAATATATATACTTTGTAGGGTCTCTGACGCTTCGTTCTAGGTGTAGCCAACGGAATGACAAACTTAATATATAACCCCCGTCTTATGTGGGTGGCGACGATCCACACATACATGTAGTTGGCTATGGCATTTATTGTTCAGGAGTTACTATCATGCGCGCCAACTTAACATATCCTTTACCACAAACGGTAGTGTTGCCGGGTATAACTAGACTTTCTTAGGTTCAAATAATTGTAGTTCGTTTTCAAAGCCTCGTCACCAAAAGAAAATTCTTTTATTCTGTGCTAAACTAAAGCAAGATTACTCACAACCTATGTGTCTGCCCATCTTATGTTATATTTTAAGTGTAATGACATAAAAATCCTTAAAAATTTCATGCTTTTATTAGTTTTTGTGGCACTGTGAGTGCGACGCTTTACAAATTTTAATCCAATTCAATTTTAATACCAATCAACGTGCAACAATTAACGGTATAAATCCTCCCCCGCATTCTTAGAGTGTTGGGTATAAAAATCTTTTATTATAAACTTAACTTGTGTTAAACAAGTTAAACAAGTTAAGTCATTCATGTGTAAACTTTTCCAATAATTATGAAAATGATTTGTTTTTAAAATGTTAAGAGAATATTATAATATTGTTATGTATGTTTTTGTTATTGTAAAAACTCACCCATCTACTCAAAAATGTCAATACTCATTGTAATTAGTGGAAACTGTAGTGCTTTGTCTACTGCTGTGTTGTACTTTATCAACCAGTGAACTGGAAGATTTATGATCTCTACAAACAAAGGAGAAATAAATGATAAAAAAAAAAAACGTAGCGAACAGATATAAAGTTAAAAAAGAAAAGAAAATGAAATGAAATGAAAATGTTGAAACTTTTTTAATTTTTTTTGTTTTTTTTTTGGATATTTTTTGCTTTTGATAAAAACTACAACACCTTTCATAAAAACACTGGGTTATGGTGTCAATCACAAAAGAATATATATATATTATAAATAAATACGTTGATGTATTATTTGCGTTAAACATGAAATGGAATAGTGGTATCATCATCAACATGTTATATTTTTCCATCAACTTGTACAGTTTCAAACATTAATTAGATATTTATCCCATCCTTAGAAAACTCACTATGATTTCATAAACAGATAAATTGTCTTTATTTAATATATTCATCACTTGACTGCTTTTTAGTTTATTTTAGTAATAAACCGAGAAATTAGATCGTTAGTCCATTTTAGTTCTTCATAATTAAGATCAAGTTTACGTTAAGTTTATAATATTTTACTCCCCGTAGATAGAATTTAATTTGAACACTTAATATTACACAGGCTGGATTCCCATAAAGTAAGACGCTGCGGGAATCGAATCTCCAATAACCAACGGCTAATGGGGGGGCTTATATTTAACTTAATAATCATAATGAAAACTACGACCTGAAGAGATCTATTACGCTAACGCAAGATCTTAGCCCTAAAGTTTAAGCGATTTGATGAATATTATTCTAGGCTCCAAGCATCAAATTTTTCCCTGGATCAAGAAGTGTCTCTCGAACACCCAATATCTGGCATTGCTGCGCATTTATATAAGATGTTTTGGGGCGTTTCAATTTCAGAAGCTACCTGAGGGTGTTGGGACCGTGTATATTTGACTTACTCCTTGTTAATATCGAGAAAAATGCATCGTTTGATTCGGTTTCCACAAACGTTCAGTACTGATACCCTCTGATATGTTTTTCAAATATTCTTCCCATCTATTGATCCTTCGAACTTTCGAATAAATGGAACAAGGCGCTTACATTTTACTTTTTATATTATTTTTTATAATTTCGAGATCTGTATAGGATCACTTAAAAACATCCTCTTGTAGAAAACTTTGTAGAAAACGTTGCCAGTCTTTTAAGCATTTCTCTTTTCCCGAAGACTGCCATTACATACAAAGGACAAAGATTTTAGAACCAATGAAGACATCTTAGATCAGACACTTGGTCCAGGGATACTTTAAAACTTTCTTCTATAGATATAGATATAGTTGACATTTTTCCACTTGTAGAAACAGTTTCTTTAAAAATATAAATAAGACTTAAAGCTCAATACTGAAAGATAATTTCCTATAAAGCAGCGGTCCATGGGGTCTTCACTGATCTCGCTTCAAGTATTTGCGGTATTTGGAATAAGATTTTCAGTTTTTGCTACTTTGTATCTCCATAATACTACAATAAGCAAATTAACTTTAAGTTGTCGACAATTTAAAACATAATTTAAAATATCTGCATAATATGCGGTTTTGCTGAATTTATATTATTCGGTTTCGTATTATTCGAAACTGTTAGTGTTTATACATATGTTGCAAAATTTACATTCAAAGTAATTTGGTTTTTGGGAAACTTCTTTGTGGTAATATCTACGTTATGAAATACATACTCGTACATAAATTGGTAGAAAAGTTCATTACTATACAGTTTAAAACACACTATAAGTAGATTTTGGAAATGGTGTTTTACCCTACTCTATATTGAAGTAGAAACGTACAAGTTTTTGTAAGAACGAGAAAAAGAAAACTTTTATTATTGTGTAAATTGGGCTGGACCATATTATAAGAACTAGAATTTAAACTGGAACTTACGATCTTCCCTATTAGAAGAGGTTATGAGGACATTTACAACAGCTTTGCTCGCAAAATAACAGCAGACGGTTTAAAGACTTAATTATTTCATACACTTTCTTCTCGCGATTTCTTCTTGCAACCTCATCATCAAGGCTTTCGAGTATTTCTTAAAGTCTCTTCTGTAGCAGAGTTTGCTAAGACTGTGTCTTAGTAAATTCTGCCCGCAGTAGAATACGGGTCCAGCTGAGGAAAAAAGTGAGAGTTTTTTCAACTGGGATTTCAACTTATGTGTCGCGTTGGACCCACCAAACAGTTAAGAATACTACCATGAAAGTCCAAGTTGCTTAGATAGGTTAGAAGCCATATATTTGATTACGAGTAGTTATTGGAACTTGAAAACTTGATTTTTTCATAAAGTTTCTGCTCGCGGAATTCTTCTTGCGACTTGACCCCTATTATTTATAACCTATTACTATTAAGAATAGTTATTGAATATTTTAACTTCGCTCTCAAAGTAATTACAGACGCTTAACACATTTGTTTTTTTAATTACAATTTGAGCATCTGCGGAAATCTTTCCAAGACCTTTATTGTTCCTCTAATATAGTATAAACTTAGCTTAACCACTTAAAAAGACTTGTAAAATACATTATACCATATATATATTTGAATTATTAGAGTGTGGAAAGGCATCTAATCTGCTCCTTAACTTAACCGACAATTTTCTTATATATTTTCTTCAATTTTTCTTAATACAGTTTATGCCCGTAATAACATACGTAATAAATGCACATGGCATGCTCAGCAATTTTATTATTATTAAGAAGAGTGAGCTTGTTATTCCATTTGCTACACCCGTGAAAAGAATGAAGAAGATCTCGCAATATGAATATATTCTTGAACAGCATCAACGTTCGAATCGATTTAGTCAAATTTGTCCGTATGTCTGACCATTGTAGGCAATGTTACGGTTAAATATTAACTTTTTAGAATATTTTCTCACTTTTTATATCCTGTACCACTTGTGGTAAAGGATACATTAAGTTTGTGCAGGTATTTGTTAATCCAGAACGACAAAAGCCACACCCACCGATCCAATCAGAATCAAAATCTGAATCAATTTAATCACCGTCTGTCTGTCCATTTAAATTTGTGTGCAAGTCACTGCTCACATTTTTTGAGATATTTCGATGAAATTACATTAAAAATCAAAATTATAGTACAAGGAATTGTATTATCCAATAAAAGAATCTTATTAAAAATAGACCAGATTGGACCATTTCTAGAACCCCTCTCCATAAAAAGTCCATTATATTAGGTAAGTCTTTCTTGATATTTTTTGATTAAATTTGTTGAGAAATAAGTTAGTTAATTAACTAAATTTGGAGCCTATCAAAGCATTTTTTAGAACCCCCTCCCGTATAATGATATTTCACAAAATAATTTATATGGCGAAGCTTCCGGTATACCGGATACAACTAAATTAATTTTAGCATACTTTAAGGTGCTAAGTGGTGCTTCTACTGCGACCGCCTGCAACAGACTAGAGGCAAAACACTATGGAGGGTCACGGGTTCGATACCCACAACAGTCGAACCCGTGTAAGTAATGATGGGGTGTTTTTTTAATTTGGGGGTAATTTCTATTTCTATGTGATAACGGTACGGTACTATGCATTATAAAAGTGCTGAATTAAAAAAAAAAAAAATCCACTCTTGAAGCATTTAATAGGCGTTACAAAAGAGTGCAATTGTATACCGATCAATAAAACAATTGAAATGTGTAAGGTATCCAAGATTTGATATAAACCCAACAAAGCTTTTTTTTACTTGTTGAATACTTGTATAATATATGCACACAAAGAAATAAAACGTTTATGCCATATATCCTGCGAGTGATCTACTTGAAAATACTGAACTGAAATTGTGTTTGGTTGATAACTTAATGACTTGGGGCTATATTCTGTGCACTTGGAAGACACTCTTGTACCATTGTGTGTGTATTGTATTGTTTTTTATGGAATAAAAAGACGGTGACAACACCAACACCCCAGTTAAACAATGTTCCGTTTAATAAGCAAAAGCACTCAATGGTACGTGTGCAAACATTTCAATATTCTTAACAACGTTGCGACGACACTTTCATATATTATTGCTAAAGCATTTCTTCTCTGTTTACTCCGGTTCGTTATTGCTTTCTTTGCCATGTGGTGTATTTTTTTTTTCGTTTTTTTTTTTCTTGTTTCTTTGTCTTTTCTTTGTCTTTTTCTTATAAAAGTTAATAACCCAGTAGTAATGTCATTTCCTTTGGTTTAATTCTGATTCTGGCTGAGTTGGTGAATTGATGTGGAACAACAACAGCAACAACAACAAATGGTATTTCACCATATAAAAACTTATGGCGTCATTTAGGTTTTCGTCCTAGTTAAACATCGCATATTAAAAACATATACGCACACACGCACACGCACGGACGCACGGACGCACTCACCCTCATCTCCTAACCAACATTTTCACTTACGTGTTTTTCATTGGCAAGGCACATATGTTTTCTATATTTACTCGGATAATGGCTGCTGCCTCCAGCATACCATTCATATAAAATGGGAAAATTAATGTCTTTTTCTCCCGCCTATTATTAAAGTAGACGCGTGCTCACCGATTTAATGGTTTTCGTCGCCTTTAATCTTTATTGATTACGTTATTAACGCTAAGTATGTGTAGTGTCAAAAAAATAAAGAAAATAAAGTTAAAAAAAGTTAATCTGAGTTTCTGCTTGAAGGGTTCTCTATGAAATTAGGAGAAATTTGTTAAAGACCACACCCATAAAAATCTTGCAAAACTATTAAAATAAAGATACAAAGTTGAAAATTTGTTCACTTAATTACCAAAGTGCTTTAAAGGGGTTTGGCACGCCTACAATTTGTAAAAACCGCCTTTGGTACAAATTCGATTTTAATATCACACATATTCACTTAATAAGTGTGGCAAAAGAACGCCATATGCAACCTCCTATAAAAGGGGGAAGGCAGGATATGGAAATAGTTTTTTCCCAAATTCTAAACCAACCAAAATATAATTTTCATGACTAAATATTTTTTTTTATTATTTAAGTCTCTGTTTAACTTTTTAAAAGCAATTTTATGCCAGTTGGGAAAATATTTAGCAACTATCAACTGCATGCATGCATTGTTTTCACATTTTGAACTTTTACTTCAAAACAGTACCAACAAAAATTTAAAATTTTTGTTGAAAACATTGTTTAGCTTACTTAATTAAAATACTGAAAATATTAGGACAAATAACCGGAAGATGTCTCCCACGTACAGTATAAACATTGCGTTAATATTAAGTTTCAATTAATGGAATAAGGATTTCAATTTAAGAACTTGTAGCACTAAACTGAAACTGAAAGAAGGCAGTTTCTATGCCCTCCAACACAAGATTGTATATGATATTGTACAAATATTTGAAACTCCTAAACGGCAAATGCCACATTCACTGTCAATTATATACCAATAGATTTAGAATCAAAATCTAAATCGCTTTAAACATGTTCGTCTGTACAGTCGTCGGTTCGTGCAAATTTATGTGCAAACTAGAGGTCACATTTTTGGAGTTGTTTGAATGAAATTTTGCACAAAAAATGTATTGGAATGGAAGTCTTTTGCAAATGGACCGGATGGACCCATTTTTAGAACGCTATAACGGTATTTCACACATGCTAGTGGCTGATATGGCAATGCCTCGCCTTTCCTTTTGCAACTAAACTAATTGTAGCATAACTTAAGGATCTAAATGGTGTAGGGTATTAAGTGGTGCAGCTTTCATTTATTATATATTAAAATCTATGAACGGTTACCTGTATATCGGTGCAGAAAATTATTCTGGATCATTTTGTTTAATAGAAAATAAATCCCTCTGCAATCGTTTCAAATATACGCTTATAAACTAAATATAACCACCAGTTGGTACGACTAATTCGTAAGCAGTCATTTGGAAATATAACAACTTTCTCTAAAACTTAAAAAACCGCACAAAACAAATTAACACAATTTTTAAACGAACTTTTTTTATTAAAAGACTTTTCTCACAATTTCATACTACAGTGTTTCACTTATAAGTTGTACATAAATGACACAACAGAAGTTATAAAACTGAGTTTGGCTTGAGTCAAAACTTAAATACTGTTCACATTTACATAAAAATGGTGGGCGTGGCAGATAGATGATAACGCCCTCTAACAATGCATTCTGCATCAACATTTATGTTTGAGTTTTACGCTGAGTAAGGTTTTTTGTAAATTGTGGGCGCGTCTATTATTTGATCATGCCCATTTTTGGTACATCGATGGATGTAATACTTATAACAAAATTTCAACTGTATAGTTCGTAAAACTCTACTTTAAGTTTACTATCTGACGCTTCCTTCTAAGTACAATAAAAGGTACAAAGTAAAGGAGAAATACCATACCATACGTACTTCTTACATACTAAATGCACATTGAAAGTAACACTTCGCTAGATGAACAAAAACGAATAACCTTGATAATAAAGTGGTAACTTGTTAACAAGTAAAAAGGCACACATATAAGAGCTGTATGAATGAATCTATGTAGGAACACTCTTCACATTTTAACGAAAACTGTTAACTGTGGCATGCGTGCAATGGCGTCCTCTTTTAACGACTATTGAAGTATATGTTACATTTCAACCGTTCATGTTACGAAGACAAAATGATAAATGATAATAAAAGGGGCGTGTCTGTTATCCGATATCTTTTATTAAGATTACCGTTCAGAAAAAAAACTCTTATATAGCCGGACCTTCCTCCTCCCATTGAAAATTCAAAAGTTATGCTTTAGGCGCAACTTTTGTTACTGACTGCATTTTTATTCTTTGAACAAAAGATGGGGGTGATACTAAGTTTGTCATTCCGTTTGCAACAAAAGGAGGCCCAACAAAGTTGATATATTCTCGATCAGCAACACCTGCACATGGGGAGGGTACTTAGCATTTGGCCTAAGCGAAATTTAGTTTTTCACTTGCTTTCCTTATATACACTCAAACAGGAAGATCAATTGCTTCAATTATTGTGCACGAAAAAAATGTCAACCATTTGCTACTTGCGCCATTTTTCTACAATGTTTCACTTAAAGTGTTCATAAAAGGGCGTACAACTAAGAAAAAGAAGAAGAAGAAAAGGAAAACTTCATATTGATTTCCGCTTCTTTCATTCTCAGCGATATTTCTTATTTGTCGCATAGAATCTATTCTAACAGAGCATTTAAAGACAACTCCATATATATTCATTCTACATTAACAAAGTCATCATCCTTATTATATATAATTATTATCGTTGCAACGTAATATATGTACGTTGGCAGTGCTGTATTACGATCTTCTAAGCATTTCTTCAATTTCATGAAATGTTAATAAATTGCAATAAAATGTTGCAATTACATAACATTGTTTCATACAAAGCTATACAATTTATGACCTGTACGAATGTGAGCAAAATATGATACGCACATAGGTGAGTTATCAATTATTACAGTAATTAATCAAACAACATAAACCACAAAATCAACTTTATCATATCATATCTTTTGTGGTTAATTATTCTATTCCATTATTCCTCTCCATCTACAGTATGCTGTCGTTAATACCTTTACGTACATATTTTCTCACAATTCACACCAAACTATGCATTATGTGTTAGGAGCCAATGATTTCAAGACTTGTGCGATTTGTAAATGTACATAAGACAGTAACTAGAACATAGATATCCCATTTGGGCTAAGCTTTCAAACATTTGGAACACCTTGTGTCTGATAGTTATGTTAATTTTGAGCATAATTCGAATTTACGTTTGATATGCTAATGATACGCATTATTTACTTGTACCGTTTCTAATCTTTGAATAGCATAATTATCGTTTTAAAGTCCCTTTACTTAAGATGGCAAATATATGAATCTCATAAGGAGTGTTTGCCACATTTTTAAAAGGTTTGAGGGAGATAGGAAATAGACGGCTCCGAGGCTGCATGCCGACTTTTACAATTTCTTCTACGACCTTCTTTATTTCTTTCTAATATAAATGAGGCCCCAATTGGTAAAAATATAACGTTTTCCAAAAAGTTGCAGAAATAAACGCCGAAGAAGACAAATTTCAATTGAAAATATCAAAACTTATACATTTTTGTTATAAAGCAATCTTGTCATAGTATGCCGTAGTTTTTTGCTACAATGCCAAGTTTGAACTGTTGTAATATGTCGAAAAATTGACATAGAAGAAAAAATTTCAGCCCCTTAGAAAGGTTGCATTTTTAAAATTCGTAATAATATACAACCTTATGTGTGCAATTCATATTGAGATGAAGGGAGCCACTTTTCTCTCATAATCATTCAAAACGTGTTTTTAAGGTAGTTTATCACCACAAAAGCTGTCACAGAGGTCTGATCAAACTGAAACATACACCATTGAATTTGTTTGGTCATTTTCCATCTATTGGCATCAAAATTTCGATAAAGAAAAGTTTTCGGAAATGCTTTGTTTTGTTAAAGAAATGGCGCAAATTTAAGATTTGGTCTAAGCCGAATATAGTTTTTTTTTCTTTGTTAACCTTATTTACGCAAATGTATACGTGCAAACATTTATCAAAGGATAAAAACAAGAACAAGAAAATTAATAAAACTGAACACCATGTTTGTACGTGACAATTCTACATATATATACTCGTACATGTAAGAACATGAAAGAAAAGCTATATTTTGCTAAGGTGCGTTATACACTTCACTTTGGTGTAGTACTCTGCATCAAAGACGTTTTTGTTTTTTAAATTCAATTTTGTACCACGCCCATCTTTAACACATTGTTAATAGAGTACATAAATATGTATTTATATCTCATATCAATTTTGTAGTTTTATTTTTGAAAACGTGACAGCTTGTTGTGGATTATGGGTGTGGCTCTTACCAATTTTGTTCCTTATTAAATAGAAATTTACCTAAATCTATATAGGGCTTCATCAAATTTCGCACAAAATCTAAATGTTTGTCCTGGTAAGCGTTTCAACCCTAGATAAGTAGGACATACGGACATTGTTAAATCAAGCCACATTTTGATGATTATAAAAAACTTCTTCTCATAGTTGCAAACATATTATTATCATATTTTTATGTTGTATAGGCGTGGCAGCTAACTAGGGAGTTTTAGTCTTTTTTAAAAGAGTTGATAGGAAAACTCCTGAATATGTTAGCTTTGCATACTTAAACTTTTTACCTCAAATTGTAAAAAATATTTTCAAAATAAACAAAAAACAAACCGAATATCAATTCGGTTTTCTTTCTGCTTTATTTAATGAAGGCATATATAACCAGTATATATCTGGTACAATTAAAAAGAGCACACTATTGTTAGTCATCCCCAATGACATTACATAAAAGTACATATTATCTATAAACGATTCTTTGCATACATACATATGTATATCAAATATTGAGTAGAGCTACAAAGATTCACTTTAGATGGTAAAAACCAAATTTTTTTTGTAAATAATTGATTAATGAATTTTCCATTTTAACTAAAAATTCTCAATAAAACTGATGCCAAAAAAAATTATTTAAAAAAAACTTTGAAAGAATGGAAATTGTCATCATCATTAAGTTGTCCATTTTAGCTTGTTATTTCTCTCTCTTTCTCTCTCTCTCTCTCTCTGTCTTTCTCTGTTTTGATATGATAATTTCATTATAAAAGAAACAGTTTATTGTACCCTCCGCATAAGATGAGGGGTATACCGTGTTTGTCATTTCGTTTGCAACACTCGGAAGGAGACGTCAGGCACCCCACAAAGTATATATTTTCTTTATAAGCTTCAAAAACTGAGTCGATCTAGACATGTTTGTAATCCCATCCCTTCGATGTGCCAAAAATGGTCATGGTCGGATAACAAACACGCCCACAATCGACAAAGATCTATATAACCGCCACAAAAGTTGAGTTGTAGTTCGGTATACATATCTATAGTTATCGATGTGCCAAAAATGGGAGTGTTCGAATAACACTTACGCCCATACTCAACAAAGAACTGGACTTTCAATCAACCACCTGTTATACCCACTATTGTAGACGTGGAGGGTATTTAAGATTTGGCCTAAGCCACATTTACTTTTCTTACCTACTTTTTTTTATATTTTTCTTTGTTGAACAAAGTGTATACTGTTTATGCACGAAAAGACCTCAGGAGTTAAAATAGAAATATGCATTTTAAATTTTTTGTGTTTTTTTTTGTTTTCTTGTTTTCTTGTTTTTTGTTTTTTCGTTTTTTAGTGTGTTATTGAATTTTAAAATAGTTGTTTCCTTTTGTTAAGTTGTTTTCCCCAAATGCTCTTGTTTCACTTTTCGCAAGTACGAGTATAATAAAATTTTTATATTATTTAATAGAAAAGCAAACATGAACTTAGTATGCATTGTTTACTATACAATCCGTCAAGGTTAACTAGGACAATGCTTCTGTAATAAATGTCAAGTGTACAGTTAGATTTATCCCAAAGCCATCTGGCCATCTAACGAAATATTTCAAAATAAAGGTAACACGTGAAGCACGTTTATGTCTGTAACACAGGATACACGCAGCACATGAAAGCACGTCCATACTACCACCAGTTATTGGAATGCCCCAGATTACATAATATTAAAATGTTGAATTTAGACAATTGTACTACATTTTATCCTTTACATAAAGTGGTAGGTATACCAAGTTCTCCTTTACATTTGTAATATCTAGAAGGAAGTGTAAGAGAATCTAGAAACTTTTTTAGTAAAAATGTTATAGTGGGTCAAGCCCGAGGGGTCCGATCTGGTCCAAATTTAGCTCAGCGAGACGAACAGATATGGTTAAATCGATTTAGATTTTCATTCTGAATCCATTGATATAATTGAAGGTAGGTGTGGCATTTGCCGCTTAAGAGTTACAAACATCCTCACAAACTTTATATACCCTTTTCCAGTAGTGATACAGGGTATAAAGGATTAAAAAGACTGGACTTGAAACTTTCTACAACATTTCGGTAGTGTTTCCATAAACAATATATTCTTCATACTCCACGCATACACAAAGCGTTATTTTAATAGTAAACATAGTAAAGATGCTAAACTATACATATATATATCTATAATGTATATGTGTGTATAAGACTTAAGTATGCATATGTTAGGTTAGACAAATGATGCGCAGCAACAGCTGGATTTAATGGTTTCTCTACCAGACAAACATATTTACCCCGACACATTGTATGTTTATTTAACAACAGCTACAACAACAACATTTGTTGTTCTTGCTCATTTATATGACAGCACATATTTACGTAACACTTAGGAAAGATCACACTTTTCATGTTTAACCTAAACTTACGTACGTACACTCGGGCGTATAAGTTACATAGAAAATGTTCTCTATTTAGTAATAGTCAACACCGGGTTTCTTTTTTAGTACGCTTAAAGTATGTGTGAACAATATTATTTATGCATTATAATGTAAGCTTCTATATATATATAAATTTAAGTGCACTTTATGCATTTATGCAATATAGGCACAAATAAAGTCTTGTACAAGGATTCTTCTCTATTAAAGTTAACTTAATTTACTGCAACTAGGCAAGTATTTTATTTACATAAATGTATATTTTGTACGTATAATTTATACAAAAATGAATGTTTTATGTTTGTATTTATTATACACTGAAAATGAATCATTTTAAGCATGAATAATATTTTTTTTTTGTCAAAACTACTGTGCTACTGCCTAAAAGAAGCATCAGAGGCCCTACGAAGTATGTCTGTAGTAAATGTGAGCAAAATTTGATATAACGCCAGATACAGTGGGTAGTTTCCTTAGCAGTTTAAAACTGAAATTGAACTAAATAAGTCGGAGTTAAACAAAAAACTGAATGAAAGTTGATTTTTTTTTTACTCTAAATTTGTCACAAATTAAAACTGAAAATTTCTCCATTTGCTTTTGTATTATATGGCTCCAAAAATGAGGAGAATCAACCCTATCTGCAGGAAAATTTTCTGCGAAAACTAAAGGTATTTTCGTTTTTGCGTAAGAAGGAGGAAAACAAGTGTTCACGATTTTACATAAAAAAATACTTTATTGCCTACAAATTGAAATCAATCGTTTTATATTAACACTCGTACCTGTTAATTATTTATTCATGTTTTCTTAAATTCTTCTTACCCTTCTCTTTTTTATATATATTGTACTTTGTATATAAAGTAGAGTAAAAAAAAGCAAAAATCTTAAATACCTTGTAAATGTACATACAAACTGTGGGGGTGGCGGTTACGTGATTACGTCTTTCAATATATAAAATGATATTACGCATCAACTCTAGTTTTTCGTTGAATCGAGTTTTTTGAAAATTGCGATCATGCCCACTTTTGGCACATTGATGATTGGCACAATTATATATATATGTATCAAATTTCCAGTTTATAGGTCAATTTTTGTGGCAGATATATAGATTTTTGTCAATTGTGGGCGGGGCTCTTCATTAATTTTGACCAATTTAAAAAACGATCTGTGGAACTAAAACAGCCGGTACAAAATTTCAATTCAATATGTCAAAATTTACTTAAACGAGAATGTCTACAACAGACAGACACACTTGTATATATGTCTAGATCGACCTAATTTACGAGGCTTATCAAATATATATATATATATAACTTGTACAGTCTTCTTCTGGGTTTTGTAAATGGAATGACAAACTTAGTCTACCACCCATTCTAGGTAGAGGGTATCATAATAATCGTATTCACATAAAATTGATTTGTTGCTATATATTAATTATTAACTTATTTGTAATATTTATAGAGGATAAGTTTTTAATATCAACGCATAGTATCATAAATAAGTTATTAATGACAAAAACCATTTAATTATTATAAACCAGAATTAAATTATCATTAAAAGGATATATACATTTTTTTTTTTTAATATAACTGCCACCCTACTCGTAATAACTTCATATATTATTGAATTTATTTTCGTAGTAATCCAAATATTCTAAAAATGTATACAAACATTGTATGAAAAAAAAAGCAATAATAACCACAAGCTGTAATCCGCGTAAAACTTTTTTAACATACTGCACACATATGTAATAAAATGTTATATAAATAAAACTATTAAATGGTCGAGTACTGTATAAAATATTTTGTAACGTAATTATACCCTACACATAAGATGGAGGATATACTAAGTTTGTCATTCCGTTTGCAACAGCCAGAAGGAGGCGTCAGAGACTCTACAAAGTATATATATTCTTGATCAGTATCAGAAACAGAGGCGTTGTAAACATGTATGTCTGGAGGTGAAATTTGAGACATTGAGCGTGAAATTTTTATACAAACACTTTTACTTTTTCACGAAGATTGCTAAATGCGCTAAATCACAACCAACAAAAATTTTTAAAGTTATCCCCTCCATCGATGTGCCAAAAAATGCCAAATTTAGTTTTCTTACTAGTTTAATAGTATTTTTCTACTAGTGGCTATTCAACCTTTTGGCCAAACTTTTCTATTTGTGTTTGTGAAAGATTTCATCGATTATGGGCCCCAGCACATATTGCCAAATTATGTTGATTACGAATCAACCAGAAGCATACCAAAGATGTTTGTACACTATGTCTCTTTAATATTAGCCAAGAGTGTCGACAACACACAGACGCATGAACGATTCAGATATCACATTACTCTGTAGAATATCTGATGCTTCCCCCTGGATATTACAAATAGAACAGCACACTTGGTAACAGAGTATTGTTAAGCTAAACTAAATTTGTTAAGTGTATATGTTCGTAGGCGTAGCGAAATACAGCCCCTCACAGTTACACTGTTATACCATTAATAACATTTAACAAGTGAAAATGTTATAGTCGATCAAGTCTAACCATTTAATGCCCTACACCACATTATGCTACAGTTAATTTGGTTGTATAAGTAAACGTGAGAAATTCGAGAAATATTGTTATATGGAATAACGTACTAAAAATACTCCGATCAGGTCCAAATTTGTTTTAATCAATTATTAAACTAATTAATTATTCTTCACTTAATTTTGTGAAAAAATATTTAAAAAAAACGGATATTCGTCATATAAAGACTTGTTTCATATTAAAACGGTTTATGGAAAGAGGCTCTAAAATGTGTCCGATCCGATCCAAATTTGCTTATAGTCATTTATTAACCTAATTAATTATTCTCCACCAAATTTTGTCAAAAAATATTAAGGATTGCTATTTTTTTTTCCACATAAAGACTTAAAAAAAGTGTTATGTGGAGAAGGGTTCCAAAAATGATGCAATTCGGTTCATTTTCAATAACCCAAAATATGTCCTTGTACCAAATTTGATGGAAATATTTAAAAAGATGCGAGTTATAGCTTGCGTTTAATATGGACAGACAGACGGACATGGTTAATTCAAATCAGTTAATTATTCTGAATCGATCGGTATAATTGAAGGTGGGTGTGGCATTTGCCGTTTAGAAGTTACAAACACACGCACAAGTGATGCAGGATATAACTATTAAGAACGTTAACTTTAATTGTGTCAACACAAACAACAACACATTAGGAAAATGGAATTGAAGAATTAAAATATCAAAAACCCCTGATAACACGAATGAGAATAACTGTTATCCACTACAAACTTCAATAAATCCAAGTGGACAGTAATGGGAAGAGCGGAAGAGAACTTAGTGGAAGAAATGAAAACAACCATGGTTACGGTAAGCAGTTCAACTCCGCGCATAGGTGATATTTAATAACCAACGTTGAAATTGTAAGCAACTTGCAATTCCATGCAAACACGTTTAGCAATGCCTTCGTATAGAATAACGTTTAATTACTGCAACCAACTAAAGCAAAAAAGAAAGATACTGAGACACGGATGGACATGGTTATCATATAGATAAGGAAGTAACGTTTGTACAATCACACACACACTCACACCAAATACATTTATCAAACATTAAATGCATTCTGCTTCGTGTAGACATGTGCTGTTTATTTATTATTGTCCTTAATGGTATTTTATGTACATACGTGATTATATTCACGTGCAGCAGCTCTTCTCATATTAAACTAATCTCCATAACACCACTTGTTTGGTTAATTTAATTTTCTTTTTTCCCCGTTTTCTTTGATTGTATAATTTTTATGAACATTTAGTTAGAACCACACCAATACCGCCAAAGTATAATTTTCTGTCAATTGTTGATTCTTTTATTTATTTTTTCATCAATTTATTTCATTGGTTCGTCGTTTAGTTATATCTTAAATGATGTATGTCAATAGATATTTTGTTGTGTATTTCGACAACCTATCGCATTGCCTTACTATCGAGAACTGAGCTTACGGATTCGTATGTCATCGTTTTTGTACATGTTGTAAGCGACAGGATTGCCTAAAAAGTGTTTACTACAAAGGTGTATAAAATCTATGGTTGGGTGTTAATATTAAGCATGTGCTATTTACATATACGTGTGTGTGTGTGTGCTATGAAAACACAACCTCTGGATACAAATTACTGAATTGTCAAACACGTTGGTTGGAACTCTTAAGAATAGAAAAAAAAACAAAACAAAAGCAAGAGTGTTTTAGGTCATGCGCATTTCACCCTTAACCAAGATGCAAACCTTATGATATAAATAAAATTAATTGCATGAATTCAAATTAAAAAAAGAAAACAGTGAAATTGTTTAAAAATTCCTAAACGAAAGTACTGTGATAGGACTCTTAAGTCATCCAACTGTGTACTTTTTGAGGTATCTCAAAATCCATAAAAGGTAGAAAACAAGTAAAGCGGGACTATATTAGGTGTACGCCAAATCTAGGATACCCATCATCATTAACCTTTTCCAAATATTTTAGTTAGGAAACAATATCTCAATTCCTAGTTTCTTGATGTTTTGTCATGTTGTTTTTTATTAAGCGATTTTGCCCATTTTCAACAGGATACTTTTAACGTTGACGAACACATATGTTTACCAAATGTCAGCTCGATATCTCAGTCATTGTCATTGTGGGCGTATTCTTTGCCCGATTTTGCTCAATTACAATAGGGAACTATAGAAAACCTCGACGATTACTTATACCAAATTTCAGTGCAAAATCTCACTCTTTATGACTGTAAGAGTTCCAACAAAAAGTTCACACAGACACACGGACGGACGGATTGACTAAATCAACTTATCTATTGATGCTGATCAAGAAAATATATACTTTGTGGGAGCGAGACTTGCTCACTTTTGGTCCTTACAAACGTTTGAACATAATCATTTATGATTGGAGGTATAAAAATAAGTGAGAAAACTAAATTTCCTAGGGAGGTCGTGGCAGGTACATAATTACGCCACGTATCAGCTTTCAAGTCGATTTTTACGCTAAATATAGTTTTTTGTAAATTGTGGGCGTGAACGCCCATTTTTTGCACATCAATGAATGGGATAATTATGAATGTGCTTAATTTCAAGTTCATAGGTCAACTTTTGTGGCATATATATAGATTTTTGCCGAATATGGGCGTGGCTCCTCACCGACTTTGCCCCTTATAAACCCCTCATAAATCCTATATGCATGGCATATATAAACCCTGCATATTCTTGGTAATTCATGTAGAATGGTATTTCTTTGCTCCTGCAGCATTCCTCATAACTTTACGGTGTGATCAGTATTGTAATTGGTACATTGGGTGCACCTTATCTTTTGTTTTTAACCTCTTATAAATGATTAAGGAAGATTTTTGTCAATTTCGCCCAATTTCAATAGGAACAGGAAACCAAAAACATTTGCTCTGATGTTCAATTCACGGCGGTCATCGTTAAATCCATTTAAATTTTATATATTAATAAAGTACGACCTCTCTATAGCCGTTGAATTTATTGAAATCACAAAGTTATTCTATGCCGTGTTAGGAATGGTTCAAATTTTTGATCAGGAATTTTTTGTTAACGATAACAAATAAAATAATTGAAATAATGAGTAGCATACAACGTTTCCAATCCACATACACAAGTACAAGTGCAAGTGCAAGTATATCTAAATTGAATCTTCGTTCAATGAAAATTCAAATGAGATAATTATGAGTTAATACATAGAAGAGTGTACACGTACGTGCAAGAGTCAATAGCGGCATGTAGTGCGGTTGAAAGCAGAAGCATTTAGGAATTTTTTCTCAACAGTTTAGTGTTGGATGTCCCATGTTAGCAAATATTGGCCTGTCAAAAACAAAACATTTTTAAGGCTATGTGGATGCGTCAACACACTCATCTTTGTTAATCGAATTTTCTTTGATTTGAATTTTTGAATTTTGAATTTTTAATTAATTTTCCTTGAATCGGAACAATAAAGCTGTTTGTGTATTACATCACACCCACCACAGGTTAATGGTGACATGTTTTGACAACGCTGGCATGTTTAAATCGATTCAGATTTTTATTCTGAATCGATCATTATACTTGAAGGTGGGTGTGGCATTTGCCGTCAAGGACAAACTTACCACATGTGGTATAGGGTATAAATAATATTGTGAATGCATATGTAAATGTTTTTCCTCCCACGCCCAATATAATGCCATCAATACATAAAAATAAAGTTCATATCTCTACTCAATGGAAACCAGCTTGACAGCTATGTAAGGTTACCATTCAAAGGCAGCAATATATTCATATACACACGCATACATTTAATATTTCTGGTAAATGTATCCAAAGCGGTGAAAGGCATGGCATATACTTTACTTATTAACACATCACCACTACACGATTTCTTTTATGCTTTTTAACATTCAACATAATAGAATAATTTTTTTGTAATCGTGACAAGCTACCTGCATGTCAAAAACATGTATGCACTCATTATTGTAATACACAGCATAACACATCGAATTGTTATACCCTCCACATAATATGGGCGGTATACTAAGTTTGTCATTCCAATTGCAATACCCAGAAAGAGGTGAGGTGAAAGTGACGCCCACAATTAACCAAAATATTCAAAAATTGAGTTATAAAATTGAACTTTACTTTATTTATAATTATCCCATCTATCGATACGCCAAAAATGGGCGTGGTCGGTTAACAGATACGCGCGCAATCTACAAAAAACCATATTCGGCGTAAAACTCGACTTGCAAGATGATATTATTAGCGTAATCATGTACCTGCCATGCCCACCGTTTCTATATAGACATAGAGGATATTTCATATTTGACCTAAGCCAAATTTAGTTTGTTTACTTAATAATTTCAATATTCAATTTAAAATATTCGTTTCACCTGACTTTGCACTAAACGATTCGATAGCGGGATCCATCAACACCAATATATGGTATTCGCTGTCCAATTCTAATACATTTCCCGAACTCTACTCAAAATTAAACCAATGTAGAACAAAATGTCTTTGGAATCTACATAAATACTCTTTTGCAATCGCCGAAATCCTTACGGAGAATTGACATTTATAAAATATGGCCTCCGAGTACGATGTTCTATATATACGAACTTTTGCAATAGCTGTAGCGTTAAAAAAAAGGTGGAATCGAGTAAGCATCTACTTTGCGAATGCTCCACAGTTCAAGAGGAACAAGAGGATTCTACAATTCGTTAGAGTCAAATTTCCTGAAGATGTGGAATAATTAGCTGATAATACGGACTCTACATGTAACCCGATTTAGAAACTTGCTTTGGTCAACAATATTTTAGGTTCGTTTTTAACGACGAAATATCTATCTATGTAAATCTAACCCAGTATATCAATACTAGCAATATTATTGTACTTTCCATATCATTCATATCATGATTATGATTATCATTTAAACTAATATAAAATTATTATTATTTTGAAAATAATTTAAAAGCAATATTTTCCGATTATACACAAGTACTGTTCCAGTCTTCTCTTAAGCATCCCCGAAGTTGTAAACATAGAAAATTACATAACTGTGGCAACTATTTATTCTTTCATCTACAGTGATTGGTGGGGTCATCAGGTGTCCGTCTGTACATATATATACACGTATAACCATAAAAAATTTCATTCATACAGTTGTTGTTATTTACTATTCAATGCAGGTTTTAACATTAGTTGCGGGTTATATATATAAAGACGCAAGCCGGAAAAGTGTTGATATTAAGAGTATTCGTAAGTTACACACCCAATAAAAATAATAATTATTATATGAAAAATATTTAGATAAAAATTTGTTTAAAGTGAACAGCGTGGAAGTAATAATTGTTTCATAAAATATTCATTTTTATAAATTATTCCTGAACAATGTGTAATCATAGTATTTTACAATAATTACACATATGATCTCATTATAAACCATGTTAAGTTATTACTAAAAGAAATTAATCATAGGCCCTACTATTGCAGTGTTTCTCAAACTGTAGTCCACTAAATGGTACTCATTTGCAAAAATATAAATATAAAGTTTTCATTAGAAATTGTTATAATTATACGTCTCATCTCTGCAAAAATTGAAAAAACATTTCTATCGAATCTGTTGTGTGGGAGTCTTCGCCTTGTCGACATATCCACTAAAAACCCACTCCGGTGTCTGCTACCCTCCCTGCGGTACCACCATACAGTATTATTTCGCAAGGAGGGAGAGGGAACCAGCCACGGTATAAGAATCTATAGTTTGGAGCACACTGTGTGTTTTTTTTTTCATTTTGAAGAGAACTTTTCGACATTCTCTTTAACATATTTTCTCCATAATACAATATAAAATGTGAGATATTGCCATATCGTTTTGTTATTTTACATTCCTGAATTTAAGTTATTTTACTTCTTATTGAAATTTTCACATTAAAGGTTTTAAAGTTTTGTAGCGCATTAAATCAAAAATTGCCTTTAAAAGTACAATAAATTGGATTATTATATTTAAAATGCATACATATAAATACCTTGAAGATAGATACTTATTAATTTCTTTAAAAAATTGGTAAATCCGACTGTTCGTTGTGTATATCCATATGTACTGCTAACAACTTTTAAGATATTTTGAGGTTATAAAAATTAAATCACTTCAAATGTAGTTCCAATTGAAAATAAGGGGACTATTCGAAACCAGTCCCCATATAAGGGTGTTTTTAAACATTCCACCTGAGAAATGAGGGAATACTAGGTTTGCTATTCCGTTTGCAACATTCAGAAAAAAGCCTTGCGCATGCTGCAGAGGATCGGCTTCAAAATCTGAATTGATTTAGAGGTGTCCGTCCTTATGTTTTTTATTGAATTACAACCGTTAATTTTTGAGATATTAACCTAAATTTCGATAGAAATATTTCTAATCTTTGTACGTTTATTTAAATTGCGCGAAATCGGTTGAGAGCCACACCCACAATCGATTAAAAACTATCTAATATCAACAAAATTTTACCTTCACTGCAAATATGCGGAGTCGGACATGCCCACAATTAAAAAAAAAAAAACTTTGTGTACAGAATCTGACGTGTAAGTTGATACGTATTACACCCACTATTATAGAGCGTAATCAACCTCTTGCCATGCCTACTGTTTGTAGACGAAGCCCAATTTTTTTTTTTACTTGTTTTATAATAAGTTTATATGACCAAAATACTCCCCCTTTTTATTATTATACCCGTCACATAGGTTGGGAGGTATACTAAGCTTGTTCTTAAGTTTGCAACAACCAGAAGGAGTTGTCAGAAATCCTACAAAGTATGTATATGTTCTTGATCAGCATCAAAAACCGAGTCGATCTAGATATGTACAAATGCCCGTTCGTCCGTCTGTTGCTAGGATTCCCAGAAGCGTAAATTTTGAGATATTGAGCTGAAATTTTGTACAGGCACTTTTAGCTTTTGCACCCAGATCGATCGAGATAAAATGGGTAAATTCGGTCGAGAGTCACGCCCACAATCGACAAAGTCGATGTAATGGCTCATAAACTTGAAATTTTGGACTTATTTTATTTAGAATTTATAGTTAGCCGTTCGGATAACAAACACGACCACAATTTACAAAAAATAAAAAAAATAGGGTATTTTATTTTTATTTTCTTGTTTTTTTTTCGGGACTTTTTAGCATTATTTTCATTGTTTTAACAGCCAGTGATGACTTCAGTTGTAGATATAGATTACAAAATCTAAAACATATAAAAACATTAATTATAGCAACTAAATGTATAAACAAAACACTTGAAAATTTCATTGTACAACATGGTCAAGATTAATTGAACAAATGTTTGTTGTCAAAAGCAATCAAATATTTCCATTGTTTATTCAATAAAATATTCTGCACAAAGATTAAAAATAATCTTTGAACCTTCTACCGAAAATGAGTATCATCGTTTAGGAAGAAATAACATGTTTGCATTTGTTGTACCCCCAATAGTAAGTAGGTACTTAAACATCAATATAAAATAACCATTCGTACGCAGGCTTCGCAATTTCACCCTCTGCGACCGAAACTAAAATAACATGTCATGAGAGATATGTACAGCTTAAAAGGGATACTTTCACGTCTTCATCATCTTCAGCTACAAAATTGCCAATAAATACAATAAAATATTTTGTTGTCAATAATAAAAATACATAATATGATAGTTTATTATTTTTACTAAGTACATATTGCATTATAATTAAGTCCTTATATTTTAAAATACATTATTTGAATATTTAAAATTTGACCACATGACCAGCAAAGTATACAGCACTTTTACTTCGGATGGCAAAGAAAAATGGATGATCGGCACGAAAGATTTTCTGATTCAAATTCAAACTCATTGGAACGATTTTCAAATCTAAGTAATTGAAAGAAAAACAAATGCAAAAATTTTTCACTTTCCAATTATATTCAAACACTTACAAGTGGCAGCCGATGCTTCTGAACCAGCTTCGTTCACATCCAAAAAGGCTTTATGTTTAATTTCTGCTCCTCTCTGCTTGGGATGTGACCCTTTAAACAATCCATTGAAATTAGCTTGAGATGAAAACATATTCGAAATGCCCAACTGAAAAATGAAGCATGCTTCTTGTAGCCAATCACAAAATGATCTTATTTACAAAATTATACCTTTTGTAAAGGCTCTTGCAAATCCAAATCGTATTCGATGCGGAATTTCGGTAGAAATACATCCACATGCTGACCACTCATTTTATCTGTTAGTTGATTAAGGTCATAATCGCTCAGTTGTGACTCTAATTCTTTTAAGCCATCAACCTTCCGAGGTAGTATTATCAACATGGATAGCGTTGAGTTTTCATAAGGCATTTCTAAAGCGGTAGCATCCAATTCAGGTAATTCACCATAATTGAAATAATCATCTTGATACATCATGTCAACGTTAACATTTTGTTCGTCGCTTGTATGGAAAGTGGAGGTGCGAGTAGAAGATTCACTAAACTGTTGTACCCATTTGCCTTTGAAATAGATGGCGTTTACCATAACCGCCGATGTATCGCCATCAACTGATTCGGCTGATAAAATATTCTTTATCTTATTGTGTGTTTGTTGTTCTACCCAGTTATTAATTATAGCAACCGCATTCGAGGCATCATCAAAATTTACACTTTCCGCTTGTGATTGAAAGTATTCTTCAGCCATTTGCTGAAACTCGCGGGCAATTTGAAGATTTCCGTTTACATAAACCCGATTGGCCATATGCAGTTCGGTACCATTTTCGGTAATGGATTTAAAAGTGCTTTTGATAAAATCACCATAATTTTTGGCCACCTGTTTTTTATCACTTGTACCCAACTTTAAACCATTATGTAACTCTTCGGCGGTCAGACCTTCGGCACCCATATAAGCCAAAGTTAAGCATGATTGTATAGAGACGGGTGAAATGATAACATTTTCGTTAGATGTCGCCTCATTATCGGAAATGGCTTGAAAAAGTTCCATTGCAAATAAGTTGCGACTACTTTCTAGGGATGGTTGTGTAATATTCGACATGATGGTATTGTGTAAGCACGACAATACTGCTAGTAATAGATAAACTGAAAAAACGATTAAGAAAAATAATAAAATAATTGTTGGGAGAATATTGGACTAGTTTCTTAGATTATTAATAACATATTATAGAGGGTCACGTGCGACTTTTTAATATCCTAACCGTTTTTTATTATTATTAAAGATCAGCGCTTAGAAGAAACCTTCTACAAGAGCCAATTTTACGTTGCTACAACTTTTCCTATTAAGGACTCGCGTGTTATCCTTATTAAGTTTCGAAATTTATAAAATCATTTCTTCAAGTATTGAAAGGGTGGAATTATTTAACTATTTTGACTATTCTGTTATGTTAACAATATTATTAGTAATTATGTTGAAGGGAGGTTCTAAAAATGATCCAATTCTAAATTTAAAGCACAGCCAAGTAAATGATATTTACCAACATGTTTTAAGATATATTTAAAACTGTGATTCAGAATGGTTTCAAAAACGACTTCGATTGACTCTTAAGTTTGCACTGTTCACATTAGTAAGTTAAATCCCTATTCTTCGTCAAGTTTTGTTCAAATATAATTTGGGATTATGGATTTTTAGGCAAGTTCAGATTCAGTTACAAATATACTATTATATAAGCCTTTGCATTTGAACCAGAGCATATAAAAATGATCGAATATTATGCTTTAACTGGCAACTATTTTCACACAACTATTGATTGTTGACTGTTATGAAGGAATAGTGGATGGAATAGAATAGAATGTGATTCCTGTATAGAAATTATTGATAATAGATTGGTCGCACCTACAAAGGCCTTTGTTTTTTCAGCACAATTGAAGATTGTAAGGCCACGATTTAGGTAGGAATTCTTTAATCAGAAAGCAAATGAAGTTTTATGAAATGTATTGTTTTAAAATCACTGACATTTAATTATTTTCATGGCCTAAAGGCTTTCATTCAACTTAACGGAGAGTCATTTACATTAATGCGTACTTTTAAGGGCCATTACTATATATGCCCTTGAGTCTGCCCCAATCGTATGTTGGCTTTATGACTGTAAATAATGCTTTGTTGTAGAATACAAAAAAAAACACTTCACTTTGTTGAAATTGTCTTTAGATAAAATGCGGTTTAAGCGTCAATAATCATTTACCTTTATTATTATTTGTCATTATTGTTAACTTTACTATAATTCTATAAAGTTCGAATTGCTTCGGTTTTGTTATAAATATTAAAAAAAAAATTTTTTCTTTCTTATTATGCACAACTTTTTACTTGAGAAGCCGTTAATTAGTAAAGTAAAAAAAATCCTCTGATCTCTGCTTTTTATACAAAAAGTTTCGTAAAAAAAGAAATCAGAGCTGGTAGCTTAATGGTATGTAGAATATTCTCATCGAGAACATAAGTTAAAGATAGAATTGACGAGTAGTACGAGAGAGAGGGAGACCGATCGTAGAGAGTCAAGTTTAAGTTCGTTTTAAATTTGTTTATAAACAATATTAAGCAGAAAAAAACACAATTCATACGCATCCACCCAATACAAACGCACACACTATAAACCTTTTTACAGTCGTGCTCCGCCTCAAACTGTTGTTGGTGTTTCGGATTTTTGTTATACTATTAATTATAATTAAAGCTCGCGCTTACTTAAGGAAATATTGTTTTTTTTTTATATTCATTTATATTTGTTGTTGAATTTTACTTTTTGTAAAATCCGAAATGGAAATTTTATTTGTTGTCGCGATTCAGTACGATGTTAAATAATCTCACCCGGAAAAATATCACAAATTGTTGTGAATGATTTTTGCATCAAAAATAAAAAAATTCTTTTACCCACACTTTGCAAAATTTAAACTGAATGAATTTTAGTTAATTTTCTTTATATATGTGTTTGGATGACTAATCGTTTATATATTACATATTACACACACCCATACGAATGTTGAACCAGAGAGATAAGATAATTCTTGCTGCAATTGTTGTTTATTGGAAACACTTTCGGTGAGAATTGTTTTGTATGGAAACGAAAAAAGATACAATATACAATATAGTTGCTGGAAACAAAGTTGCCACCTTGTTGGGTATTAGATTTGGGAAAAGGTCAAATACCAAATTTCGTGAACGAAATTGTGTGTCAAAGTGTTTTTTCAGAATTTTTTATAAATCTATAATAGTCTTAAATAGAACTGAATATACGCCCCTCTTTATAATGTGAAGGCTTTTATATACTATTATAAAAAAAAAAAAAATCTCCGTCAATCTTGATATGTCCGTTCATATGTCCATGTCAGAGTCCGTTGTTGATCACTCTGAGGGTGGTAAATTTTGTAATGAATATTTCTAGTATCTACGCTTGAATTGTAACAAAATCGGCCAAGTGCTACGCCCATAATCGATGAAAATCTCTTACAGCCACAAAAATTGATTAATGGTACACTTACTTATAATCATATAATCTTACAGGACTGTACCAAAATTAGTCGGATACCCTGATGGGGATATACTTTTGCAACACTCAGAAGGAAGCGTCAGAGACCCTATATACAGTATATACATTCTTGATCAGCATCAAAAACTGAGCCGATTTAGACATGTATGTCCGTGTGTCCGTCTGATGTTAGAATTCTCTTTAAATTTTGAGATATTGAGCTGAAATTTTGTTCCCAGGCACTTTCAGTTTTTACACGCAGGGCAAAATCGGTTAAGAGCCATGCCCACAATCGATAAAAATCTATATATCTGCCACAAAAACTAAGCTATGGAATTGAACTTTGATACAAATATTTATAATTACTCTATCGGACGATTTACCGAAAATGAGTATGGTCGGATAACAGACACGCCAACAATCGACAAAAAAAGAACTGAATTCACCATAAAACTAGACTTTTAAGCTGATACGCAATACATACACTATTAGAGGGCGTAGTAATATACCTGCCACGCCCACTATTGTAGATGTGGAGGGTACTTAAGATTTGGCCTAAGCCAAATTTAGTTTTCTTCCTTGTTTTTTGTTTTCATTTTACAACTTTTACTTATGCTTCCCTAGTATTTTACTTTCTAAGCAGCTTCACAATGACCATCAAAGTCTATTTTATAAATAGTGTAATATATATATTTCGTAAGAGTATTCTTTACGTATATGCATTATTTATGTAACATTCTACAAAGCACATTTGTTATTATTATACGATCCGCACAAGATGATAGGTGTACTAAGATAGAGACGTATTACAAAGTACATACAAAAATCATATATTCAAAATCTGAATCGATTTAACCATATCCGTGTACATTTGTGCGCAAGCTACTGGTCACATTTTTTGAGATATTTCAATGAAATTGGGTACAAGGACATGTATTGGCCCAAAGAGAAATCCAGATTTGACCATTTTTAGAACCCCTCTTCATATAAGACCCTGTCATAATTCCTAATATTTTTTTAACAATATTTGATGAAGAATAGTTAATTAGCTGAATAATTGGCTGTGTCCAATTTGTACCCGGTCGGACCATTTTTAGAACCCCTCCTCATATAACCAAATTGCCAAAATGTAATCATTTTGAAATTTTTGATAATTCAAGTACTATAAAAAATAAAACTTTTCATTTATCAAAGAAAAAATTTAATTCAATTGAATACTATATCGAGTGGTGTAGGGTATTTGATGCTCGGGCTTGACAGACTATACTATTTTGACTTATAAGAGTAAATAACCAATAATACATTGCATTAATTTCAATTTACTGATAAGAATAATAGAAATAAATGAATATAAACCTAGCTGGAGAGGTGATTCTCAAATTTAGTTCGGCAATTCATACCATATAGGACAAAACGATTACAAGTTGATTGAAAAGATGGGTAATTTTGTTTTACTTTTACATTGCAATGGGATTCCTTTGATTTGTTACTTAGGTTATAAATTAAACAGAGGAAATTCCCAGCCATTAATCATTATGTTTTTACCGAAACATTTTTAATTTTGCACATATATTTGCATTCATTTTATGTTACTGATAAGAATAATTGAAATAAATGAATTTGACGCCAGCTAAAGGAGACTCACAAATTTAGTTCGGAAATTGATACCAAATAGAACAAAACGATTACAAGTTGATTGCAAAGATGGGTAATTTTGTTTCACTGTTACAATGCATTAGGGTTTCTTTGATTTGTCCTTTATATTATAAATTAAATGTGGGAAATTCCCAGCCATTACTCATCATGTTCTTACCGAAACATTTTAAATGTATCTCGTAATTAATTTCTATTTCTATTTTAGATAATTTTTTACAACTGCTTAAAGTTTACTGCTTGACATTACTGCTAACACGGAGCGGCCTACTAGCGAACAGCATGGAATCAAAACAACTTGCTCAAGGTCTGGAAAATTTCGGTGTACGTTTATATACGGAAATAGAAAAATCGAACCAGGGCAAGAATGTAGTGTTTTCTCCCTTCTCCATACAAACATGTGCAGCGATGGCACGCCTGGGAGCCGAAGGTGAAACCGCTAATGAACTGCATAAAGGTTTAGGTTTCGACAACACCGATATAGACAATGTGTCTCAATATTTCCACAATATTTTAACCGAATACAAGGATAGCCCCTTTTTGAAAATAGCCAATAAAATCTACGTAAAGGATGGCTACAAGATTCAATCAGATTTCAATCAACTATTGACTCAAACATTTTATTCAGAAGCGGAAAATATTGATTTTAGTGCCAGGGAAAAGGCTGCACACGCCATGAATGCTTGGGTGGAGGCTAAAACAAATAATCGCATCAAAAATCTAATAGCAGCGGGAGCTCTAAACGAACAGACCCGTTTGGTTCTATTGAATGCCATACATTTCAAAGCTGAATGGAAATATAAATTTCCGAAAAGTTTAACGAAAAATAAAAGCTTTTACATCGACGACACGAACAGTGTCAATGTGCCCATGATGCATGTAAAACAGAATTTCAAATATGGCGAAATTGAACATTTGGACGCTAAAGTACTTGAAATGCCATATCGTGACTCTAATCTAGCAATGCTAATTATTTTACCTAATAAACGTAATGGCTTGCGTGAGGTAGAAGAGAAATTAAAAACGACTTCCCTTCGCGATATCACCGCTGCCATGTACAACACGAAAGTAATTGTTGATTTTCCAAAATTCAAAACTGAATTCGAAATGGAATTAACTCAAGCCTTCCAAAAAGTAAGCTTATCATATGTGTTTCTTTAATTAAAATAAAATTTAATTGAAATTGTTTCTTTATCAAGTTGGGTATGGAGCGTATGTTCGGTGGTAATGCAGAATTTGGTAAAATGTTGGAAACTGATGAGCCTTTGCAGGTATCAAAGATTATACACAAAGCATTCATTGAAGTATGCGAAGAGGGTACTGAGGCAGCAGCAGCAACAGGTAGAGTTTTGCTTCATTCACTTTAATGCATGGGTAGCTTCATAATATTTGACAGTTTTCTTGCAATGTAGCTAGTTTTTGTATACCCTCCACCTTAGCGTTAAGGGTGTTTTAAGTTTGCTAGTCCGCTTGAAACCGCTAAAACAAAGCAAAGAAGATATATTCATGATCAGCAGCAAAATTTGAGTCGTTCGAATATATGTAATATTCGTCCGTTTGTCTGCTGTTGGAATACTTCCAGTCATAATTGAAAGTTTTTTACAATGATTTCTATTTACTTTAAGCAGTTCTCTATTTCATTTGGACAAAATTGATAAAGAAGCACGCCCTTAAACAGCAAAAATATATCTGTCACAAAAATCATGTAAAAAGTTCAATTATTTATAATGCGGAAACGTGGACGCAGTGAGATATCAGTAACGCCCACAATTTATAAAAAAACCCTTCCCTTAAACAAGCATTTTAGTACATACATGCATACATTATTGAAAACCTGCCACGCCCCATGTGGAGGGTATTTAAGATTTGGTACAAGCCGAATATAGTTTTTTATTATTTTTGATTGTATTTGCTTTGGTTGTATGTATTACTATAATTATTACTAACAAAATTTATGGTTTATACTTAGTCAGGGTTTTTGTGGTGGCAGTTGATTCAATTGTTTGTTTCTCAAAATGAAAATTGATTTTAAATGAAATTGTTTTACTATTATTTGTCTGTGTCTAGGTATGGGCGTACGCGAAAAACGCAGTTTACATGATGATGTTGTTTTAAACGAATTCACAGCCGATCATCCATTTATATATCATATATATCAAATAATTTCACAGCATGAGACAACAACATTATTTAAGGGTTGCCTTCAACATCCTATAGAAACTATAGTAACTACTGATCACGACAAACACGACGAATTATAATTTCATTGTATCTACACATATGTATAACACACACATCTTTACATTATTTTTACATGAAACATTAAATGTTTATAACCGTGCATTTGTTCATATATGTATATTATAGCTATGCTCGTACTATTGGGCTGTGCGGCCGGTGTACCAAAGCGAGAGAAAGTTTTCCATGTGGATCATTCATTTCATTATATCATTCATGATGTTGTGGGCCGCATACTGTTTAAAGGCTCTGTAAAAGGATTTTAAAATATTTGTTATTGTTGTTATTGTTTTTTCACAATGTACATTACAAGTTTGGGACTTCATCGTTAGTAATTATTGTATTATTATTATTATGAAATTATTTAATAAAAAAAATTATTTCTATTTTACTTACATACACAGGTACATACATACATACATACATATATATATATATAGAAATGCATTTATAAGCTTTCTGTTACTTTTATCATTTATTATACTCCACCACTGTTTGCCTGCGTTAATCTACTGTTAATAATATGTTTGTTTCTGTGCATGTACATTGTAGGCATGCTCCAGGCTCTTTCTGCTCGACCAAGTATGCCAGTAGAACCAAAAATATTCCAAGTTGATCATCCTTTCCGTTATATTATACGTGATGTTGACACTATATTCTTTACAGGGTCTTTTTTGACATTTTAAAAAAAACCTTTGAGAAAAACGAATACTTTTTATAAACAAATGAAATAAAAAATTCAAATAAAATTGATGATATTATTACATAGTTAAATTACTAACTTGTTCATTTCACTTTGTAATCCATCCAAACTAAATCAACAAATAAAACAAATATAAAAACTAAATTTGGCTTAATCTAAATTTCGAGTTTGTAGGTCAATTTTTGTGGTAGGCATATAAATCGGTTTGCTAAGAAAATGACCAGTATCGGAGCAGTAGTTTTCTAGTTATAAGTTAAGCAAGCTCACCTTCATTTTTGTGGTTGTAAGTTGCAAAATCATGCAAATATAAAAATGTGAGCAAAATACCAGGCGCCCAGAATGACTCAGTAAGCAAATTTTGATTCTAGATATTTTTTAAAGCCTTATAACTAGAAAACGGCTACATCGATTTCGTTCAAACTTTTTTTGAAATATTGTGAATTAATTCAGCTTTCAAACGAGGTATATTATGTGGGCGTGGCACCACCCATTTAGTTAATAAACGAGAAATATGATTTAAAAAGCCATTTTCTAAAAAAATGGGAAGTGCTACGCCCATTAATTTATCGATCCCGCAAAGCTAGAGAAATTTCCAAACGTTTGCAAAAAATTTGACCAAAATCGGAGCAGTAGTTTTCTAGTTATAAGCCAAGAAAGTTCACCTTCATTTTTATGATAATCATGCCAATATAAAAATGTTAGCAAAATACCAGGCGCCCAGAATACGTAGTAAGCAAATCTTGATTATAGATATTTTTCAAAGTCTTATAACTTTTTAACGGCTGCACGGATTTTGTTCAAACTTTTTGTAAAAGATAGTACATTAAATCAGCTTTCAAACGAAGTATATTATGTGGGCGTGGCACCACCCATTTAGTTAAAAAACGAGAAAATTGATTAAAAAGTCATTTTAAAAAAAATGGGCGGTGCCACGCCCCTAAACTAAATATCCCCGCAAAGCTGGAGAAATTTCCAAACGTTTGCGAATAATTTGATCAAAATCGGAGCAGTAGTTTTCTAGATATAGGTCAAGCAAGTTCACCTTCATTCTTGCGGTCGTAATTTTGAAAATCATGCAAGTTTGAACATGTTAGCAAAATACCAGGCGCCCAGCATACCCAGCAAGTAAATCTTGGTTTAAGGAATTTTTTTAAAGTCGTATAACTTTTTAACGGCCGCACGGATTTTGTTCAAACTTTTTGTAAAAGATAGTACATTAATTCAGCTTTCAAACGAAGTATATTATGTGGGCGTGGCACCACCCATTTAGTTATTAAACGAGAAATATGATTTAAAAAGTCATTTTCTAAGCAAATGGGCAGTACCACGCCCATCCATTCAACTTCCCCGCAAAACTAGAGAAATTTCCAAACGATTGCAAAAAATTTGACCAAAATCGGAGCAGTAGTTTTATAGTTATAAGCCAAGAAAGTTCACCTTCATTTTTGTGGTCATAATTATGATAATCATGCCAATATAAAAATGTTAGCAAAATACCAGGCGCCCAGCATACCCAGCAAGTAAATCTTGGTTTAAGGAATTTTTTAAAGTCGTATAACTTTTTAACGGCTGCACGGATTTTGTTCAAACTTTTTGTAAAAGATAGTACATTAATTCAGCTTTCAAACGAGGTATATTATGTGGGCGTGGCACCACCCATTTAGTAAATAAACGAGAAATATGTTTTAAAAAGTCATTTTCTAAGCAAATGGGCAGTACCACGCCCATCCATTCAACTTCCCCGCAAAGCTAGAGAAATTTCCAAACGTTTGCAAAAAATTTGGCCAAAATCGGAGCAGTAGTTTTCTAGTTATAGGCCAAGAAAGTTCACCTTCATTTTTGTGGTCATAATTTTGAAAATCATGCAAGTTTGAACATGTTAGCAAAATACCAGGCGCCCAGCATACCCAGCAAGTAAATCTTGGTTTAAGGAATTTTTTTAAAGTCGTATAACTTTTTAACGGCTGCACGGATTTTGTTCAAACTTGTTGTAAAAGCTTGCAAATTAATTCAGCTTTCAAACGAAGTATATTATGTGGGCGTGGCACCACCCATTTAGTTATTAAACGAGAAATATGATTTAAAAAGTCATTTTCTAAGCAAATGGGCAGTACCACGCCCATCCATTCAACTTCCCCGCAAAACTAGAGAAATTTCCAAACGATTGCAAAAAATTTGACCAAAATCGGAGCAGTAGTTTTATAGTTATAAGCCAAGAAAGTTCACCTTCATTTTTGTGGTCATAATTATGATAATCATGCCAATATAAAAATGTTAGCAAAATACCAGGCGCCCAGCATACCCAGCAAGTAAATCTTGGTTTAAGGAATTTTTTAAAGTCGTATAACTTTTTAACGGCTGCACGGATTTTGTTCAAACTTTTTGTAAAAGATAGTACATTAATTCAGCTTTCAAACGAAGTATATTATGTGGGCGTGGCACCACCCATTTAGTAAATAAACGAGAAATATGTTTTAAAAAGTCATTTTCTAAGCAAATGGGCAGTACCACGCCCATCCATTCAACTTCCCCGCAAAGCTAGAGAAATTTCCAAACGTTTGCAAAAAATTTGGCCAAAATCGGAGCAGTAGTTTTCTAGTTATAGGCCAAGAAAGTTCACCTTCATTTTTGTGGTCATAATTTTGAAAATCATGCAAGTTTGAACATGTTAGCAAAATACCAGGCGCCCAGCATACCCAGCAAGTAAATCTTGGTTTAAGGAATTTTTTTAAAGTCGTATAACTTTTTAACGGCTGCACGGATTTTGTTCAAACTTGTTGTAAAAGCTTGCAAATTAATTCAGCTTTCAAACGAAGTATATTATGTGGGCGTGGCACCACCCATTTAGTTAAAAAACGAGAAAATTGATTAAAAAGCCATTTTCTAAAAAAATGGGAAGTGCTACGCCCCTAAACTAAATATCCCCGCAAAGCTGGAGAAATTTCCAAACGTTTGCGAATAATTTGATCAAAATCGGAGCAGTAGTTTTCTAGATATAGGTCAAGCAAGTTCACCTTCATTCTTGCGGTCGTAATTTTGAAAATCATGCAAGTTTGAACATGTTAGCAAAATACCAGGCGCCCAGCATACCCAGCAAGCAAATTTTGATTTTAGGAATTTTTTTAAAGTCGTATAACTTTTTAACGGCCGCACGGATTTTGTTCAAACTTGTTGTAAAAGCTTGCAAATTAATTCAGCTTTCAAACGAAGTATATTATGTGGGCGTGGCACCACCCATTTAGTTAAAAACGAGAAAAATGATTTAAAAATCATTTTCTAAGAAAATGGGCGGTACCACGCCCATCAATGTATCAATCTCCGCAAAGCTAGAAAAATTTCCAAACGATTGCAAAAAATTTGACCAAAATCGGAGCAGTAGTTTTCTAGTTATAAGCCAAGAAAGTTCACCTTCATTTTTGTGGTCATAATTATGATAATCATGCCAATATAAAAATGTTAGCAAAATACCAGGCGCCCAGCATACCCAGCAAGTAAATCTTGGTTTAAGGAATTTTTTAAAGTCGTATAACTTTTTAACGGCTGCACGGATTTTGTTCAAACTTTTTGTAAAAGATAGTACATTAAATCAGCTTTCAAACGAAGTATATTATGTGGGCGTGGCACCACCCATTTAGTTATTAAACGAGAAATATGATTTAAAAAGCCATTTTCTAAAAAAATGGGAAGTGCCACGCCCATTAATTTATCGATCCCGCAAAGCTAGAGAAATTTCCAAACGTTTGCAAAAAATTTGACCAAAATCGGAGCAGTAGTTTTCTAGTTATAAGCCAAGAAAGTTCACCTTCATTTTTGTGGTCATAATTATGATAATCATGCCAATATAAAAATGTTAGCAAAATACCAGGCGCCCAGCATACCCAGCAAGTAAATCTTGGTTTAAGGAATTTTTTAAAGTCGTATAACTTTTTAACGGCTGCACGGATTTTGTTCAAACTTTTTGTAAAAGATAGTACATTAAATCAGCTTTCAAACGAAGTATATTATGTGGGCGTGGCACCACCCATTTAGTTATTAAACGAGAAATATGATTTAAAAAGCCATTTTCTAAAAAAATGGGAAGTGCCACGCCCATTAATTTATCGATCCCGCAAAGCTAGAGAAATTTCCAAACGTTTGCAAAAAATTTGACCAAAATCGGAGCAGTAGTTTTATAGTTATAAGCCAAGAAAGTTCACCTTCATTTTTGTGGTCATAATTATGATAATCATGCCAATATAAAAATGTTAACAAAATACCAGGCGCCCAGAATACGTAGTAAGCAAATCTTGATTATAGATATTTTTCAAAGTCTTATAACTTGGAAATGGCTGCACCGATTTCGTTCAAACTTTTTTTGAAATATTGTGAATTAATTCAGCTTTCAAACGAGGTATATTATGTGGGCGTGGCACCACCCATTTAGTTATTAAACGAGAAATATGATTTAAAAAGTCATTTTCTAAGCAAATGGGAAGTGCCACGCCCATTAATTTATCGATCCCGCAAAGCTAGAGAAATTTCCAAACGTTTGCAAAAAATTTGACCAAAATCGGAGCAGTAGTTTTATAGTTATAAGCCAAGAAAGTTCACCTTCATTTTTGTGGTCATAATTATGATAATCATGCCAATATAAAAATGTTAGCAAAATACCAGGCGCCCAGAATACGTAGTAAGCAAATCTTGATTATAGATATTTTTCAAAGTCTTATAACTTGGAAATGGCTGCACCGATTTTGTTCAAACTTTTTGTAGAATGTTGTAAATTAATTCAGCTTTCAAACGAGGTATATTATGTGGGCGTGGCACCACCCATTTAGTTATTAAACGAGAAATATGATTTAAAAAGCCATTTTCTAAAAAAATGGGAAGTGCCACGCCCATTAATTTATCGATCCCGCAAAACTAGAGAAATTTCCAAACGTTTGCAAAAAATTTGACCAAAATCGGAGCAGTAGTTTTCTAGTTATAAGCCAAGAAAGTTCACCTTCATTTTTGTGGTCATAATTATGATAATCATGCCAATATAAAAATGTTAGCAAAATACCAGGCGCCCAGAATACGTAGTAAGCAAATCTTGATTATAGATATTTTTCAAAGTCTTATAACTTGGAAATGGCTGCACCGATTTCGTTCAAACTTTTTTTGAAATATTGTGAATTAATTCAGCTTTCAAACGAGGTATATTATGTGGGCGTGGCACCACCCATTTAGTTATTAAACGAGAAATATGATTTAAAAAGCCATTTTCTAAAAAAATGGGAAGTGCCACGCCCATTAATTTATCGATCCCGCAAAACTAGAGAAATTTCCAAACGTTTGCAAAAAATTTGACCAAAATCGGAGCAGTAGTTTTCTAGTTATAAGCCAAGAAAGTTCACCTTCATTTTTGTGGTCATAATTATGATAATCATGCCAATATAAAAATGTTAGCAAAATACCAGGCGCCCAGAATACGTAGTAAGCAAATCTTGATTATAGATATTTTTCAAAGTCTTATAACTTGGAAATGGCTGCACCGATTTCGTTCAAACTTTTTTTGAAATATTGTGAATTAATTCAGCTTTCAAACGAGGTATATTATGTGGGCGTGGCACCACCCATTTAGTTATTAAACGAGAAATATGATTTAAAAAGCCATTTTCTAAAAAAATGGGAAGTGCCACGCCCATTAATTTATCGATCCCGCAAAGCTAGAGAAATTTCCAAACGTTTGCAAAAAATTTGACCAAAATCGGAGCAGTAGTTTTATAGTTATAAGCCAAGAAAGTTCACCTTCATTTTTGTGGTCATAATTATGATAATCATGCCAATATAAAAATGTTAGCAAAATACCAGGCGCCCAGAATACGTAGTAAGCAAATCTTGATTATAGATATTTTTCAAAGTCTTATAACTTGGAAATGGCTGCACCGATTTCGTTCAAACTTTTTTTGAAATATTGTGAATTAATTCAGCTTTCAAACGAGGTATATTATGTGGGCGTGGCACCACCCATTTAGTTATTAAACGAGAAATATGATTTAAAAAGCCATTTTCTAAAAAAATGGGAAGTGCCACGCCCATTAATTTATCGATCCCGCAAAACTAGAGAAATTTCCAAACGTTTGCAAAAAATTTGACCAAAATCGGAGCAGTAGTTTTCTAGTTATAAGCCAAGAAAGTTCACCTTCATTTTTGTGGTCATAATTATGATAATCATGCCAATATAAAAATGTTAGCAAAATACCAGGCGCCCAGAATACGTAGTAAGCAAATCTTGATTATAGATATTTTTCAAAGTCTTATAACTTGGAAATGGCTGCACCGATTTCGTTCAAACTTTTTTTGAAATATTGTGAATTAATTCAGCTTTCAAACGAGGTATATTATGTGGGCGTGGCACCACCCATTTAGTTATTAAACGAGAAATATGATTTAAAAAGCCATTTTCTAAAAAAATGGGAAGTGCCACGCCCATTAATTTATCGATCCCTCAAAGCTAGAGAAATTTCCAAACGTTTGCAAAGAAATTGACCAGTATCGGAGCAGTAGCTTTCTAGTTATAAGCTAAGCAAGTTCACCTTCGTCGTAATTTGCAAAATCGTGCAAATATAAAAATGTGAGCAAAATACCAGGCGCCCATTTTTTTAACTAAAAATTCATAAATAAAATTGTATTCTTTTAAATCATCAGATAGCCCTATAGGTTTATACGTAAGTAATAGGTTTGGCATGCTTTTCTTTATTTAAACTTATTTTTATTTTTTATTTTTTTTTGGTAATTTGTTACACCCTTCTTTCGTTGATACATTTAATGGATAAAGTGAACTTTTGTTGCATTTTAACTGATTTTGAAATTTTTATTTTTATAATCAAAAGAAATTTTCATGAATTAATGGCCTCAACTGTCGATTTCTCATTTCTTAAATAGAGACTTGAGTTTAGAAATTAAGAACGTATGTACAGAATGTCGTCTAAATGTTTCAAAATTAAGCGGACCTAATTTCTAAGGCACCTAAGGCTTCCGTTTTAGTAATGCAAACGTTAGAAAAAACCTTGTAGACAGCCACTGCAAAATGAAGAGCATTAAACTAATAATAACAACAATTTGAAATCACTTTTATATAATAATGAATGTTCTTATTTTTCTTTTATTAGGCCTTATGATAACGAAGAAGAGTCAAAAATATTTACCATTAGTAGAGAAAGTTTTTAATGTGGATCACGGATTTTATTATGTCATTACACATAAAGGAGACATCGTTTTATTCCGTGGTTGCATTAAAGTCATTTAAAAACACTCTAATACACTCCACATCTGCAATAGTGGGCGTGACAGCTATATGATTAAGCCCTCTAATATTATTAATATATGCCACTAAATCTATATAAAAGTGTTAAATACTTCCATACATATACGTATATGGTGGTGGATCACAACGTATTTGCCCCGAGTCTTTAAACAAATTATTGAAATGCAATATATGTATGTATGTACGTATGTATAAATGGCATATACAGCTGTAATCGTACACTCAGGTTTCTCTTATAACTGCTATGTAACAGTATGATGATATTTAAGATTTTGAATGTTTTTGATGTTTGAACCAAATTATCAACAAAATGGATTTTCTAAATATGTTTACGACTGCAGCTTATATATGCATTTATCTAATTCAAAACACACAAATATTTATCATATATTAACAACTAGTAAGACAACAAATAATTTATATAATACATGAGAATTTCTCAATGGATGTATAAAATGTTCTTATTTTATAATACATAAATACTTTTCTAATCAACGAGTGTTAAATTAATCAATTGTGCGATAATTTTTGACTTGCAGCGGTGAGAATAACACCAGTGATGGGCGGTAAACGTTTTAAAATTGATCATCCATTTATTTATGTCATTAAATCAACACAAAATTTAACATTATTCTGGGGACTCCTCTTCAATATATAACGATTATGTTTTAATGTATCATTCTCAGAACACATGTGCACATAATGTTTTTTTTCTTAAATTACAATCGATGTAAATAAAATACTTTTTTACACTCTAAAATAATAATAAAGTCAAAAGAAAAGGCTTTATTTGGCTGAGGCCAAATCTTGAATACCCACCATCGATACACCACAGTTTCTCAAGAATTAAGAAAATTTATGAAAAAAATTTTTTGTCGATTTTTTCCAATTTCAATACCAGCCTGCGTAGAAACTCTATCAACACTTCGGTCAAGTGTGAACTAGTTGTCCTAATTTTTGTAACCAGGAGAATGATAACCACAGAACACGGACAGATGGACAAGGGGATAGATAGACTCATGTACATATGATGGTGGGTAGATTAATAATGATAATATGTCGAAGATTTTTAATAAAGTTTATCTATATACAACAATAACAACAATATATACACGCTGTGTTTTTTTCATTCAAATTCAAGAATAGATTCAAGAACTATTTGGTAAGTTAAAGCCTTTAATTGGAAAGCACTTTTTCACATAAACTATATATACAAAGTGGGATTAGATCGAAAAGGTGAGATTTAAAAAATTTATTTAAATTATATATACCTATTTCATGGGTACATGCAAGTGGCACCGAGAGAATTTTTATTTTTTTTAACCGATATTCAATATATAACTGGGACAGACCGACCACACATCAAGTATTAGTTATTTAAAACAATTGCTCATGGGCTGGCATTTCTTTAAAACATAAAAAATAGAAATAAATTAAACTACAACGTCAGCAAGACATAAATAAATAATAAAAAAATTGTGCGTTCTCCAAAATGGGTAATTTCTCTATTTCACGTTCCTTCATTTAATTTTTTATTACAGAAACAAAAAAAAAAAAAATATATTCCATCGTAATGAAAAAGTGAAATAAAAAAATTAAGTCCACATATTTCCATTTTGCAGAAATTTCTGTAAAATTCGTAATTTTTTATTCATTATTAACCGTATTATATGATATTGTGACGACCATGGATGAAAAGAAATTTGAGGACACTATCGACTTACTCGGTGAAATTCTGTATAATGAAATCAGTTATGACTATCCGAACCAGAATATAGTATATTCGACGACGTCTCTTGCAATGGCTTTGGGAATGGTGCGCTTTGCAGCTACAGGACATACGGCTAATGAATTACATATAGCGCTTGGATTCCCCGATGAAACACTACAAGATGTGTCTAGGGCATATGGAAACTTTTTAAGAAAATACAATAATACCAAGTACTTCGAGATACATAATAAAGTGTATATGAGGGAGTTGGAGTCAGCGCAACAAAACTTTACGGATATAATGCGGGACGAATTCAAAACAACCACAATCAATATCAATTTTACAGAAAGCGGCGCTATAACCAGATTGAATTCATGGATAGAACGTCAGACGTATGGTCGTTATAAAAGTTTTCTGAAACCGGATTATTATTATACGCGAACAGTCATCGCTTTTGTGAACATTGTGCTTTTTAAGAGTGAATGGCAGTTCAAGAACGACTTGGAAGGAAGCGTACAAGAGGAATACGAGTGTAAATTGAATGGCACATCTAGCATAAAACTTCCCGTATATATTGGACCAAACTTTTCGGAAGAAAACGAAATGTGGGAGGGTTATGCTATAGAGTTGCCCCAAGCCAAGTCCAACCGATCACGCCTTTCGTACGCAACTCGTACGGATGACCGAAAGCCGGATGTTAGACGTGTTGGAGTCCAATCTCGCAATATTATTAGTAAGCATACGCCTTTCAACACACAAAGCTGGCCCATACAACAATGTCGCGCCGAAGCTGAAATAGAATTAAGCAATGTCCTTAAAAGGGTAAATTACATCATGTTGACTAACCTACACATATGAATTTATGTAGAGTACCGCCAAATTCGCTCCTTTTTTCCTGTTTTCGCTACTCTCTTAACTTACGAGAATTCTTTTCAGTTGGGCATGGCCGGCATGTTCAGTAAGGAAGCTCTATTCGCAAACATATTGGGATCCATGAAATCATTAAGAGTATTACGCGTTCGACATAAAACAACCATGGATTTGGATAGTAAAGGTTCCGATGGTATTGGCCTTACAGGTAATTCTAATACGCATTACAAGTCGTACGTTCAGTGGGTGTAGGAGGCATTTTTAACACGTAAGAAAATTAAATTAGGCTTACGCCAATTCTTAAGCACCCTTCACATCCATGATAGTGGGCGTGGCAGTTGATGATTACGCTCTCTAATAGTGTACTCGTATGTATTACGTATCATCTTGAAAGTCGAGTTTTACATGGAGAATGTTTTTTTGTAAATTGTGGGCGTGTCTGTTATTCGGCCATGCCCACTTTTGGCACATCGAGGGAGAAAATATTTATAAATATACATACCAAATTTCAAGGTTATAGCTCAATTTTCGTGGCATATAATTAGATTTTTGTCGATAATGGGCGTGGCTTGTGACCCATTTTGTTCATTTTAAATAGCGATCTGCTACTACTGCGATCTGAAAGTAAAAATGTCTGTACAAAATTGAGCTCAAGGGTGTCTGACGCCTCATGCTGGGCATTCCAAACGGAATGACCAACTTAGTATAACCCTCGTCTGATGTGGAGGGTATATAACAAGTTGCAATCCACAAAAACTTCGGGATAGGATTTTAATTTTGTATTTTGTATTAATTTTTTCATTTTTTTAATACCCTCTACCACAAAATGGCAAGTTTATTGAAGTCCTAAATTTAAGTGCCACACCCACCTTTAATCATACCGGCCGAATAAGAATATAAATCGCAATCGATTTGCTTTTTTGCTTTTTCAGTTGTGCAATTTACCGCAGAACTAAAAGTGAAAAAGAAGGGGAATGAAGCGAAAGAAGAGAAAGATAGGAAAGAAGGGAAAAAGGAAGAAGAGGAAGAGGAGGAAGAGGACGAGGAATGGACATAGTAGACATGTACACAAATATGGAGTTCTCCCCCACTACATCATATTGAATCTTGATTGAAAATCAGCTTTTTTTTACTACATGTATGTCACCACAGGTAAAAAGAAGTGTAAACGAAACATGTGGGTGTGTATATATATATATATCTTTTATGCATGTTTTTCAATATTGCATTAATGTAGAAAATTATCGATATTTAATAAACACTATGAAAATTAGGATCAACTTAATAACTACGCGGAACAATTACGAACCAACATTTTTCGGTGGTGGTCTATAAATGCCCACAACGACAGCATGATCGCGCTCGTACGGCTCTAGGGTTATTTGTTCCTGGGGTTTTAATTTGTCTGCTTGCATTTTTTTCACTTCAGCTGCAAACACCGCTTCCGGTTGTGCCGTGGAATCAATGCAAGATGCCTTTATCGATATAACGAAATGACCGCCATTTTTCAAGAAATGCTGTGCATTTAAAGCTACTATACGTCCCTGATCGGGCTGTGCTACGTCCGCAAATATGGTATCGACCATGCCAACAAGCATACGGTACTTGTGGGGATGGCGAGCATCTTCAATAATAGGTATTATATTTGTACGTTTCTTTGCTACATTAATTAGATCACGTCCGGAACGATGTGAGAATTCGACTGCATATACTAATCCTTCGGGACCAACTACATCTGATACATGAGACACTGTTGTTCCAGAAGCAGCACCCAAATACAATACTTTAGAACCGGGTGGCATGTGAATTTTATCTACGCCACCCAATATGGCGGCTGCTAATTTTGAACGGAAGGGATTCCACACTCTGTATTCCACTTTTTCACCATTCGTTTCAACCGATATACGTTTCTCGCCATAAACTTCAGAGCCGGGCACAAAATTGCGAGTTACTAAAGCGTCCTCTTTGCCACGAGCTATGAAAACGCCTTCATGGCGATGAGGCTCAATTATAACAGTTTTACCGCCTTTAAAACCACCAGGGCGGCCGCCACCTCGACCACCACCACCACCTCGACCACCACCACCACCTCCACCTCCTCGTCCCCGTCCACCTCCACCGCCTCGACCTCGACCACCGCCACCAGCACCGAAACCACGACCACCACCACCACCACCACCGAAACCACGACCTCCACCACCACGTCCACCTCTGCCACCTCCACTTCCACGACCACCGCCACCTCCGCCACCGCGAGGAGAAAAACCGGGTTTACCCATAGTTATTTAAGTAAAATATTATCAAATTACAGCACGTTAAAACAAGACCAAACACTAAGAACAGCGTATAACACGTGCAGTGTATAGGTACAGCAAGCAGCAACTCTGATGTCAATGTAGCATGTTGCCAGATTGTAAGTAAATGCGTGAAGTTATAAAGACGTGCAACCGAAACAGTGTAAGCTCTCTTTAAGAAAAATTCATTTTTAAATAAATAAATCGATGTATACATATACATAAATATATAATAATTTGCTTTCAAACTAAATAGAAATCATAGCTCACATGTACCCAGTAATCGAAACCGCAAAACCTTCTTAGATGAGCTGAATTGCTTACACAGCATAAAAGCGAAGCGCAGCGTTGTAAAATTACGAATCATCCGTTACTTTTTCAGAAATGTTGATCAATTCAAACTTCTCCTTCTCTCCTTCGTCATGTTTCGTGCATTCAAGAAAAATTCAATCAGTTTTATTATTCCTACCACATGTTCCCTTTATTTTAAAATGTACACAATTTCCTTTTTTAATTTCCCATATAATTGCTTTGTCTTCAATATAAGATTACATTAACGCAAACATATAAAAAACATTGGCAAACATAAGTACAAGTACATATTGCAGCAATTTATTTATTGTATAGTTTACCAACTAGGTGTTGGAGAGGCTGAGGATGAAAATCAGTACGATGTGGACGGCAGCGTACATAAAAAAAACTGAAGAACTTTAGACTGAATAATGTCTTATATGTCAACGGATATCCTAAACCATATTTCTTTACCTAACGATACAAACCTGTGTTTATTGATCAAGTGTTTTAGGCTGGGTGACATTAGTAATGTAAAGGACTGAAAAGCTGAAGACCGTTTAGAGAAATGTTGTCAATTTAGCCAACAATACAAACTCGGAAAATCATTCCATTCTCTCTTGCTTTGGAAATAATTTAAATCCACAACACATAAAATTTAACACATGCATCACCTGTATTTAGAACACGACAATTTCTGGCCACTTTTAAGACTCCCGTCTCTATAAAGTACGTATTTATATTTTTCCAATGCGTGTTATGTTGCTTTTGATTCTTTTGCCCCCAAAAAAAAATTCAATTAACGCTGAGACACTCATCATTATCACAATCATTTTGAAAAGTGAGTGTTGACGCTTTGATTGGACTCCAGTACATGGTCAGGGCCGACTGTAACATTACTGCTGCTGGGTCTTCTTTTATTGCCTGTGCTTACGAAACTATACGAACTTGCTTGTTTGCTGTTGTCCGTATTAGTGTTAATGCCTGCACTGGCCACAATGGATGAATTGGAATTGACCGCTCCCGTCATTATGGAGAAGTTTTTCTGTAGCGTTACGCTATTTCTACGCGTACCGTAAGTAATTGGTGCTATAGGTGATCCTGCTGGTGTTATTGACGAACTGGGATTTGATCCATAGTCATTATCCTCATTTAAATAGATGTCCATGTGGTCTACAGTATCGGCATTAGCGAAATTTTGATCTCGCCTTTCACTCTTCTTCCATAAATAATAGAATTGTACCAGCTCACGCATGGTGCGTGTCCGTACCTTGATTAGAAAAAGTCTACATATTACTTGCATGCACTCTTGTATGAGTTGCGAGTTTGTTTGTTTATAGATTTTCGTTCGTTGGAAAGGATTAGAAGAAGGAAAGAGGAAAGAGGGATCAATGCTTATAAATGTTGAATGCGGGAATGTCAGGACTGGTTGGGGAAGACCTCATGTGGTAAATTGTTCCCCAAGCGAGCGTGTGTGGTGTAATGAGTAGAAATCCCAATTACCTGATATTGGCGGATTTTTAAAAAATCTTTGCCGTACTTTTGTATGCCTTCCTCAAACTTTTGACACTCCTCCTCCGACCATAAACTCATGGTGTCATTGAGCGGCAGAGCGTTCAAACGTTTCCGGCGTAATGCTTCCTTAAAGTCGTAACCACATTGCACTAGTAAATGGAGAGCCTGCAACCAAGCATTTTTTATGTAAAACGCATGGTTTGACAAGTTGAAATTTACCTGCTCATTATCTTTAACCACGCCATTCGTATCAGCATCCAGCGCGCAGGATGCTGCGGTGTTTCTTTCCTCCTCTAATGTTGGCGCAGCATCATCATCATTTGCCGTGTATTCGTCATTTGCGATGGCCTCATCATCATCGCCCAAATTGGGCTTGATTTCGCGTATTTTTAGTAAGTACTCTTCAACCTCTCGTTCGCTTACTTGACTGGGTTCCCATATCAATTTGTCTTCGTTTTCGTACGGCAAGATGTCGCCGTACTGTGACAAACCCGTCGGTATTGTGGCCTGATATAGAGGACCCACCATTATTTTCTTTTTATAATCGTCATCCTCTTCCTCCAATTCATCATCGTCATCATCAGCCACATCATACAACATTTCCAAGGGAATGTCTACAATTGTGGATGATAGAAATTTCGGAAATGGGAGTTGACTCCAACTTACCTTTGCCAATACGGTTTACCACCGTATTATTGATGACCACACTATTGAACGTGCCCTTTGGATATAAATCTAAGAGATGAGTATGTCGCACTGTAACCGTGCCCGGCTCCACAGAATTGCACTCGTCAGCATCTTTGGTTTCCTCGGGTGTTGAGGCTTTTGAAACCGATTGTACCGAACTTATCACTTCATAGTCGTCGTCGTCGTCATTGTTGCGCTCACCGTATGGTGCCTCCTTTTCATCACCACTCTCGATCACAATAATTTCCGTTTTTCGTTCATTACTGTCCGAAAGGATTTCCTGCTGACCGACATCACCCTGACTGTGTATTCTTAAGCTCTCTTTTTCGGAGTCAACTCTATGTTTAGTTTTTTTACGTTTCTTCGACTTTTTCGATTTTTTACGCACCGGTTCTGTTTGTGTTGGTGGCGGTAATAGGGGTGGCGGTGGTAAAGCCTGATATTTGGCCAACAGTTGATCCAGTGGCATTTCGCCTTCTTCCTTTAAAGTATTGATTTCATCTTGGGGATCTTGCGCTTCCATAGCTGCCAACGCTTCCTCTTCATTTAATGTTTGTTCGTCATCGAAATCGTTAACCATCATTTCAATAGTGGGCTCAAAAGTGGCATCGTTTGCACCACTGGTAGCCTGAGAGGTAGTTGAAGACGAGGACGGTGACATGGGATCTGATATATTATCACTTGACGCCGTATTCGGTGAATTATTGCGTTTCTCTCGTTTATTTATTATTATTGTTGTAGTCGGTTTGTTTGGTTCATGCTCTGGCATGTCTCTGTTGTGTTCAGCTTGTGCAGTGCCATCATTTTTAGCCGCCTTTTGCGCCTTAACATCAATCACTTCTGTTTGCATTGATACTGATCATCTGTCGCATTAATATAAAACTGAAATAATCTAAAAATAAGTGTAACTTTTTTCCTCTTTGTAATCCAGTACACTTCTGAAATTTCTTAAAAATAAAACTTCGTACCGACGGCCAAAAAAAAAATAAAAACTGCGTTACGACGCCGCCAGCTGTATATGTAAAATCAACAGATGTGTTTCATTTGGGGAATGGTGCCAGACTTCTGGCATTTGATTTCCGGCAACCCTTTTCAGGATGTGCAAGAAATTGTGCATTTTATAAAAATGTGCGCAACATTAGCGGAGGCTGGTTGGGATGTTCTGAATTAATTTCTGAATTAATTTTCACCTTTGGAGCAGCAAAATTTTAAATTCAAATTTCACCAGCTGGGCAAAACCCCCCAAAATTATAGTAATAAGGTTAGTATGCCAAAAATAGGCGTAGTTGAATAGAGACGCACATAATTTACAAAAAAAATCTATTTGCTTGTACATGGTAGGAGTAGTAATCAACTATATATGCCACACCCTTTATACTCAGAGGTGCAGTTATCTTTCAAACTTCACAAGTTCTATGAAAAAAATCCTTCAAAATTGCTTCTTATTAGATTTTGACTGATTTGGCACAATTTTCGCCACATTTAGAATGGACAGAGCAGGTAATGATTGCTTCATATATTCTGAATGTTCTCCGTTGGGTTTAACAAAACATGATTCACATTGAACGCAAAATTTAATATGATTAATAAGACAATAAATAAATTATTTTAACAAATTCGAATGGTATTCTTTCCCATGACCACAATAACTCCTTCATCTTGAATTTCTTTGAGAGCATCTTCGAACTGTTCTTTTGTAATGAGCTGAGAAGGAAAACAAACATAATGATCATCATATCTGGATTATGAATCCGGGTTTTATGAAAGCTTACAATTTGCGAAGCGTCCTTAATTTCTTTGAACAGCTTTTGATAGGGTATTGTGGGCGTTTTGCCCTTCTTCTGGAGTAGTTCCTTAATGGCAGCCACCAAATCAGCGCGTTTTTTGCGAGCTGCCGTGGAGAGGCCAGTGGTCAGTATGCCAACATCTATTTTACCCGACAACGGATCGGTAGCTGATTGTTTTAGAGCTTCACGATGTAACCTAATAATATTTCAATTTTATTTGATTAATGAAAATTGAAATTTGTTACGAGTTGTGTAATAGTAAGCACCTCCAGGCTTCCTCCACGTCGCGAACGGTTACTTGTTGACTTAAACGGACTTTGGCATGAGCCTCGGATAAACGAATTAAACTTTCCAATTGTCTGGGGTAGGCAGATATTTGTCCTCTGCCAGCACCCACTTTGCGCATGTCAACGTAAGCTTGTATTAAGCGCTGCTGGGCCTCTTCCGTTAAGGTGGGCGCAATATGTTCACGTGCGTAAGCTAAATAATCACGTAGTACACCCATGTCCTGGAAAAATATTGCAAATTTTAAAAACATCCCAAACATGAAAAATACTTCTCCATGTTACATACAAATAGTGTGTCCTCCTCCTCGTGGCGGGTCACATAATATAAGGACACCAAATGATTAGCTAAACGTCGATCAAAAAGTTCATCTTGGGGATCCAACACCAAGAAGATTAGATCAAAACGCGACAGTAAAGTGTGCGGCAAGTGTACGTTGTCTATAATGTTCTTCTTTTTATTCCACTGAGATTCGGCTGGGTTGGCGGCCGCCAAAATGGAAGTGCGGGCATTCAACTGGCATATAATGCCAGCTTTAGCCACACTTAAGGTTTGTTGTTCCATAACTTCGTGCAAAACACTTCGGGTGGCGTCGTTCATTTTGTCAAATTCATCAATACAACAAACGCCATTATCGGCCAACACCAGAGCACCACTGAAATGTACGTATTCGTCATTGGTTCGGTATGATGGAGCTTCAAGCTCCAAGACAGACTTACGTTTGCAGCACTAATTGCCTGGTTTCGGGATCTTTGGTAACATAGGCTGTAAGACCTACGGCCGAAGATCCCCGACCCGATGTATACTGAGACCTGGGCACCAAATTGAACACGTACTGCAACATTTGAGATTTTGAAGTGCCCGGATCTCCGCACAACAATATATGAATGTCCGATCGGAAATTTTGCCTGCCCATTATGGCTTGCTTCTTCTTCGTGCCGCCAAACAGTTGCAGCAGGATGCCCTTTTTTATGTCATCATTCTCGTATATAGATGGAGCGATAGCACGAGCCAAACGATCGTAAATGTCCGGCTTTTGTGATAAAACGCGCAGCAATTCGATACGTTCCGGTGGGAAAATATGATCTTTACTGTGGAGGTTCATCAAAAAAGAAAAAAAGAAAAAGACATATACACTGCACTGGGCTATGAACCACATTGAAAGTTCTTACCCTTCTTCATCCTCATACAATCGCTTATTATCAACTTTACGAAAATGCACCACATCGATGTGTGTTTTATAAACACTCTTCACTGTGGAAGTGTTGCCAGAAGTTTTGATAGCTGTGGCCCGATAAATACCCGTTACGGTTATACGATCTCCTGGCTGTACATTGTCCACCAAATCATTATGAGCATATAGCAAAACATTATGAGGCGTCTGTCCGGCAGCCATATCATCTGGTGACTCTTGCAATTTAATCAATTGTTTGTCCGTGAACTCGGAACGATTGTGTACTAAATGGAAGCAGTGATTGGTGTTGCAATTGGTGCAGAGCGTTGGTTGAGCTATGCGGCCACGATCCACTTCAACGGTGGTCGAAAAATCGCAAATGTTACATTTGAAGAACGCTTCCCGCATTTCCGGTATAACATTTGACGTTCGTATAACCATGCCGCAAACACTAATTAATTGATCCATATCCTCAGGATTCAGCGAGCGCATGTTGCGTGTTCGGTCCGCATTAAAGGGCCGCACTTGAATTTGATGTTCTAAAACGGCGGCCGGATAACGTTCAAAGAACATCTCATTAATGGCCATATCAAAACTGGGTATCACCTCCTGGGGATAGCAAATCAACTGACGATACAAATTCTCATCGAACGACTTTATGTGGGCGCAATTTAAATTCAAATACGGTTCCTCCAGCGTGTGTATATCTTCCAGCTTTTGTAAATATAACGGTTGATTTACATCGATATTCTCAGAGATTTCATCTTGTTCAACTGTCGGATCAATAAAGCGCAACAGAAATTGCTTAAATTTTGTTTTGCAATGACTGATCACGACATTGGTACCCCACACCACCATCTGGGGTGTGCCAGAAGCTTCTGACATTACATCTGATGGACCGTCAGATTGTCGTTCGGGTATAGCATCCAACTGAAATGAATAAATTCAATAAATAGAAAAAAATATGCACCAAAAATATTCACTTTGTACTTACGCCACCTATAGCAACCTGCCGCATTTTCTTTTCGGTGCGTATGTCCGGACGTGGTCGGACAGGTGTGCCTCTTATACCTGACCGTGGCGTTCTAATGGAACCCAATGAACTGGGTGTGCCATAATTTAAGGGCGAACTTATGTCAATCTCACTAACAGGTGCTGCCATAGCTCTCTCTGGACTGGTGGCTGCCACAATTGCATTAGCCGGGGATGTGGGCGGTAAACTAACATTGTCCGATTGATTGTTTCGAACCGCCGGTGGCCCCATGCGCATAGGAGTATTATTCTCTGCAGCATTTGTGGCTGCTAATAAACATACTTTATGTAATCAGGGGTGAGTAAAATAATTTTAATAACTCACTGCGTGTAGGAGTTTTTTGGCCTCCTGCCGTTGCATCAATATTTTCGGACATATCAAACAAATATCAATAAAAATAATTACACAGAATTCTGCGCTTTTGCCATACGATTTGGCGCGTATTTATATGCGTAGTAATTTAAAAAATTTGGTAGCACTGAACAAAGCACGAACCAAATCGTTCGTTCATGTAGATTAAGTGCTTGAACACAATAGAGCTGCAACCGCACAAAATTACTCTCTTTTTTTTTTAAAAAGCACAAATGTCGTATTTACCAGAGACTTTTAAAAACCGAGACGGAGTGTCGCTCTCTTAAATACTTGCCGGCAGAATCTTAAGACAAATTGTAGGTCACTATCGTACGGTCAAAGTTATCGTAAAAAAGCACAAATATCGTATGTACCGAATTCGTTCCACTGACTTGTTCTATCAAATGTGGGTGGTTTTTTTTGATTTTATACAATTCTTAAAGACTCGCTTGATACGTTTCTGCAATAAAAAATTTTTGAAAAAAAAACTTTACAAAACATCAAGAAAACATGTATAAAGGGTCGAAAAGTGGAAAAGTGGAACGAAGAACGTAATAGAAAACAGCCTTATTTTCATTTATTAATTACATATTCATTCATTCATAATATATGAAATTACATACGCATAACAAGTCAGTGGAACGAATTCGGTAAATACGATATTTGTGCTTTTTTAAGATAACTTTGACCGTACGATAGTGACCTACAATTTGTCTTGAGATTCTGCCGGCAAGTATTTAAGAGAGCGACACTCCGTCTCGGTTTTAGAGGTCTCTGCTGCTGCTAATATCCAATTTGACATGTGATGCAGAGCATTATGAAATTTATGTTCCATACGGTTTATCGATGCGGTGTCATCTTTTTATTTTCACATCACTAGTTTTTATTGTTTACTTTAGGAGAAGTGGTCGTGTTGTCAACGTCATTTTAAATTCACTTGTCTTGTCTTGAAGTCTTCAAATAAAGTAATATTTTTTCTTTGGCATAAGGGTTTCAAAAATATACATATTTTTTTCAATTGCGTAAATTTAAAGTTAAGAAATTCGTTTATTTAATACAAACGCCTAAAAGAAGCATGTTGCTCTACCCTATAAATTCTTAATTCTTCTAAGAATCGAAGCCCAGAAAAAGTGCTAAATTATTGATAAAATATTTTATGTATGTGTGTAAGAAATATATTTTTTTTTAATAAAATTTACATAAGGAGAGCTACTAAGGAGTACAATTTGAAAATACAAATGAAAGCAAACAACAGTGGTATATATAAGTTGGCCTATGTGGTGGAAGCGACCCTATTACAATAAAAGGGAGTTTTATGCAAAAAAAAGTGCCTCAACAGCAATATTGTTCATACCATAAATATGTCAAGTGAAGAGCTGCTTTATACAAAGGTATTTATATGGATTCATAAATTCATACAAAGGTTATAATGTGAGAGAAGGTTAACTTGTAACTAATAAAGAAATTCAATCTAGAAAACGAATTCCAAACACACACACACACATTTTAAAACGGTAAAAATGTCATTATTATGATCTGATATTAATGCTAATTATTGAAGGGAAACTTGCCCTACTTTTCAAATAAAATATATCTTCTTTCTTGCACACCACGTCTTACATGCCTACTGCACAAATACATCGGCGTGCAGTGTAACATGAATATTACTGAGAAGGTGTACAAGTGTAGATTATATTCACCTAACCAATCATCCAGCAAATATTACCGCGTAATATGCACGCTTTTGTTTTTGCTTTTAGCAAAACTAACACCATTACTATGTAAACTGGCAATGAATGATTGATTTTCAGATCATAACGTGCCCATTAGTAATAAAAATTGTACGTGTGTATGTTAACCTTACTTTCACAAGCAATCTCAGTAGAAACTTTCTTTATATTCTTACATTATATACATATTTAAGGGTTGTAAGGTGTGGCTGCCACACCCCGACACAGTATGGCAGAGTGGAACTGTACTAGATGCCTACCGGAAAGGCAACACTTCTTTACATGTAGAGTTGGAGAGCGGCGAAAAAATAGATGTGAATATAAAGTCGGACGGCAGTGATTTGCCGCCACTACGAAATCCCGCCATTTTAATCGGTCAAAACGACTTGACGTCATTATCATACCTACACGAACCGGGAGTATTGCACAATTTGAGGGTACGTTTCTGCGAACGCCAAACCATTTATACATACTGTGGCATTGTTTTGGTGGCTATTAATCCGTATGCCGAACTGCCACTCTATGGACCGAGCATAATACGAGCATATCGTGGCCGTTCAATGGGCGAATTGGAGCCTCATATATTTGCTTTGGCTGAAGAAGCTTACAATCGTTTAGAGCGTGAACGGTGTAACTTGAGTATTATTGTTAGCGGTGAATCGGGAGCGGGCAAGACGGTATCAGCCAAATATGCGATGCGTTATTTTGCTGCCGTCGGCGGTTCAGAATCGGAAACTCACGTGGAACGTAAAGTGTTGGCTTCGTCTCCGATAATGGAGGCATTCGGTAATGCGAAAACTACCCGCAATGACAACAGTTCACGATTCGGAAAGTTCACGAAACTGCTATTTAAAAATAATATGGGTGTCATGCATTTAACCGGTGCCAACATGCACACGTACTTATTGGAAAAATCACGAGTAGTATTTCAAGCGGTGGGAGAACGCAATTATCATATATTCTATCAGTTGTGTGCTGCAAGGAAGCAACATCCCGAATTGATTTTAGGTAGAAAAGTTTATATTAAAGCATACGTGAATTACGTGTGTCTCTGTTTCCATCTCTACTTTTATTAGATCATCAAGATAAGTATCAGTATTTGAAAGCAGGTCGTTCACCCGACATTGAGAAAATATCTGATAAAGAACAATTTAAAGAAACACTGCAAGCTATGAAAGTATTGGGCTTTGACGGTCGACAGGTGAATATATGCGTGATTACGTGATGAGTAATTAATGGGATTAAAAACTATTTACAGATTTCCGATGTATTGAATATATTGGCGGCCATTTTACATTTGGGCAACATAAAGTTTGGCAATAAATATAAAAAGGCTACAGAAGAATTGGACCCTGACGGCTGCGATATATATGTATGCATGAAAAATTGATATTTTTGATTTTTAATGGAGTAAGAGAGAGTATTTGATGTGTTCTCCCTTTAGCAAGATGATTTGCATTTACGGGTTATGGGGGAATTGTTGCATATAAATTCCGAAGAATTACGCAAATGGCTGACCATGCGTCAAATTGAATCCGTTAATGAATTGGTCTTGATACCGAACAGTTTGGAGATGGCCCAGGCGGCTAAAGATGCATTAGCCAAACACATCTATGCGAAATTGTTTCAGTATATTGTTGGCGTCATAAATAAGGGCTTGAATAACGATCGCAAACAAAGCTACTTTATTGGCGTCTTGGACATTTACGGTTTTGAAACGTTTGAGGTGAATTCGTTTGAACAGTTTTGCATCAATTATGCGAATGAAAAGTTGCAACAACAATTCAATCAACACGTTTTCAAACTGGAACAAGAGGAATATTTAAAGGAGGGCATAACTTGGACTATGATTGATTTCTACGATAATCAACCATGCATCGATTTGATTGAAGCGAAATTGGGTGTTTTGGATTTGTTGGATGAAGAGTGTCGGGTGGGTTTTTACTACATAAATCACTCGATTGTATTGTATTCTTAAACATTTGTATGTGTTGCTCGTAGATGCCAAGGGGATCAGATGAAAGTTGGGCTGTTAAATTGGTGGACAAATGTAGTAAATTTGCACACTTTGAGAAGCCACGTTTTGGTAAAACGAGTAAGTAGCTTTTTCTTCCTGTTCGCCAATCTCTCCTTTTTCATATCCTTTTTCTTTGCTTTAGGCTTTTACATAAAGCACTTCTCGGACGCGGTGGAATATGTTGTTGATGGATTTTTGGAGAAGAATCGTGACACTGTTTCTAAGGAATTGGTCAATGTGATACGACAATCGGGGATGTCGTTGTGCAAACAACTAATGGAACTGGAAGAAATTGACACCTTGAGCATGGATGCCAACAAAACACAAACTTTGGGTGGTCGAGTAGTTATTAGTGCAGCTCGCAAGCAGGTATAAATTTCTATAACAAGTGATTCATAAGACAATTACCATTTTGGAAGGAAAGGTGTAAAGATGACAGCAGTGAAATGTATTTTTATTATTTTTATTTTTAGGAAAACACAGAAACGGAGACGCGTAAACGAGTTAGTTGTTATTCTTAAGTATATTTTATGAGTTAGTTGTTGTTTGTAACTAAAAAACTTGCGCTTCATACTAATTACTTCCTTGAATGACTAATATTTTTCTAACATCTTGCGGAATGCCAATTTATTAATATTCGATTATTCAAAAAATACCTGAGTACAACAGAACCCATCTTTCAAACCAAAAACAAATGAAAATATTATGTTCGGTCAACACCGGTCATAATTCCATAAATTTAATTCTCAGTAACCCGAGTCAAGTCACTCACTTTGTGAAATATCACTGCATGCAGGGGTGGTTCTAAAAAAGGCTTCTTCGGGTCCAAATTTGGCCCAACCAATTATTAAGCCAATTAACTATTCTTCACCAAATTTTGTCAAAAAATATTAATTTCTTGTCATAAAAAGACTTCTATTGTAAAAGGACCTTATAAGGGGATGGGTTCTAAAAATCATTCAATTCGGTTCATTTTCAATACGGTTCTTCTTTGCGCCAATACATGCCCTAAAACCAAATTTCATCGAAATATTTCATAAAATGCGACCCGTAGCTTGCAAACAAATTTATATTAACAGACAGATGGACAGACGGACGAGGTTAAAATGATTGAGATTTTGATTATAGGTCGATTAGTATAAGTGAAGGTGGGTGTGATGTTACAAACTTACCATTTGCCACAAATGGTGCAGGTTACAACAACTTCACAGGACTATTTATTTAATATTTTCGCTTGCATTTTAATGACATGTCTCTTTTATATCTATAAAATGTTGTGGTTAGAATATCGTAGAACAAATCCTGGGCAAATTAGTCTAACATTGAGAAATCTAACTCGTATTGGGATTGTCACAAAAGCATAACCTGAGCATGACTCTAATTAGTAGAAAACCTTCTTAAAAATTTTACTAACTTTCATATTTTTAAAATACCAGATCTTGCCCAATAAACAGCATCGCCGTTCTGTAGGTTCACAATTTCGTGACAGCTTGTCCTCCCTAATTGTTACGTTGCATGCTACCACACCACATTATGTGCGCTGCATTAAGGTGAGCATCAAAGAAGGAAAAAGTCTCCACTCAACTCCAAACTTGAAACTTTTCCTTTTTTTTTTTTTTTATTTCCCAGCCAAACGAAGAAAAGGTCGCCTTTAAATGGGAAGCTCCCAAAATTGTACAACAGTTGAGAGCATGCGGTGTACTGGAAACGGTACGCATATCAGCTGCTGGCTTTCCCTCACGATGGTTGTATATGGACTTTTATATGCGCTACCAGTTGTTGTGCCATCGTTCGCAAATCGTCAAAACGGACATGCAGGTGTCATGCCGCAATATTGTCACCAAGTGGATAACGGATGAAGATAAGTATCGTTTCGGCAATACGCAAATATTCTTTCGAGCTGGCCAGGTGGCCTATTTGGAACAAGTGCGCGCCAATTTGCGGAAAAAATATATAACTCTAGTACAGTCGGTGGTGCGCCGTTACATATGCCGCAAACGTTATCTACGTTTGAGGCGCACTGCTTTAGGTCTGCAACGGTTTGGTAGGGGCTTAATCGCTCGCCAGAAAGCTCAAAAGATGCGCGAACGCCGAGCGGCTATTATTATAGCGAAGTATGCCCGAGGGTGGCTGGTAAGAAGGCGCTATAAATGCCTGCGGCACTCTATATGCGGCATACAACAGTACGCTAGAGGTATGTTGGCCCGCAAACGTTTCCAGGAGGCCTTAGATCATCACCGGGCCATACAAATACAACGTTTCGTACGCGGCTTCTTGGCACGTCATCAATACCATAAAAGACGTCGCAGTATAATCATTTGTCAGGCGGCTGTACGTCGCTTCTTGGCTAGGCGGCAATTTAAAAATTTGAAAAGAGAGGCGAAAACCATTTCTCACATACAGAAGATGTACAAAGGATTGGAGAACAAGATCATAACTATGCAGCAGCGCATCGATGAACTGAATCACGACAATACGAAATTAAAGCAGAAAAATAGTGAAATTTCGGTCCTCAGGTACAGTTATTTCATTCTGCAACTGTAAGCGCATTATTATTTATTGTTTTCTCCCCCCCTACCATAGAATGAAATTAGAAATGAAAAAAACTTTAGAAAACGAATTGAAAAACCTAAAATTAATGGTAACGGAAAAAGATGATAAAGTTATGCATTTATTGGGACAATTGGAAAACGAGCGGGACGAAAAGATGATGTTGCTGGAAGATTCGGCACAGAAGCAGGAGCAATTTTCTCGGCAAAAAGAGATTTGGATTGCGGAGAATGATGAATTGAGGCGTCAGCTGGATGAAATGTTGGAACGAGCCAAACAGATTGGGGATAGCAACAAGCCAAGAAAGCAACGAGAGCGTCTAATATCTGAAGCGGAAACCAATGAGATACATGAGGCGTATAAGAAAGCTATCAAGGAAAAGGAAATTATTGAAAATGAAAATTATCTGCTGAAGGAGGAGCTGAGCAAGATCAGCAATGTGGGCAATAAGTCGGAATACAATTCGATGCTTGTCCATCATATGCGAACGAACAGTGATGCCTCCAGTCAAAATGGTGACGATGATATAGGATACAGTTCGGCCAAGAATACGCTGGAAATTAAACGCAGCTCGGCTACGACATCCATCGACAACAGTCAAAACTCTATGGAATTTTATCGGAATACCAGTCAAACGTCCTCCCCCAAATTTGATCACACCTCAATTATACTGAAATTGCGCAACTTACTGGAAGAGGAGAAACAGAAATACAGTTCCTTAAAGGATCAACTGGAAAAGGCCATCAGTCGCCAGAGACCAACGGAAGATGCTCTGCGAGTGTCCGAGCTGGAGGTGGAGAATGAAAAGTTACGTCACGATTATGAATTGTTGAGAGAGAGTATACGGCATGGTGCCGAAAAGCAAGAATTGGACGCTCAACATAACGCTCTACAGGAGGAATTGAAACGACGTCGCGACGAATGCATACAACTGAAAGCAGTACTGCAAGAACAAAGCCAATCCCTGAAATCATTCGGCCCGAACAGTTCCGATCCGAATAGCATTCAAGACAACGAACTGATGGATGCGTTCAATGCACAGAAATTGGTTAATCGCCAATTAGAGGCGGAGTTGCGGGCTCTGACCGAAGAAAATAATGCACATTTTGCCGAATTGACGCGACAAATCGAAGAGTTGCGGAAGGAGAACAACCAACTGCAGGATCTGTTGCAGGGTGACATTGATGAGAGCGTTAATCTGAAAGATGCGGAAGCTTTGCAGCAAAGCAATCGTTACCTGAAGCATGAATTGAAAAAGACTATGCTGCAATATTCGCTGGTTCAGGAAGAGTTGAATTCATTCCTGAAGAAATTCGAGGCCATGAAACATCGCAGCGAATGTTTAACACACAAACTACAAGAGCAGGGCATCACAGAGAAAGCTGTCAAAGCAGATAACAAGAGTTCCGATGTAGAAGTGGGCCAGCAAAGGGTCAAAACGTATCAAGGTAACAATTGAATCAACATTTTTATAATTTTTTATATAAAAATTGTTAACCATCTTGCAACCATCTTCAGGTCTTATGAAATTCCGCAGTGAGGATTTAGATAAAATATTTCAACAATTGGTTGTAAATATGACCACTAGAGTGGCCATAGGTTTATTGCCCGGCTTCCCCGCCTACATTATATTCATGTGTATACGGTAAGAAAAGCAATTTTAGCACAATTGATTGATTACTGTGAGTGTGTTTCTGCCTTAGCTACACCGATCTAATAAATGCCGATGAAGATGTACGCGAGTTGTTGAGTAAGTTTGTGAAACACATTAAAAAGGTTATACGGAATTCTTACGTAACTGAACATCGTACACTATGGCTGGTTAATTCTATAACGTAAGTTATGAAATTTTGACGCAATTGTTTCATAAAAAAAGGTCATGAATTTTTAAATCCACCATCGTATATATTACTCTGTCTAAACGTTTGCCACGCCCCAAAAAAAGGCGTTGGAAATCCCCCAAAATTGATCTAATTATGTATGTCTGTCCGTCTATTCTGCCTATTCTCTTTCCTGGTCGCAAAATTTGACACTTGGCCGAAGTGTTAGCAGTTCACTGAGCAAAGTGGGTCAAGCGACCCGCCACCGAGGCACCAAGATTTGAAAAAATAAAATAACTTTTCCGTATTACTTACAAAGTACAGAAGATAAATATAGTTTTTTATACCCGGCACCACTTGTGGCAACGTGTATATTAAGTTTGGGAGCCTTAAACGTTCAATTATACCGATCGAATCAGAATCAAGATGTGAATCGATTTTACCACATCCGTCTGTCTGTCTATGTAAAGTTATACGCAAGGTACAGGTTGCATTTTTTGAGGTTATGTATTGGCCCAAAGAGGAAACCTATTGAAAAGGGACCGATTTGAACCATTTTTAAAACCCTTCCCCATATAAGGTCCTTTTGTAATGAAAATCTTTATGGCAAAAAATCGCAATTTTTAATATTTTTTTACAAAATTTGAATCCCTGGACCACTTTTGGAACCCCTTTCCATATAATGATATTTTACAAAATGACTTTTATAGGGCACTGTCTGTCTTGAACTAACTGTAACATCATTGGTGGAACTAAGTGGTCGCCCTTGACCGACTATAACTATATATTTTTAATTGTTAATTTTGAATTTTAGTTTATTGAATTTGCTGAAACAATATGGAGACGTTCCCGATTATTTGCAATTCAATACAGAGAAACAGAAACTACAACAATTGAGAAACTTTAATCTATTAGAATATCGCCGCGTCGTATTGGAGATGATCACTAAACTGTATGAGGTTTTGGTGAAACAAATTGAAGGTCTCCTGGAGCCGTTTGTAGTGCCCGCCATATTGGAGAATGATGAAATACACAATCGCCAACAACATGGATTACGTGGTCGCATCACCGGCCCGTTAAAAAATAACTCTCCCGAACATGGTAAAGTTGCTGCCTGGAAACTACTGATAGGCCAGTTTGAACATTTCTACAAGCAATTTCTACATTTTGGTTTGGATTGCTGCTATGCGGATCAACTATTCCATCAGCTTATGTACTTTATATGCGCGGTAGCCATGAACTGTTTAATGTTGCGTGGCGACATATGCATGTGGGAAACGGGCATGATTATACGCTACAACTTGGGCTACATTGAGGATTGGGTGCGCGAAAAGCAAATGGTAAATAAGTGAAATAAATTTGGGAATTGCGCGCGTCGAATATTTTCGCATTAAAAACGTTTCTTTTTACAGTCAAATGATGTATTATCAGCCCTGGCCCCACTCAATGAAGTCTCACAGCTTCTGCAGTCGCGTAAGAGTGAGAAGGATGTACAAAGTATTTGTGACTTGTGTCCTAATCTCAATACTGCTCAAGTCTTGAAGGTAATTTCAATTTCGTCTTGTAATCGCAAAAAAAATTGAAATTGATTTAACGTTTCTCCTTATCTAACAAATGAAAGGTTATGAAATCATATAAACTGGATGATTATGAGGGTGAAATTACCAACACTTTCTTGGAAAAGTTGACAGAGAAACTAAACGATCGCCCAAGAGTGAGTGTAGTAACATCGGTAGCATATGAAAATTTCTCAGTAACATTTTTTTTAAAATATTTTTAGAAGGAAAATAATGACTTTACCATGGATCAAAAGTTTATACATCCGTTCAAAGTGGTTTACAAATACAGCGATGTGAAATTAGAAGAGGTCGAGTTACCTAAACACCTGAAGCTGGATGAGCTACTTATGAAAATTTAATTACTTAAGCAATACAATAATAGCAATAAAAGCAAGCTTTCAATTTTGAAGTAAACTCATACACCATACATTCCACCTACAAACCGCCACTTTTATAGTAGTATTTTTTTTTTGTTTAATGTTTAGTAGTATAAAAAAATAAATCAATCATAGTAAATTATTTATGTAAAAAAAAAGAAAAAAAAATTATCGAAATGTTTCCTATCTGTAACTGTAAATTCGAGTTTAAGTAGATAATTTTATTGTTGTTGTTGTATATGAAATTTCTTGTTTTCATTTTTCTCTTATAAGTTGTGCTTCCAATTAAGTTCCAATCAGATCAACACTTGCCTTTTTGTTATTGCAATTATAATAATACTGCTAATGCAACATACACATTCATACAAACATATATATACATATATATAGAGAAAGTAAAGAAATCATTATGAACTGAACATAGTTCAGCGTTATGCAAAACAAACAAAACGTATAAGAAGCTGTAAGAAACGAAAACGTATTTATTGTTAATGCCTTGTCCTCACATGAAACATTGTGCCACTTGTATACCTGCTAATTGTTGTTGTGAACATCTTTGTAAATTTGTACAACATAAACAGTAATGTCCCTTAAACTAAATCGAAAATTGTATTATTTTATATTTTTATTTAACGTTAGAATTAATTGGATTCAGAAACTGACAAATATGCCATGTCCCTGGAAGAGAGAGAGAGAGAGGGAGAGATAGAAATGGAGAGTACTTAATAGTCTTTCTGACATTCCTAAAAAAATCATATACATTAGACCCTTAAGCAAAAATGTGAAAGAGAAAAACTTGTTTATTACGCTTAGCAAATGTACACGTAGTTCAAAAACGAAAATATAAAGACAATTGTATCAACGACCTATTTAGCAAAAGGACAACCACATCCATATAAACAATACATAATAAAAAGAATTTATTTACACCGACTGTATATTGTTACTATATTTATGCAACAATGATTAATAAAAATAAAGCAATTTTTCAAAAACACTCACTTCACTACACGATCACTACTTTGGAAAGTTTATTTTGGGGCAATTCAATGGAAGGCTTCCGCGACAAAATCATGCCCGTAGCAACGGTTGCTTCATTTTCACGTATTGTAAACGGCTGGCCCGGCGTCATAACCATTTTACGTAATAATGTTATTTTGACGTTGCCATGTTCGCCCGGCATCAGCATGCCATTCGTAGGTACTACAATACAAAATAATTGGTGAAAAAAAACAACCTTTTGCTAGTTTGTTATATGCTTACTTATATCAATGCGAGCTGGTACATTCCAAGTGGCACTGAACAATTGTTGAATGTATTTGGATAGCATGGGCCTGAAGCGACCACCTTCGGCACGCGACAGCAGATACATGGACGCTTCAAAATGATTGGATATGTTTTCGGAGCCGGTAGCACATAATAGCATGCCCCGTTCCACATGCGATATTTTAACACCACGCAATAAAGCGCCCACATTTTCACCAGCCACCGCCTATACAATTATAAACAAATGGATTCAAAAGCTTCAGGTCAGGCTATTAAGGCCATCCTACTTACTTTAGGAACACTTTTCTTGAATATATGCAAATCACCTATAGACGTTTTGATGTTTTGATTGAACCCCAATAAATCGCATTCAGCGTTTTTGGTAATGGTGCCACGCTTTATCGTACCAACCACAACCGTACCCCGGCCGGGTAGTGTAAAAGCATTATCGATTGGCAATATGAATGGGGCGGTAACATCTCGTTGGGGCGTAGGTATATAATTATCAATTTCTTTTAAAAGTTTCTCTATGGCCGCTATACCAAATGGGGAACTGTCATCATCATTCAATGCTAATAAAGCTGAACCATATATTACCGGACTATTAATGCCATCAAAACCAAAATCCGTTAACATTTCGCGCATTTCAATTTCCACCAACTCCAAAACATCCTGTTCCACCAAATCGGCTTTGTTAATGAAAATAATAATACGATCAATGCCCACTTGTTTGGCTAATAGTAAATGTTCACGTGTTTGGGGCATTTGACCGTCTGTAGCAGCCACTACCAATATGGCACCATCCATTTGTGAAGCACCAGATATCATGTTCTGTGCAAAACATATGAGATTTAAAAATTTATACTTTTTGTACAGTTTAACCGACGTACGGTTTGTTCTTACTTTTACATAGTCTGCATGACCGGGACAATCGGTATGTGCATAAGTACGTTGTGGTGTAGCATAACCTATGTGACAAGCATTTATGGTAATACCTCTAGCTTTCTCCTCAGGTGCTCTGTCAATCTGATCATAGGATATGTAATCTGCTAAACCTTTGCGTGATAATACTCGGGTTATGGCTGCCGTTAGGGTGGTCTTGCCATGATCTACATGCCCTATCGTACCCACATTGCAATGGGGTTTTTGATTTTCTTCTTTTTCATTAACTTTTCGGCCGGTACAAAAACTTTGTTTGGTTAAATGTGATGTAGGAAGACGGCATACTTGAAAGGGCACTTCGGAACAGCGCCTCGCCTCTTTAAAAGTTCCGTATTGCATGGTAAGACGTTTCAATTTTATTAAAAAATTTCTCATTGTGCCTGTTTTGTATGAAAATATTTTATTTAAAAAAATATTTATGCACTTTCCTCTTATGCAAACACGCAATGTTTACTGTGCTTGCTCTTCTTACAACAACGCAATCATTAAGAACTAATAGCTTAAAAATACTACGTTAACACTGTTAACAGTGAGAAAAGTTTTTGTTTTTTTTCAAATCTCTCTCTCTGAGAAGCCGGTTTTACAATACCTTTCTTTTCCACTACATTCCATTTAGTTATCGTAATTAACGTTATCCCTTTTAACGATATTATGGGTTCGTTTCATATGTCCACTTAATCCAACAAACTGCTTAAACCTTGCATCGCATAATTTACAGGCGAATCTCTTAATTTCTGAATGAATTTGTCGGTGTCGTATTAACGAGTGACAATTGGAAAATCCCTTTCCACAAGTTTCACAGATTTTGTCACGTATATTCATGTGCCTTTTTACGTGATCATCCAGATCACGTTTCTTTAAAAAGTCTTTTGGGCATATGGTGCATTTAAATGCACGAGTTTTCGTATGTATGGCTGTTACGTGGTAGCCCAATTGAGTACGTAATCGAAAGGATTTTCCGCATTGGTCGCACACATGCGGCTTCTCAGCGGTATGTATTCGTGTGTGTACATTAAGGTCTGACTTGACCGCAAAACGTCTTTCGCAATACTGGCATTGATGTGTTTTGCCCACATGAAATCTTTGCCTATGGACCGTTAAAGTGGAATTCTGTTCAAAGGTTCGATTGCATTCTTCACATTTGAATGGCAATTCACCAATGTTATGGTCTTTGTACTGATGCACTCTCATGGTATTAAAGCACTTGAAAATCTTTTCACAATGACTGCAAGTTAATCGCTTTTTAGACCGTTCGTCCGGCATAAATTCGCAATGTTTAAAATAACGAGTTTCCACTTCATTGGGCTTAAATTTACTGTTCTTAAAACGTTGACGCGTTTTGTAATACCATACCTGAAGCTGATCTATGCTTCTCATCAATTCGTCCTCACCAACTGTCATATTATGTTGATGCAACAGCCTTTTTAGTTCTTCCAGCGCCCTTTGCTTTTCATTTACATTATTATAATTTTCATGTTGAGCATTGTAAAGTGTGGGAAATTCGGCATAACAGTTGATAAAAGTTAATGTCGTTTCATCCCAGGCTTGAAAGTTTAGAAGCTGTACCAAAGGAAGATTCTTTACATAATGATTTGAATTTTGTATTTTCAGCGTACCTTGTTCACCTCAACACCGGCATCTGTTGATATGTTGCTTCTGTCAATGAGTTCGTTCAGAAACTCACACCTCTTATAGTAGCCACGTGCCAAGTCGGCGATTTTTTTCGGACTGGGACCCTGCAGGGCGTTTTTAACTCTGGCGCATAATTTGTGCAATTTATTTAAAGCCTTCTCCAAAGTTTTTTCTTTCATGTGCACATTATAACGTCGCATTCCCTGAATAATAGCAAATAATGCTTTTCGACGCGCACTTTCATTCTCAAACAACGGGTCATTTACATTCCACAGACACATTTCATTTTTATACATATCAATGAATTCATTTAGGTATCGCTTCTTTTTGAAGAACGTTGGCATAAACTTTACGCGAATAACTTGTAAAATATTAATGCATTCAAATACACGTCATATATGCTTACTTTGTCGGTGTAGGTGGGCATTCCTGTAATATCAAAATCTTCATTTTCCTGCTCCTCTTCATGGTCGTCATTTTCATCTTCGGTAAGTACTGGCACATGATCACCATCATCATCATCCGAATAAGGTGGTTTTTCACATATATCAAAAACATTTGTATGCTGTAATTAACAATAATCAACCATGTTTCCCTGGACGCCTATACATATACCTGCTCCAATGGCTTTATCATTATTTCGTCCATTTGGAATGCTCCCATATCAATTGGTTGTTCAATTTTATTATCGTTGCATTCATCATCATGCATTAAATCAATTTTTTCCACCGTACAATTGGGCACTCGTTCATCATCATATTTATGCTTATTTCTTATATGCTTTACAAACTCCGTATACAAACGAGCTTGTGTTTCGCAAAATATACATTTTAAAACAAATTTACCAGATTCTACATATATATTACCACAAAGCAACATATTGTCCTTTGAAAACAAAGAAAATTAAAACATGGAATTAGTGATGATAGAGATAAAATTTTTAAAGAATGGAGTGAAAAACAACCGACATGATTTGCGGGTGGTAAAGTGCTTAAATTATATTTAAACGATTAAGATATGATTAAAAAAATAAAAATAAGAATATTAATTGTATAGTTTGGAAATTTACAATAAAATTGAAACAATTGTATTTGTTAGTTGATGAACTAGTAAATACAACTCTGGCCGGCTTTTTTACATACCCGTTTTTACAACAATATTAGAAAATAAATTAAGGATTTTTTGAAATTAATCATTTTTTACTATTCTTCATTGCCAGTATTAACAAAATGATTAAAAGCAATCCTAGTGGATTTTTATTTTGCATGCTAACTTTATTTGTTAGTGGATCTCTGCTCTTTCTTGTAGGCTTTTTTCCAGCTTCACAAAATTTAATCGAACATCACGGTAACGGTAGCATAACATATAAACCCACACAACTGGATGGTGTTGAGTAAGGCTGACAATAAATATTTTAAGCAGAGTATTTACCGATAATTTGCTCCAATTACAGCCTTAAGGTGCCGACTGCTAAACATGAACAAATTATTCTATTGTTAATTGATGCTTGGCGTTTGGATTTTGCAAATATCAGCAATATGCCGTACGCAACAAGTGTTGCTTGCCACCGGTTGGAGGTAAAAGTGGATATTCCGACTGTAACTATGCCCCGACTGAAAAGTCTTACCTCCGGTACCGTATCAAATTTCATAGACGTGTTATTAAACTTGGGACATACGCATCAACTAAAAGACTCATTACTGCACCGTTTGCAACAGAAAAACAAAACAGCAGTATTTGCGGGCGATCGCACTTGGACCAAATTATTTCCTAAAGGATTTAAAAGAGAGCAGTCCAACTTGGATTCATTTTTTGTTAATGACTTTTACAAGGTAAGCGATTACAATTGGTGTAATTTAATTCTACGTCTGTGTAAAATTTTATTCTGAATAAAAATCATTTTAGGGTGATACAAATGTTACCAATGTAATGAAAAAGGAATTACTGCTTAAGGATTGGAACTTGCTGGTGTTGCACTATTTGGGTTTAGATCATATCGGGCACGTTGAGGGTTCGGAGAGTTTGAAAATTTATACAAAATTATTAGAAATGGATGATGTTGTCAAGTATATAACAAGGAACGAGGTAATTCACTAGAAATATACAACCTGTCCCATCCAAAACATGCCTCTGTTGTAGACTTTTAAAAAACATTTGCTCTTAATTACCGGGGATCATGGTATGCGTAATGGAGGTGGTCATGGCGGCAGTGATAAGGAAGAACTGTATGTGCCATTAATGTTGTTTCAAGAAAACTGTGCAAATAAGAAGAGAACGTAAGTCCTTCCATGTGCCATGTCATGCTGTCCAGTGATCTTTATATTTGTATATCATTAGATATAACCCTCCGGTGTATAGACAAATTGATTTGGCACCCACCTTAGCTGTATTATTAGATATTGACATACCGCAGCCGTCGTTGGGAAATTTGATATCAGAACTAATCGAACATTATAGCGTTGAGGAACAGTTGTATTATTATCTTTATAACGCTCAACATTTAATGAACAAAATCAATGGGAAATTCTCTAAAAAATATGTACAACAACAGAGTTAGTCCTTTCATCAACAGATTAATGATTTTCATATAAAAATTTAACGCTTTCTATACAGATTACTATCAATGGTATTTGGAGGCAAGGAAAGCTCATAAATATTTCCTGCTGAGTGGGACATTTAGTCCCCTTTCCTTTGAAAAAGCTAAACAAAATTACATCCGTTTGGCTAAAGAGTTGTCGGCATTGCTGTCCAGTAGTTTGGTCAAATTTGAATATGATTTCATAGCTATAGGAATAATTCTAACAAGCTTGGTAGGTTTGAATGCTTGTTGTTGTGCTTAACATTTTTATTTATTTGTGTTTGCAGAGTGCTTTAACTCTGCTCATGAATACACTTTTTGATAATCCCTACCTGAGTGCTGGCACCACACAATTCTCCCTTTATAAACTAATTAAATGTTTTATGTTGGCTGTTGCAATCAACTATACAGCTCACTGCATGAATTGGATACAATCTCGAGGTTTTCTGCATGCCTTCCTGCTTACAATACCCTCAGCTCTGAGCTTATATCTGTTGGTGGATATTGTTAAACTGTTGATACAAATTATATTGCCGTTGAATCAAAAGTTTCGCGCTCACTTTAAACTCACCATACCGGCGCTGCTGTTAACTTTATTTCTATTTCATACCTTTTCTCTGATCTCCACATCATTTATAGAGGAGGAGCATCAGACATGGTATTATCTAACACCGACATTGTTGGTGTTCTTGACAATGCAAAATTTTCACAATAACATGAAACAATTATGGCCCAAGTGTCAAGGTGAAGAGGAGAAGATGATATGTTATCAATTGTGGGAAATGCGTTTGCCAGTCTTGGTAATGCTGGCCTTAATTGGTAGCAGACGCTTAAATCAAAGCGGATCGAAATGGTATCATTTGGTAGATTTGGGCGATATATTGAACCGTCAAAAGAATGCAGAATATTTGAATTTTTTACTTTTGTTCGGTAAATTGAAAAAAAAAGGAAGATAAGTAAGAAAACTAAATTTGGCTTAGGCCAAATCTTAAACATCCTCCACATCTACATACATATGCCCTCTACTAGTGTATGTATTACATCTTAGCTTGCAAGACAAGTTAAACGCGTCTATGTTTTTTTGTAAATTGTGGGCGTATTTGTTAACCGACCACGCCCCTTTTTGGCATAATCATGGATGGAATGACTATGGATATGCATACCAAATTTCAAGTTCACAGGTCAACTTTTGTAGCAGATATATAGATTTTTGTCGATTGTGGGCGTGTCTGTTATTCGACCATGTCCGTTTTTGGCAAATCGATGAATCGGATAACTATAAACGTACATACCAAATTTCAAGTTTATAGCTCAATTTTTGTGGAAGATAAATAGACTTTTGTCGATTGTGGGCGTGGCTCGACCGATTTTGCTCATTTTAAATAGCGATCAAATTTTCAGCTTTTAATGCTGATTAAGAATATATATACTTTGCAAGGTCTTTGACGTCTCCTTCTGGGTGTTGCAAACGTTAGAACAAACTTAGTTACACCCCCATCTTATGTGGAGGGTATAAAAAAGTTGAAAATTTTATGAAAATCCAAATGAGTCCAAATTTACTTATTTGCAGCGTTATTCCTATTAATGGGGCTTCTGCGGAAATATAATACTCCGGGTCAAATGTTTAGCTGTGTAGTGGCTCTAATTAGTGTCTTCTGCTATCGTCAATCTCCCAAATACCCCGGCATAACATTGTTGGTATTCTGGTCCAGTGTAGTGTTAACGTTTATTGTACAATATCGTGAATTGATTTATCAACGTCTGGGCTACCACCACAGTACCCGCTTAAACTTGCTGCAAGTATTGAAGACCAATCTCACGTGTTGTCTGTTGGTGTGTGCTCTGCTACATAAACCACACAATGTGATTTTGTTGCCAACCATGATCTTCATGCTGGAGACATCCTATCAATTGTGTGATAATTTATACTTGAAGGACAAACGTTCATATAATCGGTGCTATGTGTTGGTCTTGAAGACGGTACTAACGATCTTTGTAGCCAATATGTTTTACTTTTGTCAGGTAATTAACAAAATGACAACAACAACAAATTTATCAATTTTCATATATTATGCTGTTTTCTTCGTGTACTTGCAGGGCAACACCAACAGTTTATCAACAATTGATCTTAATCCCGGTTATATTGGTTTATCGTCGTACAATCCCTTCATTGTCGGCACATTAATAACTTTAAATATGTACTGTGCTCCCATAAATGCATTCCTTTGCTTAATGTGTCACATGTTTGCCACACAAATACAAATGTTGCCGTTGCGCCAGGAAAAGGAGCAGCTCACCAATACGCAATTGTTGGAGAGCACTGAAGATGATTTATATTTGGTATTGAATGTATTTACCGTTACTACGGTAATGCCGGTAGCCGTTTATTGGTGTGTTCTAGTCAATTTCCGTTATCACTTGTTCATCTATTCCGTGTTTGCACCCAAAGCCATCTACGAATGTTTTCATATTTTAGTCTTTTATTTGAATTTTGTGATGACAACTTTGTACTTTAAAATGTTTAAATGAAAAAAATTTAAAAAAAATGATAAAAATAATCTCAGTATCTCAGATTATGCGGTAGAATGGTGTGTCCGGCTGACTGTCCATTCCTAAATCAAGTCATTGGTTGATTTCAAGGCGTAATGCACATCATCGGTGCTGACATTTAGCAGAATTTTCTGGAATAAGTCGTTACGTGAATGTTCACCAATAATTAAACGCGCTGAACCCAACTTGTTGCATATAAGCAAAGCTTGGCCTGTAATTAAGGCGGTTTTTATATGATAATGTCGGCCAGAAAATAAAATCTCAAAAATTCTACAACTACCTGTTGTGGGTTTGCGTAGGCCCATGAACGCGGTAATAGTTTCCAACTGTGTATAAACAGCCAAAAAGGACATTTCTTCGACGCCGGTGCGACTGTATTCGGCCACGACCGCTTGTAGGAACATTCTCTCTAAACGTGAACAATTCCTAATAGCTTGAACTTTGGCACTGGCTATCATTTCGGTTAAGGCCTGCTGTACATGTAACATACGAACACTGGCATCACCCGGGTCATCATCCACCGCCATCACCGTGTCAGCAATTTCTGTAGCTCTGCGACATATATCCAAGGCACGACGAGCATCGCCCGACACGGCAGCAACTTTTCTAAAAAAAAAAAAAGTACAAAAAAATCAAAATTAAAAAGTACCGTTATACTAAAAACCATACCTGGCTACTAGTTGTATGGCATCCCCCTTGAAAGCTGTCGAACCCTGCAGGCGTGCTGCAACAATTTCCTGCAAGTGCTTGTGGGTGTAGGGTTGAAAGGTTAGGCGTGTTAAGCCCAGTCGCGAGGTGACTTTGCCGCGCAACAAACGTTCTGGCAGATCCATGGTATTTGCTATAGTTATAACCACCAAGCGAGCTGTAGCTTTAGTTGGCCAATCCAATAAATTATAAACGACATCCTGACGCCGATTACATAAAATATCCAATTCATCCACCAGCAAAACTGTGGTGATTCTGCGCGGTGCTGGTGTAGTGAAGCGTTTCTCCAACAGAGATTGAGCATGCTCCCAGGACACTGTTTTACCGGTTAACTGACGATAAATGTGCACGTAAGCTTGTCGCGGTTCCGTCAAACGCATACCATTGATTTCTAAATACTCAAACGGTGGTAATTGCTCTTGGGCTGATTGTTTTTGCAAAGCCCGTATAACGGTCGTAACGGTAGCTGTTTTACCAGTTCCTGGCACCCCCGATATATACATACAACCGCCGCACTGATCTTGTATTTTGCTGCCAACAAATGTATAAATTTCGTTAAACTCTCTTTCGCGGCAGGGCAAACTGTGCGGCACCACAGACACGTGCAAACGTTCACGCGCCACATCAAGGTCCGTTTTCATTTTATCATTCTGAGCAGCAACATTGGCTCGTTGCTTTATGGAGGGAGTAATTTGACCCGATCTGATCATTTTCAATTTCTCTCGCGGTGTTTTGGGATTGTCCGTTGCTTTACTACGTTTACTGGGAGTTTTTTGAATGGCCTTTTTAGGTGTTTGAAAAGTTTCTTCTCCTTGGCTATCCAAGGCACTTACCCTCTTTCTGCTCGGTGTACAGTTTATATATGTTTGTGGCTCCAGAGTTGGAACATCAATATTTTCTAGATGTTTCGCAACATTGTCATTAAAGTTCTTTGCATTTTTGCCAGCTTTGTTAGGGGTTTTCTGAGCATGTCTTTTAGGCGTATGTGGCTCACAAGAAGGATCATTATTAGAAGTTCTTCTTGATGATTTTCTGGGAGTATACACTTCAACCGGGGCATTGCTTTCTTCCTCAGATGCTTTTCGTTCATATTTTCTGCGCTGATTGCTTTTTGGAGTGGAAATCTTTTCATTGTCCATAAACACGCGTTGATGCACAATGTTGGATAACTGTATGTTACGTTTGGGTTGGGTGCCATAATCTGAAATTATTTAAACAAGAAAAGTGAGAAGATATTGAATTGAAATTTTTATGTAATATATATTTACCGGAACGGGAGCTGGCCGATCTTAAGATACTCTTTCGTTTGTCGTTGCTTGTGCCTGATTCGGTTTCTTTTAGTTTCTTTGGGGGACTTTCATACATATCAATAATGTTGTGTTCATTAGAATGGAAATCGTCCAAAGCCAAGGGATCTTGCTCTGCAGAAGCAGAACGTTTGGAACGTTGCCTAGAAAAGTTATGATTTAATTGAAATGAAAGGATTCCTTCGGTTGTGTTACCTTTGTGATATTCGTAGTTTTATTTTCATTTCACTTTCCAATGTTTCGGTATTCGGAGTTTCCTTTACTATTGAATAATTTAGGCAATCAGAGTCCGCTGTGTTGTTGGCTTCGGCAGCTTCTAAACTTAGATTGAGATTGCGACGAGCTCGGGTGCTTAATGATTTTGGTGTATCCTTAATATTCCTCTCCGTTAAAGGAGATAATGCATCATCTTTACGTCTGTTGGGAGTGTTTTTCCCTCTAGTGGACGCTGTTCGCACAACACTGCATCCCCCGACAATCTTAATAGGCGAAACTTTATTTTCATTATTGAAATAATCAACGTTTAAGGACTGCGCATAATTTGTCACTTTCATGGATGCTCTACGCTTGCGTAACTCTTTTTCAACGGTATTGGGTGGTGCAGCTTTTTTCGCCGAAACAGAATTGGTTTCGTCCACCTTCTCATTGTTGAACTGTAGCGGTATTAGTTGATATGAATTTTTCAGTTTCATATATTTGTAGCGGCAAACAAACATTGGACATGAGTCACGTTTGTTTTTGGAAGTATTCAACAATATTTCAGCCGAACCATCGACGGTACCGTACAAAACACTGCATTTACGAAATATTGCCTCCACGGAGATATCTGAATCATAAGGACGATATTCTTCAATGATTTCTTTATCGAAATCAATGCAAATATCATCCGAATCATAATGTTTCAGGGGAATACATTGCGGTCGGGAATACCATTGAACAATGGCCCGATGGGGATCTTTGTCTGACAATTCTTTCAATTCGTACAAATATAAAATTTTTGCTATATCACAGCCCTCCACAGTGTCTGGTTCTTTAGCATCTGCATTGGAGACCAATACAAAATCTCCAACATTTAACGTTAATGGTCCAACAATACATTTGTAATAAAAGTAAACATTTTTATGAGCTAACTGCGGTACATTCATTTCAGGATCATGACTACCAATCCATTTTATTGAGGCAGTAGTATCATGATTTGCTTTTAAAATTACTTGTGTCTTTACACTGTGACCCATATTATTTGTTATATGAATTTATTTGAAATTTTGTATATTTTCTCGGTGTGAAAATGTTCGCTAAAAATTGTGAAATTACATAGTGGCCTAGTTTTGGCGCCAAATAGATTTTATTGGTTGCCATCTCAGTCTAAGTTATTAGCAACCCTGCTTTTTCGTGCGTAACGGTGGTGTGAGACTGTTAAATGAAGAAGAAGCATTTGTATATTTATGTTAAAAGACGTTGGCAATGCTGCGTTTCTTTTATCCCATAAGTTGGATAATATTTTAAAGCCACAAATCAAAATTATATTGTACTTTGTTAAGTTGGAAATAAAAACCACCATTTTACAATCAATTAAATTGCCCAGTGTATATTTTCCAAAAATTCAAAAGCCAAAATGTATACAAATAGTGAGTAAAACTAAAAAAAAATCATAATCATGAAAATCTATAAAAAAATTTTTATTGCAATGGCATTTAGGCAGTGGCTGTGTATGAAAGATCCTCATTTGGCGGATGTTTGTGATGGCGCTTATTGCGCACAACATAAGGATGTGCGGCACTGTTCTCATAACTCGATAGAAAAGGTAAATTTAAAAGATGCTCTGGATATTTTTGTAACAAATACACCCAACATGATACAGTGCTGAAAAAAAAAAAATAAAATAAAATATGAAATTTAATTAATTCACTGCTAGTAGTAGTGAAAGATAAAAGTGTACGTTACCCCTCACCCACACCAATGTTCATGTCATGCTTTTCACGTGTATAGATATCGGGACAATCCTCCAGAGTATCTAATACGTTTAACATTTTATTGTCCACTTCATAAATTTCACCAGTTACATAATAGCCCATTCCAGGTTTATTCAATAGAAACGGGATATTATAACGGGTGGCTATGATTAGTGGCAATTTTTCAGTTGTGGTGGCACGACACCAGAACTTGGCACGACCGTTACCATTGTTAGCTAAAATGGAGTGACTTGGTTGCCCATATTTTAAACCACCATATACGAATAATTTATGAAAGGCTGAGGATGCTTTCTGAAAAAATTTTAGTAACAAAAAAAAATGATATAAAAAGAATGATAATGAAAACAAGTCAGCAGTAATCTTACAATTGCTTTGCAACATGATATGATTGCTATATATATATGTATCTATATATATATTTGCGTAATGATTGATACGCTGACGTATACAATTTTCGTAAACGCACTCAATTGCTTGCGTTTACAATCACTGTGTATAAAAATAATATCAATTCCAAAACAACAAATTATTTCTATTTTTGCTTCATCCCTTGCAAGATTTGAAGTTATGTGTTTCAAACAGTGTCAGTTACCTTTATATATATATATGATGTGTATTAGAGAAATTTATTCGCTTATTCATATTCGCAAAATAATTGTATATAAGTATTTCAAAACCAGTTGTCGTGTTTTAACGAAAAAGCTGTTCTTTAAAATGATTCCGTCAACCAATAATTATTGTATTATTCCTGAACGTTATAAAAATTGTGAAGTAATCCGCTGACGCCCAAATGAACAATTAACATCAGGAATAATAGAAATTTAAAACATGCTAAAAAATGAGTGGTTACTACAGCTCCTTTCATGCCTCTATTATATATACAAAAGAATATCTGACGCAGATTAACTTTTATTTACAAAAATTTTCGATAAATTCCGTGCCTGATACAATAGTAATTGGGGTCTTATTATAATTACAATCTGCCGGCAATTGTACGTTGTATAAAAAACGTGACCAAATCAATCAATTGTATGACAAGTAATGACAAGTACTATTTATTTATTACTAAATATAGTATAATACCTGCGTATATAAATGAACAAAACCACATCTGTGTGTTACCATAAAATGAATGGAATGAGTAGTGAGTGTAGAGTATAAACAAGTGTACATAGTATAAAATGGGTCTAGCCGGGTGTTTAAAACCCTACATCATTTGCTTCTTCTTACACAGCTTAGCTTTGTTTATGCTTTAAAGTCATTCTAATTCGTTTAAAATCCTATTCCAGGAATAATAAGAATATCTAAAATCTATTAATTATGTTAAGTGTATGTTTTTCAATTGCGAAACGGCAAATGTCACGCCCACCTTCAAATAAAACGATCAATACAGAAGAACTTTTTGTATCAATTTAACCAACTCTGTGCTATAGGTCACATTTTTTAAATAGATCGATACTTAGCTAATGGGGGGAGTTACGAAATCTTCAACAAACCTAACATATACCCTTTATGGCAGGTGGTGTAACGTTTTGTTTTACAATAGAGCATTTCAAGCATGCGTGTGTATAATATTTTAAAAAAGTGGTAACATGAGATAAATGTTGTTTATCTAAAGCATAGTTTTATATGTATACGAACCATATACATACACAATTTCATTCCACGGCAATGCCTTGTCATTGTTTGGTTTTTTCAAAAGATTATATGAAAGTTTATCAAAAAGGATGCAACTCCTAGTTGCACTAAAAACAGTAACAGTAATAACTAAATTTGACTTAGGCCCAGTCTTAAATACCTTCCATGTCTACATAAAAATGATGGGCGTGGCAGATACATGATTCCGCCCTCTAATACATATCAGCTCACAAGTCAAGTTTCACGCTGAATACAGTGTTTTGTAAATTGTGGTCGTGTATGTTATCTGACCATGCCCCATTTTTAGATGTGCCAAAAATGGGGTAATTATAAATATGTAATCTAAATTCCAATTTTAAATTTTATAGATAAATTAATTTTTGTCGATTATGGGCGTGTCTGTTATCTGACCACGCCCATTTTTGGCACATCCAAAAATGGTGTAATTATAAATATGTGAACCAAATCCCAGCTTTAAATTTTATGGCAGATAAATCAATTTTTGTCGATTATGGGCGTGTCTGCTATCCGACCATGCCCATTTTTGGTACATAAATGAGCTAATTATAAATATAAGTACAAAATTGAAACTTTTAAGCTCAATTTTTTTGTTGTTTTTTAACAAATAAAAATACTTTTGTCGATTGTGGGCATGACTCTTGATCAATTTTGTCAATTTTGTCAATTTTAAATAGCGATCTGCATAAAGAAATGAAAAGAATTTTTACAAAATAGCAAAGTATCTAAAAATGTACGATCGTGAGAGAAGGACGCACCGACATACATGTTTAGATGAACTTGGGTTTTTGATGCTGCTCAAGAATATAATATAATTTGTCTACTTTTGCGTATTGCCAATGAAATGATACACTTAGTATGCCTCCCCCTTATGGTGTGTGTGCGAAGGGTATAATAAAGTTCGTCATACTTGGTAATTTTGAGAAGCGAGAGATGTTTCTCGTTCCTTCCAGGAGTTAAGAGGAGACAGTGTAAAAAATTGAAAGATTTTTAGTTAAAACTCTTCAAAGTTGCATTGCGTCGTGCCAGACTTGTTTGTGTCTCTGTAATAATCCAATTTCTACAGTAATTCTTTTAGTGTGCTGTCCCATCAACTATCCATCCCTTACCGACAATATAGCTTATTACATGTATGTAGAGAGTTAGGAATGGAGAAAGTATAAATGAAACTTTTCATCCATTCAATCATTTCGTTTCAGACATTTTCACTTATTTTCTTAAAGATGTTGAAAACAAAATCAATTCAATTAACAAAAAACAAAAGATATTCACAACTTACTTTAAGATTACACATCGCTTGTTCTTTTTGCTTCCTTTGCTTTGCAAGATTTTTCCCCTTTAATTGTGAAGACCAAACCACGTAAAGCAGAAACAAAGTTGAATTGTTTCAAGAATATTCTTTAAATGCTTTTTAACAATTATATATATGCGCGTGTACAATATTTATTTATCAATTGTAGGAAAATATCACGGTATCCGTTCTATGCGAGAAAGCCAGAAGCGAACCTTCGGAGAAACCAACTTCAACTGTTGTTTGATTTTACTCAAACACCCTATACCAATATGATACCAACAAATCAGGTACTTGTTCGTTGTTGTTGCGGAAAAAATATCTGGAGAAACGTCAAATGAGTGCTTTTGGAAAGCAAAATAAAAACACACACAGTAAAAAAGCTACATGTTTGGCTCACATGCGAAATCTTAGATACCCTCCACACTGCATGTATGTAATGGCGGCCGTTTTTATTCAACAACTTTGTAAAATATTTGTTACATTTGCTTTCAGCAGGTGAAGTCTTTATTAAATAAAGTATTTTGTAAATTGAGGGCGTGACTGTTATATGACCCTGCCCATTTTTGGTACATTCATGGAAAGGCAAAATGTGAATGTGCGCCGATCACTTTTTGTTGCTGATGGATAGATTTTTGCCGGTTGTAGGCGTGGCTCCGAAGGCATTTTGCCCATTTTAAGTAGCAACCTAGCTGCCTAGCCTCCATTTTGATAGTTGTGTATGACAAACTTAGTATGCCGCCCATCTTATGTACAGAGGGTATAATAAAAGATACAAGTGTGTACGTGTATATACGTAAAAATACAATTCGTTCAATATATTGAACAACAATAATAGACAAAGGATGCCCAGCTTTGGAGACATATTCATATTTAAGTAATGTCTCGTTAATGATGAAATTTTTGATGGTTTGGATGGTGTGTATGAGGTGTTCTCGCTTCTATCCCTATTACCGCATAAGATGTTATACAATTTATCTTTATTGCGTAAAGATAAAGCCGACAATGAGGGGAAATGGAAATGGAAGCGAATGTCTTTCGTCAAAGAACGTATTTTGGAACGTACTTGTACTTGGGTGCGTGTATGTATATATATGACTGTGTATTATATTATATTCTATAATGTTCTCAATCTTTTTTAGGTTCATGCTTATAAGCAAAAAGCTTTTAAATGTGTAACAGCTTATGTTTCGGGTACCAGCTCAGTACGGGAAGCTGAATCGAGAGTGTATTGTGCTTTTCCAGCATATCATCTTACTCTCTGCAAAATTCTCATATCTCCCGGTACTCGAATGTGTTAAAAGAGTAATAAAATGTCAGTTTCGTACGTATATCCATTCTATGGCTTCTCGGTTTATTCAAAAACTTAAGCTAGCAGAGTTGAAAGTTCTGTTCGGCGTAAAGGAGAGTTCCTGCACGTGGTTTTTTTTAAAATGCATTTTCGTTCTTTAGTAAGAATTCTGAATGGACTAAAACCGGTTTGAGCGTATGTGACAGATGATTTATAATCATTTTTTTTAGATATTTTTCAGTTTCTTTTAACTTTTTGAACTGTTCGCATGATTGCAGTAAAAGGTGATATGTACTCGTTTTAATGAAGGAAGTTAATGAGTGAGTTTGATGTTGGAAAATTGTAGGCGTGGCAGGTACATGATTACGATTTACAGTAGTTTAGATATTGCCTCTAGATACGTATGAATTGTTTTCTTTGCCAAATATGTCAATTGTAAACGTGTCTGATGCGGGACCACGCCCATTTTTGACGAATGATTGAATTATCTAATTATATAAATATGTTCTTAATTTAGATAGATAGATAGACAGATTTTTGTTGATAGTGGGCGTGACATTTGACCTATTTTATGCAATCGAAATAACAACCTGGGGTTTAGAAACTCAAAAGTTCAGAGCAACAGTTCAGCATAATATCTTAATCTTCTTTACAACCATGATAGTTCCAGCCGAGAGACATGTCTACATATATTTAGATATTGATGCTGATCAAAAATATATATACATTGATTCGTCTCTTACGCTTCTTTCAAGATGATGCAAACGAAATGAGAAATTTAGTACATTCTCAGAGTATCCAACCTTTAAAGGCACACCCATAACTCTAAAAATTGGTAATATTTCAATAGAATTTAAATAACATTTGTTTTTAAAACTTTTTCCTTTTTAATCATCAGCAATATCTGTTCCTGGTTACAGCATTTTTAAAATGAATAACGGCTTATATCATTGGGTGCATGTGAAGGACTGTAATAAAAAAAAAACTGAGAGAGAGTGTGTGATGAAGAATGATTTTTCAAGTATACGAGGCGGCATAAAAATATTGTACTCAATGGACAAGCCAGCCTAGTGACATAAGGTTAGCTTGTGCTGAGATTAACAGCAATGTATATATATGTGATAAACATACATACACTTACTCTTAGCTATCATTAAGCGGGTATATCAAGCTCTATTCTATACAGCGTGCATATAAAATGCGCGGGCGCATTATATGCTCTTTTGTAAGGCGCATATACACACACGGAGGTTGAAAAAGCGCAGAGAATTTTATAGAGTCGTTGTATGCTTAGCATATGTTTAGTTTTTTATTTATCGACATGTCTCTATGAAGTGATGTTTGTTAAAGTTTTTGCTTTTGTTTTTATTATTAGTTTGTTCCTTTTTTATTTATATATAAATTTCATTTTGTACGTATAGTTGTGGATGTTTTGTTTTGTGTAAGTTTTGGTATGCTTTGGGTGCCACACAGCACACAGCACACAGCACACAACACACAACACAATGTATGGAAAACAACACACAATACATAGTTTATGGCTGATGTCTTGTTGTATATAGAATTCAGTTGTCGCTTGTTGCCCTAACAAACCGGCCACATTTCTGTTAGAGGAGGAGAGAACAAGAAAAAGAAAAAGTGATTATTATTATATCATAAAAATTATTTATTAGTAATCAATCCAGTGTTATGTAGAGAGGATCCAATCAGTGTGTGTGCTTGTCTATGCATGAATATATTTGTGCTATAAATCGTAATTTAGATTTACTTGTCTAATTAAAAGTGGAGCAACTGCAGTACAGTGATCGACCCATTAATGCGTGTAAGCAGCTTAATTGTGATAACGGTTGTAATTCTATTGTGCTTTTAGCCTAGGGCCTAGGGTATGGTCATTCATACGGTTCCTATGTAATGTTTTTTTTTTTTTTGTTTTTTTTTTGTCTTCTCTTGCTGTGTAGGTAAGTAAGCATGTGCGTTGCTTTCATTACGCTGCCGCACCCCAATTCATTCGCACTCTTTTATTTTTTATCATTATTATGACTATTACTTTTTATATCCTACTTGTTGGCTATAGATCGTATACTTATTTCATTATTGTGTTTGTAACACTTTTTAGAATCTGTTACCGGTTCAGTGGCAGGTGTATATATGTGTATATGATCCAGAAATGGCTAATCCTTAATAATAATGTGCCACGCCCACAATTTATAAATCACCTTATAATTTCCATAATTTCCAATTATAACGTAACAAGTACGAAAATTAAATTTGGCCAAATCTTAAATATATACTCCACATCTATATACAAACAATGGGCGTGGCAGGTACATGAACACGCCTTCTAATAGTGTATGTCAAACATATTAAGGAGTTTTACGATGAATGCAGGACTTTTTCTTTATGGGCCAGACACGCCCATTTTTGGTACATTGATAATTTGGCTAACTATCAATTTGTGTAAAAAATTTCAACTTTACAGCTGAATTTTCATAGCAGATGAATAGTTTTTAGTCAATTGGGGGCGTGGCACTTGATTAATTTTACACAATTTAAATAGCGGACAGAAACGATATGGTTAAGGTACAAAATTTCATCTCAATATGTTGAAATTTACGAGCGTAGGAGTGCCAACAACTGACGGACGTACGGACAAACAGGCCTAAATAGACACAGTTTTTGATGCTCTCTCTAGTTATTACAAATGAAATGACAGACTTAATATATTTCTTATGTGATGGGTATAAAAAGCACACAAGGGTGTAGATGCTCATCAATGGAATTATGATCAAGTCTCTGATAGAAAGTTATTTAACTTTTCTCTCTTTTTCACTTGAAGTTGTAAGGCATTCTGATTGCAGCCTATATCAAGTACGGCCGTACCTATCTAATTCTTTTTCTTTTTTGTTTTGTTGTTGTTTATATGTACAAGCATGTGCGTACATGCACATAGGCTGGAGAGCCCTTAAAGTTTCATTTTAATTACTTTGTGACCCGCGTAGCTATTATTACGAAATTACGATTTTTTTTTTTTTTTATATAAAAACTATAAAGTAATCGCAGACAAACGTATGTATGCGTGTTTTGTATAATTTTGTGCCCTTCACATAAGGTTGGAGGTAGACTCACTGTAATATTCTGTTTGCAACAGCAGAAGCGGTTGACTGAGCATATATATATTCTTGATCTGATATATGCCATAAACTTCCCATCATGTGTGATGTGATAATTATGTGATGTTAGGCATATATAATAATGAGTTATGCTTATAATGTGAATGAAACTTCCGCTAATGCTTCTAATCGTAGTTATTAGCAAATATATCTGAGTGGACTGAAGACTGATGATAAACTGTAAAAGTTCAATGAAGTGCATTCACAGTGTGTACACAATTATGGAGAAATTGTTTTTTTTTTTGTACTTTTATAGTAAACCCCCCCGTGATGGGTAATAGTACAAAAAAAAAAATTATAAAAATATCATTAAAATTCTGCAAACGCTCCAATGACGCACTTGAAATATTGAATGTTTGATTATGTTGAAATATTAGCATAACAGATTGTTTTTATTGTTGTCATAATAATAAAAGAAGTTTTATTAATAATTCTGTACTTATTTTTTCATCATTTTCACACTTTTCAGTATGGCGTGTATTTAGTTGTGTGGCTTTATCAAATGTAACTCTATTTGGGCAGGAGCACCTAGGTCTGGCTATGATTAATTGAAATAACCACACACACACACACACACACACACACATACACATAATGTGTTATATAATCATTACTGGTGGCAGTTTAGTATGGTTTCTGTTAAGCCTTATAGCTGATATGCTTATAGCGACGGCCATAGTCACACCCAAATGGTTGATAGGTCCAGCTGCTCATACGGTAACCTTAACGCGATCAATGCATTTGTATGATGAACAACAAAATCATCAACAACAACAACAACAAGCAGTAGATTATAATAATATGAATATGATAATAACAACAACAACAACAACAACCACAGCAACAATACCTACAACAACAGCTTTACGGTATCCCTCGGTTGGCATCTATACACGTTGTAAGGTAATGAATGGAGTAGGTTACCATTGTGGCCCATTTGATTTGGATGGTTTCGCCACCGACAGTTCAATATATCCAACAGCCTGGAAGGCGGCTATGTTTTTCATATCAATGGGATTTATTTTATTAACCGTAACTGTGTTCTGTACGTTGTGGACGTGTTGCCGCCAATCGGTATTTGGCAAAAGTTTACATAACATGACGGCCTGTGCTCAAGTAATAGCTGGTAAGTGTTTATAAATTTTTAATAAAACAAATGTTTTTGTTACACACATATGGGTGTGTTTATGATAAACAAAACATTTCTTTTAAAGGTATTAGTGTAATGCTTTCGTTATTTTTACATCCGTTGGCTTGGTCGGCGCCTCGCGTTCTGCTGTTATGTGGATCAGATGCTGAACCCTTTTATTCGGCGGGATGTTCTGTTGGTAAGTTTATCGACAAAGTTTTGTGTTTGTTATACCATTCACCTCAGTGATGAGGGTATACTAAGTTTGTTCTTCCGTTTGCTACACCCAGAAGGGGACGTCAGATATCCTACAAAGTATATATATTCTTGATCAGCGTCAAAAACTGAGTCGATTTAGACATTTATGTCCGTGTGTCCGTCTGTTGCTGGCACTCTCACGGGCGTAAATTTTGAGATATTGAGCTGAAATTTTGTACAGACACTTTTAGTTTATAGACGCAGATCGCTATTTAAAATGGGCAAAATCGGTCAAGAGCCACGCCCACAATCAACAAAAATCTATGTATCTGCCATAAAAATTGAGCTATAAACTTGATATTTGGTATGCACATCTATGAATATTAGCGTCATCGGTATGCCAAAAATAGGCATATTCGGATTACCAACACGCCCACAATTAATAAAAATCTTTATATCTGCCACAAAAGTTGACCTAGGAACTTGAAATTTAATACGCATATACATAGTTATCCTATTGACTGACGTACCAAAAATGGGTGTGGTCGGATAATAGACACACCCACAATTTACAAAAAACCATATACACCATAAAACTAGACTTCAAAGCTGATACGTAAGACATACACTATTAGAGAGAGCAATTTTGCCACGCCCACCATTGTAGATGTGGAGGGTATTTAAGATTTGGTCTAAGCCAAGTTTAGTTTTCTCTGTTTTTCTTTTAAAATTGCATTATTTGAATTGTAGGCGTTTCGTTTTATTGTGCCGTGTTGGGAGTTTTATTGTGCTTTATTTGTGCTGGTATTAGTGTTAAAGCTGAATCGTCTAATCTACGTACACGCGTTAAGAGACGCATAGAGGCGGGCGAACGTTTAGTTTGTATTCCATAATTTAAGAAATGTTAGCTTTCCACACACAAGTCACAATCAATGCTTATAATAATAGAGTTAAGATATTCTAATCATCATATATACGTACCCTCTGTATATATATATATATATATGTTACCAATTTGTTTGTATTAAATATTACGAATGCAACAAATTTTACAACTTGTACTTAATAAAAGAAATATTGTAAAAGAATTGACACTTCCTTCCACCAATGTGCGTGCTATTGTTGTACTTTATATAATAAATTTATTTTTATGAACTTTTTTCAAATACACTTCTTTTTACATAAACGCTACATTATGTATTTATGTACTTCCACAAGAGTGATTGAGTTTTTTTTTAGTTTATTTCCTTTTGCCTTTCGATTTTTTAACTTTTCCGTGGTCATCGTTTGCGTTAAGCTTTGCTTTGGGTATGTAGACTCCATGATTGGTGATATTTAGATGAGCAAATAATTTATTTTTGGATTCGAATTTACTGTGGCAAGTGGCACAGATATGTTGCGGCATTTCCACCTCAATCGGACACACCACTTTGGCACCGGTTTCCTTATCGATGTGTACGTTGCTGATGTTTGTGGCGGTTGTGGTTTCAGTATTTTTAGGATTGTTCATTTTTGTTAACTTTTGTTTATTTTTATTTTTCTTGTTAGCTTTCTTATTCCCAGTACTTGTCCAATCTTCCTCGGAATCATCACTCTGCTGTGCTTCTGTAAATTTTTTACTAATTGACGCATTTTCCTCATCCGAGATATTCTGTAGAAGTAATTTTGATTTTTTAGTGTCTTTCTTGTGTTTGCGGGTACAGTTGACTTCCTCGTCACTATTTAGTGTGGGCTCCCGTTTCAAATCATCTTGCGTATTTTCTTTAATGTCTTCCTTGTCACCAACAACACTTTTGTCCGGTTGCTGCAGTAAAGTATCTTCTTCGTGCATTTCTTGCTTTAGTTTTGTTACATTGTCACGATGTTTTTTACTAGTTTCGTGATTGGCAAAAGCTTTTATATTTTTAAACGCCCGATTACAAGCCACACAGTACAAGTTATCTATAAAGCCATCAATACTTTCGGTTACATCTTCTTGTACAGTTTCATTCAGCTCTTCTTCTTGCTCTTCCTCTTCAGTACTTTCATAAGAGTCGTTATCACTGTATTGAAGTTCCAACTTTTTCAATTCCTCTTCATAGTCATCATCTTCGGCTGCATAAGCCCGATTGTTTTGACGCAGTTCCACCAACTCCTGCTGACGGCGCCTTATTTGTTCTACACGATTTTGTTCCTGCTTTTGGCGATTTAAAGCGGCTCTTTCCTCCAGCATCAGTTTATAAGCCTGTACACGTTTATCACGTTTACGTACAAATGATACTAAATTACGTACCTAGAATTTTACAATTATCATAATTTATGAAAAGAAATTAATCCTCAAATCACAAAATCATCCAACGAACCTCTTCATTGCGTTCTTTTCTAGCTTTTTGCTTTATTTTCTTCATATCCTTTTCGATTTCTCTTAAAATTCGACGATCTTTAATCTCAATAATGTTATAGGGACACAACCACGTGTAGGTTTTTTTCGTGCAATAGGCACTCCAATACGCATAAAACGGTCCCACCACTTCCTCATAATTGCTTGTTGAGTCACCAAATTTCGGTATATTGTTAAGTTCTTCTTTATCTTCAATAAATTCAGCATCCTCGGTAGCTATACTGTTAAAAACCTCCCTATATATAGAATAAAATCCATTAACATCATCGCCATAACCTTTAAAACAGGATATCGTAAAAAACTGGAACACATCTAAACATTTGTCTTCATAAACGGAATTCTTTCCTCGAAGTATTTGATCACGATGTTTGTCATACCATGAACGTTCATGTGGATCTGACAACACTTCATAAGCCTGTTGGATGGTTTGAAAGCGTTCCTTGGCTTCATCTAAAGAATCTAGATTTTTATCTGGATGCCATTTTAAAGCCAATTTGCGATAGGCTGTTTTTATATCACCATCATTAGCATCACGTTCCACACCAAGTTCTTCATAATAACACTTCATTTTAAAGCAAAGCTATGTGAAGAATTTTATATAATAGTTTCTTTTTTTAGTTTATTGTTCAATTGAATTCTTATTTACCATAAATTTTGCATTTCACTTGAAAACACTAAACAAATGTGTTAAAATTAACAGCTGTTTGCGTGAAAGCAATATAATATGTTAGGGTTACCACGAGTTTTCGCACTGACGTCAAGCTCTATATATAAATAAAGCGTTGCAACTCTGTTTTTGTTTTTACTGTTAGTTATTTTAAAAACAACTGTAGCATCCAGCAAACATTTTTTAGTGCAATAGTTTAATATCAATTAAAATAATCCAGATTCAAAGAAGTCGCGCAAAATTCAATTCAATTCAATTTGTCAAAACTTTTGCAATGCTGAGAACGAGGCACCAGAGACCACAAAATCTATATATTCTAAATCAGCCCATATACCATTCGTGTCAAGCCACAAGCCCACAATGCAACAAAAAGTGAAAATGTAGCAGATTTTAAATTAAATTCCGTATTAGGTATGAAATACATGAACATAGGTTACTTGGGAAACTTTCGTGCAATGGTAAGCATTCTAAATTTAGTTTTTTTACCTGTTTTATTAAAAATAAATTGAATCCAAGCATTCATGACTTCTTTTTAGTTTCTTTTAAAAGGATGCTTATCTTGCTAACATTTATATTGCCTTATATGAAGTGGCTTATTTCGCCAAGGAAGCAAGGTAAGTTATATCAATCGAATAACCTATAACAATATCAAAATCACGTTTTATACATAATAGTAAAATAGACAAGAGAGGGATTTATTCCATGTTTACATTTCGTTTGGCATTAATAGTTATGAGCATTGCACAGTCAACGGATTTTTTATATCCTTTCTCACCCCGCCAACTCCCCCCGAACAGCCAAAATGTCTGGAAAAACCATAAACATCCTCTCAAGGGGTGGATGTCAACACTATAATTGTACATGTACACAATAATAATAACAACAAACTACCAAACTAAAAACTTGCCACTGTAAGAATATAAATGGAGAGAAGATAATATAAAAAAAAAAAAGCACATGCTTATAGTTGAAACATGTACCATACATATACAACAAGACCAAACGACCGACCATGCCATGCCGTTGCAAACGATAGATGACGACGACGAGTTAATGTAAAAACATTTGCAATATTGCGCAAGTGCATCATAGTGATGACAACAGCAATAACAATTATAAACAGGAGCAACGTGTGAGCGTGTGAATACTGTATAGTAAAGAAGACAATATTTTAGCTCCAGGGAGGACCATTTGTATTGTGTGGTGTACACAGAAATTCAGTTGAATTCAGCACTTGTCTTGAAACAGTTAAAAAAGCAACAAAATCGCTTCAAAGTAACGGTTCTACTGGAATATTTATATATAATTGGGTATGGGTGTGTGTGTGTATTTTTAAATTATACAAAATGTAAGTGTGTACAATAATTATTGGCTAGGTTGTATAACTTCGTGGATACACATAGCTATGCCTGCACTTTCGTTTATACATTTATACACACACATATATGTATATATATAAATATACAGTGAAGGACAAATGCACGCGTATACAGTGATTTAAAAAAGAAAAGCAGACAATCAGACCAACGGCAACTTAGTCAGCAGTAATTAAATGATTTTTCATGATCATTAAAAGCGAATGTTTATGAATTTTTTGTTTTTTTTTTTTCAATCTTTAAGTGTTTACACAAAAAACATGCTTTTTGTCTGCTTTAAAACCTGTGCGCATTTTGGTGCAATTCAAATGGAAATGAAATTCTTATAATATAAGCAACAACAAAAATGAAAATTTATATGCATAAGTATGTGCGAATCAATATGAAACACATGTTTCACAATGTTTAGAAATGTTTCAAAATTATGAGTGAAATTACGGATTTTTTTAAATCGTCTTAAATCGATGCTAAATAATGCCTAAAAGTTTGTTAAAATTTTATAACATGAAAAGTAAAATTTGTATAAGTAGGAAGTCACACACACACACACACACACACACACACACCTTTAATAACTAACAACCCCTTGAGTGTGACGCTATTTCCGGCAAGTGACAGACGTTCTCTTCCTTGGCTTTTACACTTTATACATAGATTTTAGTTAGTTGTTATAAATGTAAACACGTACACACGTACATACAATACATACACCAACACACCAGTATAAACAGTTTTAGTATAACTCTGTTCTCAATTTACTTATTCAGCGTTATTGTATTACTTTATACAACAAACTATACTATATATACTCTCTTCCTTCGTCTCTGTCGTTTTCAATAGCATGGAGCTTGTATATTTTCATTCTAACACTCTTATTACGCGTGTGGTGTGTTATGCACATCTATGCACAGTTACGGTAAATAAACAAATAAATGCATAATAGAAATATAATACGATGATATGCTCTCTTATCATTACGATAACAACAACAACAACAACAACGCATAATATGAAAACAAACCATCAAGGCTTTTATTAGTGTAGGGAGTGGAGGAGGACGGAAAATGCCGCACAGGAAACTGTAAATATTTATACTCAAAGTATCTGTGTGTATACTTGAACTTAACAATTGTAAGAGTGTGTGTGTGTGGGTGAGTGTGTGTGCCTATAAGAATTTCTTTAGTGTAATATTGCACAAAACTGGCAAAAAACATGTCCAAGCTTATAAAATAAACACTGTGACACAAATATAATAATAATAATAATATTACCAACCAAGCAACCAACCAACCAACCAACACACTAACAAATTTTATCGTGTTTACTGTGTAGATGTGAATGTAAGACTGAGGAAATTGCACTGAAATAGTTATGAGGACCATAAAAAGGGATATGCAGAAGGCTGAGGATATTGTAAGAAATGTAAGTAAAGATAAAACTACCAACAACAATAAGCAAATATTACTCGAATATATAATACATTCCCTAGACATACTGTTACACACATTTAGCACGTAGACAGTTGATTATAATATTATTGTTGTTTCCGTGGCAATGTGTTCTTCTTGTTATAATCCTCCAAACTGGGATATCTGAAGTGATATTATTATAACCTCCCCATAAGATGGAAGTATACAAAGTTTGTCATTCCATTTGCGACACTTACAAAGAAGCGTCAGAGACCCTTCAAAGTATATATATTCTTGATCAGCATTAAAAAATGAGTCGATTAAGTCATGTCCGTCAGTATGTCTGGCATTCTCATGATCGTAAATTGAGCTGAAATTTTGTATAACACTTTTAGTTTTTGGACGTAGATCGCTATTCAAAATACAAAAAATCGGTCACGAACCACGCCCACAATCAATAAAAATCTATATATCTGCCAAAAAAAAAAAAAAATATGAAATTTAAATTTGGTGCACATAATCGATGTGCTAAAAATGGGCGTTATCAGGTTACAGATACGCCCACAATCGACAAAAATTGATTTATCTGAAATTTACTTATGAAATTTTAATTTGGTACACATACGCCAAAAAAAGGCGTGGTTGAATAACAGAAGCGCTCACAATGTAGAAAAAAACCTTATAAAGCTTGAAAATCGACTTGCAAGTTGATGCGTAATACCTACACTATTAGAGGGCGTAATCATGTACCTGTCACGCCCCCTATTCGCATATAGAAGTACAGGGTATTTAAGATTTGCCCTCAGCCAATTTTAGTTTTCTTACTTGCCTTACTTGTCGTATAGTTTGTAGGATTACAAGTGAACATATTACAGTAGGTTCTACCTATAGTACCCTACATCACTTGGGTTGAATAATTTATTTTTTATTACAATTTAACAACTATATAATATTTTATATTGCCATCTTTCATTTTACAGTTATTTCAACGGTTACTTAAAGACATGCGTCCGTTATATGCCGGACGTGTACAAATACCAAAATACACTAAATTGGAGTAAATTCCAATTTAAATAACTATAAAACCAAAATAAGAAGAAGGATAAGTAGAAGGACAAAATGTTTGGAGCGAAGCTAAGAACATGGATGGAAAATCATATAGTGCGACCGCGTAAGAAAAGCAATAAAACTAAAAACAATACTAGCGGATGCACAACAGCAACAAATACCACCGATCAGTATGGCAATACTGACAATTTCAATAAGCAAAAACACGCTGCTACCGGGTACACAGTTTATCATGGCAATGGCACTACCTCACCATACCAAAGTAATTGTAATTCAAGTAGTTCTAGTGCCCAGCATACGGGCTGCAGTAGTGTTATATCGAGTCCCGTAAGACGCCGCGAAGTGTCGCCCATACAAAATCATGTAAATTGAGGGGAATATTGTTTTTGATAAAAATATTGATTTATTTGGCTTTTTTTGTTGTTGTTTTGTTTCTTTTTTACATTAGACCCAAAGTCGTTATGGTTGGCAATCACCAGATGAGGAACATGATCATGTTGTGTCACCCAAATCGGATAATATTTTATATTCAACATCACAAACCTCCAGTCAACCGTATCTAAAGTCACCATATTCGTATTCACACTCCCAATCCCAATCCCAATCCCAGGACAACACTAGTGGTGATTATTGTAAATATCAACATCAAAAACAACAACAACACCAACAGCAACATAAAACCCAAACACAACAACACCAATTGAATTGTTCCACTTCTTCGTTTTCGTCTCTGTCATGGTCTACTGGCTCCAAGGAGCCATCTATGAATTCCAATGGTGTTCAAAATGGTAACGGTAATAATAATAAAAACAGCAACAATAAGTTACAAAAAAATCAACCGCTGTCCCCAACGACATTAACAAAAAGCAACGCATACGATAAGGTTGGAGAGGATGAGGTGGTTATAACATCCGAAGAAGGCCACCGAAAAGAACTGGAACAACACTCTTCGGAAGAAGATCCGAATGCAGTGCATTATGAAGAGATTGGTACGTTAATACGTCACCCGGAACATTACCTAAGCGAAGGCTTTTCTCATTTACCCATCGAGAGGCCAAAATCCGAACAATACTCCAGCACAGCTTACACCAATCGTCTACAAATCGATGACAAGCTGAACCAAGATGACAATATTTCATGTTACGGCCGTTTATTACCCTCAAAAATTGCCAATCCTATCATTGTGAGCTTTCGTACCGGCAGTGAGGAATGCATTACACCACGTCGCCCTCAGCATGCAGCATTCAATTATAGCGCCAAGGATTTCGGTGGTAATTCTCGTGCACCACCACGCAATAAATTTAGATATACTGTTAATTATGGGCAACAAGAAGTTGCGTGTGGCGACCATGTAGCGTCCCGACCTCTGGTTAGCTTGTCATCCCCGGAAAGTGCTTACTCGACCGGCTATTCTACGGATAACACATCACCTGGTGCTGGCTATACACCACCCGAATACTACATAAACATGCGCACCGGTACTCATTATTTTCCTAAAAGCATTAATTCATTAGCCATTGAGGCGCAACGTTACAAATTTGGTTTAAATAAAATCGAGGAAATGTCCCCCATTGAACCGTTGGTATGTTGGATAAAAATATTCTTCTTTTATAGAAATTTTTTTAAAAAAAATTTTCTACGAAAAAAAAAAGCCTAAAAGCTCTTTCAGTTGCCGCAAGAATGAGGTGCGTATTGAAGAAGAGGAAGATGCGGGACCTTTAAAAATGCCCAATTTTCCTTTACAAACGCGGGTGGGGTTAACAGCACAACGTGCTAGTAGCCCTCAGGCCATACGCAACACCATTGTCATCCCTACCTTAAAAGGATTTGAATGTAAGTAAATCACTCTCTTTCCCGCTCTTTCTCTCTCTCTTTCTCTCTTTTATTTATTATAAGCTTGAGACTCAACAGTTTTGTTTTGCTTTTATTTCATGGCTTTTGCTGCAGCTCCCTCACCCCGTCAACGTTGCCGCATACGCACCAACCCTTGGTATGCAACGAACGAAACCACTTCATCCACCACTTTGTGTACTAACCATATGCAGCCGCCAGCAATTATGTTAAGCTCCCAAGCATCGTCAATGACAATTTCCTCCAATTCATCAACCCAATCGGCACTGGTTCTCTCCTCTGCCACCACGCTTCACCGCGATAAAGATATAAAGCGAGACTTTTCCCCCGGCATCAAGTCAATCAGCACAAGTTCTTCTTTAGCTGACGGCAGTGTTAGCGGTTCAAGTGTAAAACAACACAAGTACGTACAATCGTAGAATGCCCGCGGGAGCAAGTGTGGTGACATTACACAGCATATAAAGAAAGCGCAATTATAACAATTATTATTTTATATATTTTTGGTTTGGGTTTCTCTTTTGTTTCTTACAAAAGGATGGCATCGTGTGTGTCATCGGAGAGTTCATCATCATTGACTGAAGTGGAAAATGTGCAAAGATCCTGTACACCCAACACAATGCGTCGTAAACGTTCATTACAAGTGCAGCAACAACAGCAACAGCAACAGCAGCAATGCCAAATGGAACCTGTTGCCCACAGTCTGCATAAACGAAATCATTATCATCATGAGGAGTTGCCGGTGACAACTAGCATGAGTGATGATGATGCTACTTTGAATGAGATGATGGGCAAATTCGATGAGAGTTATGTGTACGAGAAGGAGACGGATATTTTGAGGTAAGAATAATTGAGTAAATAAACGCATTTATTACCCTGTCAGTTATTATGTTCATCCTCTCCCCCCCAGCAGTGACTCTGATCCAACCGATTGTCTTTCCGATTTGGATACCGGTCAGGATGCCGGCGATGAATGTGATACCGATGAGTTGCTTGATATAGACTTTATTGATACTCCATTTATAGTCGAGTTGAATCACATCAAAGAGCCCCCAATGAATTTGACACATTGTTACTATAATCAAAGCAGCCATTCTTTGGGTCCACCCCCTAAAAATGTATTACGCAACAATGCTAGGAACTCGGGCAACTCGAAAACCTGGGCAGATCAAAACTTATTAGCAGCTTCAGGCCAACTGGTCAACTCGCAAAGGAGGCGTAAACGTTATCATAAAACACGAAAGAAGAGCTCAGAGAATCGTTCGGATCATATCAGGTCGCCATTGCGCAAACAACGCGAAACCCGTAGTGTGGGAGGAACACCTGTCTGCTTAAGGAAACATCTTAGTCGGCAAGATAAGGAAAGGTGTGATGAAGATGTTTAAAGAAAAAAAAAAAAAATTATTGAAAAAAAATAATTTTTTTTTCTATTTTAAAGATACAGTAAAACAACTCCCTCACCCTTGAGTCAGCGTTCCAATTCATTAATTTTCATGGATAATCGCGTAAAACGTTACATGACTGTAAGCGAAAGCGAAAAAGCTTTATTGAAAGCGGATTTCGAGGCAGACATTAAATATCGACAACTCATTATGGAGGCTGAGTCGTTACTCAATTCCATGAAAAACAGCATGCAAAGGTATTTATTCAAATAATATAATTTTTGTGATAAATGTTTGAGGTTATGTATGAATTGGTAAACTTACAGTATACCGCGCGAAACTCCGGTGGCTAGCCCGAGACGTAACAATCCGTTGGCTAACAAAAGAGTGGAAATGATTAAAAATTGTGAAATTGAACCTAAACGTGATGTACCAAAGAATCAACAACAACAACAACAACAGCAACAAATAATAATACAACCCACACCTCTTCACAATGCATCAAAATTAAGAGGCGGAGAATTAACTGAACAGGAGTTAACGGCAGCTGTCAATAAACGTATAGAACTTTTAAAACATGATCTCAACTCTCCGCCGAGCAGTCCCAAAAGAACTGCCGGCAGCTGCAGTCCACGTAAAACACATTTGACCAATTTTATTAATCAAAATCTCAACATGGAGACCGCACAAAATCGAAAATTGACCAATTCTCCTTTAACACCAAGGCGCACCTTAAATTCGGCCACTGCCACACCAAAACATTTCAAATCTATAGGCACTAATATTAAAGGACCATCACGTACCATTCATTTAGATTTCAATAATCTTAGTGATTCGGATCAGGAATCTTACATGTATTTAAATCATAAGGATGAACGTAATCAGAATTATTTAAATGAGACGAATTCAAATCCCACTCTGGAGGATGTAAGGAATCGAAATTATATATTTGAACCACCACTAAGGCAGCAACAACAGCTACAACTACAACTACAAAATGAGGCAAAATTGTTAAATTGTCCCCAAAGTGAACCCTTAAAACGTAAGGTGTATACAGGTGCTAAAGCTTATGAACAATTAAAGCGAGATTATCAGCAAGAAACAGGTGAGACTAAGACTAGAATCTTAGAATAATGTACCGTTTGAATAATTGTCTTTTGAAAACCCTAGTGAATCTATTGGCGCCATTTAAAACGGGCAGCAGTGATTTTCAATATGATCAACACAACTTAACCAATGAAGGTGATATTAAGAGAGTGGGCAGTAAGACCGCCTTAATTGTTAGTACCATTGAGGATTTGAAACGTAATTTAGAGCATCAAAGTTTACAACTAAACGGTTTAAATGAATCTTAAATATATTTATATTTATAATATATTCTAAATATTATATACACACACATACATACACATTCTGAATTACTAAAGTTCTTTTCACATAAAACATAACTTAGACTTACAATGTAATAAAAGTTGAGCTGGTTTTTTTTATGAGGAATTCTTGTAAAGCTCACTTTTATTATTATTTCACCTATACATACATATACATACCTATACATATATAGCAAACATATATTTATATACATACAATAGTTATATTATTACATTCAGTTTACCGGTTTTTTGGCTTTATAGACAATATTTACTTTTTGTAGTGCTTAGTGGAAAACCTATAATTTAGTGACAAAAAAAACAAAAAACACCAATTAGTAGTAAAATTATTTTGAATCCCTCCAGACATTTGTTAACAATGATTTTAAACCAAAAATTATAAGAAAGAAAGAAAAAAAGAAAAGAAAATAAATTTGGCTTAAGTCAAATATGGAACCCTCTACCACCAGCAACACTTTTGCCTAAATTATTAACTTTTTTTATTTTCTATATGCTACTACTATGTGGGAGTTTAACGCTGTTTTTTCGATTCCATTATGGGCGTGTCCTTTGATCGATTTTGCCTCCAACTAATACCAACCAGAGTACAGACTCGTTTTAACAGGTTCATCAACATTTCAAGTTTTGAAACCCAAAATATTACAGACTTACAGAGGACCATGGCTAGATCCACTTAATATTGTGTGCTGATTTAGAATATATACAGCCATCAATCTTGGTAGTAAGGGGTTTAAAAACATTAATTAAAAGTTCATTTGTAAACGTCTTAAAAAGGCTTTAATAGTATTATAACTCTTTCCCAAATTCCCATTAATTTTTGGTAAAAAATGTCTCTTATTAAAAACCTTTCAATTTTGTTTGTTTGTTTTAAAAACTCTAAACTAAAAAATGTCTTTTTTTATTTTAATTACTTCTAAATATTTTAGGGAATTATATCCAAAGCTAGCTTTAATTTTCTAAAGAATACGTTCCGAAACTTGGTTTTTTTTTAATAATACTTTTATTGAAGATAATTTTTAAATACAAATCTTGGAATTATATATCGGCTGGATATTTAAACAAAACTTCTTCCTTATACTGTGTTCTAGTGTATTAGAAAAATGATTTTACGTCAAGTCGCGCTGACGTATGGGGAAGAACACATTGTTGATAAAATGTTGAAGAATTTTTCCATCTAAAAACTCGAAAAGTTATTTCCAATTTGTTTCGTAATACATTGCTATGATTCACTAGTCGGGAGAATGTAATAATAGTTTAACTAAGTAAATATTTTGTATTGTCACGCTAAAGGCAAGTGTTTATAGATTGGGAAACTCGTAAAATACAATATATGCGTCACGAAGGCGTATTCTCATATAATATCTTACGACTGTAAATTTATTTTAATAGTAAATAAATGTTGAACTACGTTCGTACGTCCTTCTGTTTGTATAATTCCATTAAAGGAAACAAATAAATCACTAAAATTGGCTTAGGCCATATTTTAAATACCGTACACACCAATATACATTCAGTGGGCGTAACAGGTGCCTTCTAATAGTGTTATGTGTCCACTTGCAAGCCGGATTTTACTTTAAATACCGTTTTTTGTAAGTAATGAGCGTGTTTGTTATCCGACCGCGCCCATTTTTGCTATATAGATAGATGGATGAGTTAATTATAAAAATTTGTACCAAATTTCAACTTTATTGGCAATTTTTTGTGGCTGATGGATGGATTTTTGTTAATAGTGGGCGTGGTTCAATAGATTTTGCTAAATAATAACAGCCATCTACGAGTAGAAACTAGAAATAACTATACAAAAATTTTAATATCGCAGAATTTGGGATCGTGAGAATGACAACAACAACCAGACACACTTACAGACACGTTCAAATCGAATCATATTTCAGAAAAGCATCTGTAACGCTTCTCTCTGGGTGTTGTAAACGGAATAGCAAACTTAGTATACCTCCATGACTAATATATTTTACGTAAAGTTTCCCTTGAACTAAAAGTTCAACTTCTATGATCTCTATTAACACACAGTTTCGGAAATGCTACTAAAGCAAATGATTTAATAAAATTTATTATTATTACTATTATTATTATATTATTAAAATGAAGTAGAGGTTGTGTTTATTATTTGATTTTATTGTTTCTACTAATATAAGTCAATTCAACTCAACTCGATTACAGTAAATTTCTTAAAGTTATTTAGTGAAATGTTTACAGTATTAAAAAATTTATTAACGTAGCACATTTTACTCAATAGTTAAGAGTTATGTTCCTTCATTTTATTGAATTTTCTGATTTTGGAAAATACAATATTTTGTTATATTAATTTGTAATAGAAAATTATTTAAAAAAAAAAAAATAATAATAATAAATTTAAGTTTAAAACGTAGAACACTGCATATCTCTCTCTTTCTTACTTAGTATTATTATTACAAGAAAAAAAATTAATAAAATTTATATCAATTATTAATTCGAATTATGTGTAAACCAATAAATGCATTTATAATATTTTGTACTTTTCAAAACGTTTGGTATTGAAAAATGAAAATTGAAAAAAATAAGAAAGAAAAGTAAATTTGGTTAGGCCAAATCTTTAATACCCTCCACATCTACAACGGTAGGGTGTCAGATATATATAGGTATGACCCCTAAGAGTGCACGTTGACGCTGAGTACAGTTTTTTTGGTAAATTGTGGGTGTGTCTGTTATCCGATCATCAGAATTTTTGACACATCGAGGTGTGGGATAACTATAAATATCCATACTAAATTTCAAGTTCATAGGCCAATTTTTATAGCAGATATATAGATTGTTCTCGATGTCTGTTATCTAACAACGCCCATTTTTGGCACTTTAATGAATGAGATCATTTTAAATATACTTAAATAGATATTTGTCGATTGTGGGCGTGGCTCTTGACCAGTTATGCCCATTTTAAATAGTGATCTGCGTGCAAAAACTACAAAATTTCAGCGAGATATCTCAAAATTTACGCCCGTGAGAATCCCAGTAACAGACATCTTATGTGGAAGGTATACAAATCAAAACATATGATATGTAATGTCACCACTTGAAAAACACATTTGAAAGAAATTTAATACATTATGAAAATAAAAATTTTCCATATACTAGAAATTTAGTTTGCATCTCATTAGAAAAAAAACTGTTTCTGTTCAAAATATTTACAATTTTTTTTAGTATATTCCAGACATTCACATAACCTATCAAGTGTAGTGCATAGTACATGGGTAGGTATACGGTATAAAGTGTACCTTGGTAGTTGTATGTAATGTTAGTCCCATTGGTGGTTTAATTACAGCCCATTAATTATACATTTTAGTTTCATTTCATTAAAATGGCGTGTTTTTGTTTGTTTTGTTGGTGATGTTTGTTTGGTGGTGTTTCATTGACGTAAAGTCTGTAATGTGCTTTGTTTTTAATGCAAATTAAAAATGACCTTTTACAACATCACGGAATTTTATTATTTACCTTTCATGTCAACGATTGTTAAATGTATTCCAAGTTTTGGTAGTAATTTGTATTGAATACCCTTCACCATCAACATTTTTAAGAAATTCCCAAGTGACATCTTTTGGTACTCTTATATTTCTCTAAGACTAATGAAGATTGTCAGTTTCTTCATGTAAGAGTAATAATATGTCGCTGTGGTTAGCATGACATAATCAGATGAAATTTGAAACGAATGGCATTTGTTCCGAATGAATTTTTTAAAATCCATTTACTTGAGGTGCTAAACTTTCAACATATTGGTTGATACAATCGATTGTTGTCCTTAGTTGAAAAAGAACATTTTTAAAATAGTTATTTCCTAAGAAAATGGGCGGTGACATGCCCATTATCTAAAGATCCCCGAAAAGCTGGAGAAATTTCCCAATGTTTGCAAAAAATTTGACCAAAATCGGAGCAGTGGTTTCCTAGTTATAAGCCAAACAAATTCACATATATTCTTGTGTGTGTGTGTGTGTATGTGTGGTCGTAGTTTTAAAAATCACAAACCAAACACGAAAATGTGAGAAAAATACCAGGCGCTCAGAACTGCGCAGTAAGCAAATGACGATTTAACATAATCTTTAAAGTCTTATAACTTGGAAACGGCTGGACGGATTTAGCTCAAAATTTTTACGGAAATTTGTAAATTAATTCAGCTTTCAAACGAAGCACGTTCTGTGGGCGTGGCACTACCCATTTAGTTGAAAAAGAACATTTTTAAAATAGTCATTTCCTAAGGAAATGGGCGGTGACATGCCCATTATCTAAAGATCCTCGAAAAGGTAGAGAAATTTCCCAATGTTTGCAAAAAATTTGACCAAAATCGGAGCAGTGGTTTTCTAGTTATAAGCCAAACAAATCCACATTTATTCTTGTGTGTGTGTGTGTGTGTATGTGTGGTCGTAGTTTTAAAAATCACAAACCAAACACGAAAATGTGAGAAAAATACCAGGCGCTCAGAACTGCGCAGTAAGCAAACGGCGATTTAACATAATCTTTAAAGTCTTATAACTTGGAAACGGCTGGACGGATTTAGCTCAAAATTTTTACGGAAATTTGCAAATTAATTCAGCTTTCAAACGAAGCATGTTCTGTGGGCGTGGCACCTCCCATTTAGTTGAAAAAGAACATTTTTAAAATAGTCATTTCCTAAGGAAATGGGCGGTGACATGCCCATTATCTAAAGATCCCCGAAAAGATCGAGAAATTTCCCAATGTTTGCAAAAAATTTGACCAAAATCGGAGCAGTGGTTTTCTAGTTATAAGCCAAACAAATCCACATTTATTCTTGTGTGTGTGTGTGTGTATGTGTGGTCGTAGTTTTAAAAATCACAAACCAAACATGAAAATGTGAGAAAAATACCAGGCGCTCAGAACTGCGCAGTAAGCAAACGGCGATTTAACATAATCTTTAAAGTCTTATAACTTGGAAACGGCTGGACGGATTTAGCTCAAAATTTTTACGGAAATTTGCAAATTAATTCAGCTTTCAAACAAAGCATGTTTTGTGGGCGTGGCACCACCCATTTAGTTAAAAAAGAACATTTTTAAAATAGTCATTTCCTAAGGAAATGGGCGGTGACATGCCCATTATCTAAAGATCCCCGAAAAGATCGAGAAATTTCCCAATGTTTGCAAAAAATTTGACCAAAATCGGAGCAGTGGTTTTCTAGTTATAAGCCAAACAAATTCACATACATTCTTGTGTATGTGTGTATGTATGTGTGGTCGTAGTTTTAAAAATCACAAACCAAACATGAAAATGCGAGAAAAATACCAGGCGCCCAGAACTGCGCAGTAAGCAAACGGCGATTTAACATAATCTTTAAAGTCTTATAACTTGGAAACGGCTGGACGGATTTAGCTCAAAATTTTTACGGAAATTTGAAAATTAATTCAGCTTTCAAACAAAGCATGTTTTGTGGGCGTGGCACCACCCATTTAGTTAAAAAAGAACATTTTTAAAATAGTCATTTCCTAAGGAAATGGGCGGTGACATGCCCATTATCTAAAGATCCCCGAAAAGATCGAGAAATTTCCCAATGTTTGCAAAAAATTTGACCAAAATCGGAGCAGTGGTCTTCTAGTTATAAGCCAAACAAATCCACATTTATTCTTGTGTGTGTGTGTGTGTATGTGTGGTCGTAGTTTTAAAAATCACAAACCAAACACGAAAATGTGAGAAAAATACCAGGCGCTCAGAACTGCGCAGTAAGCAAACGGCGATTTAACATAATCTTTAAAGTCTTATAACTTGGAAACGGCTGGACGGATTTAGCTCAAAATTTTTACGGAAATTTGAAAATTAATTCAGCTTTCAAACGAAGCATGTTCTGTGGGCGTGGCACCTCCCATTTAGTTGAAAAAGAACATTTTTAAAATAGTTATTTCCTAAGGAAATGGGCGGTGACATGCCCATTATCTAAAGATCCCCGAAAAGATCGAGAAATTTCCCAACGTTTGCAAAAAATTTGACCAAAATCGGAGCAGTGGTCTTCTAGTTATAAGCCAAACAAATCCACATTTATTCTTGTGTGTGTGTGTGTGTATGTGTGGTCGTAGTTTTAAAAATCACAAACCAAACATGAAAATGTGAGAAAAATACCAGGCGCTCAGAACTGCGCAGTAAGCAAACGGCGATTTAACATAATCTTTAAAGTCTTATAACTTGGAAACGGCTGGACGGATTTAGCTCAAAATTTTTACGGAAATTTGCAAATTAATTCAGCTTTCAAACGAAGCATGTTCTGTGGGCGTGGCACCTCCCATTTAGTTGAAAAAGAACATTTTTAAAATAGTCATTTCCTAAGGAAATGGGCGGTGACATGCCCATTATCTAAAGATCCCCGAAAAGATCGAGAAATTTCCCAATGTTTGCAAAAAATTTGACCAAAATCGGAGCAGTGGTTTTCTAGTTATAAGCCAAACAAATCCACATTTATTCTTGTGTGTGTGTGTGTGTATGTGTGGTCGTAGTTTTAAAAATCACAAACCAAACATGAAAATGTGAGAAAAATACCAGGCGCTCAGAACTGCGCAGTAAGCAAACGGCGATTTAACATAATCTTTAAAGTCTTATAACTTGGAAACGGCTGGACGGATTTAGCTCAAAATTTTTACGGAAATTTGCAAATTAATTCAGCTTTCAAACAAAGCATGTTTTGTGGGCGTGGCACCACCCATTTAGTTAAAAAAGAACATTTTTAAAATAGTCATTTCCTAAGGAAATGGGCGGTGACATGCCCATTATCTAAAGATCCCCGAAAAGATCGAGAAATTTCCCAATGTTTGCAAAAAATTTGACCAAAATCGGAGCAGTGGTTTTCTAGTTATAAGCCAAACAAATTCACATACATTCTTGTGTATGTGTGTATGTATGTGTGGTCGTAGTTTTAAAAATTACAAACCAAACATGAAAATGCGAGAAAAATACCAGGCGCCCAGAACTGCGCAGTAAGCAAACGGCGATTTAACATAATCTTTAAAGTCTTATAACTTGGAAACGGCTGGACGGATTTAGCTCAAAATTTTTACGGAAATTTGAAAATTAATTCAGTTTTCAAACGAAGCACGTTCTGTGGGCGTGGCACTACCCATTTAGTTGAAAAGGAACATTTTTAAAATAGTTATTTCCATTCATGTGAGGGGTAATTTAATAAACTTGCTTACAATTTACAAAACCTCTTAATTGGTTTAGACGTTGACCGTTGAAATGACATGTATTACATACTGCAATGGTCGTACTGAAAGAGGTCGCTATGGTTTATATGACATTCGTACAGTTTACATGAACAGGATTTCAGATTTAACTTAAACTCAACAAAGTTTTTTTACTTATTAACAATTGGAAATGTTTTTTCTTTTTCTTCTTTCTATACTAAAACAAGTAAAATTTAAAAATTATTGTTTTACAGTTTGTAGTAAAATCACATTTTAGTTGATATCGATATCGATTCATAGACAAATATATTGCAATTGGCACACTTGCATAATTAACAACATTCAGACCTTTATATATAAGACTGATCCCATTAATAATGCATATATTCCAACACATTTACTCTACTATATACAACAATATAATGGAGTATAATTTGTTCTATAATACACTTAACCAGACAATCTGAACTATGAGCTTCAAACACAACTTTATACACACATAGATAAACATTAATGTATGTTATACAATAAAGGACCAATTTATATATTATATATACTGATAATTAAACATATAGTTATAATTATAGTCTTGAAGTGATAATTAGTACGGAAATGAAATTCTTAGTGTCAGCGGTAAAATTTGAACCCGGAACATTAAGCTTGCATATAAACATAAGTGTTGAATAAACTGTGCCACCAAGGGCTATATATGTTATAATAAAGACATTAATTGTTTTGTCGTACTTTTCCTGAATATATGAATACCATGAATCTATAATTATTGTTTATAAAAAAGGTATTTGTGCACTTGCACTTTATTTTACAGGCAAAGCTGCCAGTTAATGTTACTTAACTGAACATAATTTAAGGCAACAAAGTGTGCAGGTATAGTCGGTCACACTTGACCATTTAGGTTCCAAAATTATGCTACAATTAATTTTGTTGTATCAGTAAACGCAAACCATTGTCATATAAGAGTCACTTCATGAAATATCATTAAAGGAAAAGGTGTTTTAAAAATGACCCGATCGGGCCTATATTTAGCAGAGCTATTTATTAAGCTAATTAATTATTCTTCACGAAAATTTGTGAAAAAAAGAATTAAAATGGCGATTTTTTCAATTGTAAAAAATTTGTATTAAAATAAGACCTTATATGGGGAGAGGTTCTAAAAGTAGCACCATCGGTTCTAAATTAAGTATAGCCAGTTATTAAGCTAATTATCTATTCATTTACTAAAATATACGAAAAAAGGTTAAAAACTGCGAATTTCCGTCATATAAAGACTTATTTCATATTAAGAACGTTATATAGGAAGAGGCTCTAATATTAGTCCGATCGCGTTCAAATTTGGTATAATCAATTATTAAGCTAATCAACGATTCTTTACAGAGTTTTTTAAAAAAAATATTAAGAATTGCGATTTTTTTCCATATAAAAACTTTCATTAAAAATAGGACCGTATATGGGGAGGGATTCTAAAAATGACCTGATTGGGTTCAATTTCAATAAAGTTCGCCTTTAGATCAATACGTGTCTTTGTACTAAATTTCATTGAAATATTTTAAAAAATGAGACCTGTAGCTGACATGGATATATAGATGGACAGACGGACATGTTTAAACCGATTGAGATTTTGATCTTGAAACGTTCATTATAATTAAATAATTGAATTGCTATTTAGAAGTTACAAACATTCTTATAAACTTGATATACGTTGTCATGTAAGGGGTATAAAAAAAGGAAGCTTGTTATACACATGATATGAAATACGAGCTGATGCATAAATCATTATACAACAACAACAACAACAAAGTTAATAATATTATTAAGCTGTAATATGAAGTATTATGAATGAGTGGAAGATAACAATCACTCCATAACTGCTTCCATTCAGCAGGTGTCTTGACAGTTTTTGTTTTTCGGTTCATTACATTTTGTTAATAAATTTAAATACAACATTTAATGGATATTGCACTCATATACAAACAAGCACTCTCTCTCTCACACACACACACACACACGCACGCAGAGACATAATCGTGGCCATAAAAATGGTATGCGAGGTACTGTATGGTATGCTGTGTTGTGTAGTTTTGGTTTTGTGACTTGTCTTGTGTCGTCTCTATTGTTGCTTTATACATACATATGTATATGTTTGTATTTATGTTTTAGTTAACGCGTCAAGGTCATCACTGACAGCAACTTGTTATTGTTTTTGTTTTATCATAGTTATTGTTGTTGTATTTCATATTCCATGGCTACGATACTTATAAGATATTTTTCATGTTATGCTTTATCGGATACGTTTGTGTGCGTATCTGATTTGGTGGTGGTTTCGTGGTCAAACTGAGAAATTAGACCAATGACTCGAATGATTAACACTTGTATTACTATTATTTTTTATTATTATCATTATTATTAGTACTGTTGGCCAAATGCCAGACTGCTTACTGTATAATCATATTAAATTGTAAACACTGCTCTCAGCCAAACGTTTAACTGACGGCTGAGAGTTCGACATGTTGGCAGAGTCATCCGTTTGCCTTTATATGAAACGCAATAAATTCAAAAGCTTCAAGTGACGTTTATATTTGACAAATACAATGGAAAAAAAAAATAAAAATCAAACAAAACAAAAGTGAACAAACGGGTTTAATAAACTTCACTGCATATTACCACATTCTATCTATAAAGTGCAATACACATTCATAATGTCACTTTGCCTTTTCATATGAATTTTTCTAAAAAGAAAAGAATGTTTCATTCAAGATGTGACCAACGATTGCGTATATACATATATAAACTAAGTTGGTTGTTATGTTAGCAAAATATAGAAGAAGGAGTAGGAAACCCCCCTTAAAGTACACATATGTTCTTCATTAGTATAGCAATCGATGCAGATATGTTCCTTCCTGTGTCCATAAATTTTTAACTATTGAGCTGAAATTTTATTTCTGCATGCCGATATGCTTATAATCGCCAAGAAGCCTTAAAAACAAATCTATGAAGGGCGTGGCAATTAATTTGATTACACCGTGTAGGAGGACGGATCAATTCATGCGCGAAACAATGTTGTTTGTAACATGCAACAACCGCGGATGTACTAATTACAAAATGCTCCCAATTTAAGGATGGACAGACGGAAATATCCAGAATATAGGTTTCCTGAGAAATCTTTTTGAGTACTGCAAATTTTTAGACTCAAAAGTTTTAATTTTTTTTTTTTATTTTGCCCCTCAGTGTAATTTATTGTTTCTATTAAACTAACTTTTAAATATTAACGTTACGTATTCGCACATAATTTTCTGGTGATTGTTTTTTCTTCCTTTCGTCATTATAAATAATTCACTTTTTCCTAAAACCTTGAATGGGTTCAAGATCACCGTGTTCTTTCCACATACCACTAAAAAAAAAAAAAAAAAAAAACGACAATTATTATTATTTATTATTATTGTAGAGTAATTTCAGTCAAGTATGAAGATAATATACGTTTAAGGTGATCAATAATTATTATTTAATTAAGAATATAATTGTGGTACACGTGAATATAATTAATATTATAAAAATGTTTCATATTGACTGCAAGAGCAACACAAACAAAATAAAACGATTAAAGAAATGAACAATTATTGCATTTAATAAAATGAAATTTAACCGTTTTCGAGGGAAACGGTAATAAATAACGTTTAATAAAATTTAATAATAATAATATTGTAATTACATGATGATGGCATTGAACATTTTCTAGATTGTTAAAATAACGCTGGAATATTAATAAAAAACAAGTAAGGAAACTAAATTCGTTTTTGGCCAACTCTTATATACCCTCCACATCGATAATTGTGGGCGTGACTAACCTCACGGTCGTACATTTTGAGATATTGAGCTGAAATGTTGTACAAACTTTTTTAGTTTTTTTCTGCGTTACACGCAGACTGGTATTTATAATGGGCAAAATCGGTCAAGAGCCACGCCCACAATCGACACATATCTATTTATCTGCCACAAAAGTTGACCTGTGAACTTGAAATTTAGTGCACTTATTAAAGGTTAGCCCATCCATCGATGTACCAAAAATGGACATAGTCGGATAACAGACACACCCACAATATACAAAAAACCATATTCATCATAAAACTAGACTTGCATGCTGATACGTAATACGTACAGAGTTGTATGGTTTTAAGTGAGCACCTGCCATTAAGGGTTAATCTCACATCACCATACAGTGCGTAATGCATTATAAGGATGCATTACAGCGGTCAAAGATGACATCATTAAGATGTTGTTTTGATGACAAACCACAGCCACTATGATGTACACACTAGGGGGCCTACCTCAAATTGTCAGGCCAAAGTGAAACACCCTGGGGGCTCTCGACACTCATAGTACGGAATGTTAAACCTTTCCGATGGAAGGTCGTAAGTTAGATGTTATAAGTTACTACCACTTGGTGCCTTATCACCGTAATACGTACACTATTAGAGGGCGCAATATTTATATATATGCCACGCCCACCGTTATGTAGGTAAAGGGCATTTAAGATTTGGCCTAAGCCAAATTTAGTTTTCTTACTTGTTTTTTATTAATATTTATTTTACAGTACAACGACTTTGGTCTAGACTGTAGAGTTCAAAAATCTTTGAACTATTTTTTTTTTTATGGGCAATAAAAACGTAAAGAATATTACAAAGTATTACATCTTTTAAACATTCAAACTATTGTAATAAAAATATAAAAAACAAAATAAAAGAAAAACAAACAAAATACAAATAAATACAAATTAAAGTTACGCAAATAAATTCGCTTAAAAATTCCATTCAAAATGGTGGCTTGTTTTAAGGCTCGTGGACGCATTGTTATGTATTTATTTAATTTATTTACCTCATTATAGAAACGTTCCAAATATTAAGGCATAACAAATGATTGACGAACGAACGTTCCTTATGCTAAACAGTGTGCCGTAATACATTTTAATTAATATCGTAAAGCGCTTGTTTTAAACAAATTCTGTTAAACTGAATAAAATGCATAAAATGAGGGAAAATATTATAAAAGATTCTATCCGACTATTTACCAACTACTACTTGGTTGCACAATTTATGTCAAGTTCAAGAGGCTTTATTGTAACGACTCGTTATTTAATAGTTTTAAGAATATGTAACATATAAAATACTGTACGTATTATACGGGGAGGGGTTCAAAAATTGTGTCCAATTTAAATCATTTCTATAGGGTTTGGGTTTACGCACTTTTTTGTATATAATTTCTAAAAATATTCCAAAATTGTGGCCAATACTTAATACAATATATAAAGAGACATGGGTATAGATCGTTTTAGGATTTGATGCTGATATATTTTGTAGGCTGTCTGACGCTTCTTTCTAGATATTGCAAACGTTTTGACCTCAAATAGAGGGGTAGAATAATATTATTGTACTAAATAATAAAATTTTGTGTAAATATTATTATTAAGGAGAAGGGATACGGGAATACTACACCAAACGTACAAAATGCTAAAGTGCACAGCGCAATACAATATATATCACGTGAAATATTAAAATTGATTACACAGATTACACAGCTTCCTATAATTATAGTCAGCGTCATCTCATAGAAATTGTTCAACAGTTCAGTAACAGCGAAGCATACGTAATAAGATATTTAAATAGAATTCTATTGTAATAATACATTTATGTTATTAATTAGATATAAAACTGCGTTTAACATGTTCAGCGGGTTTCAATTTCTTATACCCACCATCTTATGTATATATATTATATATATCACCTTGTGTCTAAACGTTTGTAACGCCCGAAAGGGGGCGTCGGAGATCTCACCTATATATATACCTTATATTCTTGATCAGAATCAAAAACTGAGTCGATCTAAACATGTGTATCCGGGATGTTTATTCTGTGGTAATCACTCTCCTGGTTGCTGAGATATTTATTCCAAATTTGCAAAAGTGTTATTAGTTTTCAACTCAGGTTGTTATTGAAATTGGATAATATCGTGTTCAAGATTTGACTTTAGCTAAATTTGCCATAAACGATCTGGATTTAAAGAATGTTCCTTCAAATAAACTAATTTTGATAGTACCTGAAATCTTCTTCCAGGTTTCACCAAGGTTTCGACAAGGTGGGCTCTCACCTCAAGGTGGAGTGTATGAAAAGTAAATGTTGTTGAATATGTTCAACATACTTGTGAATCATGAATCCAAATCTAGTACGTTCTCAATTTATAATTATTTATATGTACATGAACTTTTTTGTACCATTTTCAATAAACACCTCAAAAATTTTTGAAATGAAATTCTTTTTAAATGATTTCAAATTGAGAGAGAGTCAATGAATAAATATTTAAAAAAAAAAAAAAAATCCGCTCAACAGGTTTAAGCCGTTAAAAAAAAAGTTTATAGTTTTATTGACATTTTTGTAGCATTTCTAATATTTATCGGTGCAAAATTTTGCCCAGCTATATAAATCATTCATTTAATTATTGGGTCAGAGATTTTTGAAGAATTTGTTTCTAAAAACCATTATGCAGCGGCTGGAAGAAGCTTATAAGTGATAAAAGAGTTTCTGCCAAAGTCAGCTACATGTTATTTAATAACATTGTTTATTTATTGGGTTCTTGGTATTGTCTATTGTTTAAAATTGTACTTTGCAGTAAGTAATTAGAGTACATAGTTTATACGTGGTAAATTGATATGGGGTGGTAAAATTGTTGGAATTTCGATTACATTGTTTACGTTGTGTAAATAAAAACCGAAACGCTTGGGGGATATAAGTAATATTTATACAAGTTGGCAACTGTTTTATAAATGTCTAGAGTTTCCCATTCAAAAATATCGTTTCAAACTCTGTCAGGTCAACTGAGAAATCTGTTTCTTTCTTAATAGATTAGGTTGATATTCTATACTCCCCATAAAACTGTAATCCATCTATAGTGAGTATTCAAATTCTGTCTTGATTCTCTTCCTAACTCTATTAATGAATCCAAGACAATCAGTATTTTTTAACAATTTATTGATATAATTAAATGCAGTGTTATAAGGCTTTAAAGTGTTGGGCTTTACTCATCAATTACCTTTTTAGTATATAAGCATGTAAGTTTATTAAATTTTTACTGTATTATAGCCTCCACATAAATGATGAGAGGTATACTAAGTCTGTCATTCCGTTTGCAACACCCAAAAGAAGTTGTCAGAGACCCTACAAGGTATATACATATATTCTTGATCAGCATCAAACACTGACATGTATGGACGTGTGTCTGTCTGTTGTTAGCATTCCGTAAATGATAAGATATTGAGCTGAAATTTTGTACTAAAACTAAAAATGGTCGGAGCCACGCCCACAATCGACAAATATCTATTTATGTGCCACAAAAATTGAGCTAGGAAGTTGAAATTTAGTGTGTTTACTTAAAATTACCTCATATATCAATATGCCAAAAATCGATGTGGTCGAATAACAGATACGCCTACAATCGACAAAAATCTATATATCTGCCACAAAAATCAACCTATGGACTTGCAATTTAATATACATACCTATAGTTATCCCATCCATTTATGTGCCAAAAATAGGCATGGTCGTATATTAATCGCACCCGCAATTTACCAAGAACCATACTCCATGTAAAATTCGACTTGCAAGCTGATACGTAATACACTATTAGAGAGCATAATAATGTACTTGTCACGCCCCCTAATGTAAATATGGAGGGTATTTAAGATTTGAATTAAGCCAAATTTAGTCTTCATACTTGTTTCATATATAAATTGTGTATTTGGAGACAATTGCATAAAACATCTAAATGAGGGAGCTTAAGGGCTTACATAGATTAGTTAAGTAAACCGCAAATGATTGAAAAAATTCCACTATTAATTATTTATGATATTTGCTATTAAACCCAAATAACGAAGGTTTTTTTTTTTTCTTTCAATAAAAAACATTTGTAAGTATAGAAAGTAATTGAAAGTAACCTCTTGTTGCTAAACAGTAAAAGGTTTCCAATTAAATGGAACAATTAATTAAACAAACATACATTTTATGGAAAATTTATATAGCTTCCATAAACTAATTGACTAGAAAAATATATCCATTGTGTGCGTTTGGATGTTTATTTTTTCTTATTACTTACTAAGGATTCATATAATAATTAATCGAGTGTTTCATTTATTTGGCTGGATATTATGCAATATTTATATGCCCAGAATCATTTATGGTTCAGTGTGTACTAAGTATACAACTCCTGCAACAGTTTAAGAAGACACCCACTTCATTCAAGTATTGATTTAACCTTGTCCGCCTCTAGATGTTCATATACATTTGTGTTAAGTAGTCGCACTTTTTTTCACTGCAATATTAAGTTTAAACGGCTCTAAATTTGCTAAAAATAAAAGTAGAAGAAAAACTTTTACTTCGTCGAAAAGCTTATCGTCTTAAAATTTGTAAGGATATAGAAATTTACGTATAATTTATATTGAGTCAAAAAATGAGCCACTTTTCTCTACTACTGTTCCCAAATACAAATTTTATAATAGTTTAAAATCATCGTAGAAGCTATCACAGAGGTCCGATCCAAGTGAAACATGCACCATTGAGCTCGTTTGGTATTTTTCTATCGATTGGCACCAAAAATTCGACATAAATTATTTTTCGGAAATTTACCACACTTTCCATGTTTATACCCTGCATCACCTTGAGGAAAAGGGTATATTAAGTTTGTGCGGTTGTTTGTAACTCACAAACGGCAAGTACCACACCCTCCTTTAATTATACCGATCGATTCAGAATCAAGATCTCAATCGATTTAACCGTGTCCGTGTGTCCCCTTGTCTGTCTTTTGAGATATTTTGATGAACCCTTTTGAAAATGGATAGGATCGGACTATTTTTAGAAGCCCTCCCCATATAAAAATTTCGATTTCATAAACAAATAAACGTGGTGGGTGTTTAAGATTTGGCCTAAGCCAAATTTAGTTGTCTTACTTGTTTTATTATAAAGGCTAAATGTTTCTTTTCTAATAGTTCTGAATATAGTAAGGCTTGGTTTTCAATATCTTGAGTAAGGGAAAATGTTCACTTAATATTCTTTTTTTATTTATTATTTAATTAATACATACCAATTATTTATTCATAAAGAAGATTATTCAAAATGAATATGACTTATAAGCAATACAAGCAATACAAATGAATTCAGATGAGAGCAGTTCCATATAACAGCACTTGCAAAAAAGGTAGTCAGCCACAGATATTCATGCGCGTCTAATGTTATTGTATGATAATTAGGTAGAATCAATGCCAATAGTTGGATGTACAATTGTCATCAGACCAAATTCAGCTTTTAATATTTCAACCCTACAGACTGGGATAAAGGATTTTATTTTAGTTTTTTGTTTCATAATTTGGTAATGAAATCATCATTGTTTTTATGATAATTAGATAAACTTTTAAATAATCTCCTCCGCTTTTTATGGCATACAAGAAGCTTCTGCTATCATAACGTTTTGTATACATAGAGAGAGAGTTACTCAGAAAAAAATAAATAAAACTATTTCACTTATGAATATATGCATATTCCAATTTGAATTTTGCATATTTAAAGACTTACTACTTTATTCAATGAATAAACAAAAACTTTTATACACAACTGTTTTTCATAGTACAATACGACAATTCGAGGAAATGGACAAAATTAACCTTGATCAAAAGAATTGAAAGAATATAAAAAATAGCCAGTAAAAAGGCTAAATTTGATTCGTCACTGTTGCTTCTGTTTTATTGAATATTTTAATTAGAAAATAAACTAAAAATTAGTACTTGTACTAAAAGTAAAACAAATTCAAATATACATACTTCCACTTTAACTGTCCCAAGAGTCTTTTCATGCATAAACATTTCACACTTTGGATTTTGTTTAACGAAAACAAAAGCAAGCATAGCGTTATAACCTTCGCCAAAGCTAAGTGATATGCTAAGTTTGTCATTCCAACAGCCAGAAAGAGGCGTCAGGTATCCTACAAAGTAGATATATTCTTAATCAGCATCAAAAACTGAGTCGATCTAAACATGTTTGTCCAGTAGTCGGTCATTTGTTGGCTTTTTCACATTCATAAATTTCAAAATTTTATATCTGCACGTAAATCGCTGTTTAAAATGAGGTAAAATCGGTCAAATGCCACGCCCATAATCGACATTATTCTACTTATCTGTGGCAAAAATGAGATCTTACTCAACGTAAAACTCGACTTGCTAGTTGAAATGTGATATAGGCGTTGCCACCTGCCACGCCCACCTTTTATATATGTAGTTGTGGAGGGTATTTAAGATTTGGTTTAAGCCAAATTAATTTTTTCCTTTTTTTTTTTTTTTTTTTAATAATAGTGACCTTTCTGAACCATGAAGCTAAATGCGTCGTTCTCAAAACAATAAATTAACAGTAATTCCAGATCGTAAAGCCACCTTAATGCTAGCGCCACATAGCTAAGCGGCGCGTCTATTATAATAACAATTCTTCACATGATTATACTTTTCAGGAAATACAAAGAGAGAAATGACGCCAACTATCTGATTCGATTAATTGAAACAATTCTAAAATTTATTCATCTCCGCCAAAAGATATTTCGTCTTTGAAAATCTTGTATTGGGATTTAAATGATGGTACTACATAGTGATAGGTTTGCGTCTCCACCTTAGCGATAAAAGTACACTAAGTTTGCTCTTCCGTTTGCAACACTCAGAAGGAGGTGTCAGAGACCCTATATACAGTATATACATTCTGGATCAGCATCAAAAACTGAGCCGATATAGACATGAATGTCCTTGTGTCTGTCTGTTCTTGGCATTCTCACGGACGAAAATTTTGAGATATTGAGCTGAAATTTTGTACAGGCACTTTTAGTATTAGTACATAGATCACTATTTAAAATGAGCAAAATCAGTCAAAAGTCACGCCCACTATCTACATATGTGCCACAAAACCATACAAACTTGAAATTTGGTACACATACTTATGGTCATCTCATTCACAAATATGCCAAAAATAGGCGTGGTCGGATAACAGATACGCCTACAATTTACAAGAAACCATATTGACCGTAAAAATCACTTTGTCATACATATGCTTTTAGATCATAATCTTATAATCATATAGCTGCCACACCCACTCTTTGTATGTAGATGTGGAGGGTATTTAAGATTTGGCCAAAGCCAAACTCAGTTGTCTTACTTGTTTAATGAAAAAAACCTTTGAATTGTTTTCGTAGTAATTTTTTATTTAATTTATTTAATGATATTCTTTTTTTAAAAATTAAACAATTTATTTTAAAAATTTTGTATTATAATATATTTAGCTTTTAGCCAGAAAAATTCATTTCTTCCTTTTTCATTCAAATTCTTCATTCTTTCCATACAAATAAAAGCAAAGCTGTACTAAAAAGAAAAAAAAGAAAGAAAAAAAAAAAGAGCCAACCAAGCACAAGAAAAAACACCTCGCTTAAATCTAGTTGAAATTAAATTAAATTAAATAATTAGTAGCTCTAGGTATATTTTTAAAAAATTTTAAAAATTTGTTTTTGTTTTTTCTTTAAAGGAATATTTGTACACAGAGCTGATATCATTTTATTCAATAAAATAAAAAAAAAAATTAAAATGATTTTGAAGTTTTGTTCTTCTTTATTCGCACAATACAACGAGCAATTTAAAAAAAAAAAAAAGAAAAAACACAGAAATGACATGATTTCACATGTTATACGTAGAAGGATAATTTGCTGTAAGAGATTTTTGTTTTGCTTTGAATTTTCCGTTATAGTCCATTATGTGTATAAAAACATTGTATATTGTTGTAGCAAAGAAAAGAACCAAAAAGTAAAAGGCTTTGTTAAAAATACACACGTAGAAGACAAAGAAGTAAATCTGATCTGCTGTTATACCCTACACCACTTGTACTGTATGAAGTGTTTAAAATTTGTCGTGTTTTGTTTTTATTTCTATGCTAACTTAACACCTTTACAAAGTCGACTTGGAAGTAGTTAGTGTGACTCAAGGTATGTGTCATGTTGGATGTTGTATGTTAAAAAGTGTGACACGACATGTGTGTCCTATCGCAGTGGAGGTGTTAAGGAGTAACTATCCGTTTGTCTGCTTAATACGCTTAATTTTCTTTAGTCTAAAAGTTACAGTTGTGGAGATATTTTCGGAAAGTTTCTTAAAAAATGATGTCTTAGGTCACGGATGATGATTTGAAATTTACCTTGATACGAAGAACAATTACACTTCTTAATGTTTTTAATGGAATCAGTTGGTTTGTAACAAATTTTTTAACCAAACTGTGAATAATAGAATAAAAAAAAGGAAAAAGGAAAAAGAAAAGAGAAGAAAAGTGATTTCTAAGAAAAGACTGAGTGGCGCAGTGTATGTAATGTGTGACCGGTGTTGGCCGATTACAACATTTTCACTTGTCTCATTTTGTCTTTTGCTTTTTAAAAGCTACACAGGAATGCTTACGACAAGCTTTCGCTGTAATGTAATAATTTCTGGTTCAAATATAAGCTAAAACCCAGCGTAAAAATTTCAACAGAAAAATTAACTTGGGTGAACAAGTCTGTGTTTTTGTTTTGTTTTGTTTTTGTTTGAATTTGAAATGAACAAATTATAAAAAAAAAAATCATCAATATTGTTATTGTTGTTGTTGTTGCTGCTGCTGTTGTGGTTACAATTCTATTTTGTTTAAGATTTCTATCTAAATGTATTTTTTTTCCGTTATTTCTTTCTATTTTTCTTTTTCTATTTAAATTATATAAACTTCTCTGAATGGTTGACCGAACAAATTCAATTTTAGAGTAAATGATCAGCTGTACAACTAAACTATACTATACATGTATTAGAGAGCCCCTAACAAAATTAAAAAGCCTCACCTTTCCACCTCCTTCAGCTTTTATCTTAGTTTTTTTTTTTGGGTTGTTTTTGTTTTTGTTTTTGTCTTTACGAATCTATTTTAGAAAAGAATCCTTAATCCCCGATTATGTGATAATGAATGGTTGTTGTTTTTGTTTTATAAGATGCGCATTGTTGTTGTTGTTGTTGTTGTGGCTTGCGTGATGTATGCTATAAATGTGTTTGGTGCAATGGTATGGTTGTTGGTTATATTAAAGGCTTTGTATGCAGCAAAATATATTTGGTTGAGTGAGTGATTGTGGTTGTTGTTGTTGTTGTTGTTAACCTATATATTACCACCACCTATATCACTTTGGTATCGTGCAGTTAAATAATTGGCTGCTTCAGTCATCTGTTGCAGACACTGATACAAGCCATTCAAATGTCTGCGACAACGTTTCGCCAATTCTGTAGCTTTATCTGTGCCGGCGCACTTCTTTGTTTGTATTAAACCATTTTCGCTGCCGCTGCTAGTCGAATCAGCGCTGCCACCACCATTCTTATGACCCTCCAACTCGACCCCAGAATCATTCTCTTGAGAAATGTCACTCTCGGAATCACTCATCTGACTTACCGAAGCTATAGAGGCCACCGAAGCGGTAGATGGACGTCGGGCATGACCTTTACTGCAAATGCTGTTATTATTATTACTACTGCCAGCAGCTGTATTCTCAGTCTTGCCATCATTCTGTTGTTCACCATTCAATGGCATCATCATTGTCTCTTGAACTTTACTTGCATTCGAATTTTCCTTGTCATTATCATCAACTTCCAATTCACCCTGATCATCCTTACTAGTCCATAATAGATCGTTTTTCAAAGCGTTCAACATATTATACAAATTGAATAATTCCGACGAGTTTAGAAATTCGTGAACATTTTTGGACTTCCAAGCAACACTGGCGCCATTGGGTACTTGCTGTTGGGTGTGCTGATTGGAGGTGACATCTTTGCCGGGCGTTACTAATATATCTGTACTATCACCAACCTAGACAAAAAATTAGAACAGAAAATAAAATAAGTGAGATTGAAATGCATAATATCAGCAACACGTTGCTATTACTAAAGTGTCCTTTGATCGATTTTGTACAATTTGAATAAAAAAACTAAATTTGGCTTATTCTCCACCCCCACATACAATTGGTGGGCGCGGCAAATAGCAGATCAGGTTTTGTAACAGTGCAAGCATCCTACTACACGCCCAATAGACCCTTTTTTGTCGATTGCGGGCGTGGTTATCAACCGATTTCATCCAATTTAATTAAGCAGCTACGTACAGTTAATGCATGGAAATATTTTCACTGAATTTCAGCTTAATATCTCAAAATTTACGTTTGTAATCCGTCCAATAACAGACTCACGAATGGAATTGTTTCGGTCGTTTCAGATTTTAATGCTAATCTAACATTTAAAGTTTTTCAATAAGGACGTAAGTTTTGACGCATCAAATGATCAAAAGACTTGAGTTCTTGAATTAATTTTATCTTGTTAGGTTGTAAGACAAGATCTTTATGAAAAATTCGTGATTTTGGAGATTTCCAATTCGTGTAAACAACGTGGAATTGTTTGATTTAGCTAATTTTGAACTGAAGCTTTTATTTCGGCAATATTTTCGGTTTTTCAACCGGTGCATTGCCTTGCTAGCACGGGCCCCTCTAAAGTGAATATTTTGACTCGAATTTATTCACAGCCCGATTGGTGGGGCGATTATTATGAACGAAAATTTTATTTACCTGCCGATCCATAAGGCGGCACGGTACCAAAATCGTGTCATCCATTACATTAACGGTTTTGACAAATTTTTCCATCACATTGACGATGCTATCTTTGGAGAATTGCGGCTCATCATGACGAGCTATGCGGCGTAAACAGTTTCTGAAAATAACAGAAACAACAACAAATATTAATTTTTGAGTATTATTTAAATTATTTAACTGAAAATAAAAATGAAACGAGAGATGGCATTAAAACAAGTTCGCTTGATTGCTAATTAAAATTTTTAATTTTTCATTTAAGAAACCAACGCCAGGAGGGAATTAATTTCGTATTTGTAAAAATCGAAAAAAGATCATCAACAACAAAGATGGAATGTGTGAGAAGTGAAATTTCTAAAGACCGAAAAAACAATAACAAGAATTATTTGATGCCAAATCATTTAGGCCAATCAGACAGTTGAGTACCTTACTTTACAAGTCAAATTTTAGTAATGAATGGTGAAGGGACTGGTGCCAATGAATTGTGTTTGCTGTGGAAGGTGATCTCCAACAACGACCAACTACTCTTAATAAACTAAACAGGCCTGATTGTAATGGTAGCGATACTAGGTATTAATTATAAATTCTGGTCAGTTGTAGTAATAAATGGCAGAGCTGAACACACAGGCAGGCATTGCTTTGGTTGAGTCAACATTAATTCCATAACTGTGACACACGCACAGCACATGTAAATGAATTAACATAAGTGTGTACAGTTAAACCTTTAAGTTTATAAAATATTTGCAATATAAAACGTTTTAATAATAATGGTCACTGTAGAAATAGTAATGGGTAGCAAGCAACCAGTGCTGAAGAAGAGTGTGACAATTTTACGTGTCAAGTTCAAAATGAACGAACGGAAATGTTCATGCAATGAATTCGTTGCTTTGAATTTAAGTGTTTTCTTAAAGTTGGCAAAACGTTTTTGAGATTTTTTTACTTTTTTAAAAATCGATAACCTTGAACTCATCTCACCTGTATATGTAGTTGGCCGTGATGCCAAAGGAGAGATGTTTTTATACCCGTCACATGCGATAAAAGGGTATGCTAAACTTGTCATTCCGTTTGCAACACCCAGAAGGAAGCTTCAGAGACCCTACACACACACAAATCATATATATTCATCATATATCAGAATGAAAAACTGAATCGATCTAAACATGTCTGTCCGGGTAACCGTCTGTTTTTGGCATTCTCAGGGTCGTAAATTTTACGATATTGAGCTGAAATTTTCTACGCACACACTTTTAGTTATTGAAAATAAGCAAAATCGGTCTAAAGCCACGCCCACAATCGACAAATATCTATTTATTTATCACAAAAACTGAGCTATGCACTTGAAAATTCATAAATACTATCACATCAATTGATATACCAAAAATGGGCGTGGTCGGATAACAAACACACCCACAATATTATCCCATTCGCTATAAAAATTGAGTTATGAAGTTGGAATTCGACACACATATACAATGATGTGTCAAAAATGGGTGTGGTTGGATAACAGACACGCCCACAATCAACAAAAGTTCATACATCTACCACAAAAAATGATCTATGAAGTGGATTTGGAATTTGGTATACATGTGTATAATTACTCCCCCTTTTCATATAACAAAAATGGGTGTAACTTACAACTTTACGAAAAACCTTATCCAGCATAAAACTCAACTTGCAAGCTGATACGTAATACAAACACTATTAGGGGGCGAAAATGTGTGTGTAACGATGTGGAGGGTGTTGCGGATTTAATTTAAGTCAATTTTGGTTAATTTTTTTACTTGTTTTCTTGTTTTGTAGATTTTAATGATATACCAGGATCCTCTTTTTTTTTTTTTTTAACAAAACTGTACAATTCTAGAAAAGATCTTTTCTGTTATTTATGTATAAACTGAAAGCATTGAACTTTTCAGGAAAGAATTTTATTGAGAAATATTCAAGATCAAGTTTAGTATGAGAAGAGTGAGTGTGTGTGTGTGTGTGTGTGTGTGAGTTCACAGTTATATCTATGAGTCACACAAGTGCTTCATATTTATATATACCAATGTGTACTATAAATGCTTATATGTGTGTGGCTGTGTGTGTACTGTACCAAAATATTAATCAAGTCTGAAGTTACTAGAGCGATACGCGGTTTGCACGCGTCCAACGCATGATTTACAGGGTCGCTGCTTTGGTTTTGTTTTGTTTTGTTTTTGTTTTTTTTTCCCCAAGAAATTATGTTTGAAACATTGAACACAGAGATTGTATAGAGTATTATACAAGAATTTTCATATCAGCACGTATAGAGAAACGCTATGCCCATAATTATGGCATAATATTACAAAACATACGAACGAGACTTATCTGTGATATTGTATTGACTTTGATATATAATTAACGATAATATATTAAGATAAATAATAAAAATAACCGGCTTGAAGGGAATTTCCCTTTTTTGTATAAGAAATTCAACGAATCTTGTGCCATTGTTGACAACAACAACAATGTCAAGCCTTGTACAAAAATAATAACAGTTGATGAGAGGAATGCATAGGATTACCAAGTTTGTGTTTACGCTATCCATCAAAGTGTCTGTCGGTCCATTCATTTATCTATTCATTGCAATCAACCGGCAACTCGACAAATTATCGCATAACCAAGTACCACCAAGTGTAGGGTATTAAATGATTGTTTCAAACTAATGATAATATGTTCACGTAAGGTTATGATCTATCTGTCTGGTCTCTCTCTCTTAATTATTGTATACCATTCCACAGACTGAAAAGTACATAAATCATAACACCCGCTATAAAAGAAATCAAAGTGTCGGTTGAGTGACGGGCACGATTAATGTATTTGCGTTTGTATCTGTTTTGATTTGATTGCATTTTCATTTAAAAACATTTGCATGTGATTAAATTTGAATGAGAATATTTGCACCACAAACACACACACACACAATCTCTTTTGTGATGTGTACTCCTGTTCCATTCAGATGGAGGATTAAACGAAAAAAAGAAATTAATTAATTAATTTTTCAATATTAGAATTATTGAAATGGTTTGTATACAAATATAATAAAACATTTTGTAACTGTTTGTCCACAAGTATGAAGAGGTAAAGTTTCTCTATTTGCTCCGCAAAAACAAAATCATTCAGTTTGGCACTATTTAGCAGAAGGAGGCACCAGAGACGCCATAAAGATTGTATGCAAGTTTATTGTAGAGTCTATGATGCACCTATTACTGGGCGTTGCCCAGTCTTGTTTTGTTAAAGTGAGTATTTTTTCAAGTTTCACTAGTTAGATGGTGCAGTTAAAAACTTCATTTAACTTTAGCCGAATCTTGAATATGGTTCCGCAAGCTGGAAACTTAAATTGAATGCTAATTAAAAAATACATGTAAATGATGTATTTCTCTAATCTAATTGTATTAATTTCTTTACCATACTAACAATTCTTTCTTTCCTTTGCTTTTAAATAAGTTTACTTTTCTATAGGGCTTTAAAAGATATTAGAAAGTTCTTCTTCTTCTTTTTCTTCTTCTTATTATATAATTCCATCGTCATGTCATATGACATACACAAGATCACACCACACTTTTTTAAATATTTACTAAGTATTGGTCAAACAGGTGACACCGTTAGTTAGCAATGAGAAATGAGTTTTCATTTTACAGAGAATTAAGAGAAGAAAACTAAATTTGTGTATGGTCGAATCTTATACATACTTTATATTTTTATAGAAAAAGTGGGCGTGGTAGGTTCTTGATTAAGCTCTTCCTTAGTGTATATATAACATTAAAGATTTTGAGAAGACTTTTACGCTGAATAAGGTTTTTGTTTGTTATCAGACCACGCCCATTTTAGGCATATCTATCGATAGGGTTATTATAAATATGTTTAATTTGATCTTTATTGCACAATTTTTATGGCTGATAACTAGATTTTTAATAATTGTGGGCGTGGATTTCAACCGATTTTATCCATTTTAAATATAATAAATGTATGTACCAGCCTAATATATCAAAATTTACAAACATAAGGGTGCCACCAATAGACATATATGTCTAGAACGCTTCAGATTTTGATACTGACCACAAATATATATACTTTGTAGGGTCTCTCTGACTACTCTATCTCAGAGTTGCAAACGGAAAATTAATTTAAGTATAGCTCCCGCTTTTTATATCTTATGTACGGGTCATAAAAAGCGGTAAAAAAGCATAAATATCGAAAGAGAGAAAGACAGAGAGTAGAGGAATAGAGAACAAATTTGGCAGCTGTTAAAATAGAGCATGCGTATTGCTTGTTAGAAAAATCGGCTGATTTTTCTTGAGCAAAAAATTAAATAAAAAAAAAAAAAAACTTACGTCAGCTCACCCACCCCCTATTGGCATTATATAATTACACTTTGACTATACCTTTATTTGTATTCATTAAATAACAGTGATTGACCCCATTTTAATTACAATCGTTTTTTAAGAACCTTGTACAACTGCTTACTCTTCTAAGTACCAATGTTTCAATTGTTTAAGTTTAAATAGCTTAAAAATGTCATGGCTGTATATTATTAGTTGACGTAATTTAGTTTTAATTAAAAAAGGAAAGAACTTTCTATTGTTATAGTTTTTCTTTTTTGTGTTGGTTTATAAATGGAATTTCACATGATGGCGATACCGAATGCACCTACACATCCTGTTTTGTCATGCATGTAAAATGTTTGCTTTGGGGTGGCGTGATTTTCTTTCATTTTTTTTTTTTTTTTTATTATCATGAACTGCCCACTATTGTCACTTAACACCTTAATTTTGCACTTGTGTAAAATTCTCGAAGCTTAGCTGTTGTAAACTAATTGATGCCTATTTTTAGCTAAAATGTAGGAAAGCGTAAATTGACGCCTAATAGTAATAATAATAATAATGTTGATGAAATAGCGTGTGTATGTTTATAACAAGCCTTTTGTCATACATTCTGCCCGCCACGAAGAGTCTCAAATATGGTTTTTCTAATGCTCTGTTGACGTCAACTGGATATATAATGCTTACGTTCGCGTTGTACAACACGGTACATACATACGTTTTTTAAATAAACCAGTTGTTTTTTAATTTTTTTTTTATTGGGTGTAAACAGAGAGTGCATATGTATGGGATAAAATGCAGAGAGAAAGAGAGAGAGCAATTTTAACTGCTATTGGTTTTGTTATGCTTTTCAGAAAATCATACGATAAATTTATCCCATTAAGCAGGGTATTGCAACCCTTGAGAAAAAAATTTTGCACATTCTAGAATGCGAATGAGTAAAGCAGAGGGAACATTTACCTTTCCAAGGGAGATAACATTAAAGAATTTAACGAAAATAATTGAAAAGGTTAAAATTTAGCGTTTCTACACTAAAGAACATATGCCCCCAACTGGTGGGTATCCAATATTTGGCCCTTTTTCATCTGTTTATAAAACAGAAGAAGTGTTTGACACACCGTTAGCTCATTCTAGTCTATTTGGAAGCACCACACTGCTCACGGGCGAAGGCTTGCGGATCTCTGTTCGTTATAATTGCGAATGCATGGATGATGGGAAGTTGGAATACAATACACAATCTGGAGTGTTGCAAACGGAATCACAAACTTGACATAACCCCTCCATCTTGTGTGGAGCATATAAAAAGTCGGCTTTGTTTTAAATGTTAAAAAAAAAATGTCGCTCCTTTTTTTTTTTTTTTTTTAAATTTGTTCAGAAAAATTTTATTTACTTACCGTGTGTTTTCCATTTTAGCTATATCTGTGTATCCACTCATTTTGCTGACTTTTTTTTTATATATTTATATTTGACAAATCGCACACACTGATTAAGAGGCAGCACTAGCACCTGCTTTGTAATGGGGTCAACTGAGTGTATTTTTTATAGCGTACTTATTATTTTTTATTGTTTTCAAGTTATTCCCAGATTTTCGAACGTTTTATATGCATATACTATGAATTTTGTTCCAATTCCACTTTCACTTAAGCTGACTTTACAAAATCGACAATATTCTAAATATTTTATCTTTTTTTTTTTCAAAATTTTCACTCTTGGAAGATTTTTTTCCTTTTGAAATTTTTTTTGGTAATAAAAAATTTTTTTCTACTCAATTGTTTTGGTTTTGTTTTTGTATTATGAAATCTTCAAGTATACGCGTATCATTCACAATTTATGTGTATGTGTGTTTGTAGAATTCACACCAATTTAACCACTAGCCTTGTAATTTTTCTTATATGTACGCCTCTCTCGGTTAATAAAGTTTTGACTACAAATGTAAATAAAGGCTGTAATGTTACAGCAGCGGTGACTCGGGCTTGTATGAAAATATTCCTCAACTTGTCATATAAGTAATTGTATATATATTCGATGTAATGTTTAAGCTGCCGTAATTTAAAATTTGATATTCAACTTCATTTAAACGGATTTTTTAAATTACATTTGATTATAAAAGCTGCGGCTTTACGTTTAGCTTTTACAAGACAATTGTTAAACTAGAATAACACAACACCAAACTATATACAATTTGCCGTCACACCCGTATTCGAACCGTTGCTGGTAAATGACCACTTGACAGCTGACTTTGTTTTATATATATATAAATAAGTTATAGAGATGCTTGATTCGTAAACAAACTAGTTCAGTAAAACTAAGCAACCAAGTGTCTTATTATTGTAGTCAACCTTTGTTCACTTTTTAGTTTAATGTTTTCAGTGTTTCTTAGCTGAACTAATAATCAATGTTTCATCGAATCTTTTAATCAAGTTTCATTAAGGTACTTGAAATAACTTAGTAGCATTTAAATTCTTAATCAAAGTGTTTGGTTATTACAAAATTGTTCCATTTTGTTAACCCTGCAAAAATTTCAAATGTACATGCCTATTATAAACTAAAATACAAAGTATAATGGTTAACAAACTGGAACACAAACTGGAATGAAACATCAATTTCTTATTTTATACAAGTTATCAAAGAAATAGCAAAGTAAGAAAACAAATTATGTATTGTTGCTATATTGGTTGGATTCGCCTGAAAGACACGCCTACTATTTACAAGAATCTCTCTTTTAACCAGAATTTGAGAGGGAGAGAGAGAGATAGAGAGAGAGCAATTATGACAATTCACCCCCCACAGGTATAGATTACCAAAGATTTGGTCAAAGCAAAATTTTTATTTTTTATTAGTTGAACTTAATTAAAAATCGTTTCATATATTTTTATTAGTTCTTTATTTTTTTTTTAAATATATTTCATAATTTCTTTAGTTTTTGTGTTTTTTTTTAAGATTTTATTGTAATAATTATTGAAATAGCCATTATCTTAATTATTTGTTGTTGTTGTTGTTGTTGTTGTTGCTGTTACATATTATTGTTGCAGATGTATTGATTTTATAGAATTTTCATTTTTGCATATTAATAACGCAGCGGTTTATAAAAGGAGCATTTTTCAGTAGAAGAAGAAGAAGAAGAAAAAATCATGCATAACTTGAAAAATAACTGTTAAATTTAAAAAGCTCACTGTGGATTAACTCGCTTGTTTGTGTTACTGTTTTACTGTAAATGATTGATTATTGAAACCATGTTTAAAATTATTCAAAAAAGAAGAAGAAGAAGGAATTTTTTTCTTTAATTATTGAATAAATATTTCAAGTGTTTGTTAATGTGTTTTTATCATTTATTAAAACCCAATAATTTATCTTTGTTCTGTTTAAATAATACATATTCTTGATAAATTTAATAGATTTTGATTTGATTTTGTTCTTGTTCTATGCAATACTATAAATGTTGGCAAATAATTTGAAATGTGAATAAAGTTTTAACGAGGTTTTCTCTGAAGTGCAAAAAAATACATGAAAAATGGTGTAATTTAATTTTTGATTTAAGACTTTTATCAGAGTTTTGAAAGAAAAGCTTTTTTATACCCACCACCGGGTATAAATAGTTTGTCAAAATGCTAGTAATACCCAGAAAACTTCAGTGGGGCTGTGTAAAGTTTCAAATTATGGGTTGTGGGTAACGCAGCCGTTTCACTTGCTGTAATAACAAACATATTGTGTCCTTTTTAAGTAATTTATTTTCAAGCGTAAGTAAAGATTGTTTCAATTTTTGTATATATTTTATCTTTTATAAATATTTGTTTTGTACGTATAAAAAAAAAGGTTAGCAAAGTGCTTGAATTAAGCGTTTTGTACATAACATAAAAAAAATTTGAAAATTTGGAAATTTGAAATTTTTTTTTATTCCAATTTTTTTATTTTGTATTTTGCAGCTCTCTATACTTTCTGTAGTGTTGTCTTTGTCTATTTCATTATGGATTATAAAAGTATGCAAATATGAAATTTGATTTTTTATTTTTAATTACATGAATTTTATTTATATGTATGTATATAGCATTACTATATGTGTATGTATATATATATCTTTATTAGTGCTTGGTTTTACATTCGGCAAAAAAGAGCGAAAATTTGTTGTTTTTTTTTTGGTTTAAAAATCCTAATTGTGAGAGCTGGGTAAAGTTTGTTTTTTAGTTAATGCAGTAATTTTTAGAGCAAAAAATATGAAATTGTTTATGAGTTGATTTGACATTGCATGAAAGTGTTTTTATTTTCTATAATTTAAAAATATATATATATTGTATTTATCTATTATGTATGAATTATCAAAAATGTAATCAATTGTTTATGTTAATTTCTTCATATCACTGAATTCGCAGAAATATACTTTTTGTTTGGTTTATAAATATATATTAGATTTTCATAGGTTGATTAATTATAAAATTGCTCTATATATGTGTGTATGCATGTGTACAATTAAATATGTACAATACAATGCGTACTCGTACGTACGATATAAATATATTTGGAAAGCTTATAAATGTATTTTCTTAATATACAAAAAATTTTACACATATAATGTATACACCCACTCAACTCCCAACTTACACGCTTTCGTAATATAATTACACGTATTTTTTTTCTTTGTCAGATCCCATCCAACTTGTATGGATCGTGTAAATCGAGAGTTGAGTGTTTTTGTTTATTTGGTTATAGTTTAAGCTGGAAACTAAATCCACAAAGCGGAATTGTTTTCTTTAAATATTATATTTAACAGCATTTGTGCTTATTTTAGAATCCATATAATGCAGTATGACGGTTCGTTTTTTTATTTATATGTTATATCTCATATATATATCTAAAAACGACAAAGTTATTAAGTCATGGGTTAAGCTTTAGTTAGTTAAATGGAAACAAGAAACCGGATAGAATTTAATTATTTAAAAATAGTTTTTTATACTCTCCACATAAGACGGGGGGTGAACTAAGTTTGTTCTTGCGTTTGCAACACGCAGAAGGAGGCGCCAGACACCTTACAAAGTATATATATTCTTGATCGTGTGTCCGTCCGTTGTTGACATTCTCACGGTGTGAATTTTGAATTATGGATGAGCTGAAATTTTCTGATTGAATATCTAAGATGGGCAAAGGTCCTAAAAATGGACCGATCACAAACCATTTCAGTCAAGAAAATAACTCTGTGCCGGTTTTTTATTACTGAAAAGTGGAATCTTTGGGACATACAGTAGAGTAAAGTATTTTAAGTCTATACCTGACGTGGAGGCCTAAATAGACTTTATTAGAGTTATTGAGCGTCCCCAGCGTCGCCCCCATTTAGAAGAACTTACACCATAGGCTATGTAAGTTCACCCCTTGGTGAAGGGTTTCAACCATGCGCACCCAGCTTTATGACCACAGCCCCCGCGATGCTCCCACAAGGGGGCCTACCCGAAAGTACGTACTGGCAAGAACCATTAGGTCCTTGAGGCTCCAGCACCCCGCTGTACCAGACTTACTCTCTGGTAGAACTGGCGAACATTAGATCTTCCAACTTCGGACAGCCTATTGCCAATTGGTTGGTAGCCCATTTAAATTTTATTTGCTATGATATTTTTGTGATCCCTGGAACTTGAATCTTATATATATGGATCTTAGCACATTAGTGTTGCCCCGTGATCCTTGGACGAAACACCTATTCCGGTGCTCCGTTTCAGGGCGGGGCCCCTTTGGGACATACAGACACAAACGATTAAACAAACAGTGTTCAGATTTAGATTCAACCTCTCAAATATATATCAAATGCTTGGCATCGACAGAAATACCCTATGTTACAAGTACAACATATGGGTGCATCCACTACACAATTTAAGCATTCCCATTAGTCTCCCCATTTAATGTTATGTCCGGGGCGCTTGACAACAATATTATGAATGGAGGGTATTATATTATATATATAGTCGCACATCGCCTATTTACAATATTATCACTTGAGCATTTTTACACGTCTTGTTTAAGAATAATTCAGTTTAGCTGCTTGAAATAGATGAATTCCAATCTAAGCGGAAGCGGTGTGTTTACAAAGAATCATATTTAATTATTCTAATTATTATTGTTGTTGTAGTTTAAATGTCTTTTAATTATTGTTTGTTATTATTATAAGACCTCGTAATTATTCACAAGGCAATTACTTGTTTAGTTAATTTTATGACAAGTGTCAGAGGAAGAGAAAACAAGCCGACACAATGGCATAATAAAAGAAATGATTTTGCAATACGTGTCCAAAGACAATCAAAAGCATGTACAATGGAAAGGGAAAGTGAAAAAGGAAGAATTGCTTGTCAGTTGTCTAAATAATTTTTCCTTTTATACAATTTCAGCTGATTCGTTTGTTCAGTGGACAATATTTGCTTAAATTTGTATAAAATGAAACAATAAAATGAAAAAAAGTTGGTTTAGGCGAAATTTTAAATACCCTTCACGTTTACATACAAATAGTGGGCGCAGCAGGTACATGATGACGACCTTTAATCAGCTTGCCAGTCGAGTTATACGCCGAGTACGAGACTTTTTGTAAATTGTCGGCTTGTTTGTCAATCGATTACGCCCATTTTTGCCATATCGATGGATGGGGTAATTATAAATTATTAGATCAAGTTTTGTGTCACACAAATAGATTTTTGTCGATTGTGAGCGGAGCTCTTGACCGATTTTGCCCATTTTAAATAGTGATGTGCTTGCAAAAACCGAAAGTGTTTGTAGAAAATGTCAGCACTATATATCAAAATGTATAAACGTGAGAGTTCCATCAACATAAGGACACACGGACGTTTGTTTAGGTCAGTATCTCCATCATTTGTTTCAATCATGCTTGTGGTTTTTGAAATATTGCATATTTCTAGTTTCTCTGCACAGCTTTCTATTTAAATGGAATACAATTGAAAAGCCACGCCCACATTGAAAGCAAATTTATACATTAACTATAGAAAAATTGCAATGAAGTTAAAATTTGTTTTTTTTCTTTAAGCAATAATTAGGTTACCCAGGGATGTGCCTAAATGGGCAAGTTCGGATAACAAACACGCCCATATTTTGCAAAATTTTAGTTAAGTATTTGCCACACCCGCTGTGTACAAATAGGTGTGTAGGGTATTTACGATTTGGTTTAAGCCAAACTCTTCTTTTATTTGTTTTTACAAAATATTTAATAAAGCTTATACATAATGTTTGTTGTTGTAGTTGTTGTTATTATTATTATTATTATTATTATTGTTATTTAACTATTGTTATTATCTCATCATCAATTATTATAATTTTTTAATTTAAAAAAGTACATAAAAGTAATTAGTTGCTGTTATTGTTGTTTTAGCATTAATTTGTTTTTTCTTTAATTTTTATGTAATTTATTTATTTTATTTTTTTTTATTTTTTATTTTTTCAACTATAGAAACAATGTTAACTTTACTTGTTTTGTGTGTATTTTATATAATATTCCTCCATTTTTTATATATCAATATTTTATTTATTAATTATTCGAAATATGTTTATTTATATTATATATATTTATGTATATAAAGTAGCTAAAGAGAAGGATAAAGATACGCGCGTACGAATAAAGTTAAGAATTATTATAAAAAATTTTCATATAATTTTTGTTTTTTGTTTTAAATACAATACTTTATGTGTAAATGCTTAATTAGTAATTAGTTAGTAATTGAAAAATAAATATTTAATTTATTCATATATTTAAATATATTCCATGTGGAGGATTTCAGAGGAAAGGAAACTACAGATAAACGGACTACTATCCTAGAAACTTAAAACAATTTAGCTTATTTTGGCAAAATTAAATGTTTTCTTTTCAAGTAAAATATAATAAAAAATAAAATAAAAAATAAACATCAGTCTTTGTTTCAGCGAATTTTCTAACATTTTACTTAATAGATTAGAAAATTTGATTCAAATTGAAACTCTGCACCACTTGTGGCAGAGAGCATATGAAGTTTTTACTTTTAAAATCGATTTAGAATCACTTTCTAAATCGATTTAATCATGTCCACGCGTGTCTGTCAGTATGTCCATATAAATTTGGTTAAGTTACAGGTGGCATCTTTTGAGATATTTTAATGAAATTGTTACAAGGACATGTATTGGCTTTAAGAAAAACTTTATTGAAAATAGCTCGATTTGAAGCATTTTTAGAACCCGCCATGTAATGTTTTATTATAAAAGAAAGTCTTTACATAGAGAAAGATTACAATTCTTAATGTTTTTTGGTGAGGAATGAGGTTAATTGGCTTAAGAAGTAACTGTATCAAAATTGAATTCGATCGGACTATTTTTAGAACCCCTTTCCTTATAACCATATTTCACGAAATGACAATTATATGATAATTCCTAATTTGTGGATTAGGTTAGTAAATGGTCGGTTTGAACCGATTATAACATTTACATTTACACTCGTTTTTTACTGAAAATATGGTGATCGACTAACAGACACGCCCATAATTAATAAAAATCTCTATATCTGCCACAAAAATTGACCTATGAACTTGAAATTTGGTACGCTTATCTACAATTATATCATCCATCGATGTACCAAAAATAGGCGTGGTCGCAAAATAGACATAAAAATTTACAAAAAATTATACTCAACGTAAAACTACACTTGCAAGCTAATACTCTTAGGTGGCACAACCCACGCTACGCCCACTATTGTAAATATGGAGGGTATTTAAGATTTGGCCCAAGCCGAATTTAGTTTTCTTACATGTTTTACTTGTGCGGCGGTTTTAACATAACTTGTAACGTATTTAAGTTGAGTAGAAAATGTCCGTTATCTGTGAATTAATGGAATTCAATTTTTTTTTACAATTCCCATTCCAATTAATATTAGAAATAGTGTTTAATATATATAAAAAAAAGAAAAAATTTTTGCAAAATTTTGTTTAAAGTAGTTTTTGTTTGTGTACGTTTTACGAATAATAATAATTGTGTTTTATATGTGTATAAAAAAAAAATCAAATCACAAATTTAGATTTTATCAAAAATGTTTAATTGGTGTATATGTATTTATATATATATATATATATACACTAATATATTTATATAAATTGTATTCATATCTAGAAAAACCTTAATAGTAGCCACACACAGAGAGAGAAAAAGAGAGAAAGAAAGATAGAGATTAAAAGACATAAACTTGTAGACAGATGCTGGAGATTTAGATTTAGAGTAAACTTTATTTTGGTCAATCGTTCAAATCCTTTTCTTATTTCTATACTCTCCACTAAGTTTGTCATTCCATTTGTAATGTCTAGAAGGAGGCGTTAGAGACCTTACAAAGTATATATATTCTTAATCAGGGTCAAATACTGAGTCGATCTAGACATATATGTCCATGTGTCCGTCTGTTGTTGGCACTCTAACGGAGGTAAATTTTAAGTAAATTGATATTAGGTTGAAAGTTGGTATGAAAACGGAAAAATATTTACAATAAAACTATCTATCGATTTCCCAAAAATGGGCGTGGTCAGGTAACAGACCCGCCCACAATGTACAAAAATCTATATATCTGCCACAAACATTGACCTATGAACTTGAAATTTGCTGCATAATTAGTCCATCTTTTGATATATAAAAAATGGGCATGGTCGGATAACAGATACGCTCACAATGTACCAAAAAACATACTTAACGTAGAACCCAACTTGCAATCTGATAGAGGGCGACCCACCGTTGTAGATGTGGAGAGTATTTAAGCTTTGGTCTAAGCCAAATTTAGTTTTCTTACTTGTTTTTTTTCCTATTGCAAATCCTTGCTTAAATTAGAGAACATTCGAAATGTCATCTTTTTTTTCTTATTGTTATCAGTTTTATATGTATTTACTTTTATGTTTAGTTCACTTTCCACAACAGGGATAGAGTTTAAGAAGCTTAATGCATTAGAATTGTATAATGGAGTGATAGAGAGAGAGAGAAAAAGAAAGAGAAAGATAGAGATAGAGGGAGAGAGAGGTCTTTGTTCATTGTTCTTATAAAGAATTCGTTTTTTTGTTTGTTTCCTTTTAAATTTTCTTTGTGTATATGTAATTCATTTATCTAAAATTTAGTTATAATTGCTGCCTTCATTGTCCGTTTATTATTTGTTATTCTGTTGCGCCATATTAGGTGATTTATAAAAAGTGTGCACAAACTCAGCCAAACTGTAAACGGTGCCCGGTCCCTTGCCCGGACTCATACAAATGAAATCTCCCAAACTGTGTGCATTACCTATTCAAACACAAACACACATATACCCGAAGAATGATTATTAAAAAGTTCAAAGTTTGATGATTTGTTTAAACTTACTGTTGGATTGTATGGGTGGATAAGAAGGTGGCGGTTTTATCCAACTACCATCGGGTCGTCGCATATGTCTTCGATCTGAACTAAACTCCGTCAGATATGTTTCTGCAGGTATTACTCTAAAAAAGCTGAAAACGAAATTGTTGCTTTTTTTTTATACTCTGCACCACTTGTGTCTTAAGTTTGTGTGGATGTTCAACATTCAAAAGGAGGTGGGGCAGACTTCTTACATAAAAACATTTTGAATTATGTTACATAACATTTGAAATAGGTAAATATTGGTAAAGGGTCACGCCCATAATCGAAAAAAAACTTTTCGCAAAAACAACAGTCTGAACAGTTCGGTCAAGCGGGCTGCCCACCCGTGGAACCCTGTACCATTTGAGGCCTTCTTTCACCAGCTTTGATGTGGTGCCGAATGTCAATAAATACTGCTCCCACTAACCCTCTTTATTTACCTATAAATCGACTCTGATACAGATTTCTTTGTTCGATTGTTGGGATTGTCAGTTTGCGCTGCCGCCATCTTTAATTTCTAATGTCGCCTTCGCTAACTTTTACTGTCGTAGAATTTTGTCTCACGCTCGTCAACATGACATATCGTATGGTTCATACCGAATGTTACATAAAACTTGGGCATTTATATGTAGAGTACTCAAGATTTGGCCAAAGCCAAATACAGCTTTAATCTATAATTGTAAAATAAAATCGTTTCATATATATAAATACCGATGATGTTCTGGTCTTAGGGCTAAATCGGAGCGAAACGTTTCTGTTACATATTTATGAAAATATGTGGGAAACGGTAGGGTTGTGTCCAAGTCGAATACCAAACATCGATTAGGCGAAGGATTATGCATAAAAAACACATGATAATCCTGCAAGTAAATGAAAAACACCGTTATTATGAATTAAGAATTAATTTTAAGAACAAGATTAAAGAAAAAAAATTAACAACATCTCATTCAGTCGTAACTATAAATTTGTTACTATTGCCACTAAAAAGAGATTAAGGGGAGAGAGATAGTTATGTGATAGAGTGCGTCCTTGTATAACATTCAAGTGAACTCGTCTCCAGCAATCATAAAAGATTTTCTTTTCTTCTCTTCTCTTTTGTTATTTCAGTTTTAATGAAAGTTGCCGCGTTCTTGTACATTTTAATACTCAGTGGATTGGTGGTGCTAATAAACAAAGTGTTTATTAAAAAGTTTATGTTTCTAATAACCAAAAGGGAATACTCGGCTGCTCTTCTTGTAACCTTTATTGTTGTACATTCTTCGGTGGCTAATAATTTTTGCAGTTTTATAGCATTCTATATAAATTAATTTACAACAAGTGAAATGTTGGGTCAAACACTTTTATTTCCCGCTTAAAAAACACTTACTTTAGTTAATTGTTGTTCGTTTTCTTTTTTTCTTTTATGGGAATTATGAAGTAATGCCTACTTTTATGAACGAGAAGTTTTTACGATTATGTACAATACTAAGAAAACGTTGAAGAAATCAATAATTAAGATAGGGGGTATACTAAGTTTGTCATTCCGTTGGTAACATCTAGAAGGAGGCGTCAGAGACCCTACAAAGTATATATATTCTTGACCAGCATCATAAACTGAGTCGATGTAGATATGGATCTGCGTGTGTCCGGATATTGTTTGCATTCTTACGTGCATAAATTTTGAGATATTGAGCCGAAACTTTATACAGATATTTCTAACTCGCAGATCGCTACTTAAATTGCGCAATAAAGGTGAAGAGTCACGCCCACAATCGACAAAAATCTATTTATTTGCCACAAAAATTGAGCTATTAAGTTGAAATGTCTGAAATGGTATGCACATTAACAATCAACGTATCCATTGAATTGTCAAAAATGGGCATGGTCGCATAACAGACACGCCCACAATCAAACAAAAATTGATATATGTGCCATAAAAATGGACCTATGAACTTGAAATTTTGTGCACATATTTATGGTTATCCTTCGATGTACCAAAAATGGGCATGGTCGGATAACGGACACGCTCACAATGTACAAAAAAACCATACTCAACGTAAAACTCGACTTGCAAGCTGATACGTAATACATACACTATTAGAGGGCGTAGTATATATATATGCCACACCCACAGCCACAGATGTGAAGAATATTTAAGCTGTATTTAGCCCAACTGAGGCAAATTTAGTTTTCTTACTTGTTCTTTTTTTTCAATACAGTATATGGAACTTGATTTCGAATCCGAGTAGACGTACTCAATGTTACAGAAGGCGAATATATGGGAAACACTGACTTGGACTATAAAAAAGAAAAAAGAAAATATAAAAACTAATTCACTACCACACCTTCTCCACCAAATGCGGATAAGATAGAGTGAGAAATGCTGAAAAAAACGAATTGGCGTACTCGTAAACAATGCATGTTAATTAAAGCCTTGGATTACGTTTATTTAAAACTTTATAAAAAATTCATTTATTAGCCTTAAAAACAAACCAAATACTGCTTAAATGGAAAGAAAAAGAGAGACTGAGTAAAACATGTGAAAGTTTTTATGCAAATTTTATTCCCTTTCGCGCCATTCCACTTGAGTTTTTCAAAGTCATCCAAAACAAAAACGACATTCTTTTTAGTGGCTATTTAATTGTAAATTTGTACTAAATGCGTAAGTGCCTGTTAGAGATAGAGTAGAAGCATTAGAGGAAGGAAAAAATTTACCCATATCACGACTTGATCATCTCCGCGTCCGGCTTTTTGACGCCAAAGCGGTACGGTACGACCCTCATTGGACACAAACACCGCATAACATTTGGACAGCTCATCGATACGTGTTTTCTTTACTTGCTCACATAATTTCCAAACGTTTTCTTCACTGAAATACGTAAAAAAGAATATAGAAATATTTAGAGAATCGTTTTATATTTTGTAATGAAAAATATCGGCGCTCAGGAGATATCTCTTATAAGTGAATGAGCCGTAACAAATTTACGACCCCAGATATAAAATTTTACGCAGACTCGATTTGCGTAGTGCTACACGTTTCGGTAATCGAACCAACTATCTTCTGCATAAGACACTCAAGTGTTCTATGCCTTCGGCTAAAGCGAAAGGCAACGAATTGCTGTGAATTTAAAAAGGTATCAAATACGTTAAGTCTATATGGAAAAACTTATGTTACTTCTAATATTTTAATATGTAACTTTCCGGGAAACAACTGTAATTCAGATTCACTGTTCATTCCACTTTAAAATTAAAATTTTGTTAGTTCAATATCTCAAAATCTACGCCACTGAGAATGCCCTCAGCACAAGAACACACGGACATTCATGTCTAGATCGATTCAGTTTTTGATGCTGATCAAGAATATATATACTTTGTGGAGTCTCTGACGCCTCCTTCTGGTTGTTGCAAATGCAATGACAAACTTAGTATAGCCCCTCCCCTTATGTAGAGGGTATAGCAAACAAGTTATACTTTACATACAATTGGACCTTTCCTACAAAAACTATCAACTTCATCTACTTCCACGGTCAGTCTCTATAGTTCATTACAAAGTACTGTAAATTTCAGTTAAAAAAAAAAATTTTTTTTTTTTGTGGAAAAAACGCGGTATAAAAACTCGTAGGAAATAAAAACAAAATAACAACATTTTGGTTAAGTTATGCATACCTACGTAAATATCCACACTTATGTGGATTATATACAATATATGTAAATTTTTGTACAAGTGTGTCGAAAAAAAAATTTACAAAAAAAAAAAAAAAAAAAGGGGAATTCGATTACATTGTTTAACATTCACTACAAACCCAACACAAAAACAAAAAAAAAAACAAAAACAAACGCACCTAACGAGCCTGACAGCATTGCATAGTCATTTATAACCACGAACATTACACCTTTACAAACACCCCAAATATAGAACATGGTTGCAATACATGAAAACCCTTTCGAGATAGCATGTTAAAATGTCGATTTCATTAAAAATCTCTCCACGTGTACATTTTGTTGTTTTCTCTTTGGTTTTTTTCGGTGTCTGCTTCTTTATACATTTTATATAATTCCATGTATAAATGCATTAGAATACACTTGACATTTACTGCAAATGGTTTGGCATCAGTTTGGAAATGGAAATTTTTTTCTTTATAATGTTCATATTTATATGCGTGATGAGGAAATGATGATAGAGTTGTGATGGCAGGCAGGCAGGCAGGCAGGCACTTGTCATATGGAAGGAAAAAAGTCGTTCGAAGCGACTTGTTCTAGAGCAAATTAAGTTTAATTTTCAACGTAAAATTTTTCATTTTTCAATACTTTACTAAATTGGAAGAAAATACCTCATAAGGTTGACGACTCTTTGGCAATACTCTCAAGCTAACTAAGCTAACAAAGTCTCAATCCGTCAGAAAAATTGTTCTGATTGTAGTCGCCCAGCAACGGTGAAGAGAAAGAATGATATTGGATCGGCAACTAAGACATTGCGGATTTTAAACAAGAATGTAGATTCAAAATTTTTGCTTAAAAATATAACTTTATTCACGGACGTACTGTCCGTTTTTGTAGATGATCTTTTGCCATTGTTCAGGCAGTGTCATAATTCCACGTTCTAGTCTTGGCTATAAAAAAACTGAATTAAGTGTGATATGTCATCGTTAGCGTTATTCAAAATTATACCATTTAAGGAGTTTCGCATGGAACGGTCCGCAATCACATAGTTGCTAATTCAATATTTAAGTAAATCTTTATATCATATTTTATTATTTTTGATGATCAACATCAAAATCTGAATTAATCTGTATATGTCTGTATGTCCACGTTAATATTCTCTTCATTGTAAAATGTGAGAAATCAAAGTGAACTTTAGTGTAGACATTCTTAGCGTATGTCGCCATTTAAAATGGATAAAATCGGTCAAAAGCCGCTCCCATAATGAGAAGAAAAAAGTTAAGTAAAGTAGCTATTTGGTACATTTACCAAATTTAGGTAGGATCGGATAACAGCAACGCTCTCAACGTAAATAGAACTTTATTCGGCGCAAAGTTCCACTTGTACGTAAACGTAATACATATTTTCTTAGAAGGCGTTATCCGTTACTTGCCACGCCCTTAGTTTCCATATGAATATGGAGGCTATTTAAAATTTAGACTAAATAAACTTACTTTTTTTACTCACTCTTTATTCTTTTGTATATTTTATATCATTTATGGTGACAGCAGCTCCAATGAAATGCTGCTGTTTCCGCTTTTGTTGTTTCAAATAACTTTTTAATAAATTCTGTACGTCCTAAGATAAATAGAAAATTCTAAATTGTATATTGTGTACACAAATATTGTATGTTTATCGTAGTTTTCCAACATATTATAAACTAAACTCATTAATTGTTAACTTTATTTGTTCAACGTTTGCCATTTTTCTATTATATGCTGTATTCTGATATTTATAATAAAGTAAACTGTCATAATATTTTGTATATACTTTAAAGAAGGAATTTTTCCCATTGTATGGTTGATTGGAATCGATGAAACGCCTGCACTTTCGTCTTAATGTTATATATACCAAATATCACGTGGATTTAGGTATTGTACAAAGTTTTAGTTATAAGAAGTAAGTTGTTAGTCAGAGTCTATCACGGCCGTTGTGATTCCCCTTAAGCAGTGTAGGGCTTAATGGTACGCGGATTTAGTTTTGGCGAGATCTTTTGCAGAAAATCTTTTCTTGAGCTGATGGACTCTAAAATTGTTTTCCATTTAAGTACCACTTAAGATGTTTATCCTGCCTATAAGATATACTAATGATAACTATTCTATAGAAAAAATAAATAGTTTTAGGTTTGAAACCAGCAGAGCTCAAGCGGAGAAGTTTCGGTTCTTCAAATGATCAAGAGACTTTAGTTCTTCAGTTAGTTTGATGTTGTAAGGGTAAGTCTTGAAAGGTAAGTTCAGATCTTTATGCAAAATTCGTCAGAATATGTTTTGAGAGATTCCCAATTCTTGTGAACAGCGTAGAATTGTGACTAATTTGCCATCATTTTGAACTGAAACCCTTCGGCTGTAACATTTTCGATATTTCGATCGATGCGTCGCCTCACAGGTATAGGAAAATCTTATAGTGAATATTTTGCCTTGAATTTATCCATTATAATACGCCTAGCCTGTCTGTTGGGAGGATTGTTACGCGATCTTAAAGTTGCGACCACCTACCTCAGAATTGCGGTAGTAATTTTAATGATTTCCAAAGATTTGCTTATTTGTGAACTTTATTATAATAAAAATGTTAATCTTGACTAACGTTTTGACGTTGAGAGATAATGAAAAACATTCAAGGGGACGACGTATTAAAATATAAAATTGTTATGTCCCTATTGAAAAGTCCGCTATTTTGCAATTTATATCAGAGATGGAATTTCGCATTAAAAGTAAAGTGCTTTGGAAATCGTGGGCGTGTCTTTTATCCTTAATAATGAATTGTGTCAAATTTGGACCCGATCGAACCATTTTTAAATCCCTTTTTTTAGAAAGTGACTTTTTTATAGGAAAGGTCGACATATGAACTCTATGTTATGTATAATATTTTGAAATTTAATTATAATCGCTTAAATAAAAGAATCTCTCTATCTGTCTGTCTCTCTGTCTCTATATATAGAACGATCAATTATGATTCAAATGATTGATAACGATTTTTCTAAACAATTTTTTGAAAATTCTTTTTAGCTGTTTTCTACAATATGTTGCAAACATTTTGATGTATTAAATGTATGTACTTTATTTCTGGCATTATGCCATACTGTATGTATAACATGTTAAAATGGTAAGCAGGAGTATGTACCAACTTTTCATAACTTTTAAAATGATAGTCATGAAAAAAAAATCTACTTCATATTATATTGTTTTATTGTTGTTGCTGTTCTGGCCATTTTAGACATAATAGAAAAATGCATAAATAAAAAAAAAAAAAATAACAAAATTATGAATTACGAAACATGTTGGAGAGTTTCTTTTTTTTTTTTCCATTTTTGTTGATAAAGTGACTGCAGCAACACAACGTCACTATCTCTCTACTTCGATACTGTTTATGTGTAAGTAGAATATATAAATTTTACTATGAAGTAAAAGTAAAGCTTTGTGAGGAGAAAATGTTCCCTTTTGTATATAATAATAACGCCTTGAAAACTATTTTCTTGTTGCTATTGTTGTAGGCTGCTGTTGCTACTATTTCTGTTATGGTTCGTGTGTAAAGTGCGTAAACAAATTATACAAACTGTCAAGATATTGTACAGTTATGTAATATAAAGTGCGTGTGTGTGAAACAATTTCCATTTAATTTAATTTTTTTTTTTTTTTTTTAATATAATTCATCATGTCAAGGTCTTGTAAGGAAATGCTATTTAGTGGGTTGCAAGTGAAGGATTATGAACGAATCTTTTCTTCCATCTTTTCTTTCTTGTTTGTAGTTTAAAAGGGCCTGAGCTACTTTGTTAAAAAAAAATTCTTCAATTTCAAGTATTTTCCGTTATTTATAAGAAGGGCGCCAAACAGTTGGGAGGTTTTTTTTAAACATCCATTTTTCGCGTTTCGGTATTCCAGATCCATTTGGTTTCATGTATAACAAGTAAATAAACTTACACATCTATATACAAATAGAGGGCGTGGCAGGTAAAAAATTACGCCTTTTAATCCTATGCATCAATTTTCATGCTGGATTCTTCATGAAAAAAATATTCTAAAAAGTGGGCGTTTTTTTTCGATCCCGCCCATTTTTGGCACCTCGATGGAATGCCTCAATATATAGATAATTTTTTTAGGGCTGATAGATAGTTATTTGCTGATTTTGGGGTTGAGTTTTCTTGTTATGCAACCACGCCCATTTTTGGCATAGCGTACATATATGTGTAGGTACCAAACTTCAACTATATAGCTCACTTTTTGTGGCAGATAGATTTTAGTCGATGGTGGGAGTGGTTCTTGACTAATTTTGCCCATTTCATATAAATATAATGAGAAACTTAGTGTAGCCCTCTTGGGTGTAAAAAACGAATACCGTTCCCCGTGAAAATTGAAAAAATTTAATCACATTATAATAGACTAGTAATGATGATGATAATAACGCTATTGCAAATTGCATTTGGATAAACGGGGAAAAAATTAAGTAAACGTCCCTACGGCCATACATATGTACGGTATGAAAGTCCATGGAGAGAATGAGGTCAGTTTTAAATGTAAGCGTATGCACATGTATGAAAACTATTTAAACTAAACTTTTTTTGTTGTAGAATTTTTTGTTTTTCATTTATTATTATTATTTTCTTTTTTTTTTTTTGTCTACTATGTCAACAAAGTCTTTTGTGTGCGTTCTATAAACTGTACTTGTGTGTCTGGCTTATATTATATACATAAGTCCTTAAACACAAATGTGGAAAAAAACCGCCATTTATATGTGTGAATATTTACATATTACATACATGTGCATACGTGTTCATACATACTATACATAAGGGTAAAATCTCACGTGGCCAACTGGCGCCTTGTTTTTCAGTTACTTAGTGGTCTTATCAACAAATCTTTGGTTGGTTTGTTGCTACTTCATATACACACGCATATAAACATACTCCCCACTTCATATTACACGGAATGCTAGCAATTATTTTAATTATTTATTACCCATCAACTCTGTACATGGTGTGCGTACGGACGTACATATGGAGGGGGTGGTGGTTAGAAAGTTAACTGGGCACAGTCATTTATAATAAATGAAACTTGATCTTTGTAAAGAGTCCACCACTGCACTCTTTCACATACTTTTGATTTCAACTTTGAAAAAAAGAATGAATGAAAACAAATAATAGAAAAAAATATTGCTTGGAATTCCCAAGTTTCTGGAAAACTTTACCTAGTTACCTTACAAACACGCATCTAATTCGTACATTACGGTATTACGATTATTCTTATTACGTGTTTCATTTGATGGTTGAAATGTGGGAATGATGTGCTTAGTTTGGTGGTGAAAGAAATTAAAACAATACCTGTTTAATTCCAAGCCTCCTGGGCTGAGTTGGCCAAAGGCGTTGGTGCTTTGTTATTGTTAATCTCTAAGGTTTGCCATTTAGAAACTTGAACAATGATAAAATTCTTTACTGCTGTACGAGTAGTTATTAAAATAGTTTAGAGAAATTTCTGTACCGGGGTTAGATGGTAGAAAAGCATTTTTTTGTTTGTTTTATAAAATTTTTCATTTTTTTTTTTTTTTTTTTGTATTCTTATTTTTCTGGGGGTATATGGGACTTTGTCAAAACGTTTGCAACTCCTCCTAAAAGAAGGCGTCCTAATCAGCATCAAATACTGAGCATGGCAATATCTGTCTGTACGTCTGTCCGTGTTTTTATACCCTCCACCTTAGGGTACCCCCTTCTTATTCACATCGAATGAAGCCTCGGAGACCCCACAAATTATACATTAGGTGTAGTAAAAAGAAATCTAATTATTATGATGGGCCAAAAATGGGCATGGTCGTATAACAGATGCGCTTTCAATTTAGTGTAAAACACGACTTGAAAGCTGATATCAAATACATAGATTATTAGAGAGCGGAATCATATACCTGCCCCACCCACTGTTTGTATATAGACGTGGTGGGTGTTTGAGATTTACCTTAGACCAAATTTGGTTTTTTTTATTTGTTATAAAATAAGTCTTTATGTTGAAATTTCGCTCGATATATAATATATATATATTTTTTAAATTTGAAAAAAAAAAATTAATTGGCTTAATTTTGATCCGATTCAGTTACTTTTAGAACCACTTTCCACATAAAGTTTTTTTGGTTTGTTTATTAAAATGGAGCGTTATATGGGGGAAAGGTCCTAAATATAAGCACATCGAGTCCATTTTCACTAATAATTGTCCATGGCTCAAAAGACGGCGAGATTTGTGTCAAATTTCATCAAAAATTATTAAAAATTGCGATCTGTAGATTGATCGTACTGACGGACATAGATTTAGATTCTCGTATTATTAAAAGTGGGTGTGGCCCTTAGCATAAATAGCACTTTGTGGTCTAAGTTATAAAGATTAGCGTATAATGCAAGATATGTGGTACAAATTAGGCGGCCCGACCGTTACACCAACTAGACGTTTTTTTTCACTTAAAACTGTTCGAACACCATAAACATGAGTTTTGTAGCATTATTATTATAACCTATCTATGGCATATACCCAATAAAGTTGACTAATAATAGTAATTATTAGACGGACAGACAAACAGATATGATGAAAATGCTTATAAAGTCATGCAAATGTTTATTAATGTATGCGTGCATGCATACTTTATTGAGTTTTCAGTATTAAGGACATTTTCCATTTAAAATAATTGATTGATTGAAGTGTGCATATAAAGCAAACAAATGTTGCATGTTTACATAAGCACGCATCCAGTAGATCCAATGGTCATTATCCATATTGCAATGCATGAATGTAAAAGTTCAGTTGTATGTATGTATGTATGGAGTGGAGTGTATGGAGAAAGAGAATGTATCGGTGATGTTGAAATGACAATTTGGGGTCACTTGTGGCATACACGCACCATTAGGGAAAACACACAGCCAGTGTTGAGTTGAGTGCGTGTAAACAAAGACTTGTTTTTAAATAATAACACATTTACTATTCTACAAATATGCATTGGTGTGCGTGTGTGTGTGGGTATGGTTATGTTTTATTTGCCACAACATAAATTATAAAAGACCACATCGTACCAGCATGCCCACAGTCATACCTTTACACACACATGCATGCATTTGTATTTAATCTGCATGAAATAGTGATGACAGTTACATGTATTCACATATTGTTTAAATGTTATTACTTTTGTGAAAAGTTGCATTCAATTTTTTTGTTTTTTTTTGTTTTTTTTTTGTAAAATTATATTTTAAATAAATTTGGTTTTAAAGAGCTTTAGAGAGTAATTGCAAGCCTATCGTTCCGTTTTGCCTTTAACTCGATTGCATGCATGCCTATGCTCGCTTACGGAAATCTAATAACAATTTTTACACGTGAGCTTCATCTTTAGTTTCATACAATCCATACATTAATTATAAAGCGTGTCAGCAGCAGGCATGCATTCACTCGTACTTTTGCTCCTATTTGCTGCAATTGCTTACTTTGTTGGTTGTGCATGTTGATGTGTACGTACGTCGGTATTATATTAGCTAATGTGTTGTATGCAAGCATGGCATATCTTATGCTAGCTTATGTGCATTTATATGTAAAAGCAACAGAATACCTTAATTATGCATGATTATATACATATGTGCACGGATAAGTATGTTCATACATAATAAGCAGGCAGGGAGGCAGGCACGCTTGCACATATTTCAGTGTTACATAATTCATAATATACATAGATACACACATGCACGCAACTTTTCACGGTAGAGACGGTAGAAAAGCTTCATTTTCTTCTCTGCGTAAACAATACCAAGCGTATGCATACTTAATACGCAAATGAGAAGAATAGAATTCCGTAAAGAGCGTATCTAACGATATGAAGAAGTGATGGGAAACGATTCTTATAAGATATAAAATAAAAATATACGAGCTGGATAATAAATTGCATAAATATTTGAATGCAAATTTTTTAAAACTAACAGATACAATATCTGACTTAATTTAGCTTGGGTTAAAACCGATTGAAAAACTGCACCACACTTCAACGACAACTGAAAGAAATTAGATTCGTATTCGTAGGTATTTTGATAAGATAAGATAAAATGAGGTAACATAAGATAAGAGAAAGGAAGAGAAGAGGAGAGAAGAGAAGAAAAGATAGCATAAGATAAATTAAACTAGATAAGATAAAATAAAATAAGAAAGGATAATATAAGATAAGACAAGATAATATAAGACAGAATAAGAGAAGATAAGATACGATAGCATAGAATCAGATAAAAGATAAGAAAAGATATAATAAGATAAGGCAAAGTAAAACAAGTTAAGATAAGACAAGATGCGTGAAGGTATTGTAAGATAAGATAAAATAAGATAAGAAAAGATAAGATAAAACAAAATATGAAAGGATAATATAAGATAAGACAACAAGAGATAAGACAAGATAAAATAAGACAGAATAAGGGAATATAAGTTAAGATAGGAGAGCATAGAACTAGATAAGATAAGAAAAGGTAAAACAGGTTAAGGACTAGACAAGATAAGAAAAGATAACATAAGATATAATAAGATAAATCAAGTTAAGATAAGATAAGATAATGTGAGATAAGATAAAAGAAGGTAAAATAAAATAAGACAGAAAGAGAGAAGATAACATAAAATAGCATAGAACTAGATAAGATAAGATAGGATAATATAATATAAGACAAGATAAAATAGGATGAATAAGATAAGATGAAGTAACATAATATAAGACAAGGTTATATAAGATAACTTAGGACAAGATAATATAATAGATAAGATGGGATAAGATAAGGTAAGAAAATATAAGAAACGCAAATAAAAATCCGGAAACTAGCCCTCATGTTCACAAAATTGAGGGGAATCAGCGCTGCCCCAAAATAACAAATGGTCCAATTGGCTTTTTACTGATTATACGATTTTGTAAACATATTTTTAGAAATCTTGTATGAAAATTGTATAAGACCCATAAATTACCATTTTATATTAATGGCCTAAAGTCGGGGGTTTTTCAGACTTGGCCCAATCTCCATTTAACTGTTTTGCTTGTTTTCTCCGTAGACATGATTTTGACTAACTTTGTCCAATATTAATGTTGACTTGAAATCGATTTCTCAATTTTCCTACTGCGGACACACAAAACTGTGCTATTGTTGAGTGCTGCTGTTGGAAATTTGTAGTTTATTGAAAAAATTTCACGGTTCAAAAGTTTTATTAAAGAAATTGTTGTTATTTGGGTTAGTATTTTTTCTTCTCTTCTTCTCGTTTACACCACATAACCAAACAATGCAAATGGTGACACACATATATACACAAACACACACACGCATATATACGCGATGATATTAGTGTTTTAATCAATGAACATCTACCGCGAGACTTAACGTAAGCTTTTCTTCAACAACTTTTCAAAGACTACATACTATATACAGTATATAGAGAATATAGAGGTAAAAATATTCCAAATTGTAACAAAAGAAAGAGATAGAATGGCTTCACTACGAACCACATTTGCTGGGTGGGTGGGTAGGAATTGACTTAACTGACTGTGTGTACATTTTGATTGCACATGCGGTTCTTATAACTTGTTTTTGTTGTTGTTTTTTATCCATTAAATACAAAATTCTTTATTAATAAGGAATTTTTGGTAAGCAGTGCTTTAGTTATTGAGTGGGGAAGATGGATACAAAGATAAGATAAGATAAGAAAACAAATTTGTAAATTATTTTGCAAATATTTTGTCTACGTAGTTAAATATAGCTTTTATTCACCTCTATATAAAAACAGTGGGCGTGGCAGGTGCACTTTTAACGAAATATAAACTTTTAAAGCGAGCTTTGTCGCAGAATGATGTGTTGTTCGAAGATCAATTTTGTGGAAGGTAAATAAATTTCTGTCGATTGTACGCATCGCTCTTACTTATCTATACAAAATTTCATCTTAATATGCGTACGAGTGCCAGTAGCAGACAGAAACACAGACAGACAAGTAGAGAGGCACCTTTTTTGGGTGTTGTATGCTTCCCATTTTATGTGGAATGTTCGCAGTACAACAAAAAAGTAGACTTCATATGTCCGTAATGATTTTTTCTTATATTTTACTATAATATAAAACGTGACTCAACATGTGTGTCGCAATGCTGTTAGATATTTAAATGTATAATTCAACGTAAACTATAAGAACAACCGCGTGACTCAACATGTGTAACACACTACTGCTACAATGTGTGACTCAACGTATGTGTCACAGGGCAGTGAAGTAGCTCATATTATGATGGGTCCTTGATAGAGAATTTTGTTTTCAAATTTAAATAAAAAACGTCAAGTTTAACTTTTAATAAGCCTTGTTCGTTGTTCATGGACAATGAGACTGATTAGGTTAAAAACGGCTGTGGGCAACTTCAAACAGATACATTCAGCACTTTGTAATTACTTTGTTAAACATTTCGCCTATCCACTCGCAATGTAACATTTTTAATAGTTTATCAATAATTGTAATGGCGGCAATCTATATACAGCATACGGTTGTATGGGTTGAAGCAGTTATATATTTCTTCATAATTTTCAATGACTAACAACCAAGTATTGATCGATGAGTTGGATTTGCTATGAACTCTAAAACTGAAACTAAAACTAAAACCAAAACCCAAACCACCATGTTTCTAATCCTGCAATGTCTTCATTGAATTGGATTTTGTTGCTGTAAAGTAGCAGATCCGGAACGTTTGCTTATTGTACTGACCCATTCATACCTCATTTGATCAAATTTCATTCTCGTGTCTACATTTCAGTGCTCTGTACAATTTGAGGGTATTATTGAAGTTTTTAGAAAGCTACACAGCCACTTATGTTATCGGAACAAAACACTTTAAAAGAAATAATATTGTTATGGTTACTGCATTAAAGCATTTTTAAGCCAATTTGTAAGTTCTCAAGTGTATTGTGCAAAAATTAATCCTCTTTACCTTAAATTGAGGAAATCATTGTATTATTAGTTTTATATTCTTCTTCATGCTGTTTTCTCTCTAGCTTAACAACTTTCGCTCATTTAATATTTATTAATACTTTTGTTCACAAATCTCAAATATATGCTAAAGGCATTTACTATATACTATATAATATAAATGTAGTATACTTTACTTGTATGCTATACATGTATATACACAATGAAGTTAATGTGAATGAATGAATGACTGGGAAAATCTCTCTCTTTTCTCTGCCATTTTAATGGAATTTTTTATCAAGTTAAAGTTTTCAAACCAGAAAACTTTTTATTATACCCTCCACATAAAATGGGCGGTATACTAAGCTTGTTATAAGGAGGCATCAGAGACGCAACAAAGTATATATATTCTTGATTAGCATCAAAAACTAAATCGATCTAGACATGTTTCTCCGTGTGTCTGTCTGTTATTGGGCTTGTCATGATTGTAAATTTTAAGATATTGTGCTGAAATTTTGTACAGATAAAAGTTTATAGTTTTTGCATGCAGGTTGCTATTAAAATGGACAAATTTGGTCAAGAGCCACGCCCACAATCGACAAAAATCTATTTATCTGCCGCAAAAATTGAGCTAGAAAGTTGAAATTTGTTTCATATATTGATAATTACGCCATCCATAGATATGCTAAAAATGGGCGTGATGGAGATATAAGATACGCCCACAATTAATAAACAACCATATTCAGCGTAAAAGTCGACTTGCAAGCTGCATGCTTAATACAAACACATTAAATTTGGGATTTGCCACGCCCACCGTTGGTACGTACAAGTGGAGGGTATTTAAGATATGGTTTAAGCCAAATTTAGTTGTTTTTTTTTACTTGTTCTTACAGATATTTTTTTGGTATTTTCCTTCATCTCACTTTCTCGTGTTTCTAAGAAAATTTCATTTCAAGTGTGTTTAAAGGTTTTTGGGGTGGGTTGGCAGACATGATAACATATAGCCATCAGGCGAATGTTGACTTTTCAGCTTCTATTTTGTATTTATATAATATATATATATATGTGTGTGTGTGTGCGTGTTATGTTTTTGTACTGGTGGTTAAAAAAGTAAATTTCAAATCAAATAAAGAGCGTAGAGTGCTAATGACTTAATGGAATTTGCATAAATGTTTATGGTTGAGCAATGTAAGTAGAAAAATTATGATGACCATTCCATTCCATTCCATTCCATTCTATTTCAGTTGTCTTTACTTTTTGAATAGTATTCTATTCGGGTGTGTGTGTGTGTGTGTGTTGATGTGTACATGAAAAATCCTTCATTTAAAATTTATTTAAATTAGAGTCACGAAGCCAAAAACAACAAATATGAAGAGAAGGAAAGGACTGAAGGATACTTAAAAGGAAAGTTTTAATGTTGACCTTCACCTCACCATAACATACACTAACAACATCAAACAGCCAACACCAATAATAAACAAGACACCTTATAAATGTTTGCCACCGATATGCGTTACATAACAAAATATATACTAAATATAAACATTTTCGCACACACATTCAACTAGGAACACATGAAAGGAAAAAAAACAACAACATCAACAACAAGAAGAAAATGCTTGACTTGTTGTCTGCCTAGCACAACCTCGCATGTATGGCAGTGGGGGCCGCCAGTACACATATAAAGTGTATGAAGGCACGTGTATTAACAAGTCATGTGAGTAAATGAAAACAAAAAACCACTGCAGGAAGAAAAAAAAAAAAAAACATGAAACGAGCAAATTGCTCAAGCATACATTGTCAGCTACAATGACTATGGCTTTAACGACATCTTAAGAAGGTGTTTATACTCACTTAATAATCAACCCTTGATACCATCACGTGCATACTCAGCACTCAAGCGATACATGGCATACAACGCCGTCAAGTATTAAGTGTTATATACCTATTTATAAGTAATCTATACGTATATATATAAATACTCGATATCGCAACAAATAGACATTAGCACTCACATATGTATACAAATACACTGAAATATATAAACAGTAAAATGAAGCAATGATGAGCGATGATATTTAAACCCAACAACATTTTAAAAATATGGGGAGTGGAGTATGCCTTGAGCCAAATTTTATCACCTTCACTGCCCCGTGACACATATGGTGAGTCGCACTTATAATATGTAACAGACGGTGTGACTCATACGTTAGATCACATTAGCTATAGTACACTATAAGAAAAAATTTGTTTGGGCCACAGAGACCCTATTTTTTATTGAGGAGTAGAGTAGAGTATGAGTTCAACTAAATTTTATTACCTTCGCTGCATTGTGACACATACGGTGAGTCACAATTTTTAATATCTGTTTTTTTTTTAAGGCGGCAGTGGGCGGTAACATGTGGGCGTGGCATACATTTACATTTTTATACATTTGTTCTCTTAAGGTTTAGGTTTAAATCTGAGCCAAATAAAGTTTTGTTGCAAATTGTGGGCGTAATAGTTAATGGAATTCAGCCCATTTTTAACTCATCGATGGATGATGAATATTTATATCAAAATTTCCGTTTTTCATATGAATTTTATGACTGTTGGAGAATTTCTTTGATTCTTCGATATGGGCGTGGCACTTGATCACCTAATTTAAATAAGAAATTTTATATAAGAACTCCTAGAAACCCGTCTTAGTTCAATATGGCTAAATTTTTTACTGTTACCAACAACAACAACAACAACAACAACAACAACAACAATAAACATATAGTCAGATGGACATATCTAGATTGACTTGGAAGTTGATACATTGACCTTTTATAGGTATTGCAAACGGTATAGCAAACACAAGTGTACTTTCATTACGAAAGTGAAGGGTTCTTAAAACTATGGCGACCATTCCACATAAACAGACGTTACCATGCATTAAAAAAAGCAATTTGAAAATTACATTTTTTATCAAGTTGACAAAACTTGAAACCAAATTTGTTATTCTAATATTTGTGAGATATGATGTCTAGAAAAATAAAATATTGTTCAACTGCATTAATGCAACATTTCAAAAACTGGCGCAAACTTTTCCAAGTAATTTCTTTTACATTATGGTACGCAGCAAAGGAAAATGTTTGAGTGTGTAGCAGCATCATCAGTATTAGCCAGCAGCAACGCCAGCAAAACCAGAAACACTATCAAACCAGCAGCAATCAACACAATCAACGTCAACACTCTTGGCGCAGCAGGCAAAACATTAAATTATGTACTCTTATCCTCTCGTATACCATTTATTATTATTCTTTTTTGGTTGGTTGTACATATTTCAATTTTGTTACATTTTTTGTGTGTTTATTTCATTTTATAATCATCATTAAAATTGCGGAAATTCTATACAACAAGGAAAAGAAAACTAAAAAAAAAAAAAAAAAAGGAAAAAACTAAAAATACTTTTCCACACAATCAACTGTTATTGTTGTTGCTGTTTGTATTGTTGCATGCAACTGATGCTTGCTAGACGTTTACGAGCGTTGTGGAAATTTATTTATACACACACACACACATACACACACATACATACAAAGCCATACACATATTATTGCCCTTTTCCCTAATGATAGTAACAAACAGAAACAAGAAGAAGAATTATAGTAACTGCAACAACAACAACAACAACAACAACAACAACAACAACAACAACAAAAACTTAAGCAGAAATAACCATGAAGAGCATAACAAAACCGTTATAATAAAAAAGAGATGAAAATATTGTAATAATAAAATAAACAGAAACACAAACATAAACACAAAACACACATACACACACATACATACAAACTACAAAATATCAAAATTGAAATAACAACAACAACAAACAGTAGCAGCAGTAGTAGTAGTAGCAACAATAACAACAACAGCAAACAGTAGCAGCAGTAGTAGTAGTAGCAACAATAACAACAACAACAACAACAATCCGCAAGATAATGACGGGTTTTGAAACGGATAATAGCAAGAAAGTGAGAGCAGCAGTGAAGAGAAGACGACGAAGCTAAAGTTAAATTAGGAGATGACTGAAACAACAAAAACAACAACAACAACAACAACAACTATAACCATATATATATAATATATATCCAACAAACTATACTGACACACTTATGTACACATGCATACAAATAAATACACATACACACACACATTCATATATAAAATATTTACAAATTTATATGCAGCAACGAAAACCAGAACATTTTCTCCCCGTAAAGGGTGAGTATGACCATTTGACCTAATTTTTTGGTTGTTTGGTTTCTACATATACATATATATATATATGTGTGTGTGTGAGGGTATTATGCACTGCACTCGCTTATATAAAACCAAAGCATGTATTTGAATATGTGTATGAAATGAAATGAAATGCATAAAAATTATATAAACGAATATATGTATGTACGGGGTTTGCTTACCCGCCCTCCGATATGGCATTGCTTTCCTGCCTGCCTGCCTGCCTGCCTGCCTGTCTGTCTGTCTGTCCTGATATTAATGTTGTTGTATATACAAACTGTCTTGGAAACATAAATATTACGATATGCTCGTACACGTATGTACAAGTATATATATATATATATATGTGTGTGTGTGTGTGTACTGCTTTATGATTATAAATGGGTACAAGAGTAAGTGTTTGTATGTATGTGTGCGTACAATGTATCGGTAAATTGTTGAAAATTCTTTTTATTACATCCGTCATATAAAAAGCATGGTATACTAGGTTTGTTAGTCTGTATGTAACTATCTCTCCATAAGTGGACATATTCTTGATTATCATCAAAATCTGAATCACTCTAACTATGTCGGTCCTTTTCGTAAGGAAGCAAAATTATTTGACAGGCACGCCCCCTTTTTACAAAAAACCCTCAAAGTAATGAAGCAGAAATTTCTCTACACATATATATTTTGATTTACTGCATTTGTGGATGTTTTAAAAAAGGGGCGGGGTCACATAAAAGACAGGTGCAATTGTAAAATATATACATCAACAAAATATAATTCGATAATTTAGTAGAGCACTTCAGATTTGGCCCCATCCAAACGCAGTTTGGTTTTACTTGTTAAACATGATATGTGCACACGTCATAACCATGAAGTTTATGAAAAAAGATAAAACATTTGTATTTTTATTATTATTATTGTTTTTTATATCCTGCGCACCACTTGTGGCAAACGGTATATTAAGTTTATAACGTACAAATGTTCGGCAAATGCCACACCCACCTTCAATTACACCGATCGATTCAGAATTAAAATCGGAACGTATTATTTATAAATTCCGGATGCTTGGTGAGGTGCCAAAAATGGGCGTGGTTGCAGACGCGCCCATCTAACGTACTCCACGCACTGAAATGGGCAGATAGACCGCTGACTATTTTTAGATATATTAGCCCACACTTGCTCCAAGCTAACTCGTTTTACTTGTTGTCATAGACGCTCTTAATCTTTCTTAGACCAGAACAAATCACAAACATATAAACAAACTTAATGCACTTGGTACACATACAGCGCTAAACATAAATGATTTTATAATAAATTCATATGAAAAATGACAAATACTCCGATACACATAAACAGATAATATTTGCTAATGGCAATGAAGTGAATAAGTTTATATGCACTTAAAGTATTGTTCTCATATTACGCGCACACATATACACATAAATTTATGTGATCATATGGATTTGTCTGCCTTTGTAGCCATAAATTCGCTTTCATTGATATTGAAGCTTGTGGCTGTAATATGACTATTGGATGATTACCAAATCGCATCCGACCCGGCCACAAGGTTATTTAAATATTGAAATGCGTTTAGTTTGAATTTTAAGCTTCGTTTTGTTTGTCTTTTTCATTGCTGCTATAATTGTTGATGTTGTTGTTGTTATTGTTTTATTCTTTTATGTACTAAATTGTTTATACATCTAATTGCCAGATGCACATGCATACATACCGAAGGGCGCAAAATCGTTTTTAGAAAAAGGTCATTTGTTTACTGCATTGCTCAAAACCTGAATCCAAAACATAAAACACTCGAGAGAGCGATCAATTGAAGTGTTGACAATAAAATGAACAAATTTTATGGATACGAGGTTAGATTGAAAAGTGTGGACATATTGTATTGCTAAAAAGGCCAAGTGAATACATTGTAGTGGGCTTTACCCAACCATGTAATACCTAACGAGTCGTAGAAAAGTCATTTCGTTATGTCAGGTGGACAAAGGCTTTAAAAATGGTTCGATAAAGTTCAAATTTGATATAATTGTCATGAAAATTTACTTTCGATGATTTTTGCTGCGATTTTGACGCATTCAAGACATGACAAAGACTTTGGTGATTACATACAAATATTCTACCGCTCCATTATCATCATCATCATCATTACTGGCCGATTTCAATCTATGTAGATCTTTGACCTGTTGCAAAAGAGAACGCAACGCGTTTCGGTCTTTGGCGCGCTTTCTCCAGTTTTGTACACCAAATGTTTGCAGGGCATAAATCACTTGGTCTCCACCGCAGTTTCGGCCTGTCTCTTGCGCATCGTCCTTCCGGTTCCCTGTCGAACACCATCCTATGTTGGCGTAAAACTTCAGCGAGCATTTCGCATTTATATCGAAACAGTGCATCTAAGCAAAATTTTACACATATTTCTTAAAACGAATCTAAGATTTTCACTTTTTTATTAATCGAAAAAACGAGAAAAAGAAGCAAGAGATGCAGATACCTGATAACAAGTAATGGTGAAAGCATTTATCAATTGATTGTCTACAAAAACAGAAAAAAAATGAGAACAAAAGGGTAAATGACATTCGCCTTTGTCGTTTGCCATAATTGAAAATAAATGACAGCCATACAATGATTGCATGGTAGAAGGATTTTGAATATACTATATGCTCTCTCCTTTGTTCGATATTGTGCGTTGGCGATCTGGTGACATATCTGTCAACGCATTTTGCTTGCGTAGCTGTTTTGCATAAGTGCGAATAATTCATGAAATTGCTTTAGAATCCCCATAAATACTTCTTTGTTTTCTTGTGTCAAAACAGAGCTGTGAACAAAGTAATAGGAGAAGTGAAAGTGGAAAATTTTCCTACCTTTGATTATAAAAGGAAATTTTTTTTCAACAATTCTTTAATTTTACCTAGATCGATATTGTGAAGGATTAGAATTAGGTATCATAAGTTAAAGCAATGTGACGGATTTTTCAATAGGGACATACAAATTTTGGATTCCAATACGAATTCATGCTTGGACGTTTTTCATGATCTGTCAATGTCAAAAGCTCAGTCAAGGTTAACATTTTTATTGTGGTGCAGTGTAACGTTAGGAAATGAAAAATTTCTGGTCGGTGGTTGCAATTTTAATTTCGATCATAATAATCGTCCCATCAGACAGGCTGTGCATGTTATAATGGATAAATTCGACTTAAAATATGCTAGTATCGAAAATATTGCAGCTGTAAGTGCTTCAGTTCAAAATTCCATTATCATTATATGTTGGAAGACCTTTTTTTTGAGCCAGAATTGGATAGATTTGACATCACTATTGATGAACTATAATTGAAGGGTAAGTTCGGTAACCGTGTAATCTAAAGACATGATTCGGTCAAATGGCCATCTCTTTATTTTTATCGGATTACGTTAAGTCGTTGGTTTGTGGCAACAGGACGTTAGAGGAACTGAGGGGTGATATATGCGAAAGAGTGATGAAATATTGGCTCCAAAAAATTGAGCTTTGCAAACATGGTCGCAGTGATCATATGAATGAAATCGATTTTATAGTTAAATGTTATATGTGTACTGGAGATGGAATAAATTTCAGCCCAATATCTTAATTATTCTGTATTTTATTTAATTACACAATTGTTATGTCCTTGTTGAAAAATTTATGTCTTTTGCAATCACTTTTGGTTGTATTGTCAGGTTTGAAACCTGTATCTCAATTTTTGCGACCACGAGAGTAATTACCATAGAACAATTGTTGAGACGTAAGTCTACATTTGTGGAAATGATGAGTTCGCCTGATAAGTTCTAGTTGGTCAATTATAATTTGAATAATGTCTTTTTGGATTAAATGACATTTTATTTTACTTAGATTTTATAGATTTTTATATTTTAAAACTTACCAATAACAGGAGACATATGAACAGTCGGCAATTTTCGGAAATAGTAAATCTGTAGTCATTTTGGGAATCTTAATAAATTGGAAATGTTTGACGTCTATACCCAGTTGTTAAGGTTAAAATGCAAATACAAATGCCTTTGACTCTCTCTCACTCTGGCCAGGATAATCCCCAGCAATTTACATTCAAATACTTAAGCAGGCTTCTAACTATAATTTGATTATTGTTTCTGATGAAATGTTTTAATGAAGTAAACGGCGTTACAGTAGCATTCTTACTTATATGGCAATTACTAAGTTTGTGCCGTTTTGTGAGGGAAATATTTTGAAATTTGTGTTTTTTCCTTTTTACTTAAATAATGTATCAAAGGAAACCACCAGCATAGCTGTATACAATAATTATTAATGGAATTTCATTATGCACTGATTAACACTTTTCTCGTATTTCTCGGGTACTTGTCGCAAGTGTTGTTGCTATTTTTGTTTACTTTTTCAAATTTTATACAAACTTTAGCAAAGGAGTTAAACGTACTCAGACATATATTTCAACGTCTCAAGTGTCTTGTTTTAAGAAGGTAATGTTTGTTCTTGCTGTACTGCCTTCCCTTTTTGTACAATATGGGCCTTTCGGTTCATTTTAGAAAATTTTCTTAATTGTGAGTTTTTGAGTTTCTAAAAACTTGTGTACATTGCACGACAAAGATGAATGGAACGATGTGTAAGTTTTCCGCGGAGATGTAAAACACGTTCACGCTTATTGTAAAGCCACCGTTTGTTGCTAGTAGATTTCGTTTACATACACACTCAAATTGTCTAAAGTTTACATGGCGCTATAAAAACGAAAATATAAAATAAATTTTTTAAATAAAAAAGTTTTTGTATAACTTTGGATTAGTTTGGCGCACTATGGTAACTTAAAGGCATATTCGTAGAGTGCCTAATTAGTTTGGATAATAATTATTAATTGTATAGGCATATACATACACTAAGTATATGTATATATATATATATAACGAGGTTATAATGCGTATTGACTTCTGTACGTGTTCCCGGTTCTATAACGACTCAAAATCATCTCGTAGTGTTTTCTCATACGAAGTTATAAATTTTTCTTCCATTTTTCAAACTCTCCAAAGCTATTATTCCTTTTATTCATACACAACGATTCTCTCTGCTTATACATATAAACAATTTGCAATAGTACAAGAGGATGGTTGTGTTCATATTAGAGCACAAATGGTAGTCAAGTGCGGAGGAGCAATTACAGACATTTGGTTATGTACGTACTTGTAAATGTTACGTGATTTGGTTGGTAATCACTCATTGCTAATGCAATATACTATAACGGTAGGCATATATGGCATTTTTTTGGAGGAGAATGCAACAATGGAATTGGCCCATATGGACATATGTCCTATACATCCTGTTGCCTGAGGTTTATATATATATAAATAAATAACCCTTAAAGTATACTTTATTAAATATACATATAAGTGTATTTATTAAGAGCTCATTCATATTTCCTTCCGATATGTAACAATGGCCAAAACAATATTTGCGGTAAACCATGCTCTATTAACTCTATTATATATGTGGTTAGAAGAGGACATAGCACGCAAGCTTGTAGCTGAAAATTGTCCTCAACAGCGCAGGTCAACTATTTGAGACGGTTTTGTTATTATCCTGTCATAATATGTAAACAAAAGAACATAGCGGGGAGACTTTCTCTCCTTCCTTTCTTTTTTTTGTGCCATTGTACATAATCAGCAAATTATTACAACACAGCAACAATAAGTTATATGCAACTAGTTTTAATCATTTGTCCTCTTTTCGTTTCTTTTGTTTTAATATAAAAAATTATTGATTACATTAACATT